>OY748330.1:33061658-34325944 GCA_963556525.1 Cochlearia excelsa
AGACGAAAAAAAAACATTTATCATTAAAGATCACGAAAGTGGCCATCTTTCATTTCGTAACTTGTTTGTTCACTGATAAAAACGGCAAGGTGTTTTGGTCATAGAATCACAAACGGCATGGAGTTTTCTTATTTATATAAGACACCTAGAAAATATATCACTCCTCGCTCATCATCGATAAGTAACGGTACATATCTTGCAACAGATTATATGAAGCTCAAGAGATATTATTAATGGCAGTTTCTGCAGGGGTTTTAGCTTTCGCTTCTCCTCTCTCTTCATCGCCTGCTTTATCTGTACGCGCCGCTCTTAATTCCACTCCAACGACGGTTTCCGATGACAAAGACGACCAAGGAAGCAACACCAACATCACCAGCTCCACCCAGAAATTCACTTACAGTAGAGCCTCTCCCGCCGTACGTTGGCCACATTTGAATCTCCGTCAAACACACGATTCCAGAAATTCAACACCGTCACAACCTGTTTCGTCTCCGATTTCTCCACCCGATGTCGCCGATTCCGGTGAATCCGTTGGCTCCGTCGAGCAGGAGAAGGCGAACGAAGAATCCGCCGTGGCGAATCGGAGAAGGAGAGTGAAGAAGATGAACAAAGTTGCTCTGCTAAGGGCCAAGGACTGGAGAGAGAGAGTCAAACTCTTGACGGATAAGATTCTTGGCCTGAAACCTAACCAATTCGTGGCGGATATTCTCGACGCGCGGCTTGTACAGATGACTCCCACCGATTACTGTTTCGTCGTGAAATCGGTAGGTCAGGAAAGCTGGCAAAGAGCTCTCGAGGTTTTCGAGTGGCTCAATCTCCGTCACTGGCACTCTCCCAACGCTCGTATGGTCGCGGCCATACTTGGCGTTCTGGGGCGGTGGAATCAGGAGTCGCTAGCAGCGGAGATTTTCGCGAGGGCCGAGCCGGCCGTAGGAGACACGGTTCAAGTCTATAACGCGATGATGGGAGTTTATTCGCGTAGCGGCAAGTTTTCAAAGGCGCAGGAGATGCTCGACGCAATGCGCCAGAGAGGTTGTGTTCCTGACCTTATAAGTTTCAATACACTTATCAACGCGAGGCTTAAGTCTGGTGGGTTGACTCCTAATCTGGCTGTTGAGCTGTTAGATATGGTTAGGAACTCTGGTCTTAGGCCTGATGCTATTACTTACAACACTCTTCTTAGCGCATGTTCGCGGGATTCGAACTTGGAAGGTGCGGTTAAGGTTTTCGAGGACATGGAAGCGCATCGTTGTCAGCCCGACTTGTGGACTTATAATGCGATGATTTCGGTGTATGGAAGATGTGGGCTTGCTGAGAAAGCAGAGAGGCTCTTCGCGGAGCTTGAGCTTAAAGGTTTTTTCCCTGATGCAGTGACGTACAACTCTTTGCTCTATGCTTTTGCCAGAGAGAAGAATACAGAGAAGGTGAAGGATGTGTACCAAGAGATGCAGAAAATGGGGTTTGGGAAAGACGAGATGACTTATAACACTATCATTCACATGTATGGAAAGCAGGGACAGCTTGATCTTGCGTTGAAGCTTTATAAGGACATGAAAGGTTTGTCGGGTAGAAACCCTGATGCTATTACTTACACGGTTTTGATAGATTCGCTTGGAAAAGCAAACAGAACTGTAGAAGCCGCAGCTTTAATGTCTGAGATGCTTGATGCTGGGATCAAACCAACTCTGCAGACCTACAGCGCTCTCATATGCGGTTATGCCAAGGCTGGGAAGCGAGAGGAAGCTGAAGATACGTTCAGTTGCATGTTGCGCTCAGGGACTAAACCTGATAATCTAGCGTATTCTGTAATGTTGGATATATTGCTAAGAGGCAACGAGACAAGAAAGGCGTGGGTTTTGTATCGTGATATGATTTCTGATGGTCATACACCATCTCACAGTCTGTACGAGTTGATGATACTTGGACTTATGAAGGAGAAAAGGTCAGAGGACATTCAAAAAACCATCAGAGATATGGAAGAATTGTGTGGCATGACCCCACTGGAGATTTCCTCAGTTCTTGTTAAGGGTGAATGCTTCGATCTTGCTGCTAGACAGTTGAAAGTGGCTATCACCAATGGTTATGAACTGCAAAGCGGAACTCTTTTGTCTATCCTGAGTTCCTACAGTTCTTCAGACAGGCATTCAGAAGCATGCGAGTTACTTGAGTTTTTCAAAGAACACGCCAGTGGATCTAAGCAGCAGCTTATTAATGGAGCACTAATTGTTCTACATTGCAAGGTTAACAACATAACTGCTGCTCTAGAAGAATATTTATCTGATGCATGTGTTCATGATTGGGTTTCTGGCAGCCCCACCATGTATGAGTCTTTATTACACTGCTGCGTAGCGAATGAACATTATGCTGAAGCTTCTCAAGTTTTCTCTGACATGAGATTATCTGGCTGCGAAGCTTCAGAAAGTGTGTATAAAAGCATGGTTGTTGTGTATTGCAAGCTTGGCTTTCCAGAGACAGCTCATGAAGTGGTCAATCAGGCCGAGACAAAAGGCTTCCACTTTGCTTGTTCGCCTATTTATACTGATATCATTGAGGCTTATGGAAAATTAAAGCTTTGGCAAAAATCAGAGAGTGTGGTTGGCAACCTAAGACAAAATGGACGAACACCTGATCTGAAGACATGGAATAGTTTGATGGCGGCTTATGCTGAGTGTGGCTGTTACGAGCGAGCAAGAGCTATATTTAACACTATGATGAGGGATGGTCCTTCTCCTACTGTTGAATCCATTAATATTTTGTTGCATGCTTTGTGTGTTGATGAGAGGCTTGAGGAGCTCTATGTTGTTGTTGAAGAATTGCAAGATATGGGCTTTAAGATTAGCAAAAGCTCCATTCTTTTGATGCTTGACGCATTTGCCCGGGTTGGAAATATCTTTGAGGTAAAGAAGATATACAATAGCATGAAGGCTGCTGGTTACTTGCCCACGATTCGCCTTTATAGGATGATGATTGAGCTTTTGTGCAAAGGAAAACGAGTCAGAGACGCTGAAGTTATGGTTTCTGAAATGGAAGAAGCTGGCTTCAAGGTCGAGCTCGCAATATGGAACTCCATGCTGAAGATGTATACGGCTATTGAGGATTACAAGAAGACAGTTCAAGTGTACCAAAGGATAAAAGAAACTGGACTGGAACCAGATGACGCCACTTACAATACTCTGATTATAATGTATTGCAGAGACAGACGGCCAGAAGAAGGGTACTTGCTTATGCAGCATATGAGAAAAATTGGTTTGGACCCGAAACTTGACACGTACAAGAGCTTGATCTCCGCGTTTGGTAAGCAAAAGTGCCTTGAACAAGCTGAACAACTGTTTGAAGAGCTTCTCACCAAAGGTTATAAACTAGACCGTTCATTTTACCACACTATGATGAAAATATACCGAGATTCTGGGAGTGACTCGAAGGCAGAGAAGTTGTTGCAAATGATGAAGAATGCGGGAATAGAACCAACACTTGCTACAATGCATCTGCTCATGATTTCATATAGTTCTTCAGGAAAGCCCCAAGAAGCTGAAAAAGTTCTTAGAAACTTGAAAGAAACAGAGGTGGAACTAACAACTCTGCCTTATAGTTCGGTTATTGATGCGTACCTTCGAAGCCAAGATTATAACAGTGGAATAGAAAGGCTCTTGGAAATGAAGAGAGAGGGGCTTGAGCCAGACCACAGGATATGGACTTGCTTTGTTAGGGCGGCGAGTTTCTCCAAGGAAAAAAGCGAGGTCATGTTGCTTCTGAAAGCTCTTCAAGATATAGGTTTTGATCTTCCTTTCAGGTATGCATCTAGAGTTTCCTTACATACTAATAAATAGTGAAATGTTAGTAAATCTTATGTTTGATTTTCGTGTTTGTATTGACCTACCAGGCTTTTAGCTGGAAGATCTGAGCTGCTAGTTTCAGAGGTTGATGAATGGTTAGAGAAACTGAAACCCATAGAGGACAATGCTGCTCTCAATTTTGCTAATGCTCTTTTGAATCTTCTCTGGGCTTTTGAACTCAGAGCTACTGCATCATGGGTATTTCAGTTAGCAATCAAAAGGGGTATCTTCAGTCGCGATGTTTTCAGGTCAGCATGTATACACATGTTGTTTGTTTCGTGCACATGTTTAAGTGTTTATCTGTTACATTTATAATTGGTTTGATTTCAGGGTAGCGGACAAGGACTGGGGTGCTGATTTTCGGAGATTATCGGGAGGCGCAGCTCTTGTGGCCCTAACTCTATGGCTTGACCATATGCAGGCAATATTCATCTCTCTATCTTTGAAGAGCTTTTGACAACAGTCACCAATAAGCATTAACCTCTGCTGCTAACATTCTTCTCTCTCCATACCAGGATGCATCACTTGAAGGGTACCCAGAATCTCCAAAGTCAGTAGTATTAATAACAGGGACTGCAGAATACAACGGTATATCCCTCGACAAAACTCTAAAGGCTTGTCTTTGGGAGATGGGATCTCCTTTTCTTCCCTGCAAGACGAGAACCGGACTTCTAGTGGCCAAAGCTCACTCACTCAGAATGTGGTTGAAAGACTCACCGTTCTGCTTCGACTTGGAACTCAAAGACTCGATGTCTATACCTGAATCAAGCTCAATGGAACTGATGGACGGCTGTTTCATAAGACGTGGCCTAGTTCCTGCGTTCAACCACATAAAAGAGAGACTTGGTGGGTTTGTATCACCAAAGAAGTTTTCGAGACTGGCTTTGTTACCAGACGAGATGAGAGAAAGAGTGATAAAGACAGATATAGAAGGACATAGACTCAAGTTAGAGAAGATGAGGAACAGGAAGATCAAAGGTAATGAAACGGACGGTCTTAACAATCAGAGGAAGTACGTTAGAAGTAATTAATGTCATGAGATTGTATTGAATTTATACATACACACAATAGACTTTTGACTTTTCTTTGTGGATACTAATCAGAAAAAAAAAGTGGGATTAATAAATTACTCTTTCCACTGATAAGTGTCAAGCAAGTTCTTTTGCTTTTACAAATCATGGAAGCTATTTAATTCTACAAAATTGATTGGATTATTAGTTCCAGTGAAACCTATATTGGGGCATCTTGGTTCTCTATAGGAACTATTGAAGACACTTTCCTCCTAGGCTTTAATTTCTTGGGACCAACTTTGATGACTTGAGAGCAGTTAGTGTTCACAGTGCTGATCTCTGTTGGCTGTTCTGCAACACTTTTTCGCCTTCTTCCTTGTTCCTGCTTCGCATTGTCTTGTTCATCGTTATACCATTCTAAAAACTCAACCTCTCCTCCTTCATTGTTTTCATTACTTTCACATACAGCCTCATGTTCTTCTTGTCTACTACATACATCTCCTGATAGTTTCTCTGTTCCTTTTCTCCGCCTCTTCTTTGGTTGTCTCTTTGTAGCACAAGAAGCTTCCTTGTCGCGTTCTGCATCTGATTTCTTCTGTCTGCATCAACAAGAACAAACGTCAATTATTTAGATTCTCGAAAGCAAAAGGCAGTGTCTGAGATAATATTCTATTAAGTTTCTACCTTGCTTTACGTTTCCTCTTCTGGGTAACAACTACGGGTTCTAGCTCAAGAGATAGCCCGGGTAACGCCAACAAATCGCCTGCTAAAAGAGCAGGACGCTCTGATTCCCTATCGACAAAGTTACCTACGATAGCTTCTTTTCGTAACTTGTTAGCTTCTGTTACAATAGCCACTTGGTGAGGATATAAACTCTTCCATCTCCTCCTACACTGATTGTCTGTACGACAAGGCAGACGCAAAGCAATTTTCGACCACCTACTATGTCCAAATTCTGCAATCCCTTCTCTCAACTTTGCATCCTCTTCCTCTGTCCACTTTTCACGTTTTATTTTGGGATCTAAAGAGTTTTCCCATCTCTCTCGACATTGAGAGAAGATCCGTCCAGGGACAAACTGAGCAATCTTAAGCCAGTTTCTAGGTCCAAAGAGTGTCACGGCTACTTTCAAACGTTTGTCTTCCTCTGAGCTCCATTTCCCTTTCTTTTTAATGCTAGGGTGAAGTGTCTTTTTCCATCTGAAAGTAAATACAAAAATAAGAGAATCATAAACATAGACTTAACAAACTAGCTCTTGCGACAACTGATTCATAAAACAATGTTTGGATGCAGAAGATAAAACTGACCTATTAGAGCATTGAGTTCCGACTCTTCCTTCTAATTCATTTGCAACGGATTGCCAGTTTTTTTCGCCAAATAACTCAACCGCGGCACGGAGTTTTTCATCTTCCTCTACAGTCCATTCTTTTCTCAATATGTTTGCATTCAAGCTTCTTTGATAACGAGCCAAGCATTGAAACGGCGTCCTATTTGTCCCTAGTGATACCGCAATGTTAAGCCAGTCTGTAACACTATTTTCTTGGATTATTAACCGTAGATTATTGTCCTCTTCTGCCGTCCACGGACCATTGTTGATTAACGGATCTTCAGAGGTCATCCACCTACAATGAAACACATATTACAAAAATGTATTGAATTCTCAAATGAAAAGAGAGGTATGTGAAACCTTGATTGAAAAATGAATTATCTTATTAGTAGTAAGACTTAAACTAAAGGAAGAACTTACCGTGCTTCGCATTCTGCAGCAGAACGGTCCTTCAAATACATTGAGGCCAACTGATCCCAGTTAACTTTCGGAAGAAACTGCCTAATCATTTCTGGCGTGATCTCGAGATTTTTGATCGATTCACTAATGGTGTCTATATCGTCTGCAGATCCATCCAAGTCACTGATAAGAAATATATGTTAGTCCATCGTATCAGAAATTTTAACAAGAAGAAACTATCACTAAGTTTGCATCTGAACAAATCTTAAGCAGAATATAATATTAGTTGAAAATAAAAGGGAGTGCAAGTAGTACCTGAAACGTTCAATAGCTTCACCAAGCAATGCTTCTTGAACTTGTTGCTTTAGACCTTTTGCAAGGTTTTCGTTCTCATCAGTAGACCAATTTCTGCGTTCAACTGAAACCGGATATATCTCTAGTGCCATCCTATAATTTGCAACACAAGGGTTTTCCGGTGGACCCAACATCAAAGGAGGTGTCTTTTTACTATTACCCTACAGTAAAAACACAGAATTTAACAAAAGACTTTCTAACATGGTCAACACAACTACAAAATGGCAGAGGCAGGAAAAATACATCAAGGGGAGTTACCTCAGAGCTATCACAAGGCCTAGATTTCCGTGTCGAGATTAGTTCGACACGAGGATCTTTCCTCTGAGAAAGCTGCTGTTTAGTTATTCTCTTGCGAGAAGCTTGGAAATCCATTATGATCTTAACGTTTTTCTTGTGTTTCTCGTTCTGCTCGATCATTGCGTCGATTTGAGACAGTTTTCTTCGGAGTACTTTCTGATACGACCTGTTCTTCCGGATTGCATCAACAAAGGCTTGTGCAGATTCAGGGAAACTTGAACTCCCAGATGGCTGAAGAGATGATTGGTCGGTTCCCAGCTCGTCAAATAGCTCAGTGGCAGTGTTTTCGTGTAAATCAACAGAATGAGTGGCTTGTACTTCCTCTGAATCTGGAAAGCTTTCACAAGTATTAGATCTACTCAATATTTTGCTTGAAGGTTCATTATCCGAGTCATGTACCTGCTTTTTCTTCCCGGGAGATTCATTCGTCAAATTTCCTTCCGGATCTGCAAACAAATAGAAAGAATAATATTATACAAAGACAAGAGACATGCAACAATGGCTACAAAGACAAGCAAACCTAAGCTCGTTCATCATGAATCCATCACAAATTGTCCAAGCTACTGCAACATAATGTCTTCAAGTCATATTAACAGTCAAACAAACATAACAAGAGAGAGAGAGAGAGAGAGCTTCTACATTATTCCATCAGAGACTATATCATACGCACATTGAGACTGTTAAAAGCAAATCAAAATATGTGTATTGTAGCTTCTATATAGAGCCTTATAGCTAGCTTTCACTAACCAGCCGTAAGACTAACTTAATCACTTGAATCTTCAAATTAACATCCAATGTAACACAGAAACAAAACCTAAGGAATCAATAAGCTAAACCCAAGATAGAAAAAGAAAACAAGCTAATATTTTGAGCTCACCGAAATTCGCATAAGCAGAGAATCGTCTACGAATAGCTCGAAGGGTTTCAAAGGCATCATCATCATCATCATCATCTTCTTCGTCTGATAAACCCATAGGACGAAGGCAATCATCCATTGACAATGACAATTGGCTCTTAATGCTCCTAAGCATCTCGAAGTCGTCGTCTTCGCTCTCCGAATCCCAAGGTAGAGATGAAACCACAAGAGGAGGATCACTTCGCACATCCTTGGACGATTCTAATTGGCTCTTGATGCTTCTAAGCATCTCGAAATCGTCTTCTTCCTCCGAATCCGACTGTATCCCTCCTCCGCCGCCGTCTCCGCCGTAATCAGCTCCAACGGAGCCTATTTTCGCGATCTCTTGGGGATTAGCATCGGAGACCATACAGGCGCGTCTTAATTCTTCGAGATCTTCGCCGATATCGTCTTCTTCTTCTTCCTCCTCGTCATCGTCGTCGTCAACATCCTCGTACAGTCTTTTGCGACTCATGCCGTTACTGAGAGATAGAGAGAAGAGAAGCTTGTAGGCGAGAGAAATCGATCGAATTCGAAACAAAGCTTAACAAGAAGAAGAATAATACACAAGAAGCAAGCGGCTGCAAAAGAAAGGTTTTATTTATGAGTCTTAACAAATTAACATGGCGGCATCAGAAGTAAAACGGGTTAGGCCCGAGTCGGGTCGGGTCCAATGGCAATTCTGTTAGCTAATTGATTTGGGCTTTAGGCCCATAAGCTCGAATAAGAGAAATAAACATATGCGTCATAGAACCCGGTTTATAAACCGGTTAACGTTAACCAAAACAGCCGGGTTACACTAATAGTCAAGCATTAAGAGTCAAAGCTCACAAGAGAGATACTTCAAAAGCACGGTTAGTTCACTTTGGTTCATACGGTTTCTTCGGTTTAGGTTACCCTAACCGAATTAACCAAACCAAAACTAACCGTACCAAAACAGAAACATACTACACATAACTTAAGTCTATGGCTCTATGCCATCCACATATACCGATTAGATATAAAACATAGAGACAGTGAGAATCAGCAGAGCCTTGTGTGGAAGTTGAGAGTGATGCCCATACTGAAGAGCTCCTGACACAGCAGCTTAGCTCCATAAGGCACCAAAGCCCTGACCACATGGTCTGAAGACTGGCAAAGCCTACAGTACGGTCCTCTTATCTTTGTTCCACTGCTTGTCGTCCTCTGGATCACATTAGCCACGTTTTTGCACTTCCTGCAGACGTGCATCTGCGACGAATCGCTGAGTGTGAAGAGACGCTCGTGCAGGTTGGCTGAAGCGCCGTGAGCTATCAGGCAGTCTCGCTCCATCTCTCCGAACTTGATCCCGCCAAACCTCTTTCTGTCTGCCACTGGCTGGCGTGTGAGAGGGTGAACCGGTCCGGTGTTCCTGAACTTGACCTTGTCCTCTGACATGTGTATGAGTCGCTGGTAGAAAGTCGGGCCCATGAAGATGAGTGAACGCATCATCTCTCCTGATCTGCCGTTGTAGACCCTTTCGTTTCCCCATCTTGAAAACCCAGCCCTGACCACATAGTTTCAAACAACAATTGAATCATTTATCAATAATTCAACAAATCATCATATAATAATAGTATAATACCAAGGCAAATTCACAAACTCAATTCTCTAACTACTATATCGGTTTCATTGTGCTCATTTTGAGTACTCTCTAGAAAATTTTCAAGCATAAAAGAAGAAACACGACAACCAGGGAACAACAAACTTCTTAGGATTCTAGTCTTTCAGACATAGTGCAAATATCATGTCTTTAGGAAGCAAATCAGGATCAGTTATGTAACATGCTTATCGACTCAGTGTAGCATCAATTTCTGTACGGTTCCAATAATTTTCTGTATAACTATAACACTGCTAAAACCAGGTGATAGTGTGACGAACGTACCTGTGAAGCTGGGCAGTGATTTCATCGACACTCGGAGTGGAGAAAGGAGTGGCATGGCGTGTCAGTTTCCTGTATGGATCAGAGCTGCCCACCTTCTTTTGGACTGAAGATGCTATTCCTTTGGAGAGAGCAGCTTCCAAGAGTTGGCCCGGTGTCTGCCTAGAAGGAAAGGCATGTGGGTTTATCACGATATCAGGAACAATGCCTTGGATCGTGAAAGGGAAATTCTCTTGTTCCTCTAAATAGCCCAGGACTCCCTTCTGGCCATGCATACTTGAGAATTTGTCTCCAAGACATGGAGAACGAACCTGCAAGATGTAAAAAAACAGATCAACGGAGCATATGATTAACTCAAAGGGATGCCTTATTTGAAAGAACACTTTCACTTCAGTATGATCTGGAATTTACCTGTCTCAGAGAAACAGCAGCAAAGTTCTTCCCATCGTCATTAGAGGACAATACAACCTTTTGCACAATCCCTCTCTCGGTGTGCTTGAGTTTGATACTGTGATCAGCCCCAGAGTCAGTACATCTGCCGATGACAATATCGCCACTGTGCATATTAGCACCAACGAAGGGAAACCCGTCATCATCAAGGCTATCTACTCTCCCGATTTTGCTGTGCGTTTTTCCAAACTGAACAAGCTCGTCCATCTTCTTTCTCTTCTCCGAATCTTTGCTGTCAACATCTGCTTTGTAGCTCCTGATCAGCTCTGAACGGAACATACCGCGCTCCAAGGAAGCCTTGTTCATTACAATAGAATCCTCTTGGTTGTACCCAAGGTGAACGTTCACAGCCACTATTGCGTTCTGGCCATTAAACAACACTTCTTTTTGTAGACACTCCGACGCCAACGTCTTGAAAAGAGGCTTCTGAGGATAGAACAGCTGCTGGGACAGCGTATCACAGCGGATGTTGGGGTTTGTAGATGAGAACCCAATCGCTTGCTGGCAGTGCTTCTGGGACTGGTAGAGAACTCTCCTACCATGATCATGATTGGCAAATGGTACGATCGCGCAGCTCACACCCAACAGGAAGGACAGATCCAGTTCGCAATGTGTGTAATTTTTAGGTTCCTTCAAAAGCTGGTTGATTCCCCATGCTACATCACAGTCTTCTTCTTCTTCAATCCCGATCAGCTCCAGAATTCCTTGATTAAGAAGATGCTCGAAGGAGTATTGTACAGGTTTTTCTTGCTTCAACTTGTGGAGATTTTCCACAACCAAGAGAGGTCGGAGTAGTCTACCAGCGTCAGTGAAAATCCGCACCTCATTGTCATCTTTATCTCTTTTGATCTCGATCTGCAAAGAACATTTTCATACCATTATAGTTGTATACGACAACATAGACATATTTTGAAGCAGAAAAAACCCAAGTAAATACCAAGCAGCGTAAGAATATTGAAATAACACAAGCTGACAAGCATTTTTAGAAACAGAAGATACCTGACGAGGTAATTCACTTTGGCGTCGCCTTCCTTTTAACTCCGCCACAAAGGATCCCGAATCTGAGCATACTCCAACCCAGTCACCATTGAGAAGAACTTTGTATATTCCACACAGTGGTGTACTAGTATCGTCTACGAGCTCTTTCATTCCACAATCAAAGAGTATCCCCACCACAGGCTCCAAAATCTGCGTGCTAACAAGTCCAAGGAGAGACATGTTCTTCACAAGTCCACAGTTTTCACCATCAGGAGTTGACAAAAAGCACACTCTTCCCCAGTGAGAGGGATGCCTGTGGCCAAAATCACAAAAATCATATTATCAGATTTTAAGAGATACCTGTCAAGTTCACAATAAGATTCAATTCCCTAACTACTCATCATATTGAAAAGTAACCATAACTAAATAATCTAATTGCAGACATCGGGCAAAAACTCAACAGATAGAGTGACTAAGGGAAAAGGAAACAACATACGTGACTCTGCAACAGTGGTCACCATCATAAACTAAATGAAAATAAGTTCATATGAATATATGATAAAACAAACTGAAGGCATGTAAACTGAGAAATAGCAGATCATATAGCATGGTTTAACTACGTTGGATGTTCAAATTAAACCAGGGGAGGTGGAAGTTTCACTTACGGATATCTAGCATCTCCAACCTTGCCAGTATACAGGACTTGCTGCCGCGTTCTCCTCAGATCAATCAGAGTCTGCAGTGGATTTGCACGACCTAGATTTGCTACAACACCAGAAACCCTTTCCATCTTCCTGAAAGGATGAGACCATGCACCAGTGGAGAAGGCTCTACTAAGCCCATTTGTGATTATAGAAGCATCCAGATAATGCTCAATAGGCTTCAATTCACCATCGCCTATCAGATGCTTCTGCATGGTCTTGGTCATGTATTTTCTAGCATGTGCCAGATGCACCCTTAACTCCCTCTCTAACAGCTCTCCAGCTAGCTCAATCCTCTTGTTCCTAAAGCTGTCTCTATTCTCACATTTTCGTTTCCCGGCAAATGCACTCAGAAGGCACTTCACCATGTAGCCCAAGAAACGTGCTTTCTGCTTCAAACCTTTCAGGCCTGGAAACAAATAGAGACGTAAGCACTCATCCACACTTTCGACAGGTGGGAACTTGGTGCTTTTAATCTGTTGTTCAACATATGCTAGAGAATTGTTCCCACAGCGGAAAGCTTCACAAACTCCATCAGCTTCGTGAATAGAAGCTATAAGACTGTTGGTAATGCTAGCATCACCACCATCAAAAGCAATCAGGTCAATGGCTTCTTTGTCTGATGAAACCCCAAGAGCAAAAAACAGGAGCCAGACTGGGATCTCCGTTGACAAGAAGTAAACAGTCAGAACTTTCTCCCTTCTCTTATATTCTTCTGACTTCTCATTCTCAGCGAGGCGCACAATGAATCTATTCCTTTTGGTTTCAGATCTGTAGGAGACAGTCCACGGTGAATTAGAAATCCACAGTCTCTTTATGCACATCTGTTCTTGTGCAATAAAAACCTGCAAACATTTTAAGAACTTGTATAAAAGCTTGGCGGTATTTTTTCCAGTAAATATATTACAGAAAAACTAGCTTTCCAATGTCCTTAGTTGAAACAGCCAGGGAAAAAAAATTGTGATGCATGATATGCACTAAAACATATCAAAATAGAAATTCAAAAAAAATCAAAGTGGTGTAACTCACCTTCTCAGCCCCCTTTATCACAAAATATCCACCCTGATCAAAGGCGCAATCCCCCTTTTTGTAGCTTTCCCCATTCTTCCCTTTCTCCGCTGACTTGCAAAGGACAGACTTCACCATCACGGGTATCCTACCAATTGGAATGTCTTGCCTTTTGCTATCCAATATCTGCTTCTCGACAAACTCGTCTTGTCCCGTCTTGAACTTGTCACTTTTAATAACTTTTTTCACAAACACCTAGTTAATTTGTAAAGTGAAGAGGCAGTTAGATAATATACTATAAGAGTAATAAAAATAAGATACAAGGACAGCAAAACAGAAACTTGATCAAAAAAATTGACAATTTAAGAGCCATTACATACAAGCAAAAAATACACACTTAAAGCAAAATGTGAGGGAGATGGAGTAGAACTATATACATATAAATCCAAAGATGTTTCTCGTTATATTTAATACCATGTTATTGAACTCCTTAAGACTACAAACAGATTATTCAATATGTTGTTTCGGACAAAAAAAAAGTGATAGCTAGCCTTTCTGAGTTTTCAAGCAAGTATGAAATCATTTCTCAATCACTTTACTTCATTTCAACAAAGAGTTTGTGAGTTTCCTTACCTCAACTTGCACATTTACTTTCATCCTAGCCGAGTATGTCATGTTTTGTAGCCTGGCATGCCACGGGAGAAACTCGAGCTCCTTGTCGCCGAAAAGAAAAGAGGGCTTCTCTACAGTGACCTCTCCGAACTTCACTGTGGCATATCTCCAATCATGATCCTTGTTCTTCGTTGGATCGAAAGACGGCTCCACGACCATCTCACCAAGAGACTCAAACAAATTCTGTAGCCCGTGTTCGATGAAATAGTTGTAAGAGTTCAGCTGGTGGCTTATCAGCCCGTACTCCTCGAAAAACGACGTCGCGGCTTTCTTGCAGAATCCCTGGAGAAATCTTGGCCCAAGCTCAGACAGATCGATCTGCGCAGCAGAATCAATCTCTTCAAGGTCCATTTCGTCGATCTCTGACATATCTCAAAACACTGTAAGAGACAAACAAAACCCTAAAATGAGTAAAAAGGAGTCGCTAAAATCATGAGATAAGAATATGCATGTTTAAGATCAGCGATTCAATTGAACTTTTAAGCAAAGCAGAAACAATGGACTGTAGACACCCCTAAACCATAGCATTTTCTTGGAATTTCAAAGTTTAGAAAGAAAAATCAAAGCGTGAAAACCTAAAACGAGTACCTAGGTTGCTGAAACGGCGGAGTAAAAACGGCTGTGGCGGAAGAGATTGGAATAAATGTCGCCGGAAAATCGCTGTATATACGGAGAGAGAAACCCTTGTTCGATTTTTGCAGCGTTTAAGCAAAACTGAGTGTGGATTCTAAATAACAGATATGCCCTTGTGTTGTTCTCGCTTTACGGCGCTTAGTGTAGTTTTAATAAGGGTATATACGTCAATTTAGTGTAGCCTTACATTTGGTTTTGATAATAGGCACTTGTTTTAGTTTCTATACGCATTTAGAAAATTTTAAAATGCAAAGGTACAAAATGCAAATTTTATTTATTGCTTGTACTGCTTTTTATTCGTCCCTTAAAAACAAACAAAGTTACGAAACAACCTCATTTATTCTTCAATGATCAATTACAAACCCACACATTTTGAGATTATTTGTTGTTTCGTTTCAGAAGCTGCTTAAACCATTGAGCAGACATCTTAGGATACCTCTTCAATGTTTTGTAATCAACATAAACAATACCAAACCTGTAAAATTAACAACAAATTACATCAATAAAATTGTACTTAGATATTCTCCAAATTAAAATAACAGATTTAGGTAGCTAACATAAGTAATGTACCTAGAAGTATATCCTGATAACCATTCGAAATTATCGAGCAACGACCACGCGAAATATCCAGTCACATTGGCTCCTTCATCAACAGCTTTCTTAAGTTGAGTTAAGTAGTCTCTATAGTACTTGATTCTTGTCGTGTCGCGTAGTCCTTGAGCTAGAGTAACGTTTCCAGGATCATCCATACCTAAAAGAGATACTCATAAAGTTATAAAATGTTGCTTTCTCTACAAAACTTTTGAAAATGTTACAAAATTTGATTAGAGATTTTGTTTTTGTGTTCTTTGATACCGTTTTCGGATAGAATCATAGTTGGGTTTCCGTAACGTTCCTTCATATACATCAAGGCCTTGTACATTCCCCATGGTACGTTGTATAACCAATACGAATATGCCTATAGTAAATGGATTAGTTCATAATTTAGACGCTAATATAACCAGAGAAAGAAACATTAAAAGTATCATATATAGTATATAACTCACCCTTGGACCTATTGGCTTTCCTAGCTTAGCAACTACAAAACATATAAATGTAAATAGATTGTTTAAAAACATTCAAAATCAAGAGATTTGTACCAAAATGTTCAATGAACTTACACCCGAAAGTCGCGTTCCAATCTTGTTGGTAACCCAAATCTTTAGGTTTGATTGAATTATGAGTATCCGACATGTAGTAAGTCGTGTATTGGTTTATCCCCACGAAATCTATTGAACCTTTCACCATTTTCACTTCTTCCTTAGTGAATTTTGGGAGCCTCTCTTTCACAATGTTCTGCATTGTCTTCGGATACTCTCCATATACTATTGGATGAATAAACCTTGCAACATATTATATGTACACCGCGACAAATATTATTCATAAGTTCACAAATAAATTGTAACATATATATGAGTATTAGATGTTGAATTTTTTTGAAAATGTACCATCCTATATGAAAGTCTCTTGCTCTTTGAGCTGCATAATTATCTGCTTTACTTCTTGTAAGAGGCTCGTACCATACGAAATCAAGAAGAATACCAATTCTTCCCTTTTGTTTCGCCTAAAAATCGAAAAAATATTGATTATGAGTTAATAAGTATGAAATCTAGACTAATTAATACCATCATATAACACTATAACACCAAAGAAACCTAGTAATTTACTTGGTAATATTTGCGGTATCTTTGGGCTGCGGCCGCGTGAGCCAAGATAAGGTGATGGGAAACAATGTATGGCTCAGTCGCGGAGTTTCCTTGTGTGCAATTCCCGAATGCTTTAGAGCATCTACTTGGCGCGAAAATACCGTTATCATACCCTAAAGCAGCTACCACGCGCGGTTCATTAAATGTCATCCAATTTTTCACTCTATCTCCGAATGTTTTGAAACAAAACTCAGCGTAATCCGCGAAATCATCCCTACACATATGGTATAATAAAAGTTTATTACTTTTGAAAATGTTTGAAATTGAGACTAGAAGAGTGTGTAAAGTAGTAAGTTTGGTGCTTACACTACTTGTCTACCAAGCAAGCCTTTATACTTCTTTTCTAAAGCCAATGGAAGATCGTAGTGATACAGATTTGCATACGGTGTTATACCTATATGCATAATATTTTATTTATTTATTTTATCATAATATGAGATTTGTTATATATAGTTTTAATTAAATCAATTATTGTATAACACCTTTTAGGACCAAGTAATTGATCAATCTATTGTAATAAGCAACTCCTTTCCAGTTGATTTTACCCCTTCCCTCTATATTCATAAGCTTGAAGTTATACACTAATTTTAATTATTTTTTTAAAACATTATATTATAGTTATGTATCTTAAAGTAATACCATACCAGGGAATATTCTAGACCATGAAATGGAGAATCTATAAGCATCAAAGTTCAGTTTCTTCATCAAATCCACATCTTCCTGAAATGTGAATATCATACACAACATTTTTAAAAAAATTATATACAATAATAAATTCAACAGAATATATTTGAATCTTTTAATAATATTAGTATTAGTTTATTACCTTGTAACGGTGATATTGGTCGACCGTTATCTCAGCCGTGGCATTCTTGGCGATAGTCCCTATTTAAATATTTTAGTTTATTAACTAAATCAATGATTAATTAGGTAATTACATTGTTTTAAATTTGTAATTTACCAGGAATCTTGACGAAAGCGTCCCATATACTTGGACCACGACCGTCCTGATGAGTCTCGCCTTCGACCTGATAAGCTGACGTGGCGGTTCCAAACAAGAATCCTTTAGGAAATGTCTTTCTACTTAGACCACCAGTGTCTAGTTTGAGTTTTTCTCCGGACGGCGAGGATTCGCCGGAGTTAAAAGAAGAGAGGAGGAGGAGGAGGAGTAGAGGCCACGGAGGAGGTAAGAGGTGTCTCATTGTATGAGTGAGCTTTTGGGGTGTTTTGGTTTTGGAGAGAATAAAATATTAAGGATAGTATTTATAAGCTTTTTTAATTATTCCTATTTAAATTTTAAATATAATAATTGCGTTAAAAAGTAGTTTAACTTTTAAGTGTTAAGATGAGATGATTTCACAAAATATTTTCTTATGATTTTCCATAATATTTTCTCGCGCAATTCCCATAATATAACATACTACTAGTATAGTCGTTGAAATTAGTAAGAAAAGACAAGAATGCCCAGAAGTGAATTATCGTGTCTGGTCCATTATTTGAGAAAAGTCATCACGTGTTATAAAACTAATATTATAATATATGTCGTTTATAGAGTAGAAAGACATGAAAGAGTAACTATTATTACTCTCGTTATTATGGTAAATGTGTTTACATATATGTGAAAGAACATTTGTATTCTCAATTTTTATTGTTACAAATGAAACCAAAAGGCCTTTATATAGGCACTTATTGTCGGTGGAAAACTATAGATAATTACAACAATTATCTCTATAAATAATTACCCAAAGAAGATAATTATGTAAGGTATTATCTAACACTCCCCTTAATTATTTATAGAAGTATTAGTATTGTGGACTGTCTCGTTAAAATCTTTATCACGGAAAAACCCGACAGGGATAAAAACCGTAATAAGGAAAAAGAGTACAGTAATTTAATCTCCTTTTATGCATTTTGTACACACCGTCTTTCAAATTCTTCTTTTGCGTGTTTGTTGTTGTTGCCTCGTTAAAACCCTTTTCGTGGAAAAACTCAGTGAGATAAAAACCACGATAAGGGAAAAAGAGTGCAACCACGCATTTCATCATTTCTCCCCTGAAATCACCATCTTCCGGAATATACGTCTTTTGTAAAGAGCTATTTGGGAGAACACATTTTCTTCTTCCGCAAATGTCTACTTTTTGGCGTGTTCTTGTTGCCTCGTTAAAAACCTTACCATGAAAAACCCGTTGGGACAAAAACCATGATGAGGGGAAAAGAGTACAACCACGCACATAATCATGGCTTCACCTGGAAACCTTATCTTCACAAATAAACACATTCTCAAATATGTCTGTGAGTGAATGTGTTTCCTTCTATTGCTCCCCCTGGGAGCTTCTTCTTCCGAAATAAACACTTTTGCACATTCTTTACATGTCTTATGAAGCATTGATTTTGGCATTAATAAGTGGCGACCAAATGCACGCACTGGAAACACCACATGATTGTTGTTTTGCGATCTCAATTTACATGAACTTATAAGTATTCTTTATCTGCAAAACAACTTATACCAAAATTTGGGAATTCTAATAATCCCAAGTTAAACACATTTAATCTCAACCCAATATATGCGCATAAGGGTTGAGTTATATTCTACATGTAGATTATTAGCAAATGCTATGTATAATAGATAAATGCTCAATGACATATAATTTTGGTTCTTTATAACCAAATATATATTCTACTTCTTATAGAAATATTTGACATAACATCTATAAAAATAGATGTTTAATACCTCGAGACACTTTGTCTTTCCAAGGTTTTTTATCATATAAATAACTCTAAAAGAGTTTGATCGATCATTGTTCTTGAGAACATTATTATGATATCATCAATTTTTTATAGGAATTTAAACCTTTCATGCATGTTTCTCATGAGACTCAACTCAAGTCTCTCATAAATATTTTACTAACGGATATTTTAACAAAACCTTATACAACATGCGTTTTGTTTTATATATCATAATACCCTTTTTCGGATTTGGACATCTTGTCCAAACTCTCGTTTGAATATAGACTTGGTTGTCTCTTTTGTTTATTGGCCATTAATTAATCTCTACACTCATTCACAACGTGGAGATTTATGATCCTCATTTATATATTGACATTGCGCAATATGTCATTGTTATAGTCGACATTTATTTCGACTTTGGTTCCATATTTCTTTAATGACATGATCATTTGTGAGATCTCTTTATCACTATCAATGATATCATTCAGATATCTAATTTTATAATAATCATGTCTCATGCTCCTCTTTAAGATATTATTTCTCTTTTCGAGAATTTTCTATATCTTTGAAACCAAAGTAGTCTATCATGTTTCTTACATGTTATAGACTTATTAATAATATGTTGTCCTTTCGTTGACACATATTTTTATTGAAGTATTTTAAGATGAGATATGAGATTTCTATTTTCACTTTGATGAATTATCCTATGAACTTCATGTTCATTTCTTTTGTATGAGGATCTTATAATGATAATTCATTTCATGAAATCTCATCCATCAATCTTTTATACTGATTTGCAATATTTTAGAATAGTGATCCTTTGAACTATTGAACTTCACGTTCATAATCATTTTGTTCAAGGATTTCAACTATTTCATATTTCTCCCTTAGAGAAATTGTATTATCAAAATAATGATTGCAAATCGTACAATAAGCACATCACCAATGATGACTTTTTAGAGCGGATCTTTATTTCCTGCTCATACACTTCATCCTCTTTAGATGTTATTTTTATGTGGTGTGGAGGAGCATTCATAATATATATCACACACCCACAAATTTCCAAACGAGATTTGATCTCAAACCATAAATCTTTTATATGGGAGAATTCTTTCTTATTACTCGTTGATTTTCTAATCATTTTCAATCACGAATCAATTTCGAGGGAGAGATAATTTCCATAAATCATTTGACTTATAATCATCTCTAACCATGAAACAATTACATGAGAAAACTGATTATATTTCACCAGAACTTATCTTTATGTTCTTAGGTTAACCTCATTTCGAGTGTGAACATAATCTTGTAATTGTTCCACTTATTTTTATTGTGGATTCTTTAATTCTCCCCCTCGAGATGATAACTATTTTAGATTATTCATCTCGAATTGAATCTCTTTTAAGGATCGATAACATATCCATTTTGGATCATATGTATCATTTTAGACCCTTTCTAACATTTGATATGAGATTCGTATTACTCTCTCAAGATGATAATTTTTCATTCACATTCATCTTGACCCGATTCTCATTTTTTGATCGGTTATATTATGAGAATAATATTGGGGAATAAAAAAATCAACCAACATATCTAATGAGCTTTTAACCAAAATATGGTGATTCATCCATGATCTTTTTTACATGATGATCTTATTATTATCATTTTGTATAAGACATGCATTAAGTTGAAAAATCCTTTTTTCAACTTACTTTCAATGATCTTCAATCATTGATAAACCCGGATGCTTAACCTAGGTTATATTATATTTTGATCAATTAGTAAACTTCATGTTTACTTTCATATATATCTTTTGCCATTTTTATACAAATCGTATGTCATCATCATGTTTTCTTTTAGAGCGTTTAGCTCTTTTTTTGCTCGTTTTCGGCGTTTTTTCTTCTTCATGAGCGTTTAAGTTTATTCATGAGCGTTTAAGCTCTTTGTGAAGCATTTCGGTTCTTTAGCATTTTTATTTAATAAAATATTTTACTCTAATAAAATATTTTGCTCTTACAGAAGCATTCAATTATTTTGCATTACTTAATATTGCAAAATTTTCATATAATTTGGATAACAAAATTATTTAAAATAAATAATTATTTAACTTACCGTATAATGAAATAGATATAGCCTTTCATTTAATCAAAGAGACAAAACCTAAATATAATCAAAGAGACCTTATCTTCAATTTGATTAATGACATATATTTTCATATAATCAAAGAGACATAGTCTTCAATTTGATTTATGAATCATAGTCTTCTATTTGATCAAAGAGGCATATTCTATTATAGATTTTTGGAGACTAAATTTTCCATTCAAATATAAAAATTAAATTTATAAATATCGATAATTTTTTATCGACTAAATTTTGGCAAAGTTTCTTTTAATTTTTTTCTTATATTATAGTAGTTTAAATTTTGCCATAATTTCTTTTAGATTTATTAATTTTATACTTTTGGCAAAAATTATTTTGATAGAGTTTCTCTTAAATTTTAAACTATATTAATTTAAATTTTGCGAGAGTTTCTTTTATATAGTAAAATCATAATTTTAGGATATAAATTATGTCATAAGTTTGAAACAGAATTTTTCCACTATGTTTATAAACTTAACGACATAATTTAAAATTACCTGGATAATATTTAACCGGGATATATAAAAGCTCATCCAACGATTACCTCGTATAAACAGAGACGCTCGTGCTGATAACGTGTTATAAAACTAATATTATAATATATGTCGTTTATAGAGTAGAAAGACATGAAAGAGTAACTATTATTACTCTCGTTATTATGGTAAATGTGTTTACATATATGTATATATGTGAAAGAACATTTGTATTCTCAATTTTTATTGTTACAAATGAAACCAAAAGGCCTTTATATAGACACTTATTGTCGGTGGAAAATTATAGATAATTACAACAATTATCTCTATAAATAATTACCCAAAGAAGATAATTATGTAAGGTATTATCTAACATCACGCGACTTGTAAAGCGCCAAAAGAAAATAAGAAATAACGTGGGACGTATACAAGCCGACAAGGCAACAAGGGCAAAATGGTCTATTCGTAGTCCATTAAGTTCAATCCTCGCAGGGCCCAAAGACGGGACCATGTCCCCACGTTTTTAGACTTTTGCCCCCACCATCTTCACGTGTAATCGTAATATTTTCTTATTTTTTGTCATATACCTCTCGATACTCGGGAACGTAAACAACGAGTGAATGATAACAAAGAAGATATCAAGCCAAATTCTATATAACATCCAAATATGTTTTATGCTCAACGATATATTTTCTAAAGATTCTATCCACAAAATGATTCTTAATTACTCGTTTCGTTTGTTAACTTTTCATAAGAAATTATTATTTAATGGTAAAGATGTGTTTGTGAAATTCAAAAATACCATTTTGTTGTAAAAAAACAAAAATACATGACTCAAGTTCTCATTTTTCAAAAAGATATGACAAAAAACACAGAAAAAGTATCATTTTGACAAAGATATGCAAACAAAGAAAGACACACACAACAACAACAACAACACACAGTAACGACCAAAAGGTAAGATACAGAGCCTTTGTGGCAATGTCCAAAAGTAGTAAGAAGCTGTCCACAGATCTATGAGAGGCAGTTCCCAGCAGAGATCTTTATCATTGTGGAGTTAAGCGCCAAACACGGATACAAGCATCTTCACCAGAACTCACAACATGTGAATCATCGGCGAAACCCAGACCATAGACTCCTCCCAAGTGTGCTCCTTTTATGGTCATGCGTGTGGATGGAGGTTTGTCCACTTCATACACAATCACACATGTGTCTAAAGATCCTGTCGCAACCATAGTACTGTTTGGAGACCAAGCTAAGCAGTTTATGCGTGCGCTATGGTACAACATGTTCTTGAGTTTCACCTGTTTGTAAACAAAAATTAGATGTTATAAGATCAGTGTTTGTGTAGGGGATTCATGGAATCATCTTAAATTACCTCTCTGGAGACTCTGTCCCACACAACTGCTTCTCTGTTCAAATCAGCTGATGCAAACATAGAGAGATCTGGGGAGTAGCGTATGACGCTGATGGCGCCTCTGTGTTTCTCGAGAACTGCTTCCTCGGTGAGGGAGTCTCCGTTAACTGAATACATATGGAGTTTACCGTCTTGACCACCGATAACGGCTTCTGTTCCATCGGGTGTTACGGCCAAAGCAGTGACAGTGAACCCGAGGTTGATGGTTGACACTACTTTCTCACCACGGAGAAACACAACCCCGGATTCAAAGGTCGCCAGAAGAAGATCGGGTGAGAGTGGTGCAAGGCTTAGATCATTTGGTTGATTTCCAATGTCGATAGACTCTTCGTTTGTGCATTGATCGTCATTATAAGAAATCCTGGATATCTGGTCAAGTATCAAGAGCGACAGAATATGAGTTAGTTGCTTAATACACACATAGCTGTGCTTATAAAACAGACTTTTGCATCCACTGCGAAATGAAAATATCAGTCATTGCTAGCGTCACAGTTCAAAGATTACTATGTGCGAAAACCAGTTTACCTTATTGTCAAATCCAGAGGTCACGATCTCTTCTTCATGGGCAGCAAAGCATTTTATTTGAGAGTTTTGTGCCCTCTGCAATTTACCGCAAAAACCATGGCCTAGCATCCACTTACATATCAAACCATCGTAGCTACCGGATAGTATGTAGTCAGCATTTCCTTTGAGCACAGATAAGGAAGAGATGTTCTTCATATGTCCCGAAAACTGAAAGGGGGATTGATCAAGATCACTTGCTGAGAATATGCTGATTGTACCACCTAGAGAAACAGTCACGATATGATCGTTCTGCCACAGACACCCAACAAGCATATCGTCCACTCCACCTGATGATCCAGGACAATTCAACGTGGTCTTCAATGTTCCATTACCACTATCCGAGATTTCCCATATTTTAGCTGACTTGTCTGCAGATACAGTGAGGACCTGGTTGATTAATCAAACAAATACCACATGTGAGTAAAGTAGCAGCATCAGCGATATTGTAATCAAGAACTAAAATTTAGAAAATCTCTCATTGAGTCTTCATATAAACAGACAGATAATGTATTTTTTGAGCCTAATCAGACAGAAACAGACAATAGTTGAGAATACAGTATGGCAAACAGACAATAGTTAGTACCTGTTTACCATCGGGACTCCAGCTAACCGCGTAGATGCTACCTTTATGCCCATCTTCAGACGAGAGTTCTCCAAGTTTCTCACAAGTCTTCCCATCATATATAATTCCTTTTTTATCTGAACTCACAGTAATGAACTTACTTCCATCTGGTGCAAACCTCACACAGTTGACAAAGTTTGAATGCTCTCTGTTGAACCAACAAACAACATTACTCGTAAACAACTCAGAAACTCACACGAAGCAAGGAAATTAAACAGATATAAAGAAATGGATCATATGTTGTGAATATCTACCTGCTTGAGAGCTTGAACTTGAAAGGAGGACCTTCGTAGAAGTTCACTAGAAAATCCTCACCACAAGTTACAATACGGAAAGGTCTTGTTGGCTTGAAAGCGCAGCTAAGAACACGCCTCGAATGTCCGTCAAACTCTCCAACATTAGATCCTGAATCCCACCTAATAGAAGTAAAATACATCCTTAAGCCATTTACACTCAAACAAATAAACCCAGGAGATGAGTCAAATCAGTGCATCATAAATTGACAAGAAGAAACAAATGTGCTTGATAAATCAATCCAATTCAAAGAAGTCAATGCAAGAACACAAAACCTTAAGCCTTAGTTCAACATACTATTTCAACACATATCATCCCAAAATCACAGATTTTTATCCTACTTCTTGAGCTATTTCTCTAAATTTCACAACTAATAAGAGACATATAAATCAAAATCAAAATCAAAACCCAATCAAAGAAAGAAGCAAAACTCACATGAAAGCACGAACAAGAGACTTCCCTTTGCCATCACCAGAAGCTACGATTCTCATCCCATCAGCCGACCACTGTAAATCATCGATCCGACCAGCCAAAACCTTAAACTCCTTCTTCAGGACATGATCGTCGCGTGCTCCCCAGATCCTTACGGTCCCCGACACATCTCCCGACGCGATCCACTCGCCGTTCGGTGAGTATCGCGCCACCGTAGCTGGGTAAGCGTGCTCTCCGTAGATAGTTACCTTTAACGGATTGTTTAGATCGAGAATCACTACGGATCGACCGTTAGTGTAGAGGAGTGTGTCGGATTTGGAGTCGCCGGAGATTAGGATTCCGCGGCCTCTCTCCGTCGATGGAACGCAGGCGTAGGTTTCGGCAAGCTCCATCTTCGTGGATTAAGCGGAGATCAGATTTTGAGTGATATTTGGGGTTTTGCGAAGATCGTGAAGGAAGCTTAGAGCATGTACATCAAAGGAGATAAATAAATGGTGCTTAAGAATAAATAATTAATATTTTTGTGTATTTGTACAAAATAAAATACATAAGCATTATATTAAAATTTGTCCTCCATCAAGGAAGAATAAAAAGAGGTGCTTAAACGAGCCGATCGAACGGTGGTGATTGCTTTTGATCCTACTACCGAACGAATGGTTACGATGCGACGACGACAGAGACAGATCTTTCTCGTCGATCAATCCGACGGCTAAATCATCGAGAGTCTTCTTAGCTCGCCGGAGATTCCTTCTCCGATCGTACGGTGGCGGCGATTGTCTAACGCCGAGATCACGATGTCGACGAGTTTCTGCCACCGTCGGATCTGTTCGATTCCGTCGCGGATCGCCTTGCAATTATCGAGGGCTTTGATGCTCCGTTTGAAGTAATCGGAGATCAAACGATCTTCCGTCGTCGTCGTCGGAGATTTAACGATCTGAGATCTGTTGTTGAAGAAGATGGCAACATAGGAACGAATCGAGAAGCTTACAGATCCATTCGAGCGAGAGAAGCTATGTTTTTCGGTCAATCACTGACGATAAGCAACGGTGCTTGAGTAAGCATTTTAATGAATCAGTGCTTAGTATTAAATCTTTTTTTGATTTATTTTAATAATCAAATACACAAAAAAATACTTAAGCACCCTAAAAAAATAAGTTAAACATCTTTGATGTACATGGTCTTAATGAGACCACACACGGAGACGAGCAAAATCATAAAAAGGACGGTTTTGAGTCTTTTTGAGTTTTGACATTAGCTGTTAATTTAATTTATTTTTTAATTAAAAAATTATAATTTAGTAATTATTGTCCTAACATCAGCTTACTTCTTTGCTAAAAGAGAATTAATAAAACAGAAATAAAATCTTCATATTGTTGGTCCGAAATCGGATTAGTACAAAATTTGATTGGATGGTAAAATAATAAGAATTTGACCCGAAAAAAGGAAATAAAAAACTTTTACAAATATTTGTTACATATAATCCACATGAAAGTGATCTTGGTCTAGTAACAATCATAAGTCCACAGGAGGCAGGTAGCACTACCCCACCGGGATCGATTCTCCACGTCTACGATAGAGTAAGTTTGGTTAATGGGTCGGCCATTTGTGGCCTAGATGTTGACAAAAAAATGAAAAAATAATCCACATCATAATTATTGTCGGAAAGGAGAAGTAAACGCCCATGGACCAATTATTTGAGCCCAGCCCAGCAATATTTGCATTTCCATATTTGAATAAAATATTATTAATTTACTATAGAACTGGTTGTAAACTTGTAATAATAAAAAAAAATTACTATAGAACTATATGAAAATCCCTATAAAATAATATCAGTCGTGGGGCATGACATCTCTTGGTCGCATAAAACAAATTATAATATATATAGTTTTTCGTGGTTTTGAGAGAAGATAAGGAAACATAAGAACAAAGCTGTCACAAGTCTCTGTCTCTCTCAAACCAGCCACTCCATCTCGTCCCCATCACTCACATGCCCTTTCTCTCTATTATTCTTCTCCTCCAACAATAAATAAATATATATATAATCTTGAGCGATCGCTCTCATATAATTTTTTTTTTTTTTTTTAAATCGCTCTCATATAATTTGAACTCACCGATAATATTGTTCAAAATTATGAATTTTAAAAAAATATTTGAATTTATGAAAACAATAATAACGATTTTTTTATAACAAAATGTCCACAACAACAACGACAAAATAATTTACAGACCCGTGTAGACAATTTCCCCTTTTCTCTATCTGAATTTCACTTAAAACTCTCTCAACCAATTAAATAACGCCACGTCATAACCAAATCCAATCCACGTCAGCATAAGTCACCACGGTCTTGTGATTAAGACCAATGTGATCACACTATAAAGCAAAAAGTGGACCAAGTGGTGCAAATACCAAAGTGACAATGACGAGCCGTTAGAGAATTCGGAAGAGTCAACGGCTAAAGGCATGCCGTCGCCGCCGATAGCACACGACCGTGGCTCGCCGTTTTGGCTAAGCATAACGGCACGGAGAACGGAAGTTACTGTCGGGAAGTAAGCCTTACGGTTCTTGGCGAGAAGCCAAGTGAGACCCATTAGGACACAGTCTTTGTTATGCATCTTTGTTGTTCTGTTTCTGTCTTCTTTCGATGGGTTTCTTGCCCCTGAAGTTTTCTTTGGGTTTAGCTGCAAAAAAAAAACAAGAAAAGACCATAAGGGGTTGCGCGTGGATATCACGGATTATGAGAGCGTGTAGATGTGTGTGTGTGTCGGATAGGTAAATAACAAAAAAGCTAAAGAACGAAACTTTTTGTTTCAAAATTACCATCCGCCATGGACGATGGACATGATAAAGAATCCTAAAACATATAATTCCAAATCTTCTTCACTAAACCACTCATATAGTAAGATTAGTATCTAATATTCATACTTTATAACTCAAAGATATCAACTTTGGACTATATCCTAATAACATAGTTAACTAGTTCATAATTAAACAGTAAATCCAAACACATTATTAGTACATTACATAAACTAAAACACCAATATATAACACTAAAGGGTATCATAATATCATCTAAAGTTACACCAAAACTAATATAGATCACACTTTTCTAAATTCTAACAATGAATCCAAACAGCAACACAAAATCTATACTTTTGTTGATTATTTACCTTATAGAGACTGTTCAAGCACTTGTTACATCCACTAAGAGTAGTCAATAATCTATCATCATCATCATTGCCATGCTTTTCAAACAAACAATCCTTCTCTAACCTATCAACACTCTCATCACCAACAAGCCTCCCTTCTTCGTCAACACCAAACGCATCAGAACAGCTCAAATGATGCAACCTAATCCCACAGTAACAGTAAACGACGTCGCACGTGTCGTTACGCCTCTCTAATTCAATCCCTCTCCTCCTCAGCGATTTCCCAAGCTCGTCTACACAAGTCTCCGAATCATCTGGAAGCAAAGGCATATCTTCTTCGGAGTTTCTTGAAATCGAACGGCTAAGAGCAGTCGTTGAGTAAGCAGAGTAAAGCCACGCGCCGAGCACGGGGCAGCATCTACCTTTGTGGATCTTTTTGCCGGTGCAGGCTGATTTGATTCCGTGGAAGAGATCGTCGTGTAAGTCTAGTGGGCAGCCGGAGAAATCTGATTGTTCGGGGAAAGCGGGTATTGTGGCGGGTGGGTTTGATTTGACCCGGAATGGTTGGACTGTTACCGGGTCTGGGTTTGGTGAAGCTACTAATGGTGATAGGGATGTGATTAGAACTATGAGTGTGATGGAAGACGGCGCGTGTGACAACATCGCCGGAATAAAATGGAGAGAGAGAGTGAGTGTGTGTGAGTGAGTGAATGAGATGAGATGTGTAATAAAATATCACAAATTAATGGGATCTCGTCTACCTATTTTATAGTACTTGTAAAAAATTTAATAATTCATTTTGTGTGGGATTTTATCTCGTTATAAAAAGGGCAATTATTATGAATACCACCAAAAAAAAGTTTTTATAACACAATTAGCACAGATTTTGAAAAGTTTTACAAATACCATTAAAAAAATTTTTCTCATAAATACCACAAATCTTAAATTTTCAAAATTACACCCAAAATCTCCAAAAAACTATACTCTACCCCTTCTAAACTATACCATAAACACTATATAGCGAACCCAAATGAAAAAAAATTAAAATATAAAAGTGTTAAAACTCGTTTTTTGAGTTTGTGGTATTTTTGTAAACTACTACTTTTTGATGGTATTTTGTTATAAAAAAACATTTTAATGGTATTTTTGTTATAAAAAACTTTTTAAAGGTATTTTTAAAACAAAAAATTATTTTGATGGTATTCTAAGGAATTTCTCTTATAAAAATGTGTGCGTAAATAATAGAGGAATTCTCAAAACTACACCCTTTCATCTATTTTTTTACAAAACTCTACATAGTTTAAATTTTTCTCATTTTTACACATTTTCTAAAATTTAAAAGTTTGATTTACCCTTTAAAAAAATTCCAAAAATAATTTTTTTCATTTGGGTTCGGTTATTAGTGTTTAGGGTATAATATTAAGGGATAGAATTGTGTGTGGGGGTTATTTGGATTTAATTTTGAGTGTTTAGGTGTAGTTTTGTGAAATAATTTTGAAATAGTGTAGTTTGTGAAATGTAATTTAAATGGTGTAGTTTTGTAATTCTTTTTTTTATTACATCATTAAAAGGAGCAAAGAAAACTAAGTCGCGTCCTCGATCCAACTTGGAAAGGACTCACTCACGAACGCTTGTTTATATGCTAATCGTCGTTCTGCTCGTGCTAATTTGTTGTAGTTTTGTAATTCTCCCTAAATAATATTTGAACGAAAATGTGTTCCAACTTTTTGAATTTAATTTGGGGCAAATTATCCGAAAATATCGCTGATAATTCATTATTATTGACCGGTGAAGTTTCGAGTTAATTTTGCAATGTGTCCAATAATTATATACTAAATGATTTATTGTAAGAAGAGTTAAGAGTGTATTTAAATAAGTGGGAATCTTTTTGATTTGTGAATCACAAGAGACTATTATTCTTGGACATTGAAACTTGAAGGACCATTACAGGTGACTTATCGACAGATTTTACTGACACTTTTTTGTAATTCCTATACACAAGAGTTTGGAATGATTCTTTCAGTTTATAATATATAGACTATAGTCCTTTGGTTTTTATTTATTTAATTATAAACCAAACACACTAAATTTACATATAGATCATCCTTGTTATATATCATTTTCAACAATAACACTTATTTGGATAGTAGAAAAGGGTAAAGACTAAAGAAGGAATAATGTGGAGTGAAAAGGTAACGCCAGGCACGCGAATGGCTGTAGTGAAAGCTGCATAAAATATTATAAGTAAACCTTTTTTGGGGGGAATGCCATCAAAAGAAAATTGATTAAACATGTAATCTTTTTAAAAACTACCCAAAAGAGTTCTTGTTGGAATGATATATACCAACAATGATATAAGTGAACAAAATTAGTGAATATATATATATATATATACCCGTAAGATAATTGAAGGATGAAGTGATTATCATAATTTAATGTCCGAAAGTATAATGGAACCTAGACAAATATTGTATTTTGGACTTCTTCAAAGTTGAGAATTTACTGTGCACAAAGAGATTAATAAAACCGAAAGAGAAATGAAATGGAATGGAATGGACCAAAAAGAAGAAAAATGAACAATCAATAAAGAAAAAGCGAAATGGAACGACCAAAAAAGAACAAAATGTAAAGTCAAATAAAAATGACTTATATATTGGACCAAGAGCTGATATACCCTTTTGACCAAAAGTCAAATTCTCTCATATCCTTTTGTAATTTACATAACTTTTGACTTTCGTTGACCAAAATTTAAAACGCTAAATATTTTCAAATCTAAACCATAAACTAATCAAAGGGTCTTGAATTTGGATTTGCGAACCCAAATGGTATTATTTTAATTTCTAAACCTATAGAATTCACAAAATATGATTTTAAAATCGATTTTATAATCATATTTTGATGATTTTTATAAAATTTTAAATTCATTTTTTTATTTTTAAAATATTTTTATAAAATTCGTTAAATTAAATTAAAAATATTGATCCTTTCAGTTTTTGAAAATAATTTTTTTTTACTTTAAAATAAATCAAAACGAAAATAATAGTATTTGACTTTCTATACGGGAATTTGACTTCCGGTCAAAGAGTATATGACCATTTCATTCCTTATATATCATTGAGGTGTGAATTGATCATCATAATACACACATATTGTTTGTATGCTAAATATGGGCCAAGAAAATGCATTTAACAAACAAAACTTGAAACATTATTTATTATATGGGCCTGTAGTGACTGTCTGTAAATATATTGACTATCTATTAGCAACATTGATGTATAGTTAAAAAAATCAAATCATCAACATTATTCGTCTAAACTGAAAAAATATAGTTGATTTAAGTATTTTGATTGTATGTATCTCTTGCGCTTGCTTATGAAAACACAACTCCATATTCATAAGCACATTCATTAGTGCCTAATTATTTACACTTGTTTTTTATACAACATTTGTAATTCTACTTATCGGTTTATCATACACCCTTTAATGAAGTTTGTAACAAAGGTTTTTTTTTATTTTTGGTCGAAAATAACATAGGTTATTGTATTAGACCAAAATGATATATTTTCCTTATGAAAAAAATATTTTTTTGCACTGAAAGAGAGGCGGTCTTTTACAAAAAATTTAGCGGCCCAATTTTTATTTGGTTGATTAAAAAATTTCGGACCGAAATTTTAGCCTTATTGTAAGAGGGAAATAAAAAGAAGTAAAAGAAACACAAAACTAAAAATAAAGAAAATAAAAAACATACGACACGTCATCGATCCTGGCCTTAACCGTCGATAAAAAACTTTCAACGGTGAGATTTAAAGTCCTCGCAATTTTAACATTTTTGCATCTCTCTTCCTCTCTCTAACCTAACTTTATCTCTTTCTTCTTCCCCCAATTATATATTTTAATAATTTCATCAAAAAAAACAATAATAACCAAAAAGAAGAAGAAAAAAAAACCCTAAAAAAAAACTAAATCTCACCTTCCTCTTTTTTTTCCGCACTGTTAATCTCAATCATGGATCCATCTCTTTCTTTTTCCAGTGATCCTCCTCCGATTCTCTTCACACCTTTCCCAAACGACCATGTCTTCCAACCGCAAACGCAAACGCAAACGCAAACGTCTTCTCTTCCTCATAATCAGAATCACCCTCCTTACTCCGACGTAAGCTCTTTTATAAAGTCTTCTTCTTTCTCTAAACTAAAATCCCGTTTTGTTTTCTTTTGTTAGCTGATTTTTTTACCCTTTTCGTTGTGCAGATGATTTGTGCGGCGATTTCGTCGCTAAACGAACTAGACGGTTCAAGCAAGATGGCGATTTCGAGATGTATAGAGAGATTCTACCCTAATTTACCTTCTTCTCATGGAGCTTTGTTGTCTCACCATCTCAAAACCTTGAAGAGCAGTGGTGTTCTTACCATGGTTAAGAAATCTTACAAATTCGCCGTTTCTCCTCCTCCGGCGAGTGTTTCCGCCGCTTCCGCCGCCGCCGCAAGCTTGGAAGCTACCAGATCTGAGAATCTTCCGAGTAGCAACGCCGTCAACGATCCGGTGGCGGCGATCTCTGCTTCTCAGCCTCTGAAACGTGGCCGTGGACGACCTCCAAAACCTAAACCCGAATCTCAACAAAGCGATGTTCAGACCAACGATGTACAATCTAACAAACTTCCTGTCTGGTCTCAACACGAATCATCAGTAGCCAAACCAACAACAGAGGAAGTTCAGGTTACTGAATCGTCGGCGAAGAGAGGACCAGGTCGTCCAAGGAAGAACGGTTCTGCTCCTATAGTTCAAGCCTCTGTTATGGCAGGGATCATGAAACGGAGAGGAAGACCACCGGGTCGCAGAGCTGCAGGGAGACAGAGGAAGCCCAAATCGGTCTCGTCTACTGCCTCTGTGTTTCCTTTTGTAGCTAACGGTGCTAGACGCAGAGGAAGGCCAAGGAGAGTTGTTGACTCTAGCGGCGTCAACGCGGTTGCTCCTGTAGGCGGGCAAATGGTGAATGTTGTGCAGGGGATGAAACGTGGACGTGGTCGGCCGCCTAAGATCGGTGGTGTGATGAATAGGCTTATTACTAAGCCTAAACGTGGACGAGGAAGACCTGTAGGTAGACCCAGAAAGGTAGTTTACTTTGATAACAAGTAATCATTGGTTTGCTTTGAGTTTTAGGATGAAAAGGTTCATACTTTATGCTCAATCATTTGTGAAAAGTAGATCATTGTCACTTTCCTCTTTTTGAGCATTGTCTGTTTTTGTAGTGTGTTGGAGAGAAACCAAAGCTGACTAGTTTGCTTTTGGCTTATCCTTGTCTTGTTTATTTTGTGTGTTTTATACTAATTGTAGATTTCATTTTAGATACTAAAGTTTAATTCATCCGTTGTGTTATGTCTCACTTTAGCAATATGGCTTTATGCTTGCTTTGTCACTGTCACAATCTGTGTACATGTATCTTATTTTTGAAGTAGAAAGTCGTGTACATTTAGGAAAGCTTTTCTTTATTTAGCCGTTGTGCCTGTGTTGAATTTGCTCTACTTGTTGCTAACTTGTTTTGCATTTATGAACGTAGAACACAACATGGCCAGTTACTGGGACACAAGATCCCGCATATGGAGAACTCAAGAGAAAGTTTGACCTCTTCGTAAGTCAACACGACCGTAAATCAAACAACTTCTTGTTCATTTGATTTGTTTTGACAGGAAAATCAAGATTCTGCTTTGTTATGTTTTGACTGTTATTGGTATCTAAATGATGCAGCAAGAGAAAACAAGAGAGATTGTGGATGTGTTGAAAGCTGGTGTAATAAGCGACAACCAAGCAGTAATGCAAGCTATACAGGATCTGGGTGGACTAGTAGCCACGGAGATGGTCGAGTCACGAGCTAAGGAGGAGGCAGCTCCACAAGCCATGGAGGAGGAAGCGACACAGACTGAAACTCGAGCTGATCAAGAAACAGAAGAGGAGGAACATACCCGAACTCTGACAGAAGCAGAGGCAATGCAAGAAGCACTGTTCTGAACAAATATGATCTAAAAAAACAGCCTGATGACATATAGCCTCTGTTGTTTTGCTTTAGAAGTGTTTTCTAGTATTTAGATGGTTTTGGATCATATGTTAAGTTAATAATCTATAAGGAGTTTTTAGGTTTTTATTTTGTGTTTTTTTTTTTAATCTAATGAAGAAGGAACAAAAGACTTGTTGATGGTTGTCTTGTTGTTTGTGTTTTGTGTGCCTCTCTCTAACAAAACTATAAGAAGTTGCTAGTAAATGAGAGATGATGTTTCTAGTGTTACATGTTTCCTCTCTTGTGTTCATGTCTCTCGTTTCTTATGTTGCGCTTCCGTTTTGTATATGTTAGTTTTTATTTACAAGGTCAACTATCATATACAAATGTTGTTTTTTTTCGTTAATGGGCTTATCTTATTTCATTGGGCCTAAACGCTTCTTTTATGCAATATGTTGTAATGTCCAGATAGATTTCCATTTCTATTTTCTTAAATGTATCTTCGTGAATTTATTACCTCATACATGACGTGGAAATAATTTAATAGTATTAGAAAAGTAGGAATACGATAAAATCTTAAGTACATTGATATATATGTATATATATATTTTTTAAGTTATACTATTGGTAGTTGACAAAAAAAAAAAAAAGTTATACTATTGGTCTTTTAAAAATAGCTTAACTAGAATGAGGTAAGAAACAAACAAAAAAACATAGCTAATGATGTATAATGTACTCCAAAAATAATTAATGCACAAATTTAATTTGAACTTGTGTGAGAGCGCATGCATTAGGTATGTGGCCCTAACCATAGGCCTAAGGTAATTGGATATTATACTTTCAAAAAAAAACATCTATTTTCAATGTTACTTTAAGCACCAACGAATTTTCTACAAACGAGAAATAAATAAAATGGAGTAACATTAAGAATACGTGCTATACAAAGACACCTTTATGAATATAAAACTAAACGCTATATATAAACTGCGCTCGTAGTTTTATTTTAAAATATCTTTGATATTAAAAAAGACTAAATGTAATGATTCATACGTGCGTGCGAATTTACGTATATGATTACAAGCTAGCTTGCCTCGAAACAAATAGTAAGACTGCGAGAGTTTGAAGAAAGCCATAATTGTTTTCACATAATTTTTAGGGTAAAATTAATAATCAACACATGTAGGTGTTATCTTTTATTCATGAAACTATAAAAATAGATACCATATGTATAAAAGTTATATCATTTAATACGATATATATAAACCTTACACCTAGACAAAATAGCTTCATCTCATCAAATAAGGCACAATACTAAACATTCTCTCATCACATATATATATATCATTATTCCTTAAATCAAACAATTAAAAAGGACATCATATATATAATTATATAAAATTAGTACATGGTCTTTTAGAAACTAAAGGATTAACATGATTTGGTAGTCAAATATTCCAAAAATAGGAGAAGAAACAAAAGAAAAAAGAGATTAATTAGGGCTTGGGAAAAGACAGAAAAGTGAGGGGGGGGGATTTAAGATCCCAAAGATATAAGAAGAAGAAGAGAATTGGAGGAAAAGTGGGTTTTTATGGAAAAATGGGAATTGAGAGAGACAAAAGGAGATGATGTGTTGAAGGAGACAAAGCTATGTTAGGGAGGCAGTTGAGAACAAGAATAATAGTGAAAGCCACCACACACACAAAATACACATTAATACCATACATTTAATTATCTCTCTTAATATATTGTTTTTAATTAGAAAATAAAACAAATAATAATAATAATAAGTTAGTTGTAAAAAAGAAAAGAATGAAAGAAAAGGAGAGATGGGAAGAATGTCAAGTCGTTTTAAGCCTCTTCACATCTCCCAATATCATTCATATCATATCATCCCCCACATAATTCCACGCTATCTCTCTCTCTCTCTCTTAACCTAATCTTCATAAATTATAATTTTATCATAATTTGGTCACGGTATATATGTAATATATGAAACTATGAATGTATATAGTTACATCATTCGAAAATTCGAATCTAAAGTGATATTCGTGAATCTAAGTTTATATCTTGGTTGGTTTATAGTATTGTGTTGTGAACATCTTAATCTTTTTATGTATGCTTTTGTTTTTTTTATTAAATGTTTGATGTTACCAAAGAGAGATATAGATTATTTAGCTAATAAGGAATCCAATCCTGTTAATTAAGAATATATTTGTTATTTTGAAATTCAATGGAATTTTGTGAAATAATAAAACAAAACAAAGCTAAATAAATATAATTTTTCTATCCACATATATATATATATATATATATAGAATATTATTCTATAAAGAGACATAGAAATAAATTTGCTAAATTGTCTATCTCTCTCTATATATATAAATACACACAAACACACATGTATGTTTACAAAAGCCATTGGCATGTTCACATTCTCACATTCACACACAAAGATATATCTCAACTTTATCTTTCTAGCTACTTCACCTTCTGTTATCTTTTTCTGTTACCTTCTCCAACCACATCATTCACATATCCTAAAATTTTATGAAAACAATATAACCCTAATTACTATCTACTCTCTCTATAAACATATACACAAAAATAATTATACGAAAAAATGTGGATGATGGGTTACAATGAAGGAGGTGGTGCAGATTCCTTCAACGGAGGAAGAAAGCTTCGTCCTCTTATCCCACGCCTCTCTTCTTGCCCCACCGCCTCCGCCGCAAACACCAACTCCGACCACCGCTTCAACATGGGTCTCTCTCTCTCTCTCTCCACGCAAAACAATCTATATATCTTTCTTGCTTATAACTAATACTTCTTCTTGTTCTTGTATACACAGCATTGTTAACAATGACACCTGAACAACAAAACAAGAGAGAGCTAATGATGCTAAACTCATCAACAGAGCCAATACCACAACAACATCCACCACCACCGTCTTTAATGGTGAGCTCACGGTGGAATCCGACGGCGGATCAGTTAAGAGTGCTTGAAGAGCTTTATCAACAAGGAACAAGAACTCCTTCCGCTGATCATATCCAACAAATCACTTCTCAGCTAAGACGTTACGGTAAGATAGAGGGCAAAAACGTCTTTTATTGGTTTCAAAACCATAAAGCTCGCGAGCGTCAGAAACGTAGAAGACAGATGGAGAATGGTTACGATGAAAGTAATGTTATTACTACAACAACGTCGAGTCTTGTCTCGAGTCAACGTTTCGACAAGAAAGATCATTCATGTAATTAAGAGAAACCATATTTTATTTTAATTTCAAGAATTTAAAATCTTGATGTTTAATTAATTATTTTTTTATATTACTTTGAATTTTTAAAGGTTATAAGGTTGACCAGACCAAGGACTGGTTACGTTCGGTCGGATCCGTCACGCAAACAGAGGTAAGTTTGTTACTATTTATTATTATTATATATTTTGCTTATAATCTTATATATATTCTATGTTTATGTTCTTGGTGTAGTCTTCTAGTGTTGACATTAAAGGGAATGAAAGTAATTAGGGTTTAATGATTTAATATAATTAGCATATGATTACAAAGAGAAAAACTTAAGAATGTGATTATTATTATTATTTTTGGATGTTTGGGTAAGTTGGGCGGTGAAAAGGACCAAGATACTTTTAGTTTATTGGAAAATGCACAACTATGTATTTTTTTAGCATAGAAATATAAATTATTATTTTTGTTATATAATAATGAATTGATCCAAAAAAGCTGTAGAGACTTTCCTTTCTGTCGGGACAGCTGCTACGTACAATTCTATAGCTGTATCATATTGTCATAAATAATTTATGATAAATTAGTCTTCTTTTTCATTTTCACTCAAACGCATGCATGAAAAGACCGTTTTGACCTTACTCTATAACGGTATCACTCTTCTTCACCCCTGTCCCTTTCTGGAATTTTGGATTTTACACTGATTATATTTTCGGGTCTGTGTTTTATGTAAGCAATAAAAGTTTGTCTCTATGTCAAGATTTTTGACTTATTTACTGTCGAGTTTTACATTTTCCAATGCTAAATTGACTAATATTGGATAATTTAATATTAAAAAGAATCTTTTTTGTTTTTCTTTTGCTTATTAGAAACCACATAACAATATTCATCACGAGGAGCATGTCTCAATACCGATGGTATCAACGAAACGTAACGGTCGTCATACGAGAAATTCCACGTGGCACATGCAACAACTGCCACATGGACTTTACTCTTCTTCACAACAACAACAACAAAATAATGATAATCATCATCATCATAATCACTTAATACTCAATTCAACAAGTGTTTCGTGCAACAATATGACTACTTGCAACAATACTGTTTCATCTGCTAAAGAAACGGTCACAGTTTCACCTTTGTTTATGATGAAGACAAGAGCAACTATGAACACAACAAAGACAACATGTGACAATAATCATAATAAAGAAGAAGATCAAGAACAACATGAAGATCAACATCAAGAACAGACTCTCGAGTTGTTTCCATTGAGAAAAGAAGGGTTTTGTAGCAATCATGACAAAGATAAAGAGAGTGTTACTCAATGTTTCTATGAGTTTCTACCGTTGAAAAACTAAAATTTTCATAATTAATATAAACATGTATTAATTTAATTGGCAAAATCATGCAATATTAAGGACCATTTATGTTTATTAGGTAACTCAATGAAGAGAGATAGAGACAAAAAGGGGTTATTTAATTAGGGTTTCGTTTGCAGGCGTTTCTTTATGGTGTTGATGTTAACATTTCATAAGGTTTTGCCTTAAAACGTACTTTGGACCACTTTCTTTAGATGCAAAACGAACCAAACCAAAATAAAAAGAATATAGTCACATGTGATTTAAAATTACCCAGTTATCAATATATTTGTTTTGATGTGGTAAATTTAGGGTTTTAAATGACAAATAAAACTTGCTTGATTTGCTTGTTCATGATGATAAGATCGAGTGTTGATAAAATGGGAACTTGTTAATACTTATTATACCATATCTCTAATTATAGAAAAGTGTAATTAATTACTATTAATCTTTATATAAAGTGTATGATATATAAACAGTATAAGTGTCAATTTTGAGCATGCGTGATCTATGAGTTATAAATGTGAGAGAGACAAAAAGAATTGGGTTGATGTTGAAATGACTTAGAGAGTGGGGAAAATTTCGGTTGGGACTTTTTTTTTGCTTTCTTTTCTCACTTGTATACATACAAATTGCCTTTACATTTGCTATTTTTATATAAATTATTTCCCTCATCATTCATACTACGTGCATGTGTGATACGTATATAGAACCATTTTCAAAATTGTTGGTTTAATGATCCAATTCCGGTTCAGCTAAACCAGAGGTTAAACCGGTTGGTACAAGCTGGTTAAAAGAAGGAGGAAGAGTAAAGCAAAGATTTATTCTCATTAAGAGGGTTACATATATATTTAGATATACTGTATTGTATCTTCTTCTTCCTTCTAGAGTATTTTTCTCTCTCTTGTTCTTGAGCTCAGTTCTTGGTGTAAGAGCTTGAGAGTTTTCTTGTGATATTGGATTGCTGGATCCATCCGGCCCCAGACGTAGGTTTAACCATACCGGTTAGATCGAACTGGGTAACAAATCTGTGTCTTTAGTGCATCGTTGATATCGTGAGGTTAGAGAGTTTAGAGCAACATATAATCGAAGAGATCGAGTCTATTTCTGCAACAATTGGTATCAGAGCCTGTGTTGGCAAAGTTCATGCGATGAAGATAACCTCGAAGACGGAGATCAAGGCGTTTAATGGAGACAGCGATTTCTCGTTATGGAAGATAAGAGTCACGGCTCATCTTGGGGTTCTTGGACTAAAGGATAGCCTGACGGATTCATCGCTGACGAAGATTGTTCCGCTTACCAAAGGCGAGGGCAAACTTCCCGTCGGCGACGAAGATGCAGAACCACCGCAAACCAAGACTGTGCCAGATCCGGAAAAGATTGAGAAATCGGAACAGGCTAAGAACATCATCATATCGTTCATAGGAGACACAATGCTTAGGAAGGTTAATCATTGTGCCAACGCTGCTGAGATGTGGGCTTTGCTAAACAAGCTGTATATGGAAACTTCATTGCCTAATAGGATCTATGCACAACTAAAGATGTATTCTTTCAAGATGGTAGATACGATGACCATTGATCAGAATGTTGATGAGTTCTTGAAGATTGTAGCGGAGCTAGGTAGCCTGGAAATTCAGGTGGCAGAAGAGGTTCAAGCTATCTTGATCCTGAACTCTTTGCCTACAAGCTACAATCAGCTCAAGCATACCCTCAAGTATGGAAGCAAGACTCTAACAGTTCAAGATGTCGTGTCCTCTGCAAAATCTCTGGAAAGAGAATTGGCCGAGGGAAAAGAGGAGAGGGGCTCTTCTTCTTCCACTGTGTTGTATACTACAGAAAGAGGAAGACCACAAGTGAGGAGCTTTCACGGTAAGGGACAAGGCAGGAGTCGGAGCAGGTCCAACTCAAAGACTGGGCTCACCTGCTGGTTCTGCAAGAAGGAAGGTCACTTAAAGAAGGACTGTTATTCAAGAAAAAGGAAACAAGAAACAGAAGGTCAAGGAGAGGCAGGAGTCATCACAGAGAAGTTAGTTTTCTCAGAAGCCCTGAGTGTCAATGAGCAGATGGTGAAGGATATGTGGGTGCTTGACTCAGGTTGCACATCACACATGACGTCTAGGAGAGATTGGTTCTGTAGTTTTCAGGTAAATGGAGCTACCACCATCCTGCTTGGTGATGATCACTCAGTGGAATCTCAAGGCATAGGTACCATAAGGATAAACACAAATGGTGGAAGCATCAAGGTGTTGGAGAATGTGAAGTATGTGCCTAACCTGAGAAGAAACTTGATTTCCACTGGTACGCTGGACAGATTAGGGTTCAAGCATGAAGGTGGAGATGGAAAGGTCAGATACTTCAAGAATAAGAAGACTGCCCTGCGTGGTACTCTGTCTAATGGCCTGTACATCCTTGATGGCAACACTGTCATGACTGAGACTTGCAATGCTGAAAGTTCAAAGGGCAAGACAGCCCTGTGGCACAGCAGGCTGGGACACATGAGTGTGAATAACCTGAAGGTGTTAGCGGATAAAGGGTTACTTGACAGAAAGGAGATAAGTGAATTGGATTTCTGTGAAAACTGTGTAATGGGAAAGGCAAAGAGAGTCAGCTTCAACGTGGGAAAGCACATTTCAGAAGATGCACTCAGCTATGTCCATGCAGATCTATGGGGCTCAACTAATGTCACACCATCCATCTCTGGCAAGAAGTACTTCCTGTCAATTATTGATGATAAGACCAGAAAGGTGTGGTTATACTTCCTTAAGTCTAAGGATGAGACATTTGATAGATTCTGTGAATGGAAAGGTTTGGTTGAGAACCAAATAGGAAAGAAAGTGAAGTGCCTCAGGATGGACAATGGCCTTGAGTTTTGTAATGTTAAGTTTGATACTTATTGCAAAACTCACGGCATAGAAAGGCATAGGACTTGCACCTACACTCCGCAGCAAAACGGAGTGGCAGAAAGAATGAATAGAACCTTAATGGAAAAGGTTAGGTGCTTGTTGAATGAGTCTGGAATGGATGAGAAGTTCTGGGCAGAAGCTGCCTCCACTGCAGCTTACTTAGTGAACAGATCTCCATCCTCTGCCATTGATCACAATGTACCTGAAGAATTGTGGCTGAAAAGGAAACCAGGCTATAAGCATTTGAGGAGGTTTGGGTCTGTGGTTTATGTGCACCACGACCAAGGCAAGCTAAAGCCAAGAGCTTTAAAAGGTATTCTGTTAGGATACCCTGAAGGAACAAAAGGCTATAAAGTCTGGCTGTTAAATGAAGAAAAATGTGTGGTTAGCAGAAATGTTGTGTTCCATGAGGAACAAGTGTTTAAAGACCTGAAGTTAAAAGGTAATGCTAATGACAATGAGGCCACAAAGGTGAAGGTATCTGCTGGGTTGGTGTCAAATCAGACCAAGGATGGTGACAATCCTGTCTTAGGTGGAGCTGTTGTAGTTCAAGATACAGCTGAATCAGATGAAGAGTCAACTGATGATACTGAAACAGAAACAGTGTCACAGTCACCTCTCACACCTCATGAAACAGGGTTAACAAACTACAAGTTAGCAAGGGACAGAGTTAGAAGGGAAATACGTCCACCTGCTAGGTTCACAGAAGAAAGTGAGGTTGCATTTGCACTATTGGTGTTTGAGAGTTTGGTTGTAGAAGAACCTCAGAATTACCAAGATGCAATGACAAATCAAGAATGGGAAAAATGGGATGGAGCCACCCATGAAGAAATGGAATCATTATGGAAAAATGCCACATGGGATCTGGTAGACAGGCCAGAAGGTAGAAAGATCATAGGCTGCAGATGGTTGTTCAAGCTAAAGTCTGGCATTCCAGGAGTAGAAGATGTGAGGTACAAAGCACGTCTAGTGGCTAAAGGATACACGCAGACTGAGGGCATAGATTACAATGAGATCTTTGCTCCAGTTGTCAAGCACACATCCATCAGAATACTCATGTCTTTGGTAGTAAATCAAGACCTTGAATTGGAGCAGATGGATGTAAAAACAGCCTTCCTTCATGGTGAGTTGGAGGAGGAACTGTACATGGAGCAGCCTGAGGGTTTTGTGTCAAAGACTGATGAGAACAAGGTGTGTAGGCTAAGGAAATCTTTGTACGGCCTGAAGCAGTCCCCCCGGCAATGGAACAAGAGATTTGACAAGTTCATGTCTGGACAAGGTTTCATAAGATGTAAGAAAGATGCTTGTGTATATGTGAAGCATGTAGGTGATGAGGTTAGTGTCTACTTGCTGCTTTACGTTGATGACATGTTAATTGCTTGCAAGAGCAAGGTGGAGATTAACAAGGTCAAAGAGCAATTAAGCATGGAATTTGAAATGAAAGATATGGGAGCAGCTAGCAGAATTCTGGGCATTGATGTTAAGCGTGATAGAACAGCTGGTACTTTGAAGCTTTGTCAATCAGATTATGTCAAGAAAGTGATCCAGAGGTTTGATATGAGTGAAGCAAAGGTGTCTCTCACTCCAATTGGTGCTCATTTTAAACTGGCTGCAGTTCAAGATGAAGATGAATGCATTGATACGGAAAGGGTTCCTTACTCAAGTGCAGTGGGCAGTATCATGTACGCGATGATTGGTACACGTCCTGACTTAGCTTATGCCATCTGTCTGATCAGCAGATTCATGAGCAAACCTGGAAGTATGCATTGGGAAGCAGTAAAATGGGTGTTAAGATATATGAAGGGCTCTCAGGATCTGGACTTGGTGTTTGAAAAGGAAAAGGAGTTTAAAGTTGTTGGCTATTGCGATTCAGATTATGCTGCAGATTTGGATAGAAGAAGGTCCATCAGTGGGTATGTGTTCACAGTTGGTGGTAACACGATAAGCTGGAAGGCTAGTCTGCAACCGGTAGTAGCGCTGTCCACCACCGAGGCGGAGTACATGGCACTTACAGAAGCTGCCAAGGAGGCTATGTGGATTAAGCAGTTGCTGAAGGAGCTTGGTCTTGAGCAGGAGAAAGCCTTTATATGGTGTGATTCTCAATCAGCAATGTGCCTGTCCAAGAATAGTTCTCACCATGAAAGGACTAAACATATTGATGTTAAGTACAACTTCATAAGAGAGGTGGTGGAGTCAGGGGATGTGGATGTGTTGAAGATACATACATCTAACAATCCTGCAGATGCATTAACCAAATGTATTCCTGTGTCAAAGTTTAAAGCAGCTTTAGGTACACTGAAGCTGGTTAAGAGAAACTAATGAGCTTAGGCTCAAGCTGGAGGTAAACATCCAAGTATGGTAATCTGATATTATGAAGATGGGAATAGGATCAAGGTGGAGATTGTTGGTTTAATGATCCAATTCCGGTTCAGCTAAACCAGAGGTTAAACCGGTTGGTACAAGCTGGTTAAAAGAAGGAGGAAGAGTAAAGCAAAGACTTATTCTCATTAAGAGGGTTACATATATATTTAGATATACTGTATTGTATCTTCTTCTTCCTTCTAGAGTATTTTTCTCTCTCTTGTTCTTGAGCTCAGTTCTTGGTGTAAGAGCTTGAGAGTTTTCTTGTGATATTGGATTGCTGGATCCATCCGGCCCCAGACGTAGGTTTAACCATACCGGTTAGATCGAACTGGGTAACAAATCTGTGTCTTTAGTGCATCGTTGATATCGTGAGGTTAGAGAGTTTAGAGCAACATATAATCGAAGAGATCGAGTCTATTTCTGCAACAAAAATAATTATTATTTTTATTTTATGTGTTAGTTTATACGTAATTTTTTTAAAAAATATCATTATTAGTTACACACAAAAATTGGCACTAGTTAATTATGAATATATCATTATATGTAACAATCTATGATCGTTGGGATAATTTGAAAAAGAATATGGTAGAACAAGAAGGACCAATCAAATTTTCAGAATAATCTATTATTTGTAATCTTATATAATATGATAGAATGTTTTTGTAACTTTCAATGTGGGGGTAACAAGTGTTTACCTATTTTTATGACATGTGTCCACTTTAGTTCCTCATAATTATTACTTCTATTTTTAAGATAAGTTTTTTTCATAGTTTCATATTGGTTTAGTCCTAAAACTTTAGTCATAATGCATCATTTTTGTTTTAAATAAATTTATATTTTTTTTTAATATTGCTCAATCATGGTTATTAAATTCACTTATTAAATCATTTTTGTTTAAAACAATATGAAACAACTTTAACATCATTTTTTATGTCTAAAGTTTTAAACACTCTAAACCAAAATTCATTTATTAATTCATTTTTTTAATTTGATATGTAACACTTCTTAAATATCTTGGAATAAAACTTCATATATCACAAGTTTTATATATTTTTTTATAGTAAATTATGTTAGAAAAAATATTTTTCACTATGAACTATATATGAAAGCTTCATTAATTTTATTTATCTTTTATAATCAAATGAAAAAAATAAAAAACGTATTTTGATTAAAAAAAAGAAATAAATAAATGTTTAATATTTTTTTCTATTAACAAAAAAACTCTTATTCTTAAGTTGAATTTTCTTATCTATCTTTTTGATAAACAATAAAATAATATTTCTCGTGATAAAAAGAAGAGGAATTCACAAATCTACATCCTTTCAACCCCTTCTTCACAAAACTACTCCTAATTTAATATTTTCACATATTTACATCCTTTCAAAATTTTAAAAGCTTGATTTAACCTTTAAAAAATTACCAAAATTAAAAAAATTTCATTTGGGTTCGCTAATTAGTGTTTAGGGTATAGTATTAAGGGGGTAGGATTGTTTGGGTAGAGTTTATTTGGATTTAATTTTAAGCGTTTAGGTGTAGTTTTGTGAAGTATTTTTGAAATGGTGTAGTTTTGTGAAATGTAATTCAAATGGTGTAATTTTGTAATTTTCCCTAAAAAGAAATAAGTTTTGGTCAAAGAAACTCTTACTCTTAAATTGAATTAATATAAGAGTTTTTATATCTTAATTGTGTAACCACCAAATTTGACATAAAGTTATGTGTTAAATGTGAGTAATGGTGGTGTTATAAATTATACGGTGAAACCAAAGAATCTTACACCCTCCTCTCCTATATAAGAAGAAAACATCCAACATCTTCTAGATACCATTATTTACATATTTTCTATCTTTCATTTATTTATTTTTTTGCTTGTGTGAAAACACAATATAAATATAAAGTTTAAGAGTTTATGTTTTCGAGTGATGAGAATAAATAAAAATTATGTGGTTTTATTTTGGAATTCGATTAAACCGTCGTCACACTATGGGGTGTTTTTAGAAATAAGAAAGAGTGTTACTCGACTCCGCAAATCCACTTTTTCCTCATTTTTTCTATTAAACTAAATTTTTTAACAATAGTTCGAATAAAAACATGTAAATTACATATTAAACAAACTATAATCTCAAAAGATATATAATAATTATAATATGTTTAGTTAACTTTGTGAATAGATATAATATTACATGGTAAATAATTTTTTTATATATAAATTTAACCAATTTTACGAACAAAAATTTAATAAACATTTTAGATAAAATTATCCCGTGGGAAGCACGGGCCACAAAACTAGTTAAAAATGTTATAAATGAATAGTTAGACCATACTATTACGAAATTAGAAAGGAAGCCTATCCACCGTTATTTTCAAATGAGAAAAAGACAAATTATGAGAGAACGTGAGAAAAGGAAAGAAGAGTGGCTTTTAGAGGAGAGAAGAGACATGACAAAAGATAAAATTATAAAAAAAATATTTCTTAAAAAAAAATTGAATAGTTTTGTTCATAGAAGAAGCCCCGACATTTTCCTTTCTTTTCCAAAAGATTCATTCATTCTTTTATGTATCTTTGTACCATTCAATGAGACTTTATATTTTTTTTTCTTTAATAATAGATTTAGAAGAAAGATAGAATATGCTTTTATTTGTATGTACTACTTATTTTGATGCATTATCATTTCTTCTTCTTATCTTTGTATTTGCTTTTTTAACTTTTTCATGATGATTGTATGTTTTGTGATTCTTGCGAGCATGCATGGAAGTAAGCAAAAAAAAAACATAACTTTAGTCAATTAATACGAAAAAGTGAAATATATTATCACAGATTACCACACGTACGATCGTATGATGAACAATATATTTTGTTGTTAAAGCATCTCCAACCGAATTCCATATTCACCTCCATTTGTGAAAATGGAGCCAAATATGCTCCATCCGAACTCCAAATTCATCTCCAAAATGGAGATTTCCATTTTATTCTCCAAATTTGGAGATCTTCATTTTCAACTCCATTTTATGGAGATCAAGTTTTTTATTTGCAAATCAATCCTTAAACTTTTTTATTTGCAAATCAACTCCAAAATTAATTTAACCATATATTTATTTTAAACTTAAACAAAAAAATATGAACTGTTATTTTACATTAAAACAAAAATATATATACAAAACTAGTTAGAAAATCAATTATTATTTTTAAATGCAATAATAACATAACTAAAGATCAAATTAAAATTCATGATATTATAACTAAAAATAAAATAAAATACAAAAATACATAATTAAAGATAAAACTAAAATACAAAATAAGATAACTAAATATAAAATTAAAATACATAACAAACATTCAAATTTAAAAAGAACATCATACATAACAAACATTCATATTTGCTCGACATAGAAAAATTAGGGATAGAGAAGCTCATTTTAGACTTCGTAATGTTTTAATTGATCATTTGTGGAATAAATATTTTATGGGTATTTAAAAAATGTATTAATTTATTTCTATTTTATGTTTTTATTTATGTCTAATAATGTATTATTTTTTCTATAATAAATTTTTAGTTATGAAATAGTTAATCATTTTTATTTGTTAAAATTACATAATAGGTGAAATTTGTAAATATGAAAACTTAAAATGATAAATTTGATATTAGTAAAAAGTAGAAAAAAATGGAGATAAAAATAGAGTTTTCGGTTGGAGGAAAAATGAAGAAAAAAATGGAGTTGCTCAAAAATGAAGAAAAAATGGAGTTTTCGGTTGGAGATGGTCTTAGGAAATAAAGAAACATGAATATCTTATCGTGAATTGTAACAAAGATTAGGGAAATTTAGTAAATTAGGTAGTTTTTGTTTTGTAATTATCAATAGGGTGATTTTAGTTTTCTAATTAGGAATTTAGGTAATTTTAATTTTTCGGAGTATACAAAAGACTAATTTATCCTTATTAATATTTTACCAAAACATATTCATCATTCACCAACGTTATTCACCATTCACCAACGTTATTCACTATTCACCAATTGATGTTCACCATTCATCATTCGACTGTCACCATTCACTTATCATTATTCATCGTTCATCATATGGATTAATCATTCGGTAACAAAACATAACACGTTAATAGTGATAACGTTAATAGTGATATAAAAATCGCACAAATGATATTCACCACTCATCGGTGCTATTCACCATTCATGTATTCATTCACCATTCACGAATTAGAGTCACCATTCACCACGAAAAAACATAAAAATTAACTTAAAGGTTATAATTGTCTTTTAACATATAAAATTACCCATTTACCAATTACAAAACAAAAACTACCTTCTAGCAAATTAGAAAACTAAAAAGTACCCTCTCAACCAATTTTCTCCAAAGATTAATGATAGATTATAGATAGATAGTGTAATCGTACGGTGTAATCTTTTGGTTGTTTTCCATGGATTCAAAACAAATCTCTATCTGGTCATTTGATTTATCATATAGTACATTTTATCAAATTTTTTTTATCATATAGTACATCATGCAATCACGTGTGCATGACACTATAACATGTAATTACAACGAATAAGAATTCATAAACACGTAATGATCAAGCAAAATGTAATATTGTGTGTAACGTGAAACCTAAAACATATATGATATAATTTATGTAGTGTATAGTAATATCATGACATGAAGATGATGAGTAATCTAAAGCCTATAATTTAAATTATATGATCATGGCCAAATTAAAAAAAAAATGTATTAAGTTCATCATTAAAAAAAACTCAAATCCCATTTCAAACGATGCGTAGATATGATTTATATGATTTTAAGAGCTAGATATCAGATAACGAGTTAAGTATTATTTAATTTGTAGATGAAGCATTACGATATATGAAAATATTTTCATTTGATATTCCACTATCATATATACCTTGAGTTATTAATATTCAAGCATGTTAATTAATCCTTAATTATTACCAAAGACAGCCGCAATATGTTGAAGTTCGGTTTATTATCCCAAGTGGCAAATTGTAGTGTTTAGAATCTTTAATTAGGCTTTTTCCCTTCTAATGACACTACCAATCAAAGAATTTAAATTGAGTGTATTTTGAAAGAGGTAAATAACAGCAACAACAGAAGAGACAAACTTAGAAGAAAAAAAAGAAGAGAGAGAAGAAAATTGAAGAGAGAGAGAGAGAGAGAGGAATTGACAAGACTAAAGGAGAGTAGACTGTGAGGGACAAAATGGTGACAGTGATGAGGTGGACCATTGATTGGTTGTTATTCATTCTTTGTGTTAATGGCTTCATGTGATTCATTCTCTTCTTCCTTCTTCAATCTTTTCTTTTAATAAGAGTCTGCATTTATCATTAAATAATAAAAACGGTTAAAGCCTATTTTCAAGTCGTCTTTTTTTTTTTTTTTTTTTGTAATTAATACTATTGTCAGTGATATCTCCTATCATGAGGTCATCATAATTCATATATTGTCACATGTATTAATATAGACAAAAAAACCCCACAATTATTATATCATATATATATATATATATTCTGACAAATATGTAAGCCTGCATCAATTCTCTTTTCTATTGTTAATTAACTATCGAGGGTACATAGAGTTATTATATATATTTTTATCTGTTTTCGTTTTTCTATTTATTATTCAGTAGTATATAATTAATAAATTGACTGTAAGGGAGATTGAAATTGACACTATTGAATACAGAAATAGAACAAGAGTAGCTAGGTTGTGTAGGTTTGGGTCAAACCCTAAATAAAAAGTCTGACGAATCTAGTCTTTGTTTGTGTCATTTCAAGACCCTTTTCATTTTTATATATCTCCACAATCTATATTTGCACAGTCCTATAGCTACACACCTTCCCTGTGGAATATAATTAATTTTTTTAATATATATTCATTATTTTTGTTGGCTACTTCTAGATATTATTATTAGAGGTTCAGAGAATTTGAAGGTAGCAAACTTTTTATAATTTTGACAGTAAAAAAAGAAGGAAACTTTACAAAAGAATATTAACATTCTTGAAATCTTTGGAAAGTTCACAAAAATACTTCCCGAGTCAAATCATCTAATCAAAAAAATGTATAAAGTAAAATCTTAAAGCCTTTTGGGCCTACAAGCCCACATCATCTAAAAAGCCTCTCGTTTTTAAGTTAAGAATTAAACTAAACCCTGTTTTCTGATAAAATCCACATCAAGAGATATATATTAGAGGGATAGTTAACGTGCGTGAAAAGATATGCATAAAGACCATATAATAAAAGTATGACCTAATTTTTAAAAAATTGAATCAAGACTCGTCCGGGAACTTCGTTATCAAGTGTATTTTAGGAATAAAGTTAACTTTCCCAACATACTAAAAAATTTAGAGAACCAAGTGTAACAAAATTGGCCTATACTCTTGACTAGTCTCTGTGAGATACGGACAAAGCAAACTTACATGAATACTTTCCTAAGTCTCTCTGCTGATAAAGCCGCTCGCTTGTTGTTTGGTTCCAACACAAGTGCATATTTGAAATCTGCAAAGGTTTCAAATCATAATAAGAAGAAACTCAAATCTGAGTGTTAATTATCTTACATGGCAAAAAAATAACAATCATAGCTTACCATCTATGGCTTCCTTGTAATAGCTTAACATTTCTCTTGCGGTTCCTCTACGTAAATACGCTTTGACGTTCTGTGTAAAGCAAAAACAGTATTTCATTTTTCATTGGATAAGAGTGTGATCTTTCAAGTGAAATTGCTTGCTTCTGTGTTTAAAGAAAGTTACCTTCTTGTCCAGAGCGACGGCTTTGGTACAATCCTCTTCAGCTTGGAGAAAGCTGTATGCATGTGAATTTGATTTATTAATACAATGTCACATGAAAAAAGGTTTTAGGAGAAGAGAAGCATTTACCTTCCAAGTTCAAGATAAGCAGCAGCTCTGTTACTGTAATAAGTAGCATTGTTTTCACTAAGCTTTATAGCTTCCGTGTATAGACCAATAGCTTTCTGCCATAGTTTCTCTTTGAATGCTTGGTTACCCTGGTTCACAAAATTCACAGGACAAGAATATAATAAACACATACACACGAGAACAATGCCATTTACAAGAATGAGACCTGCAATGGAAAATTTAACTGACCTTCTCTTTGGCGATTTCAGCTGACTCTTCTTGGCTGATCGTCTTTTTAGATGATTTAGGATCGGAAATAATGTTGGAGTTCTCTTGCAAAGTTGCATACATTGTCTGAACCGTATCTAGTAAAAAGCGGTCACCACCATATCTCCCTATGAAAGAAACTGAAACAGGGCACCCCTCGTGGTGTCCTAGCGGCACAGTCACCTGAATTGTAAGACCAATACATGTTAAAGCCACATGAAATGAGGATGGGACAGTAAGGGAGTGAGATTTTAACCTGACAACAGCCCGATATGCTAGCAATGCTAAGCAGACTAGAAGCTCGGTTTTGATGGTCTTCGGAGATGATCTCTTTGCTACCAAGTTTTGGAGGAACACCTGGCATTGTTGGAATAACCAGAATGCCATCATCCTTGACGCATGGGAATACAAAAGCTTAGTCATGAGACATATTTACAAAGACGCTCAAATTATGGAAATCACATGAAAGAGCGGGGATACCTTGAGAAGTGAGCTAATAGCCAGTCGCATCTGGCTTCTGATTTCAATCAGAATCTCAATATCTTCACTGGTTAGTTCTGAGTTCTCACACACTCGTGAAGAAATTGCAGGATCAATAGCCGCCTTCACTGTATTGATCCAATCCCCATGGTTTTGCAGAAACTCGTGCCTACAACAAGCCAAGATTGTTTTAGAGTCCAAAATTGGGATTCGCTCATTCTCTGATGGTGAATAAACTACAGGCACACCTTTGAACAAGCTTCATTACATTTGCCAGTTGCCTCGATGCTGAGACTTCAGTGTTAGCAATGGATTTTGTCCTAGGGAAGTCCTTCAAGCTAGTTACTGTAGTTTCAAAATACTTCTCCAGGTTCTGATGCTTCAGAGATTGTCCTAGAAATTAAACAAAGGATAACTTTACTATGATTTATAATCAGTGTGAATGACGAGATATGGAGGTGCTTTAAGAAGAGCGAAGGCATACTTCCGAATAGCTTTTCAGCTGACTTGATCACCACCTGTGTAATCCGGTCCACAGGGATCTTTAATAGCTGAAAATAGTCATCGGCTAGTATGATTTGTCTTGGATTCCGTTGTGCGGCAAATGGAAGGTGCAAGAGAACATGGCCAACGCGGCGTAGGGTGTTTGGATCACGAGCAAACCATCCTGTAGGAAATATCTAATGATCAGAGATTCAGAATCATCATAATGACCATATGGTAGTGCTAAATGTAAACATGCATATTAACAAAGTCATTTTCATACCTATTATATATAAGTTCCAAAATCCTTGGACAACAAAAGTGATTTACAAATTTAATATATTCATACCAACAGAGTCAAGACTAGAAGATACTGGTATGATCCCTGTGTCTGAAATAGCCCCATGGGAAGATTTGAATCCAAGAACGCCACAATATCCAGCAGGTACTCTTACCCCACCAACTGTGTCGATACCTGCAATGATATAAGGCATCAAACTATATTCTTAAAAAATTTGAACAAGGGTTGAGATTATAGAGATGGATGGGAGGAGCCAATGAATAGACTACCATGTAAACTGTTATGGAACTATCTTACCACATATCCATAAGAGCCTAAATCAAGACTATAACTGCCAGCCATGCTTTGAGTGTTTATGCATTGTTTTGTTTCCAAAACTTAGGGTTCTAACAAGGAATTAGTAATCTACTGAACTCACCTAATGCAAAATCAACAGCGTTAGTTGCTACGGCAATAGCAGCTCCACTGCAAGAGCCGCCAGGGATACGAGCAGGAGACGCAGGATTCGTGGGTGAATCGTAATGCTTGTTTTCTCCACTGATACTGCAAGTAAAAAAACCGACAAAAAACAAAGAAATCAAAATACTTCAACAGTAGCTTTCACATACTACAGGGGGCAATATCTGTATTACAATCTACTTAATAAGTTCATAATATGAAAATCGAAACAGAGACAAACCTAAAGGCAAATTCATCAACAACAGTTTTGCCAACACAAGTGGCTCCACCTTCAACAAGAGAAGAGACCACAGGACATGTTGAAGAAGCAGCTTCATGAGTCCTTACCCAATCTGGATGTCCAAAGCCAGTCACATACCCTTCAATATCAAATCTGTAATAAAACATATAATAAGAATCAAAGAACCCTCAAAAATTTCAAAAGTTCCTAAAACTTCCATGAATTTAGATAAACAACACAAGCCTTATTCAAATATTCAGAAAATAATGAATACGAAGCTGACGAAGAAAGAGGGGGGGGGGAATCAAAGTAGAAGACGGTGGTGACTTACAAGTCGGAAACGGAGAAAGAGAGACCGATGAGAGGATGAGGAGATTTAGGAGGAGAAGGCTGCGGCGGAGGAAGAAGGAGGAGCTTCTCGACAAAGGCGCCGAAATCTTCACGGACGGTCTTCTTCTTAAGCTTCTTAGTAATCAGTAGAATCCCGGCGATTCCTAAACCTAGAAGCACCCATAGATTCGAAGAAGCTTGAGACGCCATCGATGATGGTGCTAGTTAAGATAAGAGAGATAAAAGAAGAAGAAGAAGAAGAAGAAGAAGAAGAAGAAGGAGACGACCCTAGAGAGAAGGGCGACGAAAATAGTCTTTTGTTTTGTAGCGTTGCTTGAAGTTACTCGCAGTGAAAGTAAATATTATTTATCCAAAAAAGTAAATATTTTTATCGTTTTTTTTTATTAAATATTTTTTCGTTTCTTGTTAAAAAAGGTAATTATTATGCATTTTTTTCGTGAAATTTATAAATCCAATCGAGGGAAAATGGTCATCTTCTAGTTCTATATGTAATCCCAGTATCAAATTCTACTAGAAATAAATAATCTAAAAAATAAATACAGTATATTCTTGTTTTAATATGATTAAACAAAACAGATATTTAGGTAACTGATTATATAAAATTACCAAAAAAATAGGAAAGAAATGATGTAAAGATAAAGAAAAAAATAAACTAAATAGATAGGAGTTTGAGATTGGGATGACGTCATCAGTGATACGATCTTGGTTTATAAAACACACACACAAAAAAAGTAAAACTGATCACATCCACTTCTGTCTATATCTCTTCTCTACATATCAAAAAAATCTTCACCTCCTTTCAATTACTTAACCCTAATTTAACATCCGAGCTCGGTAATGGCAGATCAGAGCAAGAACACTCCTGAGATCTTCGAGCTAAACAATGGATCCATGCAAGTCAAGATCTCGAACTATGGCGCCACCATCACCTCCTTGTCTGTCCCCGACAAGAACGGTTCGATCTCTTCTTCACTACTTCCTTCCTTGTGATGAAATCTATGTTTTGTATTAATCCTTCGTTTTCCTTTTTTAAAAAATAATTTGAAGGTAAATTGGCTGATGTTGTTCTCGGATTCGACTCGGTGGATCCATATGTGGTACTTTCCCTTCGAATTCATATTTCATCGGATCTAATAACAAAACTTCTGATCAATGTATCTGATTTTAAACTTCATTCACGTGATTTATGTTGTCTGAATTGGTGTATAAGAGTACTTTATACTTTACCAGCAACGTGTGTCTGAAAATTAGTTATAGTGAATAGGGTATGTGATGAATGATATACTTTTTTTTGATGATATATGGCCATAATATTGAGTTTGTAGTGTTTTATGTATCTATGAATCTGAAATGTATATTGTATGGTTGTTTCAGAAAGGCTTAGCACCGTATTTTGGTTGCATCGTTGGCCGAGTGGCAAATCGGATCAAAGAGGGAAAATTTACTCTCAATGGAGTCAACTACACTTTGCCTATCAACAAGCCTCCCAATAGCCTCCACGGTATACACCGTTCTCTCCTCTGTACTATCCTTTTGCTTTCCGTGAACTTACTCGAGTTAAGAAAACACTAATGTTACACTATGCAGGTGGTAACAAGGGGTTCGATAAGAAGATATGGGAAGTTTCCGGGTACAAGAAAGATGGTGAGAAACCTTTCATTACTTTCAAGTATCACAGCGCCGATGGGGAAGAAGGTCTTGACATATCCCTTTTCTTCCTTCCTTTTAATTACTTTACAAATATCTGATTCGACTAGCTAGATGTATAATGGTTATGGATCTCCACAGGTTATCCCGGTGCAGTCTCTGTTACGGCTACATACACTCTCACTTCAGCCACGACAATGAGACTTGACATGGAAGCTGTTCCGGAGAACAGTGACACTCCTATTAGCTTAGCTCAGCATACATACTGGAACTTGGCAGGTCATGACTCAGGAAACATTCTTGACCATCAGATCCAGATTTGGGGGTCTCATATCACACCGGTGGATCAACACACAGTTCCTACCGGGGAGATCTTGCCGGTAAAAGGAACTTCTTTCGACTTCACAAAGGAGAAACGGATAGGCGAGTCTATAGGAGAGGTTGGTCTCGGATACGACCACAACTACGTGTTAGACTGTCCTGATCAAGAGAAAGATGGGCTGAAACACGCTGCAAAGCTCGTAGATGGTTCGAGCTCAAGGGTACTGAACTTGTGGACCAATGCGCCTGGAGTGCAGTTTTATACCGGTAACTACGTGAACGGAGTGGTTGGGAAAGGGAATGCGGTTTATGAGAAACACGCAGGTGTGTGCCTTGAAACACAAGGGTTCCCGAACGCGATAAACCAGTCGAATTTCCCGTCTGTTGTGGTAAAGGCTGGTGAGAAGTATCAGCACACTATGCTGTTTGAGTTTTCTGCTTGATTGAAAAATTTGGGTGGGGTTTTAGATTTGATGTTTTAGGTGTTAAAGAGGTAAATGGGAATAAAGAGCCTGTGGAAAAAGAATGTTGATTTGCTTTAATCATAATAAAACCAAACACAGCCATGATGCATTGTCTCTGATATCAAATAAAAAGTTGATATTTGATTTGATATAGTCAGAGAAAGCTTATCTGCTAAGTAGACTTTGGCTTTAGTCTCTTGTAGGCCATGAAAGTACATGTTCATCATATATCTCACATTAACCATATAGACCAAACAATGCCAATAACAACTTGTATAGATCTCCGTGTGGAGTACTTTACCATGTTATCGAGTAGTTGAAAGTGGTCCTGTGGCATGACTTTGCTACGGATCAAAGCCGGTCATATGATAAAATGAAAGATGTATCCAGGACAAGACCAAACTTGGTAACCACAGCTGTCTTAGACCAAAATTTCCACCATGAGGTTTGATCTTCGGGGGAGTGGTTTAGATTCTGTTGTAGATTCTGGTGACTTGTCTCTCCAATTTGGAGGAACCCATCCGCGATTCACCAGAATAGGCGACTGCATGCTAATGACAAGGAAGAAGAGCAGTCCAAATTCAGAAAGTCGAAAAACTTAAAACTGCTAGAACCAAAACTGACAGCCAAAAAACTACAAGGCTATGACCAATCGATGCTCAAGTAACACTTCAGACGCAAAAACAGAAATAACTAAAATATGTCTAATCATAATTTTTAAACTCTCCTGTTACTATTTCAACAGAGAAACCGACAAAGTTTCTTAACTATTCAATGAGACCTATGAAAGTGTAATTTAAAAATAAAAAAAAATAAAAAATTTAATAATGCACCAATCATGGACCGTCACGTATCCAGTCGGGTCCATGAACAGTGCAAAATCCCTCTAAGATCGGATCTTAGATAAGGAATTTAAGAGTCTGGTTTTTTAACTATTTTGTGGACCCCACCAACTAAGATTCATGTAAAAAACTCCATTGGAGATGCCCTAACCAGTCATAATCAATTTTATAAACTGAAAAACTTGATTATTTTTTATTTAATTTTAAGAATTTGATAAAAATATTTTAAAACTAAAAATATAAAAATAAAATGTTTTTAACAAAATCATCAAAATATGATATCAAAACGATTTTAAAATATTTTTTGTTGAATTTAAAAGTTAAATATTTCTATTTGGGTTCACAATTACAAATCCAAGATAATTACGATTAGTTTATGGTTTAGATTTGAAAATATTAATTATTTTATGTTTTTTATTATTTTGGTCAAGTCAAACGAAAGTCAAAAATAAAGATACGTAGATTACGGGAGATCTTGACTTTTAATCAAACGGTATAAGTCAAAAGGGTATTTAGACTAAATCATCAACCAACCACTTGCATAAAGAAAAGCCAAAGAATGCAAAAACATGTTCAAATAACTTTTCCTCAAAACCTTTAAACATTGAAACATAAAAATCACATGTTTAACACACAGAAGCTTTGGGATGAGCCTATTGAGATGGACATGTGAAAGGTGATTGCTCTTCTCAGTGTTTGATGGCTCTTCATGGTTCTAAATTCTAAGAAAGGCAGCTAAAAGATGGTGGGTAAAGACTAGAAAATCCCAGAGGAAATGCTCGACGTTGCGTTGATCTTCAGTGACTGCTCCGGAATGTACCTACGACCTGACAAACACAAGAGCACATTAGGCATGGAAAGAGAGAAGGAGGAAGCACACACATGTGTTTGTTTATTATAGTCCTTTAGTGAGAGTTTTTCTTCTTACCTTTCTCCTTGACATGGATTTGGAGAGTATCAAGACTGATTATACCATCAGTCAACGGAAGCAGCTCCAGTTTTATTGTCGCTGTAGATTTCGAAGGAACGCATCTGCAACGTGTTGAAAGTCACTTATTATCTTATCAATGGTAAAAAAAACCTTACCAACAGACAAAAAATTAGACTATATATAGGTATTGAGATGTTTATTACCCCAAGGGAACTCGACTTTGTAGCCAGAGATGCGTACAACCCAAGCCGCTCTTTGGAACAACATCCGAAGTAGCATTATTCAGTTCACCACTAGTGTTCTCTGTTCTAGTCTCAAGTGGGATTGCGGGTAGCGAGTTTAGTTTACGCATTGTCGTGTTGCGTTTCTCACTTTGTACCCTCTCTGTGAACTCAGAGAAGCCTAGGAATGGGCTTAAAGGTGAGGTAGGCGTGGAATTAAGGGACACCACAGATGGAGGTGATGTGAAGGATGCTGGTGCGAGAACTGTTAGAGATAGATCTTCTGAAGTCAAGTTTGATGCCTGGAGCGTTAAAATCTGTAACCAGTATCACAAAATTATTTGCAGCTGCAAAAACCAATATATTATTTCACTAATTCACATTTAACTTCTAGAGAGAATGACCTGAACAGGTAGTTGAGAGGCTCTCCCATGAGGGCCACAAGGCTCTCCTGACATTTCAGAAGCAACCGAGATCATCAGGTCCCTCAAAATCCTTGGTCTCCAGTTTGTGCGTTGTTTGAAAAACAGTCTTGATTCTAAATCCAAAACAAAAAAAACATTAAAGAAACAGCAATAGATGTGAATAGAAGATGAAAACATGGTGTCAAACCACTGCAATGGGAAACTCTACCTGTGTAGTTACACCGACATGATACCATAACCGCATACTGATCACCGCTTAGACCGCTCCCTTTTCTCTCAAAATTTACAGATGGAAGAGACAAACTCGTTGATTTGGGTTCTTTTCTTGCAGCAGAAGGCTTAAGATTACTCCCAACGGAAAACGCAGGCTTCACGATGAATGAGTGCTCCTCACCCTTCCTGAAAGGTTGCAAAAAGCCAAGGGTAAGCAAGTGCACTCTATAATGTTCTTGAAAGGAGCATTCTACCTTAATTTGGTAACTAGTTGATGATAATTACTGTCAGATACTTGCTGGATTTGGTAACTAGTTATATGACTTCTTGGTCACTACCCGATACTTAATCTCAAGAGTTATTTTTCACATCATCGAGGACACTGCGAGGTTCTTTAGGAAATAAGCTAACCTGAGAGTTAAATTCGGCAAACTGTGCTCATCTCCAGCTTCAATACACGCAATTGGTACTGAAGAAGGGGAAGCACTCTTCCCTGCCTCTTCAAAGACAATCGTAATGGCGTCCACATATATTACAATATCTGGAGCATGGGCAGGAGCCACATTCTGTCAATATAAAAGGTAAACTATTATGTCATTTAGTATTCAATTGACTACAGTAGCACCAATGTTTAACAGCGCTACAGAGACGCACCTTTATCTGAACACAAAGAAGATCATCTGTATTGCAGTCAGTTGCAAAAGAATTGATCTCAATTGGTTGAATGATTTCGAGTTTCCTCATCCACCTTCTACCAGGAATGCAAATGCCTTCGAGTCCACAACGAACAGAGAACCTATCCCGCTCCAACGGGACACCCCGGAAAGACAAAAGCTCTTCGGTCCCAGACTTCTGACGTAAGGTTTGACTTTGACTTGAGTAACTGTCCCAATCTTCAAGATCAAATGATGGTTTTGAGCTCTGGGGTTTAATGGGTCCAGTAACTGGGGCAGTGTTTGCAGGTAGAGAGGACATGGAGTAGCTTCTAAAATGGCCCATTGAGAAGAGCTGAGAGCCTGAGGCAGAAGACAGCGCTGGCTTCTTTGCGGTGTTGCTGATACCTGGGCTAGAGCTTATAGGAGGTGGTAACGAACGGGGTTGCTGAGAAATAGTGTTATCCAACGGTATCAACCACCTTAAAAGATTCCCGTACGGATCCTTGTGTTTATGATCCGAGTCATTGTCAGAAAGTCGGTCCTTGTCTTGATGCCTCTCAAACTGCAGTATCTCGATGATTGGTTCTTTTGGACAGTCGACAATATAAACTTGTAAAGAGACCTGCACCCTTCCAAACAAAGGTGTTGTGTGAGAATCAGTTTGTTCATCAAATCCTTATAAAATGGTCTTTAACACTAAGAAAATTTAGTCTTATCACCAAAACTGGAAAGTAACAAAATTACCATCACATACCACTATGTCTCCATTGGGTAAGGCACAGCACTTTGCTCTACTTCTAGCTACACCTCCAACAACATTAGGATCAAAGTCTCCTCTATCTACAAAAGCACTAACACAGGGTCTCCTTTTCCCGGTTTTCCTCTTTTCATCTATCTCCGTATCTGAGACCAGAGAGCTTTTCTTCGACCAAAGCGGCTCACCAGACTCTGCAATCCTAACAAAGAAATGAGACTTCTCAAACCTGGAAAGCAAGTCTTCTGTTCGTCTCTTATGGTCTTCCATCCTCAAGGCTGATTCACCATCAGGCACGGCCTTTTCTGAACTCGAACTCTCCTTACCAAGACTATCACCATTCTCAGATGCAAATAGATCATCAGGACTAGTTTCTCCATCCCTTGACGGTGGTGTACTCGCCTCATCAGACATATCCCGGACTTCGTTGTAAGATACCTTAGTCTCTCCAGTTCTGCTCATTACCTCAGCAACTTTAAAAGGTGTACTAATCTCGCTGCCTCCGTTACTTTGAGATAAGCACGCAAGGATTTGAATCTGCTCCCCTAAAGTAGACACCGTATCCGATTTTCAATAGCTAATGGCAGTTTAAACTCGAACAATTAGAAGAACTTAGAAGCAAACATCATACCAGGAAATACAAAGGAACGATCCAGAGACCGTAACGAACGAATATCGACTGATTCAGACCAGTTATCCGGAATCTCCTCTGTAATAATAAGTAAAAGAAGACACTTTAAAGTTCAAAACTTTCCAAAGCCAAAAAATCTAAAAGTATATAGAGAGAGAGAGAAAAGTTATACTATAAGGAATAGTGATCCATCCTTCTTCTTCAGACACATCAGAGAATCTCTCCATACCAAAGCCACCAGCTTTCGCATTTGATTCTCCATCATCGTCTCTAGACCCATCACCCGCCACATGATCGAGATCTTCTACTGATGGGTATTGAGGGAAAGGCTCTTCCGCTATAAGCCCTTCCAGAGTCGACCTAGGCGGTGGCTGAGGCGGCGTAGGTGGCGGCGGTTCGCTCACCGGAGGACGATGAGTGGCGGAAGAAGCGGATCTAAGCAAGAAATTCATTCCTCAGGGATGATTCTGCGTCACAGAAGAGTAAAGTTTCTAGCTTTGATTTGATTGGATCAAAGAAACAAAGGAAATCGATGGGGTGGAGCAGATCTAGATCGTACTCTTTACATGAATCGAAATTAAAGAGCTTTAAGCAGTGGAAAATAGCAAAATAAAGACCAAAGAAGCTGCTTCGTGATCTTCGATAGTTGTGTGTTGTCTTGTGTCTGATTTGCTTATTGATTGCTACAGATTATAATGGAGCTAATAAGATATATTTTGGACCTAGAACACTTTTTCAATTTAATTTATAATCAAAAATCAGTTTTTCCGAGTGTTGAAAAATACTATATTACACTATCTTTTAGAAAAAACACAACCTTTTAACAAGTGTAATAAAATAAAGTTTGAAGATGGTTTAATTTTTACAACTACACAAACTGGTTTAGTAGATGTAACCATACATTTTCTCAAAACTCTGCATCCTAAAGTTGTTTGAAAACATATTTTGGACTTTTGAGAATCAAAACTTTTACTAATAATAATGCTTCACTATGAAAGGAAACTAGTCCATTTTTCCTTTTTGTAATGTGGCCTTAATTACTTTATTGTTGAGGAGGGCTTGTTGAAGAAAGGACCTAAAAGCAAACCTAACATAATATCATCATTAGCTGTTGAATCTCTTCTGCTTCCATTTGTTTCTTCTCCTTGAGAATTAGATAATCTCGTAATATTTGATTCATCCACCACAACCACCGTTGATTCTTCAGATATTGACAAGCTTTCCCTCTCTTTTCTTCTCTCTTCTTCTTCTTCACCTTTCACATACTGTGTGTGTGACTCATAGTTTTTAAACAAATCAGTAAAATCACACAATTAAAGCATTAAAAAACTATATGAATAAAATCGGATAATAATACCTCATGAGCAAAGCTTAATAAATCATCAACTGTGAGATCATCATCAACTTCTCTTCTTCTCTTGTTTTTCACCTTTTTATTAGATTCATCGGAGTCTTCTCTCTCTTTGGATTTGACGATTCTTCTCGGTCGTTTCTCGACCTTTACCTTCGGAGATTCTGATTCGGTTTTTAACTTTACCTCTTTTCGAGTGTTAGTGGCTGATTCAGCGGCGGATTCGACGGAGAGCATCCACGGTGGTAACCGCCTCGTATTCCCCATCCTTCCCAATTCCAAACTTTGTTGACGACCTTCGTGTCTTCTTTGTTTTGTATAATCTGAAGAAATCAAGAAACTGCTTCTTTATTGGGCCTAATACTAAAGCCCATTTACATAATTATAACCCAATTGTTTTAATTGATGATTAAAGAAAACAGAAAAAAGGAGAAGTGTTCGATAATAACGATGATAATTATCCATCATTATCCTTTCTTTTATACTATTAAATAATTATGTAATTATCCAACTTTCACCAACCTTATTAACCCTATATATAGGGGGTTGGTTTTCATTTGTGAATATAGAAAATATATGAAAAACGTTCACTCTCTCTCAAAACATATACGACATCTATTATGGTATATTATAATATTAGTTTATAACACGTTATCAGTACGAGCGTCTCTCCTTATACGAGGTAATCGTTGTATGAGCTTCTATATACTCGGTTAAATATTATCCAGGTAATCTCAAATTATGTCGTTATATTTATAAATATAATGGAAAAATTATGTTTAAAACTCATGCCAGAGTATATCCTAAAATATTTTAAATTTTGATTTTTATCTAAAAGAAACTCTGGCAAAATTTAATTTAATATAATTTAAAACATTAAGAGAAACTCTGTCAAAATTTTAAATTAACGATTTTTGACAAAAGTATAAAACTAGTAAATCTAAAATAAACTATGGCAAAATTTAAACTAATATGGTTTAAAACTTAAGAGAAACTCTTTTAAAATATTTTTTTGTCAAAAATATAAGGTTAATAAATCTAAAAGAAACTCTGACAAAACTTAAATTAATATAGTAATAAAAATCTAAAAGAAACTTTGCCAAAATTTAATCGATAAAAATTATCGATATTTATAAATTTAATTTTTATATTGGAGCAAAAAGTTTTGTCTCCAAAAATATATAATAGAATATGTCTCTTTGATCAAATAGAAGACTATAGTTCATAAATCAAATTGAAGACTATGTCTCTTTGATTATATGAAAATATAAGTCATTAATCAAATTGAAGATAAGGTCTCTTTGATTATATTGAAGTTTTGTCTCTTTGATTACATGAAAGGCTATATCTATTTCATTATACGGTAAGTTAAAACCCAAAATATATGAAAAAATTTGCATATTGCAAAATAATAAAATGTTTTAAAAAAGTAAAATATTTTATTAAAGTAAAAATGCTAAAGAGCTAAAATTCTCATGGGAAGCCAAAATGCTCACAAAAAGTTCAATGCTCATGAAGAGCTTGCATGCTCCTGAAGAGCTTGAATGCTCATGAAGAGCTTGAATGCTCCTGAAGAGCTTGAATGCTCATGAAGAGTTTGAATGCTTATGGAGAGTTTGAATGCTCCTGAAGAACTTGAATGCTTATGGAGAGCTTGAATGCTCACGAAGAGCTTAAATGCTCATGAAGAGCTTAAACGTTCATGAAAGACTAAACGCTCATGAAGAGCTTAACTTTCGAAGAGTTAAAACTATTTTAAAAGAGCAAAAACGCTCTAAACGAGTGAAAGAAAAGCTAAACGCTCTAAAGAAAACATGATGACGACATGCAATAAGTATAAAAATGGCAAAAGATGTATATGAAAGTAAACCTGAAGTTTACTGATTGATTAAAGTTTAATATAACCGGTTAAGCCATCCGAAAGTATTAATGATTGAAGATCATTAAGAATTTGTTGGGAAAACAAGAAGTTTTTCAACTTATGCATGTTTTAAAGAAAAGAAGAATCAAAGTCATCATGTGAAAAGAAATGAAGATCACCATTTTTGAGTTAAAAGAGCTCATTGAATATGATGATTGATTTCTTTAAACAAACCCCCCGTATTATACTCCTAATATAGCCGATCTAAAAGTGTGAATCGGTGTATAGCCGTTATCTTGAGAAAGAGAGTAATATGAATCTTATATTAAAAGTTAAAAGGATCCAATATGAAACACATGATCCAAGAAGGATATGTTGTTGATCCTAAAATGTGATTCATTTCGAGATGAATAATCTAGAAGAATTATCATCTCGAGGGGGAGAATTAAAGAATCTCACAATGACATTAAATTGATAGTTTTGGTGGATTGATATCCCAAAACTAAAGCTTATTAGATGTCGAATGAGATAAAGTTAAACATCTAGAAGATGAAAGTGAAACATCTAGAAGATGATATTCACAGTCAATGAATTTTAAAGAATGGTGATATTTCCGTCTGGAAATTTGTGGATGTGTGATATATATTATGAATGCTCCTCCACACCACATAAAAAATAACATCCAAAGAGGATGAAATATATGGGCTGGAAATAAAGAGTCGCTATAAAAGCCATCATTGGAGATGTGCTTATTGTAAGATTTGCAATCATAATTTTGATGATAAGATTTCTCTAAGGGAGAGAATTATGGAATATCTGGAATCCTTGAACAAAAGGATTATGAACCAGAAGTTCAAAAGTTTCAAAAGATCACTATTCAAATTTATTGCAAATCAAATGATGGAAGAGATTTCATGAAATGAATTATCATTATAAGATTCTCATACAAAAGAAAATAAACTTGAAGTTCATAAGATAATTCAAGGTGATGAAAAGGAAATCTCATTCCATATGAAAATGCTCCAATAATAAATATATGTGCCCGTGAAGGATGACACATAAAGTCTATGATAGACTACTTTGGTTCCAAATATTGAGAAAATAGTTAGAAATGAGCAAATATTTATTAATCTCTTCAAAAGGAAAAGAGGAGTAATGAGTCATGATCAGAAATCCCAGGAGGATTAGATCCCATGAGGATTAGATCCCTGAAGGATCAAAGATGAAATCAAGTACTTGAACAAAATCATTGATAATGATTAAGAGATCTCGATGGATCATGACATCAAAGAAAATATGGAACCAAAGTCGAAATAAATGTCGACTATGATAGTGACATAACGCGCGATGTTATAAATGAGGATCAGAAATCTCCGCTCTCTGAATTAGCGTTGAGAGGTAATATTGGCCAATAAAGAAAAGAGACAATCAAGTCTATATTAAACTCGTTTGAGTAACGAGAATTCAGGACCAAAAGTCTAGATATGAAAAGAGTATTAAGGTATATAAAACAAAACGCATATGATGTATGGTTTTGTAAAAAAAAACTCAGTTTTAGTTTTGAGAAATATATATGAGAGACTTGAATTACGTCTCATGAGAAAAATGCATGCAAAGTTTAAATTCCTGAAGAATTAATGATATCATAGTAATGTTCTCGAGAACTAAGATCGATCAAACTCTAAAGAGTTATCTATATTACTATTTTTGGAGTACTAATTTGAACATGTCCAAAAAATTACTCAATATTACACATTATGCCATTGATTATAAAAGGAAATAATTTTGAACATTTAATTACGAAAAACCAAATAAGGAAATATTACAATCCTCTCCAAAAATAAACACAAAATATTAAAGAAATTATGTAAAAGTCATTTGGAAAACAAAATAAGATATATGCAATTCACATAAATACACAATTACATAGTTTTTTTATAAAAAATACCATTAAAATTTTACTTAAATCAAAATACCATTAAAAAGATTTTTTTAAAAAAATCATAACATTATTTTTACCAAAAATAACACACAGATTAAAAAGGAGTTTAATTAGTATTATTAAGAATTTTAAAACAAGTTGAAACATATTTTTGTTAAAAATATCAAACAATAAAAAATAGTTTGTAAACGGGTTCGGTTTCCGGTTCGATTCTAAAAAAAACATAAGAAATTGCAATTATATTAAAATTTAAATCTTATATTACATATTCAAAATAATTATAATTTTGAATAAATTTGGGTAAATCGCATAGTTCGATTTGTGTATTTCGATTAGGTTTCAATTTGTATTTTGAATACGGGTTTTTTCTAAATAAATAATAAATTATAATAATTTGATCTAATCAACTTACAAATTATATTAAAATTTTATTATACGAAATATATAATAAAAATATTAAATAGTAATAAAAAAATCTCATTTCAACAATATTAATTGATCATATTTTGTTTAAACAATAAAGATAAAATAATATTCAAAATTTCTAAATTAAATATATAACATCGTTTAGAAAACATAAACCCGTGGTGAATCACGGGTTAATTCCTAGTAAACAAAGTAAAAGACCTTGGAAAGACCAGAAGTCTGCAGGCATTAAGTTAAACATCTAAAATATGTTATGTTAAGAACTTCTAGAAGAAGTTGTATATATATATATGTGTGGTCATAAAGGACCATATTTATATGCTGTTAAACATCCATAGATTTTGCAAATTATACATAGAATTTGCTATTAATATATATGCAGAATATAAGTCAACCCATGCGCATATATTGGGTTGAGATTAAATGTGATTAATTTGGGATTATTAGAAATCCCAAATTTTGGTATAAGTTGTTTTGCAGATATCGAAGTTTTATAAGATCTCGTAAAGCATGTAAAGAATGTGCAAAAGTATTTGTCCTGAAGACAAGGCTTCCAGGGAAAGCGAAAGAAGAAAACATGTTCTTTTTAATGACGTATTTGCAAAAGTGTTTATTTCGGAAGATGAAGCTCCCAGGGGGAACAACATAAGAAAACACATTCATTGAAAGACATGTTTGAGAAGATGATTATTTGTGAAGATATGACTTCCAGATGAAGTCATGATTATGTTCGCGGTTGCACTCTTTTTCCCCTCATCATGGTTTTTATCCCAATGAGTTTTTCCATGGTAAGGTTTTTAACGAGGCAACAAGAACGCGCCAAAAGATAGACATTTGTGGAAGAAGAAAACATATTCTCTCGAAGATCTCTTTACAAAAAACGTCTATTCCGGAAGATGATGATTTCAGGGAGAGAAATGATGAAATGCGTGGTTGCACTCTTTTTTCCTTATCGTGGTTTTTATCTCATTGAGTTTTTCCACGAAAAGATTTTTAACGAGGCAACAACAACAACAACAAGAACACGCGAAAGAAAGAGCTCGAAAGCCGATATATACAAGATTTTATTAAAGACGATTTTTAAAGAGAAAGTACATATAATATATCGATGATGGATAATTAAGGGGGAGTGTTGGATAATAACGATGATAATTATCCATCATTATCCTTTCTTTTATACTATTAAATAATTATGTAATTATCCAACTCTCACCGACCTTATTAACCCTATATATAGGGGGTTGGTTTTCATTTGTGAATATAGAAAATATATGAAAAACGTTCACTCTCTCTCAAAACATATACGACATCTATTATGGTATATTATAATATTAGTTTATAACAAGAAGCCATATTTTAGAAAGAAACAGCTTCAACTAATATTTTAAAGTACATATATATATATACTCCATCCGTTCCAAAATACATATAGCTTTGAGGAAAAATTTTGTTTCAAAATAATTGTAGTTTTCAACTTTCAATACAAAATTTATTGCTGTTTTGTTTATTTTGACCAATAATATTATGTAAAAAAAATTCTATTGTTTGTAAGATATATTAAATATATATTAAATCATGTAACACACAAAATTTAATAATTTTTTAAAACACAAACTTTAAACTACATGTAAATTGGAATAGAGGGAGTATATATATATCTCTGTTTTGCTCTCAAAATTCTGACAAAAAGAAAAGTGTACACTATATAGTATATAAGCTAACCAAGAAACTCATGAGTGTAGCAAATAAGAAAAAGAAAACTTGAGTTTTCTGTAAAAACAAACAAAAATCAACTAATAAAGTGAAAAAAAAGAAAAGAAAACCATCATTGGTCTGGACTTGTCGGAACCATTCTTGATGCAGTATGAGATTTATTTTAAGTAGCAGAGCTGAGAGAAGAACTTATGCATTCAGACAATGGTGTGCGACAATCCGTTGATAACTTCTTGTCTAAGCTATATGGCATTATGACCCTACAAATTAGAAAAAGAGTTTTAGTTCAAATTAGAAAAAATTAATTGGTTTGATTCTTTCTTTGAAAAAGAATTGTTGTGCATACCTGTCTTTGCGTTTCTCTAAGAACCTAGCCAAAGATGCTTTGCGAGTTTGAGGTAAAGCCACTGCACAAGACCAACATTACAAGATTAAAGATACAAACCATAAAGTAAACATATAGATTTAGAGCCTCATGTGTTATTATTATATATATAGACTTTATGTTTTTACCTGTTTGAGGCATTACATTGGTGGAGCAAGAAACTGCCAATGAACAGTTGATATTAGATGCATTAGTTTGGTTGTTGTTGTTGTTGTTGTGGTATGTTGATGTAAAGCCTCTTGTTGCTCCGAGTCCATTTGTGCTGCTACTTCCAGCTTCAGGGCTACGATAAGACACCGTAGGCATGAAACTTGGAGGCATAGCCGAAGAATCAACAGAGGCACGAGCATGATGCACCACCGCTTGTTGATGAGTTTGACGAGGTGGTGAAAAGGCTTGAGGCATCGAAGAACCGTTTCCAGCTAACAACATTATCGCCTTGGCCTGCGGTTGAAAGAAACAGTACTATTAAGCAAATGAGTAAAACATACTCTGCGAAAAAGTGTATCCTATGTTAATGATTAAGATACCTTTTCAGGAGATATGTCATCGTAAACACAAACAGAACCGGCGTAAAAGATAGTCAACTGAGCCGGTGAACCTAATGGCTTGGAAGAAGATCTATCAAAAGAAGAAAGAGTTCTATGAGTCAAACATGAAAATTATATATGATGACTAACAAAGAATTAAGATAGAAGAAGCAAGTGTGTGAGTACCTAATATCGGTTGTCCCTACAATGGAACCCGGAGCAGGAAGGACCGAAATAGGAGGTGCCATGATAGGCACACCTACCAAAGGCTGTGAGTTCATGCTATTGATGTTGAAGCTTTTTCCTCCAGGTAGTGGTGCATAATGAGACTGATGATGACCCGCCATTGACATGGAAACCGCGGTTGTGTCTTCGTGTTGATTGTGATTTGGGAACATCCTTACTCCCTGAAAAGCAACAAAACCATAAAAGTACTTTGTAAAGAAACCAAGAACTACAACACAACAGTGTTGATCTTTGTGGTTACACAACAGAAACTTGTATCAAACTAGACCAAGACACATAAACAGAACTCACTTTTGAAGCTAACTTAACAGGGGTCTAACAAGTACCTGTAAAGAAATGCAAGGAGTGTTGCGGTTCGAGTCGTATACATCAGCTACTGATGATGGCATGAAGGAACCAGAGTGAGACAAATGATAGTTTCCAGATTTTCTGTGTATGTGTTCATGTGATGGTCTGAAAGATAGAAACTGTGAAGATGCAGCAGATACTTTGTTTGAGAATGACCAATTCATTCCTCTGTTGGGACCTACAAAACATTAAACTTCATTACATTTTTTTTAATTATTAAACCATAAATGTATTAAAGAATATTAACTCAACACACAAGCCGAAATAATATGATACAATTGTTTATAAATTTAAAATTTTCAACGAGACAACAAAACCACCTTAGAAAAACAGAAACCATGTCTAATTTAAAACAGTTTACGAAACTATTTTTTATGTTATGTTTAAAATTAAAAAGATTCAAGTTTAAACGGACCACACAGCACATGTTGATGCATTAATTTTAATGGAATGACACGTTTTTTAGCATATAAGAAAACAAAGTGGAGATTAATTATTCATTCTCATGTGTACTTTGAATATATATTGTATACTTTGATTAAAATAATACGCCACCATTTTACACTTAATCAACACACAATCACCAAATAATTTAATCATCTTATTAAAATAATCCAACTTGTTTTTTAGTGTATAGTTAAATCTTCTACCTACTACCAACCATCTAAAAATAAAATTATATTTTTTTGTACATGTCTCTGTTAAACTATACCTTATCTCAATTAAACAAAATTCTCTCAAAATATGCTAAAATTAACTACTGCCGTCTCTAAATAAAAAAATAAAATACTGATACAAGTAATACAACCTAAAACATGTTTTATTCATAGGATTTTGTAAAAAGAAAAATGCTCTTTTAATTTACCAAAATCCAAAATCAAAAAGTATGTTTCCCAAGAAAGCTTAATGAAAATGTTATCCTCCAAGCCACAAACTGACAATACACCTCCCCAAAGCAAACCATGATTTATGTTTTCAATATTTAACAACTTTCTAAATTTTATTTCTAATTAAGTAACTAACTAATTAGAGAAACACCTATAAAATAAAATTTCATTAACCAGAAATAAAAACTTTAAAAAAAGCTTAGAAAACTTGTAAAGAAACATTAATATATTTATAATAAAGATGAAGAGAGAGTAACGCCTAATTTCTTTGTTAAAAAGACTTTCTAATTAACTCCTAATTAAGCCTAAACCGATATATTAAAAATCACAAAATTAATCAACGATTCAATTAGTGGATTAGCATGTTATCCTAATACAAATTAAACTAAACTAAACCAGAGAGAGAGAGAGAGAGAGAGAGAGAGATATTAACCAGAATCTCTCGAGCTTTCGCTAGTTTCCTCCTTCACAGTGATCGGTGAATTTTTCGAGCCTAATCCCAAAAAATCTCTCTCCATCTTAATCTAAAACTCGATTTAAATCGCCAGAAAATCAAAATAAATACGAATCTGTGAGAAAAAACGATGAACCAGTAACAGAAAAAAGATGTTTGATGAGAAAAAAGAAGAAAAAAACGTGGAATGAAGTTAACACAGGTTTTAGCTTTTTAACAACCGCACGCTACATGTGAAGAGCACGATTTTTATTATATTTATTCTTTAAAATTAAATTAAATAAATAGAGATTCGTTTCTCTGCGTTTCTATTGGCGCAAAAGTCAGCTACAGTTTTTTACGTCACCGGTTATAGCCGGTCAAATAAAAAACACGTGCTTCATCGTGCGCTGCGAGTTTTCACCTTTGTGGCGTTTTCTTTTGGTTGCGCGACACGTGTCGAAGCACGTGCTTTTATTTAATGTCTCTCACGTCACTAGCTTTCATTTTAGCGTGAATGATTCACGAGACGCGAAGCAGCGGATTTTTTAAAATTTATTTTAATTCACTTTAATTCTTTATTCAATAATAATAACAAGAAAATGAAATTGTCGGCTGACGCGCAAGAAGAAGCGCGTGGGGTTTGATTCCGTTTGTTTCACATTTTTTTTTTTGTTTGGAAAGTAATATTTTTTTTTTTTTTGGTGATTTAAATTAGTATTTTCTCTCGAGAATACTTTAATTACTTTCGTGCACGTTCTCTCTTCACCAAGAAAATGTCAATAAACATATGCACGTTGGATATTTTGGCAAAAATATAAAAACTGTTAGATAATACTGAACGTAATTATCCATTATAAACATTATCTTTTACTTCATAAGCAAGTCACCGCCTCATAACTATTATATATAGTGTTCGATCCTTTTTGTAATCACATCTCTCTTAAGTTAATAAAAACACACATCTTACTCCTCTCTTTAAAACTTACGACATATAATATATATATAATATATATTTAGTTTTATAACACGTTATCAGCACGAACGTCTCTGCTAATACGAGGTAATCGTTGTATGAGCTTTTATATACTCCGGTTAAATATTATCCAGGTAATTTTAAATTATGTCGTTATGTTTATAAACATAATGGAAAATTTTTGTTTCAAACCTATGACATAATTTATATCCTAAAATGTTTAAATTATGATTTTACTATATAAAATAAACTCTGGCAAAATTTAAATTAATATAGTTTAAAATTTAAGAGAAACTCTATCAAAAATAATTTTTGCCAAAAGAATAAAATTAATAAATCTAAAAGAAACTCTGGCAAAATTTTAGCTAGTATAGTATTAAAAATCTAAAAGAAACTTTGCCAAAATTTAGTCGATAAAAATTATCGATATTTATAAACTTAAATTTTTATATTGGAGCGGAAAGTTTTGTCTCCAAAAATCTAAAATAGGATATGCCTCTTTAATCAAATAGAAGATTGTGATTCATAAATCAAATTGAAGACTATGTCTCTTTGATTATATGAAAATTCATTAATCAAATTGAAGATAAGGTCTCTTTGATTATATTGAGGTTTTGTCTCTTTGATTACATGAAAGGCTATATCTATTTCATTATACGGTAAGTTAAAACCCAAAATATATGAAAATTTTGCATATTGCAAAATAATAAAATGTTTTAAAAGAGTAAAATATTTTAATAAAATAAAAATGTTAAAGAGCTTAAAGGCTCACGAAGAGCTTGAAGGCTCACGAAGAGCTTAAAGGCTCACGAAGAGCTTGAAGGCTCACGAAGAGCTTGAAGGCTCACGAAGAGCTTGAATGCTCCTGAAGAGCTTGAATGCTCCTGAAGAGCTTGAATGCTCCTGAAGAGCTTGAATGCTCCTGAAGAGCTTGAATGCTCCTGAAGAGCTTGAATGCTCATGAAGAGCTTAAATGCTCATGAAAAGCTTAAACGTTCATGAAAAACTAAACGCTCATGAAGAGCTTAACTCTCGAAGAGTTAAAAGTATTTTAAAAGAGCGAAAACGCTCTAAACGAGCGAAAGAAAAGTTAAACGCTCTAAAAGAAAACATGATGACGACATGCAATATGTATAAAAATGGCAAAAGATGTATATGAAAGCAAACCCGAAGTTTATTGATTGATTAAAGTTTAATATAACCTAGGTTAAGCCATCCGGAAGTATTAATGATTGAAGATCATTAAGAATTTGTTGGGAAAACAAGAAGTTTTTCAACTTATGCATGTTTTAAAGAAAAGAAGAATCAAAGTCATCATGTGAAAAGAAATGAAGATCACTATTTTTTGGTTAAAAGAGCTCATTGAATATAATGGTTGATTTCTTTATAAAGATCCCCATATTATACTCCTAATATGACCGATCTAAAAGTGAGAATCGGTCCAAGATAAACGAGCATGTATAGCCGTTATCTTGAGAAAGAGAGTAATATGAATGTTATATTAAAAGTTAAAAGGATCAAATATAAAACACATGATCCAAGATGAATATGTTGTTGATCCTACAAAGAGATTCATTTCGAGATGAATAATCTAGAAGAATTATTATCTCGAGGGGGAGAATTAAAGAATCCCACAATTACATTAAGTTGATAGTTTTGGTGGATTGATATCCCAAAACTAAAGCTTATTAAAAGCTTATTAGATGTCGAATGAGATAAAGTTAAACATCCAGAAGATGAAAGTGAAACATCTAGAAGATGATATTCAAAGTCAATGAGTTTTAAAGAATTGTGATATTTCCGTCTGGAAATTTGTGGGTGTGTGATATATATTATGAATGCTCCTCCACACCACATAAAAATGACATCCAAGAGGATGAAGTATATGAGCTGGAAATGAAGAGCTGCTCTAAAAAGCCATCATTGGAGATGTGCTTATTGTAAGATTTGCAATCATAATCTTGATGATAAGATTTCTCTAAGGGAGAATTATGGAATAGTTGGAATACTTGAACAAAAGGATTATGAACCAGAAGTTCAAAAGTTCAAAGGATCACTATTCAAATTTATTGCAAATCAAATGATGGGTGAGTTTTATGAAATGAATTATCATTATAAGATCCTTATACGAAAGAAAATGGACTTGAAGTTCATAAGATAATTCAAGGTGATGAAAAAAATCTCACTCCATATGAAAATGCTCCAATACAAAATATATGTGTTTATGAAGGATGACACAAAAAGTCTATGTAAGACTACTTTGGTTCCGAAAATTAAGAAATGATAAAGGAGCATATATTTATTAATCTCTTCAAAAAGAAGAAGAGGAGCAATGAGTCATGATCAGAAATCCCAGGAGGATTAGATCCCTGAAGGATCAAAGATGAAATCAAGTACTTGAACAAAATCATTGATAATGATTAAGAGATCTCGATGGATCATGACGTCTAAGAAAATATGGAACCAGAGTCAAAATAAATGTCGACTATAATAGTGACATAACGCGCGATGTTATAATTGAGGATCAGAAATCTCCGCTTTATGAATTAGCGTTGAGAAACAAAATTGGCCGATAAATGTAAGAGACAATCAAGTCTATATTAAACTCGTTTGAGTAACGAGAGTTTTGGACCAGAAGTCCAAATATGAAAAGAGTGTTAAGTGATATAAAACAAAACGCTTATGATATAAGGTTTTGTTAAAATACTCGGTATTGAGAAATATATATGAGAGACTTGAATTGCGTCTCATAAATAAAATGCATGCAAAGTTTAAATTCCTGAAGAATTAATGATATCATAGTAATGTTCTCGAGAACTAAGATCGATCAAACTCTAAAGAGTTATAAACAAAGTAAAAGACCTTGGAAAGACCAGAAGTCTTCAGACATTAAGTTAAACATCTAATGCAAAATATGTTATGTTAAGAACTTCTAGAAGAAGTTGTATATATATATATATATGTGCGGTCATAAAGGACCATATTTATATGCTGTTAAGCATCCATAGGTTTTGCAAATTATACATAGAATTTGCTATTAATATATGTGCATGATATAACTCATCCCTTATGCGCATATTGGGATGAGATAAAATATGATTAACTTGGGTTATTAGAAATCCCAAATTTTGGTATAAGTTGTTTTGCAGATATCGAATATTTATAAGATCTCCTAAAGCATGTAAAGAATGTGCAAAAGTATTTGTCCAGAAGACGAGGCTTCTAGAGAAAGCGAAGGAAGAAAACATGTTCTTTTTAAAGAAATATTTGCAAAAGTGTTTATTTCGGAAGATGAAGTTCCCAGGGGGAGCAACAGAAGAAAACACATTCATTGAAAGACCTGTTTGCGAAGATAAGACTTCCAGATGAAGTCATGATTATATGAGCGGTTGCACTCTTTTTCCCTCATCATGGTTTTTGTCCCAATGGGTTTTCCATGGTAAGGTTTTTAACGAGGCAACAACAACAAACACACAAAGAAAAATTTGGATGACGGTGTGTACAAAACTTATAAAAGAAGATCGTAATCGGCTATACCGTCGAGGTGTTCCATGGATACAGTTTTTAACGCAGTTTACAATATTTTAATTAATGGATAATTAAAGGGGAGTGTTAGATAATACTGAACGTAATTATCCATTATAAACATTATCTTTTACTTCATAAGCAAGTCACCGCCTCATAACTATTATATATAGTGTTCGACCCTTTTTGTAATCACATCTCTCTTAAGTTAATAAAAACACACATCTTACTCCTCTCTTTAAAACTTACGACATATAATATATATATAATATATATTTAGTTTTATAACAAAAACATTATTGTCTATATTTTATATTTGAATTATCAAATTCATCGGATAGTGCCAATAGTCTAAGAGCATCATTATAGGAGGAGGTGTTTATTGGCTCTTAACTAATTTTTAAATAATAAAATGTTGATTAAGAGATTTGTGTAGATTTATAACGAAAGAGGTGATTATAGGTAGAGGTGTTCTTAAAAAAAAAATTGAAAAAAAATTACGATGATCGTCTTTCTCCTTCTACGCGCGACGTCCATGAGAGATGCCCAAATCAGAGCTTAGATCCATGGATTATCTGATCGATCTCCGCTGAATCCGTTTCAAGTTTCGTGAACAATCGTCTCTATCGACTTTCGAATTGCTCGATTCGCGGAGAATCGTCTTGATCTCCGTTTCGAGTCGCTGGTTTTGTGTAGCGTTTTTCTTAGATTCGGCGAGGAAGTATGAGATTTGAACGGTTTTTCTGATCAAATATGACGGCGGGTGCGGTGGTGACAGCCACGGGAGCGATGGTGGTTCTTGGTCGGAAAGGGGGAGAGAGGTAGATTCAATGGCTATTTTCTCGGAGAGAGAGAAGGAGGCATAAAGGAGAAGACAAAGAGTCGCCTCTTAAATTAGCGTTCAAAACGACGCCTCTTGTTGTGAATCATTCGGTTCAATACAAGAATGGACGAACCGTTGGACCCTAAAGTCCAATAGTGTTCATCGGCCCATTTGTTATATCTATTAGGGTTTCACAATGTATTTTGTATTCCTATATAAGGACCCTTTGACTTAATGAATAATGACACAACTTTCATTCATCAGTTTACAACACGTTATCAGCACGAAACCCTAACCACCAAAGCAAGAAACCCTAGCCACCAGAGCACGAAGCCCTAGCCACCAGAGCACGAAGCCCTAGCCACCGAGACACGAAGCCACTAGCCGCCAGAGCCACCGAGCACGATCAGATCTGTCTTACCTCTCATCAACAATCAATTTTTTTTAAGGTAAGCAAATCTGGTAAGCAAATTTTGATATGTTTATTATTAAAGTAAAAACACAATCAAATTATTATTTCCTATTTAGATCTATTTACTAAATGATATACATATAACCAGATTTGTACATGTTTTAATCTAGATCAATATTTTATGAACATAAAATAAGACAACACGTTTTGATATTTTGTATGTACGTAAAACAAAAAAAAAAATCTTATAAACCGTAAATCAAAGCTTAATATCTTGGTCAAAAAAAAAAAACAAGACAATACTAATGATTTAAAATTATAAAACCTCTTGGACCAAAATACGTCCCACTAAAAAACGATTATATATGATATATCAACCACATGAAATATTGCTGAATATAAGAATAACAATATGGTCGATAAATATAGCTAAACAACATTATTATCAGGTGAAAAAAATGAATCATATAATTTAAATAGACATTCTCGTCGTGATAATTCATAATATATCTTAAAATAAAATCTATTTTAAAATAAAATCAAATAAATTAAAATCTATTTTTAAAATAAAACCAAATAAAATTAAAATCTAAAACCATTATTTTAAAAATGATATAGAAGATATATAGTAAAAGCAAAACTATTTTCTTTGAAAAAAATACAAAATAAAAATACATTTTACTTATCACACAATTTTGTATATTAAACAAAATATTGTAAAAATAAATTTTAAAAGTGTGATACTTAATAAAGTTTCAAATTTTGTTTTTATTGGCTAAAAATATATAAATAATAAGATGATGAACAATCTTCAATAATATTTAATTTATATGATTTAATTTCATCAAATAAATATATATTTTACTAATCACAAAATTTTGCTTGTGTAGATAAAATATTTTGATTTTAAATAAAAAAAAAAAAATAATAATAATAATAATTAGGAAATTCTGAATCCTAGTCAAAATAAGAAAATTCCAAATCCTAACTAAAAGAGGAAATTTAATCCTAAGCAAAAGAGGAAAGTCAAATCCTTAAATAAAATCGATTCATGGTTTGGTCTTAAATACCGCATGAATTAGTCTAAAAATCCACGCAAACAATATATTGTCTCAGCAACAATATCGCGAAAAGGTTTTTACCACATATGCAAGTCTAAACTCTTGTTTTGTCACTTGCTGAAGCAAAACAATAAATTATGAATAGTGAATGAAGGCATCCTAGTCCTACCCCATTACCAGAAGCTCATTAGGCTCAAAAACTTAAAAAGCCTAAAGAGACTAAATAGTCTAACCACGTCCAAAGATATAAGTATCATGGTCACATTCATGGTAAAAAGAATGGACGTGGTAGAAGTGGCAATTATAATCTATATGATAAAGGAAACCATTCATATGGTTAAGGCCACCGATCCGACTTTGGTCGTAATCGAGGTAGAGGTCGTGGTATACCCAAACCACAATACTCATATAAAATTTTTGTCATTAATGAGGAATGGGGAAACCATTGGACTAAGATATGTAGAACACCTAAGCATCTCGTTGATCTCTATCAAGAGAATTTGAAAATAATCTAGAAGCTCATTTAGTTCATCACGATGGTAAAGAAGTTCACAACCATGAGATAGATGGCTATGAGACTTCGGATTGCCTAAAAGCGGCTTAATTGTTTTTGACATCTAAGTGTTCTTGATTGATTAATTTAAGAGAATTCAATAAACGAAATATTTAAATGCACGGTTTATTAGCCAAATTGCGGGTATAAATAAATTTAGTGAAGACTATGGGTAGGCTCATGACAGGCCCATACTTCCAAGGGCACGCATCCTCAGATGCTTCATATTCACCCAACTCAAAGTGGCTTATTGAGTTTCAAAGAAATGTGTTTGAATGGTTTCCACATTGAAACTAAGGGGGAAGGAAACAAAGGATTCTCACATATTACTAAGAGCACTCAAGACCATGAGAAGGTCTTAGAGACTATACCCGCGTCATAAACCTTTACTATGCCAAGGTTAATATGATAGAGGCTAATACAATAAAGAAGAGGTTTACTGAGAAATTTACTAATGGCATGGCCGGCTTAGTCAGCCTGGTTCTAACATGATGCGTTAAGCTGATATTAAAATAAATGAAAATCACAATCCTTAAGGATCTCATGTGTATAACACGTACACAAAGGAAACTCATACTAAGGCCATTACCAGTCAAAGCAACTAGAAACTTGGTGTTTGCTAGATTGCTGGTCCAGACCATAGTATGTGAGCCCACATACTTAAGACTATATGTCTAGCTAATGCTGGTAAATTATGTCTCAAACGTTTTATGGCTACATTATGTCCATGAAGGGAGAATAGTATACCCTGTGGCACATGTCCATACTTGAACTCACAGTAGTTGTTTGGGGACACGTAATATTGCATGCAACGAGAGCTTATACGCATCAGGCCCTCTAGTGAGCATAGATATTCACCATCCCAATTAATCACGGGTCATGAGCCAGACATATCCTATCTAAAGACATTTGGGTGTGCCGTTTATGTACCCATTGCACCACCACATAAAACAAAGATGGGACCTCAAAAGGGGATGGGAATATACGTTGAAAATAATTCTCCCACCATCATTAAGTATCTCGAGCCAAAGGCCAGATACAAGGATTGTCATCTCAATGAATCCATTTTCCCAACACTGGGTGGATAGACTAACAAGCTGGTTAAAGAAACATTATGGAATCAAACATCCTTCACATGGCAATATCCTCGGACTCCATCAGAGATCCAAAAGACTATATATACATTTACAAAAGCTAGCTAATCAATTGCCAGATTCCTTTTCTGACCCAAAGAAAGTAATAAAATCGTACATGTCAGCTTGTAATGCACCAGTACATATTGATGTTCACAAGGAACACAATCAAATTGCTACAGAGGCTACAACACGTAAGAAACGTGGTAGACCCAAAAAGGTTCCAAAGACAAGAACCCTCGGAAATCAAAGAAAGGTGCAAGGGAAACCGAGAAGGTTCACGAAACCATAGACATGGCCGGCAAATAGACATAACCCGAAGGTACCAATCAATGAGGTTTGGGACGCCAAACCTCAAGGTCCTGAAGGTATAAAGAGATCTCTATAAACTATATCATGTCTAGAATACAATGGAACGAAAAGATGTCGACATCAATGAAAATATATTTGCGCACAAAGTAGCAATTGAAATGAATGAGGATCAAGAGCCCACGTCTATACTAGAGTGCACTCAAAAACTTGATTAATTAAAATGGTACAAAACCATAAAACGTGGAGCTAAAAATCATTAAGTAAAACCAGTGGGACAAATGAGTCTTTGTGATTGTGTGAAATAAACATAGAGAAAGCGTGATATATCAGACACGGCTTGACGCACAAGGATTCACACAAAGACCATAAATAGAGGAGATATACTCCCTTGTGGTGGATGCTAAGACATTTAAATTTTTGCTAAGTCTGGCTATATAAAAGAGAAAAACTTTATTTGCGGCTAATGGATGTAATGCCCGCATATTTATTTAAGTCCACTTGGATAATATATGAGATTACCAGAGATTATTGATCTTAAAGCTAAGAAAGATTCTCGAGAACAACACTGCGTAAGGCTGGACAAATCCTTTCATGGACTTAGACTAAGTGGGAATATGGAAGATTACAAATGACCCCATCAGTCCATGTATTTTATAAAGAGGTTTGCAAACAAAAGATTTGTAATCATAGCAGTGTATATGAATGATTTAAATCTCTGGGTAATCAACCAAACAGTTTAGTATATCTAAAGAAAGAATCTGAAATGAAAGACCTAGGCAATAATTAAGTTCTGTTTGGGATTACAACTTGAGTATATGAATAATGGAATCCTTGTGCATCAAATGGCATACACTGAAAAATACTCAAGGAAATTTAATAAGGACAAGGCCCGCCCATTGACCAAGCCCGATGGTTGTGAGAAGCCTCAGATTGGATAACGATCCATTCAGTCCGGAAATGCCATATCTTAGTGCCATAAGAGCATTACTATATCTGGCAACGCATACGCGTCCAGACATCAGTTTCGCCGTGAACTTGCTCTCAAGATTTAGTTCTTGTCCAACCCAGAGGCACTGGAATGGGATCAAACACATCCTTCGTTACTTTCAAGGGACGAAAGATATGGGTCTGTTTTACACTAATGAGTCCAAAGACTCGCTTGTTGGTTTTGTCGATGCGGGATACCTCTCGGATCCGCACAACGCTCGTTCACAAACTGGTTATGTCTTTACACATGGTGGAACGGTCATTTCTTGGAGATCCATGAAACAGACAATAGCAACCACATCATCTAATCATGCCGAGATTTTAGCCATTCACGAGGCAAGCCGGGAATGCGTGTCCCTACGATCCATGACCAACCACATCCAAAACGATAGTGGAATTGCCGAGGGAAAGTTAGAGCCGACGATCCTTTATGAAGACATTGCAGCGTGCATAGTTCAACTCAAAGATGGATACATCAAGGGAGACAGGACGAAGCATATTCTGCCCAAGTTCTTTTTCACACACGATCTACGTAAAGCCGGCGAAGTTGCGGTGGTGCGGGTTCGGTCAAGTGAGAACTCAACGGACTTATTCACCAAGTCACTACCAACTTGTACGTTCAAGAAGCTCATACATCAGATCGGGATGCATCGACTCAAAGACCTCAAGGCTGATCCAAAATAGGGGGAGTAGCTACGTGTTGTACTCTTTTTCCTTCACCACGGTTTTATCCCACTGGGTTTTCCTGGTAAGGTTTTAATGAGGCAACATCCAAAGCGTACTACGAACTCTACGGTTACTTCATTCAAGGGGAGTGTTGTGAACCATTCGGTTCAATACAAGAATGGACGAACCGTTGGGCCCTAAAGTCCAATAGTGTTCATCGGCCCATTTGTTATATCTATTAGGGTTTCACAATGTATTTTGTATTCCTATATAAGGACCCTTTGACTTAATGAATAATGACACAACTTTCATTCATCAATTTACAACACCTCTTACCTTTTTTCTTTTTTCTTTTTTCTTAATTATTTTTTTAAAAATTGGGCCATAAGAAATGTGTTAAGAGACCCTATAAAGATGGTCTAATACACCATGTGGTTATGTCACTACTCTAATATTCTATCGCTTTCAAAATATTATTCTGACAAGTGTACATTATTAATATTTAGTATTTTTGGAATCAAGTAATAACATATGTTAATGTTCGTTAAACTTTACATGTTTATGTGTTAATGTAATTACTGGTATGAAAGGAATCTGTTTTTTAATGTAATATTATTACTATAATAACTCGTTGACATCGTTTAGTTGTGTAATTTATAGATGCATGTAGTCCTGTGGAGTAAATTACGCCATTCCATGCGTCACCTTCTTATTAATTTAGCAAACTTTACGAAACACAATAATTAATGTTAATGTGTTGGACAAAAAAAGTATTAAAAATTGTTTATATAATATGATTATATTACATAAAATGGTAAGTAGTCATACACAACAACTTGAGGATCTCTCTCCCATGAAAATTTTGAGTTTAGGGGGAATATAGCATAAGTCATTTTCTCCAGCCTTTAATTAATTATTATGTATATTTTCTTGATATGAAATTGGAAATTAAATATTCGATAATAATTAAGAAAACAACACGATGCAATTTAGAAACACAACATTCACATAGAGACAGAAGTAGATTGTAAGATTTATTTTATGGGGTCACACATATATCAATATGTGATAGAGTCATTATTTAATAAGTCAAACTTATGTGGTCACTTTTGTAATAAAGTAAAAGACTGGAGGCATAAGTGTTATGGAAAATTAATTGTGGATGCCTTAAGTAATTTATAATTTGATGAAGGGCCGAATTATAAATTAGTACTCTATATAAATAGAGGGTTATGGTCCCCAAAGCAACCCTAACTCGAAATACGTAAATCTCTCTCGCATCCCATCACCGGAGACCTAAAGTCAATTCGAGGTATGCTTTGAAAGATCCATAGCCAACTTCGGATCTTCAACCACGGATTCATCATGACTAAATCGGTACGCTTCCGCTTATGTTTGATCATCGAAATCGATATGGCTTTATAGTTTATTATGATATAAACTTTAGGATTATTTCCAACAATTGGTATCAGAGCCACCATATTCAGTTTCTGTTTGATAATCAGGTTTTATCAAAAGAATTTTCGGAATTTATTATATTTATTTAAAATAAATTCGAATCAGGTTATTTGTAAAAAATTGAGATTTTAAAACTGTTTTTCATCTAAAGAATTCTGGGATTTGTGGTTTATGAACTCAAGTTTTAAATCTGAATTTTATACATGTTAAATCTAGTTTTAGTATTGTTCTAAAGATAAAACATGGTTATATCTTCAATTAAATTAAGTTTCTGAATTTTTTTTTTAAATAAAGTTCATCAAATTCAGATTTTAAATATATGCTCATTAAAAATATTTTGATCAACGATTAAAATTTTTTGAATTTTTCTGAGCAATTTCGGATGAAAAGACAGCCTTGGCGGCTGTGTTTTTATAAATTTTTATGGTTTCCTTGAAACTAATAAGAAAAAGAAACATTAAACCTAATGTTTCATTGTTTTTTTTTTTAATAGAGTTTTTGGATTGGGCTTTATGGCCCGTTAGGAAAATTAAATTTAAAACTTTAATTAAAACTTGTTGGTTTTGGCCAACTTTAATTAAAACTTGTTGGTTTTGGGCCATTCGGTTTGGGCCCAGACCCTTTAAAGAAATTGATCTAAATATAATAAAATTGTCGCAACTGGGGATCAAACCCAGGTTTCATTATCTGACCAGGAAAAGGTTTCTCTTTCCTAAACCACTGCGGCGCTTAAGTATTTCTGTTATGTAGTTTCACAGATTTATTAATAAATGTCTGAACAGAAATAATAAAACTATTTGTTAAATCAATAACTAAATTTAATTATACTTGTTTAATATTTGAATTGAATTTATTCAAGAATAATATTAGATGTGTGTATGTTTTCCATGCGGATATTTAATCGGCCCAAAGGAAGATTAATATTTGGCCGGAATCCATACACACCTGTGATGATAAATACGTGACAATTGTTTGGATTAAAACATATGAATGATAATTCGGCCCAAAGGAAGACTTATTATTTATTATGGATTATTGTTAGTGTTTGATCGTTGCGGTAATGAGAGATATGTGACAATTATTTGGATTAAAACATGTGAATAATAGATCGGCCCAAAGGAAGACTATTGTTTATCATGAATTATTGTAAGTGTCAATTCATTGCAACAAGAGTACCGCTAGTAGTTAATATTACTGTCCAAAGACTTGATATTAATGTTACATTTGGTATCTTGGGTGGGACGTATAATCATTCATAATTTATTATTGATTTTATTCGGTTAGTGAGCTAATGATTAATTAAGGTTCTCTTTTAAGTAAATATTATTACATTTATAGATAAATCTAGGAAATTCCAACGTTTTCAGTTTTCTACTTTAAATAGTAGAAATAAAGTTAAATTTATTATTGGGTATATATATCTTGACATTGCATTAAAGTTGAAATAACTTACTTCTCCTTAAGGATACCGGCGTTGCTAAGTATAATACAGTTTATGAGAAGTGAGAAAACTTTAATTGTAATGACCTGATTTTAAGCATAAAACACCAATTTGGAAAACTTTTGAGGTGGTGAGGAGATCAAAGATCTCAATCAAGTTCTTTGCTACGATTAATTTGAGTTTCGTAAGAAGCGATACAGCGGAAATAAGCATGCTTTTGCATCGCTTTAGTTCGATAAGGTTTCATAGCAAAGGAAATTGTAAGAAGTACGTATTGAAAATGTCTGGTATTGTTTCAATCGAAACAAGAAAAGACTAAAGTACTTATACGGTTGACACCTCTAAGGTTTAAGAACGAAATTTTGAGGTTTTAAGAATGATGATGCTAAGGGTCCTACACAAAAGAAACAAATTTAAGTTGTCAATACTTGTTTCTTTTGTGATAAAGTTGGACACCGAAGGATTGACAAAAATATCACAGTTGTGTGAAAATAAGGGTTAGTTTCTTGTTATGGTTTGTTAATAAATTAAGTTTGATGAAGTATCCGGAAACACTTAATGGTTAGACTCAGGTACAAATTCCTAACATAAGTGTTTCAATGTAGGATTGCCTAAGCTACCGAAAACCAACTAATGTTGAAAGATACATTTAATATAGATAGTGGTTTTCGTATGCACTTGGAGGCAATCATGCAATACAGTACTATTGTTTTAATTTGGTCATTTTCTGAATTTGAAAGACAACTTTGGTGGTAACGTCTTTTAGACGTAATTTAGTTTATTTGATTCTTACTTAGACAAATCTGGTTATTCTTGTCTAATGAAGAACAAAGTTGTTACTTTTGTCTTTAAATTCAAAATTGTTTGGGACCGAAAAATAAACTTTGGATGAACATAGTCTTGGTAAGTTCGACACTATAACTTATCAAGAATAAAGTTTAATTGTTGAATTAAGGGGTACTAATCAAAAGTTTGGAAAAATGCAAATTCAATAACTTTGTGGTACAAACGCCTAAGTAACATCTCTAGAAATAGAGTTGAGCGTCTTGTGTCTAATGGTATATATTGAGTTCGGTAACTTCACAAATTTTGATGTTTGTGATGATTGCATTATAAAGAAACAAACCAAGAATAACAAATTTGATGCATTAAGAGTTGTGGAAGTCATTAAGTTGATACATACAGACAATATTGTGGGTCGTTTTATACTTTATGTTGAAACGGTCAAAAGTACTTTGTATCATTAATTGACTATAATTCTTGATATGCATACTTATTTCTTATTCATGAGAAACTTAAATCTCTAGACGTGTTCATAAAGTTTAAGACGAAGGTTGAAAATCCACTCGACCAAAGAATTAAGGCTATCAAATTACCACGGTCATTATGATAGATTAAGAATATAACGTCTAGGGTTATTTGCCAAATATCTAGAGGAATGAGGGATTGTACCACATTAAACCATGCATGGGCTTCCCAACATGAGTGGTATGCCTGAAAGGCGCAATCACATTCTTACAGACATGTTAAAAAGTGTGATTAGTCATTACACTTTACATGAATCACTATAGAGAAAGGCACTATATATAGACTGCATCTTACATTCTTAATATTATACCATTAAAGCAATCGCGTAAAGCTCCTTGTGAGCTTTAGATTGATCAAAACTTAGTCTAAAGCATATCACATCTATGGAAGTCCACATAAGGTTAGGCTTTATAAGCTAATTGAGATTGATTGGACTCCATAAGTGTGAGTAGTTACTTTATTGGTTATCCGGAACAATTTCGAACTTTTAATTTCATGATCCCACATTGAAATATTTTGAGACGGAATAATTACGTTCTTTGAGGACATTGAATTTAGTGGGAGAAATAAAGTTAGAGATATCATCTTTGAGGAAGAATCGACTTCGGCCTCTCTATCGATTCATATAGTTGCTTTGAATAAAGCAAATCTTTCTCCTCAAATTGATAATAAAGCTTTTCCTCTAAGTCAAGATGATAATGTTATCTAACACTAAGTTCAAATTCAAGATCCTCAAGAACTAGTGCAACAATATTAAGTTGTTTTGTGTAGATTCACGAAAGTAAGGAGAAATACTAGTTTGGGTGATTATACAGTATTTCTGATAGAACATAAAGAAATTAAACTCTACTGGAAGAATGATCCTATCAACTTCCGTAAGGCTATGAGTTGTTCTAATTTAGATAAGTGGACTATAACATCTAAGGAAAAGTATTAGGCAATACTAGACAATAAAGTTTGAGTTCTTATTGAATTACCAGAAGGAAAGAATCATATTGGTTTTAAAACTAAGAAAGATTCGAGTGGTAATTTCCAAGAATTTAAAGTTCGTTTAGTGGCTTAAGGCTATACTTAAATGGAAATGATTGTCTGTTAAGATATCTTCTCTTTGGTAATCTTGGAGGAAGTTTTTTTGGATAATCATAACCCATGTTGCACATTATCATTTGAAGTTTCATCATATGGATTTAAATACGGTGTTTCTCAATGGTGACATTGATGAAACTAAAATATATGGTGCGAAATTAAACTTTGTATTGATTCAAAGAAAATTGTTTGCAACTTAAGAAAATCCATCTATGAGCTAAAATAAGTTTTCCGTCATTGGTACCACAAATTTCAAGAGGATATCATCTCGTTCAGTTTGTGAGATGAATTTGGTTGAGAATTGTGTGTATCAAAAACTTCAGTGGGAGTAAGTGTACTTTTCTGATTTTGTATGTGGAGACATACCACTTGCCATTAAAAAATATCAACATGCTAGTGAAGCATCTTTTGTATTAGGGATCGAGTTTCATCGAGACATGTTTCGAAGAATTTTTTGATAACACAAAAGAGTTATATTGATAAAGTACTTAAGTGTTTTGGCATACAGTCTTAAAAATCAGGTGATAATCCAATTGGTAAAGGAGACAAATTTTGTTTCAATCAGGTATTCTAAAGAAATTTTAGAAATTTAGGAGATGCAAAAGATTCTTTATACATCGGCATCAGGGATTTTGATGTATCTAAAAATGTACGTGTAAGGATATTGCGTACATTGTTGGAGTTTAAAAACATGTTTGGGTAAGCTAAACATGAACTATTGGAAAGCAACCATAAAGGTCATAAGGTACTAATAGAGAGAATAAATATTATATGCTCACGAATCAGACATCAGAAAATTTGGAGATCATTGAGTATTCTGATTCTGATTTTATATGGATGTCAAGCTAATAGAAAGTCTACATAAAGTTTTGTAGTAATCTATAAGTGGTCCAATAAGGAATTGGCTGAAATATTGTCTCACTTGGTTGCGATTATATATATAGAATGTAAAGACCAATAAAGTTTTTTTTGTGACAATAAATCAGCGTTGAGGTACAACAAAATTTTGGTAAAGTCTTTTGACGTTAAATACCAAATTATAAAAGAAAAAGGTACAAAGTGAAAAGTTATTTTCATAGAACATTTAGAGACAAACTCCATGATAGCAGATCCTCTTACAAAAGTATACGCTAAAGGTCTATCAAGTGCATATTGCTCAAAAAGACATTTCGGTGTTCGAGGATCATTCGGTTTAGTGGGAGTTTGTAATTCGGTTTTAGGTTCTATGTTTTGGTTGTGTTTATACACATTTTCTGATCAGAAATAAAGTTTTAAATAAGGTTTTAAGTTTGCACTTTGTACAATAAAGTTAAGGATCTCACTAAAGTAGGACCAATTGAAAATTGACATGTATCGATCACTTTTCATGTAATTTTCATGCCACGATTTTCATAAATGATCTATGTCATTTGACTCTATTGATTTTCGTGACCATGGAAGGTTTTGGTTATGATGGTTATGACCAACGCCGCTATGATCCTAAGTTGATATGGTTAATGGACGAGATTGATATGCCTTGAAAGTAATGACATATGGAGCTCACTTAAGGCTATCACTTTTTGGATACATATGTGACCCAGTGGGAGATTGTAAGATTTATTTTATGGGGTCACACATATATCAATATGTGATAGAGTCATTATTTAATAAGTCAAACTTATGTGGTCACTTTTGTAATAAAGTAAAAGACTGGAGGCATAAGTGTTATGGAAAATTAATTGTGGATGCCTTAAGTAATTTATAATTTGATGAAGGGCCGAATTATAAATTAGTACTCTATATAAATAGAGGGTTATGGTCCCCAAAGCAACCCTAACCTGAAATACAGAAATCTCTCTGCATCCCATCACCAGAGACCTAAAGTCAATTCAGGGTATGCTTTGAAAGATCCATAGCCAACTTCAGATCTTCAACCACAGATTCATCATAACTAAATCAGGTACGCTTCCGCTTATGTTTGATCATCAGAAACTGATATGGCTTTATAGTTTATTATGATATAAACTTTAGGATTATTTCCAACATAGATCAGATCAAAGTTAAGTGGACCGACAAAGAAAATTGCAAAGATGCCATAAACTTATCTTTCACGCTATGCTCCACATTAATATCAAATATCGTGAACATCTGTAAAACCTAAAAAAGTAGATAATATAAAAGATAAAGAAAATTGACAAAATATCTACATTTTGAGACATAAATTTGATAATTGAGTGATTTTTATTTTAATTTGCTAAAATGTGATTTTCGGGTGTTAAATTACAATTTTACTCTTAACTTCGAAATTGTCAAATATTGTCTGTCAATGGTATTCTGTGAATAATTTTGAGTGAATGATCCTTATGAATAATGAATTGTTTATATGAATAATCAATAATACATGTGAATGACGAATAATATTCGTGAATAATCCATGTGAACGGTGAATCGTGAATGACCTCCCGTGAATGATCTATGTGAATGATTTTATATGAATAATTTTTGTGAATAATGATAAATTTGTCATTTTAAATACGAAATCAAACAAAATTACCTACAATTTAATTATTACATCAAAATCACCTAATTTTTTATTTTATTTATTACAACATGTTACTAAAAAAACTAAACTGCTTCGTCGATGTTGGTAATCCAGCTTGGATGATACTCGCTTACGTACTCGTGTGAAGTAGAGAGTGTCCGTCCAGCCCGTGTCAACTTGTCCACTTGTATATTTCTAGCGCGTGGGATAGTCTTGACAAATTATCTTTTAAAATATACCCAAAACACTAATTAACTCTAAAAGATATAGTTGGTTATTGTTTTCAAAAAATACATCATAAAATACAAAGTGCTAGAATAACTAACTAGCAATGTTTTTAAGTTACAGAATCAAATTCCAACGTGAAAGTTTTAAAATATTACACAATTTAAATAAGAATTTTGGTGTAACAATGAAAACTTTCTTTACAACGAAAACCAAAATCTAAACCCTAGTGACCATTGTTTTTTAAAACGAATGAAATAAAATAATATCAAGCATTAAGACTTGCAAAATTTTGACATGTTGAGTTTGGTACTTAATACTTTAAGCAGAACTAGTTAAGTCTTCCACTATTTTATACCCACAATTTTTGGGCCTCTTTTAAGTAACTGTTTTTTTTGGTGAACTCTTTTAAGTAACTGTTATGACAAAGGAAAACCAAAACATTCAATACGACGTCGTATCATATATCCCTTACCTTTCCGGCTTTTCCTAAATTCATGTCTATTAGACTATTACAAAGCTGTTTTTTTTGGTTTAGAGTTAAAGCTAAAGTTAAGAAAACACTAAAATAATAATTACAACAACAACAAACTCATCAATCCTCATTATCAATGCCCCAATGCTTGGGAATAAACAAAAAAAAAAGAAGAAAGAAAAACCAAAAATTAAAAAAAAAACACACCTAAATTAACGACCGAAGTTAACAACTCTAATTCCCGCCATTTTCTTAAACTAACACTTAAACATCAAAGACTAACACAATTGTAAAAAGCCAAAGAGACAGCACCAAACACAGGAAACACAGTCGTTTCACGTCATTGATCCAAGCTCACTAACTTTCCCAAGCCTCCTTGCTTCTACACTGGTCTACACCACCTGATCCAAACCCGACCCGTGCAACTCCTGGATCCTCCTAACCACCTCCACCATCACTGGCCTCTTGTCCGGGTGCTGCTCCGTACAGTCAATCCCAAGCTGCAGCATAGCAGCCATATCTTCCTTTTCTCCCACAGTCTCTACACTCACCAGCTCCGAGTCGAAAACCTCGCTCCTCCACTCCTCTCTCTTCACCGAGTTCACCCACCTCGCCAAATCCATACCTTCCTCGTTCATCACCGAGTTCGACGGCGCTTTTCCCGTGACCAGCTCTAGCAACACCACGCCGAAGCTGTACACGTCCGCTTTCTGCGAGACACGCCTCGGGTCGGTCACTTCCGGCGCGCGGTACCCTGTAACCCGGTTCGGGTTTGTGGACGAGGAGGAGCCCACGAGCTGAGCTAGGCCGAAATCAGAGACCCGTGCTTCGTGTGAGTTTGTTAAGAGGATGTTTGATGACTTGACGTTTCCGTGAGAGCTCGACGAGTCTTGTGAGTGGAGATAGTCTAACCCACGAGCTGCTCCAAGGGCGATACGTGATCGGATTTCCCAGTCTAGTGGACTACGTCCTGCACCTTTGTTTCCTGCAACATAGCATCACATTAAGTACAACACAAGACAAAAGATGTTGTCTGAAAACTACATCACACAAAAAGCGTTTTCAATGTCCAAAACAAAAATATACAAGATCCATTATCAGTGTCCTGTAAAGGAATCCAACTAACTAATTCACATAATAAAAACAAAGCACTTCTTGATTGATACTTATGCAGTATCACAATAATTTGTCCAAATACATAATCTTTGATTACTAATTATCCCACAAATAAGCCAATTTTAAGATTCAGCAGAGAACTAGTAACAATAAAAATCATAGAGAAAGAGATATAATAACTCTTACCGTGCAAGAGAGCTGATAAGCTTCCCATAGGCATAAAGTCATACACAAGCAGCTTCTCGTCACCACTGTAATAGTAAGCTCTCAAGGGGACCAAGTTCTCGTGATCCATGGCCCCAACAACTTCGATCTTCTCCTTGAACTCTCTATCCGCCATCGTCACATCCTTAAGCCTCTTCACAGCCACCAACGTCGCAGAGTCAAGCACCGCCTTATACGCCGTCCCGAACGTTCCTTTCCCTAAAACCTCCGCCGAAGCTCTCAACAGATCCTCTAGATCGAAAACTTTCGTCGCGTTACCAAAGAAGACTAGTTTCTTCATCCCTGAACTGTTAACCTCCACGGCCTTAGTCGTTCCACTCACCGCCGCTGCCGTGGAGTACTCGCTTCTATTCTCCGGTGTTTCCAAGGCGGATTTCTCACCGGGGATTTCGACATCGTAATGCTTGAAAGTAGCAACGTCTAGAGATCTTGTTCTCTCGTTTCCCTTTTTACGGAAGAGAACCATCAGAATCAAAACAATCAGAGAGAAACCAACAACACATCCGACAACTATTCCGGCGATAGCACCGCCGGAGAGCTTCCTCTTCCTCTTATCATCCTCCTTGCTTCCCTCGACGGTTCCTGGTATGTTTCCGACGGAGATCGGCTGGCTCGGCACCGTTCCTTGGCAGATCTGAACCGGTTCGCCGCAGAGATTAGTCCCCAGAAACGAATCTGATTCGAATCTCTGAAGACTCTTTGGTATAGATCCGTTCAACAAGTTATTAGAGACGTTGAACTGATCCAAAGGCAAATCCATCTCTACAAGAGATCCAGAGAGCTTGTTGTTCTCTAAGTACAGAGTCTTAAGCCTCGTGAGGTTTTTAAAACCCGACGAGATCTCGCCGGAGAAACCGTTATCGGCTAGATCTAGCCTAACGAGGTTACTTAGACTGAACAAAACCTCGGGAATCTCTCCGGAGAATCTGTTTCCTTGGAGGTAGAGACGGCGGAGATCGGAGGAGCTACCTAGATCTAAAGGGAGAGTACCTGTCAAGGCGTTTGAACGGAGGCTAAGCGTACGGAGCTGCGTTAAGTTACCGAAAATACCCTCGGGGATCTGACCGGAGAGGGAGACGCCGGGTAAATGTAAGGCGGTTACGCGGTTTCCTCCGTTGTCGCATACGACGCCGGTCCAGTTGCATGGCGTGGCGTGTTTGGTGTCCCAGAGGAATGTGCGGCCACCGACGGCGGAACGGAGAGAGAGGAGGGCGGATTTTTCGGCGGCGAGATCTTGAGACGACGGAGGAAGAAGAGAGAGGAGAAGGAGAGAAATGAGTGTAGAGAGACTCGCCATGGAAGAGAGAAACCCTAGAAAAGCTCTGTGAAGAAGAGAGTGTGGAGAGTGAAGTCAAGGTAGTCAACACTTAACAGTCTCTTCCTCTTCTACTTTTTTCACCTTTTAATTCATTTTTTAATTAATCTTTTCTTTTTAGTTTTTTAAGTGTTACAGTAAATTAATTTATAAATGTGACAAAAAATGACATATAATAAACAACAGTGACGTCTGTCTTTTATTTGCTTCGACAAAAATATGTGATTCTTAATATTTGATTGGTTAGGTTTCGTGACAGATTATATTTTCTTAGAATCCAATGTGAACCCTCATTAGCTGTCTTTGTCTTATCTAATTTTGCTGCCTTGTCTCTTAACTAAAAATTATCAAAGTTTTCAGGACTAAAAACTCAGGAAAAGCCAATCGTACGTATCAAAGATATGAAAAAAGGTTTTTGAATAAAGAAATTAGCAAGTGAATGAATGTATATAGTTTGGGGCAAATATTAAACTATATAGTAAGAAATAGAATCCAAAAAAAGTTTATTAAAAACAATGTTAACATCATGAAATTCCCTGCGTTTGAGTAAAGTGGAGCCCTCTTCTCAAAATACACCTAAATCTAAGAGCATATCCATTAGTGTTTCTTAAAGAGATCTTAGCAGGTAGGGTCCATTAAATAGTTAAGATCTGGATCTTATATTTCCTATTTAAGATCCCGATCTTAACTATTTAGTGGGTCCTTTGTATACGTGGCGATCTATGATTGATGCGTTTTTAATTATTTTATTTTTCTTTTTTTTAATACCAACTGTTCATGAGTCCCAATGAATAGTTAAGAAATTTTGTGGGTTTCTCTGATGAAGATGGTCTTATCTTCTTACTCATGAAGTATATAAATATGATTTTCTATAATAATAATGCATCGTTGTAAAGGGAATAGAACATGGGTAGTGGTTAAAGATTGGTGGGACCATAACATGTAAAAAAGCCATCATCAATAATTTTACAGCATTTAAAGTTCTTTTTCAAAAATAGTACAAGTTTCTCAATGGCCAAGTACTAACATTCGTTTTTCATCATACATACAGACAAACAAAAAAGATCATCTCCTTCTATGACAGAATAGTTAACCTTAGAAACTAAAATTGTATAAGCCTTTTAAAATTCAATGTTGTCTGGTATAAGCTCTTTGTCAATTGAAACTAGGGTTCTTTCTTTTGTCTGAATCGATCACTCTTCTTATGAACCAACGAAACAGCCGATGTTATAACACACATAGCCAAGAACGGGATAACAATCGAAGTCTCTGCCTTTGTCATTCTTCGCCGCTGCAGTGACGAGTTCAAGCTCATTGTCCCAAACTTGGTTCTTGAATCTTCTTTACTATAACAACCATGACATTTTGATATAAACACACACACACACACGCAACTATATGTGCAAGACAACCTTGTTGTGTCCTTTGATGGAACTAATGAGAAAGGTTTCACGAGATTACCTTATGAAACTCTTCATTTTATGCCACAGAGATGGTTCTTTTCGCGGCTCTGACTCATCACGTCGCCCCTCTTTGCGAGTTCCTACGAAAATGGGTTAAAAATTTTGAACTTTTTCTTTTGTAAATTATTAGTTTTTCAAATAGATCAGAGTAGCGTTGTACCGTTACTACTACTGCTGGATCTTCTAAGCGATGAGAACTCCTCTACCAACATACGTTCCCTCTCGCTGTCATTTACATTGTTTCAAGCTTCTTCAAAAGCATATATCATGTATGACATAAAGGTCTATAGGGACGTGACATGACCATACGAACCTTAGCTTTTTAGGGATCAAAACCTTCACTACAAAGCAATGATCACCTCGTACTGAAGGTCTATCCGTGTCTGGAACTCCTTTCCGATGTAACTTCACAGTGTCGCCTGGCTGAGTTCCTGGCGGAATCCGAAGATCCACTGTTCCCTCCACTGTTTCTACCTAATAAAGAAACAAACATGTCATACCTACCAAAGGTTTTCACAATAGAGTTTTGTCAAGCACCAAACGAGTTTTAAAACTACCTTTGTGACTGTTCCAAGTATTGCATCTGCGAAGTCGACACTGATCTTGGAGTAAAGATTCAGTCCTTCCCTCTGGATTCCACGTTTTTCATCAACTTGCAGCACGATGAACAAGTCACCAGCTCGTCCACTATATAAATAATTAACCATATTAAAAACACAGATTGCCATAACATCATTATAAATAAAAAAGTTTAAAGTCGAAATTAGCAGACTTTCATGTACCTTCTCTTGTCTACATTACCTTCTCCTTGAATCCGCATTGTGGCTCTGTCGGTAACACCAGGAGGGACAGCAACATCCATTTTCTTCAGAGACCGTAGTCTCCCTTTGCCAGTGCACTTTCGACACTTATCAGTGATAATTTTGCCATCACCCCCACATTTGGAGCAAGTAGAAACCTATATATCACATATTATCATCGATCACATAAGCCAAGCAAAATGAAAAAGTTCCATGTTAGGAAATGCAAGTGATCAGAATAGTTGGGTACAACGAGTTACCTGAGACATCATTCCAAAGGGTGTTCTTTGAGTGTCCATCACGCGCCCTTTTCCACCACAATTGCTACATTTTTTAACATCATTACTGGATTTAGCACCTGTTCCTCCACAACCATCACACGTTTCTAAATAAGAAACTTCGATTTCCCGTTTTACTCCAAAAACCGACTCTTCAAAGCTCAACCGCAGATCATACCTAACACACATGTTCCCCGAGTATCAGTCAAGAAACAAAAACTCCCAAAGGTTAGGAGCCACATTTGGCAAACAGACAAGGCCGTGATATGAGCATAAACAAAGGGATTTGACGGAATCTCTAGTTTCCTACAGCTAACTATCATGCACAGCAGAAGAGAGGCGGTATCAAAATGCTAATTCAAGGGAAAAACATAACTAGAAAGTAAAGAAAGCTAGTGAAACAAACTTGCATACAAGAATTATACCTAATGTCAAGGTCTAGGCTTCTCTTATTCATGAAATCAAAACCCATCCCTCCTGATTCACCAAAGAATCCATCAGAACCTCCAAAGAATGCACTGTACAAGTCAAATGGATCCACCTAAAGAACATGACAAAAAAACAAAAGAGACCATTATAGACAACATTTTTATCACTTTTTGAGATCACTAGACATTCTTCAACAGATGAACTTACCCCTTGTGAAGTATCTTGTGATCCATTGAAATCTCCTTCTAAACCCGCCTCTCCGAATCGATCATACACAGATCTCTTCTCCTCATCAGATAATACCTACAAAAATGCTTCATTCCCATGTGTAATAAGCAGCAAAACTTCACAAACCAATACATAGAATTCATCAAAACTAGGCATTTAAGCTTGTGTTACCTCGTAAGCAGCACTAATCTCTTTAAACTTATCTTCAGCACCAGGGTTCTTATTCATATCAGGATGATACTATTACACAATTTTTTTAAAAAAACTAAAGCTTTAAAATCCAAGCAAAAGGGGAGACAAAAAAAAAACGAAGAGAATCCCGAAAGAGTAAAACCTTGCGAGCTAGGTTTCTGTACGCGCTCTTGATCTCTTTCAAGGTAGCGTTTCGGCTTAGATTCAAAGTTGAGTAGTGATCCTTTACGGCGGCCATCGTGAGCCCGCGACGGCGATTTCCGCCGGATAAACCAAATCTCCGAACACGCAACGGAATCGATGGAGTTGGAGGTGAATAGAATGACGCATTGGACTGTGGAAAGCGATGGCGGAAGCTGTGAGATGGGTTTATAGACGGAATCGATGCACAGGGAGCCGTCGCGGCCATCTCATCTCCGTGAAGCCGCCGTGAATTTTTTAGAGGGAGAGGGTTTTAACGTGGTTTTTCCACGGCAACGTTGTGTTGGATAGAATCTCTAGGCTCCTATTAAAAAACGACGTCGTTTTGTATGTAATATTTTGGGCCGAGTATATTATGAATATAGGCCCAATAAGGAATATTGAAGCTTTCATTTTGAATTCGTTTTTGGACCGAATATTGAAACCATTTGTTTATTTTTTTTCCAATAAAATGAAAATAAAAAGTAAATTCCATTTCAAAATTTAAGACTTCCCAGAATATATCCAATTTTAACTTTTAACTATATACACTTTATATGCTTTCAATTTAATTATTTATAAGTGGAACGAAGTGGGTGGATCGTCACTATTTTTATATATTTATATTACTTTATTACAAAGGAATGTTTAACAAATGGCTGTAATGATTAAAAGTGTGATGCTAAAATGCACTGACGTACTTACAAAGTACTTTTGTTTATACCACTTGCAAGGAAAACTCTCGTCATCAACTTTTTTAAATAGTTGTGCCATTTTTTTATTAATTTAAGAAGTTAATTGCGTCACGAAAATACTAAATTTTCTGAGTGGAATGTCCCATTCACACATAAATACCACAAATTTCAAAAAATAAAAAAAGAAAGTTAATTTGACTTTTTCGCCAAAAAGTAACCTACCTCGCGCATCTCAATGCATGAGCTTAGGAATACATTGCACGTGACGATTATTACGATATGTTCCCACCACCTATGTCTTCGGAATCTTATATTATTAATACGGAAGGAGAACAGACTGAAAAAAATCATATGCGTCATCACGTGAATAATATGCGTCATCACGTGAATAATTTTGAGTTAATATTATTAAAAGATTTATTGGAAATTCATTGAAACCCAAAATAAAAATCCCAAAACAAAAGTCCAAATTTATCACAAAAGTCTCTTAAATTAACATAATAAATGGATAATATATTTAGAAAATGTTGAAAAACCCCTAAAATATATAAAAATATAATAATAAAAAATCCATAAGAAACACAATTTATAATTAAAAATAGATTTCCCTAATATTTATACGTTATATTTTATCACATTACGTTTAAATTAATGATAAAACATATTGTTCATTTACAAATAACAATAATATTTTGTAAAATTGTATTTAACACAAAATTCATGTCAAATAACAAAACTTGAACACATAATTTACGATTCATCGGTTGAACCACCGGTTCCCAAAATTTGAGCAAAGAATTTTCGGATAACTTTATACATGAAAGAGTAATTAAACATTCATAGAAAATATGTTTAAAATATTTAAAAAGCCTATAAAATATGATTTTAAAAACCCATGAAAAACACAATTTTATAATTTTCCTACTGTTTGTATGTTATATTCTCGCACAAAACAATGATAAAACATATTGTTCATTTATAAATATCAATCTTATTTTGTAAAATTGTATTAAGCATCAAAGTCCATGTCAAATGACAAAACTTGAACTCAAAATTGACTTGAACCATCAGTTGACCCACCTGTTCCCGACAGTTCAATGGTTTTATCTGAGTTTTTAATAATCCGAGTTTTATGACAAATAGAGACCGGATTGACATATTTTTCATTGTTATACGAGTCATATCAGGGTTTCAAAACACTATGTAGTTATTGTTTTTCAATGATAAATAGTAAATTATACGTAATTGTAAATATCCAACATCGAAATAACAATGATAATCTTTTTCGATGATAAATATTAAAATAGTAATTATAAGTTTTTGTTAATAAAACATTATAAAAACCAAAATACAATATATTTTATATATAAACTTAAAATTAAACTCCGCGTAAACGCAAATCACATGACATCCAAATTCTTTTTATCTCATTTTATACTACACATCGTTTTTACCAATAAATATTTCTTCTTTTATTCCGTAAATTTTTATCCCGCGTTTGGCGCAGATAATTTTCAAGGTATATACTATTCTATTAACATTATTGTTGTAACATTTAATATTATTATTTTCTTATAGTGATAACTTGAATTATTGATCACAAAATCTTATCCAACTACACGACAAAATCAAAACCTACCACGTGAAGCGGCCGTACATCGATAACTAATTTTTTTAAATAAAAATCACTAAAGATCCTTTTATTCAATAATAATCCAAATAAAACACACAAAATGTCATACTACCATGCCATGATAATAATTATTTAAAATTTCGAAATAGTGCAAATCAACAAGAAAGTAAAAAAGTTTTGTAAATTGTGTTCAAATTTATTTTTTTTAACCGAGGATTGTTGTTTCAGCGATCATGGAGGTAACAACGTAAGGATCCATGTTAGAAGCTGGCCTTCTATCTTCAAAGTAGCCTTTACCTTCCTTCTCCGTGTCGCGTCCCACGCGAACCGAAGCCCCGCGGTTCGCTACTCCCCAAGAGAACGTGTTGATATCCGCCGTCTCGTGCTTACCCGTTAGCCTACGCTCGTTGCCTTCCCCGTAAGCAGCGATATGCTCCTTGTGTTTCAACTGCAGCTTCTCTATCGCTTTCTTTATCACTTGTAATCCTCCGTCGTTTCTCATCGACTTCGTGCTGTAGTTGCAATGCGCTCCTGCTCCGTTCCAATCACCCTGAAAAACAATTCAAAACCGTCACAACAAACACTTCTAGTATGGTCCTTATGGTTAATTGTAGACAAAGGTTTAGAGACTAACCGGGACTGGTTTCGGGTCGAAGCTGACAATAACACCAGAGATCTCAGTGATCCTCTGTTAAAAAAAAAACATGATCATCATTTAGTATATATTTTTGAAGGTTGTGAAATTAGCTATTACAGAAAGATGGTTTTAAGTAAAGTAAACTACCTCGAGAAGGTAACGAGCGACCCAGACTTGATCACCAGCGCCAATACCTTCCACAGGACCGACTTGGAACTCCCACTGGCCAGGCATGACTTCTCCGTTAACACCTGAGATGCCAATACCCGCGTAAAGACAAGCCTTGTAGTGCGCATCTACAATGTCGCGACCAATGGCTTTGTCAGCTCCCACGCCACAGTAGTACGGTCCTTGAGGACCAGGGAAGCCACCGACGGGCCAGCCAATAGGCCAGTTCACATCTTTTTGCATCAATGTGTATTCTTGCTCAATCCCATACCTTTCAAATCACACACAAAGAGATAAGGACATAGGTAACACTATTAGCACATGATTGTTATGTAAGAAGATCAATGTAAGAAGAGGAGCATACCAAGGCTCCTCAGAGGAAACATTGGGGTGGCTAAAGATCTTAGCGGCGTTATGCCTCTTGTTTGTCGGAATCGGATCTCCGGCTGGTGTGTAAGCATCACACATCACCTGCCATACAACACAACAACATTCAATGTCATATTTTTTTTAAAATCCAAAATCAAATTTTTTTTTGTCACAACTAATCATATCATATCAAAAATACACTAACCAGAATGTTGTTGCCTCCCCTGAACGGATCCTTGAAAATCGCCTGTGGGCTTTATACAAAAACAAACAAGAAGATTAAACTATGTATTTGTTTTCAATATATAAACATAAAACATATATATATATATATATGTATATATAGATAATCTATGAAACATACTAAATAATGACTTCACTGTCATCTCCGGCGGCTTGACCGGTGCTAGATCCGTCGTAGTTCCACTTAGGAAGCTTAGATGGATCGCTTACTGGTCCTGGCAATGTCTATTATTATCATATACACACAAAAACAAACAAACAAAATCAGATCAAATCAAAGAAGAAAACAGAGGATGAATAAAACAGAGTATTAATTTATTATTTTTGTATATACCCTTGCTTTGCTTCTAATATCCATTCCAGATCCACCGATCCTGTGTTCATAGCCAAATCTCATCAAAAAAAGTTACAAGGTTTACGTCGTACACGTCGATCTATAAGCTTAAATCGGCGCATAACGACGAAATACACTAAAAGATGTTACATATTCTCAACAAATACAGAGATCAATAGCTAAAATAAAGGAAGAAACAGAGTAATGAAACTTGTTGTGAGAGAGAGAGAGAAACAGAGGAGGAGGAGAGAGAGAGAACGAACCAGATGTATTCGGCGATGATTTTCTCGGTGGAATCGGAGAGGTTGAGATTAACGAGATCTGAGAGCTGAGACATGGCGGCGTCGCAGAGAAGAAGAAGCAAATAGTGATAATCAAAGAAAGTTGTGTTTAGGGAAGACGATCGATAAAACTTCTCTCTCTCTTTCTGCGAGTGTTTATAGAGCTTTTTTACGAGTAATTACGGTCAAATATCTTGATTTTCGTAAATAGTAATTTATTTATTGTTGCGTGCTTATCTATAATAGAAAAATTAATTTAATTTAACTAATTTTATAATGCTTCAGTTTGGATTCTCCGAGATTCCAGATTATGAATGCAATTTTTCAAGTTATACGGAAAAAATAAAGTTTAATTGTGACAAAACAAGAAAATAATTATTTTCCATGCGTTACGATATATATTTTTTCCAGATTATTTGTATTTTAGTACAGAACTGATTTTAAAAAGCTTTAAAGATATTTTGTGGAAAAAAACAGTAAAAATAGAATTTGTTGATGAACACGTAAACGTGATTAGGTAGGAAATGAAAATGAGTTTTTGTATTAAATGGCTTATTAAGGTATCATTGTAATGATGAGTGTACACTTTTGTCTTTTGCGTCCATAATGTTTCTTCCTTAATTCAATTTGTCACAAAGCCCATTTTGTTGTCTTTCTTTGCAATTCGCATTAATTTTGATTACGTATTTATGGGCCAAAACATAGTTTAAAACGGACCAATGGGCCCAATAGCCCATACATCAAAATCAGACAAAAACGTGACTAGTAATCCAAAATCATATGAATTTGGTTTTATTGACGTAAGACTACTTACAATGGGGGTGTTGAATCACTATAATGGGGTGTTGAAACTAGGTGTTGAAATGAGGTGGATTAATTGGTGTTGAATTCTTTCAACATGTTGAATCTTGGAGAGATGAGAGAGACAATGACATGTGGCGTCATGTTATTCGCTGCAGAAACTTTTGATATTTTTTCTTTGTTTTCATTCTTCCAACACAATTATTGTATAGTATATTTGTTTGTAATTTTCTAATTTTTATATTAAAATTTATTATTTTTTATTCTCTATAAATAGAGACTATCTTTATTTAATTTGGACATCGAAAAAATTCACTAAATAAAATTAAAATATAAAATTAAAATAGTGAGTAGGGTGTTGAATTTTATTAAACAAAACCATTGGAGAATGTAAAAAATAAATGGGTGTTGAATAATGATGTGGATGAAAGAGAAGATGACATGGAATAAAAAGTAGGGTGTTGAATCACAAAACCATTGTTGATAGTCTAAAACAAGATTGGATTATGAATTTGAGTGTGATTCTGAATGTGAATTGTTATTTTGTAGATGCAAAGTACCACTTTGTACTTAACTAAAATTTGGTCTCTATAATATAATCAACTAACTTATGTAACATTAAGAAAGATACCCATTTAAAAAGTATCATTACAATGGTATCAAAATCCATACAATGTTTTTGATTATGATAAATAAGCTATTTAGCTAATTAAAGATATGATAATAAAACTAAGCAGGAAGCCTACCTAGCCTGCAATAGTAAGTACTTAAGAATCTTAAAAATGTATGTTACAAAAATTACAAAAATTACAAAAAATAATAAAACCCAAATTTTATTTTTTTAAAAAGTCCTCTGTTTTTTCAAACAGAGGAATGTAGAAGCTCTTTAGAAGTAACCCATTTATGCAGAACCTCGCCAAAAACATCGTAAAACACGATCTCCGCATCGGTCTGAGTGAATCTAGCCGACATGAATCCTTGTCCATCGTAATACAATCTCACTGACTTCGGATTATTCGTTGTCGGGTTAAAATCGCCTCTCCAAGCCTTGGAACCAGCACCGCTGGTCAAAAACTGGATCGGGCTGGTTTCGTCGCTTATATGCTGAAGACAATGGTCGTGTCCGTTCATGTATAAATCGACACCGGTCTCTTTCATTATCGGTAAAAGCTCTTCGACTAGCTCCTTTGTGTCTCCGTGGTGCCCTATGCTTCGCATCGCGTGGTGTCCCACGACGATCTTCCACGTCGCTTTGGACCGTTTCAACGAGGCTTCGACGTCGCGTAGGAGAGCCTTGACGTAAGCGTTGCGAGACGGGATCGCGCGCCAGTCGTATGTGTGACCATCGGCTTCTGTGTAGTATTCTTTGACGAAAGGAGTCGTGTCGACGAAGAAGATCTCGACTAACTCAGCGTCTACGATGAAAGATCGTAGACAGATCCAACGGCTGTCGATTTCTCGGAGAACAGAGCTTAGCTGAGCTTCAGAATCGCCTCTATAGTCATGGTTACCCAATACTGCGGTTTTTTTTAAACACACATAAATAGTTGAAAATTTTACAAATATACACTTTTACCAAATACTATTTCATAAAACTACATCTAATTCAATGTTAAACCGGATAAAAGTTTAGTGTATAGAGTTTATTTATATTTGATATTTACTGTTTAATTGTACTTATAATAACGAATTTTGATTAGGTGTAGTTTTGTAATTCCCTGACCAAAACTTGTATGAGAGATTTGTTTGTTTTTGTTTTTACCACTATACCACTGTCTCTGAAGGCTAGGAGCTTTATATATATTAGAGAAAGATTCTACGAAATTCGGATCGTTGTCGCTGAACAATCCATTGTCGTAAAAGTTATCTCCCGTCGATACCACGAAATCTAAACCAATCTTCTCTCCAATCCTTCCCATCTGTCAAAATTTCGAAAGGTTAAAAGTGGTATTTCTGCAAATTAATGGTTTATCGTTAAGAAGAAGATTGTTTTAAAAAAAAACCTGATAGGCGACGACGGATTGATTAAAGGAGCCACGGCGACCCCAATCTCCGATGGTTATAAAACTAACGGTACCGTCGCTTTTCGCCGGCTCTATAAATCTCTGAAGCTCGCCGTTGGAAATCACGACGGTGGTCGTGAACATGCAAAGTAGAAAACAAAGGCTTGTCGTGGAAATTTCCATAATAATTGAATTTTACGCTTTTATACAGTAATATTTATTTAGAAAATTCAAGTGTGTGTTGTGTGATATTTTCGATTTGTGTATTATTATTTCTCTCTCTATATATATATATACGAAGAAAATAGAGAGAAAGGAAGAAGAGGAAGGAGAGTATGATGAAATGGTGATGATGGAGAAGGAATAAAGAAGAGGAAGATGCTTTTTAAAACAGAAAAAATGTTTTAAGATAAAAAAGGGAATAAAAAAAAGGAACGGTTAAAGATGCTGAAGGATATTCCTAACCAGTAGCCGCATCTTTTAATATTCTCCTCCTCTGCTCTCATTTTCTGACATATATCCACCTCTCGTTTCCTTTTTTGTTGTTGTTGTTATGAATCTCATAATATTTGGTTTTGTTTTGTGTAATAAATCCTATGTTTAGATTTTTGAGATTTTTAGTTAATAAATTGCAATTTTGTGGTTCTAATTGGATTCCTTGTAATTAAATTATGTTTTAGGAATTTAGGTGATATTAGGGGGAAACATTATCTGGTTTAATAATGACTGGGTTGTGATTATTTTAATTTTTTGTAAGAAAAGATTATGTCACGAGATGGGATTTCTATTGGACCACATACTCACTTCCAAACGTAAGTTCTAACAGCGGACAAAACCGTTGTAACCTATTACGTATTGCCACGTAGCTATATTGTTAAGTGTCACTGTACACTTTCCAATTTCCACTATGATTATTCTTTAATTATTTCGTGAAATCAAAATGTTACAAGGGACCGGGTCGTAGGAATCGAAGGCCCAATGATCGGTAGTAGTTGTTTCGGCCTAGTCAATACATAACTGGTTTACTTATTGTTGGTCCTGAGTCTCCTGACCAGGCATGTTTCATGTGTTATGGACCTTGTGCTCACATAACAAGAGATGTTCTTGACTACATCATAGCGCCTCCAAACACATATTTCACCGGACTAACCAACCCGTCTAGCTCTTTTGACCGGAGTAGATATGGCTTTCACAAGAGGTGGTCTAGAGTATAGACCAGTTCAGTCCTACTTGAGCAAGACCATCATGCAGTTAACTGCAATCACAGCAAATAGATTTGATCCGGTCGTCCGGTATGTGGTGTGTCGAACACGTGCCCAACCTGGCTCTACTGCCAAACCTAACCGGACCTCCTACAAACCTAACCGGACCTCCTACAAGCTTAGAACACGTGCCCGACCTGGCTCTACTGCCAATTTTCGACCAAGAATGTTCGAGGTTTCATGTCACAGTGAAAATCTGTAAAAAGTGAATTCTAAGCATGTAATAAAACAGAGCATGTTGTTTCTTGAAAAGTAAATAAAAATCGCAGAAAAGTTAACACAAACAAGGTCTTTGCAAAGGTGTTCTCAAGACTAAACATGGTTTCATTCGGGTATCGGAACTACTACTCACAAAGCCGAGGTTGATGTGATAACAGAGAAACCGACTCTCAGAGAGACCGACTCAGGGAGACTGGGAGGCTACTACTCTTGCTTGTAACTCTTCTCTAGTTCCTCTAAACGTTCAAGGTCTTTGTTGTATTTGCAGATGCGGAAGATGCACCTGTCACCAAACATGAGAAAACATCAGTCACTTACATGAGAGTATGTGGTGAGTCGTATGCGAAAAATTGACTATGTACCAGTAAAGAAGGATCCCAGCTGCACACAGAACCACATTCCTCTGAGCCTTATAGATCTGAAACACATGTAAACTTGTAACTTGTAAGTAAGCTCAGCTGTGAACAAAAGCAACATACATATATATATATATATATATCTGTAGCAAATAGCTGATCAAATAGCCTATGTGGTTGATTATTACACAGTAACGCAAAAAAAAATACTCAGACCGATGTTTCAGGATACAGTCGCGATTGGTAATATCTCACCAACATATTCACAAGAACATGGCATAACATAAAACTGAAAAAGCACCAATCCCATTTCTTATAAATCCATCAACGATTCAAAGTGTCTCCACCATAACTAGTGCTACTATAGAGAAATCATTTGTACACAGATATGTTTATTACGATTTCACATCAATATATAATCTTCATCAACGAATTTAGATATGAACAGAACCAACTATGAACTAACATAAGCTTCAATATATGGATAATAAATTAAAATGTTTCATAGATAAATATACTCACGGATTTCTCGTAGCGATCGCGCTCTGTGGCAGTGCAAACCTCAGACGAGCACATTAGCCTATGCTCATTCTTCCAGTACAAATCTGAAAAGAAACACACACAATTTCACAATGTGTAATCCACCAAAAGTAATTTCATTCCCAATTCGTAACCCTAACTACTATGAAGACCACACAAATTCTGAAAGAAATTGACAAGAATCATACGATCTAAACGCTACAGAGAGAGAGAGAGAGAGGGATAAGATTACCGAGGAGTTGAAATCCAGAGAATGCGACGATGGAGGCGGCGGGCTGGAGTATGAGGGAGACAAGCGACACGACGCGTTTCTTCAACAGCATAGGGTAAGGCAGCGTCAGTATCACGGCGATTGCTACCTCCGCAGCCACCACATACGACAGAATCAGCCATTGCAATGCCATTGCTTTTTCTTCTTCTTCTTCTTCTTCTTCTAGATCTCTCTCTCTTTCGCTTTCGATACTCTTTGTGTTTTTATGATCTGGACTCTGCGCGCGTCAGACACGTGTCTAATGGTATTGACTTTTTATTCATCCTAATATTTATGGGCCTTTATAGCCCAATAGACACAGTAATTTCTGGTTTAAATTGGTTTACACAGTTGGTTCGGTTTAACCGGTTTGGCTTTATTGGTTGAGAGCTATTACATGAGGATTATATTGGTCTGAGCTGAACGATTAGTTGTGACGAAGTGTAGACTGCAAAGATGTTGTCAATAGATTTTGAAGAAAGGACTGTTTTTTTCTTTCACAAACTACTAATTCAAATAAAATGCTAAGGAGTAAATAGTCACACATCAAAATAATATACAACAAGGTTCTGAAAGATTTCTTTCTCAGAAGAGTTTCAACAACAAAGAAAACGAAAGGGGGAGCAAACACAACACAAACCATCATCTTCTTCCCTGCTCTCACAAACTATTTTGGACTCTTGGATCACAAAGATGTCAAATAATTATACATACCGTTTCTTTCTTTTGTTGCGACTGCGGAATCAGGGAGATATGGGCTCGTAGGGGTGAGTCAACCACGGATGCTTAAGAGCTTCGGATGCAGAAGGACGTTTCTTTGGATCAACTTGGAGCAAATGTGCCACAAAGTCTATGAAGCCTTGGTCACCCATTGGTAGTCTACGCCTTAGCGATGTCTTTTTAGGTATTAGGTACTCCAAATTGTTACTCTCCTGTAATAATTGAAACACAAGCTTCATTATACCATTTCGAAATCCAAGTCTAAAACAATTAGAATGTCTTCTGTAACAGAACAGAAGGGAGTTTTGTTTTGGTTCAATACGCACCTGGTTCCTCTCATATAGCAAATGGTTTTTGGTGAAGTACTTTGATGTATCAGGTCCTTTGGCAAGCATTTGTTGGTCAATGGATCCTATTATACCGATGACTCTTGCAAGCAAAGTAGCCGGAGAATCATTTTGAAAAAGAACCTGCAACATGAGACCCAAGTTACAATAGTAGGTAGTATTGTAAGAAAGGTTTTAACCGGTTTCATGGATGCTAGAACTTACGTTGCCGGTACACAGTTCTGCTAAAATGCAGCCAAGTGACCAAATATCTATCTTTTTATCATATGGAAGCCCAAGGATGACTTCTGGAGCACGGTATGATCTAGACTGGACATAAGAGCAAAGATGATCTGTCTCAAAACAGCTACTTCCCAGATCAATGACTTTGATTTCGCATCTGCTGTAGCTTTTGATTAGTATGTTTTCAGGTTTTAAGTCGCAGTGTATAAGGCCGAGATCATGCAAGAAGCGCAATGCTTCCAAGCACTGGATAGTAATTGACTGCACAAAAATTTTGATTTAGAAGAACATAAGAGAGCAGGGAAAAATCATACATAAAGCTTAAGAGTAGTAAGGATGTTGGCTAACCTGTAATCTTGGCATTGTGAAATAAACCTCTCCACCTGATTCTCTGTTAAACTTTTGAAACTCATACAAGTTTGCCTTGAGAAGTTCACACACTATTAACAGGTGCTCCTGCAAGATAGAGATTCAAATCAGTCGCAGTCAATGACATCAAGATGCAGGCCGAAGTCGCACAGTCTTCACTCAATCTCATCCACGAACAGTTAAAAGAATAAAGACATTATCCATGCATCTTCTCACCCGGAAGTAGAAGTAGTCATACAGTCGAAGGAGATGGTACTTGTCAGCGGGATCGTGCTGGTTGACATACTTGAGAAGTTTGATCTCATCAAGGCTCTGGTCAAAAAAGTCTTTGTTGTTCTTTATGATCTTTACACAGACATCAATTCCTGTGTGGAGGTCATGTGCTTGTATTGCTTTGCTAAAAGCCGCAGATCCAAGATGCTCGGTAACAAGGTAACGGCCAGCTATAACAGAGTTTAAAACCACATGGAAATTCTTGTCCTCTTCAAAACCAGTCCTGGGCAACAAAATACAAATATAAGAAACAAATAAATATATTGAATGTTTACAAGTATCGGAATATACTGCATTCCCCTTTTAAGCCAAAATGTGTACCAAACAACACTACATAAACATCCCAAGATACTTGTAAGAGAACAAACCTGTTCTTCCTGTGAACAATCTTCAAGTTAAAGGTCTCAAAGTCCTGCTCTTGGGCTTTAATCTGTCTTACTTGCTCTTGGATCACAATTGCATCTTCATCCTCAAACGAGGTCCCAGGATCTTCTTCTGGCACATGACTAGCTTCTTCCTCATCTTCTTCCTTGCACTGCTCTCCCTCAGTATAAGAACTCTGTGAACGTACGGATGGAGAAGAACTTCTTGAGCTTGCAACCTTCTCGCCATCTCTATCTCTTCTATCAGACGAGCCGCTGAGTCTTTTTGGCGTAGGAACAAGCATACTATCGGACTCAATGAGCCCCTTCGGCCTATAACCTTCCTTTCCCACAGCAGCATTGCAATTATTTGACCATTCCGGGTTTGTAGAATCTTCATGGGAGATCTGTTCATCATGTAGTGGAGAGGGAAAGGAGAAACCACCATTTGCAAAACTTTTTAGCTGCATATTCGAACCTTTACCAGGTGGAGGCTTGAAACCAGAAACTCCAACTTGGCGATGAGGAAGGAGCTCGAGATCCCATTCACTACCTTCTCCAGGGAAAAAATCAGGTACTATACTCCCATTTTTATCAACATCATCACTGATTCCTACACCAATTGACCTAACTGCAGCATTTTGATCATCTTCTAGGCGTATATCCTTTGGACAGAATGTACCAAAGTTGTCCACTAGTTTTCCTTTGTTCAACAAAATTTGATCATTTTCATGGGTGACAAGTCCCTGCCACACAGGCTCATTTCGCAACAAACTTAGTTCCGTAGCATCCATCAAATCCCCGTCATATCGAGCAACCAAATCAGGTCCCTTGTTCTTACTGTATGTTCCATTCATTGAGAGACCCATCGGATCATCTGAAGCGGTACCTGGCTCAGCGCCCTTCGTTAGCACATATTGCTCACCGGAAAAATAAGAATCTTCCTCAGCAAACGAATGATCATCATCATTCTTGGTTTGACTTTTATCTTGGGTATCAGGAACACTTCCATGCTCCGAGGCTTTATCATTTTCGCTAGGATAGTCGACTTCGTGACCCAAAAACCATGCCTCATCCTCAATTGTTTGCCTAATGTAACCAACATCATCATCGTCGTCATATTCATCAGAATCCCAATACTCATTTGAATGTTCAGTGAGATCACCTAATCCATTGCCAAATCCAAAAATCAAGTCAGATGGATCTTCTGCTAGTCCCTGACTTACAGACAACCAGTTTCCTCCACCAGATACTTTGCCACCTATGACACCATCAGAACGGTAATTAAACTCGGACTCCAAATTCTGAAGATATAACAAAAAGTTAAGTTATGCAAGAAAGAAAGGAAAAGGCGTACATAAAAGCTAACCAGCAGTAATTTAACTTACACAGAACATAAAAGTGTTTCATAACCATCATCATGTCAACTAACCTGATGAATTGATTTCTTGTCCAATAGGAACATCAAGATAAGAGCCTAAAAGGAAACCATTCTCAGTATTAAGTAGCTTCTCATCCATATTGTCGCGCCCATGTTTTTCTTCCCATGTAAAGTTCATTGATTTATCCTCTGACTTGATTTTTACATGTGGCAGCCTTGGTAAGTCTTCCCTCTGACCATCATGGGACAGCGAAAATCCTAAGCTGATCATATTCTTATGTTCATACCCAGACTGTGACTTTCCAAGGTATAGAGCTGTTGTCACATCATCTTCCTCCTCCTTAATAACAATCCTGGAATCACACTCGGCGACCTTTTTCTTTCCTTGCCTCTTATCAGAAACGGGTACACCCTTATCTTTTGTCGATGTGCTTCCTTTGGTCAATGGATAAACATTTGTAACTGAACAGTCTTTCCACTGGTCTGATGAAACACCATTGTTCTCTTCGCTTCTTGGCCATGACGTGGCGATAAACCCTTCTTGTAACTTACAATCATCTTCCATTGTTTGACATGCTTTGCTATGGTCATACTGCGACGTCTGGCTAGAGCTTCCCGTTCGTATCTTCTCAAAAGGAGAGAGAAACTCTTCCACAATCACTTTGTTGCCATGACTCGATTGCTTTGATCTCCGTGGATTTCCTTTACTTGGATCTATACTATATACCTCAGAGTCAGCTACAATATCTGCAGAAGTATGGTTCCAGGGCGGTAAATCGAGCTCGGTATCAACTAAACCTTCAGAAAAAGTGAATCTTTCCTCCCAGAAACCAGCCTCATTAGCACCAAACCCAGTTTGTGTCTGAACAGAAGCATCATGGAAGCTATTGTCATCTCCACATTGTATCTCCTTCACAACAGATTCGTCACAAGCTTGGTTTCTCTTCTCAAGGCCTAATCCTCTGCTGCTTCCTCCTACCTTCTTGTCCAACAGAAGCTTCTTCACGCCGTTATTCTCAAAGCTTTGCTTTTGAAGACAACCATTGGAGCTTGTGTTGTTGGAAAGCTCACCAATCAAAGCAGCTTCTGCTCTCATGAAACGATTTCTCCTTAGAAACTCCAGAATCGAGTCTATAGAGCTCTCTTCCTCCATCTTTTTTTTAGAATCCATAAGAAACAGATTTCAACAAAAACGAACCCAGAAAGCAACTTAGTTGAATCTGAAGAAGAAGAGACAAGTGTGACGAAACCCTAGTGAAGCATATTCTCCATAACCCAAGAATATTACTTTTGAGACAAAATTTAACAATAAAAAAGCATTTTCTCGATAAAATATCAAACCCAAAACCCAGGATTTTGAATTCGAGCAATCATTCACTTACAGATCCAATTAAAAGTGGAGCAGCCTTCAATCAAATTTATTGCATTTTCGCTTGAAGACTTTGGTTTTGTCTGCAAAAATCTAACCCTTAACCTCTGCTTCTCCTTCTTCTTCTTCTTCTTCTTCTTCTTCTTAGGCCTTTCCTTTATTTTGCAATCCCGGCGCTTCCCTCCGCCTTGGACATCCCATTATCAACGCCACCAATGCGAAAAATAATTTCATTTTATTTTATTTTATTTATTTTTTAATATAAGTTATAATTTTAGATTTTAGCTTTCGGATCCACTGAAATCATTAGTTTTGGTGAGAAAAGCGTGTAATTTACCAATACCAACACATTTACCAATAGTTTTCCCTGTCCTAAATATATTTGGGTACCCAATATTTATTACAACATTTAATTTAGGAATTTTCCCCCTTTTCTGTTTACTTAATTCTGAAAATTTCAAAAAGAAAATAATCATTGACTAATTCAAATAATCAATTAGTGAAAAATTTTGATATATCACGTGCTTTTGTGTACCTCATCATATACATTTTTGCCGTACCTTAATAAATGATTTTGAGTAAAAATAATAAAAAGCAACAAAAATAAACCAAAAATTAATTCAGCCCAAAATAAATATCCGTAATATGGGCCAGTAAATGTAGTCAACTTCGGCCCAATAAATAGGCCTTGAAGAAATTATATAGCGACGCAATAAAAAAAAATTAATCGGCTTTTTTTTCTCAGGTCGTCGACAATGTCGCAACCACCAGAAGACGGCGACGGAGAATCGAACGCTACAGGCTTGTTTCCCGTCTTTCCTACTTCGGCGAACTCCGTATCAGCTATCTCTAACGCTCCTCAATGGCTTCGTAACGCCAGCTTCACGACGGATCTCTCCGTCATCATCGACGCCGCAGCTTCGACGGCTCCTTCCGTGTCTCAAATCGAATCTGGCGAAGAAGATGGAGAAGGAGATGTTGATGGGAGTATCGGTGAAGAAGCTAATCGTCCTAGGGTTTACAATTTGGTTGAAGAAGAAGAAGGATCCTGGGAGAGTGATGACGATAAAGTGAAGAGGAAAAGGGATAAAAAGAAGAAGAAGAGGAAGAGAGAATCTGATGAATACTATACTAAGCCTGTCAAGGATTATTACGTTGATACTCGTCCTGATCCAGATAATCTAGCTTATGGTTCCATTTACAGGTACTTTGCTTTTGATTTTTCTTCCCTGTATAGTATAAGGCTAATTTGATTTTGCCGTATATAGTGTCTTAAGAGTATATTGTTTTGAAAGTATGCTTGTGTTTTCATCATACAGGATGAATGTTCCTCGTTATAAGCTTGACAATTCTCAGAGAGGTCCTGGATCAGGTTTTGTGAGGTCTTATCTTCGGAATAGGCCTAGTTCTATGTTTGACGCAGAGATTGATATTGATTCTTTGGAGGGTAGAGGAAAAGCGGATACCCGATACTGGTATGCGAAACACGCAGCCATGGAACGCAACAAGAATTTCAAGCGTATTCGTTTGTCTGCTTCGAGAGATGTTGTTGATTTTTCCTTCGGTGATTTCATCCCGCTGGAGGAAGCTGAAACTGTTCAAGAGAGTGAGGAGGAAGATGTTTTACCGAAAGATGTAATGGTGGGAGCATCATGGGAGGATGAAGTGATGAATAAAACCCGAGAGTTCAACAGGATGACGAGGGAACGCCCCCATGATGAAAAGGAGTGGCTGGCATTTGCTGATTTTCAAGACAAGGTTTCGAGTATGCAATCTCAGAAAGGAGTTCGCCTGCAGACTTTAGAGAAGAAGATTAGTATTCTTGAGAAGGCTTTTGAACTGAACCCGGATAGTGAAGAACTGTTGCTTGCACTTCTCAAGGCATACCGAAGCAGAGACAGCACAGATGTATTAATTAGTAGGTGGGAAAAGGCACTTATGCAGAATTCCGCAAGCTACAAGTTGTGGAGAGAGTTCCTACGTGTTATCCAAGGGGAGTTCTCCAGATTCAAAGTGTCAGAGATGAGGAAGATGTATTCTTATGCAATCCAGGCTCTTTCTTCTGCTTCCAGCAAGCGACATAGGCAGGTTCTTACTGTTGCAAGTCATTTGGATTCTATATGCTTTATTGAAAATCTTATTATTAGCAGTTTGACATTATAATATATGATTGTGTTTATTCGATTATGCAGGTGGATACAACATCTGAAACATTGGATTCTGCTGACATTCAGCAAGAACTCGTTCTAGTCGATATGCTAGTTAGCCTTTGCAGGTTTGAGTGGCAGGCTGGTTACCAGGAGTTGGCTACATCTTTATTTCAAGCGGAAATTGAATTTGGCATCTTTTCTCCATCTTTAATGCTAACAGAACAGAGTAAATTAAGACTGTTTGAGCACTTTTGGAGCAGTAATGCTGCTAGGGTTGGGGAAGAAGGAGCTTTTGGATGGTCGCTGTGGTTGGAGAAAGAGGAGGAAAACAGGCAGAAAATATTGAAAGAGGAATCCTCCGATGACAGTGAGGCAGGTGGTTGGACAGGTTGGACAGAACAGTTTTCAGGTATAAAAGGAGACAGTATCGCTTCAGCTAACACTGGAGAGGGTGATGTTGATCGGGAGGGTCTGGATGAGGAAATGGAAGAAGAGGATAGCAAGCCTGAAGATGATACTGAAGCTATGCTAAAGCTATTAGGCATTGATGTCAATGCTGCAGCTAGTGACGAGGTTAAAGATACTTCAACCTGGGTTAAATGGTTTGAAGAAGAGATTTCTCGAGATCACAGTCAATGGATGCCTACTCGGAAAGCTGGTATGTCTCTCTACCTTTACTATCATTACCTTTGTATCATTATTTTCAGTTTCCCCTGAGAGCATACAAAGGTCCAACTGTGACCATTTGCTCAACCTTTTTTGTCATTCCAGTCATTAGCAAGTCATGTTCAGTCTCTAGATATATTTGATGGGATAAAAAATGAGTAAGTGTGTAAAGTGCTTAATATGCATCATCTTTTAGTAGGTGAATTCTCTAGCGTTGATGAAATGGGCGAGAAAGAAGATGAAGAGCAACTCTCAAGTCTTGTACTATATGAAGATGTAAATGGATATCTATTTACACTACGTTCAAATGAGGCCCGCTTATCTCTGGTATACCAGTTTATTGATTTCTTTGGTGCACATATCTCCCCATGGACTTCCAGCAACAGTTTGTGGTGGAGTGAGAAAATAAATAGCCTTGAAACATTGTCAGACTCTATGCTAGAAAATTTGAGAAGTGTTCATGAATGTTTGTCGAAACCAGATAGTGCCAACGGTTTCAGCATAGGATCTCTATTAGGTAGCAGCAGTGACATTTCTATGCGGACCGAGATGATGAGGTTTCTGCGCAATTCCATCTTGCTTTGTCTGAATGTTTTTCCGAGAAATTACATTCTGGAAGAAGCTGCACTTGTTGCAGAAGAGCTATTTGTAACCAATATGAAAACATGTGAGGTAGCAAATACCCCATGCCAAGCTTTGGCCAAACGCCTCCTGAAAAGCGACCGGCAGGTAAGCTCTGTTCCAATTTGTTGGTGTGGTGTGCTCTTTTATTCTGTTTTCAGGAATTGATTCCTTCTCTATTAACAGGATCTACTACTGTGTGGAGTTTATGCACAGAGAGAAGCTGCTTGTGGAAATATGAAATATGCCAGACGAGTGTTCGACATGGCGCTGACTTCTATTTGTGGCCTCCCTAAGGTTAGATTCAGATCTTTGAGCTATGTTATTACTTATTAGCATATGACTTAAAGCTCAGTTACACTGGTTCTGTTTATTGCTACCATATAGGGAAGTATGGCATAATGGATAAAGCTAGAAGCCTATAACATTCGACTTTTTAAACTCACAATTTTCTTTGTGCTTTTGCTGTTATATATCAGCCCAATTTCTGCGATTGGTTTGGATATTATTTGTCATTGAAAATGCCATATTAAGTTGATTTCACTTGCGGTTGCAGGAATTACAGTATAACGCTCCTTTGCTATATTTATGGTATGCGGAATCGGAAGTAGCCAAGAGTAGCGGCACCGGTCGGGAAACAGAATCTTTATCTCGTGCTATGCACAATCTGTGTTACCTGGGAAGTGATGTAGCTTACATTCCATACATTTCCCAGCCTTCAAGCGTGCAAATCCTTAGAGCACGGCAAGGGTTTAGAGATAAGCTTAAGAAGATACAATCAACATGGTCTCATGGTGTTACAGATGATCAATCAGCAGCGCTTATTTGTTCGGCAGCTCTATTTGAGGAGTTAACAAATGACCTTCCTGGTGCTGTAGAGATCCTAGAGCACATGTTTAGTTCTGTTCTTCCAGGTTATCTCCTTTATCTTTGTTCTTGGTCTCTCTAACCGATTTCCATGATTACAAAGATCATGCATGCACTGTTTGTCTGGATTTGTATCCATCCTAAATATTTGTTGGGCTATTGTGAATTTTCAGGAAGAAAAAGTCAGAGTCATCAAATTGAACTCTTGTTTAATTTTTACGTGAGAATGCTGCAGAGACATCAGGACGGTCTAACTTTGCCGAAACTGTGGAAGCCGATATCAGAGGGACTGCAACTATATCCTCTCAGTCCCGAGCTTTATGGAGCTTTGGTGGACATCTGTAATCACCGTATGACTTCCCATAGACTGAGGATGTTGTTCGATGACCACTCCCGCAAGTAAGCTTTTTCGCAAACTTCTTAAAAACTTCTTATATCGCTATATCGATGCTAAACTAGTCTATTATGATTGTAGGAATCCATCTGTAGTTGTTTGGTTGTTTGCACTATCATATGAGCTGAGTAAAGGGGGCTCCCTACACAGAATCCGCGGATTGTTCGAAAGGGCATTGGCGCAAGATACACTAAACAACTCTGTTGTTCTATGGCGTTGCTACATTTCCTATGAGATCGAAATCGCACACAATCCATCAGCGGCTAGAAGGATTTACTTCCGAGCTATAAACGCCTGCCCATGGTAAGATCATACAGTACAAACAATCTAAACTTCTTTCTCCAAGATTTTATCATATATATACATAAACGATTCCTAATTAGCGTAATGGTGTTTTAGGTCGAAAAAACTGTGGCTAGATGGGTTCGGGAAGCTGAGCTCGGTTCTGGCGGCGAAAGAGATGTCAGATCTACAAGAAGTAATGCGAGACAAGGAACTGAACATTAGGACAGATATCTACGAGATTCTTCTTTTACAGGGATGAGATATATGTTTAAATATAATGACCATGGTTTATACTTTATACTTTTGGTCAGTTATGTTATGGTTATTAAGAAATGACAAAATTAGTGGTAGAAGATGAAAAAGAAATAATAACCGAAAGTATGCGTGTAAGAAAAGAAAGAAGAATCAGCTTGATCGCAAGGCAAGGGATCTTTTCTTTTTGTAAGAGAGTGATGATGAGATCAGAATCTTAAGTTTTTACACTTCATCAAATCATTCACTTTTTGTTCTTTTTTCCTTAACTGTTATGTCCTCTTTCTTGATAAAATATAGAACCATACTAAAAATATATGATTAAAGTTTTTGTTTTGCAGTGTCATTCACTACTTTTTTATATTCTTTGATCATAATTTAAGGATTTTCTTTTTTTTATTACCAAACAATGATAGTTAGAAACATTGGATTTTCTGTTGGAAAATCTCTTTTGATTTTTGGTTATTATGAGGTGTCATTATTGCCTTCTTGGTCAGCTGCAAAATTTTGTATCAATATATATATTTGACCTAAAAGGTTCATAGAATCATAGTAACTTGATATTTACGCTATATAGGATGGTGTAAATTACAAACTTTAAATTCCGTTTATCTGGTTACGCCCATGAATGAAAAAAGAACAAATGTACCAATACCATTGATCTCTCACATAAACGTGAAATCAATGGATGATATAATAATATTCACCACTCCAAAAAAAAAAACAAAAAAAAAAACAATATCCAAACAAATTACGTGAATTTCCCCCACACATTCCCACAATTAGAAGAAAAAAAATTAGTTACAATATTTTTCCAAAATACCACTTAAACCCACAAATTTTATTTCAACAAGTACAACAAAAGTGTACCTAACCGTGTTTTAAGTTATTTTCCCCAATATATATATATATATATATATATATATATATATATTTTTTTTTTTTTTGCTCTTTTTTGACCCCAAATAAAATACTCTTTATTTATCTTTTTAATTAGTCAATAAACTCCTTGACCATGTCCCAAAGCTGTAGCATTTGATGACGTGTCCCAAGCGTCATCAGTGATAAATTGCATCCAAGAATCATCTTTATCGTCGTCTTCTACGCATGACGTTGAGACTCCAATTTCAGGCGACATTGTCTCGTACTCATTGTTGTTATAGTTATTATTCGTATTAGAGTTAATAATCTCCATCGTTGTAGTGAAGCTACATTGTCCCGTTTGTAATTGTTGGTCTCTTTCTAACTCCGAACATATCCCGTTTTTCTTGAACACTCTACATAGTGCATATGAGTCCTAAACCACCACAAGAGTTTATAATAATTTTAATACATGTCAAAATAATAAAGAAGAATGTGTGCGATTGTTTTTGTCTTATTTAATGAAATATTGTATATTGTTTTTTTTTTTGTCTTTTTCGCTATAAAGACAAAGCGAGAAACCCTAGTTAAGCTTTTGTCAGCAAACAACAAGAAACGAATATTTATATTTTCATAATTTTCTATTAATATACACGTGTCAAAAAAGAAATAAATAAACGCAAAATGTAGCTACGTACTGAATTTTATTCACTCATTTGTTTATATATCCTCTAATGTTAACAATTTTCATGCAGTTCAATAAGAAGAAAAAAAAACAATTGTCATGCAACTCCACGTAACTCTCTAATTTAAATATATCAATTTAATCTTTTTTTTAAATATAATATACGTAGTTACATTGCCAGTTTCATTTGATAAAAGAATAATATTGAAAAAATTGGTGTGTGACCTGAAGAGAAGAGGGATCGTCACAATCTTTATCATCGAGACGATACTCATGCATAACCCAATCCGTACGTATGCCTTGAGGAGCTCTTCCTCTATAGTAAACCAAAGTCTTTTTCATACCAATGGCTCTGCTTTGACTACTCACTCTCCTGTCTTTCCCTGTAGATTTCCAATAGCCACCTCTCGTTGCCCGGTTCGTTCTAAACCCGTTCGGATACTTCCGGTCTCGTGGTCCGAAAAAATACCATTCCGGATCTCTACTTGGTAGAAACGATTTCTCTACATTTTTTTACAAAAAAAAAAAACATAAATTCTTTAAAATACCAAAACAAAATATTCGTAAAATAAAATCACAATGTTTTATACAAAAATACCGCAATAAACTAGTTTTAACACTTACTAATTTACATTTTTCTCATTTGTATTCAATATTTTAATGTTTATAATTTAGTTTTTTTTTAAATTAGGGTTATAGTTTCGAATGTTTTTAAAGCTAATTTAAGTTTAGTGAGATTAGTATTTTTTTGTGAGAATGTAGGTTATTTTTTGTTGAAGAAATTAAAGAGATCATAACTATAAATGATAAGGTTGATTATAAGACAAATTAAAAGCTATATATATGAGACTATATAGAAGAATTAAACGTACCAGCAAGGTCCCATGGCTCACATTTGTAGAGATCAACCTCTGGGATAATATCAAGCTCGATTTCTTGGCCATTGATCTTTCTTTTTAGATAATAGTTTACTAATTCTTCGTCTGTTGGATGAAATCTAAAGCCTGGTGGTAATCCCACAGGAGCCATAAGTATTTATAAGTATTATAACTCTCACAAGATCGGGTTCTTATATGACTATACTATACCTCTTTTCTCTTCTCTTGCTTATTAGACTTATATATATATATATACACGTTATAAACTTTATGGACACTAGTTGTCTAGTTTGATTAATTTAATAGTTTTTGGTTAGTTATTTTAAGGGTTTTCTGCAAATAAACCCTCTAACTTTTTTTTCTCTGCAACTAAACCCTCCATGTGAGTCAACTCCAATTCAACCCTCAACGTCACGGTCAACCCGCAATATAGTCTGCACCGTGTATTTCCCGTTAAATGACTAACTGAGAGCAAAACTCATCGTTTTGGTTTTGTATAAGACCATTGTAAAAACAGGTTCTTGTGTTCCTTCGATAAAATTGATTTTGGGATCGAAAATTAAGGTTCGATTTGGTGAAAAAACAGGTTAAAATTCATCGATTTGGTTTTGCTCTCGATTCCTCCTCCTCCGTCTAAACCCAAACGCAGATACGAAACGCCGCAATTCGGCTGCTGCTGTTTCACCCTCATCGGTAGCCGCTTACGCCGCTGCGGCCGCCGCATCCTTAGCCCGATCTTCAACATCGTCATAGCGGTCGCCGTTATACTCGGCGTAACCGCCTTGTTCCTCCGGCTAATCTTCCGTCCAAACGCCGTCAAATTCTACGTCACGGACGCGAATCCGAACCGATTCGGCTTCGATTCGAACAACAACGACAACAACAATCTCCATTACGGTCTCGATCTCAATTTCACGATCCGTAACCCGAACCAACGAGTAGGAGTGTACTACGACGAGATCAAGGTCAATGGATATTACCGTGGACAGCGATTCGGAACCGGAGAGATCTCTCCGTTCTATCAAGGACACAAGAACACGACGGTGATCGGAGGCAAAATCGAAGGGCAGAATCTGATTGTGCTCGGAGACGGAATCTGGACGGAATCGAAGGGCAGAATCTGGTGTTTATAGGATCGATACAAAACGATGTGTTTTGCTCTCGGTTAGTCATTTAACGGGAAATACACGGTGCAGACTATATTGCGGGTTGACCGTGACGTTGAGGGTTGAATTGGAGTTGACTCACATGAAGGGTTTAGTTGCAGAGAAAAAAAAGTTAGAGGGTTTATTTGCCCTTATTTTAACTATATGTCTCTTTCTTTCTTTCTTTCTTTTTTTGTTTTCTCTCTTCTTCCTTCTTTCTTTTTGTTGTTTTCATCTTTCGCTTTATCTTTATTGGAGATTCTTGACAAACGTTACTCGCAAGCTCTTTAAGCTTCCTTCATTGTAGAAAAGGTTTATATTTTGATCGCGTTATTGGCATGTTACATATATATGTATATAAAAATATATATACTAGTTATCTAAATGAATATAAATAAATATTTCATTGTTCAACAACCATTTCGATCAATCCAAACTCATTTTTTCTTGTATTGAACTTTGACATTAGAATTTAGTGGTATAGAAATATCATTACTAATTTATTTGAGTTAATTAGTTATATAGTTAAAAATGAGTTAAATTAGGTTTTAGGCGTTTAGCTCCTTTTAGACCATGATTATTTGTTACTTTTTTTGCAATAGTATATTATTTGTTACTGTGGTAGTACTAGTAGATATTGATATATGCAAGTTATAAAACTTTTATGTCACTTACTTAACGAGTCTTTAATAAAGTCATTTACAACTACTTTTTATAACAACCACTAAACTTCTAAATAAAATCTGAAATTACCAAAACCAAATACAGTATAACTCAGTCTAAAGGTTATAACTGAACTGACTAGTTTGTATGTATTATTAATCCATGAAGTCTTCTCCTTCTGTATCTCCAAGCCACTTGAATCTGCATAGTTGCTCTTAACCTCCAATAAGGAGAGTCATACTTTATGGCTCCTTGCACCTTATTGCTCCTCAAGATTCTTGAAAACAAGCTAGTTACATCTTCAAGATCTGCTACACTCAGCGAAAACGCTTCCACGTTTGTCACACACCTAACATTTCTGCTACTAACCAATCCCTTTAGTGGCATCTTTGTCCTTGTACCATCTACATATAGGTTTCACACCAATCTTTCATTTAAAACAAAGTTTTTTCTAAGGTTATATTTCAAAGTTTTTTAAAAACATTTATAGTAATAAAATCAAACATAGTAGTTGGACGAAACCATATAACATGTTATGATCCCATACTTGGGGGATTACCATGAGTTTCGGCCCATAACTTCCTAACGGTGAAAAGAAAAAAGGGGTCTTACTGGGGTTTATAGAAGACCGTTCTAGGCACCAAGTGAGTAATTCTTCACCACAAACGTCGCCTTCCGATAAAGGCAGAACATAACCGTCTTCTCCAATACTCTCCATTTCACCTCTTACTATGAATACCATTTTCTCAATTAGACCTCCGCGGTGCAAAACCGTGCTACTCCTTATGTATGTCCTCTGTTTCAGCCTCTCCCGTATTGCATCTAGAATCGATTCATCCATCAACGAAAATATCCTTACCTACAAAACGAAACAACACTTTCAAAACTGTTAAGAGTATAGTTTGTTATATACTAATTAGGTCTTATTTTGCTAATGCTTATAGTTCAACCTTCTTGAGAAATTTGAAGAGGTGACGTTTAATATCTCTATGAAGATCTTCAGGCATATTCTCAAAGAACAAATCTTCGTTAACTCCTCTAGTCGCGGCCCAGTTGAAACGCTCTGCCTCTCTCACTCTCCTAAACATATTGAACAAACAATTCAATTTGATTATGGACTTAAAGAAAATCAAACGCCACAAGCGCACACACTTTCTTATATCTTCTGGTAGCAATCTATGGCTCATCCATTGCTCCACATCTCGCCGTCTCAGCATCATTTCCATTCTCCTAAAAACAGAACAAACACAAACCCATCATATATTAAAGAAAACGTACTATCTCTTTATGAAACATTGTTGATGAAAGTATGTTTACCTTCTATCAAGAGATTGAAGGAAGTTGTGCATATTACCGATAAGTCGTGCGAAAAGCAAAAGACCCAATCCAATGATACCCATTGTAAAGAAAACCTCCCCAAGTGAGTAACTTGGGACTTGGTTTCCAGCAAGTGTGCTTATTTGCTTTCAGAAATTACAACAACAAAAAAAAACATTTTGATATTAGTTTTAAGAGTGATTTAAAAGACTAATTTATTAATTAGAGTCTAATTTTACCTGGAATCCCCAAAACAGAGAATAACTATATCTTTCAAAGTAGTTAGATTGTTTGGTAAGATTAACTGCCTTCAAATAAATCCCATAAGTAAAACCATCTTCTTGAAAACAAGAACCAACACTCTCACTATGTTTCCAAAGATCTTGTAATGACTTTGATGCATCGCTTACACGAGCGCAATCGATAAGGTTCCTACGCGCATCCACAGAGATATTCTCAGCATGTAGCAAGCATTTCTTAACTCTCTGAAAACAACACAACACAAAATGGGAATAATCTATAAATCACTCGAAAAACAGGAGAAAAGTAACAAAAGGTACTAACTAAAGAGACTTGACTATGTATTTATGTAGACCTGAAGTCCTGCAAGATACCAGAAAGACCCAACAGCATGACCAGCAAGCACAAATGTGAGAAGATTAACAAAGAAATTAATCCAAGCAGACTCAAATATTGTGCTTGTCGCCGTCTGACCAGCAAGTAGAGGTAATAGTCTGTATAACTTTGGAATGTATTGAAAAAGAAACCCTGCTCGTATAATATTTCTCTCATATTCTGCTCTGTGTATGCCTATGTGTTCTGGTATTACCCATAGTATCATTATCTGTAAACCAAATTTGTCAAAACCCGCGGTGTAAGCAAAAAAATCTTCTTAGTAATTTACATCAGGAAGACATTTACCTGTGGAAGTGGTACCAATATGATTAGGTCAAGAATAAACTTCCCTAGGAAGTAATTGCGAGCAATTTTACGCGGATGATCAACTAATTGGCCTGCACCAACTACTCTAGACTCAGGAGCTACATAAGCTAACCGAAACTGCGACAAAAATATGGTCAAATAAAACATTAGAGCCTATAGATCTATCCTTATGTCGAAGAAAGAGAGCAAAGTAAAACACACCTGAAGAAGAATGTTAATGAAGAATATAAAATCTGTTACACATCTAACAGAAACCAATACTTTAGTCATACACCAATCAATCTCTATGCATTTCTTGTCCTGTAGTCATAAAAATAGTGTTCAAAACGGTGACTAAACATAACATATTCAAACAGAAGATTCATAAACATAATTAAGGGGAAAAAAAACATACGTCTCGGATTAACAAGAGGAACAAGAAGAGAGGATCTACAAAAATAGCCAAGATGCTTGAAAAAGCTAAGAATCTAGTCCATCTTTGAACAAACTTGGAATGAGGATTCATGACTCCCGGTAAGAAACTAAGAACAGAGGAAGCGAATCTCCTAGCATAACCTCTAGCATCGTCATACAAAGCCGTGTGGAACTAAACAAAGGAAAAAAACAATGACTTGAGTCTCAAGCTACTTGAGTTTCGTAAGGTAGAAGCAAATATATATAATTATAATCTTACCTTAGAGGATGAAACTTTAGAAGTGTGATATTGAACAGCTTGGCTGTTGTAATAAGAAGGACAAGTAGTACAATAAGGATCATTACATATACCTAACTGTCCAGATCTCAAGAGATTAGGGTTTCTAAAAACAGAGTAATCTTCTTGAGAAGGCATATCAATGGCGGAAGAGGGTTTTTCGATAGGAGAAGGAACGAAGAGAGGTTCTTGTTTGTGAGTAGAGTAAAAAGGACCACTAATTTGAACTAAAGGAGGTCTTCTTGTCTTGGTTCTAAGAGGGCCTGTGTAGCCTAAGACCACACTTGAGTAGTCAAATCTTTCAATGGTGGAAGTAGGGTTTGAGAGAGAAACGCTACGATTCTTAAAAGTGAAAGACTTATTTGGAATCTCAATATCGTTCTCGTTTAAGGAAGCCATTGATGAATTTTTCAAGAATAGGTTTTTAAAAAGAACAAGAAACCTCAAAAAAGACTATGTGTCATTTGCGAGAAAGGAAGAAGACAATAGATAGAGTTTTGTCTTAAACTTGATGGGTTCAAGAAAATGTTTCTTTTATAAGGAAAAGAGAAGACATTAAAGAAACATATGAATTTGAAAGAATTTTGATGTATAAAAAAATGAAAAGATATTAGTATTACATTTAGGATCTTGCGTTGAAACCATTGGATGGAGCTGGTCTCCATTGTTGAATGTCTTTTTATTTAATAGTCTTCTTTTCCCACATAATCTAGGTGTTAGAAAAATGTTTATATTTTGAAGAAAAAAAAGAAAAATGTTAATGTTCTCATGAGAAAAGATAATGAAATTAAACCCAACGAAAGTGTTTAATTAAGAGTCTGAATAAACAAAACCGTCTGAACATGTTTATTACCTTCCAAGCTCTACCTAAACACTTATACTAGTATTACTTTTTCTTTTAATAAACACACGTTAATATATTTATAATCAGTCGGATTAGGTCAATAATTGACATTAATGCTCTCATTTTTCTGGATAATTATAATAAATTTGTCACCAACCACATGTTTTCTTTTCTGGGTTTCTTTAACAAGTAATGTAAGCAAGAATCATATAAAAGCCTTTATTTTTTAGGCCCAATTGTTAAACAATCCTAACCTATGAAGCCCAATCACATAAGTCACGTGTACAAAATAAATATGCACCTTTGGTTACATAGTCACTGTATGGTATGGTTTACATGACTCACTTAACTAGTAAACACAACAATGTCATGAACCATCCCACCCCAAAAATGCTATAAACCCTAGACTATTCTTGTAACTTGTATATCAGAACAACAACAACAACAAAAAATTGAGAAAACAATAGATAACAATGTTTCATAAAATGCGATTCTCGGGTTTGATTACAGTTGTTTTTTTACCTTATCTCATGCTAAATTCTGAAGGACTAGAGCATATAGTTGGCGACAGGACCGGATGGGAACTCTTGATAAACTATACTAACTGGTCACAAGGAAGAAAATTTCATGTCGGCGACGTCTTAGGTTTAATTCTCTATACTTTCTCTTCAAGTGCAAAAGTTTGCTCTTTGTGTCACCTTTTGCTAAATATGTCTCTCTTTTGTAATAGTTTTCAACTACAACAATGACCAGCATAACGTCATGGAAGTAAACTCTACCGCGTACGCAGATTGTGAAAGAGACGGTTACATATCTCTCTACACCAATGGCAATGACTCTGTTACCATATCACAACCTGGAGAGCATTGGTTCATATGTGGAGTGGGTGATCATTGCGAGATTGGCCAGAAGCTAAGCATCAATGTAGCTCCTTAAGTACCATTTTGGGTAGTATCAAAATAATGCCATTAGCTTAGATAAGTATCAAAATAATGTCATTAACTTAAAAAAAGAAAGAAAAGAAACTAAAAATATGTGACAAAAGTACAAAACTATAGCTAGATTTGTTATTCACTTAACCTAATCTCATTAGGAACAGAGATTAATTTGGGAGTATAAACACAATGACAAGAACCCTCTGAAACCCTAAAACCTAAATACGTTTTCTTGCGGAAACCATCTCGCATAATGTAGACACAAGCCATTCGATTTAGATCTTGGTCACAACAAATGACTATGGTCTTTTCATGGATGAAGTAACTAACGCGAGAACCCCTGTTACTTAAACTTGGCAAGTTCCTTGTTGAAAAAGTCATCAGATTTAACCACACCACTTCCTCATCTTTATCAATCTTCTTCTTCGTCACCCAAATCTCAATCTTTCTTGTTTTGTAGCATTGCTTTAACAACGAAAACCGATCTTCTTTATAAACCGCCAAGACAAGTGTATCGCAATTAGGGTTCATCACCTCACACGGAACAATACAAAAGGGTCTAAAAATCTCCTTAGAGAAGTCAAAGCTCCATATGAAACACTCACGAGTCGCCGCGATACCATTACAAGTAAGTAAGTAACCCAATAGAGATCTCCATTCAATGGCACATGTGTCTGCATAGCTATTTCCCTTACATGGCTAGACGTATTGATAAACTTAAACGGGCTAAAACCATACTCGAATATTGCAAATATTTTATTGTAGGGACTACAAAGAAAATACCCTAACATCTTGTAAACCTTTTCGGGTCTACTATTGTCATAACCTAAGCCGCAAGCAACAAACCTATTGCTCTCACCGTACTTGATCCATTTAACCTTTCTCAGCCACGGGTTCCATAAAGCTATCTTGTTCTCCAGAGAGCTTGGATTGGAACAAAACAAGAACTGATCATGACAAGGAGTGATGCTTGTACAAAGAGAGTTTTTGCGTGGAATATCAGTGCATGGTAGCATATGATGCACCTCTAAGTTTGGATCAACACCGTCGAGACCGATGATTTTAACACGATAGAACAGTGTACTGGTCAGGACAATGAATTGTGTGCGTGGTCGAGACGAGTGGTTGTGTATGAAAGTTTGGTCGTTGAAAAGAGCCTTCCATTGTTTGCATACGGCTCTTAATCGAACAAGAGATTTAGGTGGAACACGAGAGAGTATGCTTTCTTCTAAATCACTCGGAAGCTTCACATACCGGTCCATTAAGTCTCTTTTGCTTTTTTAAAAAGATTTTTGGTTATTGACATTGTATATACTAGGTAGGTACCCGTGCGGTATCGCACGGGAGCTGATATCGCATGGAGCTAGAATACGTAAAATATTTTTTTAAAATTCATAAATCTAAACTAATTAGTATATTTATTCATATATATTAGATAATCCATAATCATTATAATTTCAATATTCTATATACATCAGTTATTTTAAAAGTGTAGAACTTGCAATTAAATTTAAATAAAACTCAATCACAAACTTACAAACCTCGTAACAATATTTTTAACTTCAAAAATGTTGTCACAATTTTAAAAACAAATTAAAATCCTACATCATTTTTCTTTACTACAAATAAATATGTTAAGAATACTCGACACTTACTCATATTATAAATCGTTTTATCAAATTGCGTTAGTAAGATATCAAAAATCTCTCGTTTTCAACAAAACAAACAAGACGACGGTCATTTTTCATTTGGTTTAACTATTTAGCGTTTAAAATTTAATTTTGAAGTAGGTAAGATTTACTTTTGAGGATTTAGGGTTTAATTTTTAAGATTTTAAACTAAAATAAAACATTTTTATATTAATACTCTATATGTGAATACATCTATCTATTATTTTAATGGTATTTTTGGTAATTGTCATCAAAATTATTAAGTTTTGTTAAATTTATTGGAATTTTACGATAAAATTTATCTGATTAATTTTTTAATATGTTAGAGAGGTATAAATAAATTTAGTTTATTAGTCTAAATTGATTAAGAAAAATAGTTATGAATTGATTAAGATAAAATGTTTTAATTTTTCATTACCTTAAGTTATACCACCATTTAACGGAACACACATTAAAAGTTGGACAATTAATAAATTGTAATCAAATTTTATTTCACTAATAAACTAACGTGATTCATTCTTTTTTTTTCTTTGAACACTGTTGAAAAAACTCTTTTTACAAAATACCATAAATATTAAATTAACTTAATATTTCTTAAACTAAATTCTAAAGTCTCAAAACTAAATCTTACAAAAATATACACACCACACTCCCAAAAAAATAATGATAAGTAATAAATCAAGAAATCGAAATAAGGAAAATAAAAAAGGACAAATAATAATCTACAAACAATAGTGAAAAACGAAAAATAAATATACAAAATGAGGTTTAAGATCATATCATAAGGTTTAAGATCATATCATAAGGTTTTCTTTTTCGTCTTTAAAATTTTAGAAACTTTTAAAAAATGATTTGGAAGTAGTTACAAAAATACCCTAAATATTAAATTAGCTTAAAATTTATTAAACTAAATTCTAAAGTCACAAAATTAAATCTTACAAATAAAATACACACCACACTACCAAAAAAATAATGATAAATAATAAATCAAGAAATCGAAATAAAGAAAATAAAAAAGGGATAAATAATAATCTCCAAACAATAATGAAAAACGAGAAATAAATATACTAAATGAGGTTTAAGATCATACCATAAGATTTTCTTCTTCGTCTTTAAAATTTTAGAAACTTAAAAAAATGATTTGGAAGTATTGATACGACATATATATAATAATCAAAAGACACCTTTTGGAAGACACCTTTTCGACGAAACAACTCGAGTTTGTAAAGACACTTTTACGAGTTTGTAAAGACACCTTTACGAGTTTGTAAAGACACATTTACGAGTTTGTAAAGACACATTTACGAGTTTGTAAAGACACATTTACGAGTTTGTAAAGACACATTTACGAATTTGTAAAAACATATTTACGAGTTTGTAAAGACAACTTTACGGAACACACCCCTACAAAATTTCAACAAAGAAATCTCAACAAATCTCTATTTATAATAATCAAAAGACATGATCAAAAGTCACGATTAAAAGACATACTTTTGTAAAACGGTTATGTAATAAACGAAAGAATACAACTTTATAAAGACACTTTTAGAACGAAAGAATACAATTTTATAAAGACACCTTTACATAACACACTCCAACACACCCCTTGAGTCTTTTTTTCATTTTGTTATTATTAGTAGATATGACATCTACGGATGTTAAATAAGGTTTTTCGGCCCATCTCGGCCTTATTTGTTTGAAGCTCGGCTATAAATGAGCTTTAACCCGATTTGAGCCCTATATAGGTTAACTAACCTTGCTAACTTTTAACCCATTTTCAACCATTTAAATATATTAGTTTTATTATCTAATTTGTCAATAATCCCGTCAAAATCTAAATTTTACGTTTTCCGTCAATATTCCGATTTTACATTTCCTATCAAAAATACTGATTTTAAGTTGTCCGCAAAAATCGCAATTCAACGTTTTTCCGTCAAAATTGTGATTTTACGTTCTCTATCAAAATCGCGATTTTACGTTTTTCTAGTCGAAATCGCAATTTTATATTTTCCCATCGAAATCATTATTCCATCAAAATCACGATTTTACCTTTTTTCGTCGGAATCAAGTCGAAATCGTGATTCTACGTTTTTCCGTCGAAATTGCGATTCTACGTTTTTCCGTTTAAATCTCGATTTTAAGTTTTCCCATCGAAATCGCGATTTTACATTTTTTGTCGAAATCGTGATTTTACGTTTTTCTGCCTAAATCGCGATTTTACATTTTTGTCGAAATCGTGATTTTACGTTTTTCTGCCAAAATCGCGATTTTACGTTTTCTGTCGAAATCGTGATTTTACGTTTATCTGCCAAAATCGCGATTTTAAGTGTTTCCGCCAAAATCGTTATCTTACGTTTTTCCGCCAAAATCGTTATTTTACGTTTTCCGCCAAAATCAAGATACTACGATTTCGCGTCGAAATCCTTATTTTACATTATCACGTCGAAATCGCGATTCTACGTTTTTCTGTCGAAATTGCGATTCTATGTTTTTCCCGTTGAAATCCGATTTTATGTTTTCTCGTCAAAATCGCGATTTTACATTTTCCGTGGAAATCGTAATTAGCCAAAATCGCGATTATTCGTTTTCGCGTCGAAATCATGATTTTACGTTATCACGTCGAAATCACCATTTTACGTATTTCTGTTGAAATTGCGATTCTACTTTTTCCGTTGAAATCCCTATTTTAAGTTTCATGTCGAAATCGCGATTTGACTTTTTCCCGCCAAAATCCCGAATTTGTTATTTGAGATATAAGTGAAAAGGAAGTTTATTATAAATAAATCAAAAATATCATTTAAAATTAATTTTAGATAAACTTTTTTCTATTAAACCAGACCCTAAATTGACCATAAAGTTTCAAAAAATAACAAGAAAAGGTTAGAGTTTTAGTTTTTTTAGGGTTAGGGTTCTAGCTTTCGCTTAAAAAAGGAAACAATAGGGTTTATATGTACAACTTCTATATCTTAGTGAAGTTAACATACTATAATTTGGGCCATGTGATCCATTTTTATCATATAAAGTTAGATTCACGACAAAAATATATAACTCATGTATAAATATCGTTTTTATTTGGTTTCGGTTTAAGAAAGTTCATGCCCATAAAATTAAAATCTAATGACAACCATTATTTTAGAGGAAATTAAAAAAAAAATAAGAACATAAACAAAACACTTCCAAAGTCCCAAACCAAAACAACGAATCCGATCATACGGTTGAGTCTGACATATCTCTCGAAGCCTCTTCGTAGTTAGCATCTTCATATATGAGCGGACGTTTATCCGCCGTTGGATCGTATCCTTGTACGACAAGCACCGACGAGGTGGTCGAAAACTCGGACGAAGACAACATTTGTCCGACGGGTCCTAACTCTGGACAATCCGAACTATTAACCAACGAAACAACGGCCGAGTTTCTCCCGACGACGAAAAGATTGCATTTGCTCATCGATTTAAGCGTCACGGTTATATCTTCTCTGCTCTCGACGGTTCTCTCCTCGTAGGCACAAGACTCGGTCCCTCTCGGATCGTTCATGACCTCCTTAACGAACTCGGCGTCGATCTCTCTCTCTTCCTTGTCCTTCACGTCATCTTCGCCTTTCTCGAACTTCTTCAACGTCCCTTTCGTCGCCACGAATTTCAATACGGTTAGCGTGATCCCGGGATGTTCGACCATTTTCATACCGTAGGAGAGGGCTTCTCTGTCGTCGAGGCCTCCGAAGAAAGGCACGACTACTTTGTAGGCGACTTCGCTCGCTACGACCTGGGAGGTTCCGCCGAGTCCTCTGTCCACGAGGATACCGACCGAGCAAGGAGCTCGGAGCAGGACGCGGTTGTTCACTTCGTGGAAGCCGTGTCCTATCGACTCCATCGACCCGTCCACTCTCTGGTGCTTGTGAAATGGGAGGAGTATCATCGCGACACGTTTCTGGTGCGCGCTCGTGCATATGTCCTCGTGGATGCTGTTTAAGTCGGAGATCGCCGTCATGGGTCTAACAGCTACTGTTCGGAGATGCTGGTAAGCTTCGAAAGCGATGACCATCGTGTCCGTTGATCTTTCGATCTTGTTCCATATCGGTAGTCCGTTGTTACGAGCTTTGTGTACCATCGATATCGCCGAAGAACGTTCGGAGAGTTCCATTAGATGCATAGCGTAGACGCATAAGCGTCCTTTTTTGCCCGTTCCTCTTGATGATTCAATCAGGTTGATTAATGTAGGGATGTTTCGCGTGCTGTGGAAGCAAGCGAGTATGCGTAGCTCGGAGTCGTGATCTTTTCTTTGGATTGTTCTGTGCTTGTACGGTGCTCCTTTTCTCGCTGGCTTGTAAATCGCCATCAAAATCGGAGTTGTGATGAACGTTGTGAACAATGCCATTAGGACCAATATCGCAAACGCTTGATCATTTAACACCTACTCGAAAAAATCGATAAATTAGATCACTCATGTTTTTAAAAATAACATTTTTGAAATTTTGATATACGGGTTTTCGCGAATATTTATACCTTTCGGTCTTTGCCAATGTTTAGAACAATGAGCTCTACTAAACCTTTAGTGTTCATAAGGACACCAAGTGCCATGGCTTCTCTGAAAGGAACCTTACAGAGAAGGGCGGCACCAACAGTTCCTACAATCTTCCCAAAACATGTAGTGAGTATGACAAGAACTAGAAGCCCCCACGATTGCGCTCCTCTAATCGTTGTCACATCGGTTTTTAAACCGCTAGCCGCAAAATACAACGGTAAAAGAAGCCCCGAGACAAGATCTTCAATCTTCTCGGTTAAAATCCTGCAAAATGGTCCTTCTTTAGGAGTTACTATACCAACCACAAACGCCCCGAACAACGCGTGTATCCCGATAGTATCTGTCACAAAGCTTGCCGCTAAAACCAAGGTCAGAGTAGCACAAACATAGACTTCTTTCACAGGCTCTCCCTCGGGACATCGATTAGCCATATAAGCAAGAAGAGGTTTGATCGCAAACACCGCAAAGACGACGAATCCGGTTCCACATAGAAGAACCCAAAGAGACACAAGTGGAGAAGTCCCATCTCCTGAGAGAGCAATAGCAAGCGCAAGAAGTATCCAAGCGGCAACATCGTTGACTCCGGCCGCGGACATAGCCATACGTCCAATGTCGGTTGTTAGCATCTTAAGCTCGGCTAAGATACGAGCAAGCACGGGGAAAGCCGTGATCGACAAGGCAACACCCATGAAGACTATAAAAGGAAGCTGATGGACTCCTTTGCTTATAGTAGAACTCAAAACAAAAGATGTGCCTACACCCATTATAAAAGGTAATGAGATCCCAGCTATAGCTATCAAAAGCGATTTCTTTCCGGTTTTTCTTATAGCCGCAAAGTCTAGCTCGAGCCCGACAAGGAACAAGAAAAACAAAAGACCGATGTTTGCGAGCGTGTCTAAAACGGTCATGCTCTTCTTTGGGAAGATAGTGTCAAGATACACTTTGCTTCTCCCTAAAGCAGTAGGTCCAAGTAGAATCCCTCCCTACATAACCATCTAATTAGTCTCTTACTATGTCATTAGATTATTATCGAACAAAATAAAATACTATAAATGACGTAAATCAGCGTTGTCAACGAATTTTAAAAGTTATAAAGATATCAAAGGAAGACTCACAATGATCTCGGCAATGACCCTAGGCTGCTTGAGAGGTTTAAGTAAGTAAGCTAAGAGCCTTGTAAACACAACCACCAAGCAAATTTGTAAGATAATCAAAGGAAGCGCGAAATCAAGTGGGCTTTCGTTTTGGAAGGCTCCATTAGATGTAGCCTTCATAGGACCCGGGCAACTCATTGTTCCATTGGTGCTAGCCATCTTTTGTCGATCGAGAAAGTGAGACACGCGCGGCTACAACCTTTTAGTAACACCTTGGCTTCCCCTTCATTGCATTGCAAAGCAAGGAATGAGACTTGAACGACAAGAAGAAAATCGGAATTTTATTCAGTTTATGTCTTTGTTTGTCATAAACTATCTTTTCAAGAAGTGAGTATATAAAAAGGAGAAGGAAAACAGAAAAAACTAATAATGTTGCTAATAATAGAAAGATCATGAGAATGAGGAGGACATACTAACATCAGGGTGGGCATACACATCGCATAATTTTCCATTTATAGACTAACAGTTACTTATCTTCCAACCAAATCGCATCTCTTTTTCCACATATATGAACTGCCTACATTGCGCCCCGTCCTTTTCGTCTGTTTTGTCCTAAATTTGACACTACTTGTACATGTAAGTTTCATGAAGCACAAAAATGAAATGGGTAGAAACGAAAGTGAATTTATTAATTGATTGTTCTGTTTTGCTATTAAATTCTTTGTTCATGATTTGTTATGGAAACAAACCTTCTAGACTTTCTAGTGGTAGAGAGAGCGTGCGGTTTTAAGACAATAATTACTGTCTATAACAATACAAAACGTACTTGCAGACAATGTCAGAGACTTATTAATTAGTGTCATAACAACTATGTGTTTGTGTGTATATGTTTGCATGGCATAGTAAGCATTAAAGCATGCACAAACTCATCATATACCTCGTCCTTATTTTTATTTTATTTTTGTTAAAGCATTCATTAATCAATGCACAAACGATATTTGTTGTCACTTTCAGACAAAAGTATTGTTCAAATGATTAATTTTCAGACATTAGTAGCTAGCAGACAATATTCGTTTTTTTTTGGTAAATAACAATGAATTGATTTTGTTAAGTTTGTATGCAAACGTGGATATATGATTGCATCTTTGTCTATGCATGAACATGCCCATGTTAATTTAGGAGTACGTATCATAATAATTCGTTCTTGTTATAACTTTTTCAAACAATACTATTGCATGCCTCTCTATATTACTTGAACAAAACGTCTAGTTTACGATGGTAATAAGTATATTCAAAGAAGGCTACTTAGTTAAAATTTTGGATTTCTGAAAAAAACTAGGCCTTCCGATTTCTTTTATTGAAAAAATACAAATTGGAAGATAAGAATAATTGAATATGCAAAGTGTATATATAGCTCCCTAGACATATAGTATTAGAAAATTAAATACTTGATTATTTTATAAATATGCATAAAGACTGTCATGATTATCAATAAGAGTTCAAAAAAACCTCTTGTTTTTTTTATTTTTATTTTTATTTTTTAAAAAAGATCAATCGCGGGTCGCCACGTGGCAGATGGGTCCGCGAAAAAGAAGTGGCTCTTATATTGGATTTTCTAGAGCCACATCTTGCTTAAAATTGTGGACCCCACAGCTAAAAGGTGGGTGAAAAAAACACATATATTAATGGTCTTAGACATTCATCATTAGAGTACTAGACATTATAAAGTTAATTATATCGAAATTCTCACAAGAAGGATCCCTAGAAACCAGACATGCATGTCCAAAGACAGGTCGTATAATAGATAATAGGAGTCTTATTATCGATCCAACATCCAAGGTAGGCTTTATAAGACCATCTTCAATGGTTAAGAACCATTGAAAACTTCTTAACCCATATTTTAATAAATTTAGTGTTTAAGAAACTTTTGGTAAGATTGTGAATTTTTTTGCTTCCAATAGTTAAGAATCTAGTGATTCTGAAGAAAAAAAAATTACATTTCAATTCATGATTCGTCGCAGAGAAAGCTTAGAGAAGCAGATAATACAAGTTTTTAAAATACCTTGGAAGCCTGAATATTATCATGATGAACCTTTGTTCCAGATTCACGCTTCAACGAATCCTCTAAACATTTTATCACAAATCAGTAAGAAAGCTAGGAGCTTGGGACAGTCTTTGGAGGAAGATTCGGGAGGAAATGGCTTGATAGAGGCGGATCCGGTGGTTGATGAGGCGGAGGAGACGACGATTTCGACGGCAAATCCGGCTTGCAGGAGAGATCACCCATTGATTCGAGAGACGAGAAAAAGGAAAGGGGCAAAGTTTTTTTTTAAGGGTGAACCAATCAGAATATGACACGCGGCGCTTCTTAGCTTAATCCGAAAATTGTTATTTAAGAAGCGTTTCTTGCTTAATTTCTCTTAATAAACCATTTTTTATTTATTTTTTAGTTTAAGAAACAACTAAAAACCACTTAAGATTCATTAATGGAGCTGCTCTAACAAAAGTGAATATAGACTATACAATATTACACTTCCCATAAATGATTCTACAAAATCTAAATATTATTATTCTGATGTAACAACAATTTATTGTTAATTTTGAAAAAGATGATAGTAAATATTGGCTCCTAAAAGCTAAAGAGACATTAACAGGAAACGTATAGTTAAAGAAAAGAACATTGTCTGCTACAACATACACAAATCTCTTAAAGTCTTCTTTGTATATATATTTATTAAAAAAATTATGGTCTGTGGCATTAATGTGTTATGGAGACAATTGAGTTTTCTAATCAACATAAATGGTCTAAAAATTTAATCAATTTAGTTTTCAAAAATATTGATGTCATGTAAGAAAGTGAAAGTGATGTGATGCTTTGTTTCTGTTTAAGACTAGACAAGAAAGCTTTTTAAGACTTTATCTCTCCTAATTAAAGAATTTTAAACAGTTGAGAAATTAAAAAAAAAAAATCCAAAGCCTTTTTAACATTTTTAGGTCCAACATTATTTGGACACACTTTCATTGGTTTCTTCCTTTTTATAGAAACTTCGAATCTTACTGAAAAACGATATGACATTTAGTAAACTAATCGGGTAATTATTACAGTGGTTTTCATAATTCAATGTGTGTTTAAATATAGAAAGCTTGAAAGTTCATAGTTAATGTAGGGAACCCTCTGTCTCTAACATTCATTTATATATATTAATTAAAATAGTTAATTAAAAATCATTTTAAGAATCAAACCTATGTAATTAGTCTCAAGAGAGAGACATAGAAACAGAGAGAGACATGAAGAGCACTCTCAAGAGAGAAGAGAAGGAACCACGTAATAGTTGCACGTGAAAGTTTCAAAAGCTTCAAGGTCACATCAATGGAGATTTCAAACTCTTGTTCATCATCTTCTGTGGATAGTACAAAGCCTTCTCCTTCCGAATCTTCTGTTAATCTTTCACTTAGCCTCACCTTTCCTTCTCCACAAAGGTCTACTTCTTATTCACATAAATACTCTGTTTTTTCCTCTGTTTTTACTCTGTTTTTCTTTATTCGCATTCATGTTTTGAACCTTTCTTTTGAATTGTAGAGAGACAAGACAAGACTGGCCACCGATTAAAACTCGATTAAGAGATACATTAAAGGTTCGTCGCCTTCTTCATCAGCATCATCGAGGCGGCAACGACACATCTCTCTTTGTTAAAGTTTATATGGAAGGTGTAGCCATTGGTAGAAAACTCGACCTTTGTGCATTCTCAAGCTACGAGTCTCTATTAGATAATCTCTCAGAAATGTTCGATACTCCTATTATATGTAAGTAATTAGAAGAAAAAAACAATTCAACTATGTTTTTAAAAACTTAGAAAACTTGATATAATATTTCTTGCATTGTGTTTTGGTTTTAAAATAGGTGGTGACATAGATGATAAGAAACACCATGTTTTGACATATCAAGACAAAGATGGAGATTGGATGATGGTCGGAGATATCCCATGGGAGTAAGTATATATATATATATATATATTCTTTAATCTCCATCTTAAAAAATGTTGATACTTTTGAATTAACTTCTTTTTTTTTTTAAATTGTTAAGAATGTTTCTTGAAAACGTAAGAAGACTAAAGATCACGAGACCAGGGTTGTGTTGAAAAAAAAACATGGAAACGTTCATGAATATGTTTATAACAGTTTTGAGAGATTTATATTTTGTAATCGTTCATGAGGACAGTGATCTTGTTGTTGTTGTTGCATATTGCAACAATGTCATTAGAGTAATTTGGTGAATTGATATGCAATATATATAAAATCAGAAAGGGCATTACACTGATAATTGATCACTAGGACTAGGAGGAGTATCACATTCTGAAGTATAACAATAATAAACAATCATAGGAATCAACTCAAAACATATACTACCAAAATAAAATTGTAATGGTTGAGTGGCTGGATCGCAAGAAGTATCTTTTATATTATAAAACACAAGTCACATGGTCAATCAAATTATGCCATGTTGCTTGTGTTTCAAAATATTTATTTTTTTCAAAAAAAAATTATACAAGAAATGATTTTACTCAAAAATAGGAAACATTACTAATATCCTCAATTTTCTCTCCCATTAACAACGTGTTAGTGATGTAATTTTTTGACAAATTAACTTAATTATATTCTACAAAAATACAAAATACAAGAAATATTTTTGTAACTTCTCCTCGCCAAAATTTAACATTTTATCTATCCCTCCTTCTTTTCTAAACAACAAAACTACATAAATTTCTCTATTTTCTTAAAAGATCACCATGATTTAACTATTTATTCTTCATTTTTCACCATGAACCTTACTCATTTATTGAACACATCTCTACAATTTTCAGATTATTTTCTTCATGCTACAATTACCATTTGTAAATATTTAAAATTAGGTAGTTACTTTTTCTAAAAACATTTATTTTGTTTTTTCTTAATCATAATTTATGCGCAACACATTCATAATTTCTTTATTTTGTTGTTTACACTAACTCTAACATTTTGACGGGTGGACAAATCTTTACAAGTGGTAATTGTAGCATGAAGAAAATTTTAAGGTATTTTGATTGCTTTTTTTGGATGTTCAAATTCAAAAAAAAATTATATACTTAATTTTATTTTATTCTCAGTCAAAACCAAAGTAATATATGAAACTATGAACTTTAAAACTTCTATATCATATTAGTTTAAATCTTATATATTAGTTTCATTCACATTTTCTTGAAGAACAAAAGATAGTAATATATTTTTATAATAAAGTATTTATGTAGTAAACTAAAATTTTGGTAAATTTTATTAATCAAATATACTTCCGTGCGTAGCACGGGTAGAAATCCTAGTTAAAATATAAGCCAGCGGTATAAATTTATATATATGTATATTATATAAAAATACACATAAATATTTTTAATTTTTGCCATATAAATTATTTAAAATAATTTGAAATTATTTTTAAACTGTTTTCAACCAATTAATCCATTTAAACCTGTTTTCAACCGATTATACTTTAAATCGATACAATGTCAATTAAAATTTAAATTGTTATGGATTAAGACCAATTATGATTATATAGTAAATCATTGATTTTACTAAACTCATTTACCTTTTCAAAACACAAATGACTTATTTATAGGTAGTGTTTGAACTAATATTTAATATCTAATCAATTCAAGTGTTATTCAATAAGTCATATTATCAATTCTATTGAAATCTATTGTTATTCGATTAAGGATTTTTCAATATTATTAAATGTTGGTATTATAATATTATTCAATAATATATATCATTTGTAGGTAATATCATTTGAAAAGAGTTAAATAGGAAGTGTACTAACATTAGCTTGACAAATAAAAATCTACAAACACTAACAAGAATCAATTCCATGAATTTTAGATGTTGTTTAGATATAATTCACTAAATCTTATGAAAACTTTTAAAATCTAATATTTCAATTAGGTATTGATTTCAATTTTCTCACATTCTATATTTCAAATTTTCCCACATTCTATATTTCAATATTTCCTCATAGCAAATGTCACATTCGCAGAAAAGTAACAATTTTTTTAAAAAAGAATCAATATAAGATGAAGAAATTGGCTACCATATATCAAAACAATAATGTTGACAGAGTGTAAATAGTGCATAACTAGTACAACAACTTATGATAGTTGACTAGTTGTGTTTAGCAGCAATTGCATCTTTGATGTCTTGAATAACAAAACCAAACAAGAATCACTAATACAACATATGGTAGCACGACTCGTGGAATATCGGCATATTTGCTAACTAATTTCTCTAACTTAGTTGCGACCATAATAGTAAGAGTAATGAGACTTTCGCTTATACCCAATTGATTTTTCACAAACAACAAGCATGTAAGTGGATAGGAAACATACAATTGCATTGAAGTCAATGTCTTCTTTTTTCAAGAAAATCGGACATAATCACAAATATTTTTATAATTCCCATCACGCATATACATCTAGAGAATGTAACAAAATTGAACAATAATTGAGGGATCTCGTTCTAAATTCGTAATATAGCCTTAAATCAACCATCAATAATGCGAAAAGAGCCATGAGACTTTCACTTATACCCAATTGATTTTTCACAAACGACAAACATGTAAGCGGATAGGAAACATACGATTGCATTGACTAGTCTTGTCTCTGACTCATCAGAGACTTCTTTTTTCTCTGAAGTATCAACCTCTGTCGTGGCAATATGAGCTCTTTGTTCTGTCTTTGACTTATCAGATTCTTGTAAAAATGTTCACAACAAAACCACAATCTCAAGAGAAAACCATACCATATTCAACCATGAGAATCATATTGGCTTGCAAAGTACCTTCAAACAATTACCAATGGACTCATCATAGTCTTCCCTTTTTTCAGATGCTCCCGTTTGACCATTATTATTAGCCGCTGCATCACTAGACCCTTTCCTGTAAGCATCATCTTTTCTTGTCGCATTAAGCGTAAGTCCAGAAGTACGCCTAGGTGGGGGTTCATCTATATCGATTACTACATCAAGAGGAGCTTGTGTGGTCCTGTTGGTCGATACTGATAGAGTAGATGACGCAACAACATCAGGAGGAGCTTGTGTGGTCCTGTTGGTTGATACTGGTAGACACCGTAGACTAGATGACGCATCAGTTGAACCAATATTGTTAGAAGCGGCACCATTAGCAGCATGTACACCTCTGAGATCTTGAAATAGGACTCTAGAGTATCTAAACCAAACAAAGATACAGGAGATCGCGTACGGTAAGATGACACGGATAATGTCTGAAGGTTTGTGATGTAGCTTCTCCAGTTTGGAGGGCAACCATTAAAGCGACAGCCAAAAGGCTGTTATATCAATATGATAATCTTTTACCGAAAAAAAGGATTTTCGATAATCTCAACTCACGAGAGAATCTTGACCAACATTTTTAAAAATATACGTCGCTTGTTAACTTATTATCTGATTATTGTTTCATATTAAACAAAATAACATTATATCTCAGTGAACTAACCCTTTATTATGATGAAAAAAACCTTTATTATATTTATTTATAATAAGATTATGTTTATTTAAATATAAAACTTGTTATTCAAATGGTGACCAAAAAAATAATATATTTTTCTTGAAAATATTTTCACACGTCATTCTTTATTTACAAAACTCTACCAAATATATTTATTTTCATAATTACATCTTACAAAGTTTTAAAAAATTGATTTACCCTTTAAAACTTAAAATTTTCATTTGGATTCGCTAATTAATATTTAAGATATAATGATTTAGAAGGTAAATTATATGGATAATTTTAATTTGGATTTTGTTTTGAGTGTTTATGCATAGTTTTTGTGAGAAAAAAAATTAAACGACATAGTTTCGTGAAAAGTAAGTTAAAAGACTTAATTTTGTAATTCTCCGTAAATAAATATAAAAGCAAATATTAGATTCGAAAAAAAAACAATCGCAAGTTCGTAAAGATAGATAGGATTAAAAACGCATTAAAAGATTCTTATGGGTTAAATGTGCAAGATGTTTAAAATGATGAGGATGGTTTTGAAAAAAACTAGTAATGTTATATTATTAATACAGAAGACTGGGAGAGAAAATTATTAGAAAAATCCTACATGTCATCACGAGATTAATTCTGATCTCACATCATTAAAATTTCCGAAAAGCCGTAAATTGAAATTTGAAATCCAATGAAAAAATCCACTTAATATCATATAACACACTATTTTTCATATAACACACTAAAATGGAAAAACGATCCAGATCCCCCTCGTAACTTTCATATCTTACTGGATAGCCCTCAAACTTCAACCTCTTTCTAGATGATGCTGAATCGAAATATGAATATCCATATCCCCCTCAATCTAAAATTTAATACTTAGATCCCCCTTAAAAATTATGTCGAATCCTAATTGCCCCTCAATCAATTAATTATGGTTTACAGTTTGGTTTAGTATTTTTTCCGAACCGATTAAATATGATATAACCCGACTAAACCGATTAAACCTAATTTTAACCCTACTAAACCCGATTTTCACATCTAAACCCAAAATCATCTTTCCCCTTCCCCTTTTCAAACCCTAGAAACAAAATTCAAGAACTCAAAAACGAAATTAGGAGAAAACAATGGATTTCATACTTCGAGATGATGATGAGAACTATGATGAAGAAGCAGAGCAACGACAAGATTTTCACATCGAGTGTTAGGTGAGCGAATTTGTGGCGAATGAAACTCGTTTTCGTCACGATTCTCTTCTCGAGAGCGACGACGAAGAAGATGAAGGTGGCGGTGTTAGGAAGCCGAGATTCTCTCCAAACGTTGGACGTGGAGATGGGAACATGTTTGTTAACCAAGCATTCTTCAATCCCATCGCTTTCAAAGAGTGTGTCACATATTATGTTCTCAAAACCGGTTACAATCTGAAGCAATACAGATATGAAAAGGGTAAGATTGGGTTTAGTTGTGTTGGTTCTAAAGATTGTCCATGGAAAGTTTATGCTTCAGTTTTTCCTAAAGATTCGGTTTTGAGAATAAGAAAGTTCATTGATAAACATAATTGTTATCCTAACGGAAAGTGCGAGATGTTTAAAACTCCTGTTATAGCTAGATTGTTTGTTGATAAGATAAGGGATGAACCCGACTACTACATGCCTATGAAGATTGAGCAAATTATTAAGGAAAAATATAAAATCTCAGCTTCTAGGCCTCAATGTCAAGCTGCAAGACTTAAGGCTTTGAAATGGATAGAAGTGGAGTATGATGAGCAGTTTAAACGTTTGAGAGACTATGCAGCTGAGATTTTAGAGTCTAATGAGGGGTCTGTTGTTGAGATTGATACGATTAAGAATGACGAAGGTAAAGACGTGTTTAATAGGTTCTATGTGTGTTTCGATGTCTTAAGGAAAACTTGGAAATCCTCATGTAGGCCACTAATAGGTGTTGATGGGTGTTTCTTGAAATCAAAAATCAAGGGACAATTGTTGTGTGCTATTGGTAAAGATGCAAACAACTTTATCTATCCAATAGCTTGGAGTGTTGTTCAGGTTGAAAACAAAGAAAACTGGTTATGGTTTATCAAAAGGCTAAAAATTGATTTAGAATTAAATGATGGTGATGGATACATTATGACTTCGGATCGCCAAAAAGTAAGTTATTTATGGTTTTATAGTCTTACATTGCTTTAATTGATATTTATCATATTTATTTTGTTTGATGCTAGGGACTAATTGCGGCTGTGAAGTTGGAATTGCCTAAGCTAGAGCATAGAAGGTGTGTGAAACACTTGTATGACAACTTGAAGAAGCTTCACGGGAACAAGAAACAGCTAAAGCCTCTCTTATGGCACTTAGCTTGGAGCTATAATGAGAAGGAGTATGAGGAAAGACTGGATAGGCTCCGTTCTTATGATATTATGGTCTACAATGATGTTTTGAAGACAAAACCAAAGACTTGGGTAAGAGCTTTTTACAAGTTAGGAACCTTTTGTGAAGATGTTGATAACAACTTCACAGAATCATTCAACAACACCATTAGGAAGGCAAGGGAGAAACCCTTTGTAGCTATGTTAGAAACTGTAAGGAGACTTGCAATGGTAAGAATTGCTACACGGTATTAGCTTTCCCATGATGATACAGGTAAATGATATTAGTTTTATGTCATTAATTTCTCACTTAGGTAAATGTTAGTAGTTATGGTCTATAATGATGTTATGTTATGTAGTTGGACTTTGCACACCATATGTGGCTGAGTATCTTGCAAAAGAGCATGAAAAGGCTGCTAATTGTACAATCAACTTTGCTACCAATAGCATGTATGAGGTGACTCTAGGTGGAGACTATCACAAAGTTTCATTGCGTGAGAAAACTTGTACTTGTAGAAGGTTTCAAATAACCGGTATTCCGTGTGAGCATGCATATGGAGTTATCATCAAGAAGACGTTAACAATTGACCATTATGTATGTCAATGGTTCAAGACTCTCATGTGGAAGAAGAATTACACCGACGGTCTGATTCCGCAGAAGAGTGCAAGATTTTGGCCTGCTACAGACGGTGCTGATGTGCATGCTCCACTGGAACCAGCTCAACCTGGTAGGCCAAAGCTGACCAAAGAAGACAAGAAGAGGAAGAAGGGTGCAAATGAATCTCCCACCAAGAAGCAACCAAAGAACAAAGAGAGGACAGTGCATTGTGGTATTTGCGGAAAGGCTGGTCATAACAGCAGGTTTCACAAGAAGAATAAGAGTACTAATGAGGTTCATGCTTCTCAAGGAGAACCATCCCAAGGAGAACCATCTCAAGGAGAGTTTTCTCAAGGAATTGTATCTCAAGCTTAGAATGTATTGTCTGTTATTGTGTTTTGACAATGATGAGTCATGTTTTTTGTGTTTTGACAATGGTGGTATGTTATGGTTAGACTCTGTTTTTGTGTTTTGACCACTTTTATTCAGATTTACTAGTTTTATTCAGATTTACCACTTTTATTCTTATCATTACAAGTTGTGTAGTGAACTATCATTTTGTTCATAAATACCACTTTTATTAATAACACAAAGTACATTGAAACATAAACACAATGCATTATTACGTCTAAACATAAACAACCAAAAACACACTCATTACATGATTATACAACAAATTCTCATCTCTGATTTTTCAATCTCTTTCTCTTTCAACTTCTTCTCCAATGCATCATTTTTCATTTGCAATATCTCTATCTCGTTTATTAGAGACTCATCGACCCACTTAAACAAGTGTTTATCATTCATAAGCTACATAAGAAATGAGAAACGATGAACAAAACAATAGATTAACATATCATCATCTAAATTTTGTACAAAAGCATGAACAAAAAGATAAGCAAAGAACAAACCCTATTTGAAGCAGCATATGTACATCGATAATACTTTCGATTCGGATTAGCTTGAGATTTTGAAATCTTCTCAATAACTCGTTCGCCGCACCAACGGATTTCGAAACACCGAAGATTGTTCTTATTCCTTTGCAATTTGAAGCTTCACTACCTTCTCCCAAGCCATTCTTCATCGTCAGTTTTGGATTTCACTTAGGGTTTTAGATTTTGTAAAAATTTGATTTGGGTATTTTCAGTTTATTCATATCGTGCGGCTATAAAGAAGATCGAAGAAGATTGGGTCGAGATCCGGTTTATCAATACGTCCATCGGTTCGGTTTTCTGGTTAAGATCATAAACCGATAAAATTAGACGAAGGGGGATCTGGATAGTTAAGTTTCGATTCAGCATCATCTAGAAAGAGGTTAAAGTTTGAGGGTTATCCAGTAAGATATGAAAGTTACGGGGGGGATCTGGATCGTTTTCCCCACTAAAATTTAGGCTATTGTGATTAAACTTTCCTAGAGAATATGTTTAAATTATTTAAAAAACCAATGAAAACACACAATTTTATAATTTTCATAATGTTTGTATGTTATATTCTCGCACTAAAGAATGATAAAACATATTGTTCATTTATAAATAACAATATTATTTTGTAAAATTGTATTAAACATTAAAATTCATGTCAAATGACAAAACTTGAACATAAAATTGACTCGAGCCCCCAAAAATTCAGTGGTTTTATCTGAGGTTTTAATAGTCCGGGTTTTATGATAAATAGAGATCGGATGGACATATTTTTCGTATTTAAACGAGTCATATCATGGTTTCAAAACACTATGTAGTTATTGTTTTTTAATGATAAATAATAAATTATACGTAATGGTAAATATTCAACATCGAAATGATAATTATAATCTTTTTCGATGATAAATATTAAAATAAAACATAAAACATTAACGCGGATAAATACCAAAATACAATATATTTTGTATATATACTTCAAATTTAAACTCCTTGTTTAACGCGGATCATTCAAATTTTTTTTATTTCATTTTATACTACACATTATTTTTATCGATAAACATTTCTTTTTCGATTACGTAAATTTTTATTCCGTGTTGGCGCGGATAAATTCCTAGTATATCATTAACGCCGGAGAATATGAGAAGAATCTGATTCTCCTCTCTCTCTCGCTAACAAAAGCTGAATCTGTGAAATTGGGATGATGAAAGCTTCGGGTTCTAGTGTGTGGAAAGGTCCCGTCAAGTTCAGAATGTAAGTTCGTCTTCTTCTTCTTCTTCTTCTCCGATTAGTTTTTGTTTGGAATCGTATCGTATCGTGTTTTCTCTGTGACCTAAATGTATTTCTCATATGGAACCCTAAGGCCTACTGCTTCGAACTTGGTTCCTATTCGTTTAGATATTCAATTCGAAGGTCAGAGATACAAAGATGCTTTTACTTGGAACCCTTCAGGTCATAATCCCCTCTCTCTCTCTCTTTAAACCCTAAATTTGCGATTTCATTGATTCTGATTTTGTTTGTGTGTGTTTTGTGTGGAATCAAGACCCGGATAACGAGGTTGTTGTCTTTGCTAAAAGAACTGTTAAAGACTTGAAACTTCCTCTTGCTTTTGTTACTCAGATTGCTCAATCTATTCAGGTTTTTGGCTTAACTCTTTTTAAAGTTAAAAGCTTGATTAAGATACTTGTTTTTATACCATTGTGCCATGGCATGAGTATATGATGACTCTAGGGCTGCTTGTGTGATGTTATTTATAAGGATTTGTAATAGTTTTTTTTTTTCGGAAAGTCTTTGCTTACATTGGTCTGATTCTTGTTTTATTATCAGTCTCAGCTCTCAGATTTTAGGTCTTACGAAGGACAAGACATGTATACTGGTGAAAAAATTATACCAATCAAGGTCTTGTTACACATAATATCCCTTCTTATTTCTCCTCTCTCTTTTCGTCTATGTGATTTGCTGAACAGAGAAGAGTTTTATGACTATAAGCTGATAAGTTACTTTCCCTTTGTTTTTTTCAGCTTGATCTCCGAGTTAACCATACCCTTATCAGGGATCAGTTTTTGTGGGTGAGATTACTTTGTGATCATGAACGGCTTCAACCACGATTTTTTGTACGCGTAGACTAAATGTAGCTTTACTTGCCCATCTCCAGGACCTGAACAATTTTGAGAGTGATCCTGAGGAATTTGCGAGAACCTTGTGCAAAGATTTAGGTGTTGTAGATCCTGAAGTTGGTGTAAGATAGCTAACCATACAAATTTTCACGTTTTATTATCTAATCAAATGAAGTTTGATTCAAACGTTGGATAACAAGTGCTTTTTGGTTTCTTTCTCCTCTTTGAAGCCTGCTGTTGCCTTTGCAATCAGGGAACAACTTTACGAGGTGAAAACTCTGTTTAAATTTTTAAGTTTTTTCGCATTTGTGTAAATGTTTTCTACCATATCAGTGTTTTTGCTTTCCAGATTGCAGTTCAAAGTGTGGCTTCAGCTAGGGAGAGTAGATTAAGTAAGAAAGGACGCAGAGGAACTGATCATGGCTCAGCAAGGTCTTTGCATAATGCTCTTGTTTGTATATCCAAATTATATTGTGGTAATGGTTGCGATAGCTTGGAATATTCACTAACAGTTTTTCATCTTTTTTATTAGCAGCAAGGCAAGTGGCTTGTCAATGGACTTAGTGAAGTTATTCAGCTTCAAGTCTAGTGTCGTACGGTAAGTGATTTACCTGACCCGCCTGACATATATTTGCTATGTTGAAACATCTTAAAAAACTTGTGAATCGACTGCTAGTCTGCTTATAAAATGAATTGACATTGTTCACTTTGGATACATTTATGCTTGTCTTATATATACACAGGGAATGCTATAAAGTCTTACAATTTGATAGTAGATGTTCCCATGATTTGGCTGTTCAGTTCTGAGATTGTTCTGTTATTGAGCTCTGAGATTATAGCATCTTGTTATTGATAGCAAAACACAGAATCACTAGGTTACAAGTAGTTTAACTAAAGAAGAACTTGTCTTCCTCCATAGCTTATGACAGGATGACATTTTCGAGATATAAGATGCAAATAAATTTACTGTGAAGCCAAACAAAAGTGGTAACAAAATCCATTGATAACCAAGTTTTGTCTTATGATCTTGGCAGGAAAAGGAAAGATTTGGATGTTTATGAACCAGTAGTGGATCTGCTAACAAATGAAGAAGTTGACGCGCTTGAAGCCAGAGAAGAGAGACGCACAAGGTAAATTAAATTCGTATATCCTTAGGACAGAGGAACTCAAAAATGTTGTTGTATTATGCTTAAGTGAAGTTTATGACACAGCGTTTGATGAAACACTTGATCCTCTACATTAGTCATTTACATTCATAAGCATAAAACCTGGTGTGTAAGTGTAAGTGTATAAGTCTAAGCTCTGGTCTTAAGAAAACATGGTTAGGTGGTGAAACAAAAGTGGGTGTGTAATGACTAATGGAGAATCTTTCTTTAGATGAGTTTTACTTCAAAAGGACATGTTAGGTTTACAGAACTTAGTATAAGACCATCTCTTTGATTAAGATGCTTCCCAAAGCATATGATAATTATTTTTAAAAAAAATAAAAAAAAAATGAAAAAGAGAACAAGGCACGTTGTGAGAATCAAAGTGTCCCACTTGAGAATTTAATAAAAATCTCATCATCATCAACCATTAAACTCACTGTCGATATACGGTCGTACTTTTTTTTTCATTTACTTGTTCAATGATTGGGTCCCCTTCTCAGCTTAAGCTGCTGTCATCTTAATTATTATTTTTTACTTAAGATTTAATTTATTATTTGTTTGTAATTTTTTGTCGAGATTATTGATCTGTTTTTTTTGTTGTTTATATACTACAGTATAATTTATGAGTTGTACTTGAACCCTTATAAATTGGAATATTATCCATGGAAGGGTATATGTATAAATAAATTAATGTCTTTGATTGGTAAGAGTCTTTTTTTTTAATAATAGTAGTAAACTATATTTTTACATAAACTAATTTGATGGATATATAAAAGAACTGATTATTATCCGAACTGAACCGAACCTAACTCTTTGTGTCTGTCCCAATTTGGTAACGTTAACTCAGTGGATAAAGTGAGAATGAATAACTTTTAGATTTTAAATTAACATTTAATGTTGTTATCATTTATTTATTGGCTAATTTTGTGTTCACAAAAGAGTCGTGACTTGGATTAAGTACGGTTACATGTTAAACAAATCATATGAGATCAACCCAATAATTAATGTATATTTTTTTGTTTCTTTTGATTAATAATTTTAACACATGTGCAACTTTAGTCAATACATGGCTTTATCATTATATAGATCTAACTCTTGAATTCTCAACAATTCATGCTACTCATCTCATACAAAAGGATATATAAAAATTCAAGAACTACTACATGTTTTTTCTCCAATAAAAAATCCCACCTTAACTAAATCACGTGGATTACCAAAAGAGAAAAGATTACAACCAATTATGGACGATAACTCATCGATAAAAAAGTACTAGACCTTTAAGAAAAACCGCAAGCACGGAAATAGAAAGGATAGAAGGAGGAGGAAGAGGAGGAGATCGGCAAGGCCGGCGAGTTATTACCGCTTTTAATATATGTACAAAAAGCAAATACTAAAACTCTTTTTGGTATTTAGTGTTTAGGGTTTATTATTACGAAGTGAGGTTATTTGAGGAGTTAGATTTGTCGAGAATAGACCACATGACTAGAACATCGTCGTATCCACAAGCCATGACTTCTCCTTGAAGCTCTCTTACCATTCTTTTTTCGTGTTCTTCCTTTGCTTTCGCGTCCATTCTTCCACCGCGGCAACCCTTTTGTGACGGTTGCTCGTTTTGGTTGAAGAATGTTGCTGCCTTCTTGAATGGCGTTGCAATTGTTTTCTTCCATGATGCCATTTTTGTTTTGTTTACTACAATGTTAAAAACTTTCTTCTTCCAATAAAAGATTCTTATTGGGAGAGCTCGAGAAGGACTTGTTATCTGTATTTATACACACACTCTCTCTCTCTCTCTCTCTCTCTATCTCTCATATGATATTATAATAATTTTTTTTGTATTATAAATTAAAGAATAATCACTAATGGTAAATCAAAGGAGTAGAGAGAGAGAGAGAGATGCAAGATCCACAATAAGAGCTTCCAAGAAACATCATTTTTGTTTTGACTTTATTCTTCTTAAACATTTTTTAACTTTTTTACTATCCGTTTAAATATCGGTTAGGCCTCTCCCTACCCTCCCACATGCCTTCCCCCCACGTGATTATTACCATTTTAATTTTACCAAACACATTCAATTTGATGACAAGTTGTGTAATAAAACAAGCAATATATATATATATATATATATATACATACATGAGAGCAACATATGAAGTCAAGAACTTACCTTTTCCTACGCCTTGGTACTAACAATTAAATCATCAAAATGCTTTTACTGATTTTTCTCATTCCCATCATTTCCCCATATATAGTTTAAGATGTGCCCATTTCTTATATTTATTTATTTATTTGTTTGTGTGTTATCCAATACATCAATCTAGATATTTGTTCATCATCATCATTTCAATAGCTAATCTAGCAAGACAATAATCTCATGTATGTGTGTTGTATAGATAGGCAAGTGTATAAATTTCGAAGGGCATAAGAATTAGAGAATTGAGGTGGGGTCACATATTGGTCAGCAAAAAACCCATGTGAATTTCACATGCTTCTCTGCTTTTTTTATTATCTCTTACCCTCGTTTCATACACCCACTTTGTATTTATATATTTTTAATTTTCTTTTCATAACCACGTCATAGATAATTTAGCAATCAAATATATATTCTTTTATGGAATTATAATGTGATACTATTTTTACCGATCAACTAGAAATAAAATAAATTTAAATTATGATTAAACATAGTAAAAAAATAGGGTTTTATATTATTTATATAATAAAATGTTTGCATTACACAAAACTCTTTCTCCGTTTATTTATAAGCTAATGTTTTAATTATCGGATAACAAACATTTCTGAATTTAGCCTTTTAATATGCACGCACCAAATTACAAGATTCCTTTTTCAGATATACGATACATTTGTCATAAAAAAAAAAAAAAAAAAGATATACGATACATTTATGTTTAGTTTAAGTAAAAGGGAACCAAAGTAGTAAAAATAAACGTAGCTTAAAAGTGATGTTTTAGTTTTGTTCTTTTGATGTTGATTTTAAAATTAACATAAAAGGAGGGCATCTATTGCATCAGAGGAACCGTGGCAGTGCATGTATCATCTTCTCGTTACAATAGTTTCTGTTGTTTTCAATTAAAAATGTTATTGTCTTTTTGGGTGTAATGTTATTTATTATCTTTTAATCTGTTTTTATAACTTCCCATATATAATAATAAAGAAAGAGAAGTTAATAATATATATAAATAATATCGTTAGAACATGATTTGATTCGTGGTTCTATGATCACACATCCGGAGGCACACTCGTGACACGACGGATTTAATCAAATGGTTGTAATTATTTTATCTTGGTTTAATAATTAGTTATAACTTATAGATGTGGTTTCATTCTTTTACTCTTTTTTATGTTACCCCACTTTAAAAATATCGTGATGATAATTTAAAGAAAAAATAAGACAAATCTCTGCATTTTACAGAATTCGAATGACGATAACATGATATTATTTTAATTTAATTTGTTTATTATTATTATTTTGAAAAAGATAAAGAAGATTTGAATGGTAATGCACATAAAACCGAAATAATTAAATTGTTTGTTTCTTGGTTTAAGTTGACTGATGAGAAGAGTCTTGATTTGGTCGGTCCATAAATTAGGTTACTTTCTCTTTTTTCACACTTTCCATTTAATTTTTAAAAATATTAATTTGTGTAACTTTGTTTTTTTGTCATCGTGTAACGTTTTTCAATAATCATGGTTTGACTAAGAAATATAATTTTTCGCCTTCTTCTAAAAGATAGAGTTATATATTAACATAATAAGGCTATTATTGATGCGTATTGTACGTGAAGTGTTATGAGTAATGAGATTCACGAAGTCTTTTATAATTTATGAAGCAAAAACTTCTGTTAATTTTACCCCAAAATAAGTTTTGGACTATATGAAAAAGAACCGGGAATAAAAGCCCATGGGTTTTAGGCCATTATTATCGGAAGAGTAAAAGAACCTCTTACCATGGGTCCCACCGTGGGTCCCATAAAATTAATTATAAAACACCTCTTCTGCTTCTTTCCTAAGAGGCAATTCTTTGTTTTTTCGCGGGCCCACTGACACGTGGAGACCCGCGATTGGTTTTTTTTTTATATATATATATATATATTTTTTTTTTTAAATGAGAAAAATTAAAAACTCAAAAATCGGTTTTACCGATAATCATGCTCTTAAGTCTTTATGGATGTGTAATTTTGTTATTTTTCATTATAAACGAGTCAAGAACTTATACATATTAATTTAACAAAACAGAAGGTCTAATATAAGTAGATACGTTATTGTTATCACCATGATGAAACACACACAAAATTAAACATGAGAATAGAAAAAAAGGTCATCAAAAAACAATTAAAGAAGAGTAGCAAGTGTTTTATGTAATATTCAAGATACATCAGAGACTCGGTTCTCATAGAACCTAGCAATGAAAGAAGTGGCTCTTCTATCGACACCTGGCTCCGCGATCCAAAGCCGACCATCTTCATCACTTGTCATGATTCTTGACCTTATCATCACTCCTTCTTCTCTCCAATCATCTCCATTATTGTTCGAGCAACATGGTAACAATGCTCTTATCACCGATAACGTTGTACTTGACGATGATGATCTCTTGTTCCTACCCATCTCTATTTATTTATACGTATAAATCCAAGTCTTCTTATTTATAGCAACGGAGAAAGAAGAGAATATGAAGTAGCTAGGAAATTAATGTGATATACAAATATTTAGATGCTTTAACACGTACGTACATTCATATCTTTGTATATAATATAAGGGTTCTATATAATATATGGTTTATATACGAGGTTTAAAATAGTATTCATTATTGTTTAGAGAAAAATGCATTTGATCAGACCGATAGATAGATGCATGGCTGTAAAGGTGAAGCAACTTCTTTTTTTGAGATGAGAATAAGTTCTCAAACTTTAATTTTGCATGTATGCGGAAGAGAGGATTGAATCGTATATAGTTTTAATTAATTTTCAAGTATATAATATGATAGTTATATGCTCTTCTATGTAAATTAATATAGCTTATGTATATACACTACCAAACTATATTCTTCGGTTTTTGTGTATTTATTTTCAAATGTGTATGTGGTTGAACTATAAGCTTTTGTTTATTATTTGCAAGCTATATTTTTAATATAAAGGCAAAAGCTTGTAAAATTCGAAGTTTGTGATCATTAAAACTCAAATTGGAAAGCATTAAACTTTTTGATTCTATAAAACAAAACTCAAAACGCAGTGGATAAAAGTTTGTTTTTTTTTTTCTTTGCCTCAACGGTATACTAGGGATTGTTGGACTTGGTTTAATTTTAGACTAAAAATATATATTGGGTCTTTAATGTTGTTGACCCAAGTTCAATTATTAAGAGAGTCAACGACAATTTTGTTGATGGGCCCGTTGACTAATTGCCTTGACCCAAACCCGCGTGCTAAAGAAAAGACGCAAAACCAAATAATGCCACGTATACATCAGCTAACACGTGTAAAAAACACGAATCCAAAATCAAAACGCCAGACGAAAAGGATCTCGCCACGTCATTAAACACGTGTCATCGATTTCGTTTCCCACATAGACATTATAACAAAGAGCAAACACAGCACCCAAGTCTCACAGAAAATAAATAACTAAATATCATTCCTACCACAAAGAGTCTAGACTATATATAGGATATAATTATAATAAATCATAATTTTGTAAAACGATTAGTCTTAAAATGGGTTTAAGGAGGAGATTGTACGTTTTGGTTATGGTACTTTTGGTTCTTATGGCTATAACAACAATCAACGCCATAGCCACAATCAAGAAAGAAGAGGCTAAGGAGGAATCAAGCAGGTCATGGACTGATTGGGCCAAGAAGAAGATTGGTCCCATGCGTGAAAGCAACGTCCCAACTACGGTCCAAGACAACGCTTGGGGAGCCACTGATAAAGCCAAGGACGCGGCTAAACGCAAAACAGAGGAAGCGGTTGGAGCGGCGAAAGATAAATCGGAAGATGTTTACGAGACAGCGGAATCGAAAGCCGGCGAGACTATAGGCTCAGTGAAAGACAAGGCGTCTCAAAGCTACGATTCAGCAGGTCAAGTAAAAGATGACTTGTCTCACAAGTCAGAACAAGCCAAAGATAGCAACCCTAAGTCTTGGGCCTATTGGGCCAAAGAGAAAATCGGAATCAAGCCCTATAGTAACGAAAACTACCCTAACGTGAGAGACAAGGTTTCAGAAAAAGCTAAAGACGCCAAGGAGACATTGGAGGAAACGGTTGAGGCGGCCAAGGAGAAAGCAGAGAAATTGAAGGAAGAAGCGGAGAGAGATAGTAAGAATACGATTGAGAAGACTAAAGAAACGTACGAGACCGCGAAATCCAAAGCCGATGAGACATTGGAATCGGCTAAAGACAAAGCGTCTCAAAGCTATGATTCAGCTGCTAAAAAATCGGAACAAAGTAGAGACAGCTTGTCGCACAAGTCAGAACAAGTTAAAGAAAGTTTGGTGGTCGATGATGATTCTGAGCTCTAGAAAGTTTTTAAAATGTTTCAATAAGACAATGCTTGCTTTTTTTTTGGTTCTTGAATCTATGGATATGTGTTTATGTCGTGTATGAATCTATTACTTGTGCACATAATAGTTAATCTCTTGGGAGGTATGTTAGTCACATTTTAAGTACGTATAGCTGTAATTAATTAGGCCGAATATTTGAATTTTAGTGACCCAATTACTTCGAGATAGCATATAACACCAAACGCACTAAACACAACGCTGGTTTTTTCCTTGTTTTATGTTTGTTATTAATATAATCTGTGATACGATATTTTACTAATTGGAATATTATCGCATTATCACACTTTATTGTCATGGCTTGATAAAGGAAGTGATTGCTCACCTCACTTCATAAACATATAATAACAATACATTACGCATTTTGTAATCATAAAGTGGTTCACTTTTCAGAATTAAAGCTTATAATAGTCGAAACTACTTTGTTTAAGATTAATTATATTTAACTGTGCAAAGATGACTTTGCTTTCTTCTTTCTAATATTCAAAGGTTGGAGATTCAATTGCATAATATATAAACATCCCAAATACTTTTTGAATTTGTTAATGCTACGGATTATTAACATTAGTACTTGCATAATCATTTTTATAGTTGAATTAAAAGACGTGAGTACATAGTATAAACCTAGAGTGTAAGTTAATGGTAAAATGATTTGGTAGACAACTTGTTTGGATCTTGATTTTTAGTTGGATTTCTTCGTAGAAAACCCAAAGTTATATTGCTTTTAAATCTCTTTCGTTTTTCTTAAATAAAATTGCATCAAATAAGCATGCAATTGGGCATTTTTGGGGGTAGACTTTAGCTAGACTTGGCTCTTCGTCATTGGAAAGGTTTGTGTCATGTGTTTATTTAGTATTAAGTTACTATTAACTATATGCATAAGATATAGATAGGCAAATAAATAAATAAAGTGGATTGAGTTTGGATAAGATTTGCAAGAAAATTTGTTTAGTGGGTCGCTTTTAATTAGGAGAACCTTGTGCTAAATATTATTTAAAATATTGATCGCAATGCATAAATATTTAAACATTCTAAATTGACGTGTAACTTTTGTTATGGAATCTAGGAGATCATTCAAGTATTTACGTTATTGGTTATCACAAAGTTTCCCTTTTCTATATTATTAATATTAAAGTGCGTTAACGTCTACGGATTAAGAATACGTACCCCCCATGCATAATTCAACAAGGAATTTTAAAACCTGTCAAAAGGTATCATGAAATTTTTAATTAATCATCCATCAAAACTTTGAAAAAGATAAGGTGAACATGTAGTTTAGTATAATATAAGACAACTTGATCAGCAAAGATATATCAAACTTATAGTTGATGATAAGTTGATAACTCGTGCTATATATTCAAATTCATAAACCTTGTAATAAATTTAGGGAGAATTACAAAACTACACCATTTGAATTACATTTCACAAAACTACACCATTTCAAAAATATTTCACAAAACTACACCTAAACACTCAAAATTAAATCTAAATAAACTCTACCCAAACAATCATACCCCTTAATATTATACCCTAATCACTAATTAGCGAACCCAAATAAAAAAATTTAATTTTGGTAATTTTTTAAAGGTTAAATCAAGCTTTTAAAATTTTGAAAGGGTGTAAATATATGAAAATATTAAATTAGGAGTAATTTTGTGAAGAAGGGGTCGAAAGAGTGTAGATTTGTGAATTCCTCATAAATTTACATCGAAGTTTATTCAAACTTCAATGTTTGTTTTTTCTAAATATATTTTGTCACTTTATGATAACTCGCATATTTTACACTTTCTACCTTAGTTTATGCATTAGAATTCATTCATTTAGGTTGCATTTAGTATCATATAGGTTGCATGTTGGTTTGTTTCGTGTATTTCAGGTTTTTGAGCACAAAGACGGCGAAAGTGATGAATTTAAGCCAAAAAGAAACTGATACATGTGCATCGGCATGTTGTATCGGTTTATGTTGGCCGATATAGAAGACAAAAGTTTCGCCGAAGCTTGTATCGGCCAAACATATCGGTTTGGAGTGGCCGATACAAGAGAAAAAGACCCGAAGACACGTATCGACCTGTCGTATCGGCTTAGCCTCGGCCGATACGAAGAAAACAGAGTCGAAGGAAGACTACCGAAGCGCGATATCGACGAGCTCGTATCGGTTTGCATTGACCGATACGAGCTGCGAAAATTAAAAGGAAATCCGGTTTTCATGTTTTAATTAGGAAAATAATTCCTAAACCAATGGGTTTTCCTTTATTTTATGGTTCAAGACTATATTAGGGTTTTGTTTTATGTTTTGACAATTATTCTATCTTTGAGTTTTAGTTTTTCTTCATCGCTTTGTATTTGTTCTTGGACTTGGAGATTCTTGGTGTTTTGCCTCGCCTCCTTTGTGATCTTCATCAATAAGATTTTCTTGAACCCTTTACTCTCTTGTTTTTGTTTATGCTTTCTTTGAATTTAATTGCTTTGAATTTCAATATGCTTAGTGAGTAGTTTCCCATAGACAATTAGGTTGGGGGAAAAAGGGTGAATCAACTCTAGTGGTTGATCGATGTCTAGAACTTAAAACCTGTTAAAACTTTAATCTAGTGTAACAATCTTAATGCTTTAATTGACTCGATCAATCAATTGATGGAACCCAGGAAACTTCACAGTCGAGAGGTCCGTGAGGATTCCTGAACAATTACCCTAGAACTAAACCTAGCTTAACCGAGAGATCTGTGTTAATAAGTTTAGTGGTTGAATTGATTTGAACTTTAATGTTTTCTAAAATTTAAACTATCCAAGATATTGTTTTAGTTTACTTGTTAGGAAAAGGATCTCTGTCACGAGAGTGGATTGATCTAAAATCGTTTTCAAAACCTTAAAGTACTTTTATAAAAGACATCGAAAAACCTGAAAATTGATGAACCCGTTAAAATACCCCGACTCGGTTGTTTAGCTTTTTAATTTGAATCTTTAAAACTCTTTAATTTCGTTTTCGTTTCTCGTTACTTAGTTACAAAACTCAAAACAAACCATTCTTTAATTCACTTAGACTAAGATTGATTCATTGCAAACTCTAGTAATTTAATTGCTCTCGATTCGGATTGACCTCAAGTACTACAATTGAGACATTCGATTAAACGGGGTAAAATCTCGTCTATCAAATTGGCGCCGTTGCCGATTCAGGAACTCGATTAAATATTAGAGTTTTGGAATTACTTGGGACTAAGTTTCAGTTTCGTTACTAACTTGTTCTCTTTCCTTGTGATTTTCGTTTTGTAGGTGTATGCAAAGAAGAAGTCACCGACAAAGTGACAACTTGCTCTTCTTCGCGGACATCAAAACACACGAAAGAGCTATCTCACGAGAAAGAAGAACCAGCCTCCACTCCGACTCATCCACATCAGACACTTCGGGTTCGGAATCGAATTCGAGATGGGTGACGCAAACAACGCACCTAACGTTGCACGCACCATTGGTACAGCGGATGTGCCATCAAACATCACAAACCGTAGTGGCATCACACCACCAGCCATCGCCAACAATAACTTTGAGATAAAGTCTAGTCTCATTAACATGGTGTCCAAGCAACAAGTTCTACGGGCCGCCTAGTGAAGACCCCATCGATCATCTTCACCAGCTTGACATGCTATGCGACACGGTGAAGATCAATGGTGTCAATGAGGACATGTTTAAGCTGCGCTTGTTCCCCTTCTCACTCGGGGACAAAGCACACATATGGCGAGAAAAACCTTGTGAAGGACACCATACGGACTTGGGAGGCATGCAAGACGGCTTTTCTCACAAAGTTCTTCTCGGTGGTGAGGACATTAAAGCTCGCGAAACGAGATCTCCGCTTTCGCACAAAAAGACCAAGAAACGTTCGGCGAATCTTGGGAACGATTCAAGGGTTACACGGTGAGATGCCCGCACCACGGTTTCACGGGAGAGAGCCTACTCAGCACGTTCTATCGCGGCCTAAAACCAAAGTTCGGGATGCTTCTCGATTCGGCTAGCCAAGGAAATTTCCTTGGGAAGACGGAAGCCGATGGACAGCTTTTGGTGGAGAACTACGCCCTTAGCGATAGCAACTACGGAGAGGATTATGATCGCACCATCCGCAGCTCAGGGAACGATGAGCAATTTAAGAGAGAGATAAAGGCGGTGAATGAGAAGCTGGATAAGTTACTCATGTCTAACCAAGTGGGGATTAACTACGTTGGAAGCGGAGATGAACAATTACCCCCAACCGAGGGAAATCGGGAGGAGATCAACTACATGGGAAATCGGAATGATGGGCGTTTCAACAACTATTCTCAACACCCAAACCTCTCCTACCGAAACAACAACGTAGCCAACCCCCAAGACCAGGTCTATCCCCATGCGCAACAAGGAGGTTACCAAGGTAAACCTCAATACAACCAAGGCGGATACATACCGAGACCACCACCTAATCGTCCTCCGAGGTTACAACAACCCCCCTGCTCGCTCAAGGAGTGGCTGCATCACCAGCTCCCCAAGGTGATCAAACCATTCGGATGCTAAAACAGATTCTAGACGGCCAAACACGAAGTCAAATGGAGTTCAAGCACGTTCAAGAAAGAAATTCGGGCAAAGGTTGACAACTCTTACCATGATCTCAACGCCAAGTTTGAAACCTTGAGTACTCACTTGAAAGCCTTGGATAATCAAGTGGCTCAAATTACCTCGGCTTCTAAGCGACCAATGGGGCAACTCCCGGGTAAACCTGAAGCCAATCCTAGAGAGTATGTCAACTCCATAGAACTTCGTAGTGGTACACAAACGCTTTCAAGTGATCTCATTGAGGACAATGCGAAACAAGGCGAGGGGGTGGACCACTGGTTTGAGCCGGAAGACACAGTTGTTAACGACGAGAACCCTGAGATAGTGGCAAAGGAGGAAATCGGTGATGAAAAAGATACAGGACACCTGTATCGGCCAGGCGTATCGGCCACAACTGGCCGATATCGACCACCCGTGTCGGCCAAGGACAAGGCCGATACGAGCGAACAGGAGACAGGACACTCGCATCGGCCAGGTGTATCGGTTTCATCTGACCGATATCGACCACCTACATCGGCCAAAAACATGGCCGATACGAGAGGAAAAATCCGAGAAAAAGAAGAAGCCCGTTTACGTGACGTCTTCTTACGTGCCTAAGCTTCCTTTTCCGGGTCGAGCCAAGATGCATCTCTTGAAGGAGTACTTTAGAGCTAAGCTCGAGAAGCAAATAAACGAGGTGCAAACCCTCATGCCTCTTGTTGAGGCTTTCAAGCAAGTCCCTCACTCCACCAAATCTTTGAAAGACACCATCAAAAACAAGTTCAAAAACTCGGAAGACACGGTGAATCTTTCACAAGAGTGCAGCGTGATCATTCAAAAGAGCCATTCTCCTAAGAAACTTGGTGATCCAGGGAGTTTTACTTTGCCTTGCACTCTTGGCCCTTTGTTCTTTGAAAAGTGCTTGTGCGATCTAGGGGCTAGTGTCAACGTTATGCCTCTATCTGTTGCTAAACGACTTGGTCTTTCTTCTTTCCAACCTACTAAGATCTCTTTGGTGCTGGCCGATAGATCCGTGAAGGTACCCGTTGGAATCTTGGAAGACATTCCTGTAAAATTGGGGGACGTTTTCATTCCAACAGATTTTGTCGTATTGGAGATAGACAAAGAGCTTAATAATCCACTCATCTTTGGAAGACCTTTCTTTTCAACCGCTGGAGCCGTCATATATGTGAAAGTTGGTAAGATAGATTTGCACCTTGGGAAGGACCTTGTTCAACGGTACAACATCAACGATGTAGTCAAGAAGCCTACGGAGATGGTCTCTTGTGAAGCTTTGGTGATTGGAGTGGAAAAATATGCTAGCAATGGTAAGTCTAGTGATGATGCAAGGAGCAAACCCAAAGCTCCAAAAGTGGAACACCAATCCCCTCCTAGGAAGTTCAGAAAGGTGCATTGGAACATGTCTCAAAACCGCGTCATTAGAAAGTTAATCAACGAGGTTAAATCTTTGAAGAAAGCTTTCAAGAAAGAAGCAAGGAGTGCTCGCTGCGACTCGGATAAAGGAAAACACAAAGATGGAGGCGAGTTTGGTGTGAAAGGAGTAAAACTCAAGCCGCCCCTGGACCACAAAGTTGTCATCGAAGGAGATTCGACATCTCTTTCAATCCCCAATGTCGCCTAAAAAGAAGGGGGTAAAGTCAAGCTAAGAGACTATAAACAAGCTCACTTGGGAGGAAGTCCCATGTCTATCCTTGTATATAAAATTTTAGTTTGCATTTAGATGATAATTTACTTAGAGTTTATGTCGTGTTTGATGGTTTCAGGTGAAAACGAAGTAGGAAAACGAATTCGAAAGGCGTATCGGCTCGTTGTATCGGTTGCTTGGACCGATATCGGGCAAGAGTATCGGTCCGCTGAGACCGATACGGACGACGTCGACTCGTCGTGTTAGTACTACCGAGGTAACACCTGAACCATGTGCATACGCATTAGTTTTTCATATTAGAGTCATTCATACATACATTTAGGAACCTTCTCCAATGCTTGTTTCACACGGAGACCGTGTGATTTAAGTTTGGGGGAGTAGTCATATTAGTTTTCGCATATTAGAATTCATAAAAAAAAAAAAAAAAAAAAAAAAAAAAACAAAAAAATCTGCATATAGGATTAGTTCATGGCAATTAGAGCATATGCATAGGGGATCTATGATGACGTTAACCTTGTAAAGCGACGCACTTTGTGTTTTGAACAGTATCTTAGGTGTAGTATCTTCCGTAAACGAATTAGAACTCGCTGAAAATCTTGAAACCGCAACCCTAGACATTGATGTTTAAAAAGCCAATTGTGTGGTTATGAAGCTTGGTAGTTCTAAGTCACCTTCGATAAATTATCTGAACTTAAACTTGACTTTTAATTAGCATGATTGATAGTTTTCAAGAGAATTTCTATGGCTTTGTGATTTCTACGGATTGTGGCTTCCTAAACCGAAACACTTTAAGCGCAATCCGGTCATTCTCATTATAAGGATGATTCCCCTCTCACCCCCTAAACCTTAACCCAAACACTTGTGAGAATTCTTTTCATTTAGTGATTGTTTGGTTTCGCAAAAACTTGAAAGTATAGGGAGCGACAAGAAAGGACATCCATTGGGCTAGTTTTTCTTAGACTAGTGAATTAGAAAGGGATAACGGTTTGGTGAGACACGTCTTTGAATTTTGAAAAATAAGAAAATAAACACGAGTAATTGTAAAACACCTAGGGGGTAAAAGAATGGCTAAGTAAAAAAAAAATATAGAAAAATCGAAAAAAAAAAAAGAGAAAAGAAAGAAAAATAATTCGATTAAGAAATAAAAAGAAAAAAAAAGAAACTTAGCCAAAATAAAATCCCCTAAGGTTGTTAAGAAAAGAAAAGAAACTCGATGTTTAGGTGTTTAAATGTTTAAAAGAAAGACGATGGGTTAGTGGATAGTCTTGAGTAGGGATGGATGTCCGGACTTGTATGCATCGGTTGCTTCTTGTCTTTCCCGGTTTTGTTTAACCCTTTCACTCCCCGAGAGAAACCGCGCTACAACTAACCACATGCCTGAGTGTTAGCCTCCTCGTTTGATTCGAAATCCCGTTCTTACCTAGACAAATAGAAAAACTCTTGGAAATTTTTAATCATGTTTCATGCTTGATTGTGTTTTAATTGAATGTGAAAGGTGTTTAGGCTAGACAAGTGGATCACATACTTTTGGTAATAACAGCGGATTTAGACGGAGTTAAGGTAGATAGAAATAAGTGGAACTAGTTCGGTTGCGAGAGGGTACTATGTTTAGGATACTTGTTCATTACACTTCCGTGTTGCTTTGGTTCTGAGGTCCCCGCCTCCACACCTTCCTAAACTTTGATGTTAGTTCTCTTGCTTGAGGACAAGCAAAGGATAAGTTTGGGGGAGTTGATAACTCGCATATTTTACACTTTCTACCTTAGTTTATGCATTAGAATTCATTCATTTAGGTTGCATTTAGTATCATATAGGTTGCATGTTGGTTTGTTTCGTGTATTTCGGGTTTTTGAGCACAAAGACGGCGAAAGTGATGAATTTAAGCCAAAAAGAAACCGATACATGTGCATCGGCATGTTGTATCGGTTTATGTTGGCCGATATAGAAGACAGAAGTTTCGCCGAAGCTTGTATCGGCCAAACATATCGGTTTGGAGTGGCCGATACAAGAGAAAAAGACCCGAAGACACGTATCGACTCGTCGTATCGGCTTAGCCTGGCCGATACGAAGAAAACAGAGCCGAAGGAAGACTACCGAAGCGCATATCGGCCGATCGTATCGGTTTGCATTGACCGATACAGGCTGCGAAAATTAAAAGGAAATCCGGTTTTCATGTTTTAATTAGGAAAATAATTCCTAAACCAATGGGTTTTCCTTTATTTTATGGTTCAAGACTATATTAGGGTTTTGTTTTATGTTTTGACAATTATTCTATCTTTGAGTTTTAGTTTTTCTTCATCGCTTTGTATTTGTTCTTGGACTTGGAGATTCTTGGTGTTTTGCCTTGGCCTCCTTTGTGATCTTCATCAATAAGATTTTCTTGAACCCTTTACTCTCTTGTTTTTGTTTATGCTTTCTTTGAATTTAATTGCTTTGAATTTCAATATGCTTAGTGAGTAGTTTCCCATAGACAATTAGGTTGGGGGAAAAAGGGTGAATCAACTCTAGGGTTGATCGATGTCTAGAACTTAAAACCTGTTAAAACTTTAATCTAGTGTAACAATCTTAATGCTTTAATTGACCTGCTCAATCAATTGATGGAACCCAGAAACTTCACGAGTGAGAGGTCCGTGAGGATTCCTCGAACAATTACCCTGAACTAAACCTAGCTTAACCGAGAGATCTGTGTTAATAAGTTTAGTGGTTGAATTGATTTGAACTTTAATGTTTTCTAAAATTTAAACTATCCAAGATATTGTTTTAGTTTACTTGTTAGGAAAAGGATCTCTGTCACGAGAGTGGATTGATCTAAAATCGTTTTCAAAACCTTAAAGTACTTTTATAAAAGACATCGAAAAACCTGAAAATTGATGAACCCGTTAAAATACCCTGACCTGGTTGTTTAGCTTTTTAATTTGAATCTTTAAAACTCTTTAATTTCGTTTTCGTTTCTCGTTACTTAGTTACAAAACTCAAAACAAACCATTCTTTAATTCACTTAGACTAAGATTGATTCCTTGCAAACTCTAGTAATTTAATTGCTCCCGATTCGGATTGACCTCAAGTACTACAATTGAGACATTCGATTAAACGGGGTAAAATCTCGTCTATCACTTTATTCAACGTTTTAATATTTAGTATTGTACCAACTTATATATATATATATATATATATATATATATATATATATATATATATATATATTTCTATAAAGATATATGGGAGAATTACAAAACTAAACCATTTGAATTACATTTCACAAAACTACACCATTTCAAAAATACTTCACAAAACTACACCTAAACACTCAAAATTAAATTCAAATAAACCCTACCCACACAATCCTACCCCTTTAATAATATACCCTAAACACTAATTAGCGAACACAAATGAAAATATTTTAATTTTGATAATTTCTAAAAGGGTAAATCAAGCTTTTAAAATTTTGAAATGGTGTAAATATGTGAAAAAATTAAATTAGATGTAGTTTTGTGAAGGAGATGTTGAAATGGTGTAGTTTTGTGAATTTCTCAAGATATATTCAAAGTTGTAATATTCAGTATAATTTTCTTTTTGCTTTTCTATGTGATCAGTACAAATTTTACCAGTAATTATACAATTTATTTAGTAGGGCTACGAATTCTCTAATTATGGATACAAGTCAATTAATCATATTCATAGATAATACGCTAGGACCCATTTACGATTTTTATGAATCTGCCCAACTTTGGAAACGAGACACTCTACTCAAATATATACATAATAAATCCAATAATATTTTGATGAAGAACATAGGAGCCACTTATTTAGATATCAAATTATTATTATTATATATAGAAATATTTAATTTATATATATCACTCTCACATAGGCACACAAATGTTATCATAGTTCAGTATGTGGCTACCCTCGTTACCTATCGTTATTTGTGTTACTTTCTTGCTTCCATCCTCAATAGTTTTTTACTCTGTGTAAATTCAAGATGTGGCATCTTTGTTCACCTTAATTTACATATTTATCAAGGAGATACAAAATCTAAATCTATAGACTCTATAGTAAAGATTGGGACACCATTTGTGAGGCCAATAAATGTGGTAACCCATATGTTTTTGGTTGAGAGAAATGAGGAAACTATGCTAAAATTAAGTATTTATTACGTTAGTTGTAACGACCCATGATCCGGCGATTTCGGAAATTTTGAGTCTAACTTTTTTTAATGTGAATATATAACTAAAGACATAGTTATAAAACCAAACCTTTTGAAGTTAAGTTTGAGTTAGAATGTGGTATGATTGAGTTATAAATTTGAGTTACTCCTTTGTAAAATTGTTAACTCAAAAGTTTATTCAACATCAATAAATATTCATGAGTTATGTGTGAGTTGAGATTTTTTCTATTAAAATTGATAATCCAACTTAGCCTCCGACTGGCGACTCGAGTTACTGAATTTGAATTACAAAATGTGGTATACTTTGCAGTAGTTTGCAGTTAAAAAAATGTGGTAAAAATTATATTAATCGGAAGTTTGCTGTAAAAATATGAGTTAGCATTTTTGCCAAAAATAATACTGATTGATAATTTTTATGATGTATAAATTGGATTATCATTTTTTAATAATAAATTATTAATAACAAAAAAAATGAGAAATAAAAACCAAATAAAACGAAAAAATGATAAGATGGCTACTAATGACGTACATTCCATAACATATTTGCGATTTCATCTCGTATGTTACTAATGAATATTAATAGAAAATGAACGTTATTCTAAATGATAATTTAAAAGTTGTATTTTCACGTTAAAAAACGTTTATACTTTTTTGAAAATGAATATTAATAAAAAATCTCAACTCACACATAAGGCATAACTCATACATAAGGCATGAATATTTTTTGATGTTGAATAAATTTTAGAGTTAGCAATTTTACAAAGGACTAACTCAAATTTATAACTCAATCATACCACATTCTAACTCAAATTTAACTTCAAAAAATTTGGTTTTATACATGATTGATAACATTTTTGAGTTGTCTTGGAGTTAAACTCATAACTCAACTTAACTCATCAATAACTCACGTCACCAATCAGAGCCTTATACATCATAAAAGTTATCAATCAGTTTTATTTTTGGCAAAAATGTTAACTCATATTTCTACAGCAAGCTTCCTATTAATACAATTTCTACCACATTTTTTTTACTGCAAGTTACTGCAAAGTATACCACATTTTGTAAATCAACTTCAGTAACTCGAGTCATCAGTCGAAGCCATTGTCTGTTTGTATTTTTGTTAAGGTCTGCACTGTTTTGCTTTTCATTTTTTCTCAAAAGGCTTCGCTTTAAATTGATGTTAGATTTTCCTTTATACTTATATTATACATTTTTTGTTTAAAATTCCCATTGGGACAAATGTCATATTAGTTGTAGTGAAAATAAATGATATGCAAGAAAGTTGTTGAATTTCATTATTTCTTTTTAGTCATAGCCACAACTACACCAACCAATAAAAATGTACGTGGGGAAGGGAGGTTAAATTTCAAAAAAGTTATAGCTTTCTTTTATACAAAATAAAAATTGGATGTAAAGCAAATTTTATGATAAAAATTATGAGAAGTTTTGAATAACCAAAATAGTTGTAACCGTAATGTGATGGTAATATAGGACTGTTTAACCAATTATATATCTTTAATATAGATTGATAAATATTGAGATAACCTAATTAAGTTTAATGCTTTTTGTACGTTCGTTTTTGGTTACTTTCTTTTAGATAAAAAAGAAGAAAAATTTGTGGCTGAAAAAAGAAAGAAGAGAGTAACACCACATGACATGGTTGCAATGGCCAGACGAGTCACTAATCAGTTGGTTGGTTCAATTCACATGCTACTTCCCGTTTCCACCATTCTCGTTTTTGTCTTCTCTTTTTTTAGCCAAGTCTTTTTATACATTATTTTCCGATACATGGTTTATAATAATTTAGAAAAATCGAAACCGTATTAAATTTTGTTTTTTTTTATGTATCGACTATCGACCAGTCATGTTATTGCAATAATTAGCCACTTGGCCATCAAAACGTGAAAGATGGTGGGCACCATTTCTGTTATTGATTTTTGTGTTGCGTGAAAAATAGTATATTGCGATTTTTAAATAAATTAAAACTGTGTAATTAAAATTCCGCAGATGTAATTATTTACCATTATCATTGTTGAGTATATTTACATAATATTTTTGGTCCCGTTTCCATTTAATATTGACATGTTGTAGCCTTATATAGAATCAAGACTTTTATTAAATAAAAGTGTCATGAAAACCGTAAAACGTTGAATCAAGACTTTAATTAACAATGGTTAGAATCAAGACTTTAGACAATCTCCGACAACAGACAAACTCACAAAATTTCTTAACTATTCAGTGGGGTCCATGAACAGTTGGTTTAAAACAAAATAAAAAAATAAAAAATAAAAACGGACCAATCATGAGCCGCCACGTATGCATGAATAGTTAAGATCCGGATCTTAAATAAGATATATAAGATTCAGATCTTAACTATTTAGGTGGGCTCCACATGCTAAGATCCCGTTAAGAAACACCATTGGATTTGCTCTTATAGGGACAATTACAAAACTAAACCTTGTAATTCGCAAACTTACATCGTTTCCAAATCAATTTTTAAAACTATACCAAAATATTCAAAATTAAATTCAAATAAATTTATCCACACAATTTTACATTTTAATATTGTACCTTAAACATTAATTAACGAAACCGAAAATATTTTAGTTTTGGTAATTTTAAAAAAAATAAATCAACCTTTTATAATTTTGAAAATATGTAAATATATAAAAATATTGAATTAAATGTAGTTTTGTGAAAATGGTTGAAATGATGTAATTTTGTGTTCCTCTTAATTATATTTATACTTATACTACAAATAAAAGTCCCCAAATTAAGAGAAATTAACGAAATTATACAAAATTACACACCATTTCAAAACAATTTTTCAAAACTACGTCTAAACACTTTTAGTTTTGTGAAAAATGGTTAAAATATTTGTAATTTCTGGAATTCCTCTTAATTTTTTGAGGACTTTTATTTGTAGTATAAGTATAAATATAATTAACAGGAATTCACTAAATTATACCATTTCAACTATTTTTTTACAAAATTACATATATTTCGATATTTTTAGATTGGTGGCAATTGAGTGATTCACACTCGATAACATAATCAATGATGTTACGAAAATAATATGTAACCAAAGTTGAAAAACTCAATTGCGGCAGCAGAAGATAATCCGACACGTGTGACATGTCAATCGCATCATTTAATACTTCAACTTCAATGCCTCGATATACATGTGGCATGTGACTTTTTCTTCGTCAGATAAAAAGCCACTTATTTTTAAACCAACAAGTTAACATATAAAAGTTGTCAAAAAAAAAAAACAAGTTAACATATAAATTGCATATACACAAATATTTTAAAAATGATACACAAAGACACATAAAAACGAGTTATTTTAAAATTAATAATTAAATTAGGCATATACTCCGTATCAATTATATGAGTTTTATTGGACCAATAAAAATAGCACACTAACAAAGAAATCTTAACAAAGATATTTTTTAATTAGTTAGATTTTTTCTTTTTATCTCTGCCAAATCCAATTAATCGGATTAATATGTTTATTGTTATCCAATAAGAAAATAAGATTAAATCAGTATAACAGAAAAAAAAGAAATTAAAATAAAAACAAAAATAATAGGTGAACAATAATGACCAAAAAAATCCGGAATAAAAAAAAATTGGGAATAAAAAGGGAAGAAGCAAAAACGAGAAGTAGCGTCCTCTCTTCAATTTCAACAGGCACTTCATCTCTTCTCTCCTTCCAAAAAATCTTCGTCTCTTCGAATCTTTACACATACACACACACACATATATATATATACACATAAAGACATAGTTGTTTGATTCAGACCAAACAAACAATCTATTAGGTTTCTCTGTTTTGTTGTCGGAGAAATAAATATATATAAATTTGGATGGTGAGGAGAAATCAAGAGGAGGAGGAGGAGAAGAAGGGAATGCGTCTAGGGAAATACGAGTTAGGGAGGACGCTAGGCGAGGGTAATTTCGGTAAAGTTAAATTCGCTAAAGACACGATCTCCGGTCAATCTTTCGCCGTTAAAATCATCGATAAATCTCGTATCGCCGATCTCAATTTCTCCTTGCAGGTTTCGTATTTTTCGCCTTTTCTCGATCTATTAATTCGTTGTCGGATCCAATTTTCAGGGCTGATTTGTTTTTTAATTTAATTTTGTAGATTAAAAGAGAGATTAAGACGTTGAAGATGTTGAAACATCCCAACATTGTTAGATTACATGAGGTTAGTCTTCGATTTTTTTTTTATTATTCATTAATTAATTTTATGTAATTGTTGTTTAAGAGGAATCGTGTTTGGATTATCTTCGAATGTTTCTAGTAAAAATTAATTAGTATATAGCAATTTTTGTGTTTTTTGTTTTGTTTTGTTTGCTTGTGGTGTAGGTTCTTTCTGTTTATTTCAATACAAACAAAAAAACTTGTCAATTTAGGTTTTGTAGATTCACTTATCAAAAGAAGAAAAAAAGTTATTAGGATTTGTTAACGATGATTAGACATCAAATCACTAAATTATGTTGTTTGCTTTAGTTTGGATCTTAGGGATATGAATATCTTACAAGTCGTTCGGTTTATTCATTTATGTTTAACATGTTCCTTTAGCTCGTTTTTCACGTTGCCAATTAAAATTTTAAAATTAAATTACTCAATTATTGTGATTTTTTGTGGCTTTGGCCGGTAATCAATTTTTTTTTTTGACTTTTAAAGTCAAATTAGATCCCAAAATCTGTTGTGAATAATGCAGGATATACTGCTAATCATCTTTGTGAACTTTTTAAATCTTTTTATCATATGGGGACCCACTTTGATCTTACTTAAATATTTTTTAAATAGTATTACTATATTATTAAAAAAGAATATTATTACTATATTGTATATTCGTATTACTATTTCGGTTAACCAAAGTGGACGCAGTTTATTGTTGACTTGTAAATTAATTTAAGTTCTCTATAATGCAATTATATATCTTTGACTTTTTGGTCAAAGCAACCTAATGTGAATTCCAACATATTTGGATACACGTTGAGTTTGTCGTGTTGTTACTTATTGACTTTTGTGTGTTCTTGTAAATTTTGGACACCTAATGATTAAGTGAATCTTTGGATATAGGATTTTATAATCGTATTTCTGAAAATTACTAGGACCTTATCTTGTTGTATTCTCAAATATATTTACTTCATTATTCACTTGATTAAAACTAATATGGGTCATAATCATACAGGTATTGGCTAGTAAAACAAAGATCTATATGGTGATGGAATGTGTCACAGGAGGTGAATTATTCGACAGAATTGTAAGTCTTCATTACCTTGTGATGCAAGCAAAGCACAATTATCTTAAAACCTAAATAAATAATTACACCCTCCCTCTTGCCTCTCAGGTTTCAAAAGGAAAGATATCAGAAACAGAAGGAAGAAAAATGTTTCAACAGCTCATAGATGGAATCAGTTACTGTCACATTAAAGGTGTTTTCCACAGAGATCTCAAGGTAAATGCTTGTAATAAAACCGTCAAAAAAAGACTATGAACAAATTAAACTTGATGATTTTCTTTATGTTTGCAGCTAGAGAATGTTCTTCTTGATGCAAAGGGAGATATCAAGATCACTGATTTTGGCCTCAGTGCTCTGCCTCAACATTTTAGGGTACTTTTGTACTTAAAAAACCCATTTTAACATTAGAATTACTTTAATCCCATGTTTAGTCTCAAACTAATTATTTTCTTTGTAGGATGATGGATTGTTACATACAACTTGTGGAAGTCCTAACTACGTCGCGCCTGAGGTTTTAGCCAACAGAGGCTATGATGGTGCAGCTTCAGACATATGGTCTTGTGGTGTGATCTTGTATGTTATACTTACAGGATGTCTCCCTTTCGACGATAGAAACCTCGCAGTTCTGTATCAGAAGGTAGGCATCCTCTTCACTTTCATCGCATTAGTTAGACTTTGTGAAGCAAATAGCTTGAGAATGATTGTGCCATTGTGGTTATTTTGCAGATATGTAAAGGAGACCCACCAATACCGAGATGGTTATCACAAGGTGCAAGAACCATGATCAAGAGAATGTTAGATCCAAACCCTGTCTCAAGGATCACTGTCCCTGGTATTAAAGCAAACCAATGGTTCAAGGAAGAATACACACCTTCGATTCCCGATGATGATGATGATGATGAAGAAGATGTTGACACAGATGATGATTCTTTCTCAGTTCAAGAAGTTGTAAGAATCTTGTCACTTATTCGAAACTGTTACACTTGATTTATGTACAAATGTGTTTATAATTTTCTGTTTTCTTTCTTTAATGTAGGGATCTGAAGAAGGGAAAGGAAGTGATTCTCCGACAATAATCAACGCGTTTCAGTTAATAGGAATGTCTTCTTTTCTTGATCTCTCTGGTTTCTTTGAACAAGAGGTAAAAGATTTGTCTTTTTACTCTTTTTTCAAATATGTGTCCATTGCTTAAGACAATGTCTAACAAACAGAAAGTTGTATGCTTTTGGATTCTCAGGATGTATCAGAGAGGAGAATAAGATTCACTTCAAATAGCTCTGCAAAATATTTACTAGAGAAAATCGAAACAGTGGTTACAGAGATGGGATTTAGTGTACAAAAGAAACATGCAAAGGTCTGTATTAGTCTTTACTTGCTACTTGAAATGTTTGTTTTGCATAGTTTAATAAGACTTTTTTAAACTGTGTTTTGTGCAGTTAAAAATAAAGCAAGAAGAAAAGAACCAAAAGAGTCAAGTTGGTTTGTTAGTAACAGCCGAGGTATATTAAATCATATTTTACATACTACTATATTTCACTATCTTGTGATTATATCATTGTACTAATCAAAGAAACATTATAACAAATGTGTATTAACAGGTTCTAGAGATAAATCCATCACTAAATGTGGTTGAGCTAAGAAAAGCTTATGGCGATTCATGTTTGTATAGACAGGTATATACTAACATATTACTCTCTTCTCATTATATTCAATGTTTATATTTAGTTTCTATCAAAAATAATGTCAATAGATAAAATCTTAATTTTATGTTTGTGTGTTTTGCAGTTGTACGAGAGATTATTAAAAGACTTGGGCACTTCCTCTTCGGAACAAGGGATAGAAACATAGGTGGTGTTTGTGTCTTTTAGTGGAATTATTTTACCATCTAAATATATATAAAGAGCTTAGATTATTAGTTAGTGCAAAATATATAATTGCATTAGCTTGTATGAAAAGTTGGCGAAACCCACTTTTTATTAGCTCAGTTTATTCATTTGTATGTTCTCTTTTTGTTGGGTGTGTGCCTACTATATATGCCAAATCTCAAGAAAATTTATCCATTTTTTTGTTTGTTTGTATATAACAATATATGTATAGTTCTTTGTGAATATACTCTTGTATAATCATTTCCAACGGGGATGCATATATACAAAAAATGTAATATTAAATGTCATACTATTGAGAATTCGCAATGAAAATATAAAAATGGACTGGGCAAAATATCCGGATCCGAAGATCCGAACCGAACCCGACCCGAAAGATCCGATCCGAATGGATTTCGGATCTTGCGAAATACCCGAACGGATTCTCACCTCAAATACTTTGGATACCGGATCCGGTAATACCCGAGATCCGAAAGTACTTTTTTAGATCCGAACTAATATGTTTTTATATTTATATACCTATTATTTTTCTCCTTTTAACATGTGTTCCACTTCTTCCTTAATTTATTTTCTTTCTTTTATGTATCAAGTATAAATTAAATTGAAAAATTTAAAAACTATAATTCATTTGTTTGACATCAAAAATTCAATCGCATATAACTTTAAAAACTTCATATTCATTATTCCGTTTTTATTTGTTTTTAAAATTCTTATTCAATTTGTTAGTTTTATTTTGTTGTATTGTGTGCGTTGTGTGTATATTAATTCAAAAATATAAATTTGAGTTGATTTTGTTTTTATTGATGAATTTTTTATTAGAATTTGAATTTTTGTTAATATGAATTTACATTAAAATACATATATATTGTAGGATTTTCGGGTATTTTGGGTACTTTCGAGTAATTTTGGGTAGGTTTGGATATATAATACCCGATCCCGATTGTATTCGAAAAATATCGGATATTTTCCCGATCTCTTTAGCAAGATCCGAACCGAACCCGATCCGAAATTTTAAAATATCCGAATGGGACCTTGACCTCTAGTACCGAAAGACCCGAAACCCGAAAGATCCGACCCGAACCCGATCCGGTATCCGAACGCCCATGCCTAAAATGGAATATGAACAAAACCATAAATTTTGAGAAACTATAATATATTATATAATAGCACAATACTCTCTCAATCTAAAACATCCACATCATCAACATAAATAATTAAATAATTCAATTAAAAAATCATTTAATAAAACTCATTCAATATTTATAAAACTCATTCAATATTAATAAAACTAAAACAAAAAACATTCAATATAATATTTAACACTAATAAAAAACATGTATATCAACTTTATAATAGCGATGTAATAAAAAAAAACTTTATAATAGCACAATATTCTCTCAATCTAAGGCATTCATATCATCAACATAAATAATTAAATAATTCAATTAAAAATCATTTAATAAAACTCATTCAATATTTATAAAACTCATTCAATATTAATAAAACTAAAACAAAAAACATTCAATATAATATTTAACACTAATAAAAAACATGTATATCAACTTTCTAAAATGAAAATATATAAAATTGTTTATCTCTTATACTAATTTTTTGGAATATATTACATATGTCCCATTATCTAAAATTTTCTATCTAAAAACACAAAATTTAAAAGTTATAAATGATGTTTAACATTTATTCAAAACAATTAAAAATTAAGACTACATAATATTAGTGGTCATACTATAGTTAATAAATAAAAATACCCATAGAAACTTGTGAAAATCAAATAAAATGGAACAAATCAAAAGACCTAAAACATTTAAAAAATGGGTGAGAGAGAATATTTAAAAAATAAAATAAATATAAATTTATAAAAGTTTAAATAACTATAATTTGGGATGAAAAAACTCCATATATACATACTTTCTAAATCTAAATGTTTGTACCAAATAAATATATGAAATAAACTTAAAAAAATTACGGAGAAAACAAAACCTCATACAAAACAAACAATTACATATACAAATAATTCAATAACGTTATAGAGAATACAAAACAAATATGATCTAAATTAATTGACGAGTTAAAACAACATACGTTTGAGAATAAACTAAAACATGCAAACAGAAGTTGTTCGTAAACAAAATCATATTCATTAGTTTAGTAAAATATAAAATAGATGGAAAATATCTAAAGTTAAACCATATATCTATTACAAAAAATAATAAACTTCATAAAACAAACCAAAACACCCGTAAATTCAATGTAAAATTATTTAAAATTACTATAATAAATAGCGAATATTTTGCGCAACGCGCGGGTTTTTTCCTAGTAGTATTGTATTATTTGGTTTAATTTAAACTTGAGTGTAATGCAAAGAAGAACTATATTAAATTGACATTTACTACAATAAGAAAAGAGATGGATTGAGTAATTTTTTGCATTTTAAAACCATACTAATTTATTTTCTTAATAGTGAGAAAGTTAGCTAAAAAAAGATAAGTGAGAGTAAATAAAATATTTTAGACTCTCTATTTGACAAAGAGGGTTTCATCAAAAGCTTTACTCATTTCAGAGCCCATCTAAAACCCTACACACGAGTTCAAGCTTCTCCATCACATTCCTTCTTCCGCCATTGAAGGCCTACGCTTCGATTCGGAACCATGGCGGCCGTACGGAGAGGCATCATGTCTCGCATGAATCAGTATCTATCTCTCCCTTCAATAACTTACCCATCCTCTGAATCGCTTCACCATAATAGCTTCTTCTTCCTCCTCCGACGACGATTCAGCTCCGAGTCGGGTTTAGTCGTCGGAGACGGATCTGATATCACCGGAGCTCCGAATCGAATCATAGAGGTGAAACCCAGCGAGATGTCTTCGAGCTCGAGGAGGACAGGGATCATCGCCGTCAAGTGTGGTATGACTGCTCTCTGGGATAAATGGGGAGCTAGGGTTCCGATTTCGATTCTCTGGGTCGATGATAATATCGTCTCTCAGGTTAAAACTGTTGAGAAAGAAGGGATCTTTGCGTTACAGGTAACTCCATCGCAAGCTTCTCTCTCTAGTGTGTATCTGCTTTGATTATTGATAGCTTGTAGCTTATTGAAGATAATGTTTTGCTTATGGTGTTTAGTAATTGTGATTTTGGGGCATTTTGTTGTTGTTTCTGTGTTAGTTAGATTGGATGTGGGCAAAAGAAACCTAAGCATTTGACAAAGCCTGAGGTTGGTCATTTCAGAGCTCAAGGTGTGCCTTTAAAGAGGAAGCTGAGAGAGTTTCCCGTGACCGAAGACGCTCTTCTTCCTGTTGGCACTTCCCTCGGTGTTCGCCATTTCGTTCCTGGACAGTATGTTGATGTCACTGGGATCACTAGAGGGAAAGGTTTTCAGGTTAAAAACCTTATTCTCAGCTTCTTTTAAAGTTTGGTTCTTTTCCTTGTGTGTTTTGACTAGTAACAATGTGGGCAGATAAATAGCTATCGCAATGATCGTACGGTTGTGTTGTTTGATGTCTTTTTGTAATGTAATTTATAGGGAGTAATGAAAAGATGGAAATTCAAAGGAGGACCAGCATCACATGGTTGTTCTAAGGCCCATAGAAAACCTGGTTCCACAGGTCAAAGAGATGATCCAGGAAAGGTACTTTGCCCAAATTTGTGTCCTTGTGATGTTTTTCTCCCAAAAAGCAATATCACAACACTTGACTCGTTAACTCGTTGAGCAGGTGTTCAAAGGGAAAAAGATGCCTGGTAGAATGGGTGCAGAACAGAGGACCGTAAAGAACGTTTGGGTTTACAAGATTGATCCCGCAAGGAATCTCATATGGGTTAGAGGACAAGTAAGTTTCTCAACTCTAGGCGAGTGTCGTTGGCTCTTCTTTGTAGGTCGTGGTTGTGATTTGTAATGGATTGTTGTTGCAGGTTCCTGGTGCAGAAGGAAACTTTGTGTTCATAAAAGACGCGTGGTACAAGAAACCAGACATATCGAAGCTTCCATTCCCAACATACGTAGCACCAGAAGACGAAGATCCATCGGAGTTAGAACCATTGGTCGCAGATCTTGGAGAAGTCGACCCATTTATGTTGGTAGAGTAATGATGAAAAACAACAGAAGCTTGATACTGGTTTTGCCTTTTTTCTTCATATTTTTACATTTGTAGCAGACCAAGAAGCTGCGGAAAATGAGAGTGTCTTTTTCTTGTTTAGTTGTTTTTTTGTTGAATGTATGAAACTGAAAAACGATTTAATAGATCATAATTAGTTTGCAATAATACACCATAATTAATCGGTCTAATCTTCTAAATACTCTTTAATTAGAGGTTATCAAGAATCTGTTTCTTCGAAGTTTCATTTTTCTAAACTCCTATAAATACAGTTTGTGTTGTAACTAAGAAATAAACTCTTCTCTTCTTCTTTTCTCTTCTTCTTGTTTTTCTCTCACTGGGCTTAACAATGGATCAAGAACAGAGTTCAGGCAAATGCGAAGGTTGCGAAGAGACAGAGCCGTCTTTCATCCACACGGTCAACGAAGACGACGTTTTCCGGCGATTCTGCACAGACTGTCTTCTCAAAGACGACGAACACAAGAGACGATTCTGCCTAATCTGTATCACCGTCTACGACGTGCCTCACCCAAACGATCGTATCATTTGCGTAAAATGCACCGTCTCCACCCACCACCGCGATTGCCTTCCTCCGCCGAATCCGGATCCGATCTACACTTGCCAGCCGTGTTCCGACGACGATTTCGCCTTCTTCCCCAGACAACGCATGCATCAGCTTATCGATATTGGATCTGCGAAAGCTTTGGTCGCGGCGGCGAAATTAGCGATGGAGAATTTGGATCAAGAGGTGACTTTGTTGAAGAAGATAGCTGATGAGAAGATATCGGAATCTGCGATTGCTAAAGCTGAATTGTGGGATCTTCAGGAGACTCTTTTCCAACAAGAGGTTTCTTCTTCTGAGGCGTATAATCCTAAGAGGAGGAAGATTAGTCAAGACATTTGATTCTATTAAACCATTAATATCTTTCTTTAATCAAAATATCTTGTGGTATGTTAGGCTGAAGAAAATCACTATTTTTTGTGTGAATATTATTAGCGAATGATTTGTATAAACAGATTTTTAGTCAACGGTCAATGTTAAGAGTCCATTTCTAAGATCAATCAAAGCCTAATAACAAAGTGGATAATGATGTGTTGTTGAATTATAAAATTTTGATCATAATTGAAATGATGCTAATTATTCAAACAACTGATTTACATATACACACACACATAAGGTATATATGGACCAATAGTTGGTGCCACGTACGCACAAATAACAGTTTAATTTTTTTAAACTGAAACAAGAATTAATCAAGATTTGTCACCTTCTATAAGTACTCAACACCTAAACAGATCTTCACACAAACACAAACGCTTCTTTAATCTCCGTCTCTCTCTTCAAAACTTAAACAAAAGCTAGAGAGAGAGATAGAGAGAGAGAGAGAGTTATTCACAAATCTTGTTAACTTAGCCGCCGCAGCCATGGCCGATGATAAACCAAAACAGAGCAAATGCGGAACCTGCAAAGAGCAATGGAAAGAAGGTTTGCTCCACACAGTCATGTGCTACGACGGCGTTTACCGGCGAATATGCACCGACTGTTTGCTCCACGACGAAGAGAATCGCCACCGTGGAGCCTTCTGCCGTATTTGTCTCAAACTCTACGTCGCCTCTGAGCCAGTGGTTTGTATCCGCTGCTCCTTATGCGAATCGTATCCTCACTACCTATGCGATCCTTTCTCCGGCCCTGACTTCAAATGCCCTCCGTGTTCTAAACTAACCTTCTCTTTCTTCCCAAGAAACCTTACCAAGTTCGATACGACAAAGGCTAGGGCTTTGGTTGTCGCTGCCAAGAAATCGATGGATAATTTGAAAGAAGCGGCGACTATGTTGGAGAAGGAAGCTAATGAGAAGGCACTTGAATCTGTCAAGGCTAAAAACAGAGCTAAAGAAGCGTTGAAGAATCTTATGGAGAAGAAACAGTGACCTTTTGAGACTATAAGACCAAGAGTCGTCCTCTTTTAAGGTTCAAGAAATTAAAGACTTAGTTTTTCTTTTGGGGATTATCAGCGAATAGTTTTTAGTGGATTTGGTGTCATGAACTTGTGTTTCTTCTTTCTTGTTTAGTACTTAGTCGTTTAATTACTCTCGAAGGTGTTTTGATATAATGCAATTAAGGATTCGGATTAAAATCATAGTTTTTTTAGTGACAATGCACTCATATGTATGTGTGAGTGTGTGATTATAAGGTTTGGTTATATCATATGGTTTTAATGGTTAGGAGATATATAATGATATTTGTGTTTAGTTTGTGGCATGGGAATTGTGACATAGTCAGTGTTTCTTGGTACGCACGCTTCTGTTTAGCCGTTAGGAAAGGATCCACACTTGCATGAGAAGTGGTGCATGTACTACTAAGTCAACGGTCAATGTCAGAGTCCATTTATTTTTTTGACTAATGCCTACAATCCTAAGTTCAGAACAAAGTGGCAAACGATGTGTATTTGAATAAAAAAAAATAAATAGATCAGTTTTGTTTGTTACATGAAATAATCTATGATATGGTAGGGTTATATTTATTCAAACAACTTAGGTTTACATCACTAAACATAAACCGGGCTTGACTAAATCAACAAGAATCAAGAATTTGCAATATATAACCAATGAAGAAGGACAAGACACATAAGTTTTAAAACTCAAACCAAGAATCAATCGAGATCTGTTTTCTTTCATTGATCACTTTATATATATATATATATATAAGATCTTTAAATTTTTCATGAGAGACACAAACAAATGTTTCTTCATCTCTCTCTCTCTCATGCCATGGAAGGGGAGGATCCACGTGAATGCTTAGTATGCGAAGAATCAGAGCCGTCTTTTATCCACACACTAACCAAAACCGGCCATTTCTTCAGGCATCTATGCACAGACTGTTTGCTAAAGCAACACCGTATAGCTTTTTGCCCAATCTGTCTCAACATCCACGACCCTTTACCTCCTCTAGACTCTCGTGTAAGCTGCCCTAATTGCCCTTTCATCACTCACATCCATTGCTCTCCTCCTCCTCCTCCGTCTCCTCCTTCATCCTCCTCCTCCTCCTCCTCTTCTTCCTCCTCTGCTTCTTGCTTGAGATGCACGCTATGTTCTGATTCTTCGTTACAATTCTTCCCAAGGACTTTTGCTAGGAGCTCTGACCAAAGCGATGGCGAGTACCAAGACTGTCGGGCGCTTATTCATATGGAGTTTGCTAAAGCTCTCGTTGTGGCTACGAAGATAGCGATGGATTCCATGAGTAATGCGGTGACTCTGTTGAAGAAGGAAGCTGATGAGAAGATATTGGAGTCTATTATGGCTAAGGAGAGAGCTAAAGTTGCTTTGTGGAATCTTCATCGTGAGGAGGAGGAGGACATTCTTTTTCAAGAAGAGGCTTCTTTGGAGGAGGAGAAGGTGTATGATCCTAAGAGGAGGAAGATCAGTGACCTTTGATTTCTAAGACCAAGAATCAATCTAATGCAAGATTATTGGTACGTTAGGGTTTTCTTTGTACAAGTGTAGATAGTCTTCTTTAAGCTTTCAAGAAAAGAATTATTTGATTAACTTTGGGCCTAATTGGCGTAATTTACACATTTTGTTGGGCTTTTAAGATCCTCTGTTATTGGCCCATTAATGATCTAAATCTCAATCAGTAAAATAAAGAAACAAAAAAAAAAGAAAAAGAAATGTTGGGTCGACGTGGTTATGTATAAAATAGTAAATGTGAGGTTTTCTTAATATTTAATTAATTACGACTTAAGAATAACCAAAATGAAAGTGATATACTAACTATAATTTTATAATTGAAGGTCTTGTTCTATTAATTGGTGTTGCTAACCAATTCTTGTCGGCAAATTATACATTGTTGTCATTAGAAAAAGTCATAAAACGATTGATCATAAAACAACAAAATTTTAAAGAAAAGAGAAAAAGTGAGATAAATAATACTTTAAAGATGTATTAATATTCAATAAAATATCAACAGAAACTAAATGTCTATAAGACTAAAACCCATTGCTGATTAGCTTTTTGGAGGAGGACATTAATAATGCAATTGTTTGTTAGGAGCAGTTTAAATTATTGCTCTACTTCTACAAACCAATCACCTTATTTATTTATTTAAGTTAAAATATAAATATATAATCCCTTAATATAAAAAAGGTCATCATGTATAGTTTACAAGAGAAGGCATGAATGATATATATATATATATATATATATATATATAATGGTTTATTCACATATTATGGGTTGATAATGGTTTAAAAATCGTGTGAAATAACACACAATAATGGTTACATAAAGATAATAAAAAAACGAACAGACAGAATAATTTGGCAAGAAGAAGCCTCTTGTATTTTATAACGTGTGACATGGCAATACACTGACATTCTCAGGTTTGACTTTTGTCAACCATACGCTAAGGCAACCTCATTCGTAAAAAACCTTTAGGTATCTTATAAATATAATATTAATATATTTATAATATTTTAATTGAAAAGAATTAATCATTATAAAATGAGTTTCTTAAGGTTATGTGTTCTTAATATAAAAAAGGTATTTGAATATCATATATTATTTTTGTAGGAGTTTCTTAATTTTTTTTTTTATTACAACATAGAAGTTTCTTAATTAGAAACTCTCAATTGGAGATGCCTTAAGACAACATTATTACTTCTTTAGATGCTTTTAAATTTAATAATTACTCTATTATTGATCATTTAACTTAATAATCATGGATTAGTGTCTCCACAACCATAATGTGTTTGGTTCTTTGATTTAGTTGTATTCGTGTATAATGTTAAATCCTACAACGAATGTTGAAGTCTAAAAACTAAAATTGGAGACGACGTGCATTTATATGAAATTAGGTGAGGAGATTAACATAATAATTAAGGTAGGTGTTGCATTTGCATGCATGCTAATTTTAAAATCCACGATTCCTTTTAATTATCCCTTCGAAGAAGTAGAAATGATGCATCAAGTCTTTTAATTAACAACAAAAATAATACATAAAAAATGATGGGTGGTGATAATATAATGAACAATTTATATTACCTTAAAGAGTTAGGTGTAAAGTCTAATTTTAATGTGACCACAATCTATATATTATTTTTGAAGTACTAATTTGAATATGTCTAATAAATCACATTTATTTACACATTATGCTATTGAGCATAAAAGGAAATATTTTTGGACATTTAATTACGAAAAACCAAATAAGGAAATATTACAATCTTTTCCAAAAATAAATAAAACAAAATTAAAGAAATTATGTAAAAAATATTTGAAAAAAAAATAAAAATATGTAATTCACATAAATACATTATTACATAGTTTTTTTATAAAAACTAGCATTAAAATTTTATTTAAATCAAAACAGGTTTAATTAATATTATTAAGAATTTAAAACGAGTTGAAACAATTATTTGTATTTTGAATCCGGGTATTTTCGAATCCTAAATATAATAAATAATAAATTATTGGTCTAATCAACTTATAAATTATATTAAAATTTTCTATACGAAATATATAATAAAAATATATATATTATTATTTTTGAAGTACTTTTTAAACTTTTCCAAAAAAACTTACTTAACTACATACTATGTCATTGGTTTTAAACTCAGTTAAAGAGTTATGTGAAACTTACACACAAACATATCTCATTCTATATATACTTTTTAAAATTAACTTAAATATTAACAAAACAATAAAACCAATTTTAAACATAAAACCAACCACTAATTTCATATTTTTGATATAATCTTTTTATTTTTCTTACGGAGGAAGGTCTATAAAAATTTTCAGAATATAAATATTTTTATAAAGTATATAGTTTAGTTTTTATATATAATCATTGTTCATATTATAAGTTTCTATTTATATTAATATTTTAGATGTTAATAAACATTTATATTGAACATAGAAAAAGTTTGTTTAAATCAATTAACACTAGCATAACAATTATTTATCAACGGGTTCGGTTTCGGAAAAATTCTAGATAAATGACCGAAGTTTGAAAATAATGATTAAACTTTATCATAAACAAATTTTGGATAATTCGGGTTCAAATCTAGAAATTTGTTTTGGCTCCGGTTTTCGGGTAGTAAATTTTTCAATTTGTTCGGGTTATTTATTTTTGGAACGGTTTCGGTTCTTTAATTTCGGTTTGGTTCCAATTATGTACTTCAAATATAATTATAATTATTATTATTTTAAATAATTTTTGGGTAGTTAGAGTAGTTTAGTTTAGTTCTAAAAAATTGAGTTCGGTTCGGAATCGATTTCAGGTATTATGGTAGTAAATTTCCCTATACATTCGAGTTATTTGTTTTTAGGATCAGTATTGATTTGGGGATTTCGGTTTGGTTTGGGTTCGATATTTCGGATCCGGAAGTTTGTCCATCCCTAATTTTTATAGTTTATAATAGTTTGGAATAAACCAACTTACAAATTATTTTAAGATTTTGCTATATAAAATCTATTTCTCATTATATATTTATTTGCATAAACAATTAAAGAATAAAATACTCTTTAGAAATTCTGAATATTTTTATTTATTTTACAAAAACAGAAAAAATATTACAAACTTTTAAATTAACTCGTATATATATAAAACTATTTTTAAAAAACATAAACCCGTGGTGTTCCACGGGTTAAATCCTAGTGTCATATTAATTAGTAACAAACATATAATAACGGAGTAAACATTTCATTTGAAAATTGTCGTTACCAATCACGATCTATAGATTCGTCATCCTTATTTTTGTTCTTGTGTATTTTCTTTTTCTCAACAACTAAAGTGTACACTTCGTTAGCAAACTTTAAATAAAGTGCATGTTTATAAATTGAGAAATATGAGATAAACATTACGTCACGTAATTTAATTACTTGAAACTGTTTCCTTTTGTTTAAGGGAAATGTAATTTTTTCTTGTTAAACTAAGTTAAAATATATAAAACGTGTTATTATTTTTGAAAAAAATACTAATATGTTTTTGTTTAAAAATGTAAAATAATTTCACTCCCATAAATTAATTCAAAAAATTGAAAGATATGTTGAAGTTTTAATCAATTACATAAGGGCTCCCAAATAAAAATGCAAAAACACTGTTTAGTAGTAATAGACTAAATATTTAATAATGAAACCTATTTTAACAAAAAGTTAACCATCTACATTTACATTCACAAAGAAGCTTTTGCGTATAGAGAGAAAACAAAAATTAAATCGCCGAAAGATATAAAAGGAAACAAAAATTAAAACACAAAACAGAGAAAAAAAAGTAGGAAAATAAAAAGCAAAACAGAGCCCCACAAGTATAAAAATATTCCACAAGAAGAAACATCAACGAAAGCTTCAAATTTTCTTCTCCATCTCTCTCTCTCTCTACAGATTTCTGAAAATAATATCACTGATTTGTATTTAAAAACCATAGCAATAGTCTCCATCTTCCATCAGAAAAGAAAGAAACAGGTATTGGGTTAATTTCAGTTGAATAATTTCACTGTTTTTATTTCAATAGAGTTTCAAAGGTTTGATCTTTGTTTGTGGGTTGTGTTGGACTTTCTAAAAGTTTCTTACTTTCTGCAATTTCAGACTATTCAGTTTCTTACAGTATCAATGCTCAAATATAATTTTCTCTGTTTGATTCTCTTTTATTTATCTCTCTTCTTTTTGTGTGATTAAAGATTATAATTTAGCTTAACTTCTGTTTAATCTTCTTATTGAAGCATCATCACCATTGAACCCTTGATTACATTGATAAACTCATTTTAAATTCTGCAGGGTATATATATATATATATATATAAGACATATACAAGTCTCTGTGAGCTTATATAGTAATGGTTTCTGAGCTGAAACAAACTCTAACCAAGAGACATGGTCCTCTTCAACTATGGGAGATTATAGTCATTGCTCTATTTGCATCATTCATTGTAATCCTCGGCATTTCGATATGGCTAAGCTTCCGTAAAAAACCCAAAAGATCGAACAAAACGCCGCTTCCCGTGACTCAACCTCCTCCTCTTCTTGAACAAATCAAAGAGATAAGTGTTGATCATGTCTCTTCTAACAACAATAGTACTTCTCATCAAACTCTAGATGAAGAATCCGGAGAAAAGGGCACTGAAAACGGCTACAAAAACTCCGGTTCTTTAGAGAGAAAACCCGCTGTTGAGCCACATTTGCCTCCTCCTACTGCTACTTCGTCTCTCACGGGTCTTCCCGAGGCTTCTCGCATTGGTTGGGGGCATTGGTTCACTCTACGTGACCTTCAGGTCGCGACTAATCATTTCTCAAAGGATAATATCATTGGTGATGGTGGTTATGGAGTTGTTTACCATGGGACTCTAACTAACAAAACACTTGTAGCCGTCAAAAAGTTGCTCAACAATCCGTAATAGTCTCTGAACAAACATTGTTCTTTATCCATCTTAATCGGTTTATCGAATGCTAATGATGTGTTGTTTTATGTTTTAGAGGGCAAGCTGATAAAGATTTTCGAGTTGAAGTTGAAGCGATAGGACATGTCAGGCACAAGAACTTAGTTCGGCTTCTTGGTTATTGTGTTGAAGGAACACATAGGATGCTTGTTTACGAGTACATGAACAACGGGAACTTGGAGCAATGGCTTCACGGAGACACGAATCACCAAGGGTGTCTCACTTGGGAGGCTCGGATCAAAGTTCTTGTGGGGACTGCAAAAGCGTAAAGCCCCCCTTTGATGATTCTTGTTTCTTGTTTATCTTGGTAATGTAAGCTCATTGAGAATGTGTTGTTACACAGGCTTGCTTATCTTCACGAAGCTATCGAGCCGAAAGTGGTACATAGAGACATAAAATCAAGCAATATACTGATGGATGACAGCTTCGACGCTAAGTTGTCTGATTTCGGTCTTGCAAAGTTGCTTGGAGCTGATAATAGTTATGTCAGTACTCGAGTTATGGGTACATTCGGGTGAGTTGTTAACTCGAATTGCTCATAGTAATCTGCATTTGCTTATTGAAGCATTTCTTCTTTGTTCCACTACAGATATGTAGCCCCTGAATACGCTAATTCTGGCCTCTTAAACGAGAAGAGCGATGTGTACAGTTTCGGTGTTGTTCTCTTGGAAGCCATAACTGGAAGGTACCCTGTGGATTATGAGAGGCCTAAAGAAGAGGTAGAGAAAACATTCATACACACTGAATGTTCGAACACGATAATTGCATAGATTAGTATTGAAACATGAAATGTGTGTGTGTGTCTGTGTGTTTTAAGGTGCATATGGTGGAGTGGTTAAAGATGATGGTTCAAGAGAAACAGATTGGAGAAGTTGTGGATAAAGAGCTTGAGATCAAACCAACAAAGACCGAGCTTAAAAGAGCGCTTTTGACAGCTTTGAGATGTGTTGATCCTGATTCAGACAAGAGGCCGAAGATGAGTCAAGTAGCTCAGATGCTTGAATCAGATGAATACCCTGTGATGATGCCTAGAGAGGTAACAACATTCAAAAGACTTTGATCTTATAAGAGTGTTAGTAAAAATGGTTTCATGAGTGTTCTTTTTTTTTTTTTTATTAGGACCAAAGAAGACGAAGGAGGAGTCAGAATCAGAACTCAGAGAAACCATAGGGAAAGTAAAGAGACCAATACAGAGGAGATTATATTAGATGCAAAGATATGAGTGAGAAACAGAAACATCCCATCACTTTCTATGACTTTGGGGGTTGATAAGAGTAAAAAAAAATAGAGTTTTCTTTATTATTATTTAGATTCTTTACTGTTTCCATGGCTTAATTATTTGATATGCATAGAGAGAGAAGAAGAAAATTTCTATCTCTTGAGAGCTTTTGTATAGTTTTGTTGTACTTACATTTATACACATTCAGTTACAGACAAAGATGTTATACATTATGTAAATTTCAGTCTACCTTTATATTTACTTTCCAACATAAAATTCTCTAAACATGTACATATTATTTCCAATGTGACTTGCACAATATTATTTCAAGTCAAAATAAAATGGATTCAGAATAGGAAAAAAATATTGTACACTTGCACAAATTAAAAGTTTTTGTATACACATATCTTTGATCTTTCCCTCGCATATGGTAAAATTAGAAGAAACTTACACAACATGCATTTACTAGTATAGAATCAGAGCAACATTCATGTCTTTCAAGTGGTATGGTTTTTTATGACAGAAAATATCAAGAATCCTATCTTAAGAATTTACACAAATCTGATTCAAACAAAAACAAATGAAATTGTGATTTCATCAAGTGTGGAGTATATCAATAAGCGTTGTTCCTGTGCGGAGTCTGTTGAGCAGAGCGAGGAGGATTGAGCAGAGGCTGAAGAGCCTTGACTACTATACTCATGTTTGGCCTAATGTCTGCCTCATATTGCACACATAGAGCAGCTACTGCAGCCATCTGATCATACCCGAGACACAAGAGAGAACTCAATATCAAAATCACATATATACCCGGGGTTTAAAGTTTCGAAAGTTAGGTTCTAATGTTAGAAGAGTGTTTTTGTTGTTTTGGCTGATTTGCTTGGGTGCAAAGGTTGGAGAAGTAGTTTCAAATTCATGTCTTAAAGTAAACCTTTTATATAGCAACAAAAGGTGTGACATGGTATGGGGAAAATTACCTTGGCAACCGCTTTGGTAGGATATTCTCCGTTTAGTCTTTCATCAACACACTGCTTCACCTTGTCTTCACTCAGTTTAGGGGTTGCCTGCGACACAAAAAGGCGTTATCAGTAATGGTTTTCATCTCTAGGGAAAGTTCAAAGTCTCTAAATCTCTCACTAGTAAGCAGATTTTTCCTCACACAATTACAGAAACACACCTATATGGCTATACCCAAGACATTCCTTTTTAGGCATTGACACTGTTTTCTTGTAATAGTAATATGTAGGATAAGAATGGCTAAACAAATCAATGATTTAATATAGGTGGGAATAAGTGTTGTTGAATTCACTCAGCTGAATAAATCATGTATTTTCCAAGAGTTTGGTTCCTAAATGATTCTCTTTTATCAATATGAGAAAACTAGAATAAAAAGTAGACAAGGCTTGCACTATGCATTACCCATGTCACGAGGCTCTGCTGTCCACGCGGTAAGGTATGATCAACTGGTTTACGACCTGTGAGGAGCTCAAGCAGAACAACGCCGAAACTATAAACATCACTTTTTGTGCTCAATGTCCCTGTCATTGCATACCTGAAATCCATAACCAAAACACGTTCAAAACTCTGGTCTAGTCAATTAGAAGAGACTCAAGGCATATAAACCGCGTAAAGGTATGCACAATGCTCATCAAAGCTTTAATACAAGTGAGAATAGTGCCTAAAAACATTAGATAATGACAAAAAAATTGTTTCCGAGCACGATTTGAATGTTAACACATGATTAGTGTGAACAAAGAAAAATTAAATATCATTGTCCAAAGATAAAACAAGCAAGGCTTTACTCTGGAGCGTGATAGCCAAACGTTCCCAGCACACGAGTTGAGTGAAGGCGAGCCGCCATGTCGGGGGCTTGGTTGGACAAATCGAAATCAGCAACCTTGGCAACATCATCGTCAAACAGAAGTACATTGCTGGATTTGATGTCTCTGTGGACAACGTGAGGGTCTGCCTTCTCATGCAAGTACTCGAGTCCTCTAGCCGCACCAACAGCAATTTTAGCTCTCTGGTGCCACAACAAAACAGGACCTAGTTGTGCACCTTTAACACCTTTTCGACCTGCATCAACCAAGTCACCAAGTATCATTAGTTTACTCCTAAAACATCAAGAAATGGTATGCAACTTCCTTCAATTATAGTTTTTTTTTATTTTCATGTTTTGTAAAGAATCAATGCTATACATTAGTAACTTACCATGAAGAATATCATGAAGTGATCCATTAGGAGCATATTCATAAGCCAGAACACGGAGTGGACCGTTAACGCAATAGCCCAAAAGTGCAATCACATTGTCTTGTCTCAATCTTGAAACCATTGATACCTGTTAAAGCTCTTAATGTCAGTAACAAAGCAAAAAACTAAACAAAACAAACCTAACATAATTCGCACTGAACAACAAGAGGCAAGAAAGTACACTGTTTTTTGAAGGCAAAATCTATGTAATGAAAGCCCCAAAAATTATAACAATTTTATTACTTGGGTAGGATCTACCTGGGAGAGAAATTCTTGATCCGGCTGCTTATTGGAATCCAACTTCTTAATAGCAGCAGCCTTACCGCTTTTGAGAACACCGTAAAACACTCTTCCGTATGAGCCCTCACCGATCAATGACTTTGGACCATAGTTATCGGTTATATCCTTCAATTCATCCGCTGGAATAGCCGGAACAGAGATAGGCTGCATTTGAATAACTGGCGGGTTTTTAGGTGGATCTTTCCTTTGATGATGATCTCCATTGTAACCTTGATTTTAAAGAAAGTTCATTAACTTAAGACACTAAAGCAGTGTGAAAATAGAATAGAAACATATATAAACTACGGTACCTGGCGCGCTGTGCGTTGTTGGCATATGTCCGGTTTTAGCAACTCGATGGAACTTATCACCACGAAAACAATCAAAACAGGCCATTAAGCTTTTCCTCTCACACGAGCCTGATGAAACTGTAATAGAATATATATATATATGTTCACAAGGCAAAACATTCTTAGTGGTGATGCAGGACAAGAATTTTTTTAGAGCTAAATAGACATTAGAAAAAGCTTGTAATAATAGGGGGTTTTAAGACGCATAAGAGAGTAAAAAAATCGTTATTCCTATACCATTATAAAGTTTCTTCATAAAAACTGCATAATTCGAATGAAACCCATACACTAACAACAGAGACATTTATAAGACCTAGAATTACATAAGTCAACGATCGTAACATCTTGAAGTTGATAATAACTATATATATATTAACTCTAAAAATCCAGACCGTATCATCAAAATCGATGCCTAGGTTAAAAAAACTCCGATCAAAAATCCAAGTAAGAACATATAAGGAAAGTCATAAGAGTTGCTTAGAAGAAGAAGAAGAAGAAGAAGAAGAAGAAGAAGAAGAAGAAGAAGAGGAAATCACTTACGGTAAAGTAGGCAGACTTTTATTCCCGGCGGAATTTTTGTTACAGTAAATGATTATATATAAAGGTTATAACATACGGCGCACGATAGCCTTACTTTATAGTACTACTAGTCTTTTCATTTTTTCTTCAACTTGGGATTATTCTTACTTTGTCGTGTTTTGAAAGTCAAAAGTCTTCGTCTAATAAATAATTAGCCATTTGGTTAACTAAATTTTGATTGGTTGACAATTTATATTATTTTTAAAAAATGAAACCTTGGCGGTAAATATAAATTCCACAAAATACATATATAAGCTTTACTATTTCAGTAGTAAATATTTTGAGTTGATTTTATATTTTGTTAGTTTAGTAAATTACTGGTAAGTTTCGTACGAAAATCACTAAGGGGGGTGTATTCAAACAATGTTTTGAAGTGATTTAAGTTTTGATGAGTTTTTATAAGTTTTTAAATGATTTTGATGAATTATAGAGTTTGTTATGATTTTTTATGAAAACACATTGAAATCCCACCTAATACCATGTCATTTGAGCTTTTACATTTTTAACTAAAAAAATACATTAAAACACATTGAAATCACTTAAAATCACTTAAAACCCATCATTTAATTTTTTTCAATAACAGTGGATTTTAAGATACTTTTTCAAATCACTCTTCCAATAACACTGGATTTTATAAGACATATTAAAATTCTTGTTTGAATAACACATGATTTAAAATTTTAACTCAAATCATTTAAAATCCTTGATTGAATAAACCCCCTAAATGAAAAGCTCAAGTACTCTTTATTAATACAAAGACTTCAAAATAGTGTATGATTCTGATGAAATATAATAAAGTTGTGAGTTATATATATATAAAGTCAAGATGTAAAGCATTTTAACAAAAAAAAGTCAAGATGTAAAGCAAGTATGTATATATTGACTAAATCATATTTTAAAATAATGTGATCGTGATCGTGATCGTGTACTTTGTGATATTTGGTCGTTGGTCTATACAAGTCAACAACCACCTTGAATCTTTCGCGTCTGTCTCACCTCAATTTCCACCATCTTTTCCTTCTTTGGTATACTCTCTACAAGTTAATTAAATAAATAATACATAATTTGCACCTTATTTATATACATTTACTTGTTTTTTTCCAGAAATAATTTAATTGTCAAAATTTAGATTTTTGCAAATTTTAAACATGTTGAGTATAACATATTTTTTGAAAAAATTGTTGTTTGCATTTGAGTTTACGAGTTACAAAATAAAACTAGCTATTTTGTTCAACACAACCGTTGATTTCAAATTCTTTTTTCTACGTGAGTAAGCCCATAAGCTAGAAACTGTCTCCTAAGCAGGCCCATATCAGATCTACTTCATGTCCTTAATTGTTGGATCACTACATCGCCATTTGGGCCTTAAGCCTTCGTTTTTTTTTGGATATTATCATAACATTTTCTTAGTTTATAACTTTTGAAAACATGTTGCAAGCGATTTGGAAGAAATCAGTATACAAATCTCACCTAAACCCAAAAGAAAAAATCTAATTTTTTTTTGTTGACATAAAAAAGGAAAGAATTCTATCTTGTCTTTTTTTCCGGTGGCAAGTGGACCCATCACTAAAAGAGTCAAGAGACAGCCTGTGTTGTTATTAAATTATTAATACCTCATTACCACCGGTCCCGTCCGGTTTCCCGGTAATTATTACATTCCCGTTCTCACTCACCGACACAAACCCTTTCCCTCCATTAACTTCTTCATCATTTACGATATTACAATAATCAATTATCCATTAATTACTCAATTAAATTAAGATTTACATGCTTCAAAATATCTTACTAATTACTTATGATTTGCATTAACTACACTGCATTTAATGATTCGCAATCTTCAATTTAGATGTTGTATTTTCACGCGATGGTCCCAGTTAAGCACTAAACCGACGGTTAACATTAGCTCATATTTATAGATCTAATCTCAGCCGTCCAATATTTGGATCTCATTTTTCGATGAATATAAACTTAAAGTTACGATCTTACCCCTTATTCATGGCCTTCTCCTATATATAAAGCTTGTGTGCTCCACTTTCGTGCCACCACATTTCTTTTTTAGCTGCACAATCTCTCGTCTTCCTACAAGGTATGTAATCTCTATCGTAGATTCACAATGTTCTTACCGATTCTGCATCCCTGTGTTTTGTCTGAATCTCTTCGATATAATTTGTGTTTTTGATTTTTTAGATTTGATTATCTGATTGCGATTTTTGAATCTCGCCATTGTTGTTGTTTGTTTGATTTTTGAATCGAACAGAGAAAATGGAATCGTTTTTGTTCACATCTGAGTCCGTAAACGAAGGACATCCAGACAAGCTCTGCGATCAGATCTCCGACGCGATCCTCGACGCATGTCTCGAGCAAGACCCAGAGAGCAAAGTAGCTTGCGAGACGTGCACGAAAACCAACATGGTCATGGTTTTCGGCGAAATCACGACCACAGCTAACGTCGATTACGAGAAAATCGTCCGTAAAACCTGCCGCGAGATCGGATTCGTCTCCGCCGACGTCGGCCTAGACGCAGATAACTGCAAAGTCTTGGTCAACATCGAGCAACAGAGCCCCGATATCGCGCAAGGCGTACACGGACACCTCACGAAGAAACCGGAGGATATCGGAGCCGGTGATCAAGGCCACATGTTCGGTTACGCCACGGACGAGACGCCCGAGCTTATGCCGCTTAGCCATGTGTTAGCGACTAAGCTTGGAGCTAAGCTCACGGAAGTTCGAAAGAACGGGACTTGCGCGTGGCTTAGACCCGACGGTAAGACGCAGGTCACCGTCGAGTATTTGAACGAGAACGGAGCTATGGTCCCTGTACGAGTCCACACCGTTCTGATCTCGACGCAGCACGACGAGACGGTGACTAACGACGAGATCGCCGCTGATCTTAAAGAGCATGTGATCAAGCCTGTGATCCCAGAGAAGTATCTCGACGAGAAGACGATTTTCCATCTAAACCCGTCTGGTCGTTTCGTCATAGGAGGTCCTCACGGTGACGCTGGACTCACCGGGCGTAAGATCATCATCGACACTTACGGTGGTTGGGGAGCACACGGAGGTGGTGCTTTCTCGGGAAAAGACCCGACCAAGGTCGATAGGAGCGGTGCCTACATCGTTAGGCAAGCGGCCAAGAGCATTGTAGCGAGTGGGTTAGCTAGAAGGTGCATTGTGCAAGTATCTTACGCTATTGGTGTCCCTGAGCCGTTGTCTGTGTTTGTGGATAGCTACGGAACGGGGAAGATACCGGACAAGGAGATACTCGAGATTGTGAAGGAGAGTTTCGATTTCAGGCCAGGGATGATATCGATAAACTTGGATTTGAAGAGAGGAGGTAATGGTAGGTTCTTGAAGACTGCTGCTTATGGACATTTCGGTAGGGACGATGCTGATTTCACTTGGGAGGTTGTTAAGCCACTCAAGTCTAAAAAGGTCCAAGCTTGAAAACCTCTCTAAGCTATTGAAGAATTTTTATTATTATTACTATATGTTATTGTTCTGGTAAGAACGTTTAAGAAAACCATGTTTTGTATTACTTTTTTTGGAGAAGATGATTACATAAAGAAGAATATTATTTATGAGAGTTCATTAGTGATTCCATGAACACAGACATCTGCTTCAACGATACAAACATCTTTGAGCAATAAGCCACTGTTTGGCTGTGTTAGATAAACCATTGATACGTATTTAACCCATCCGTTCTCCGAGCTAGATCGGCTAAACCATTTAGTAACTGCAACGATTATGCGACACACACAAGTTATAGATCAGTAAGTGAAACTGTTTCAGACAAGTATCAAAGACTTGTGTGTTGTGTTTTACCTTTCCCCGCAATGTGCCTGGCTTGAAGCTGATCAAATACTCGTATCGTAAACTCTACGAATATCTTTGTACTGTCTGAAACGGTTTCAGGATCCGCGAGTATTAGATAGGCAGAGAGATGTGTTCCGGTTCCTTGCTTTGTTCCTGATGGATAAAACCTTATCTTCCTGCGTTTTAAAAACCATTTTCACCTTAGAGTAACTTTACCTATGGTTTTGAGATAAGTTATCAAATAGTATAGTGTTACCATTTTCTATCTCCAGCAAAGAAAGCATTAGAATCATAGCTTTCTTTGTCTAGCTTCGAGAAATTTTCGATCTTCCATACATGTTTAGAGCTAGTAGCATCTTTAATCATAGATAAACATTCTCCTCTCCCACTTCTCCTCTCCTTGGAAACAAACACATCAGCTCCAAACATACATGTGTCTTCAACAAGGTAACCGTTTGACGCGTCATTGAAGGTACCGGTAGTGATGAATTTATCGAATCCCCATTCGCGCTTGACCGTGTGAAACCGTCTCTCTTTCCCTGTAAACACACATAAAGCATGTCAAGGTGGAACTAGGATGAATGAAAAAGCAGAGTTTTCAAAAAGTGTACCTTGTAGGATCAAATAAGTATCTTTGTTTTGATCAAGCAAATACAGACGAAAAACCGTGGAAACCTCCCATCCTAGACCTAATGAAGCAGAGTCAGCAAGAGACAAGTAAACAGAAACATGATCTTTCATGTTCTTGGTCTTGTTTCCATTTGGATACAGGACAAGTTTCCTACAAGCAAATATCCACATATTATATTTTAGACATGTTATAAAAGATAATACAATAGTAATGAGAAGAAGAAAGTTTCTGTTATAGTGAAGACATAACATACCATTTGTAGCCTCCAGCTTCAAAGCTATCAGTTTCATATCTCTCTATAGCATGCTTTGCAAGGAGTGAGAAAGACTCTATCTTGACAATGTAATGCGTTGGAGGGGCATCAGATATAGATTTTATAATCTCTGCAATGAATTTTCTAAACAAGGTAAGTGATATATAGGAAGAGAAAGATAAATGATATATATACCATCATGATCGCCGAAACTAGCCATGAGAAGATTTGCAAAAACAAGAAAGGGCACTACTGGAATATGCAGATATAGCATCAATCTCCATTTAACTTTCTATATATATAAAAATCGTGGTTAGGATCAAATTAACCGTTATACTTTGCTTGAAAAGATAAAACCTTTTCCTATGCATGAAGACTTATATTCCTTGTGAAAAGTTGCATAACCAAAAAAAAGGCAAGAATATGCATGAAACTTAGCAAAGCATCATATACTATGCAACCCCTGAACAAGGAGACAACAAGCATCACTTGAGAAACCATGAAATATATAATTTACTTGTTTTAAAACTTTTTTCCTAGTAAGACATTAACACCATGAACATTGCATAAACCCAGCACAATCTCCCATGTATATTTTTCTTTTTTATTTATTTACTAGGTGGTTTGACCCGCGCGCATGGCGCGGACATAAATAAATATAAAAAAAATTACATGAAAAATAATTAATATTGACATTTTTAAATGAATTCAAATGGTACAATAATTATAATTCAAACTATACCTTAAGATCACGATGAGGTAAAACAAAAATAAAAATGTTATAAATTATCCATAAAAATGATAACATGAAAAATAACAAACTTCAAAAATATGGCTTTGTGTTTTATGGTAAACTTATATGATTTAAAATTTAAAATTTATTTTATTTTTATAGTTTTTCGCTTTTGAGAAACAATTATAATAGTGATAGGAGATTTTATATAAAACTAATCCATTAAATTGAAAAATTGTTACAAATGTAAGTTTGTATGCTACCAAAACATATGTATGTTACATATTCTATACAAAATAATAAGTTTGATACTTAAAGAAAAGTGAAAGTTGTATATGTTCACAAACTAATTTGGTTAATAAAAATAAAGTGTATTCAACAAAATAGTTTTATAATAATTAAAGAAAAACTCATTAATGAAGATGTTAATAATTATAATGGCTTTGGATTACGAAAAATATAAATTGTATGATGTGGTATAAATTTTTTTATATTAACATATTTATAACAATAAATCAATATTTATCTAACATTTTAAACGAAGTTAAGTTTATAATATTTACATACATATTAGAAAAACTAATGATCAACTTGAATCATAACGAATGTAAACAAAATCAGAATAGGCATGTAGGACCATTTATAATAATAATAAATTTTATTAAATTTTATATAAATTAAAATTCCCAAAATATTGACATCGTATATAACTTTAGGAAAATATTATTGATATTTTGAAATATTAAATTAATAAATAATATATAATGATATAAACCATTGAAACATAAAAAGAAAATTGAGAAAATAAGTATATTTCTAGACATAAATTTACTAATTGAGTGATTTTTTTAATTTGCTATAATGTGATCTTGACTTTTAAAATTACAATTTTACCATTAACTTTAAAATTGTCAAATCTCGAATGGTTGCATGTAAATGTTCATATGTGAATGATTTTGAGTGAATAATCGTTTTTAATGATAATTAGTATGATGTGAATGATAAATAATATATGTGAATGCATGATTTATGTCAATGGTGAGTTGTTAATGACCTCAATGAATGAAATATGTGAATGATTTTGTGAATAATTTTGTGTGAATAAGATTAAATTTGTTATTTTAAGTACGAAAATCAAATTAAATTACCCAAAATTTAATTATTACATCAAAAAAAATTAATTGACAAATTATTTTTTAAAATGTATATAATATGTTAATTAACTCAAAAATAAAGGGATAATCATAAACAAAAACATTAAATTAATAAAAAATAAAAAAATTTCCTTGATTTTAGGAAATATAATTAAAATTTCGAAATATCAAATTAACAATAATATATGATGTTATAAACTATTAAAAATAAAAAGGGATAATTATAAACGAATAACAAAATAATAAATTAATAAAAAATATATAAATTCATTAATTTTAGAATATATAATTGAAATTTCCAAATATTAAATTAATAAATTTTAGAAAACATAATTGAATTTTCGAAATATTAAATTAATAAATAATATTTGATGATATAAACTATTAAAAAATAAAGGAGATTATCATAATTTTAAATTTTTTATTATATTAATAAAAAATAAAAAATCATTAATTTCCTACAAGCTCTAGGGAAGTACCACTCTTTATAACTTTTTTCCAAACCCTAACAATCAAAACTCTAATCTTAAATCTATCAGATGATGGATTGAGGTCTTTAAAGGACACAAACGTAGTCGAAGAGCGCTTAGAAGTCATTATTATCTAGTTAAAGGATATGAAGAGCACAAAAATAGTAAGGACTCAGATTCTTGGAAGCTAGCAATAAATTTTGTTTTAAAAGATTTGTTTGAAGTCGTATTTATAACCAAGGAAATCATGGATAATTATCCCAAAAACAGAGAACCGATAAGGGGAAGCAACAGGTGTAGAAATAGAATAAACATAAATAATCGAGAATTTCCCTAAAAAATGATAAAAAAGTGAAGTTTAAAAGTAAATCATTGAAATCAAAGTAAAAAATATAAACGTAAGGAGATATGATATTTGTTAAGGAAGATTATAGTTTGGAGAGAGCTTTAAAAATTACTCATGGATAGATGATGATTAGTGTTTCCACGAAATATGTGTTGCGTGGAATAAGAAGTTAACGATTGACATATTTATAACTTTAACTAAATACATTTGAATATTTTAAAAAAGGTTTAAATAAACTTAAATATTAAATTGAATATCTTTTATATTAATTCAAATAAACTTAAATATTAAATCGAATATGTTTTATATTAACTCAAACGATTGAAAACAAATATTAAAAAATTAAATTTCCTACAAAAGCTCTCCATGCGACACGTAGGCGAAAATCCTTCCTATTTATTATATATGATTTATTTATTTCTAGTTAAAAAAAAAATTAATAATAATTAAAAAGGGAACCAATCGAGGGCCGCCACGTGTCCGTGGGTCCACGAATTTTTCCAGAACCGAATCCAAGAGGGGAGATCTTGTTAATATTGTGGGCCCCATGCTCTAAGAGATTGTTTAAATCTTGCTTGTTTATGCTCTAAGAGATTAGTCTTTAACCGGTTATTTTCCGGTTATACAGTTTATATATCTTTATATAAAACCGCGGTCATTACCAAGCTTCTGTCTTAAAAAGAAGGTCTCCAATTTACCTGCCACGTGTCTTGACCAGCGTGGTCTGTAGTGTACCTGATTATTACCTCTTCTCTCTCTCTTTAAACTTTAGAAGAAGAAAAAAAGGAAACAAAAGTCGAAATCAGTTTAGTGTGAATTTAGTTACGACGGTGACGGCGACGGCGATGGCGACGGAGGATACGTCGACGCAATCATACAGCGAGCAATGGTATTGGGACGATCGCTACGCGAACGAATCTGAGCCGTTCGATTGGTACCAGAAGTACTCTTCGTTAGCTCCTCTCATCAATCTCTACGTTCCTCACCGTAACCACAAAGTCCTCGTCATCGGCTGCGGAAACTCAGGTAAAGATAGAAACTTTTATGGATCTGTTTGATTTCCCTTTCTAATTTCATATGTTAAAGCTTTGTCTGTGTCTGTGTGTGTTTGTCCTGTGTGTAGCGTTCAGCGAAGGAATGGTAGATGATGGATACGAGGATGTTGTCAATATCGATGTTTCTTCTGTTGTGATTGATGCCATGAACAAGAAATATTCCGACCGTTCTCAGCTCAAGTGTATGTCTCTTTTTTGTTTTGTTGAAGTTGTTCTTCTGCTCTCAATGTTGCAATTTGTGGAGGAATGTATGAGATAACAACAGAAGAATTGTTCTGATTTTTCACTAGCCGCGTTTCTTATATCGGTTATGTAATAGATTTAGCATTGGTTTGTGTTAATTTTGGAAACAGATTTGAAGATGGATGTGCGTGATATGAAGGCGTTTGAGTCTTCTTCTTTTGATGCTGTGATTGATAAAGGTATGTATATGAAACTACATCCTTTATTAGCTCTGAGAAAATCGTGTTTCGTTTCGTGTTATAACATTTTGGATGTTTGTGTGTGTATATGTGTGTGTTTTCCAGGAACCTTGGACTCCATTTTGGTGAGTTTCTCTTTACTTATATTCAATCTCTAGATTCTGATTCTGTTCAAAAGTGTTATCCTTTTTTTGTCAATGTATAGTGTGGGAGCAATTCGAGGCAATACTCAGCACAGATGCTTGAGGAGGTTTGGAGGTACTTTATATTTCGCGTTAATTGTTGAATGGGTTCTCCTTGTATTATTTCTTTCTTGATTCTTTCCACGTATAATGAAGCAGTTGATGAAAACTATAGGGTTCTCAAGGATAAAGGAGTCTATATCCTGGTAATATCCTCACATCTTGGGTTATGATTATATGTTTCTTTCTGTTTAAGTGCGCGTTTTATTTTGGCTAAGTTATCTTCAGATTACATATGGAGCTCCAACTTACCGGCTTCGGCTGTTTAAAGAATCATGCTCTTGGACAACGAAACTCCATGTTATAGGTCAGCTTCAATTTGGAAACCATCAGTTAATTCGTATCTTGTAGTGTTCTCTGCTAAAACTAGACTTGCTGTTGTGCAGACAAAAGTTTAACCGGACAACCATCAGAAACGCCACAATGGGAACTGACGAAACCGGTTCCTCTAGATGCTGATGGAAGTTCAGTGGAAACTGCAATTGGCAAAAGCCCTGATGTCCATTACATTTACGTATGTACCAAGGTATGCCCCACATTGCTTTCTGTAGCCGTTTTAGCTAAGAAGATGCTTTTCTACGTCTGGCTTCCACATAGATCATGAACTCACTCTCGATATTGGTTTGAGTTTAACATGCGTCTTTGCTCATTCGAAAATTGTCTGGTCGTCTCAGGATGAGTCTTTGGAGACGGAAGCAGACACAGCCTGAAGTCATGAGAATCTGTTCACAGCCAGGTCCAAGGTCTGTTTTTTTCGGTCTTTCTTGTTTTTATGTGCAAGAGTGGAGATGATCATATCTTGTATTCATGTTGACTCCGCAATTAGAGGAGGAACAAAACTATAGTTTACTTTAATCAATGAGAAATGGTGGTCAAGTGGCTTACGGCCTCGACTCCGAAACACTGATTGCTAACTCTTCCCTTTATAGATATATAAACATACACATTACAGACAACATGTTACATCCCTTATACAAAACATCTCGCTAACGTAGTTCCATGAAAGCTACTTGACGTGGGACTTTTTGTCATGTCTATGTGAACGATCAAGCCCAAAAAAATAAACTCGAAATAGTTTGTTTACCTACAATTGCAGAACTTGTGCCCTTATTCAAATTGATGAACTAGCTTCATAGGTTTGACTCTGCAATATATACTCATGAGACAAGCCTCGAGAAAAAGCTCTTACCGATACCTTGTACCAGAGCTCTGTCCTTGAGTTCTTGTAGATGGATTGTTATTGTTGCTGGTTTTGCGATACTTTGCCAATTCATTATTAGCATGGGAAAGAAGCTTCTGGGCATTTTCCAGTCTTTTGGTATAATCAGTATCAGCGAGTTTAAATGACACTGTATCCTGTTTGATGACAAGAACTCAAAATCTTAGAATCAAACATATGCATTGAATAATAAAGAGTGCAGCGCGTTTGAAGTGCTATGCATACCTTTGCTTTCTGTGGAACACGTTGGTTACTAGCTCGTGCATCGTGGACTGCTCGATCAAGTTCAGCTAACTTCCTCAGCAAATTGCTCTTATCATTCTGCAAAAGGAAAGATAGATTCAGCGAGTTAAGAAAAACATAAAGAATCAATAGGTATAGAAGAAACTCCTGATCACCTTCAGCATTTCGTTTTGCATGGAAAGCAACTGAACTCGCTCGTGTAGTTGGTCCAAAGATATCTGTGAGGTAAGAACATCTGTATCTTTCTTGTTCAACTCTGACATGCAACTGTCCACACAAAAAGGCATGAACATCCCAAGAGGGCAAAGCTTACTTAAACTTTCTCGACAGATAGTGAAAATGCTTCAATTGAAAAAGATAAGCATCTTGATTCGTCATAGAAAACCATAGTAGAAGTAGGAGTAAGGGCTAACCTCTCTCTTTCTTTAACAAGAGCATCAATATGTCTCCTCAGGTTGATGAGTTCTTGGTCCTAAATCAAATTATAGACGAAACAATATCAATAACAATACTGATGACCAACTAAAGAAAGTGGATGTTGTTAAAGTATATAGCATCATCACCTTGGACAGGATCTCTTCAGCATGTTGCTTAGCCTCTTCAACGATTCTTTGGACCTGGTGCTGGTCAATCAACTCCTGAAATAACCCAATGAAGAAATCCGTATTTGTTAGAAAACGTATCTAAACTCTCTTGAGCATTGCATTTAATCAGATATACTTACAGCATAGCTGGTTATATCCATTTTCACACCAAGTAAATCCCGAATAACATCATGAGTCATGCTATCAGCTGCAGCTATCCTCGTGGTCAATGTGCAAATCTGTTTCAACATGAAGGATTCACTGAATCACTCTCAAATAGGATCAAGGTTAACATTACATCATAATCTACTGACAGGGCATTCTTTTAAAGATCTATAAGCACTCTAAAAGAAAGATTTAACAAATGCAGATAGGCAGAACCTCTTTCTGTTTAACTGATAACAATGACTCCAGTTCTTCAACGCGGACCCTTGCCATCGTCAATTCCTGATCCTTCTCCAGTTTCATCTGTTGTACCAACCCAACTATACATCTAAAAGGTGAACTTGAACCTCTGCTCCTTATTGAGCTTTTCTCAGTTTTATGTGCTATGGTCTCTGCACCTGATGAACTTGAGTCCTCTAATTTGAAGTCTCGGATCATGACCTCCAGAGTCTTGTACTGTTAAGATCGAAATCAAGGAAATTACATGAGATGCAAATGCCATCAAGGAAAATAATACTTCCAGGGGCTAATAGAATCTACACCAAGATGGTGAGTAGATAATATATTTAACATCATCAGAAATCTACAAACCAATTACCTTCTCTTGGTAAGTAGATGCTTGGGCCTCAGAATGCAGTAAAATTTCGGAAATGTACTCTTTTAGCTGTTTAATCTGTAAGTGGAGAAAGTTGAAGGTATGCACAATGTTAGATAATTTATGGAAAAATTGATCCGAGCAATCCAATAACACAACAAACCTCTTTGGTTTGTTCTGCTATTTCCTTTTGGAAGACTTGTATCTGACTATTCGCGTCTTGCAGGTCTTTTGGCCTATTGTACATTTATGTTTACCAAACTCAATGTTCAGTGAGAAAGATACACGAGAGAAACTAATATACTGAATATGATTAGGATGACTTATTGAAGTGACCATCACAATGTAGGTGTCTCATGTAGTCGACTATGTCACAAAACTATATGCATCACGTTGTAGGTGATTCATATAGTCGACTATGTCACAAAACTATATGTCGAAGTAGTTTGAAAATAGTGTCGTTGGAGTTATTGACCAAAGGACTTTCAATGGGCTTATTTTTGATATATGTAATCTCCTTGTGTACTTTGAGTTTAATTAACTTTGTGAAATGGATATCTTTTAAATATCTCTTACTCTCTCTCTTGTTCTTGTGTTCTTCATGAACTCAAGAACACAATCTTCATAAACACACACTAAACTAGCTTAATCTCTTCTTAAAATTAACATGGTATCAGAGCGATAAGCTCTTGAACCGATTCGCTTCCGCCAAATCTCTTTTAATCTCGTTTTTCATTCTTGTTCTTATTCTAGTCTCAATCTCAATCTCATTTCACTTCACAAAGATTTAATCTTGTTCGATCTCAAATCTCTACCATGGAAGACAAAGAAGCCAAAACCAACAACTCCAAGCTTCTTTGTCCGGTTACTTTGAAGGGCATAAACTACCTACTTTGGGCAAGGACGGTAAGAACCGCGCTTGGTGGCCGAGGACTATGGAAGCATATCCTCAAGAAGCCACTTGCCTTAACCGATTCAAGCTTTGAAGAAGAGGACGAAGTGGTGTCCGAGGAAGCCAAGAGGTTCCAAGAAGATCAAAAGGTCCTTGGAATCCTTCAAGGGTCACTCGATCCCACCATCCTAGAAGCCTATTCCTATTGTGAAAGCTCTAAAGAGCTTTGGGATACTCTCCAAACCGTCTATGGCAATGTCTCCAACCTTAGTCGGGTCTATGAAGTCAAGAAGGCCATAAATGACCTTAACCAAGAGGATACCGAGTTCACCAAACACTTTGGGAAGTTTAGGTCTCTTTGGGCTGAACTAGAGATGCTTCGGCCTAGCTCCATTGATCCAAAAGTTCTTAATGAAAGAAGAGAGCAAGACAAGGTCTTTGGCTTACTTCTCACCCTTAATGGAAGCTACAAGGATGTCATCAAGCATCTACTAAGGTCGGATACTCTACCAAACCTTGATGATGTGTGTGCTCAACTACAAAGGGAACAAGGGTCCATTGATCTTTTTGATAGCAAGAAGGAGCTAGTAACCGCCAACAAGGTTACCTTCAAGCCCTCTACCAAGACGTATGAAGAAAGAAGATCATGGACATGTGACCATTGCAAGAAGAAAGGCCACCTCAAGGACAAGTGTTGGATCTTACATCCACACCTCAAGCCGGCCAAGTTCAAAGACGCCAAGGCACATTTCATCAACGATGAGACCGCAAGCATTCCGAGCACAAGCGGATCAAACCGAGGAAAGGATGAAGAGTCCACAGCCATTGTACCTTACGCCGACGAGTTTGTAAGGAAATCCGATCTTGAGGCTCTCATCAAAGCCCTTAAGGGCTCCGGTATGGATTTCTTTTACTCCCTTAGTGCTCAAATATATGACAAAGAACCGAGTAAGCCTATTATAATTGATTCGGGAGCTTCTCATCACATGATTAGCAACTTAGACTTGATTAGTAATGTTAAACCGGCTTTAGGTAATGTCATTATTGCAAATGGGAGTAAAATCCCTATAGAAGGCTTAGGGAACCTTAAGTTGTTTGATAGAGATTCTCAAGCTCTCTATATGCCAAGTTTTACCTCTAATCTTATATCCGTTAAACGCATTGCTTGTGACTTGAATTGTCATGTTATCTTTGGGCCTAATGAAGTTATTTTTCAGGATATTAAGAGCAAAGAGGTCATTGGAAAGGGGATCACAAGAGGCAATCTTTATGTTCTTGAAGAGAATGACTCTAGTTCTTTATTTTGTCATGCCTTTAAATCGGTTTTAACCGAAACAAACAATGTTATTTGGCATTTTAGACTTGGTCATCCTCATTTGAATGCTTTAAAAACCCTTTTACCAAATGTTTCTTTTGATCATCAAACTTGTGAGGCTTGCATTTTAGGCAAGCATTGCCGAACCGTTTTCTCAAAATCAACTATGTGTTACAAACCGTTTGAATTGATCCACTCGGATGTTTGGTCCTCACCTTGTAAATCTAGGGATAATCATGCTTATTTTGTCACATTCATAGATGAAAGCTCTAAGTATACTTGGGTAACTCTATTACATTCTAAGGATAGGGTGCTAGAAGCTTTTAAGAACTTTCAAAACCATGTGACTAACCAATATAACACCAAGATTAAGATTTTTAGGTCGGACAATGGTGGGGAATATACTAGCCGAGCATTCAAAGAGCACATAGCCAACCATGGGATCATCCATCAAACTACTTGCCCATACACACCACAACAAAATGGTGTAGCCGAGAGGAAGAATAGACATCTCATGGAGGTCACGCGGTCAATGATGTTCCATATGAACATCCCAAAGCGGTTTTGGTCGGATGGGGTCTTAACCGCAACTTATCTAATCAACCGAACCCCCACTCAAATCTTAAACAACCAATCTCCTTATGAAGTTTTAAATAAAAGTAAGCCTTTTATTAATCATCTAAGAGTTTTTGGTTGTGTTTGCTATGTGTTTGTGCCTAGTGAGCAAAGGAACAAGCTTGAAGCCAAGAGCATCAAAGCTATGTTCATAGGCTATTCAAACACTCAAAAAGGATACAAATGCTATGTACCCGAGACAAGAAGGGTTTTAGTATCAAGAGATGTGAAGTTTCTAGAGGGCAAAAGCTTCTATGAAGACAAGAATTGGGAAAGTGTCAAGGACTTACCCGAGAATGTCATGGATAGAGCAACAAGCCTAAGGAACCTAATGAAGAACCTTGGTATAAGTGTTGAAGAAGAACCAAGACAAGAGGAACCAACTCAACAATCCACCCATCTTGATCATGCGGGGGAGAGTAGCAATGAGCAAGCCGGTTCCGAACCTCAAGAGTCTAATGGGTCCGGGGGAGAATCAAATGTTCAAAACGAACATCAAGCTTCACCCGAGACTCATGGGTCCGGGGGAGAATCAAATGTTCAAAAGGAACATCAAGCTTCACCCGAGACTCATGTTCAAGAAGACCAAAGTCATGCTCAACAAGAAGTTCATGACCAAGATGTGCCTCAACCACAAGAAGAACCGCCGGTTCTAAGGAGAAGTGCAAGGGTAAAGAAGCATCCATCAAATTGGGACCACTCCTTTGTTTACTACAATAGTAAGGCGATTGCTCATCCCACACAAGCTATATGCTCTCTAGCAAGCATTCCCGAGGAACACCAAGCCTTCACAACATCATTGGATCAACAAGTGATACCAAGAACATATGAAGAGGCAATGAAACAAAAGGTATGGTGTGATGCGGTGAAGGCCGAGAATAAGGCTATGGATGACAATGAGACATACTATGAAGCCGACTTACCACAAGGAAAGAGAGCGGTTAGCTCAAGATACATCTTCACTATCAAGTACCATAGCAATGGGGAGATAGAAAGACACAAGGCAAGGTTAGTGGCAAGAGGGTTCACCCAAACATATGGAGAAGACTACTTGGATACTTTTGCTCCGGTTGCAAAGCTTCATACCGTGAGAGTCATCCTTTCTTTAGCCACAAACCTCTCATGGGACTTGTTCCAAATGGATGTGAAGAATGCTTTCCTTCAAGGAGAACTTGAGGAGGAAGTATACATGACACCTCCACCCGGATTAGAAGAGTCCATTACACCCGGAAAGGTTCTAAGACTAAGGAAGGCTATCTATGGGCTTAAGCAATCACCAAGAGCTTGGTACCACAAGCTTAGCTCAACATTGATGGAAAAGGGCTTCAAAAGATCTCAATCCGAACACACCCTCTTTACCCGGCAAAGCCAAGAAGGTATAGTGGTTATCCTCGTCTACGTGGATGATATTATCATCTCCGGGGATAACAAGGTAGGTGTTCAAGAAGCTAAAGACTATCTTAGATCTAAATTTGACATTAAAGATCTTGGTAAACTCAAATACTTTCTTGGGATTGAGATTTGTAGGTCCGAAGAGGGTCTCTTTCTTTCTCAAAGAAAATATACTCATGACCTTCTAAGTGATGTAGGTATGCTAGGTACTAAGGCGGCTAAGACACCTCTTGAAGATGGATACAAGGTCATTAAAGAAGGCGGAGAGGAGGACCAACCTTACAAGGATCCAAAGCTCTATAGAAAGATGGTTGGGAAACTCATCTACCTAACTATCACTAGACCGGATCTATGTTTCGCCGTGAATCAAGTAGCCCAGCACATGCAAGCGCCAAAGCAACACCATTGGAGCATGCTTGAGAGAATCTTGAGATATCTCAAAGGAACTTGTGACTTGGGAATTTGGATGGGTTGCAACAAGAACACCGAGGTAGTTGGGTATTGTGACGCGGATTATGCCGGGGATCTAAAGGATAGAAGATCAACAACCGGCTATTGTACTTTCATTGGAGGCAACCTTGTCACATGGAAGACAAAGAAGCAAAAGATAGTGTCTTGTTCAACCGCCGAAGCCGAATATCGAGCAATGAGGAAACTTACTCAAGAACTTATGTGGTTAAAGAACTTACTTCAAGACTTGGGTATTGAGATCAAATCGCCAATGACCATGCATTGTGACAACGAAGCCGCGATTCATATAGCCTCTAACTCGGTCTTTCATGAGAGAACCAAGCACATCGAGATCGATTGTCACAAGGTGAGAGAGCAAATGATCAAAGGCACCATTCTACCGTGTTACACCAAGAGCCAAGACCAACTCGCGGACATCTTCACCAAATCCGCAAGCTTGAAAGTGTGTGAGTCAATTCTACCAAGACTTGGACTCACGATGGCTCCTAAGGCCTAAGTTGCTAACCGCATATCTTTGTACTCTTTTTCCTTAGGTGAGTTTTGTCCCATTGGGTTTTCTCACCAAGGTTTTAATGAGGCAAGGGTATGTAAGTTCCATGCTTAGCCATTACATTAGGCTAAGCTTGCGGGGGAGTATTGAAGTGACCATCACAATGTAGGTGTCTCATGTAGTCGACTATGTCACAAAACTATATGCATCACGTTGTAGGTGATTCATATAGTCGACTATGTCACAAAACTATATGTCGAAGTAGTTTGAAAATAGTGTCGTTGGAGTTATTGACCAAAGGACTTTCAATGGGCTTATTTTTGATATATGTAATCTCCTTGTGTACTTTGAGTTTAATTAACTTTGTGAAATGGATATCTTTTAAATATCTCTTACTCTCTCTCTTGTTCTTGTGTTCTTCATGAACTCAAGAACACAATCTTCATAAACACACACTAAACTAGCTTAATCTCTTCTTAAAATTAACATGACTGACCTGGAAATTTGACTTTCATATTCCTTTGCTCCATCATTGGTTGGGACCATAGCGCCAGTGAAGTTTTCAAATCTAAACAATCTCTGCCTGAGAGCTTGGAGCTCTGTCTCTAACGAGTCTTGAGTGGTGCAATGCCTTTTAACTTCCTCGTCCATATCATACACCTGAAAGCCAAATTAGCTCACAATTAAGTATAACAGTAAGTATATACCTATCAGATGTAGAGCATGAAAAACAAAGCAAACTAACCCGTCTTTCTAAAATATTTACAGTTCGCTCAAGTTCCTCGATAGAAATCTCTAGAATCTTGACCTCCTCTTCCTTCTGTTCAGCATATATTTTACTTGCTTCAGATTCCTACATGAGAGAAAATTTCAAATTCCTCTCAATCCTCAATATAGCCAAGGATCAAATGCTTAGAGATAAAAGGCTTCCAAGTAACATACCTGACGAGATTCTACAGCAATTGCCTCCTTTGCATCGGCTGTAGCATACGCCAACTCAAGCTTATGATTCAACGAAACTATTTCCTCGACAAGTTGATCTTTCTCGTTGCTGGACTTTTTCAAGTTCTCTTCAATGGATTTGACTGCGGAAAGCAGTTGCTTTTCTGCTGTAGGAGTCAAGTGAAGGATTTCTTTTTCCAACCTTTTGACAAGATCTTTTTGTTCATCCAATCCCTCTTCAGCTGCAACCTTTTCCATACATAGATCTCTAACGAGGACACTTAACTCATCATTCTGCTCCGTAAGAATTTGTATCCTCTCTTTCGCCTGCTCTAAATCTGACTTTGACGTAAACAGAGCCGTTTTCAACTCTATGGAGCAGTTTTCAAGATTCTCGTTATGAACAAAAAGATCACGAACTTGGCTTGCTTTCAGCTCTAGCTCTAGCTGAACTTTGCATAAAGCGTCAAACAACTCATCCACTTCATTTTTGATATCTCTTCTATCTGATGCAGATTCCTGAAGTAGCCTAAAATCGAAACGCAAGCCTTCAAACAGAGCTTCCTTTCTCTCAAGCTCTTTTTTCAGATACAAGTTCTCAAATAATAGGCTTTCATGTGACTGAACAACTTCATCATTTTCTAAACCTGTGACTATATCTACTCTGTTTTGCTTCCCAGTGACTTCATCTTCGGGATTATACCCAATGGCATTGATTTTCACCAACTGCTGGTTTTCTTCCTCCGCAAAGTGGGGACTGATAACATGTTTTCTATGACTCAAAATTTGATCGAGCAGTTTCCCAATGTGGCACTGGTATGTTGCATACATGGTGAACTCTCTCTCCATGTAATCAGATACAACCTGTTCAAGTGGTGTCCTTGAGTTGGAAATCAATTGGAGTAGCTCTCTCCCAGCTAAACGAACATGAGAAAATAAAGCCTCTAATGTTTCTTCGACTCCTCTTTTCATATCCAGAAAGTATTCTTCAAGCAAAGACACTGATCTTTCCATGTCCAACAAACTGGAGTGTGTTTGATTTATCAAGATCTGATTTTCTTGTTTACATGCAGATAGTGTAGACTTGACTTGTTCAAGGTCATCCGTTAGATTTTTTTGCTTAACCATTTGCTCTTCATGGATTTGAAGCCACACTCCAGTAATATGTTTTGAATTTTCATTGGCCCTTACTAATTCACATAGTGTGAGATCAGCTTCTTTCATGGTAGCATTGACAGCTTCAAACCGATCGAAGAAACTTGTAACAGGATCCACACTCTGCATATGACCCATATACATCTCAGAACAAAGCTGCATCGATACAAGTTCAATGTTTTACTTTGTCATTGACAGGGAACCATTTTTTATAGATGTTCACAAAACGAAAGGATGCTAATAGAAGCTTACCGAGTTACTGCATTTGCATTCTGTTTCTGCTCTCTCCATCATCATCGTCAATGGCTTTTCTATTGACTGCCTCCCCTCTGCATAAAACAAACTTATAGGTTATTTCTTTCACAGAAATAAAACCGGTGGCTTAGTCGTGCAAGATTTCGCATTATAGATCTTAAATTTAGGGTGGTAAGAGAAAACAATTAAAAGTATACCTCCACAGTAAACACAACATGCAGAACCATTCTTAGCAATCAAAGCTGCTGATGTAGTCTTGTTATAACTTTCTTGGGCGTCAGAAAAAGAACTTGACACAACTGGACATTTATCCAGTGTACAATCATCCTGCCGTTTATAGTTTGAAAAGTCAGAGCTTGATGTTGAAAGCTCATCACCCTTCGGGTATGTTGCTCCACTTAGATATCCGTCTTTTGACAAACTAATATCAGCATTCCTTCCCTCGCCAGGAGAATCAGAGTTTGAGCTTGTTGTACCACATTCTTTTATAGATTGATCTTCGAGTTTTTCTAGCATTTGGTGTTGATTTCTAGAATCAGAAAGCCAGGTTCTAACAACAAAAGCAGCCTTGGTATGTCGATCTGGTTTCAGACGAGAATACTCTTCTGCTTTTAAGTCGCTCTCAAGCGTTTCTGTTCCATTGTTCAAACCAAAGACCTCTTCAGTACTTGCAGCATTGCCACCCAGTTGAAATTCGTTGAGAGCAATCGTCGCATCCTTTAAGGAATTCAGCTTCAAATTCATCTCTGCTACCAGTACCCGTGCATCTTCCAAGCTTTTCTGTAGAAGTAAAATCGTTTCTTCCTTTTTTATACATTTTTTTGCAGCCTGCCCAACATAATCACCTATCCACGTATTCCCTTGTGGAAATGAACAGATTATACTTTCAATCTGTGTAGAGGCATCTTTTATGGATTTAGACCCATCCACAATGAAATTTGTTAGTTCTAAGGTGGCCTTTTCCCAGTCTTGGTTAAGTGCTCTTATTTCTGTCTCTCTAGCAGTCACAGTATCTTTCAGTGATTGATTTTCTTCTTCCAAGTTATCGATTTTTTTTTGAAATTCACACTGGAGAGCAATCACCTCTTCTTGTAGCTCAAGAATTGTTCTGGCAGTTTCTGTCTCGACTTGCTCGCGGACTACTTCAATGTCTTGTTGTTGAGATAACTGCGACTTCTGTTCTTTTTCATATTGACAATTAAGTGTTCTGGCCTCCTCGAGGTCTTTAATCACTTTTCCCAACTTGAGCTGCAGGATTGACCGGTCTATCGACTCTATCCCCTTATCAGTCTGCACTAGTGCATCTATGTTCTTGACCATGCCACTTAACTCTGTCTCATAACCTTCTATCCTCAGAGCGGCTTCTCTTTCTATACTACTTTTGTCGGTTCTCATTATCATAGATCTATTATTCTTCTCCAGCAAATCCTGCGATTCATTTACTAGACAAACCCTATTGCCATCAGGATTACTTGATTCACGAAAGATGTTGCTGCAGTTTTTACACTCTGAAATTGCCACCTCCTCTCGGGTTTCACTTATAGTTGGCATTTTTTCTGCCTGTTTCATCGGAAAGAAAAGGCGATAAAGAACATGAAAACAATATATTGGATTATTCCTGTCATTTTGAGTTCTTACAAATTCGGATTGTGTTTGCTCAAATTTCAAGTATCTTCCCAGTCCGGCTTGCATTTCATCTAGTTCTCTGCACCAAATCGCAACACCAACACATAAAAAAAATACCAAAGCTGGCTTCATACAAGAGAATTAAATTTTCATATAATTTTGTATAGTACCTGATCAAACTAGAGTTCATGTTTCTGCAGTCTTCAAACTCCTTTTCCACTTCGTTTTCCTACATTGTTGTCAAAGTGCACGCATAAGAAACCAGTAACGACTGTATCTAAGAAATTAAGAATAAGACATACAATATCTTTCCAACCTTCATTACAGGATTCTCCACCTGTTATACAGTTATGAAGCAAGTTCAAATATTATAGTCGCAAGATATCCACAATTTTGTTAAAATAATACCTTCATGCTCAGTGAGTTGTGCAGCTGGCAGTGACACTTATATTGCCTTGTTTCTTCGCCTATTTCACATGTACCAGAATATCTGGAGTTGTCAAGAGAATCTGTGCAGTCTGAAAGAGCCTCACAAGAGTTATGGTTCTTCATAAGGGAGGATAGTTGGACCTGGTTGAATATATCGAAAAGTTTTTTGATATCACCTCACATGACTATGCGGGAAAATGAGGAAAGTTTGCTGGTTGGTGCAATTTGTCAATAGTCAATACCTTTAGCTTTCTTATTTCCTGTTGGAGTGCTGTAACATCCCCGGAGGCATCTTCATTGACTTTAGCCTGGAAAACGAAAGTGAAGCAAGCTTACATCAGGTCAAACTTCCATAGAAGAACTCATAATAAGTGAATTACAAACTACATTATTCTGGATTAGTTTTGCCCGTTGGGCGAACTTCAGAGTGCTGAGGGTTTCGTTTGTAGAGCTGAAATTAAGACAACACCAATCAGAAAATGCGCAAGATGGTACATTTTAGGTAAATCCCATAAACAAGAACGAATATTGGTACGAACCAAAGAGATGGGCTGACATTAGCTATTATCATTGTTTTGGAATTACCCCCTAAAGAATCCTGAAACCATATATGAAGTTAGTCCGAATGGCAAATGTAGCTGCAACAAAAAATGAAGCTTAAAATGCTGTAACAGTACCTGCAATAAAAAGGTGAGTCGAGAATCTCTATATGGAACATGTCTATGTTTCCCATGTGCCAAATCCACCAGCGACATTATCACTAAGCTAAATTTACATAGAATGGAATAGTGTTAGTAGATACAAATATTATGTTAAATGATTGTAAGAAAAAGAGCATATCAAATTCACACTTTCTTGTTTTTCATATTTTCAGTTTCTTCACAATTTTTTCCATGAACCATGTATATATAATTATGACCCGAGACTTTATATGATTGGCGATTACAACAGAAAACAGTCCATGACGCAAAAGCAGAGGGCAAACAAACTGACACGTAAAAATAGGATTACCCCAGAGTGGATAAGGATTTGTTAATGTTTGCTGCTTCTTTTAGGCGATCCCCTTCCGCACCCGAACTTTTCTGCCTGGACATGTAATAGAATAATATAAGATGTAACAAATGCAAACGTAAATAAGGGAAAATGTACTAGCTACCTTTCAGAACCAGCCAAATCGACCAAGTTTAGTCTGGCAAATCTTGAATGGGTTAGAGAGTCTCTCTCCCATAGGCTCTCGAGTGTACAAGTGAAAACACTGTGGGATCTGCTGCTTTCACTGTTCATACGGGTTGCAGCAATCTTCCGGTTCACTGCTCCCTGAACATAAGGAAAACATGTCAAGTTAAATACTTCAACACAAAGTCTTAATATAATGTTTGGGTATGGAAGTCTTGCCTGTAGTAGTAGCTTTAGGACGTCATTAACTGTTCTCACATTATGTTCTACAAGATTTTCGACGTATACCCCTTTTCCCAAGTCTTCTCTGAGCTAAAATATGGAATTCAATACTATAATATGTCTCAAACGAAAAACCAACCGGATAATAAATAATAACCAAGTGATGGGGGAAAAACTGATTGAATTACTTGCAAATTCGTTGACGATGGTTCCAAGAGATCGGTTATCTGCTCGTTATATATCTCAAGAAAAGAACATTTGCAACTGAATTTCAGTTTTTCATCCCTCCTGCCCTCTTCTTCCTGTTACAAAAGACGTTGTAAGTACTGAAATATAGCGTCTTAATGTGATTGGTGAAGAGGAAGTTAGGCAATTACCATTTTAATTCTCGAGAACAGATACTCAAAGATACGAGCAGTAACTCCACAGTCTTCACTGAGGCTTCCATCTGCCTCGGATATCTCTCCCATCATAGTATAAGTCTTGCCACTACCAGTCTATATGAGAGGATACTAAGTTCTACATTGCACCATATAAATTCTAACAAGCAGAGACAAGTAATCATTTATGATATTACCTGACCGTAGGCGAACACGCAGCTATTGTAACCAGACAAGCAGTTCTCCACCATGGGCAGCCCAGCAACACGAAACAGTCTTTCCTGAAAAACAACAAGATACACATCCATACACATGAAAAGAACGTTGGTGTAGCAACGGGAAAGATTATTCATTTTCAAGAATGTGTAGGACCAAAATAACCCTTTGAAACCAGCTACTGTCTGTATTCAAGTTGAATTTGAAAGGCGGCTTACCTGAGATATTGTCTCACTGGCAACATGGTCAAAGGTGAATCTAGTCTCTGGATGGCCTAACAAGACCAATGTTTGTGGACTCTCCTGTTTTAAACACCTACCATGTCCTTGACTACCCTTTTCCATCGTATTCAGTGGCCTTAGCCTTATCAAAACCTACACCATATAATAAGGATGCTTGAATTAGAAAGTTTCGATCAAATTTATCACTAATCTTCTAAACAATTAACACCAACCTGCACATTGTGCTCTTTCCAAAACAAACGATCTTCATTGAGCTCAAAACGTGGAGCAGATTCCACAAAGCTAACCGAATCCGCCATAGAAATCGCCCTTGGAATCTTCGAGCTAGTTCCTCTTCCACCAAAAGACAGACCCACTCTCGCGCCGGTAGCACAACCTCCTCCAATAGAAACCCTAGCACCGTTCCTCGTAGGCGTGCTCTGCGCAGAGTTCGGCTCCGACCGCGATTTTCCGTTGCGGCCAATAACCACACCGTTAGAACCGTGGGCACCATTCGCGTTTCCGCCTCTACTTTCCGAGATCTCGAATCTCTTCTCAGGAACCAGCGTTTGGTGATTCGCCTTCTGCAATTGACTTGGATCCGGAATCGAATTCAGAGGAGCTCTAGACGGTGAAAACAGCGACAAGCTCGCGAACTCGTTCTCTTCAGATTCAGGCATCTCGATTCCCGCGGCGTTTCGAGCCATTGCAGATCTAGCGATGAGCTTGAGATGTGTTTCAACATGCACGAGCCTTTGATTCGAGGAGAAAGAAGAAGAGGATTTAGCTTCGAACTCTCAGTCTCTGCTCATAGTGGAAGTTTTTGCTCAGAAGCTTGAGGATGATTATTAATGCTTGTGAAGATCTAAAGGTCAGATTTGAATCCGGGAAGAGGGGAATTTCAAAATTTAGAAAGTTTAGTTTTTTTTTGTGACGAACCCTTAGACTACTTCGTTATTGCGTGTTAGGTCCTATTCTTATCTTCGTTTTCGAATTTGGTGTTTAGTTAAGAATCTCACACTAGTGATCCACAAAATTAGAAGAACCAACGAATCGGCTCGTACTGAAACTTGCTTAGTAAAATATGGTGTTAACCTATTAGGTTAACTTTTCTAGGGTTTTATATCACTGGTTTTGTTTTTAACGGTAGTTTAGTATTTGCCTTGATTAGTGTATTTTTAAGGGTCTAAATTTTAAGTTTTTATAAATGAAGGTGGTTAATGGTTATTATGAAATTAATGATTTGAGAGAGGTTAACGGGCCCACTTACAAAACATAAGTGGTTGTAGCAATAATAGAAACGGTAATGAATGTCTTTGGTCTCTTAATCCAAGAGGTCAAATAAATAAAGAATTCAATTGAAAAATGGCAATTCAAAAATTGTAAATTCCCTAATCTGAGGGTTTGTATGTCTAATGTCTTGGTCAGACTGCTACATTCTGAACTTTTTTGGCGTTTTCTAAAATATGGAGCATATTTTACTAATTTTAAATTTAATTAATAAAAGATGTTTAAAAATATAGTTATCCACGATCATGTTTTATGTTATTTTTAGGTGTACAATATCATACAAAAACGTAGTGTATATTAGTAAGTAATCCATAAATATTAATGAATTTGAATTTCTTAGAAATTTATCAGAATATCGAGTAAATACAAGACATTAACATAACCAAAAGAAGAGTTGTATAACTTAAATACGTAGAATTGCAACCTCCTTGATGAGTCATACCTCCACCTGAAAAAAGATAAATAAACACTTAAAAGTCTTAAACTCAACATATTTCTAAGATTTAAGCAAAATATTTTAATGACTAACCAATATCAAACGATTACTAAACAAGACAAGTATCGCTGTGTAAGGACTAAACTGAGCAAAACAAAAATTTCACATCCTGTTCGTAATTAATTGAAGTAAAAAGGATTGATACAGTAATTACCACATTCTCTTGTAGGGTTATTATTGGAACCAGGACACTGGCAAAGAAAAATCTCCGTCTCGGCGTCGAAACCACACGCGCCGCCTGACTTCCGGCAACGCTCACAGCCAATCTCCGGCACCGAATACGAAAGCTCGATCCCGTAAGACCAATCAACAGGCGCCACGTCTCTCATATTCCCACCGTCAATCACCGTCGTGTAATGCGAGCAATCCAATATGTTCATACTCATCACTCTCACCGTATCGTAGCTAGTGAAACAGCAATACGGCGTCGTATGCACCGTACTGTTTCCTAACAAAAACAAAATGTCGAATTAAATTGGTTTAATTGGGGAAAATCAATTTATGAAATTCGATTTTTGTTATACCAGAGAGAGACGTAGTGTTAAAGATCCGAAAAGAAGCGCACGAGCTATAAAGCTCGTCGCAGGAGTGACCGGAGGCGTCGAAACAGAGATTCCGATACCGATTATGAACCGGAGAGTCCGTAGAACAGTTAAGCAGCGCGAAAACGGTGTCGTACGAAGGCCGTATAATCGCGTTCTGTAAATCGGACATTTTGAAATCGCGGTGAGGCTGGAGGATCGAGCAGGTAGACATCGCCGGATCGAAAACGACCACCGTGTTCTTCTGGTAATCGATTCTCTGGACCTTGTAATTGCCCGAAGGAGTTAGGAAGAACAGATCTGTGGAGGAGCAGTTTAGCATTGATTTGAATTGCGGAGATCCGCAGCCTTCGTCGACGCCGAACGGGTAGTTTATTGGGATGCTGCCGCAGAATGTACGGCACGACGAAGAGGATGTTGTTGTTGTTGCTCTTGAGGTTGTTACTGTGTAGAGGAAGATGAAGAAGAAGAGGAGCCTCGTCGTCGTCATTATTGTTGTCTTCTACTTCCGTTTTTTTCTCTTTTAGCTAAGCTCACTTTCCCTTCTATCTATCTAGAATTGGTTTTGTGTAAATATTGAAAATGGTTTCTGAAAATTAAATTTTAAAAGTTTTATATGGTACATTTGTATAATTATTGTGGTGGCTATAGTAAAATTTTAATTTTATATCATCATGAAACGTTAAGATATTTATTTGTCTTCACTAATTGTAAATACACCAATCTTATTTCTCACATTGTAAAATTAACAAGTTAAAATATAAATAGCAAAATTGTACTCGCTTCCCTTGAAAATATTTTTGTTGAATTTGGTTTAAAAAATAATAGAATTCAAGAAAAATAACTAAACCAATAAATTATATATCACAAAAAATGATATATTTTAATATGTTTGTTTATTATATCTAGAAAACCAGAAAATCCTATAATAAAAAACAGAGGTAGTAATATTTTAATTGAATATAAGAAAATGTTTGCTAGATTTCATCTAAAATTTAATTTTCAGTTAAGCTAATAAATTTGACATTGTTTTCTAACTCTTCTAATAACGCGTAAATCTATTACACAAATTTTTGCATTCATTGTTTTTCCAAACTTTACATACAATCTGGGCCGTTCGTTTTCCTCACGCGCTTGATCGACCCGGGCTGCTCTAATAAATCCCGGTTCATTCCGGATTTCTCCACAATCAGCTGTGAAATCCACGCGCCTCTGAACAGTGCAAATCCTTAGCTTCTCTCCGCCGCGATTCGATTGGGACATGCACCGTCTTCCTCCTAACCAAGTACGGCTAAATCCTCTCTCTCTCTCTCGATGGTTCCCTTTATGTCGTAATCTCTATGGATTTGTGTGAGCTTTGTAATTACCTAAAGTGTCTATCACTCGTGGTTTCATATATTTAGTTTCTAGAGCTTTATTTTGGGTTAGCTATGACTTTTTAGTTCTTTATTACTGATTCATCTATTTATCTCTTTTTGTATTTTTTTTTTTGGCAAACATCTTTTTTTTATGTGACACTAACCTTTTACTTGATATGTGTAGCCTTTCATGTGATCTTGCTCGTGGAGTTTGTGGAACTTTCTTTTGAGCTCTTGTGTGGTTTTAATCATAATGGTATATAATTATACTACTTTGGGAGTTAACTTTCGTGAATCACTTTTTTTGTTGTTGTTGTTGTTGTTGCTGTGTTGCATGATTTTTATATGTTTGGGAATTGTTACAGGGTGATTTGCATAGAAGAAACGGTGGTGGAGGTTCCTCTAATCATGAAAGGGATGCACATACACTGTTTCCAAAGCCAGAGACCTTAGATTTTGACTTTCCCTGCGACACGTCTTACCCTCGGCAGATTGGTGTATGTTTTAGCTTTCTCTTACACATCTACTCTTGGTCTCCTTGTTGTTCGCCTACTGTCTTATTACATTGCTAAGTAGCTGAACATCTTTGAAAAAACAGGTCAAATAATAAGTAGTGTTTCAGGAAGGTTCTTACCGTTTTCTACTTGATGTGCAGGACAATGCTGCTAGTTCTTCTGGAAGTAATGTGAAGTCGTTGCTCATTGAGATGGGATTTTGCTCTACTCTTGTTCAGAAAGCAATTGATGAAAAGGGTATACAATAGTTTCATACATAATAAAGTTAAAAATGTGATTGTATGAAAGGCTACGGTCCATGCTAACTTTAATCTGGGGATTTGATTACTGATGTTAAACTTTTGATATGCAGGTGAAGATGATCTTGAATTGTTATTAGAGATTCTCACTGAGAGTGCTGTAACGGAACATCCTGAACCCAGCTTTCATGGCTTAATGGAACCCAAACCGGTAATTTGTGTAACATGTGATGCACATGCCTCATATTCATTCAATGTAATTCCTTAACTTCCTTTCTAATGTTTGACAGGAGCCTGATATTGAATATGAAGCTGATGCTAGAAGGATGGCGTTACTAACAATGAAGTTCCCGGAAAATCAAATTGACTTTGCACTGGATAGGCTTGGTAATGTATTCTTAATGACTCTGGCTTTCCACTCAAAAATTCAAAACAGCTTAGGTTACACATTTTTTTACTCGACCTCGTGTACATTGCAAAATGGAACAAATTTCTCACTCTTCCAAGGAAACATTTTGTGTTCTTTAAGATTACCTGTGTGACATTCTGGAACTTTTCATTGTATGGCGTGGGAGTATGCCAAAAACTAAGAAACCTTAATGGTTATGATATGACGCTGTAGTAGTTTTTCTAACATGAGAAATAACATTTTTGTGAAGCTGATACTATTTGGAACCATAAAGAAACTTAGCATTCCGAAAACAGCTATCATTTGGCTTGGCACAACGCATTTCATCATGATTGTCTTTTCTGTATGGTAGGTAAAGACGCACCAATTGATGAGATGGTGGACTTCATTGTTGCTGCTCAGTTAGCAGAAAAGTTTGCAGAAGAATCCGAGGGGTCACTTGATGGAACTGAAATCAACGAAGAAGATGAAGATGTCGTTTCAGTTGCTGCTAGAGGACCTAAGGTCTTTTGGTGTTTTCAACATTGGCTGTTATTTTCCTTGCTAGTGCTTTCTTTTATGCTTCAACATGTTTCCTGTATATAATTTTTCTGCTTCACCTTAGGAGATTCCATTACCTTTCTTTCTGATTCATTTTGTATTTATTTATTACCTCTAAACCTTTTTTCTGTTTTACATTCAGGTTCCCAATGAAGTACTGTTTGAGACAATGGACAAAACGTTGCATTTACTGGAAATGGGGTTCTCTAATCATGAAATCTCAATGGCAATTGAGAAGATAGGTGAGCAACTTAGGCACTTACCGTTTCATTCAATGCATGAAATGTGTATGCCGAACCACCAGCCTGATCACCTGCCACTATATAGATATGAATCCTGGTTTATAATATTAGAGATGAATGATTGATCATAATAATGGAATGGTGGAATGAGATAACTATAACTTATTAACATCCAGCCATGTTTTACTAATATTCGATCTGTTTTGAACCTCTTCAGGTACAGAAGGTCAGATTTCAGACCTCGCCGAGACAATTGTTACCGGTGAAGTTCCTGGCAACTTTCCCGATGACCTTGAAGATACAGTAAAGGTATGCTTCTTCTTTGTTTTAGATGATTTTTTCACGCTCTCAAGAGATGCACTAATGTATCTACTATCTTGTCTTGAAGCATAGTCTTGAAATAGAGCTTTTGTTGATGCAACTTTGCCCAAACCATCTCATTCACTTCTCTTAATTAAGCTAAGCTACTGTTGCGTTTTTACTAAGTGATGTTTGGTACCACTTTAGGAAGTTTCAGCCGCTCCTGCAACAAATCGTACATGTCTTTCAAAGAGTTGGAGATTTATTGGCCAGAAAGAAGATGGTGGTGGTGGTTCATCGAGTGGCACTGCCGATATAAAGCCAGATCCTGGTGTTGACTCTTTATCTTTCTCTGCCAATGTGGGAGAGACCTCAAGGGGTAAACGACTAAAAGATGAAGATGAGAATGCATTTCCAGACGAATATGCTGCCTTCGATGACAGAGGGAAACGGCTGAGACACGAATATATGGGAGACTCAAGTTCGTTTACAGAAATCCCATGGATGGAAGACGAGTCAAAAGAGAATACATATGAATTCCCCAGTGCTATGCAGCCACGTTTGTCACAGAGGCTTGGTCCAGATGTAGCCAAACGACCTTATATCTTCTATGGAAACTTAGGTGAGCTATCTCCTAGCTGGTGGTCTAAGATCTCGAGTTACTTGTTCGAAATTCACCCTGAACATGTAGATACTCGGTTATGTTCACCCCTACGTAGAAGAGAAGGGTACCTACACAATCTTCCCATTGAAAACAGGTTCCATATACTCCCAAAGCCACACTTAACTATACAAGACGCAATGCCACAAATGAAAACTTGGTGGCCTCAGTGGGATGTTAGAAAGCATCTGAATGGTGGCGCAGGATTTAGAACAAATGATGCAATTCCCCTATGCGAACGAATTGGACGTCGTCTAGCTGAATGCAGGGGAAGGCCTTCTCAACAAGACCAGACTCTAATACTTAGACATTGTCAGACCTCCAATCTTATATGGATTGCTCCAAACATCATCTCACCGGTTGAGCCTGAACATCTGGAGTGCATCATGGGATATCCGACAAACCACACTAACATTGGTGGGGGAAGATTAGATGAAAGGTTGAAGTTGTTTGACTTCTGCTTCCAAACAGACACGTTGGGTTACCATCTCTCTGTGCTTAAGCCTATGTTTCCTGAAGGATTAACAGTTTTATCTCTCTTTAGCGGAATAGGGGGTGCGGAAATCACTTTACACCGCCTTGGGATTCATCTAAAAGGCGTGGTCTCTGTTGAGCCATGTGGATTGAGCCGTAACATACTGAAAAGATGGTGGCAGACTTCAGGACAAACCGGAGAGCTTGTGCAGATTGAAGAGATCAGGACCTTAACAACAAAGAAGCTGGAGAGTTTGATGCAGAGATTTGGAGGATTCGACTTAGTCATATGTCAAAACCCGCCAACGCCACCTGATCTCTCTAAACAAATCTCAAGAGAAGAAGCTTGCGGATTTGATTACACCTTGTTTAACGAGTTTGTTCGCACCTTTAAACGTGTCAGAAATGTGATGGGGTTATATTGACCAAGTGCCTTATATCTTCCAGAACTTTTTCGGAAACTTGTTTCATCTATGGAGTCTTCCTTTTCATCTTTTGCAAGGTAACTCGTCTAATCTTATGAGATTATTTGTAGTCTCAAGTAGATGGTTGCGTAGTTAGTAACCATTGTATTGTATCTTCTAGTAAACAGTTTTTTGAACTTGATGCTTCAATGCATCCCTCTTTATCTTTCCATAAACCATACGGAACGGTGAACCTTGCTGTATCGCATCTTGGTCACATTCATGTTTAATATTAGCACTTTTTCTGAAATTGGTTTATTATCTTTTGGCTTAATATAGATGCATCTCTCATACATCATTTTATGATATCTGTGCAAGTGTATTTGCAGGTAATTTTTTAGATGACAATAGTGTGATATACTTGTGACTGTCATAAAGTTCAAATCTTTCATTTATAAATAGAGAACATCTTTCACTGATTGCAAACCAAAACCAACAATTTTATGAGCCATTGAAGCTACTCAGTGACAAGTCTTTTAATAATCAAACTTTGCTGCATTACTAGGCTACTATGATGAACCATAGAGCTTTGTGCCAAGGGTCTCGTTAGCCTGGATTAGGATCTCTGGCTAGCCTTGCGTCCTGTGAGCTTCTCTGACTCGAACAACATGTGATTGATGAGTCCCCGAGCAGCACTGCCAAATACAAGTATAAAACTTATATGTCATATGAAACTATTCAGATAGATGTGTATTATCAAACTATGACAAAGCTCAAGAATCAATGAGCAATGAACAAGCTGCACATCTGATACTGTCCTAAGGCATTCACTAAATCATAAGGAGAAAATGGAAACTAACTCATCCTTTAACTTCTGAATCTTCTCAGGGTCTGTCTCATTCATGTGTTTCTTAAATTGCTGTCTCACCATACCAACCACCAGCTCGGTGTTGTGTTGCTGCAAGACACAAAAAGAGTAAACACCACAAAGTTCATTCCCGATACCAAACATTTCTCGCGAAATCGAAACAGAAGTGAAGACAGGATACCAATCTCAAAATTTTACAGCTGCATCATACCGATACAAATGTGGCAAGGTTCAACAAAACTGGATTCTTATATAGAAAAGGCAACCCCCCCCCACACAACTCAACAGTGTGTCCTGAGTCTAACAAAGAAAGTTCATATTCAAAAGCTTAGAGAAATCTCTCACCTTCTTACCAATGAATGTAGCTCTACGAAGACATTCGCGATACAACTACCCATAAGAAGATACAAATAGATCAGTGAAATAGCATAAAGTAAAGAAAAACAACCAAAAGCACAAGCTAATCAGGACATTTTTTAAGAGAACCGAACCGATGATACTGACCCTAACCACATTGTTAGCAAGCTCAGGAGGTAATGAAGTCTGTAGAGACGGCATTGTCCACAAGAGATCTTGAAAGCTTTAGTTACGGTTTCTTTTCCTGTAACGAAAAACTAAAAATTAGCAAACTATAGATCAGACAAAACTTAAACCTAAACCATAAACCTTGAAAGCTATAGACCCTGAAGAGCAAAGCTTTACTCTTTCAAGACACACACCAAAAGAAAAACAAAGATGACAGAGACAAAGCCACAATTTTTTTGTGAATCATTATCTCATATGCCACTTTTTCTTAAAAAGTGATCGAATATGCCATTTCTTATTTTCTTATTTTTTACATTAATTTTTTAAATCAATAAACATATCTATTATTGATTTTAAAAAAAATGTAAACATACGAGTCGATGGATCGCCGGAGAAAAACATGTTTTTTTAGCTTACCCTAGAATCACCAACACACGAATCTCAAGCTACTGTTACTATCTGCTTCGATGGAGCCGAAAGATATGATCGGTGGTTTTGACCTAGAAACTGTAGATTTAGATTCTTCGACGGATTTGGATTATTGCGTGCGAAGAGAGATCTAACATAGAAATTTTGTGAAGAAAGGAAGAAAAACCAAAGGGGAGAGTTTTAGTTTTTTTTTTTTTTACTGAAAGAGAAAAATAAAAACTGTGGAGGAAGACGAGAAGTTTGTTAAACGACGTCGTATGATATTAATATGGGCTATGTTTATAAAGATGAAATTTGTGGTAGAAAGGAAACTGGGCCTAAGTCGATTTGTTATTGTTCATAAATGGGCTTTATTAAAATTAGGTTACTGAAACTTTTGATTTTTAAACAGGCTGATAATTTACATACAAACGTCCCAAAAATAATTTAAATTTATTACTTTTTTTGGGGAGGGGGGAGATTAAGCATAGTCACATACTCACGCTCGTCTACTTTAGACACGATGAAGATGGAAAACATGTAAAATAAATCATACATTATATGATTAGAAAGAAACAAAATTAAAAGCATCACAATTAACTTAGCCTTGTATCTTTGTAATTAATGTTATATACAAACGAAGTGGGAATCACATGAAAAGGGTTCGGGAGAAGAAAAAAAACACTAAAGCCAATTATTATTATTTTTTATTTTTTCACCAAGTTAATATTTCCTACATGATTACAAATACGTTAGACGTATCAGATATCCAAAAAGAGAGAGAATAACTAAAAAACTAGAAATTAACGTTCCTGCCACGTGCACGTCGTGTTAGAAGATCCGCTACACTAAAGCCGATTAAAGTGGAGGAAAGTAACAATAATAATAATAAGAATTGATGAGAGAGACATGTTAAGATGTTTACACATTTAGTATAAAGTAGGCATGTTGTTATGGGTAATTTTATCCTACCCTACCCGAACCCGAAAAAAACCTGTCCAGAAAAAGCCTGTTTTGAAAAAACCCGGATAGGGTAAAGTCTTGGTAGGGTAACACAAACTTTACCCTATACAATTTAGGTAACCCGCGGGTACCCGCTTCAATTTTAAAATGAGAAATTCTTTAGAAAACCATCAAAATAAGTTTTTGTTTTGAAAATACCATTAAAAAGTTTTTATAACAAAAATACCAATAAAATGTTTTTTATAACAAATATACCATAAAAAATAGTAGTTTACAAAAATACCACAAATATATAAAAAACAAGTTTTAACATTTTTAGATTTTAAATTTTTTCATTTGGGTTCGCTATATAGTGTTTAGGGTATAGTTTTGAAGGGGTAGGGTATAGTTTTTTGGAGGTTTTGGGTGTAATTTTAAATATTTAAGATTTGTGGTATTTATGAGAAAAAAACTTTTTAATGGTATTTGTAAAACTTTCAAAAATCTGTGCTAATTGTGTTAAAAAAACATTTTTAGTGGTATTTATAAATACCACAAATCTTAAATTTTCAAAATTACACCTAAAACTTTCAAAAAAATATATCCTACCCTTCAAAACTATACCCTAAACACTATATAGCGAACCCAAATGAAAAAATTTAAAATCTAAAAGTGTTAAAACTCGTTTTTTGTATTTGTGGTATTTTTGTAAACTACTACTTTTTGATGGTATTTTTGTTATAAAAAACATTTTAATGGTATTTTAGTTATAAAAACTTTTTAATGGTATTTTCAAAACAAAAACTTATTTTGATAGTATTTTAAAGAATTTCTCATTTTAAAATTGAAGCGGGTACTCGCGGGTTACCCTAAATGTTATAGTAAACATAACATAATACATTATTTGGAATTTTAACATTTTTTTGTCGATTTTAGAATCAGCATCCATTAAAAATACCAATCTGAATCGTCTACCACCAAAAAAGTGGAACTGAAGAAGGCAGAAAATCGAAAAGAAGAAGATATGAAATTGATAAAAGTAGACGGATCAATTAGATCGGGACTTACCGGAGATATGACCGGACGGCAAAATTTCGAGCTCGGGATGCACCGTTGAAAACCTTCGGATTCGCATATGGTATATGCTTTCACTTCAGGTAAAACGTCTGGAGAAACGACGATGTTTAAGTATAACGACGACGTTTAAGTAACGTTTAAGCATTAAAGAGAAACGAACACGCAAGTAGAGGCCCGTTAAGCCATAAGAGCAAATCCAATGGTGTTTTTTAGTGGGATCTTAGCATGTGGAACCCACCTAAATATTTAAGATCTGGATTTTATATTTCTTATTTAAAATCCGGATCTTAACTATTCATGAATACGTTGCGGCCCATGATTGATCCGTTTTTTTTTTTTTTTATTAAACCAATTATTCATGGACCACTAAATAGTTAATAAATTTTAGGGTTTCTCTATCGGAGATGATCACTCTTTTTGGAATGATTTGTTTGTTTTTTTTTTGGTTATCGATTTGTTTGTTTTTTGTCATAAACTTGTTGGATTTTTATTCCTAGAAACATGAGAAGTTATTAGTTGTGATAAAAAAAAAACTTGTAATAAAAAAAAAACATGAGAAGTTATTAGATATGTTTTACTTATGTTTTGTTAAAATAATTTTTAAGAAACCACTAAGATCATGGGCAAGAGTGGGAGAAAGATTGGATGAAACACGTTCTTAAAAAACTTGCTATTAAACTTAAATGAAAATTTGTGTAACTCATACATAGACTAAATACACTCTCAAGAATAATGAAGAAGTTAGTGAAAAAATATATTTCGAGCTTGTGTGTATAATGGGATTTACTTTGTGTAATCAAAAAATTAATATTGGATTTTGAAATAAGTTCACCTTTTTTTATTTCAAAAACTTCAATTTGAATAAAATTCTTAGCAAAAATACACTTTAATTTTGTTAAAACGAATATGGACATAATATGCACGAATATATGCCTTCTCTGTGTATATCAAGTCAAGAAAAAATGTTTTTAATATACACAAAAACGCAAAGACAAGGCCAAAATTTCTCAGAGACTTTGATGGTAAACTAACACTCTCTTAATTATGATATGTTCGCTTACGATAAAAAAAAAATATGAAGGTTATTGTAGACTTAACTCATGATATTTCTCTTAAACTTTCATGATAAATTTGATGTCTTTACGAAAGTCTTGAATTCGATAGAGATTATATATTAGGGATAAATGTCCCACATCGGAAACTCAAAGAGTTATAAACCAATATATAAGGGATATGGACCACTCCACTTATCGCCAATTGATTTTAAGTTGGAAGCCCATAATCCTAACATGGTATCAGAGCTCGATCCGATCATAGGCCTGACCCGACTGGTCCGCCTCTTTTACCCAAACTACCCGAGATTAATGGTTAACGAGACCCATTATCTCGAGGGGGCGTATTAGGGATAAATGTCCCACATCGGAAACTCAAAGAGTTATAAACCAATATATAAGGGATATGGACCACTCCACTTATCGCCAATTGGTTTTAAGTTAGAAGCCCATAATCCTAACATTATATATCAAGTTTATTGTAATCATTTCGTGTGTAAATGTGTAATGATAAGTGTTGAGAATCGAACCCGATTCTTCCCAAAATCCAACGACGATTCATCGACCACGACTCGCGATTTAACCCGGTTCACGGCGTTAACTAGCCGCTACATCCGGTTAGGAACGGAAGCTCGTCCTTGCTGCTCCGTTCCCTAATTTCCATAGATAACCGGAAACAACCTCCGGCGTGGTTTTACACAAGATTACACTCACCCGTGAATCACAACATGATTCACTTACAAAGAAGAAGAAGAAGAATAAAACAAGAAGGAGAAGAGAAGAACAAGAACCCCAAGAAAAAACTCTCTCTCACAAGCTTTCTCTCTCTTAACTCTCTCCGCCATTGAAGAAGCTCTCTGTAGAAGATAATAATCTCTGTTACCTTTACTCTTCTTTTATTATGTTGACTTCCATCACATGTGCAAGGCACGTGAGTCTCTTTAAATCAAACACATGAGATCTTCTTTCTCATCTAGAGTCTTTGTAACACTAAGCTTTCTTCCAAGTCTTTAAACCTTTCTTCATTGTTGAATCATATCCAACAATAAGTACCTTGATACCGAGAGTAAGTAAAGTATTGTGGTATCCAGAAAAGGGGAGATTGTAAACATTTCGTGTGTGTATTAGTTGTCATTTCATTGACCCTAAGGTTAGGATATGGATATTAAAATCTAACAGAAAACTATTTTTTTCTCACGCAAAGAGATTAAAGGATAAACAAATGTTATAGGTCTTGTTCGAACTGCATTATTTTCTACTTGTTTTTTTTAGATCTGATTCGGGCTGAAAACATAAGCCCAATTTTTCTGTAGGCTTTTGTGTATCCTAAGAAGAAGAAAAAATTAGGTTCATATTTATTATTTCACATTTTGTATCAAACCCAACCCAATAGAATATTCGACACAATCTTACTCGACCACTACTTTCGTTCTCGACCGTCCGATCAATAACTCAACCACGGGAAAGAAAACCATATATCCATTTACAGGAAGCCACGTGGCATTCCCGCCTAAATCAAATATCCCACAAAGATTTATTAATATTGAGAATATATATCAATCGTCTCTTATTTACTCCAAACCAAAAAAACCCTAAAAAATATCTCTCTCGCTCCCTTCGTCTTCCTCCGTAAACAGCAAACGTTGATATGGACAAAGGTGATCTCTCCACCGCTTCCGGCTCCGGCTCCGACTCCGACTCCGACTCAGGTGTAATTTCATCTTCCTCTTTCTCCTTGTCTTCCGAGAGGTTTTGTTTGATTCCATTAGATATACTTGTTTCTGTTCACTCGTGTTTTTTTTATGGGTTTAATCTCCAGTTTCTAGGGTTTATGATGTTACTATGCTCTGTATTTTGTGATTTCAACTTTCTATTGCTGTGAAATTTACTTTTCCTTGTCTGTATATGTGCGTATCAATGCTTTGATGATTTTCTATTAATGTCTATTTTAGATGTCACGAAGAAACACAAGCCTGAAGATCCTGTGAACGATTCTGAGAATGATTTCGAGGATGATTGTGAAGAAGATGATTTTGAGGACGAGTTTGAGGAAGATGAGGATATGGTGGACGAGGAGGAGGAAGAAGATGGTCAGAAAGCTATGGCCAGGTGGTTCATTACTGATGGGATTAGTCCTAATATGGTTAACACCGCTCCTTTTAAAAGGTTTATGGGGCTTGTGCAACCAAATCTCCCTCTTAGTGTTCCTTACCTGGAGAAAGAATTTCTCAAGATACACGAAGAACGTAAAGAGAAGGTCAAGCAATTCTTCAAGTCTTTCCAAGGGAACATAACACTCTCTTACGAATGGTTTCTTCTTGGGTGGGAGTGTACCAGAACTTACACCACAGGCCCTGTTTTGCACGAGGATTTCGTGTGTATCACTGCTCATTTCGTCGATGATAACTGGAAGGTCAGGGAGCTGATTCTAAAGTACAGTACTGACGAGACCATACCTCTGGACGACCTTAGTGTTTACCATTTCAGGACAGCATCTCAGGGCTTCGAGATTGAGAACAAGGTCTCTACGATATTGCTTCCTATCGAGCAGGATTTCGATGAAGAAGCTGTTTCTTCCATCAGGAAATGCATAGAAGCAAAAGGGGATAGTTCGATAAACCCACCGGTTTTTCGAATCAATTGTTGTGCTGATCTTTTCAGATTAATGGTTGATGATGTGTATACTGAGTTAAGCTCGTCTTTGATTGAGGATGTTCGTATGTTGGTTGGATGGGGAAGATGTTCGGCACCTAATTGGAATGTCAGCTTGTTCCATCTAAAACAAGCTGTGGATATGAAAGTTGATGATGCATTCTCAAAGGACGAGATTTACGATGACTATGACAAACCGACCGATGAAGAGTGGATAAAGATTGAGACTTTTTGCACAATTACCGGCTGCATCTACAAAGTGGCGAAAGAGCTATTCGAAGAAGGGTATTCCACATCTAATGTCTACTTCCACCTTTTTGCCGAACTGGAGCTAATGTTGAACCAGGAGCTTGAGAGCGCCAAGAGTGATTACTTCACCCGTAAAGCTAAGAGGACATTGAAGAGGTTTGATAAGTACTGGAATGATATGTTTCTGGTTTTGGCAACGGCTTCGGTGTTGGACCCTCGGTTCAAGATGAACTACATTGAGTTCTACTGCTCAAAGAAGAAAGACAATGATGAAGGTCCAAAAGCTGAACCTGTTTTTGACTATTTACGCAATCTGTATGCTCGCTACGCAGCTAGAGATAACTGTCAACAACCAATATCTCCTGTTGCTACAATTGAATCCGAGGGAGAATGTTGTGATGATGATGAAGAAGATGATGATTATTACGAAGAAGAAAAAGCGCAGAGGGAGAAGGAGAGGGAAGAGAAGAAGAAGAAGCCTGATGCATACAAAGACTTTGTTTTGTTCCAAGAGTTTCTCAAGTTTGAAGGATCTTCAAGGGAGTTTCAAGACACAGAACTCGATTCTTACCTCAAGGAACCAATCATGGAGTGGAACAAGGATTTCAAAGCATTGGAATGGTGGAAAGAAGAGAGCCAAAAGTATCCGATCCTCTCCCGTGTAGCACGCGACATTCTCGCCATACCAATCTCTCGTGCCACGTCTTATGATGCTTATTTTCCGGACAAAAGAGAGCCTCTTGAGTCTGTTCTTTCCATGAATCCCAAAGTTGCTAATGCCATGATGTGTGGCAAAAGCTGGGCTCGAGTTTGATGGTAATGTGGCAAAACTGGTAAGAACTTGTCTACCTTTTTTCTCTCTCTAGTAAGAACTTAACTCATGTTTTTTTGGTTTTTGGTACTTTTGTTTCATGTGTTCTATTATCAGCAACATATTCTGTTTTGAAAACATTGTGCTGAAGGTTTACTTTTGAAAACATGTTCTCTCGTAAGTCTGTTCTGCAATTTTCTTAAATATTATGCATTCAACAGAAACTAATATGAAATGGTTGGTCATATTCTCATGTATGTTGAACTAATTAACCTTAATTATAATTAATGTGAAGAAAAATAAAAATAATTAAGGTGAAATAAAGAAGATGCCCTTTTTTGTGTTTCCGTCTTTATTCGACACTTCAAAGAGCCAAAGTCTCTCTTTCCCATCTCTCTCTCTCTCTCTCTCTCTAAGAAAATTCTACAGAAGAAGAAAAACAAAAACAACGATGGCGATGGCGAGCTTAGCTAGGAGAAAAGCCTACTTTCTCACCAGAAACATCTCTAATTCTCCCACAGAAGCTCTCAGATTCTCTCTCTCCCTCACACGCGGCTTCGCTTCTTCGTCTGAATCCGAAGAGAACGATGTCGTCATCATCGGCGGCGGTCCTGGAGGCTACGTGGCGGCGATCAAGGCGGCGCAGCTAGGTCTCAAAACCACCTGCATCGAGAAACGCGGCGCTCTAGGTGGTACTTGTCTCAACGTTGGATGTATCCCTTCCAAGGTACAAATTCACAAACTCCTTTTTGCTCGAAAACCTAGAAATCAACACTCTTTGTTGTCGAAAACATCGATATCATCAGATATTTTCGCCAAATTTTGCTCGTCTCTTATGAATTTGATTCGTTGATCATCGCTGAGATTTGATCTATGTGCTTATATCTGTAAAAATTGAGTATTGGATCTGTGAGATTAGCACTAGTTTTTTTTGTTGTTTTGTGATTGCATTAGGCTCTTCCACACTCTGTTTAAGCTTTGATGAATCTGTATGACATAGTTTATTAGCCTCTGTTGATTTTTAAAATCCTCTAGAGACTGTTAACATAGCATAAACTTTGTGTTTTCTTTGTGTATTAGGCTCTTCTTCACTCTTCTCACATGTACCATGAGGCGAAGCACGTCTTTGCTAACCATGGCGTTAAGGTCTCTTCCGTTGAGGTAGATCTTCCTGCTATGTTGGCTCAGAAAGACACAGCCGTCAAGAATCTCACTCGTGGTATCGAAGGTCTGTTCAAGAAGAACAAGGTGAGCTATGTTAAGGGGTATGGTAAGTTTCTGTCCCCGAACGAAATCTCTGTAGAGACTATCGACGGAGAAAACACTGTTGTGAAAGGCAAACATATCATAGTAGCGACTGGCTCAGATGTCAAATCTCTGCCTGGCATTACCATCGATGAAAAGAAGATTGTCTCGTCAACGGGTGCTTTGTCTCTTACAGAAATCCCAAAGAAACTCATTGTTATTGGCGCTGGCTATATTGGTCTAGAGATGGGTTCTGTATGGGGACGACTCGGATCAGAGGTCACGGTTGTTGAGTTTGCTTCGGACATTGTACCGTCAATGGATGGTGAAATCCGCAAGCAGTTTCAACGGTCACTAGAGAAACAGAAGATGAAGTTTATGCTCAAGACTAAAGTTGTTGGCGTAGATTCATCAGGAGATGGCGTGAAGCTCATAGTGGAACCTGCAGAAGGTGGAAGCCAGACAACTCTAGAAGCTGACGTTGTCCTCGTCTCAGCGGGAAGAACTCCCTTCACATCCGGACTTGATCTAGAGAAAATCGGAGTTGAAACAGACAAAGCCGGTAGAATTCTGGTGAACGAGAGATTCTCCACAAACGTCTCAGGCGTTTACGCGATTGGAGATGTGATTCCAGGACCAATGCTGGCTCACAAAGCCGAAGAAGACGGTTTTGCTTGTGTTGAGTTTATAGCAGGCAAACACGGCCACGTGGACTACGACAAAGTCCCCGGGGTGGTCTACACCTATCCCGAAGTTGCATCGGTGGGTAAAACCGAAGAGCAGCTGAAGAAAGACGGTGTGAGCTACAAGGTTGGGAAATTCCCGTTCATGGCGAATAGCAGAGCCAAGGCCATAGACACAGCGGAAGGAATGGTCAAGATATTGGCCGATAAAGAGACGGACAAGATCTTGGGAGTACACATAATGTCACCAAACGCAGGAGAACTGATCCACGAGGCGGTTTTAGCGATCAACTACGATGCGTGTAGTGAAGATATTGCTCGAGTCTGTCACGCTCATCCCACCATGAGTGAAGCTATCAAGGAAGCTGCCATGGCTACTTATGACAAGCCTATTCACATGTAGAAGAACCCCCACCCCCACAGGTATGTGAATTTAGACAGAATTAAAGCCGCCTACAACAAGCCGAATCGTAACACTGGTTTGGTTTGGTTTTGTACTTTCGGTTTAAACCTTGATATTTTAATTTCCGGTGGAGGATGAGCTGAGAAATTGACTTTTACAGTTTTACCACTCTTTTTTTCATTGTTAGTCTTCTACATATTTTTCAGTTTCGGGTTAGTCTCGATTACAATAAATCATTTGAAATGACTTTTACCGTTTTACCAAGTTCAATGTGATTTGTGCTCATTACATTGGGTTTATAATTACAAATAGAAACAAAACTGCACCAAGGTTACCAAATAGGATATACACTTTTTACCACCCCAAGTATATATATATAACTAAGCAATAAGCATTTCTTACATATAATTCTTCAACATCCAAGACAATGGCTTTTTTCTTGCATCAAAAGAAACATATTTTCAATTCTTCCTCTCCTCAAAACAATCTATATATGAATGTATGTACTATTTCTAGTATTAGCAAAGTTCGCTCTACCCTATATTAGGACTTGTGGTCAAAGTAAGACTAGAGAAACAACAACAATCCTATCCAAAGAACTTCTATTATTACTTTCAATGGAAGCAAATCAATCACAAAAATCTATAAATACTTACCTTCATGCATTACAAACTTAACCAAAAGAACCAACCAACCAAACATAACAAAACAAACATAAAGATGGCAACAACAGACCTAACGAACAAAGTTCTTGTCTCTTCTCTAATGCTCGTTGTAATGATCGCCTCCATAAATGCACAAGCCGACATTAAAGCCATATGCATGAAAGCAAGAAACCCATCTTTCTGCACAAACTTCATGAAATCAAACCCAACAGCCACAAGTGCAAACATACCAACACTTGCAAAGATCACATTCGCTGCTGCACAAGCAAGCGCAACAACATCTTTAACCAAGATTCAAGCCCTAGCCAAGACAGAAACTAACCCTAGTTTAAAGAAAAGTTACACTTCTTGCGTTGAACAGTTTGGTAATGCTATAAGCAATCTCAATGAAGGTAAGCAGAACCTGGCTTCTGGTGATGGAGCTGGTTTGAACATTAAGGTATCAGCAGCCATGGAAGATTCAACAACGTGTCAAGATGGGCTTGCTAGTGTTAAAGCTGATCCAACGGTTGTGACTAATAGTGGCGATTTTCAGAATATTTGTGGTATTGTTCTTGTTATCTCCAACATGATGGGAGGTAGGACTTGATTTAAAATATCGGTTTAATTTTCTTTAATTAGAAGATTTATACGTCAAAGAATGTTATACTATACATGCATGTACGTATATATGTAGATGTAATATATTGCAATTATTACGTAAATAATTTACAGAATTAATTGTAATAAGAACTAAGACCAGTTACATTGTGTTATGTTTTTTTTTTGTTACATACATTGTGTTATGTTTTTGATACTATGTTTTTGTATTAAAAAATGACATCGTGTGTTTGGAATCAAATAATAATTAGTAATCGCGCCAAAGTCAAACCACACCAAAGTCAAACCTGCCAAATATAGGAGTTACATTTTTAATTTTTTACCACCCAAAACACTGTACATTACTAAGCAATAAGCTAATCTTGGCTAATTTTGTTATAAATTCAGAGTTTTTGAATCAAAGATCCATAAATATAAATATGAGTTAAATTTGGATCCATGGGATCTCTTTCTTAATATTGTGGGCATTGCTAAACAGAGAAAAAAAATATTTTATATTTATTATATGATAACTATAATCAAAGACCCATAAATATAAATATGAGTTACAATTTGTAATTAAATTTGGATTCATGTGATTTCTTTCTTAATAATGTGGACATTCCTAAACAGAGTAAAAAATATTATATTTATTATTATATGATTAATTGCTTACTATACTAAACACACACACCTCTACCCCAAAAAAGTCTAAAAAAAACACATACATTCTTGTTCTTCCACAATAACAAAGAAAATGGCTTTCTATTCTTGCTTCACAAGAAACACGATTACAATCTTTCCTCTTTTCATTATCCTATCAATCACTCCTTTCTCTTCATCTTTTTCACAAAGTGACAAAGTCACAAAAGAGTTAGTTAACCAACTCTGCTCAAAACCAACAATCTACAACCATTTCTGCGTCCAATGGCTAAACTACGATCCAACAACTTACACACTTGACCTAAGTGGTCTTATAGATTTGGTCTTAGAAAAAACTCAATTGCTTGCCTACAAGAATCTAGCTACCATGAAAGGCTTAGCGAGAACCACGACTGATCCGACGCTTAAGATGCCGTATGGATATTGTGTGATAGATTATGAGTTAACTATTCAAGCTATAGAAGAAGCTCAAGGTTTTGCTGGCTCTAAAACGTATAAGTTAGCATCTCAAGCAGTTACTAAAGCCTTTGAGAGTGTATCTTCTTGCGAATATCACCTTGGAGGAAATACAAACTTGCCTGCGTATGTTCCTCAACGTAATGTTTTGATTAAAAGAATGTGTAGCATTGATAGAGTTTTCTCTGGCGTTTTGTCCTCTTGATTATTTTTGTAATGTTTTATTCACATGATAAACACATGGTTTAATATCCACTATTAAATAACAAATACATTTCTTTGATCACATAACAACCAATAAGGTAATGTCACGTGGATATTATTAAATTTATGTAATAGCATTTGAAGGAGTAAATCAAGTACAACTTTCCTTACGTTTACTTCCTCTACGTTTATTAAGCACTCAAAGATATTTACCATCATTGTAAATTCATGTTACAGTAAAAACAGATTAAACGGCTTTGTTTTCTTCCACATCCAAACAACAATGGATTTTTTTGTAGCGTAACTAAGAAAACACGTTTTTGGTTCATCCTCTTGTCCTTTTCTCTTCAGATCTTTGTCTCTTCCAGAAGCTATTCAGCTCAGATCAAAGCCTGCGTCTGCGCTTATGGCGTACATCAGTTTTGTCTCAAGTTGCTCTTTGCTGCATCATTAAACAGAGACATTTAGTTTGAGACTAGTGATGAAGTTTCTTGAAATGAACAAAAGGATGATGTGTTATGAGAAGGAGAAACCTTTGATAGGGAGGAAGCTTAAGAAGATTCATACAAGTGGCGGATGTCGGTAGTCTATCTACTGCTTCATTACTCGCGGTACCAGCAGCCCTGAAACCACATTCCAACGATGATAAATAATGTTATGATTGTCTACTTCCCAAAGCACTGTCAAAAGTCGAAGCGTTTGTGTAAGTTTTACCTCTGTATGCAGAAAGCAGGTTCCAAGTATTTGAAACCGAGCAGTGGTCCTCTTGAGCATCCCGTCACAAACCTGGAGTTAAAGATGAAAGATGTTAGTTACCTCTTGGTTCCGTTGAAGAAACACACACAAAGACTCATTTGATAATTGGGTAAAAACAGGTTGTAGTAAGGTGAAGTTGTCTTACTTTAAGAACTTCTTCTGGTTTTCGGTTGAGAAACTTTTCATAACTTCCCAGAACATATCAATCACATAATGTCCCTGTGTCATGACACAACAGAGGGAATGTAATTATATAAACGATGTTTTAAAACACACAGAATGACGATTACTGAGAGCGAACAACAGCTCACATCATGGTACCCTCCAGCATAATTAGCGTTGATTCGCAAGTCGTCAATGTCCAAACTATCAACTGAACCAGATATGAGAACCTGCAACAAAATCCCACAAAGGTAGGCGCACCTTTAGGCAATGCGCATAGTTATAATAACAAATTCTAACCATATATTCATTGGAACCTGAAGCTCATGTTCATTGAACATGTCAATCCATTCTTTTGGAATGAGTTGTTGAAACCCTCTCAAGAAATGAGAACTTTGTTGGCGTATCTACGACATAGTAATGAGAGGATATTAAAAAGTTGTTGACTTAACAAGGTGGTCTCAAGTATGATGAGATAAACGAGAAAGTGGTTCTCGGGCACCTGAAAATTCAACCGATGATTTGAAACAAGATGTATGAAAGTTATAACATTCTCATTTGTAACTCGCATGTCTTTGCCCTCTGGAAGCAGCTCTTCCTCTGTCCTCTCTCCATATTCATTATTCAGAATAACAAAGTAAAGCTCCAACTCAGAGATGTTGCCCTTATAACGCTGCAAGTATCATAATGCCATTCGTAATACATACAAAGTTGGATAAAGATCAAAATTATAATATCCAAGAACATGTACAGATGTTAGCATTTTCGTACATCTATGCTAACAGCTATTTCTCTGTTCCACAGAAAAAAGGATTAGAGAATGTTGAGCAAAACGCACCTTCAGAAATATAAGATGCCTATACAACTCAGGATCCAGTGAAGGCAAATCGTTCAAATAGTTGTACCTAGCCAGCAAAAAATAAATAGAAGTTTTAGATCTTCGCAACATCTTTGTGGGAAAAACAACACACAAAATGACATGACATGAAGTTGAAGGTAGAAAACAATTTACTGTACTTTTGTTTCAATTTGCTGAGAAAAAACGTTGTGAATGGTATATCGACTAGAATCCCTTCAAACATAGCCTGCAAGAAGATACGAGAAAAATATTTTATGAGTCCTTATCATAAGAGATGAAAATCCTCTTCAATAAAGAATTTTCATGAAGACATGGCGAGAGGAACCGGGAAAAGAAATATTGGTAAACTTATAAGAAATATGTATCAAAGCCACCAGTCAAATACCATACTTTTGCAAGAAGAGTGCCGAGAAAATGAAAGAACTGGAGATGCTGCTCATGTATCATTCCTGATCCAGGATTAGGATAAAGCATGTGATCAGCGGTCTCCTGTAAGAAAGCATGTACAAGATTCAAAAAAACGATTGACCAACATGATGGAGTGTGAAAAATTATGACATCCAAAAAACTTTGATGAGTAAAGTAAACATTCGACCTTAAACAACCCATATTGCACATCAAAGGCTGCTCGGGTAATTTTCTCCATAAAGTCTTTGAAAATGCCACCACCATCAATACCAGCTTCCTCAACGCCGAGTTCATTGACAAATGTCACGCGGATCTACAGCCAGTATTTATTTGCAGTTTAAGTATCGCAAAAGAAAACCAAATCAGAGGCACAGGAAAGAATACATGCATCTGTTGCGATTGTGAACAAGCAATTGCTTGAAGACAAATATCAGGGAAGAGAGAGAGATTACCGATGCCCGGAGATCATCCTCTGACAATGCACTCATTTGATTGTAAGCATCTTCCAAGATGTGATCTCTTCGTATTCTGAACCGATTTCGAGCAAAAATACCCTGAGATCCATGACTCTGCTGCCTTGCCGTCGCTAGTTGCGTCTACAAATGATGTCCAACAAGGAAATGAAGCACAAGCAAAGTAATCAGTGAACAAGTACATACATTTTTCTCATTTATCCACAAATGACAAATGTTCACCACATATAATAAACATCCTACAAGCCACTCACTGTGAATATTTTGACTCTGCTTGTAAACGGGATCAGAAAAGGAGCTTGCATCAGTATGTAGTTGGCTCTCGTACCTTCCATTGTGGCCTAAAGAAAGGAAAGCAATATAAGCAATGATAGGGGATAAAAAAGACCAAAACATTTAAAACGATAGATAATGAATCTTTCATAATGCTGGCATGTCATAAACTTTAAACGAAACTGCAGTGTAGTAGTCACCTGAGAGATGAAATATTCATTGACTGTATCAGCTTGGAAGTCGCTCGCGGAAGTGAACTGTTGCCTGTTGTTCCAATCTTGCAACTGTATAAAGATTTCATCCACAAAGAGAATGAAATGAAAAATGGTATTTGCCAAATTATATTTGACCTACGGTAAAAATACCCATAATTTTTTAAGGAGCATTAGCTTCTTCACAGCACATACCTGTGAAAGTAACTCCGCGACTACAACCCCAACCTTGTCCTGTATCAAGTCAACATGGTTCTTCTTTGAGAGGTCTTTGGAGACAGATTTCCCAGTGTTAGATTGCGTATTCACCCACAGTAGCTGCCATAAAGCCTGAAATAAAAGAGCGATCATACATAAAAACAATTGGAAATTTAAAAGCATGGTACATTAGATTCCATATATTGATAGGACCAGTAGAAACATTTACACAAGTAAATTTGATATACCATTACCACGACACGACCATATAAGAACATAAAGACAATTTAGCTTCTAATTTTTGTACAACAGATAGCCATCTAGGGCCTAGGCAAATTGCGGCATTAAATTTATGTCATTATTTTCATTGGCATCTCCAAAGCTCTTCACATCAAGTTACAAAACTGCTTAATGAGATATGTCAAAATACTTACTTGCTTGAGAATTATGATAAGCAACCTGATATCTTGTAGAGACAGTGGCTTCTCTCGTTCGTAAAACTCTTCATTGTCGACTATCATAAGCATATGCCTGATCAGCAACAACAGTGTTAAACCAGTTTTAGTATCAAACCACTCTCGCAAAGGCTAACTTGCCTATAGCCATACGAGAGGAAAACTTTCAAGTAATAGTACAAAAAGTAGGAAATCAAGTAAACCTTACTTATATACAGGACAAAAAACAACCAGAGGTAATAGCCAACCCGGAGCATCCCCTGGAAGGTGAGCTAGTAGTTTAGGCATGGATGGCCACTTCTGGTTCTCATGGCATCGCTTCATATATTTCCACAACACAGCTACAAGCTCGGTTCTATAAGCCAAAATTGTCATGATTCGCTCAAGAGGGAGAGTGTTGAATGCTACATACAGAAAAGAACAGGCTGTGCCAATAGCTAGTGCTTCTTTATCTTCGTCATATGACTGCGTACCAAGCGGAACTTTATGGAACAAAACATTCGTCTGCATAGTTGACAATAAAAAGTAAGTAAATTCAAAGAATCACTTGATCCAGAGGGGAAACAGCACTTGAACGTGGTTTCATATGACAGCGAATGAGTACATACTAACTGCAGAATAAAACGTGAGTCTATAGCATTGGTGGTTATCTGCTGCTCCAGAGTCTTATTCAATACTACTTCTGGTACATCATCAATCAACATATCATCTTCTTCGGAAGTGCCTGAACCACAGTAAAGGTGCATTTCTATTCAGAATAAGATCAAACAAATGAAGAACTACTGCGAGCAGAATGAACAAGAAAAATTAGAATAACAAAGCAATGTGATGGGCAAGATAATAGCAAGAAAAGTGGCATACTCTGTCTGCTTTCTCCTTCTGATGATTTCACAGGGGGGAGTTTCTCCAGTAAGAAAGTCGCAACTGATGCAATGTCAATTGCCTGGTCCAAATATAGGAAAATAACATTAGAGTCAAACGGAAGTAGGACCACTATGTTTTTTGAGAAGATAAACTTTGTTAAGAACTTACCATGTCTAATGAGCATTCAGGCTGAGACAACACCACATTTGCAGTTTCCAAGGTATTCCCAAAAAGACAAGCATAACTAGGGAGATCTGTGCTTGTATCTATTGGAAGAACATAGGTATCCTTTTGGATGTAGAAAGCCATCTGGTGAATGTAGTGTTGACTTAGACTTGGGTTGGCAAAGACCTGAGCCATGAAAATAGTTTACCAAACTTTAAATAGACGCTGATTTGCTCACAGATAAGATAACATTTATCAGCCAATTTTAGCCTTAATGATACTGCATACTGCATATGTTGTGTTAAGTATCTATTTGTGACTAAATATGAGTTGAGGAACCAACCACTTTCAAGTTTGGGAAGAGCTGCCATATCATAGGCATTGTAAGGATCATAGATGAGAAACTCCATCGTGGATCAACAACAGGGCAAGAACATGGCTCATGGCCAACATGTGATACTACCAGGATCAATACTCTTTCTAGTGAAAATATGCAGCCGGAAATATTCTGACCTCTAGGACTTTCCTGCAACAAATTACAATTGCTTCAAAAAGCTGAGCTTGCCAAGTATGGAACATCAACACAAAAACGTGCAGTAAATTAAAAGAGCATGGGTGGTGGAGGTAATCTTGGGGAAGTATACGGAGAATACCTTAGCTGTAATGATGATTTCCCTGACTAGTTTGAGTATATTTCTTTTATGTAGATAACTGACTGTTTTGCAAACCCAAGGCAGCTTAGGATCTAGTAATGATGACATTGCCTCCATCAATATAGCTGTTGAAATGCTAGTTTCTTCAGAAGTAACTAGGAGTTCATCCCGTAAACGGTTCCTGCTGATTCAAATCAGAAGGAAGCCAAACTGAATAAATTATAAAAGAACTGAAAAAGGCGAGGTAAAGAGGGTCACAGTTTGATACAGGCATGCCTATTGCCTCTACTAAGTGAGAGTTCGTAACCTGTTCTGATGTATGGCTTCGATGCAGGTAAATGCAAGTTTCTTTACTCTAAAATCCACCAAACTATGCTCAGAGGAATAGTCCAAGCCAGAAAAAAGGCTGAGAATGCCACCTGTCATATGATGATAATTTGTAATATCAGTGAGCAAAATCTCAGTAATTACTGGGAAGCAAGTAGAGAATATAATGCTCTTGAAGCAAAAAAGTAATAGTATAGTGTAGCAAATAGGAAAGTTAAATTTGAGATGAAAGAGACATTCCCCACACAATGTTCTAGTTGTAGTGCTCAGCATGAGTTCAAAAGCCATTAATAACTGATTAAGCAAAATGAAGACTCAAAACATGCGTCCCTTACATAAGACTTAGCTAGACAAAAAAAGACAATGATCAAACCCATGAATCAATTCCCCAAAAGTATCAACAAAGAAACATGTATCGAAATCGGAAATACCATAGCCGTGAGCAAAATTTTGCAGTAGACGACATGTCTCTACAAGTATCAAAAAATCTCCCGAGTTTTGTGCCTTGAAAAAAAACAGGAACTGCCGGAGGAAACTTGAACCTGGCTCAAAGCAATGCCTGAATGCAAAAAGGGTCAAGAGACAAATAAGTAACCCACAAAACAATCTTAAGACCAAAACAAAAAACGCAACGAAACTAATAGACCAAAATAAAAATACCTATCGACATTCTGGCATTTATTCCCGTAGGTTTCGCAGAACTCAAGCCGCACCTTGGAGCGCTCAATGGCCATTGATCTTCTACCTCTAAAGAATTTCTGTAACACAAAAGAAAAGCTAATCAGCACCATGCCCATCAAAAGCAGCCTTAAACGGTTGAAAAATACTTTCTTCTTTAAACCAAACAAACCATAATGAAGTGTTTCATTGGCAGCTCAAGCTATAACATTTAGTATCCACAATGGGTTAAATCCTAAATCCCACAAATACTCTACCAAAAAGGCCTAAGCTTCTTCTACATTGCACAAAACCCAATAAGCTAATCGTGGATTAGAGTGATGGATTTGACCTGAATTTTGACGGTAGCGGCGTTCTGTTGCTTCTGTAGCAACCGACGGTTTCGCTCCATCCTGGTCTGCTCGAGAAGCTTACGAGCATCTCTCTCCTTCGTGCTCCGGCCACCTAAATCGACACGTTTCCGAGTCGATGGATCGCCGGAGAAAAACATGTTTTTTTAGCTTACCCTAGAATCACCAACACACGAATCTTAAGCTACTGTTACTATCTGCTTCGATGGAGCTAAAAGATGTGATCGGTGGTTTTGACCTAGAAACTGTAGATTTAGATTCTTCGACGGTTTTGGATTATTGCGTGCGAAGAGAGATCTAACATAGAAATTTTGTGAAGAAAGGAAGAAAAACCAAAGGGGAGAGTTTTAGTTTTTTTTTTTTTTACTGAAAGAGAAAAATAAAAACTGTGGAGGAAGACGAGAAGTTTGTTAAACGACGTCGTATGATATTAATATGGGCTATGTTTATAAAGATGAAATTTGTGGTAGAAAGGAAACTGGGCCTAAGTCGATTTGTTATTGTTCATAAATGGGCTTTATTAAAATTAGGTTACTGAAACTTTTGATTTTTAAACAGGCTGATAATTTACATACAAACGTCCCAAAAATAATTTTTTTGGGGGAGATTAAGCATAGTCACATACTCACGCTCGTCTACTTTAGACACGATGAAGATGGAAAACATATAAAATAAATCATACATTATATGATTAGAAAGAAACAAAATTAAAAGCATCACAATTAACTTAGCCTTGTATCTTTGTAATTAATGTTATATACAAACGAAGTCGGAATCACATGAAAAGGGTTCGGGAGAAGAAAAAAAACACTAAAGCCAATTATTATTATTTTTTATTTTTTCACCAAGTTAATATTTCCTACATGATTACAAATACGTTAGACGTATCAGATATCCAAAAAGAGAGAGAATAACTAAAAAACTGGAAATTAACGTTCCTGTCACGTGCACGTCGTGTTAGAAGATCCGCTACACTTAAAGCCAATTAAAGTGGAGGAAAGTAACAATAATAATAATAATAAGAATTGATGAGAGAGACATGTTAAGATGTTTACACATTTAGTATAAAGTTTGAAAATTTTGTCACATCCTTTATCTTCATGTCCCTTCCATTTGTATAAATGTTTTATGAATCGTGTGTGTGTGTATACATATCTATATATTGGTGGTACAATGATCATCATGATTCATGGAACAAGTATTTTTAATGCTTTGTCCAAGTAAAAAAAAAACAAATATTTTTAATGCTATGTTTGGTACCATTACGAATAAAGGAGGTAAATATGTTGCAAAACCCTTTTTTATTTATAAAATTCAATAGTCCACTAGCAAACACAATCATTTCGTGGTAGAAAGTACCACACCACCATAACATCAATTATAAGAGCCGAAAACAAAACTCCCCAAAATGTTATTTTTTGTAAAGCCTCTTTAGAGCATCTCCAACCCACCTCTATATTTGCCTTTAATCTCTATTATAGAGCAACATTTGCTCCAACCCATCTCTATTTTCTCCTCTAAAATAGAGATTGCTATATTTTCTTCTATATATAGAGGAATGCTAAATTTTCCTCTATAATAGAGGCAAACTTTTTTATTTGCATAATAGTCTTTTAATTTATTTTTTCTATAAAAACTATAACTAAAATATATAAAAATGTCATTTTCTTTTATGTTTTAAATTCAAAAATGTTTTAAATTTTCAAAATAATCATTTAAATTTTATAATTATAATTAAACACAAGTTATAAATATTAACTCAAAAATTTAGATTATTATTTACAAAAAATAAATTATATAAGGTTTTATAAAAAGACATAAACTTATGTAAATATTTTTATTCATTCCATAATAGTTTTATGTATTGTGTAATGTATTATTATATATAATAATTTTTTACATATAATAATTTTATAAAGATTTTGCGAAAATTAAATTTAATTGGGTTAATTTGCAACTTTTACTAAATAAAATGTGTTATAGTAAAATGTAAATAAAATCTTTTATAGAATATTCTTGTTTAGAGATAGAAATAGAAAAATACCTTGGAGAAAAATAGAGGAAAATGCACCTCTATAATAGAGTTCCTCTATTTTAGAGATAGAGAAATACATTGGAGATGGTCTTAGATGTTGGACATAATAATATAAGAAAAATTCATTTTTTGTAGTGAAATTGTCTTAAGAGTCAAAGATGGTAATGATTAAAACAAAATATAAATGGCATTGATATATGGAGTTGATTGGGACAAAGAGCTGAAATACCCTTGGACTCAAATTTATATTCACAACTACCTTTCTATGATCTATATGCCCTTTGACTTTTGTTGACTAAAATTTAAAACACTAAATATTTTTAAATCTAAACCCTAAACTAATCAAAGGGTCATGGATTTGGATTTGCGAACCCAAATGGTAATATTTTAACTTTTTAACCTATAAAATTCACAAAATCTGATTTTAAAATGGATTTTATAATCATATTTTGATGATTTTTTAAAAAACATTTTAAATTTATTTTTTGATTTTTAAAATATTTTTATAAAATTCGTTAAATTAAATTAAAAATATTGATATTTCTAGTTTTTGAAAATAATTTTTTTTTACTTAAAAATAAATCAAAACATAAATAATAGTTTTTGACCGAAAGTCAAAGGGTATATGGGAATTTGACTTTCGGTCAAAGGGCATATCAGCCTTTGATCCAGTTGATTGTGACCAAAGACTTTTCTTAAAAATTAATTAGTCCACTGTCCCACTAAAATTAATTAGGCAAATGTAGCCATCATGTGGCCTTTACTAAATTTTCCCTATTCTTATTAGATAAGTTTATTTTTTTATTAAATTTAAATCAAATATCAAAATTATATAAAAAACACTAATATTTGTATTGTTTACAACTCCTATATCTGCTCTAACTTTAATTAAACGGTATACGGAGAGTACTGACAAAATACGGACCAGTTAATAGTTTTTACTCGATATAATCAGATTATTATCATCATGTGGTTAATTAGTTTAAAAATCAGAAACATGAAATTGCTAAAAGTTATTTGTGTTGATAAATTTTGTAAGTATGTTACAAACATGAGGTCGTAAATCTTCACTTTTTTAAAACATTACATGACAAATAGGTTAGGCAAATGTAGCCATCATGTGCCCTTATCTAAATGTCCTTTGCTTGTTGTAAATATCACAATTAAACCTTCCCTATAAGAATAGAAAAATCAATAATACGTACATATATAAATGTACAAGTAATGATGATATTTGAGACGACTGATCATAAAACCTCACATGTTATGTATTTATGAGGAATGGCAAAAAAAATAAAAGACAAAGAAAGAAAATAATTAAGCAAACATTTATTCTCGTATTCAAAATCACAATACAAGTAATTTAGTAACTGCGTGAACCGCTAAATATAGATGACCAGAAACATTTTTTTATCAAACCTTAAAATGTTGATTGGTTTCTTAATCGACCACAACAAATATTGCATATATATTGTGTCATTCTTTTATACAAAAACATTTTAAAAATGCACAACAATAATACTTAGTTGAGATTAGTAAATTTATTACTAGTAGAAAGTGAGGAGAATGTAGTCACGAGTGAGAGAGAAGTCAATAAATGATTCTGAAGGAATATTTAATAAGAGAGTTTTAGCCTTTGGGGGGTAGTCGCACCCAAACAAACACAACACATAAAACAAAAGTAAATTCCTGTCCAAAAGCCTTAAAAGAGAGAGAGAAAAAGAGTGTAAAGGCAATAATTCTTTTTGCCCTTTTCCCTTATTCATTGCCTTTTGTTAGCCCCCTTGATAGCAAATACATTTTTCACCTCCTTCAATATTTTTATTTGCAACAATGTAACCAACAAAATTAGTTAAGATGTTTATCTGAAATTTTATATCAACCATGCATACATCAATGACAAAACAAGAAAGATGTATAAAATATAAGCTCGGGAGGGATAGACAAAGTAAAAAAAATGACTCGAACTAATTAGGGATAGGGATGGATACATACTCTATACCAAGAAAAGATGGTAGACAATATCTAAAACTATGGCATATGGATACATTTAGAATGGGAAGAGATCTTACAAGGTCAAGAAAAGATCTTACAAGGTCAAGAAAAACTTTAAAATTGATTTAAAAAATGATAATAAGCTCATTCGGGATAACACCGGGCTGTTAATGGGACTGAAGCTCCAAAATGATACATAATGTCTTGGCACAAGGAACCCAATAATGTTTATGCATCATGAGGGTTATGTTTCTGTTATTTCCTGCAGACACGAAAAGGAACTTATTAATCTTTATGATGATAAATTTAACATGTGATTCCAAAAATATATATTTATAATCTATATGTGTGCAAACAAACATACGTATTTTGATAACTAAGAACACTCATCTTCGGATATATATAAAGTAGTGAAACTATGTAATAATATGTACATATCGATATGCATGTATATACATAAATAATGTATATCTACATTTTTTTGGCAACATAATGTATATTTACATACCTACAAATACATATATTTATAGATAGTCACATATATAATTATGTACTTAATAGATCTTTTATATGTTCTTCGTCGTTAAGATGTAAACAAAACATCGAACTCAAGAAACCCTAGTTATTCATATTACATATATAAATATATAGTATAATATAATATATACTTTTATAGAGTAAATCATGATATGCATTTCACCTTGAAGAAACTCCAGCTTCGCTTTTTTCACCCATGAGAGCTTTTCTCTCTCTTTCATTTGAGTGGAGAGAGAGAGAGTCTTGGGAAACGGTGGGATGCTGAAGAAGAAAGTGTATCGAGTAAATGTGTGATTTTAAAGCGAAATATAATATAATAAAAAAAGGAGAATTACAAAATTACATCATTCAATTATATTTCACAAAATTTACACCATTTCAAAAATACTTCACAAAATTATATTTAAACATTCAAAATTAAATCCAAATAAATTCTATCAACACAATCTTACCCCTTTAATATTATACCTTAAACATTAATTAGCGAATCCAAATGAAAAAAAAATAATTTTGGTAATTTTTAAAAGGGTAAATCAAGCTTTTAAATTTTTGAAAGGAGGTAAATATTCAAATAAAATTAAATTATGTGTAGTTTTGTAAAAGAGGGGTTGAAATTGGGTAGTTTTGTGAATTCCTCTCAAAATAAATGAAAAGATAAATAGATAATAACATTTGTTTTTTTACACTAAAAAAACTTTAATGGGCCGGGGCCCAATTAGACGTTTGTCATTGCTTAAAAGGATGTAGATGAATTTGATGACGTCATCGTTGCAATATTATGAACAGACCAACCTGCCCGAATTAAGACATTGTCGTCTGCCCGGAGGGGGTCCTCTTCTTAGTAGTTGTTTGGGCAAAAATTAGCGATCCGTTAGAAGAACCACGGAATTCGATAACGGTTTATACTACTAGAATCGGTTTGAATTAGATGTCTTTATTAATCGATCAAAGAATACAAAAGAAGAGGAATATGATTCAAGATCTAGACTTGGAACAATCTAGAAGCTTATAATCGATATTCTCCTTAAAAGCAAGTGCCTATGTCGAAAAGTGTATGAATATATCAATGTGTGAATGTCGATATGAATGAATATGAATCCTCTAGGTCTTCTAGCTTCTTCTCTTTATATAGAGTGCTTTAGGTCAATGAGCCTTCCTTTTCCTTTTATGAATAGGAATTGACATGTTTCCATTTATTGACCTTTTTCCTTTTATTTAGATATTTTCCTAGATTCCCTCCTTAATGAATATTTAAGAGAATCTAGTAATATATCTTTTCCATTTTACCTCATGTCGATAATTAAGCCCAAATAAAGCCCAATATCAACTAAAGGAGGCCGGTTCCGATATTGCCGCTGATTCCGGTTTGGCTGGTCCGATCTGCCGTCAACCCGGTCCGATTCTGTCGCCGGTTAAACCTTAACCGAGATGATTAAATTTATCCCCAACAGTTTGCCCCCAGCTTTGCTCTTTTTTGACCTCGGATAAGAAGAGGAAAGTAGCTTGTCGAGGATGAATTTAAGAGCTTCGTATTTGTCTTGATCGGTGACGAATTGATCTTCCACAAACTTATACTTCTTGTTCAATCGCAATTCCAAATGTGGCCTTCTATCAACGTCTTGGGTCTCTTCTTCGAATTTGGGCTTTATTTTCAGGCCCAAATCCTGCGAAATGTCCTTTTGTTGACCTAAGGATATTTTTCGCGTTTCGTCTACTTCATTTTCTTCCGCGGCGGTCCTTTCATCTTCTTTCTCAAGATTTTCTTTCACCTTCTCCATACCCAGTCAGATAAAGCTTGGTATCGTCTTCGTCGGTGATTGAGTCTGCGATTTCTTCGTCTTGTCATCGGGTGAGCATCTTTGATTTCTCCTATCTTTCTTCTTCTTTGCATGTCATCGCTTGATTGGGACCCAACTACCGCTATCGTGCCCTTCGATCCCGAAGCTATGAATCTTTCGAATGATTCATCCGTCGGGGAGCGTCTAAAATCACGGCGATCCACCGGATCTGACCGTCGTTGCCTTCGTGACGCGGTAAAAGTCGAGGACTCGGCTCTTCGCAAGATCCGCCGATAGATTCCAAGAAGAACCCTAAATCTTCCACCACCATGAACTCGGTGGCTCGGATCTCCGGGACCTTTGGTCTCCCTATTTCTCGTTTGAGGATTCCCAACGCGGCGGAGCGCCCGATGGATGCCGGTCCGGAGGAGATTGCGGTGTATGAGGCTCGTTCGGCTATGGGTTCCGCGGAGTTGTTCCTTCGCTAGTTGCGGCGATATCCCGCTATCTTGGTCTATCTCCCGGGCGGCTTTCTCCAATGGTGTGGAGAATGCTGATGGCACTTGAGGTGATGGGCAATTTGAATTCCATCGAGGTATCGGTGGCCTCTGTCATGTACGCCTTCTATTTCAAACCCTATGCGGGTGATATCAATCGCTATCACCTCCATCCTCGTCGTAATCTAGCGTTGGTGACTAACCCCGAGATTGGTGATCAAGGCGCGTCGGAGAAGACTTGGCGTCGTCGTTTCTTGTTCTTATCGGTTGGACTCGCTCCAAATTTTCCAACCGCGTGGTCCTATTCTGGTGGGTGCTTTTATTTCTCCGATCTTGTAAGTTTGCTTGACTTCTCCTTATTGTTCTTTTGTTGTTTGTTTGCGGACATCGGCCATTTGAACAAAGGTGACGACGCCGTCGGGAAAAAGATCATAGAGCAGTTGTTAGAGATTCCATCCGAACGGAGATCCCTTGAATTTCTTTCCAGCCACCTTGCCTTGGAACACGGTGCCATCCGGGGTAAGTTTTTACTCCATCTTTAAGTTCTTCCTTTAACATTAATTTCCGAGGATGACACATTGTTTGTTAGATTGTAACATGTCTGAGAGTCAACGAGCATCCGCCCCCGATCCCTTTGAACTTTTTCTCGCCGCTTCGGGGAGGTTAGCCGAGATGGGAGGATCCGTTAATGCCCCCGAGAGTCAAGCAAAGGTCGCCGAGGTTCCGAGGAGTGGAACAGGTGGCCGCCGGCAAACGCAAAGCCGGACGGAGTTCATGCGGTCCCGTGGAGGGTCGTAGGGTGAAGGTATCTCCTTCGTCGGGTGGTGAACTTGGCGGCTCCCAATCTTCCTCTCGGGTAGGCAAGATAAAGAATAAACTCCTCGTCATGGGACATGGAATCCATTGCCGAGGTGGGTGCCGAGTTAGCCACCGATGAAGTCCGCCGTTCTCTCCTTAAGGTAAAAGTCTCCGTGTAATTGAAACCTTTTATGAGCATCGTCTAAACCTCTTTGGTTTTGCTCGCCTGTAGGTGATGTTCTCTTTTAGCAACATGGAGGCCAAACTTGCTGAAGCCGTGGAGGAGTCTTCCAAGGATCATGAGGCCTCCGTCTATATGAGAGAAAGGTACGAGGTGGAGAAGAAAAGAGGAGAGGATCGGCTCGCCGCCATTGGTGCCGGGGACAAGGAGATAATAGATCTCAAGGACTCCATAGCCGGATGTGAGCGAGGCTAAGGAGGGTCTCCAAAAAAGAGTTGCCGATCCGGAAAGGGAGGATGAGCTCAAAGACGAGGAGGTGAAGTCGCCGAAGAGGAAGAATGAGTTGCTTCAAGCCGAATACGACTTCTTCCTTGGTGGGTCTGCGGTTATAACCCGGTGGGAGACGGTGAAGGAGTATCCGGCCGGGCAGCATTTGTCGTGGGACCTTGAGAGCCTTGATCGCCGTTATGCCCAAGTGGTGAAGGCTCGGGCACGGTTCAAGGGTCCGCTCGCTCCGGAGGTGATTGAGTCGCCGATGGCGTTTAGCGATACTCCTCCGTCTTGATCCTCGTCTATCTAAAAACATTAATTTTGTTTTGTGGTCCATCCGTGAGATGGGCCATCTTTAAATCGTTAAGTGGGCCGCTCAAACTTTCGTTGATCATAGCGGACCCTTATGTTTTTGCCCTTGGCGGGCTTTTTGGATTTTGCCCTCGAGGCTAAACTTGCTTTTTCGGTTATCTTTTTGTTTTTGAGCTTTCGATAAGTTTGAACTGTATCTTTTGAGCGTCAAATCCGTTTAGATGCACCGACCAAATTAATGCCTTGTTAGGTTGTCCGTCGCCGACCATCTTAAATCCGGATGGATCCGACGAGGTCGGTCACCCTTCATCTCTAAGTGGTGAATATGCTATCTCTCATGGAGATTCTATTCGCTGGCTGTTTTTAATGCGTATGGGACCGCGGGGGTCGACCATTTATTGGACGAGATCTCGGAGATTCGATCGTCATTAATAGTGGACCAGTTAAGGGTCTCGGCGCTGTGTTAACCGTACAGAGCCTGTCGGGTGAGTCGGTTAAGTTTTGCCGAGCCTTTGTGCTGTACATTGCTTTGGATGGGATCCGTAGATCGGCCATCTCGGTGTGGTTTCGGCGAGGTCCCGTCGGACTCGTACGCCCAAGAGGGCGACTAATGTGCGTTGCTCGATTTTATACTATCGAGGAAGGTCATTAACGCACAATTAGCCTCCGCCTTGTCGACCGTGCGGTTCGGGCAACCCGGCGGCAGTCTTATGGAGCGAGGTGCCGCCGCACTCGTACACTCGGCTATTAGGTTACATGCCCGCAGACAATAACTCTAACTTTTGCCTGGTCCTAACGTGGTCCGGAAACCCGTATGGAACCCTTCTAGCGTTCGATTTACATGGACACAGGCTGTCGTGATGTGTTCGGCTAGGATTGGCCTACGCGGAGTAGGGCTTTTGGCCTATGCGGAATAGGGCTTTTGGCCTACGCGGAGTAGGGCTTTTGGCCTATGCGGAATAGGGCTTTTGGCCTACGCGGAGTAGGGCTTTTGGCCTACGCGGAGTAGGGCTTTTGGCCTATGCGGAATAGGGCTTTTGGCCTACGCGGAGTAGGGCTTTTGGCCTATGCGGAATAGGGCTTTTGGCCTACGCGGAGTAGGGCTTTTGGCCTATGCGGAATAGGGCTTTTGGCCTATGCGGAATAGGGCTTTTGGCCTACGCGGAGTAGGGCTTTCGGCTCACGCGGAGTAGGGCTTTTGATTTTTGAGTTCAAAGGATAGATATCCCTTGCCCCCGAAAATCTTGGCGAGAAATTCGCCTTTGGGGTTATTCTCGTTGGCGAAATTCTCGGCGAGGTTTTTAGCTAAAAGATATAAAAGTATAGAATTTAAAAAATAGTTTAAGTATACATGACCTTTTGCGGGCGTGGCCCGTTTATTAGAAGAAATATCTCTTGAGATGCAAAGCGTTCCAACTCGTTGGTGAGTCTTTTTCCGTCTTTGTCTTGGAGTGAGTAGGCTCCAGCTCCACAGATTTTAACGATTTGGTATGGGCCTTCCCAGTTTGGTCCTAGCTTTCCGGCTTCTTTCTCCATTGTGTTTTGAAATACTCGCCTTAAGACCCACTGACCCAGTTTAAAGGTTCTCGTCCTCACCTTTTTGTCGTATGACCTCGGCTACGTCTTGTTGGTAACACCGGTTTCTTATTTGCGCGGCTTCTCGTTTCTCGTCGAGCAAGTCGAGATCGAGCGCCATTGCTTCGTTGTTACTTTCCTCATCGGGATTTTCAGTACGGCCGGTCCGCACACTTATCTCGATGGGTATCACCGCGTCCATTCCATAAACGAGTGAGAAAGGTGTTTCGCCGGTGGAGACCTTTGAGGTTGTTCCGTAGGCCCATAAGACCCCGTGGAGTTCCTCGGCCCATTTTCCTTTAAGCACTCTCTAATCTTTTCTTAAGGAGCTTGACGATGGTTTTGTTCGAGGCTTCGGCCTCGGCCATTGGACTCGCGGATGTCCGGGTGTTGCGAAGCTTAATTTGATTTTCCGGTCTTCGCGAAGCTTTTGAAGTTGTTGCTTGTGAACCGTGGCCCATTGTCGGTCACTATCTCGTGGGGAATGCCGAACTTGCAGATTATATTCCTCCATACGAAGCCGCGGATCTCTTTGTCGGTTATCCGACCGAGTGCTTCCGCTTCTATCCACTTGGAGAAATAGTCGGTCATCACCAATAGAAAGACTTTCCGACCTCGGTGCCGTGGGAAGTTTGCCAACTATATCCATGCCCCACTTCATGAATGGCCAGGGAGCACTGATAGTTTTTAGGTTCTCCGGCGGAAGTTTGGATACAGTGGCGAACCTTTGGCATTTGTCGCATCTTTTGACGAACATGGTTGCGTCGTGATTCATCGATTTCCAGTAATATCCGGCTCGCATGGTCCGGAGGACTAGACTTCTGGCCCCGGAATGGTTTCCGCACTCGCCGGAATGCAGCTCTAGCAGGACTTGTTGAGCCTCGGTGGTGCTGATGCACTTGAGATATGGTCCTGAGTATGATCGGCGATACAACGCTCCGCGAATGAGGCTGAACCGAGCTCGCTTGTCGTTTAATCCTTCGGCATTCTCGCTCTTTCCGGTGGCGGCGTTCCATCTCTCGGATATTCCACAAGGGGAGTCATCCAAGCATCCGGCTCCACTTATTTCGTTGACTCGGGATCGCATCGAGATCTCTTTGCGTTGCCGGCCACCGTAATACTAGCGAGTGGCACATTCGTCGGTGAATCGGTTTTGAAAGATGATCCGAGGTTGGCGAGAGCGTCTGCTTGCCCGTTCTCTTCTCGAGGGATTTGAGTGATTTTGCAGCTATTGAACCTTTTTTCGAGCTGTTTGACTATCGCTAAGTATCTGATCATGCTTGAGTCCTTGGCTTGATAGTCACCCTCAGTTTGGCTAACGACCAACTGCGAGTCACTATAGATCTCTATATCTTTGACTCCTAGATCGCATGCTAGAGATAGACCCGCGATTAACGCTTCATACTCCGCCTCGTTATTTGTCGCTCGGAAGCTGCATCGGATCGCCCTTGAGATGGTGTTTCCGATAGGGGAGGTCAGTGTTAATCCCGGGCCGGATCCTCGTACGTTGCTCGGATCCGTCCACATAAAGTTTCCATGTCCCCGTTACCACCTCGTTTTCCTAATGTGTTCACTTCCTTCCGAACCTCCGAGAGCATCTTTGGTGTAAACTCGGCCACGAAATCGGCGAGGACTTGTGACTTGATGGCGGAGGTTGGTCGATAGATCACGTCGTATTCGCCGAGTTCTATAGCGTATTTGGCCAATCTTCCCGAGATATCCGGTTTGTGGAGAACACTTTTGATCGGATGCGATGTCACCATGATAATTGGATGCGACCGGAAATACGGCCGTAACTTCCTCGCTGCCACAACCAAGGCGAGAGCCAATTTCTCGAGATGAGAATATCGGGTCTCGGCTTCTAGCAAGGATTTGCCGACGTAATAGACCGGATGTTGTTTTCCACTTTCTTCTCGCACTAGTACCCCACTTCATCGCGTGTTCCGACACGGCTAGATATAGGAGTAGTGCCTCGTTGGTCTTTGGCTTTGACGGTAGCGGTGGAGAAGTTAGATAGTCCTTGAGTTGTTTAAGGGCTTCGTCACATCCTTCGTTCCACGCGAATCCCTTCGGCTTCTTGAGAGCCTCGAAAAACGGATGAGATCCGTCGGACGGTCTAGAGATGAATCGGCTAAGGGTCGCCATTCTTCCCGTAAGTCTCCGGACTTCCTTTATGTTTCGCGGTGGTGGAATTGTCCGGATGGCCCCGATCCGATCGGGGTTCGCCTCAATGCCCCGATGTGTGACAATGTATCCCAAAAACTTCCCCGAGCTTACGCCGAATGAGCACTTAGTCGGATTGAGCTTCATGTTGTATTTCCTTAACGTGTCGAACGCTTGGCGTAGATGCGCGATGTGATCGTCGGCAACCAATGATTTTACGAGCATATCGTCGATGTATACCTCCATGGTGTGGCCAATCTGGTCGGCGAACATCGCGTTCACCAGCCTTTGATAGGTTGAACCGGCGTTTTTCAATCCAAAGGGCATTACCTTGTAGCAATATATGCCCCCGGAGGTCATGAAGGCCGTCTTCTCCCGATCCCGGGGGTGCATCGGAATTTGATTATACCCGCCGAAGGCGTCCATGAAACTTAGCGAGTTCGTGGCCGGCCGTTGCGTCTACCGGCTTGTCAATGTGAGGCAAAGGAAAAGGATCCTTTGGGCACGCCTTATTTAGGTCGGTGAAGTCTATGCAGACTCTCCACTTACCGTTTTTCTTTCGAACGACGACCACATTAGCTAGCCAGTCAGGGTATTTCACCTCGCGGATGAATCCGGCTTTGAGTAAGTTGTTCACTTCGTCGTTGACAATGAGATCGCGATCCGGCGCAAACTTCCTTCTTTTCGCCCGATCGGCTGATGATCGGGATCGACCTGTAGACGATGGGTGATGATCTCGGGATCGATGCCTGGCATGTCCGCATGCGACCAGGCGAAACAATCGGCGTTCGATCTCAGAAAGTCGATGAGTTTCTGACGCACGTCTTTCGGTAGTTTTGACCCAATGTTTACCTTGCGCTCTGTATTGGCTTCATCCAATGGGATCTCATCTATTTGCTCTACATCGGGCTCCTCCGTAGAGCTCGATACCTCTTTCGTCGTTGACGGACCCTCTATCTGCATGGTCGTCCCCGTTTTTCCTTTGAGCGTAGTTTGGTAGCGAGGATCGCGAGTTCTCCCGGTCACCTTTTATCTTCCTCACACCCCGGGGTGTCATAAACTTTATTGTCCGATGGAATGTGGATGGCACGGCTTTCATGTCATGGATCCAAGGTCTCCCCACTATGGCGTTATAGGCCGACGTGCAATCCGGAACGAGAAATTTGGTTTGCTTGTTGACTCCCTCGGTGTAGACGGGTAGGGTTATCTCACCCACGATCCGTTTCACCTCTCCACCGAATCCTACCGCAGTGGTTGCCCCGGAGACAATTTTTGATTCGTCGAGGCCCATCTCCTTGTATGCGGCCAGGAACAGAATGTTTGCCGAGCTTCCATTGTCGACCAGAATTCTCTTTATCAGGCAATTTGCCACTGACAAAGTAATGACGAGGGCGTCATGATGAGGAGTCATCATCTCTTCACCCTCCTCGGCGGTGAAGGTAATTGCGTTGACTGATTGGTCGGTGGTTATTTCCATCGTGGTCTTTTGGAAATTTCTCGCAACCCTCGTATTCCTTTTGGCGGCCGAATGCGATATCCCACTAACCTCCGAGCCACCGGATATGACGTTAATCACCCGATCCTCGTCTCGGTGGAGATTTAGGTTTCTCTTTGGCCCCTTCTTGCTCGGGGTTCCGGGTGTTCGGCCGTCCCCGAGCTCGTCGGACAGGAATTCTTTGAGGTGTCCTCTCTTGATTAGATCGTTTACCTCCATCCTGAGGGCGACGCAATCTTCGGTGCGATGCCCGTGGTCACCGTGGAAATCGCACCACTTCCGCGTGTCTCGTGTTTCTGGGTCCCCCCTCATCTTCTGAGGCCATCTGACCGCGTCTCCCATCCTTCCCAAGGCGCAGACCAGTTCTTGACCTTGGATAGACAAACCGCCCGCGTTGGGCCATGAGTTATCTCGGTATCCTCCGGCTCCTATATGGGCGATTGGTCGATGGGAATTACTTCGACGAGGGTCCACCCGAGGTCGCAGGTATGGTTTGTCGTCTCGAGGAGCTCTCTCAGGTCGGACGATCCTTGAGTCGACTCCGGGGGAAGAGATTTCCTTTGAGATGGATCCTCTTCCCACTTGATCCGAGCCCATGCTCTGCTCGTAACATCTTCCATCGTCTTTGGACGATACTTGGTGAGTTCCTTATAGAGATCGCCGGTCACCAAGAGTCCTCTCTTGAAATCGGATATGGCCGTTGACACATTACATGCCGGGATATTCACCTTTTCCCCGTTGAATCGTCCTACATATGCCCGAAGGGGCTCCCCGGCTTCTTGGACGATTTCATAAAGGTCGTCGGCGTTTTTCTCTATGCGGCGGCCGCTTGCGAATTGCTCTATAAACCTCGTCGGTCGAGCCGGCAAAGGATTCTATTTCGCCGTTGGCGAGATTGACGAGCCACCGGAGCGCCGGTCCCGTTAGGCTTGATCCGAAACCTTTGCACATGACGGCTTCCCTTGACTCGGGGGGAATTGTCAAGGTGAGCATCCGTTGCTTGTACAAGGCCACGTGATTGTCGGGGTCGGTAGAGCCATCGTACATCTTCATTGACGGGAAGGCGAACTTTCTGGGCATCTCTACCATGGCTATCTCGTCTATGAAGGGCGAATCGGCGTAGGAGTAGCGGTCGGAACGTCTTATAGGTGGAGCTACTCCTGGCATCCGCTCGATCATCGATTCGAAAGCGTTGAGCTTTTTCTCGATGACGGAATCTATGTAGGCGTGATCCCTTCCGAGACCGGATCCGTTGCGATCTAGATCGTCGGTGTGCCGATCGTCGGAGAAAGCGGGTCTTTCCTCCGTCGTCTGATGTTCCGCCCCTGATCGGAATAACCTCATCGGCCGGATGGGGGTAACGAGATTCTGTCGGGAAGCGGATCTCTGACCCTGGGTGCTGAGATTAGCGCTTTGCCCCCGAAGTCGAAGATTATCCTCTTCCAGCCGAGCAAGCCTTTCGTTGCTTGCCCGAAGTTGTTCGTTGACGGCATCCACCCGTTGCTGAGCGTGTTCGTCGAGAACGGTGTAGTAGGTTGCTCCGTTATCGCTCATCGTAGCGCTATACCTTCACCCCCTCCTTCTAGCGCCAAACTGTTTGGGCAAAAGTTAGCGATCCGTTAGAAGAACCACGGAATTCGATAACGGTTTATACTACTAGAATCGGTTTGAATTAGATGTCTTTATTAATCGATCAAAGAATACAAAAGAAGAGGAATATGATTCAAGATCTAGACTTGGAACAATCTAGAAGCTTATAATCGATATTCTCCTTAAAAGCAAGTGCCTATGTCGAAAAGTGTATGAATATATCAATGTGTGAATGTCGATATGAATGAATATGAATCCTCTAGGTCTTCTAGCTTCTTCTCTTTATATAGAGGTCTTTAGGTCAATGAGCTTCCTTTTCCTTTTATGAATAGGAATTGACATGTTTCCATTTATTGACCTTTTTCCTTTTATTTAGATATTTTCCTAGATTCCCTCCTTAATGAATATTTAAGAGAATCTAGTAATATATCTTTTCCATTTTACCTCATGTCGATAATTAAGCCCAAATAAAGCCCAATATCAACTAAAGGAGGCCGGTTCCGATATTGCCGCTGATTCCGGTTTGGCTGGTCCGATCTGCCGTCAACCCGGTCTGATTCTGTCGCCGGTTAAACCTTAACCGAGATGATTAAATTTATCCCCAACAGTAGTTTCTTTGGTCTTTAAGCAAAACATAAGTCAACTGGTCAAATTTAAAACTAAACTGCTTTTTACTTTTATTTGTCAACAGTTTCTCATTTTCTTTAAAATTGTTGAGAAATTCACAAATCTACGCCCTTTCAATCCTCTCTTCACAAAACTACATCTAATTCAATATTTTCACAAATTTACATCTTTTCAAAAAATTTAAAGCTTGATTTACCCTTTTAAAAATTACCAAAATTAAAATCTTTTCATTTGGGTTCGCTAATTAGTGTTTAGGGTATAGTATTAAGGGGTGAGATTGTTTGGGTAAGGTTTATTTGGATTTAATTTTGAGTGTTTAGGTGTAATTTTGTGAAGTATTTTTGAAATGGTGTAGTTTTGTGAAATGTAAATCAATTAGTGTAGTTTTGTGATTCTCCCAAAATTGTTTTCTCATGTTCAATGTATTTTTCATTTAAATTATTCTATAGCACAATGAAACTGAAATTTGGCTTCCTAGCTAAACATGATTATTAGTATATAATTGGTTAAGAATCTGAGTTTGAGCAAATTAAGTGAATCTTGGTAAATGCAATTCCTCAATTCTAGGGGAAATATAACTAAAGTTTTAAATTTCAAAATTGTAACGTTTACATACATCTTTTATTTATAGATAATTATTCTTAAAGGAAAATGATGATGCTATTTTGGTCTCTGCTTTCTCAGGTTAGGAAAAACAAAATCATAACCTTCTGAGAAGATTCTTATTCTATTGTGTTTTTCAAAATTAAGAAAATTTTACTCTTATCAAAAAAGAGTATCCATCTAATAAGTTAAAAATGAAATACTAGAAGGTCGAATAAGTTTTTTAAAAAAGAAAAAAAAAAGTGATTTCAAATTCAAGTAATGAAAAGTCTGAGATTTGTGGGAAATAGAAACTGTGTGCGTGCGGGAGAATCACAGTCTTCTAAGACATAAATGGTCAAAATAATATCAAAATACTTAAAATTAATTATTAACATTAGTATTATATCTAACGATGACGCCAAAAACAAACAAGAACCCCTTGATGTGCGTACCAAAATAAATTTATACTTAGTTTAATGTGTTAACGTGATTATACGTATTGGTTTATGGTCTTGGGTATTAGGGTATATAAAACATTTTTTTCACCTTTTAACTTTTAAAAATGAAAACAATTTTTGGTAAAAATATAAACAAAGACAAGGCTCTTAAAAAGGGGGGTCCCTACAATTATGACAACTAAAGAATCATAATAATGTTTTGAGGAATTCACAAAAATACATCCTTTCAATTTTTCTTTCACAAAATTACACCTAATTTAATTTTTTCACATATTTACACCCTTTCAAAATTTTACAAAATTTGATTTACCTTTTTAAAAATTACCAAAATTAAAATATTTTCATTAGGGTTCGCTAATTAGTGTTTAGGGTATAGTATTAAAGGGGTAAGATTGTGTGGATAAGATTTATTTAGATTTAATTTTGAGTGTTTAGATGTAGTTTTGTAAAGTATTTTTGAAAAGGCGTAATTTTGTGAAATATAATTAAAATGGGGTAGTTTTGTGATTCTCCCACATTTTCGTTAATTCTAGTTTTGCCCCTAAAAGTTATAACATAACAGATACTACTAAAGAAAATTGTGAATAACTTCTAAAAAGAAATTAAATTTTTAGTCGGCCCAAGTCAGCCCATTTTGATGTCTAAACTTAACTTCCTATTTCACTTTGTTAGTCTTTTTCTTAGTCAACAATCTCTTTGTTAATCACTTGATGAAGAAGATGTTCGGTTTTTTTTTTCGGGGAGGTCATGTTTCCCACTCATAATAATGGCCTTTGTTAAACAACATCAAAATAGAGATGCGAAACTAAAATCACAGAACATAAAGGAAACAACAACAATAGTCCATAGAAATAAGAAGAAAAAAAAAACAACACTACCACTAAAATAGAAACCTTAACTCCATCACCATCAGTGATTCAAAAACTCTGAAATTTTGAATCCATACTCATATTTTAAAGTTAGAAAAACTAGCGTTTCGATGGCCTAACGTCGCCTTCTTCACCGGTAGCAGAAGCTTCTTGCTCGCTGTGTTCTCCCTTAGCAACTCTCTTCCTCTTGGTTCTAGGCTCGGATTTGCCTGCAGACAATTTACTAATATCGTCTTCGATTTCGTCTTCTTCGTCATCATCATCATCATCGATGTCATCATCCACACCATTCTCCTCAGGATTGAAATCACTCGAGTCTTCGTCATCGTCTTCACATCCTTCACCAACAGGCTTCACTAAATACTCTGTCCCAAGATCCTCCTATGATCAAACCATAAAACATGCTCTGTTGATTTGCAGTTACACATACACTATATTTATTTAGCGAAAAATTCGATACTCGTAGGAAGATTCTAGAGTATGATTAGACCTAACAAACCCTAGATCTACATCTCAAATCAGAATTTCAATAGATTCATACCTCTTCTTCATCGTCGTCGTCGTCTTCATCATCATCATCTTCGTCTTCATCAACATCTTCTTCGTCTTCATCATCCTCGTCGCCGGTGACGTCTTCTCCTCCTTCGTTTGCCACTTTCACTTCACTGTCTTCGTCGCCTATCAGAACCTGAACACTGACTTCCTCCATAACTTCCTTCACATCTTCAACAGGTGGCATCTTACTTTCTTAGAGAGAAGAAGAGAAGAAAGATCGTGAGAAGAAAGATCGCGAGAAGAAAACGAAGCTTCGAATCAGAGAGCTTTATCAGTAGCAAAAATGTAGAACCCTAACAAAACTAAATCGTAGCCGTTCATTCAAATTTTTTTGCTAGGATTGATGAGGTGGCGCCGTATCGAACGGTTCCTATGAGAGATTAATGTGGTTTTCGTGATGTCGGTAAAATATGAACTGTATCGAGGAGGCACACGTGCAGCACGTGCGAGTAATCAACCCTTCAATTTATTTGGGCCGTAAACTTATTGGGCAGGAGTTAGGCCCAACACACCATTTTTTCTGTTATAATTACAAAATACATTTTTAAAATGTAGACAAAATATATTTGAAATTATTTGGTCGACGTCTGGTGTAGCGTGAAATCATGTATAATGGACCGACTAGTATATAGGGTCCCATTCACCAAAACCACACATAAACTTTATATTCCTTCTCCTCTTGTTTTTTTTGTGACAACAAGCACATATAACCAAAACTATAAAGTGTAACAAACAAAAACTAAATAGCAGACACAAATCTTTGTCTACGTATTACAATATCTCGTATTTTATTTAATCAATTTACATACAGTACTATACTATACTAATAAAGTTTATTGTCTAATATAACATAGGGCTCCTTATAAATAACAATCACAAGCAAACACGTCTTTAATTGTTGCATAACAATTTATTTTCTCCGACAATGAAGAAATACTCCGCCGTCAAATCGCAACCGTCTCTATGCCTCTTCCTCCTCCTCCTTCTTCTACCGTCGCTATCACAATCATCCGACGACGATCTAATCAACACAATCTGCAAAGCGACGCCGTTCTACGACCTATGCGAATCGTCTCTCCGTCCTCTAACACCTTCACCTTCCGATCCGAAATCTCTAGCCTCCGCGATGGCCACCGTCTTGCTCGGCAACATGACCGATACGTTAGGTTACATCCAGTCTCTGATCAGACATTGCCACGATCCGACGGCGGAGAGAGCTCTGGTTCAGTGCGCGGAGATGTACCGGCCGGTGGTCCGGTTCAATATTCCTCAGGCGATCGAAGCTATGCGGCGAGGAGAGTTCGGATTCGCGACGTATGTGATCGGAGACGCCGAGAAACAGACTGATTTGTGTCAGAAAGGGATCGTTAGTGGCGGTGGTGGAGACGACGAGAGCTCTGTTGCGATCACGGCGAGGAATAAGTTGGTTAATAATCTTTGTGACGTTGCTATCTCTGTGATTAAGTCACTAATGAGTGGTCGTTAAGAGTTTAATTAGATATATTCATATATTTGTAATTATTCGCATGAACGAGTTTATATCATAAAATTCAGAAAGATCTTGTTGGAACTATACAACAAACCGTTAAAATATATTTTTACGGGCCTTAATTAATGAACCCACGAAGACAGCAACGAAACATAAATAATAGTAACATTTTGAAAATCCACACACACGTGAAATCACATGTTCAATTAATTTTGTAACAGCACTAAAAGTGGTCTCAAAAAAATCAGTGGGCTATGCTTAGATACATCCACATGGATTCTGTTCCCAAATATATATATTTTAAATATTTTTTAAAAATAACTATACATGACCAATAATGTTGATTTCATAGTATCCCTTTCCGTTTTTTACTTCATCGAAATTTAGATATAACTTTTTTTAAGTACAACAATCTATTAGGGATAAATGTCCCACATCGGAAACACAAAGGGTTAAACACTAATATATAAAGGATATGGGCCTCTCCACTTATCGCCAATTGGTTTTAAGTTGGAAGCCCATAATCCTAACATGGTATCAGAGAAGGTTGATCGCTTTGTTGACCGCATTTTTACAACTTCCTGTAACAACTATATCATCAACATATATGAGGATATATATGAGAATGGTACCGGTGTTGAGAATAAAGAGAGATGCATCCGCAAGAGAATTTTTGAAGCCTATGGACACAAGAAATGAGCGTAGCTCATTGTACCATGCGCGTGGTGCTTGTTTGAGTCCGTATATAGGCTTGCGTAGACGACATACATGTGTTGGTTTGTCTTTGTCGACAAATCTCGGTGGTTGCATCATGTACACCTCCTCTTCAAGATGTCCTTGCAGAATGCATTGTTGACATCAAGTTGGCGTAAGTCCCATCCACGAGCAATCGCAACATCGAGAACTACCCGAATACTTGCATGTTTAATTACCGGGCTAAACGTCTCAAGAAAGTCAATTCCAGTGTCGTTGGTGAAAGCCTTTAGCAACGAGTCTCGCCTCGTGCTCGTCAATAAGACCATTAGGTAAACGTTTAATTCGAAAAATCCACTTGCATCCCACAATATTGTGGGCTTGCGACGCGGGAACCAAGTCAAACGTTCCATTTCGGACTATCGCATTAAACTCCGTGCCACATGCTTCACGCCATTGTTTTTGTTGCAAGGCTTGTGTGATTGATGTAGGCTCAATTTCCGTCGAACCGTAAGGAGCGCATATTTGAGATTAGGCTTCTCGATGTTGTTCATTGAGCGAGTGGTCATTCGAGTCGAGGTCGCCGGTTGTGACTCGCCGATCCGCGTCTCTTGCGTTATCTCTTGTTCGGCGTTTCGAGTTAGAAGAACTCTCCGTGCCGCCTTGTTCCGTTGTTGGTGAGAGAACGAAGTCTAGTGAAGTTTCACACGCCGAGGGCAACGTCGCTAGCTGTGAAATGAGTGGAGGATGATGAATGGGAACAAAGGAGGCTGAGGACATAGATGTGAAGGTAGGTTCATTAGAGGACGATGATGATGTGTATGGTGAGCTTTTTATTAAGAATGGAAATTGAGATTCTTGAAACTCAACATGACGAGAAATATATATGCGATGTGTAGAGACGTTAAGACATAAGTAAGCACTTTGAGTTAGCGAATAGCCTAGAAAAACACAAGGGGTAGATCGGGGACTTAGCTTATTTTGAGAATATGGTCGAAGCCAAGGATAACATAGACAACCGAAGATGCGGAGTTTGAGATAGTTTGGTTCATCTTGAAAGAGAGCTTTGAAGGGAGAGATGTGAGAGAGGACCATTGAGGGCATTCGGTTAATGAGGTATACGAGCTGCGGTAAAAGAATATGACCAATAAGATGTAGGTACGCCTGCGTGTGTGAGTAATGCGAGTCCAGTCTCAACAACATGCCGATGTTTTCTTTCGGCAATTCCATTGTGCTCCGGAGTGTGTGGTGGTGAGGTGTGATGTGATATGCCATTTGTTGAGAGATAGCTTGCTAGGCCAAGGAATTCTCCACCATTGTCGGAGTAGAGTGTTGTTATACGTCTTTTGAACCGATTCTCTACAAGGTTTTTGAATGGTGGGAAAATGGTGAGCACATCGGATTTGCGTTTGATGGGGTATAGCCACGTGTATCGTGTAAAGTGATCCACAAATAAGACGTAGTACTTGTACCCATCAACCGAATGAATTGGTGAGGTCCGGACATCACCGAAAATTAAGTCCAATGGACCGAGAGGAGTGCATAGAAGATATAGAAAATGGAAGCTTATGACTTTTATTAGTAAAACACGAGTTGCAAGGAGCGATAGATGAAGAGTTTGAAACAGGTAATAAAAACTTAGAGATGAGATGATTAAGAATCTTAAGAGAAGGATGTCCAAGTCGCGAATGCCACTCGGTGATGGTAGATTTGGCCGAGGAAAGAGTGGAACCGAAAGCTTGAATGGAGGGTGTCATCGGCCACTCATATAGTCCATCTCTAGCCGGTCCGTGTATTAACGTTGCCCCCGATGTTAGATCCTTCACCTGAAACTCAGACGGACAAAGTTGCACCATAACATTGTTAGTTTTGCATAACTGGTTAACAGAGATTAAATTCTTCTTAATCTTAGGCACACAAAGAACATCGATAAGAGATAAATCGCGAGAATGCGAGGGTAAGGATGTGGAACCGGTATGTGTAATTGGAAGCCCCGTGCCATCACCAATGAGAACATCTTCTCCTCCTTGGTATGGTGAATGAAGCGAAAGGTTGTTCAAGTCCGATGCTATGTGATGCGATGCGCCGCCGTCAAGTAACCATGGGAATGACCGGTGTGGCGTGGAGGTGGTATGATGAGCTTGTGGTCGCCATTGTTGCGGCGGTATCGGTGGTTGATTGGCCTGCCATGGGGTTGGACCACGATGAGGCGGTGTTTGAGATTGTTGTTGGTATGTAGTGAGTCGATAGCATCTCCTTGCACCGTGTCCTTGGACACCACATATTTGACACTTTCCTTGGTAGCCACGACCGGCTCGAGGACGAAAGCCACCACGACCGGAATAAGGCGCGACGGTAGGATGGGCGTGGGTTTTGGAACTCGTGCGGCATTGGTCGTGATTGGAAGTGTGGTGTTGTTTGTGACGTTCGTCATGGCGAGAGTGTTTTCGCGATTCGGTAACTTCTCATGGAGTTCTTCGAGCGAAATTGGAACATCACGTCCGTTAACCATCTCTACTATAAGCACGATATTCTTCTCCAAGTCCATCGCTTATGATGTCAAGTAAGTCTTCGTGATCTATAGGTTTACCAAGGAGGGCTATTTGATCAGATTTAGTAATGATGTCACGCATGTACTCTGTGACTGATTTTGTTCCTTTGAGGTTGTGTTTTAGTTGTTGTTTTAGTTGCTTGATGTGGCCACGTGATGGTTTTCCATAGGTGCTTGCAAGGGTTTGCCACACTTCTTTTGTTGTTGTGGCGCGAGTGACAAGTGATTGAACGTTAAGTGAGAGGGATCCAAGGATTGCGCTGTAGAGCATGCGATCTTGACGTTTCCATACGACAAGTGGTCGGATTCGGCCGAACGACTCCTTCGGCTTGTTATCGTCGTCGTTGGTGTTTGATCCTCATCATCGATGAAGGGATGAAGCTCGTGAGCTTCAAAGAGAGCGCGGACTTGAAGACGCCATGTGAGATAGTTACTTGGCGTAAGTTTTGTGACTCCTTTCATGTTGATGGAGATGAGAGCGTTTTGATTTGTGTTGTTATAGATGGGAACGACTTCAACGTTGTTGATGGTGTTTGCCATGATGATTTTGTGAAAAAAAAAAAATTATAATCGATGAGAAAAAAAAAAAAAAAAGTTTATGATCGATGAAGCTCTGATATTCTCGTCAATATATTTAGCACTCTTGTTAATATCCTTAAACTAGTTGTGATCTCTAGAATATTCTATGAATATGTCATACGACATGTATATATAGTTTAATACAACAAAAGTTTTTTTATTATTTGTAACAAGTTATCTTATTTTATTTCAAGAAAAAAACATTACAAAACTAATCTTTACCCACATCGTATTAGTTTATTGTGTCGTAGCCGCTGAGAAAGCAGCCGGTTTTGCCCCCCCAAAAAACATTTGATCGGTATAAAGAGACATGGCTCACCGACAATCTAAACCGATATCAAACCAGTGTGAAAATCATTAGAATTTCTCTAACCTTTTGTTTACACTTTTCACTATGAAACTCTATTCATCTTCTCTTGATTCTCCAAACCGGAAACCGGTTCTAGTTTACTGAAATTTTCAAACAAAAAACGGATTATTAATTACTTTAAAAATCGAATTATCATCGAATCTTCTAAACCGGATGGTGAAACAACATACCTTAACGATCTCTGTGCTAAAACCGGTTCGGTATAGCCTCTATCGGGTTGGCTAGCATATGGATTTCCCGCATATTGAACCGAACCAAAACCAACGTTGGCTTTCTCAACGTGAGATTGCCCTGAGCTAGCTTTCGGTGACAATCCTGAATTCAAAGAAACAAACAATTAAGAATTATATTTTTGACAATCGCCAAACGCAAACGCGATATTGAAAAAAAAACGAATCGCAACCTTGGATAACGAGGACGAAGAAGAAGATAGCGCTAAAAACAGTGGCCAATACATTGCCTAGAGAAGAAGCAGCAGACGCGGCTTTAGCATCCCGCGATTTCTTCAACGCTCTCAAACGCTCGATCCTCGCGCGTTTCAGCATCGCTAACTCGGCGATCTCTCTTATAAGCTTCTGATCCGCCGCGTCGAGCGACGGTCCACGTGGCGGTCTAGGAGGCTTACACGCCGATTTATTATTCCGTTTCTCCTTCCGTTCGCTTTTCCCCAATCCCGGTTTACTGATTGCACATTTAACCGGAATTAAACCGGTTTCTTCTCCGGTTTTTACCGGTTTTGATGGTTTCTTCGGCGATTGTGTGTAAACGATGTCGTAATCGACGGTTCCTTTCTCGAGATCGACATCGTAATCGAGACTCATTCCCATTATATTTCAATGTAGATCAGACTTGAGATCTGTAATAGAAATCAAGATCTGTACACACTTGAGAGTAAAAAGTTTATATGTGTGTGAGTTTCGTTTATTATGTAATATATGTTGCTTGTGACGCCTTTAATAGCCAAAGCAGAGTATATAAACAATGAATTACAGCTAACGCTTCGTCTCCAGAAATATAACCCACAAACTGCAATTAAAAAAAAATCATAAAAATCCAAGAAAAGGAAGAAAAAAAAATCATAAAAACAAAAAACGTTAATGCTTAAAATATTTAATCATGGCGTAGAAAATGGATAATTACCGAATAAAAGTCACGTGGTATAGATAGATAAAAGTAAAAAAAAAAATAAAAAAAATGTAGAGATTGGATTAGGATTAAAAGAGGCAGAAAGAGTTTCAAAGTGTTGTTGATGTTTATTGAGATACTGTCAAAAAAGTAGGTAATTTTATAATGTATTGATTCCAAATTTTAAAAAAAGTATTAATTATTAATTTATTATACTTAATCTGTGGGATGAAGCAAGGAACAGCTGTGTTTTTCCTTTTTTCCAATGCCGTGACTTCGGGGAAAATTATACAATTTAATTAAAACAAAAAAATGAAATTGAAAATGTAATACGATTTACGAACCCAGAAACTAAATCGAAATTACTGATGAGTAATGAGTATTCGAATAATGAAAAAGCGATTTTCTAAAAAAAAAAAAAATTCAAAATATGACGAAACTTGGTTTAGAATTAAATAGAAATATATTTGAAAAAACAAACTCTACCTTGAAACGAAAGCGAAGGAGACCTCAGATCCGATACCGAAGAGACGAGCAAAGAGACATAGGAGATAATGGCGGGTTCAGTGTCTTACCTTAAGACCGATTCAAAAAAGAAAAAAAAAACTAAATCAAGACAAATAAGAAAAAAAAAGTCATACAAATTCCTTGAAGTTTCCAATTTTTTTCCTTCAGGAGAAATTAAGATATTCTGAAATTTTTTTGAAAATAAATGAAAAAAAGGACACCAGATTTGAAATTGAAACAGATACTACTAAATAGAGTGTAAATGTGTTAGGGCACGTGTTGTTGTTCTAAATATAGCTGAGATTACGCATGTGAGTTTATCCTCCAGCAGGGAGAAGCTTCACGTCACCGACGCATATAGATATGGGCTTTTTTATATTTTTTTATTTCAGTTAGGTCCTCTTACTTTTATTTTATTTCAATTACAACCCCGTAAATTAATATTCTTCCCCTTACTATAAATTTGTTTTGCTCGTACGATAGTTTTGGTGTTATTCGTAAATACAAATCATGGATTTGTAATTTTTGTATGAAGTTAAAATAAAAACCAAGACAAGAAACAAAATCGGGTAAATAAAGACAGTATTAAGTAACGACATGTATTGTGGGCCAAGAGCTGAAATACCCTTCAAACAAAATTTATATTCTCTCATACCCTTATGTAATCTCAATGCCCTTTGACTTTCTTTGACCAAAACTTAAAACACTAAATATTTTCAAATCTAAACCCTAAACTAATCAAAGGGTCTTGGATTTGGATTTGCGAACCCAAATGGTAATATTTTAACTTCTAAACCTATAAAATTCACAAAATATGGTTTTAAAATCGATTTTATAATCATATTTCGATGATTTTTTAAAAAACATTTTAAATTTATTTTTTGATTTTTAAAATATTTTTATAAAATTCGTTAAATTAAATTAAAAATATTGGTGTTTTCAGTTTTTGAAAATATTTTTTTTTTACTTAAAAATAATTCAAAACAAAAATAATAACCTTTGACCGAAAGTCAAAGGGTATTTGGGAATTTGACTTTCGGTCAAAGGGCATATGAGCCTTTGATTTATCCATGTATTGTCCTAAATTGAAGATATTTGGTCCCAGATTGATCAATTAAAAATATATGTGGCCCATTTTAAAAATATCTGAAAGTGACGACCTCACCGTAAATCGCGCTCGCTTAACTCCCTAAAGATATGATGATATATAGTGATTAAGCCCCTTAACAATTACAATTATTGCAAATTAACACCAAAAGAAGCTAGTCAACGTCTTTGTTTTTGTGTCGTCGTGTCAAATTTCGTCAACAACCTCGTTTTATTTATTACACTTTTTTATTCTTTTTTTTTTTTTTTTTTTTTTTTTTTTTTTTTTGGTAATCCTGGTGTCCTGATCCTTACCGAAGTAAGTCCAGACTATTTCCAGGAACGCTGCAGCCCGTATGTTAATTCCGCAGTGGCCGAGGTTCCACTTTTTTATTCTTATTATCATAAATTTTATTGGTCAACATTTCCGCATTATATAATATGTTGTTGTATTAGGGACTCTTAATAGAAGATTGTAAATTTTTGTTTTATTTTCTTAAATCTTCTACATTTCTTACTCAATCACTAATGTAACAAAATCAAAAATACTGAATATTCATATTTATTTATTTTTGGTACCCAAAGGAAATCAATAATTATTGGAGAAATCATAAGGCATGGAGGTGTCTGATTGGTAGGGAGCTCTTTCACATCTCCTCCACTTACAGACAACATTCAATTTAAACGGTCCGTTTCAGAAATAATACCCTCATGGGCCCCATGATCCTGACTTATCTATTTACCACGTTTATTGTTTTTTTTCCATATAGATCAAATATGTATCTTTTATCCTTTTCAATTATGTCCATACACCATAGTTTTCTTTTGAGTTTTGTTTTGTTAACCTATATGTTTTTGAATTTGTCCAAATAAAGCTTAAAATCTTTAGAATTTTTAAAACGAAAGATAGTTATATATATACACGTGGAAACAAAATCGTGGTGAGTCATTTTTGTGTGAAGAAGACAAGACCAGTCAAATTCTGTCCGCCACGGCAAATCATTGAACATTATGTATTGGGCCGAGAAGCGCATTTTTGTGTGTGTGCGCATGTTAGTCTTTGCGAGAACCATACTAATGTTAGTTACGTTGTTCATATTAATCAATGTATATATAGAATGAATGTATAATAGAAATGATCATAATGCATATAATGCATTTTATTAACATATCATATCCCTCTCAACCTCTCTCAATAACGAAACAAAAACTCTATTAAGGACAAATGTCCTACATCCGAAACTCATAGCTAGGGACAAACACTAATATATATATAAAGGGTATGGGCCAATCCACTTATCGTCAATTGATTTTAAGTTGGAAGCCCATAATCCTAACATTATATATTAGTGTTTGTCCCTATTAGTTTTCGATGTGGGACATTTATCCCTAATAGACTCGACAAAACAATATATATATATATATAAGCATATATTATATTGTACGTTCCTTCATATCTCAATAAAAATAATTTCAGGGTGAGTCACCGTAATTAGCTTCTCCAACGTAACCACTTCCATATCCATTTCCACCTCCTCATCCACCGCCTCCGCCTCCTCGTCAAGTACTTATGTGTGTACGTGGCATTGTGGCAATGTGGCATCTTAGCTTTTTCATTTAAGGAGGGAGAGAGTTTTTGAATTTGTTATTTGAATGAATATGCTTAAAACTTGACCTTACTATATTCTTATTGGGTCTATTGGGTCTGGTTACTAATTAAAAAAACCTAATGGGCCTAATTGTAAAATTCAGGCCTGCTAAAAAATACTTTATTTTGGTTTTTTTTTTACTTATTACCAGCAAATATTTGTTCTTGTGGTCTATGAGCACTAAACGGTTACAAAGTGGACAAGTTGTTAGGAGAGACGACTATCCTGATGGCTGCTGTAAATTAAGATCTTATGACGTTCGATTTACAAATGATATCATTTTTAGATATAGTGTTTGGACCAAATCTACAACACAAGTTGGGTAGTGGATTTTGCTATTGTCTACTTAATTATGTTAATAATTTGGTTTGTTTTTATGTAATACAAATTTTGAAGCATGAAAAAAAGGAGCTAAATTTTAAAAAGATCCCCCCCCCCTATGATTTTGGGTTTTGAGAGTAACGTCCACTCAATTCTGCAAATTGTTGGATCTGGACTTTTCAAAATTGGACTTTTCAAAATTGGACTTTTCAAAATTGGACTTTCCATTTCTTTTTATCAACCCAAAACTTTAGTCCAATGCTTTTTTTTTTTGCTTTCTCATAGCTTATACAAACCCAAAAAAAAATCAGAGAAAACAATCCATTAGGGCACGGAGGTTGTTAATGAAATGGAAGACGCAAGTTGTTTTCACAAAGTTCATCGTTTCTAATTAAATACGTTTTTTATGAGTGCAAAAATTAAGTAAAGAGTATACTAGTTATATTTTCCAATGATGAATACACTACGGATTTGAAAGTTGATCAAGTAACAATAATAAAAACAATGAAATCATGTTGTGATGTAATTCCGTAAAAAGTTACACATTTATTAGCAATATTTAGTATGTTAGATTTATGTTCATTTTTCTTTTTTTTGGTAATTATTATGTTCATTTTTATTGGAATGGAGAATTATAGAAACAAAGTACCACCCATTAATTTTGAAACGAAATAACAAAAAATAAAGATTCTTTTTCGATGGGTAAATTCTTTACTTCTATAAATAGGGTCGCAAGGCAAAGACACTTATCACACCCAAAACCAATAGCAACAAAAAAAGCAAAAAAACTTCATATAATATTTTGTCTTTAGCTATCCTAAGAGAATGGCAATCCTCAAGAACAAAAACACAACCTTCTCATTGATCATGATATGTCTCATAGTTGTGTCTCCCAAGGCTAATGCTCAACTTGGTGGACTTGGTGGGATTCTTGGCTTCCTCAATATCTTCAATATCGAAGGTCTTCTTGGTTGCTCTATCAATGGTAGCATTACTCCTAGAAACGTGACTTCGGTTCCTTCTACTATTCCTCCTTTCCCTAGTAAGTGATCATGATGTGTTCCACTCTTCTTCTTCTTCTTCTTCTACTTTCTCTTTTGATCAAATCATACGTACAAATCTTACTCTAACAGAATTTGGATCTACTTTGGTGTAAAAATATCTAATAGCTATAATAGCTAGTCGTTACAACTTACAAATGATATCACACACTACGTACTATAAGGTTTATAGTGATTAATTAATGATTATAATTATAAGTTTTTTAAAAATAATAATGTTAGAAACCACACATTAATATATACTATAAAAAAATTAAATTAAAAGTAGCTAGTTATAAGTTTATAGAAATATTAGTCTATCGAGTATTAATTTATAAAAATTAACCTAATGTTGTATTGTAGATGCTCGGGTTTCGCTTGTGTGCGGAGGACAAAATGTATCAAGCACGGTTACAAACTCTGGAGGATTATTCTCAATTCCTACACTTGGACTTCCATTGTCTCTTACACTACTACTCACAAACTGTAGAATCGTTGTCACGACCCCTCTCTCCACTTGTAACTCCACTCTTCCTTCCACCGGAACCCTAACCGCGCCGGTCAATCTCGCCGGTAGCATCATCAGTAACGTCCTCAACATCTTCCAGCTCCTCCCTGGTCTCTTTAGCCGTGTCGCTAACTGATAATATTCTATAGCTAAACGACCATCATGATATCTATATGTGCTTTTATGTTTTGTTCGCTTTTGTGTTTTTGACCAAGTAACGTTCGCGTGCGTTATGCATGAATAAGGTCTTTTAAATAATGTAACGAAATAAAATAAAAATTAATTTCCCTTTTTTTTTATGTACGCGTGAAAGGAGGCCCATATTTCAGTTTATTGAAAACTTATCGAATCTATTGGGTTATAGAATAGACTAAGAGGCCCGTTTATTTAAATCTATTATTTTAAATTTTGGGCCCAAGGGAAAAGGTTTTATATAATTGATAGATATATAGAAATACTAAAAAAAACATCAAAAGCAGTTTAATAATTGTTTTGTTTTTGTCGTGTTCTACGGCTTTTTGGAAACTAGACAGGGAAGGGTCCTACCCACGTGCGTTTTAAAGAGCTATAGACAATGTTTTTTTCTTTCTCTTTTCTATGTTTGTAGTCATTACCCACAAATTATATAATCTCTTCTACTTAATAATTTTCATAAACTTATAAAAATATATTGTCGACTTCGAATTGGTTTGGTAAATGATTATACTTAGGGTGAAAAATCAAATAACTATTATTTCCAAATTCTGACCGGTGAGAATTTTTAAAATTACATAAATCATGATATTAAATACTATTTAATTATTTAATAAAATGAATACTTTTTGAAAATGATAGACTAGTAAAAAGGTGGAGAATTCGACAGCTTGCGGCGCATGTTTCTAGAAAGTCAATATATATATAAAACTTAATCAAGGTTAGAACTATGATTACTTGGAACTTAATCTAATAGCCACTCATCAATAATTGAATATCAAGACGTGACTTTTCTTAAAAGGAAAGAACAACCATCACTACTATCGTAGATTGCTTTTTAGGCCTTGGAATTTGGATATATATATATATAAATGATAGATCAATCGATATTTAAACTATTACCTAGTATTGCACTACATGTATTACTCAATTTAATTGTTATTTGTGCGCCTCTACAATGTAGTAATATTTATCAAAAGCATGTATGATTCAGATGAAAAATTGTCAATTAAATCAATGAACTTTCAAAATTCGCCGAAAAAAATCATGAACTTTCACGTAAACCCTTTAAATCATATATTTTTCGTTGACTGACGTTTTAAATCATAAATTCTTTATTACCGGAACAAAAAGAGCACAACCTAAACAAAAATAGTCCAAAGTTAAGTCTATTAACGCAATAATTTGACATTGTTTGAGGTTTATTTGAAGAACCGAACACTTTAATTGGCTGGAATTGAGCATACTATCAAATTTTCCGTTAACAGACTCAATTTTTTGCTCTTTTTATCTCCGTAAAAAAAAATTGTGATTTAAAACGCCAGTCAACAAAAATAGATGATTTAAATGGTTCACGTGAAAGTTAATGTTTTTTTCTGTGAATTTTGAAAGTTCATGATTTAATTGACATTTTTCCGAATTTAGATGTCAATTATATAAATACATTATTGCAAGGGAGAATCACAAAACTACACCATTTGAATTACATTTCACAAAACTACACCATTTCCAAAATACTTCACAAAACTACACCTAAACACTAAAAATTAAATTCAAATAAACCCTATCCATACAATCCTACCCCCTTAATATTATACCCTAAACACTAATTAACGAACCCAAATGAAAATATTTTAATTTTGGTAAATTTTTAAAGGATAAATCAAGCTTTAAAATTTTTGAAATGATGTAAATATGTGAAAATATTAAATTAAGTGTAGTTTTGTGAAAGGAAGGTTGAAAGGGTGTAGTTTTGTGAATTCCTCTTATTGCAAATTGAGAACCCTAATGGGGCTAATACCCTAAACCTATACCTTGGCTTGCACTCAACACTACCCTTTACTTTTTGTTTTACATATAAAAGGGCATTAAATAGCATTCAAAACAAATATTTTATAAATAATTACAAATAAATTAAAAGTCCAATTTGAATTGCATTTTTGATGAGTAAAATCTGAAAATTAATGAGGAGGATAAAAAAAAAATGTAATTGTATATTAACTTGACAACCCAACAAACTTTGTCGTGGGATTGAAACGAGACAGCAGAGAAACGCCCATCTCTTGTTTCAATACACATCTGACCAAACAATGTAGTAATGTACCATAATTCCTATCTACATTTTCTTTTTTTTAAATAGTACTATTTTTTTGTTGTTGTTGTGAATTTAACGTTTTGGTCTGGTCGTATACGTTTGGTTTGTAAAAAACCATATATTTTGATTTTTTTTTGTTATAGTTTATATAGCTGAAAATAAACTATATTTTCCTAAAATATAGTATCATCATGCATTATAGTTCATTAGTTATATAGTCCCTCCTTTTTTTAACATATGATTTTTTAAAAAACAAAATGTTTTGAAATATAAGATTTTCTTGAATAATTAACACATATTTTTTTATTATGTATTTACTTATATTTTTATGGTTTATTATATGTTATCAATCATGAAGTTATAAAAATCATTTTAACAATTTGTTAATTTGTGATTTTTTTCTTGAAAATTTTAGTTTCAAAAACGGAAGAGTACTATATAGTAGTATGAAACATTGCATTAATTAGATTGAATTGGACGTAAAAGAGATTCACTTGGGCGTATCTCCCAAATATGGATAGAAATACGAGAGAACACACGTGCGTGGTCCAACAGGTGATGTGACCCACGTGATAATATAAGAGTGGCTTGTGGCTCGTGTACGGTTCAGACAACGGCACACGAGTACACGACAAGCTATCCGCCACTAGAACCATCTTTGATTAATTGCGTTTTAGCAGCATTCGCTAATCCTATGCTTATTTTTGCTGAGTCTTTATTGTTAAAAGAGCCACTTAATAATATTTTTGACACAACATTTTTTCGCGATAATAATTCATTTCAATTTTATAAATTAGGTAAAGAGAATATGTATACTTTTTGAAATTCCTCTTTCGAAAAAGTGAAACGCTTATGTTATGATCATGAGAATTGTATACAGTGTATCTAAACCGACAAATTTAAGTGAGTGGAATAGTTGAGAAAAGAAAAGGTGATTTATTTAGAATAAGACCATATATTAATACTTTATTTACAATCAAAAAATCTAAGATGTTAACGTAAAGCAGATTAAAGCGCCTAATGACATTATAACATAGGGGTGGGAATTCGGTTATTTGGGTCGGTTCGGGTCGGTTTATTCGGTTTTTCGGTTATTTCGGAAATTGAGATTTATACCGAATTGAACCGAATTAATTTTCGGTTCGGTTCGGTTCGGTTCTCGGTTAGTTCGGAAATTGGTTTTTATACCGAAATAAACCGAAAATTGGGATAATTTCGGTTAATTTCGGATAATTTCGGTTAATTTCGGATAATTTCGGATAATTTCGGTTAATTTCGGTTAATTTCGGATAATTTCGGATAATTTCGGTTCGGTTCTCGGTTAGTTCGGTTAAATTCGGATAATTTCGGTTAATTTCGGATAATTTCGGGTAACCGTTCGGTTCGACATACCGAACCGAACCGAACCGTGAACCGAAGAAGATTTTGAATGTCGCCGTTCGGTTCGTCATATATAACCGAATCCGAACCGAAAACCGAAAATCTCGGTTCGGTTCGGTTCGAAATTTTCGGTTCGGTTAAAATTCCCAGCCCTATTATAACACTTAGGGCATGATTGGTTGCGGCTGGCTGTAATTTTCAATTTTTTGCTGTAAAATCTATGGGTAGCTATTTTTCCCGTGGTTTTAGATTTAATTGCTGTAAGATTTTAACTGTAGAATTTTTGTTACATTGACTATAATAAACGTAATTTATAAATAATTTTTATATAATAAGAATAATTAAATCATATGTATCCACATAAAAATACACATATATAAGTATTATATATATATATTAGTTTTACAAGTTAAAGTGTTTTGTTTAACAAAACGTAAGTAGTTGTAATTGTTTTTAATAAAAATAAATGTTAATATTGAAATAAAAAAGAAACAAAAATAGAAGAAAGAGAAACAATTAATTGCTTTAAAAAATATAACACGCACAACCACAAAAAGTTGTAGATTTAATATTTAGCTGTAGGTTTTTTAATAATTTCAAAAACATGATTGATTATGTTAAAGGGTTCTAGACTTTTTTTTGGTTGTAGAAATGTAGAAATCACCTACGACCACAACCAATCATCCCCTTAATTATTAAGACTATAATTACACAAAATTATTATCTTTTTCGTGGACATAAATCTTTTTTTATGTAATCAGTGTATAATGTTAGTAATTAAAATGACATTTTCTACTACCACTCCTCTGAAGTAAATCTATCTAAAGATTTGTATTGTCTACACAATTGAATGCATCACATGTGCGACAAATTTGGAAATGTTGGTGGGGTTTAAAAGGGGTTTTGTTCAAAGTATTGAAAGTTGGAGATAATGAAGAAGAAAAAACCCACATGACATGTGTCAGACAAAAAACATTATGTTTCGTGAGTTTGCTTTTATTTTTGGTATCACAAATTTATCCAAAAATACTTAACAGTTTCACCAAAGTTAGTGCCTTTTGGCCGACCAGAAACAAATAAGTAGATTTTTAATGTCCTTTTATTTACTTTTTTTATCAGAGTAATTTTTCCTTTTAGAGGAATCTTAACATAAGAAAAGATCAAAAAAAAAATTGGGCAAAACAACAGTGATCGATTATTTACTTTTTTTCTTCAGCATGTGAGTCATCACTCATGATCATGTCATGTCTTTTATGTCTTTCACAAAACCATGTGATTGTGTTAACTCTCTAGATTTTATTTTGCTTTTCTTTTTGCATCTTTAAAATCTAAACCACATACTAAAATAAACCAATACTATTTACAAAAGAAGAAAAAGATAAAACAAGCTTATAAAAAATGTCATAAACAGTTCAAAACAAAGTGAATTCAATTCCAATCACCAAACCTAACTTCAAAACATAACAAAACAAAAGCTATTTAATTATATCTATATTTGCCTCTCTACATTCCATTAACTAACCAAACAATTAACCATTAAATCAATTTTGTCACTATGTATTAAGTATAACTCAAAATGTGCTTCCACCATTACCAAGAAACTGAAATTTATTACAAACATCAAAGATCAATCACTATCTTGTTTTTATTTTTATTTTTCATAACAGAGATATTCAAGAAGAAAAAAAACATGTACACGAGATGGTAAAATGATGTTTCAAATAGTAAAAATATTCAAACAGCAAACAACGCAAAGTGAAGAATAATAATCAAAAACAGTTTTTTGCTTTTAAATTGAAAAAAAGACAGTTTTGGCCAACTAACCAAGCATATGTGTTTCTCCTCCATCACCACCGGGCGGCGGCGACGGCGGAGACGGTGAAGAGCTAACGGCGGAGAGAATAGCAGTCATGGCGCGAATCTGCATCTCCATGGCAGCTATATAATCAGTAGTCTCTTCTAAAACCACAGGCAACGTTTGTTTACGGCAACCGGGAACTAACCGGCTAAGCAATTTAACTTTCCTTTGTACAGCTGGCATGCCTTTTTTAGACTTTAGCCTCATTATAACCGTCGCTCTCTGTTTACTTGACCGGTTATTACCGGTCGCCGCCGGTGAATTCGAGTTTCTTCTTTGTCGTTTCTGTTTCCTGAATCTGAGCTTCACGGCTTTCGATAGTATCGCTCTGCTCCACAGCGTCTTTCCTCTCGCCGCAACGGCTAAGGCTCTGTCTGCGACCTCGCGCACGGCGCGACCGCCGCTAGGATTCGAAGAAGACGGTGGTGAGGAGGAGGAGGATGATTGGGTGATTCGGAGCTGTCTTAGAGCGCGGACTAGCTTCGTTGAGTATATCTGTTGATGATTCTCCGATTTCCATTTTTGTAACGATTGTGAAGGAGACGGAGATGAAGGCTGAGATGTCGGCGGAGATTTCTTTCTACGTTTCCGGCGAGATCGATCGGAAGTGAAGCTCGTCGTTGAATGAATCGATTGATTCGATATCGGAGACGCCGAATCCATTAAATGATCTCCGATCAAATCTGAGCGAGTTTCGGTTTCGATTTTGATTCAGAATCTGAGGATCTTAGAGAAGAAGGAAGAGATTAGAGAGAAGTTAAATCTCATCGGAGAGATGATTAAGAGAGAGATTAGTTTTTTTTTTCTTTTTACCTTTTTTGGATTGAGAAACGGAACGGAACGGAACGGAGAGAGATGAGGTGTCACAGAGGTTGTGGAGAGAGGAAAGACGAATCCTTCTTTTTTTTTTGTTTATTTTTTAATCAAAGGAAGGCAAAGAATCGCATTTTTATACATGGGAATTTTTTTTTTATTGTCGTTCTCCTTCTCTGCCCCATGTGATGTGCACTATCGTGTGAACGATAAATTATTGTTATTGATGTCAAATAAAGTTTTAAAATTAAAGTTACGAAATTTTAATTTAGAGTATTATTAGAGTTTTTTGACAAAAAAAAGAGTATTGGATAATACTAAAGATAATTATCCATAAGATTATCTATGTTGAAACAAATAATAATTGTGATGATTATCCTCATGTTAACCGCCTTTTCTATGCCTATATAAAGGCTTCATCTTCTTCATTTGTACATTACGAACAAGAAATAAAGTTAACAAAAGAAACATCATATTCTCTTATCATCTTGTTTAAACTCTCGACATATTTATATTATTATATTAAGTTTATAACACGTTATCAGCACGAAGCTCTACCCGTAACCCGATCAATCATATTCCAAAGGTATAATACGAAGGTATGATAAATCAATAATTTTATATAATTATGTTTTGATCATTTTTATTTATATGGCGTCTTTATCTTGCCCTCAAAATGGAAGCGCTACGTCTCCTCAATATGGTAAGCTCGCCTCCTCAATTTATTATATTTTATTACTATTAAAATAAACTATAGCAAAATTTAAATTAATATAATTAAAAAATCTAAGAAAAACTCATCAAAATTTTAAGTTAACAACTTTCGCTAAAAGTATAAAGCTTAATAAATCTAAAATAAACTATAGCAAAATTTAAACTAATTTAACTAATAAAATCTAAAAGAAATTCAAGAAAATCTAAATTTTTATTAAGTATAACAATAAAAATTTAAAGAAAAACTTTGCCAAAATTTAAACTAATATACTCGTTATTTTCTATATAAGTAATCATGTCAAACTCGACAAAGTCTCGAAATAATCGCTCTCGATATTACCTGCAAAAACTATATGACTCAGGCGATTGGTGCAAAATCGCACCGAAAGCCAGATGAAGCTTTCGATACCATCGATAAGTCGGAAACGACATCGGATGAAAAGAAAGCCAAAGCCTACGATTTTTATAAGCGCACCACATCCATGATGGTTTAAAGGATGAATATATCACAAAGAAGATCCTCGCGGATCTACGCTTATCTTTAAAAGATAGGTTTGATCACCGAAATATGTGATCTTACCAAAGCCAAACATGAGTGGTTAAACCTCCGGTTGTTGGATTACAAATGTGTTAGTGATTATAATTCCGCGTTGTTCGGAATCACATCCAGGATGATATTATGTGGAGAGACAATCACTGAGTTTGACATGATTGAGAAAACTCTCTCTACTTTTCATCCTCGTAAATGTAGGCATACAACAACAATACCGGCAATGAAATTCACTCGTTATTCGGAGTTGATGCAAATCCTCCTTGTTGCTCGAACAAAATAATGATTTGGTGATGTTAAACCATCAAAGTCGTCCAGTTGGATCGAGCACCACTCCCATAAGTGAATGTTGCATCATCCGGTTATAATAACCGGAATAATAATAATGGACGCGGCCGTGAACGCGGTAAAAGCCGTGGTCGTGGACGAGGGCGTGGTAGAGGACGAGCGAGAGGTCCTCGCTACAATAATGATAACTCCGGAAAAGGCGCGGAGATTTCCGGGTAATGAAGTTGGGCGTGTTATAAAGAAGCGGACAGAGAGTGTTTCGTTATAGATGTGGAATGAAAGGGCACCGGTATAATACCCGCCGCACGCCAAAACATATTGCCGATTTATATCGTGAATCACAAAAGGCAAAAGAAAAGATGAATGAAACCAACTTCATTTGTGATGAACCCGGCCCTCCTTTAGTGGCTTAAACGATGATAGTCATCTTGATATTTCGGAATTTCTGTCGATCCGGAAGGTATCAACGGTCAAGAAAAAGACTTGGAATAAAATGACATGATACATGTTGTTTTTTTTTTTTTTAAAAATAATAAAGTTGTTTAATATTTACTTTTTGTCTTTATAAAGTTTGATGTAAAATAATTGTTTTATAATAAATCCTTTATGAATATTTTAATCCGTACAATGACAAACTTTGAGACTAAAGAGGGAGATATATGTTCAGTGATAGTGCGACAACGCACACAATACTTAAAGATAAAAAGTATTTCTCCTGTCTCAAAATAAAAGATTCCGCCGAAGGCGTGAATACTATTTCGGTAATGCAAAAATTATCATAGGCTCGGAAGAGCAAATTTTTCAATGCTGAGGGAACGCAATTTGAAATAAATGATGCGTTATATGCCCCAAAATCTTACGTAAACTTGCTTAAGTTTCAAAGATATCCGTGAAAATGGATATCATATTAATACTATGAATAAGGATGACATTGAATACCTTTGCATTACGTCGGAAAAGAAAGAAATCCCGGAAGAATTATCAACGTTATCTTCCGGATTATATTGCACAAAAATAAACGAGACCGAATCATATGTTACCGTAGACTTAAAGTCTATTAGTACATTTAAAGTATGGCATGAAAGATTTGGCCATCCAGGTTCGATCATGATGAGAAAAATTGTGCAAAACTCGAATGGGCACCCATTGAGAAATCAAAAGATTTTCCAATCGGGCGAGTTATTATGTAGTGCTTGTTCTCGAGGAAAGCTCATAACTCGGCCATCAATAACAAAAGTTGGGAATGAATCTCCATTATTCTTGGAAAGAATACATGGTGATATATGTGGACCGATTCATCCACCGTGCGGGCCATTTAGATACTTTATGGTATTAATTGACGCATCTAGTAGATGGTCACATGTGTGTCTATCGACAACACGAAATATGGCTTTCGCAAAGTTCATTACCCAAATTATAAGGCTAAGAGCGCAATTTCCCGACTATGTCATAAAGAAAGTCGTACTTCGATAACGCCGGTGAATTCACTTCACGAGCCTTTAATAGTTATTGTATGTCAATGGGGATTGATGTTGAGCATACAGTTTCCCATATTCATACCCAAAATGGTATGGCCGAATCTTTAATTAAACGTCCGCAACCGATCGCAAGACCGTTAATATTGAGAACAAATCTCCCAATTTCTGGATGGGGGCATGCTATATTGCATGCAACGGCATTGGTCCAGATTCGACCAAGCGCATATAATGAATATTCCCCTTCCCAATTAACATCTGGCAATGTGCCTGATGTATCCCATCTCCGTGTTTTTGGTTGTGCGGTTTATGTCCCAATTGCTCCACCGCAAAGAACAAAAATGGGACCACAAAGGAGATTGGGAATTTATGTTGGGTATTCGTCACCGAGTATAATTCAGTATATTGTACCGCAAACTGGTGATATGTTTACGGCACGTTTTGCCGATTGCCATTTTAATGAAGATGAATTTCCAGCGTTAGGGGAGATATTAAAAGTATATCAAAAGATGTTACATGGTGCACACAAAGTTTAAGTACATCTTGATCCCCCAACAAAACAACGTGAGCTGGAAGTTCGGAAAATTGTGCACTTACAAAATATGGCAAATCAATTACCGGACTCGTTTACGGATATAAACAGAGTGACGAAGTCATATATACCCGCCGTTAATGCCCCATCAAGAATTTGTATTCCCGATAAACAAATTCATGGGAGCAAAGCAAATGAACCTAAGGTTCGGTTAAAGAGGGGAGGCCGATTGGCTCGAAAGATAAAAATCCCCGAAAGAAAAACAAATTGGGAGAACAAAATGATAAGGTTCTCGATCCCAATGAAGAACAATATCTCGAAGATATTTCCGGAAAGGTTCGAGATGAACCAATTAATGATAAATCTTCGGAAGAGATATATGAAAGGGATCAAGAAGAACCATGGGATGAAATTCGTCAAAAGGACGAACAAGATACGGAAAAATATGAGATTTCCATCAACTATGCCCATAATGGAAAAATGTGGCTTAGAAATGAAATTGAAGATATTGATGGAATATTCTCTTTCTCGTATTCGAAGAAATTGACAATGAAAACGATGACCAAGATCCACGGTCCGTTTCGAATGTCAAAAGAGAGGAGATTGGAATAAATGGCAAAAGGCCATGAGAACCGAATTAATCTCTCTCAATAAACGAGACGTCTTTGGACCTCTCGTCATTACACCAGGAGATGTAAATCCTGTTGGGTGTAAATGGGTCTTCGTAAGAAAAAGAAATGAAAATAATGAAGTCACAAGGTATAAAGCAAGACTTGTGGCACAAGGGTTTTTCAAAGACCGGAATTGATTATGAAGAAACATATTCCCGGTAATGGATGCAGATCACATTTAGGTACTTAATGAGCTCTAGCGGCATCTAAAGATTTAGAAATGTACCTTATGGATGTAGTGATCGCATATCTATATGGATCACTTGATAGTGACATATATATGAGAATCCCTCGAAGGAATGGAGATTCCGGAAGGATCTAAGATTCTAAAAGAATCCAAAGAAATATGTTCGGTCAAATTACAAAGATCACTTTATGGATTAAAACAATCCGGACGCATGTGGTATAATCGATTAAGTGAATATTTGTTGAGTAAAGGATATATCAACAATACGATTTGCCCTTGTGTATTTATTAAGAAATCCTCAAAAGGATTCGTGATCATTCTTGTGTATGTTGATGACCCGAACATAATTGGAACTCAAGGAGAAATTGATGATGCGAAGAACTCATATGAAAAAAGAGTTCGAAATGAAAGATCTGGGAAAGACAAAGTTTTGTCTTGGGCTCCAGATAGAACATCTTCAAGATGGAATATTTGTGCATCAATCAAATTACACCAAAAGGGTGATAAAACGCTTTTCTATGGACAAAGCAACTCCTTTGAAGTACTCCAATGGTTAATAGATCCCTCAATGTTGAAAATGATCCATTCCGACCTTGTGAAGATAACGAAGAAGTATTAGGTTCAGAAATTCCATATATGAGCGCTATTGGCGGTCTTATGTATCTTGCAAATTGCACTCGACCTGATATAGCTTTTGCTACTAATCTACTTGCAAGATACAATTCTTCCCCTACGCGCAGACATTGGAATGGAATAAAACATATATTCCGTTATCTTCAAGGAACCATTGATTTGGGGTTATATTATGCAAGAAACTTCGAATCTGGTTTAGTTGGTTTTGCGGATGCGAGTTATTTATCGGATCCGCATAAAGCTCGATCGCAAATCGGTTATGTTTTCACCTTTGGTGGAACTCGCGATCTCTTGGCGTTCTCAAAACAGACTTTGGTCGCCACTTCTTCAAATTATGCGGAAATCATTGCACTTCATGAAGCATGTAGAAAATGTGTTTGGCTAAGATCTATTACTCAACATATACAAGATGCAAGTGGAATGATTGTTAAAAAGAGCCAACAAAATTGTTTGAAGATAATTCGGCATGTGTCGCTCAACTCAAAGAAGGTTTTATAAAGAGCGATAGAACGAAGCACATTCCTCCAAGATTCTTTTCCTACACTCGAGAACTTGAGGAAAACCGTGAAGTAGACGTTCAATCCATTCGTTCGAGTGAAAATGTCGCGATTTATTTACAAAGCGCGCTTCCTACTACAACATTCAGAAACGTGTTCAGTTTATTGGAATGCGTCATCTGCGAGATCCGTGAAAGAAGATCATAGCCGAATTTTCCAGGAGGAGATAGCGTAATCGTACTCTTTTCCTCGTCATGGTTTTTATCCCACCTGGGTTTTCAACGATAAGGTTTTTAACGAGGCAGTACACTTAAAGATGGATAATTAAGGGGGAGTATTGGATAATACTAAAGATAATTATCCATAAGATTATCTATGTTGAAACAAATAATAATTGTGATGATTATCCTCATGTTAACCGCCTTTTCTATGCCTATATAAAGGCTTCATCTTCTTCATTTGTACATTACGAACAAGAAATAAAGTTAACAAAAGAAACATCATATTCTCTTATCATCTTGTTTAAACTCTCGACATATTTATATTATTATATTAAGTTTATAACAAAGAGAGTATTATTAGAGTTTTTTTTCGGTTTTTAACAGCTTAATTTTGATTGAGAAGGAAAAAAATAAGGTTGTTTTAAAAAATTAAAATACAAATTATAAATTCAGGTTGAATGAAAAAGTTGTTTAAATCAGATAGGTGTATAATATAAAAATGATATTCGGAAAATGATAAGGAACACAAAATGTGTTAATATAATTGGATTATTGGGTTTGATTTAAGACAGGCTTATAATAAAAGCAAAGCCCATTAAACTATTTTTAGGCCCATTATGTTTAACCCCTACTCCCCCAGAAAACCCTAATTCCTAAATCCCTAAGTATATATAATAACACTTGCGTATATCCATTTTACATCTCTCTATAGCATATCTGTTTTCATCAAAAATTTTTTTATCAAATATTAAAACTTTATTCTTTTAACTTATTTTTGATTCGCCTCTCGTTGGTTTTCCTGTATGGTTTTTAAATATTTACGGGATGAATTTTTCATCTATTTGATTTTGTAGAGGCGATATAGTTTGTTGCAGGGGCGTTGAGTCGCTTCGTCTATTTTAACCAGTCGTAGCGAATAAGCTTTTGCTATATCATAATAATCTCTTTATTATTTGATTTAATTTCGTATGTTTTGAATCTTTAGCTTTGTTGATATTCTAAATTTATGTAAGGATCCAATGATGGCATTAAAAAAATCTTTGAGACCTGATTTATTAATTTATTGATGAAACGCTATAAGCATTTATACACTGAGGATCCTTTTAGTTTTTTAATTTGTTTCTTAAAAATCGTATTTATTTGTGAAAATTTTAATTTTAAGATGATGAATATGCACTGGGCTCTGAGTTGTTGATTGACATTCAACTTCTTTTTTGATGCATAACGCAGCCTTGAAAGCTTAATCTGATTTCTCTGTTTTTCTAATTCCATTTTAATTTCTAAATTATATTTGTTTACTACTAAACTTTCTTATTTCGACATAAACTATATGTAACACTATATACACATTACTCAACTTTTGTATAACCTCACAAAGACAATATTTTGTACATCAGATTCCATGTCAGATATCAAAAAAGGAACACTTTAAAATCATTGAACATGACGAAAATTATTATTAAACTATAATCATATATCAAATTATTCAATTCACATAGAAATCAATTTATTAGGCTATTATGCTTAACCTTTATAATTATTATTAAACTTGTGTGCTAATTTGAACCTTACTACTATACTTTACAACTCGTAGCATATTTATGTTCATTTTTATGATTTATAAGTATACATACTTTAAAACTTTAGAATATTTATGATTCGCTATTAGTCTAACTTGTCACATACGCTTCTAACTACTCCATTATTCCCTGTCAACACTTTGTAAGACGACAGTTTCCCAAACGCCGACGAAAACGCGTTAAAGAAACGGTTTTCATCAGCCGCAAACGCTTCTACGATCGGTCGCGTTCGTGGGTCGGATCCCATCTCCGAATCGATCCTGAGATTGCCACGTCCCGCGATGGCATCATCGTAATAAGCCTTGTCGAAAGTCAACGATGTCGGATCGTTTGGAACAAACGTGGCTTGCGCAGTTGTGGACGATGGAGAAAACTGTGGGCATACTACTCGTAAAAACGTTTCAAAATGTGTATCCATGTTTGCGTTTTTCGCGTTTGCGTTATCTAAACGCGATATTACGTTGTTGCAGTGTGTGACTCCTAATGAATGTGCACCTACAAAACAAATCAATTAAAAAGTTATATCATTTGTAAATCAAATTATTCGTAAATTGTAACCAAGTCAACTTGTTATAAATAAATATGCAGAATTAATTATTTATCTTTATAAAGAAAAAGAATAATTCATTTGGCTACGATGTATATAATAAAAAAATATTTAGGATACTTCTTCAAAATACTATTTTTAGTTTTTGAAGGGTTTTTCAAATTAATATTGCAACTAATATAAGTCACATAGTCCAAAATACTATTTTTAAAAAATTAGGTCCAAAATATCTATAAACGTGTTTTCCTAAAACTCCATTTATATATATTTTTGACTTGAAATACGTTCCAAAATTTCTCTAAAATTCAAACAAAAATAAAAACATTATATATAGCATACCCATAATGGCGACGGATTCTTCTACGGTCATGCCTTTATCAGCAAAGAGGCTTAAGACACTATCCACGTCAGCAGTAGAAGGAGGAAGTTCAGAGTCTGCCACGTGTTTGGTAGGAGTTGAAAGAGAGTCTTTTCTACCAAGTGGCACTGAGATGAGTGGGCCACCCGTGAGAGAGACTGCTTCTCTAGCGGCGAGGATAATAATATCAGAGCAAGAGACTTGTTTGGGACACACTGTCTCTAGTGTGGCTTTTATCGAACCAATTAAGTCCCTCTTTCTGATTCCGAAGTTTTTGGCTGAATCAATCTCTGTGAATTGCTCATCTTTACTTGGTTCGATTAGTATCGATGCGTCACATCCCTATTAAAATATGCATAAATTAGCAAATTAATTTTCTGATAATTGAATAATTGCTTCTAACTAACGCAGATAGACTCTCACATATTGAAAATTTCTACTAATTTTTTTTTTTTTTTTTTATTACATCGAAAATTTCTACTAATTAATAAGTAGTATTTGCAAAATATAATATAGGTGTATCTAGGTGTCAAAATATGTCAAAATTAATGGGTCGACCCGATCCAACCCAACCTATCAACCCAAATGTGTCAATTTATTTGAACCAAATGGGTTCATGGGTCAAATGAGTTTGATGAGTCAAATGAGTTGCGTCAACATTGATCATATTCAAATCGGTTCATGGGTCATTTGGTTGACCAATTTGACTCATTAAATTTAATTAATCAATTTAAATCTAATTACACAACAACAAAAAACTAACCAAAAATCAAAAATCATAAAATCGCGTTAACGTCAAAATCGTGTTAACGTTGAAATTGTGAATCGTGTTTTATTCGAAATCGTAAAATCGTGTTAACTTCGAAATCGTAAAATCGTATTATCGTCGAAATAGTGAAATCATGTAACATCGAAATCGTAAAGTCGCGTTAATGTCGAAATCGTGAAATCAACATCGAAATCGTGTTAACGTTGAAATTGTGAAATCGCGTTAACGTCGAAAGCGTGAAATCACGAAATTGCGTTTATATCAAAATCGTGAAATCGCGTTAACGTAAAAATCGTTAAATCACATTAACGTCGAAATCGCTTTAACGATGAAATCGTGAAATCGCGTTAACGTCGAAATCGTATTAACAAAATCGTGAAATCGTGTTTTCGTCGGAATCGTGAAATCGCGTTAACGTCGAAATCGTGAAATCAAGTTAACGTCGAAATCGTGAAATCGCGTTATCGTCGAAACCGTTAAATCAATATTTCATTCAAAAGTATAAATTCACTTTTTATCGCAAAAATAGAAGAATCATATATTTTAACTTTATCATATATCATGGGTCAATATTGGGTAACCCATTTACCCAATTAACCCACTAAATTAGATGGATGATGGGTTGACCCAACCCAATAGTTATATGGGTTGAGTCAACCCATGACCCATTAGTATCAAACCCATTTGGGTCATGGATTGAAATGGGTTAGGTGACCCATTTTGACATCCCTAGGTGTATCATAGATCACATCACAAGTAAAGTATAATGAGAAATTAATAAAAATGCACTATTTCAACCATTTATTTGCGGAGTACATTTAATTCAATTTTTTCTATATCTACGTATACCCTTTTTAAATGTTCAGTTACCTTATAAAAATTTACCCATTTGGATTCGTTAATTAGTGTTTAGGATCTGATATTAAAAATATGGTTGGTTTTGTGGGTAGAGTTTATTTTTATTTATTTTTTGTAATTATGTGTAGTTTTTTTAAATGACTTTAAAATGATATAATTTTAAAAAATGCATTTAAAATGTATAATTCTTCAAAATATATTAGGCAATTAGTCAAATGTTAAATCATGTATAAAACATCTCAAACTTTTTTTGTGTGTGTATACAAAAAAGAAGAAGCTCAAATTCATGTAAGAAAAAATCTATCTTTAAATGTTACGATTGGTCAAATTTGGCATCTTTAAAGGTCGTACATATTATGTTCACAACCAAAATAATAATATAATTTTCGACTTAAAGTGTTGTTACTTGAATCCTTAACATAATTAATAATATTAGCATGTTCAGACAAAAAACCTTAATATTTTGAGTTGAAAACAAAAGCCATATATATAGTGGAAATGAGAATTACTTGAACTTGGCAGTCATGAAACATAAGCCGAAGCAAAGCAGGAGGAGAAGAAGGATCAATTATAAACATTGGTGTAAGTGAAGATCTCACTATCTCTTCCACTTTTGGACATGTTTTCTCGTAGTAATTATACGATAATCCTTCGTAATTAGCCTCCGTTTGGTCTCCACTAATGCAGCTACATAACAAGCTGATTATCATCATTACCGCAAAACATGATGCATCAACACTGCTGCTCTTTGGTTTTATCATAGTCTTTTTTTTTGTTTTGTATTTATTTTTTGGAATTTTGAGTATATTATTTTATGGCTTTTGGCAATTAAAGAGAAGCTGACTTGTGCCACTAGGAAATGTACGTATATGTATATCTTATATAGTAAAAACCAAAGTGAGAACCGTGACATTAATAATAATCCCAACCGAAAATTACAATAAAAGTTATCGGTTACTGAATTTCCGGTTAAGTTTGCTAATTGGATTTTACGAATCCAAATCTATATTTATACCGTAAATAGTTGGCCTTAATTGATTTTTAAGGACCCTTGATTTAAAGGTAGTGTTAAAAACAAAACGAAAAAAATGAAGCAGTTAGTTATTTGATTAATTTCTCTACCAATGAGAAAATACATAATTCATATTAGTTTTTTTTTGCTTAAATAATTTAGAGGAATTCACAAAACTACACCATTTCAATATTTCCTTCACAAAACTCTACCTAATTTAATTTTTTCACATATTTACACAATTTCAAAATTTTAAAAGCTTGATTTACCTTTTTAAAAATTATCAAATTAAAATATTTTTATTTGGGTTCGCTAATTAGTGTTTAGGGTATAGTATTAAAGGGTAGGATTGTGTGGGTAGGGTTTATTTGGATTTAATTTTGAGTGTTTTTTTTTTTTTTTTTTTTTTTACATCTTAATTTTGAGTGTTTAGGTGTAGTTTTGTGAAGTATTTTTGAAATAGTGTAGTTTTGTGAAATGTAATTCAAATGGTGTAGTTTTGTAATTCTCCCAATAATTTATACTCTCTTAGTCTCATAAAAATGTCATTTTAAATTTCTGCACAAGAATTTATAATTTTATGTTTCCATAAAAATAACATTAAATATGATCAAAACAATCACCACCAGAAAGAAATACCGAATTAATTTATTTGACAAAAAAAATCAAAACATTTAATTTTGCATTGAAAAAGAAAGAAAAAAAAAATCACACCTAGGGAATATTAGATAATTAGACGGAGAGTTTTGGTCTGGTTTACTAAATTGTGAACAGATGGACCGGTCTGGTTAAATAAATTGATTATATAGGAGCGTAGTAGGAACATATGTTTGAGAAATTTAACAAAAAAAAAAAAAAAAACATATGTTTGAGAAGACCACAAGTGAGTAAAGGCAACATGCATAATGTGACCAGTTAGGTTTCTTTTCACCTATACGCCTATCGACACTATACATTATATATAGTCATGTGTATTGTATTACTATGATTTATATAGTATTATTTTGGAGGGATTTATTAATAATAAAAAAAAATCTTACAAATCAGGAGGACAATTAATATGTTCAGGATAATTTAGAGAAACCGAAAAGATAAACTGTAGGGTTCCTTGAAAACGACGAGTAGAGAGTAAAATATTGGTGAGACTAATTAATACAGATTTACAGAGAAATTAATGTCCCTAACGTGGAAAGCGTGACATCACTTTTTTATTGTTTTATACACAAGTTTATTCAACACGTGTACGTACGGTGTATTACTGGTGTATCTAGTAGTAACTAATTATCACTGTAGAAATTTTATACATAAAATTTTACAAGAATGCAATAAATTAGTCTTGTCTCCTTTTCTTTCTAGCTATACTTTTCCATTTCGACAACATTTTTATAAAAAATAATGTTGTAATTTCTGAGGTCAAAAGACTATATAGTAATTAAAATTTTACAAATTAACAGCATTATCTCTTATTTAATAGCCTTCATATGATATATAAAAGGCTAAAGTCTGATGTTTCTGGATTTGTTGAGGACAAAACATATCTCTTATTTAATAGCCTTCATATGATTTATTTGCCAAAATTTAATTGCATTAATACGTTGAAAACGACTAATACTTACATCCTCATGTGAAGCAAATTAACCATTTATATTTTTAAATTATAGACCTCATCATGTAGTCATGTTATAGCTAGCATTTAGACCCACTGATCAGAACATCACAATTCACAAACCAGTATAGAGGCAAACCAAAACTACCCTAGAGCCTTCTCTATTCATAACTCGTAATTATAACAAAATCAATTCATGACGAAGACATTTTTAATGTGAAATTAGTGGATGTATCTTAGAGAGATCATGAATGATATGGGAAATATAACGCGAAGAAGAATATTATTTTAAAAATGATATGACTTATATGAGAATATAATGAGAATACTTTTTTTCCTTCATTTAATCTTATAATAATAGATGTCTAAAATTAAAAAAAAAGCCTAAGAAAAAAAAACCATATCTTCCTCTAAATTCTTTACCGCCCAAACCAAAACAAACACAACCAAACACCCTAAATTTAAATTACCTATTTTCTTAAATTTAACCTCTTCCTTCACCAAATTTAATCTCTTTAAATCTCACATCCCAAACCATAAAGAAAACTTACAAAAACCCTAAAAAAAATGGATCATCGAAAAGGAATGATCCTAGTCCTAACCATAGTTGTAATATCAATATGTGGCTCGGACGCATCAGCATTGGAAAAGACTAAATTCGACGCGCCTCTTCTGACCGAAAAAATCGCAACAAATAGATCGATAATTGTCGATATCCAAGGCAAAGGAGACTACACTTCTGTTCAAAAAGCTATTGATGCTGTCCCTGTTGGTAATTCTAATTGGATTATTGTCCATGTCCGTAAAGGAATCTACAAGTACGTATATACTTTTACTAGGTTCTTTAACTTTCACATTATAACATATGCACAAATATCATGTCACATATATTATTATGTCAGTCCATATTAGTCCACATTTTCTGTTTTTGAATTTGATTATTTAATTTTGTTTTTCAAAGGGAGAGAGTGCACATTCCGGAGAACAAGCCTTTTATTTTCATGAGAGGCAACGGAAGAGGAAAAACAGTTATCGAATCGTCGCAAAGTTCTGTCGATAATGTTGCTTCGGCGACTTTCAAAGTCGAAGCTAATCACTTTGTTGCTTTCGGTATCAGTATCAGAGTATGTTTAAACACAATTAATTGTTGATTAGTCTTTTTTTTTTTTTAAATTACATAAATGACATTGGTGTGATGAAATTTATAGAATGATGCACCGGTGGGAATGGCTTTCACGTCTGATAACCAATCGGTGGCGGCGTTTGTGGCTGCGGATAAAGTAGCGTTTTACCATTGTGCGTTTTACAGCTTACACAACACTTTGTTTGATAACAAAGGTAGACATTATTACCACGAGTGTTACATCCAAGGCTCCATTGACTTCATCTTCGGTCGCGCCACTTCCATTTTCAACGTACATTTTTTCTCTCACTAAACACATTCTCTAGCTAAAAACATAACATTTTCAACATTTTTAACAATTAGTTTTTTTCTCAAATTGTTACAGAATTGCGAAATATTTGTGATATCGGACAAGAGGGTGAAACCGTACGGATCAATAACAGCGCACCATAGAGAACACGAAGAGGAAAGTACAGGTTATGTGTTTATAAGAGGCAAAGTGTACGGTATCGACGAGGTTTACCTAGGCAGAGCCAAAGGACCTTATTCTCGTGTCATATTCGCCAAGACTTACTTGTCTAAAACCGTTGTCCCTAACGGTTGGACCAATTGGAGCTATGATGGCTCGACCAAGTTAGTATTCTAATTAACTATTAGTTATGTATTTAGAGGATTGATTAACTGTTAATTATGTTTAATAATACTAATTACGAGACTCCATATGGTTTATAAAGGGACTTATACCATGCGGAGTATAAGTGTCATGGACCAGGTGCTGAAAGGAATTATAGATCTGATTGGGCCAAAGAGCTTACAAAACAAGAAGTTGAGAAATTCTTGTCTATTGATTTTATTGATGGGACTTCTTGGCTCCCTGTTTGGCTTCAACAGAAGTCTTAATTAAGACTTCCTCTTATCGCGTTATCTTGTCTGTCTCGCGTTTGGAGTTTGGCGTTTTGGTGTTGAAAAAATACATATAAAGAGTCTTTAATCTTTTCGTTGATGGTCTATAATATGAAATAGCTTTTTTTTTTGTTTTTTTTTTGTTGTGCTCTAAAAATGTTGATAGAGTGATTGGAAACTGTTATGTTGTTTGTTTGCACACATTATATATGATAGTTTCCATTTTCATAAAATATATATGTAACCTATGAAGTTATAAATCATATTTTTTTAATTTTAAAATTATTAATGATTAATTGGATTAACAAGCAAACAATCTTCCTTTTCTCTACTTATCTCACCGGAAACCAAAAAAAGAAACCCTCTCTATCATCCTCCGGTGTACGTTAGACTCTCACACACACACACACATACACATAGACATACACATACACATACAATGATACAAACTTTCCTGCCAATTTATGTGTTAATACTATGACATCATCATCATCATCAAGTCGTCCCCACCGCCACTGCCGCTAGCGTTTGACAATGGGCGTTTCAGAGGAACGGGGAGTTCGAGAACGATGAGGAAATAAGACCGTTCTGATTCTCTAATGTATTGGACCTCACCGTCCATTAGCTTTAGAATCTTTCGACATACACTTAGACCTAACCCTTCAGGGCTTGTCCATCTGCTGCTATGGAACATGTCTCGGACCAGCTCTGGAGGCAGACCTTCCCCTGGGCACGCCATTCTGAAACAACCAAAATTAAGACAATACAGAGAAACCAAAATTTGAACAGCGTTAGTTGGTTTTGTCTGCTAATTCTATGCCTATGGTTCTACCTATTAAACATGTTTTACAAACACTAAACATGTTTTACTAAAATTTCGAAAGCAAATTCTTGACTAACCAATCATATTCTTCATAAACCAAAAAATATGGATCCACAAACCAAATAGCGTTAATTATGGTTAAGAGATATGAGGAGTAAACAGTGGTAACAATGAAACTTACCTGAATTCTGTGCGGATAACAACGAATCCATTAGATGTTTGCTTTGAAACTTGATTTAGATGGATCTCTACCCACTCATGAGACGGTGCATACCGGATTATACTCAGCAGAAACTCGGCTAGGAGCTGTTGAATCCTTGTCTGGTCTCCAAAAACAGCTATAGACTTTATCTCTTCGGGAATGTCACGGATCAGCTGAAGACCTCTCTCCCTTAATAAGAACATCGCTTGGCTTACAATCGCGTTTATGACACTTCCGAGGAAAAACTCCGATCTCCTTATCTCAAAAGAACTGATTTAATGGGAAAACACACATTTTGTAAGTTGGTCACATTATTATGAAGTAAACAAATTTATATTCCAGAGAATTCTAACTAAACTCACCCGTCTTCAATGCTTTCGAGATCCATGTCACCTACAATCCTAGAGATCTGTTTCTCGCAAGAAACACTTGTTTCAAGAAACTGCTTTTGATCCTCATTTAAGTCTGTGGCCTCCAACAATGAGTTTGAGAAACGCAAACCGCTCAAAGGATTCTTTATCACCTGACATATGTAAGCCAACTCTTTCGCCTTCGTAAAACACTCTATGTCCTGCCTACGTTGGACTGCTAAAGCTTGCTGCAGCTCAGGACTCGGGATCTGCAAGAAACAGAAAGCCCCAATGACCTTCCCGTCGAGGCTAACCCGCTTGTTTGCAGTAAATAGAGCCTGAACAAACTTCCCATTGCGGTCAAAGAACGGGAAAGGGAACTTATCCACATCTTGGCCTCCGATCGCATTATGCAATGCAATCATGAACTTGGTTAAAGCATCAGCACCATTTAGCCTACAACAGCCCCCAAATACTTCTCCAACAAGCATTTTTCCAATCACTTCACTGCGAGACCAACACGTGAGCTTTTCCATGGCGGTGTTCCACTCCAGGCAGCACGTGTTCTCATCTGCCGCAAATATTGGTGGAATCAGCGGGTTTGGGCTATGGACAATGGCTTTGTAGTCTCCTTGTATGTTGATGAACTTGTCCATTACGATTTTCTGACCAGTAACATCCTGTCCAACAAAACAGACTCCAACAATGTTGTTCAAGTAGTTCTTGCTCGAACACGCATTAACAACCACAAAAACCGCTTTCCCTTGTAGCTCGGGGCTGAAAGTTTTCAGTTTTACCTCCACATTTTTGTCCTCGTCTCCTGCATGGATTGCCAAATGCAACAAAATAATCAAATAACCATAAGTTCTGATATATACAGCAGATACAACATAATTGAAAACTTAATATACCTTTCAGCGCACTAGAAATGAGCTTATCAACAGTTTCTTCATTCTCTTTGTATATTAGATCAGAAATCAAAGACTTCCCCATAGCTTCTTCAACAGAGAGACCAGTCAATTCCGCAATCTTAGCGTTCCATCCATTGATGCAGCCTCCAGCGTCCACAGCGAATATCGGCACAGTTGCTGTCTCTATAAGCCTAACCATCTCTCTTGCAACTGCACCTAACTCATCAATACCTTGCTCTCCTGCCATATCCCTACAAGGCTGAACCGCACCATCTGCATTTTTAGAGTTCATAGCTGCCTCGGATTCTTTAAAAGAGTCTCTTAAAATTAACTGCAGCGAATGTATCGCATCCATTTCAGCAGTTTCCCATGGCTGACTCCGACTTTTAACAACTTCAAGAAAAGCCTTGAAAGACGAACGAGGATGCATCCGTTGCCCATCATCTTTGTCCTCAGGATGATGCTTAGCGCCTCCCCATTTGATTTCTTTGGCAGTATGAGAACGGAACCAGAAAAGAAAATCTCGTTTTGTAATACACGCAACCGCCATGCCACACACAGCATCACCTAATGCAGCTGCACCAGGATATCCCGCATCGCCTAAACTATCCGTGCTTAGTCCTGTAGACTCCGCATGATTGGCAAGCAACCACTCCACAACGTCTTTTATCTGGACTTCGCTTGGAGCAACACCTAATGAGTAATACTTCCCGTGGTAAAGAAATGCTGCACCGTCACATTTCACCAAGTCCATGATACTAGGACTCTGCGTAACAATTCCAGCAGGCGAGTCACGCAGAAGCATATCGCATAACAGTGTCTGCATCCTCAAAACGCGTTTCTCTGACATTTGCACAGCTAACTGCAACTCCATGTTTAGCTGTAAACCAAACGCCTGCATCAGAAACTCGCAAGCATACCTTAGAGGAAACGGTATGCAACGAGAAGAAGTGTGATGGCAAACGACTAAACCCCATAGCCTCATAGAGTTTCTCGCACCAGGGACACTGCTCCCATCGTCTTCATTACCGTTTATTATAACCGCCATTGCTAAAGACGCGATAGATCCCATGTTAGCCATGTACTGAGAGTGACAACCATGAGGAGCTCTAAGAGTAGAACCAACCAAGCACATAGACTGAGTAAGCTTATCGTCTTGGACCACAAGAACCGGCGTGGCTTGACAATCCACAATCATACGGACACGGTTCTGTTTAAACAAGAACCGTGAAGCTTGAGGAATATCTGTTGCCGGATAATGTAGACCAATGTAAGGCTCTAGATCGTCTCGCCTACTCTCGGCAACAACTTCTCCATGCTCGTCTTCGTGAAACTTGTAGACCATTACACGGTCGTATCCAGTTAAGTCTCTAACGCTTTCCACAATAGTGTCACAGAGAAGCTTGATGTCGCCTCCAGGAAGCGATTGGAGCTGTGAAATCGCCCTAACCGCTAGTTTCTGCGACTGGACTGCTCCGATGATCGAAAGCGCCGGATCATCGGTTCTAGCTGGCTCCAAATCGATAACGACTCCGACGTCGATCCTGTGGAGAATCGCGTAAAAGGGTTTACCAGTGTTCTTCGAGTGGATCCAAACCGGGTTCAGCAACGTGATCTCTCGAGCCACGAAGGCACGGTCGAGGAGAACAGAGCTCGAAGCGGTGAAGAGAGAGCGCACGTCCGTGCCCATCGCTAAGATCTCCGGTTTCTCGAGGATGGGAACGGATTGCGGCGTGAGCCCAAGCATCTCCCTGGCGTTTTCGCTGTATCCGATGATTCCGAAAGTGGATTCGTCGACGGCGATCACACATCCGAAAGGCTGTATGTATCCGCCGCGCTGGATCCTCGAGAGATAAGCCGTGATCTGCTGCTCGGGAACGGAGGATCCGTACGTCGTCGTTTTGAGAGACTGCGAGTAGTCGAACGACTTGCCTGACTCGCCGGATTGTTCGAATACGGCGTGGAGCCTCGCGTCGACTGTGTACTGTTGGATAGCTTTGCTCATCGATTCCGTGTGGCTCTGCTGCTGATTTTGCGGCCTGAGAGACTTCGTCCCCGATGATTGAGCTTGCTCTCTAAGATGATTAGTTGCGTGGAGACTATGATCGACGCGGTGGCTTGAAGACGACGCCTCTCCGCCACGGCCGCCCCGACCACTGCCGCCATTACTTCCTCCGCCGCCTCCGACACCGGAAACCATGCGGTAAGTTTAGGTTACTGTTTTTTTTTGAAAAAGAGAGCGTTTTTAGCTCGAGATTGAGTCAATGATCAAATGGGTAATTGAAATCTGGAGGTCCCGATCCACTGAAAGTAGCTAAAGGAGACGAATTTATCATCTGGGCAGATCTCGAATTGAAGATTTTTCTCAGCTCCAAGACAAAGAAGTTTTGGGAGATTCTCGAGAATACGTCAGAAGAGTGAAATTTTGGGAGAATTGTTCTCGATTTGATGCTGAAAATTGAAACCGAGAGATTCTTTATAGACTAATACATGATTTTTCTGTAGATAAACTCGAGAGTTTATTTTCTTCCTCAGCGCTTAAAACGAAAAGTAAAATACTTTTTAAAATTTTCTCGAGAAAGTGTGTGAGAATTCGAGAGGAAAAAGATGAAGATGTAAAATTGGGATCAGAAAAAATTAAAACTAAAAAGGTTAAATTTGGGTTACTGAAACCAATTAAATGAAGAAGAGGCTGTGTGTCTATGATTGGCTTTACTTATCGGTTTTTATTTTTTTAGCTTTCGACTTTATTACGAAGTAACCTGAAAACTTTTACTATTTATCGATTTAACCCCGAAACTTTAATTTTGTCGTTTTAATGAGGGAGAAAAATCCAAAGAGTTAGGCCCAATATCACGTGGGCTAATGCTTTATTCTCTCTAGTCTCTAGTGGTGGCACGTGGTATATGGGCCCGTGTCACGTGGTATATGGGCCCGTGGCACGTGGTATATGGGCCCGTGGCGCGTGGGAGCTCTTGTAGTGGTCGAGTCTATATATAAAAAAAAATTCGAATCTAATTAAAACTCACATCATCAATACCGAATTCAAATCGTACGTTCTTTTATGTTTGGTTACAATTTGTTGCAACGTCAAAATCCGATGAAAACGTAAACGTATATCGAAAAAAAAGTTGAATGGTGGTTATCTCTTCTTGTAAATATCTTTATATTAATTTCATGAACTTGTTCATGGTGACAACGACCATAACGAGGTCGAATATTTTGACTTTATATTAAATTAATATCAAAATGGTATATCATATGAAAATGTCTAAATCTTGAAAATGAAAACTCAAATTTGTTAAATTGAAGATTTCTATTAAAATTGGGATACATACACACTACACAGCCAAAGTATTCATTTTCATGCATCTTGTGACAGAAGAAAATGAAAGTAACAAAAGATTTAGGGTCTAATTTGTGACTTGAATTACTATTGAGTTAAGTTGAGTTATGAGTTTAACTCAAAGACAACTTAAAAATGTTATCAATCATGTATAAAACCAAATTTTTTGAAATTAAGTTTGAGTTAGAATGTGGTATGATTGAGTTATAAATTTGAGTTACTCCTTTGTAAAATTGATAACTCTAAAGTTTATTCAACATCAATAAATATTCATGAGTTATGTGTTAGTTGAGATTTTTCTATTAAAATTGATAATTCAACTTATACATCATAAAAATTACCAATCAATTTTATTTTTGACAAAAATGTTAACTCATATTTCTACAGCAAATTTCCGATTAATACAATTTCTACCACATTTTTTTTACTGCAACTTACTGCAAAGTATACCACATTTTATAACTCAATTTCAGTAAATCGAGTCACAGTCTCTTGTAAAAATATCAGAAATAATATAAGTGGTCAAGGATAAAAATCGTGTGCATGAAAGCTTAAAGTGGTGTTGAGCCGCGTCACGGTATCACGTTTTAGTCAGTGCTTTTGTCTCTTTCGTTTTTGAATAATTTATACATTTTTTGTTGTTTGCTTTCGAGCTCTATCATAACCAACCATTGTGTTTGAACATTTTTTTATGTTTTCGCATATTTTTTTATATTAGATATAAAATACCCGAAAACAGAAAAAATATCCAAAGTTAAAAAAAATACCCGAAAATAATAAAATACCCTATAATATCCGGAACCGAAATGGAACCAAAATTTTTGGATATTTTCTGGTTCTTCGAACAAAGAACCGAATCGACCCGGAACCAAGAAGAACCGAACCGGAATCAAACCGAAAAGTTGAAAGAAAATAATTAGTATTAGAATTCAAAAACCAAAAGAACCCGAACCGAAAGGATGCGACCGAAACCAAACCGAATACCCGAATGTCCATGCCTAGTCTTATCTCTGATATGATTGGATGACTATAAACCTAACCATGCACCTATCCGCACTGGAGTGGAGTTTACTGGTTCTTTGGCTAAGAATCACCCCAGAGCTTTAACCCAATAACAGACTACCACGTGTCACTGTAATCCACTTCAGCTAACATATCCAAAACGCTACCAACGTGGCCGATTATTGCACCAGTAGTGTTCTCAACACAATTACCGAATCACCCTTCCCATTTTTCATTAACATGTCTATTAATTCAGTTAACCTTATTTTAAAATTTACAAATTTGACGCAATGTTATAATCTCCAGTAATATTAATTCGCATTAATATTTTTAAACGTAGGGGTAATTTCGTAACTTATAGACAATCATTCTTCTTCCCCGAGCCCGCCATAGCTTTCACCGTCTCTCCTCCATGGAAGCTCACAACGGTTTTATCAGCAAAAGCTATTATTTCAATAAACAATGCACTTTTTAGTGCCAACATCTTCGTCTTCTTCTCCTTCTCCGGCCAACGCTTCTTCGTTCTCTCTCTTATTCCTCTCTCCTTCTCAAATCCCTGAGAATCTCTGCAAAATTCCGGCGAAAATCCATATCGGGGCCCATGGAATCTCCGGACAATCATCTAAGCACACGTCTCTGTACGCAGTCGTCGGCAGATCTTCTCCGATTAGCGAAGGAGGAGAATCTAACGCGGAGGGAGTGCTCGTGGTTAGACGGCCGTTGCTTGAGAATTCCGATGAGAAATCTAGCGAGGAAACGGAGGAGAAAAGTTATCCGGCGAGGATCGATGCCGGTTTGAGTAAGATAGCGAAGAAGATGCCTATTTTTGAGCCGGAGATATCTGAATCGTCGTCGTCTTCATCGGCGGCGGCTGTCGCTAGGGCTCAAGAGAAGCCTCTTACGGTAAATCTTGACTTGTCTCTGTACAGAGCAAAGGTTTTGGCGAGGAATTTCAGATACAAGGACGCTGAGATGATTCTGGAGAAGGTAAAACATCTCTTTCTTGTGATGCTAAGCAATGTCTAGGATGATATTAGAGAGTGTTTCTTCACAATGTTAGATTAGTATAATGAATGTGTTTAGCTTCTTGAGGATTATCACTGAATCACTTGTAGACCCACCATTGATAAGAGAGATGAATGTAATAATGTGTTGTGTTGTGTTGGGTTTTAAGTGCATAGCTTATTGGCCGGAAGATGGGAGACCATACGTTGCATTGGGGAAGATACTGAGCAAACAGTCTAAATTGGCTGAAGCAAGGATCTTGTATGAGAAAGGTTGTCAAGCTACACAAGGAGAGAATGCCTACATTTGGCAGGTTACCTATGTGTTACACTTGAAGATAACTTTGTGTTGTTGTGTCTCCTGGATCGATAAACGAAACTTTGTCTTGAAAACAGTGTTGGGCTGTCCTGGAAAACAGATTGGGGAATGTAAGAAGAGCCAGAGAATTGTTTGATGCAGCTACGGTGGCTGATAGGAAGCATGTAGCAGCGTGGCACGGATGGGCAAACCTGGAGATAAAACAAGGAAATATTAGTAAAGCGAGGAACTTGCTCGCTAAAGGCCTCAAGTTTTGCGGAAGAAACGAGTATATCTACCAAACACTTGCTTTGTTGGAGGCCAAAGCTAGTAGGTATGAACAAGCAAGATACTTGTTCAAGCAGGCCACCATATCCAATCCAAAGAGCTGTGCAAGTTGGTTGGTAAGTGGTTTTGCGTCATCAAACATGTTTTTCATAAGAGTTATGAAAATGTTTTGAATGAGCTTCTTTTTTACTTGCTACATGTTCATCTATATGAACAGGCATGGGCACAGTTGGAGATACAGCAGGAAAGATTCCCAGCTGCTAGAAAGCTATTTGAGGTAACTCCTACGATGAATGACTTGAGTGCCTGTTCAGCCATTGAGTTATATATAAAAGCTTCAGTCTCTCAACTGCTCAACATGTGTTCTTTTTTCCACAGAAAGCTGTACAGGCAAGCCCTAAAAATAGGTTTGCGTGGCACGTATGGGGGGTGTTTGAAGCTGGAGTAGGTAATGTTGAGCGTGGAAGAAAGCTCCTGAAGATAGGCCATGCGCTAAATCCTAGAGACCCTGTTCTCCTTCAGTCACTTGGTTTACTGGAGTACAAACACTCATCTGCTAATCTTGCTCGGGCTTTACTAAGGAGAGCATCAGAGCTTGATCCTAGACATCAACCTGTTTGGATTGTAAGTATCCGAGATCCAGACTTTACATGGGATCTATTCCAAATGTTTTTGTCTATACGCTTTTGATCTTTAGGTTTTAGTCCTGACCGTTTACTTAATAGATCTTGGTTTTACCGAATTCTATCTAGCTATCTAGTTTAGAGTCTTTATAATCGTGTATGGAAGAGGAAATGAGTAATAACGTGTATTTCGGGTCAGGCTTGGGGTTGGATGGAGTGGAAAGAAGGAAACACAACAACAGCTAGAGAACTTTACCAAAAAGCTCTTTCGATTGATGCAAATACAGAAAGTGCTTCTCGGTGTCTACAGGTATAACTAATGAATGCTCTCATATCAATCTTTGTGTGACTTGTCTAAGCAAAGAAATCCAATGCTAAAACGATGGCCTAAGACATTATATACATGAACTAGCTGGAAAGTTTGCTAAACCATTTACCCAGTAAAAACAAACGTTTGTCTCTGATAGGCATGGGGAGTTCTAGAGCAGAGAGCAGGGAACTTATCAGCAGCAAGAAGATTGTTCAGATCATCACTGAACATAAACTCACAAAGCTACGTTACATGGATGACATGGGCACAACTTGAGGAAGATCAAGGAGACTCCGAACGCGCTGAGGAAATCCGTAACCTCTACTTCCAACAAGTAAGCTCTGTTGCAAACACTCATTAGTATATAATGTTATTCGTCTAATAATGGCTTCTTCTTCATTGCAAAAAAAACAGCGAACCGAAGTCGTTGATGATGCTACGTGGGTCACAGGATTCTTAGACATCATCGACCCGGCTTTAGACACAGTTAAAAGGCTCTTGAACTTTGGTCAGAACAGTGACAACAACAACAAGAGGTTAAGTGATACTCTTAGGAACATGGGTGGAACCAAAGATAGCCAATCTAACCAGCAACTTGGGAGCTCCATGGGACGCGAAGACACTGAGACTGGTAGCGGATTTAACCTCGATGCGTTTTTACGCAACAAGCTATCGTTGGATCCGTCGAAGCTAGACGTTAATCTTGATTCTCAAAGGTTAGGGAGATTCATTAGAGGAAAGAACAAATGATGCTTGAGAAAAATATACGTGGAGATTTATTTTGGTGAGAGTGTAAAGATGAAGACTCTATTTTAGATCGATCATATGATTTAAATATTTGTCGTACTACTGAAAAAATTGATATGCATAACCACAACTGTCTAGCTTCATAAACAGATAAAGACAGTTAAAAGTCTAAGAGAAAACAGAACACAACACATTAGGCTCTAAGATGAGCATAGATACTGTCTCCATAGATACATAATCAAGCAAAAAAACTTAGACATTGACTCATCAATTGATCTCCTTAATCACTAGCCTTCTTGGAGACAACAAGTACAAACTCTGATGGTTTAACGAGCTTGAAGGTGCACATGTCACCTACCGACAAAGGGTACTCTTTAGCCACTTTAGCCCATCCACCCGGGAAGATTGGCTTAGTTCCCCTTGCCAATAAAAGCACATCCCATGAACGGTTCTCATCCGAGTGACGAATCTTGAACATCTTTGACTCCCTCTTGATATGATCCTCCGTAAAACAGTTTGGTATTGCCTAATGAAAGTCACAGATTCAACATAGTCATCAAATACCAAAACAAAGACTTATATGTGTTTAATAAAGAGTCTTTTGGTTATTGAAACTTACAAGGAACCTGAAGTGTGTCTTATTTAGAGTGATTGTGAACTCTGGAACAACCTTCTCCACTTTCTTGATCTTCTTTGATGCTTTTGATTCCTTGTTGCTGCCTTTGACCTCAACTCCTACCATAGATTCACTTGTTTTATCTTCTTTCTTCACATCTTTGAAACTGCTCTCTCCTTGTTCTTTCTTGATCTCACCTGTTTAAGTAAAGTATTAGTCTTTCTTTTTCTTCTTCTTCTTTTTCTTCTCCATCTCTTATATCTCATAATAAACCATTGTTAAAAAGTCAAAGCTTGATTACCATAAGGGTTTCGAGGCATGACAATGCCCGTGCCGCTTTGCTCATAGATGTTAGCACATGTTTCCTTTGTGAGTGAAAGTAACAAACTCATTTTCTCCAAAAGCATTGTCTTTTACAAACATGTTCCAACCACTCTTCTCAATGTAATAGAAATTAGGGTTTTTGGAGACTTGTAGCTCCCAAGAACGTTCCCATAATGTTGTTACCATCATCTTGTTTGAGAAATCTTTTGATGATATATTAATCATGAATTGGTAAGGAAGTGCTCTCTGGCAAAAAGAAACAGTTTTAAACTTGTTCTGATATTACATAAAAAAAACTTGAGCTTTTCGGAAAAGGAAATGTATCAAGAAAGCTTACCATCGATTCTGAAGATAAATCTGCTCTTTGGAAAATTTTGAAGAAGATTAAGTTATTTCGTTCTTCTTTAGCCCTATCAAAACCAATGATTTTATCCATTTCTCTCTTCTTCTTCTTCTATCTCAACCAAAAGTTTTTCACTTTCTACTTCCCCTCTTCTCTCTCTATTATATTGTAAAAGAGAAAAGTGTGTATATTTTCATGTAATTTTTTATTAATTTGGAAACAAGGGTTTAATTATTAATATAATAGTTATGTTTCTGTTGATTTGTTTTTAAACTAAAAGTCTAAAACCAAGAGTAATTAAGACCTAACTTCACAAACACGCAAAAAGCCGAGTGGAATTGCTAATTTTAGCACCTGAGACTGAGAGTCTCTGCTCAGATAGGACAAAGACTATATAAACTTTCCGTTTTTGTTTGTTTTGCTTTAACCATAATTTTTTTAATTTATATTTGCATTACCATCAACTTTGATTTGAATTCTCGTTTGTAATTGGTGGTTTTTTATATAAATTTTGCAGTCAAAAGGTCTTTTCTCTTGAAAATTGAAAAGTAAAAACTAAGGTACAAAGATGAGATCACATTCTGTCGATCACGCCTATTAAATGTTCCAGTAATTTATACAGAAACACTATACACATAATGTCACAAACTACATATTTTGACACAACACACACATAAACTATTCACCGAGTAAAATATGTTTTTTTAACACAATAAATAGTCATGATCATGATGAGCATATTCGTTAATCAAATTGCAACTTTTAGTAACAAAGGTTGCTATATTAACAATAAAAAGGTCACATCTTCAAATTCATAACTTAATACATTAATCAAATCTATAAACTAATGAGTTGCAAGACAATATCACACATAATTATTTACCCCCACTTATATGCACTTTTAAATCATATGTATTCATATTATATAACAAACCAAACCTAGTTTGATTCATAGGTTAGGTCTTGTCTTTGTACCGTCTGGATTGACTTTGGATAGAGGATGTTCATCATAGTTCAAGACTCATTTATAAACCCAGCACCATAATCACTTGACCTTATGAACTTCTTCAGTAGAAGAACCATGATTGCTATTGTTAGCCCAACTGCCGCCCACGTGAACAGCCTGTCATCGACTGGCTTCTGAGCCGCTCTTCTCACCATCGTATGCTCGCCACTTCCAGAAGCTTCTGAAGCTTCTGCATCGGGACTTGCACTAGCTGCTGTATTGACTGTTTCTGCTGCTTCTTCGATGATTTGATCATCAGATATGGCGTCTGGTGTAGTGATGGACCGCTCTTCCGATGCCATTATGGCTTCCTCTGGAACGGAAGGTGTTTGGTTACATTCCAGTGTAATAGGTTTTGGAACCACGGTTGCTTTGCTAAGGATGTAGTGATGAATCTGCAATTATTCAAAGAACCTTGTCAAGATTTTAAACTAGAAGGAGATTACTAACACTAGCCTTACTTTGAGAGAATAAACCTCGTCAATAAGACTTTGTCGTTCAGGAGAGCCGTATTTGGGTGGTGCCTCCCGAGATTTAATGGCTAGTGAACGTCTCTCCTCTTTTGGATACTCTACTGAGCCAAGCGCTCCATTGGGACTTGTAGGCATGAACGCAATGAGAGCCACCAAAGCAGTCCGAACTGCAAAGAAAATCAATCATAAGAGAAGTGAACTGATATATACTTCAACCTCTCAAGTCAATTACAAGTGTCTGTGGTGGTTGGAGCAAATATAAAAAAGTATACGACTTTACCACTCCAGGAAGGTTGCCAGTGCTCAGGATGATAATTCGAAATGCTTAAACAAATCTTGGTATTGGTTTCAAAACGACCGTTAGGCTGAAACAAAAGGCAAGAGTGTTTTCATTAGATACATACACACACTCTTCCTTTTTCAAATCTTGTGTATGTTTCGTTCATGTAAGATTCCTTACGGTCAATAACATGAAGGAAGGAGGTTTAAAAGGATAATCTGCAGGCAGCTGAATTCTCCCATGATATATCCCTCCTTCGAATTCAGTGTCACCGGGACCTCTTATTGCGAATTGCCACTCAAATATGTTCTCCTGAAGTCAAATCAAATAGAACAAAATTCATTAGTAAAACAGCCTAGACTCAATCTGAAAAAGCTAAGGACTCTTCACAATCTTCTTCCTAAAGACATGTCACAAAGCTTAAACTGATCACAAAGATATATATATATATATATATATTGATCCTCTCTCCTGAATCATACGAACACGCAGCACATAACACTACTTCTAGATCAGAAGAGATCGAATCACAAACATGCATAGAAACACAAGGAAGAATATTAAAGATTTTCTCTCCCAAGAGCGGAACAAATTAATGTTGGAAAAATCACAGAGAGGAATTAACTATGATATAGAATCGATGAAAACATCTCAAAAGCTCGAGGAGCAAGCTATACATACATATATACATACATACCTCAAGGGGAAGAGACATGAAATCCTCAGACGGATTCGCTTGCATCTCCTTAACCTCCTGCAAAATCCTCTTCACCGCCGGATTCTTCCTGTTATACCTCTCTTCCGCCATCTCTTCGCCGTAGATTTCGCCGGAGATTCAATCCGCCGCGTCCGATCCGATCCGATCCGATCCGTTCTAGAAGCAAACAAAAAAAAAAGTAACTAAACACACAATATTAGGATTCACACAACTATGGGATCGAGGGAGGTCATTACGGTGACACGTCATCACTCTATTAACTAATGATACGTGACGTGACATGTGATAAATAAGAAAACTCAACGGTACAGAATTAGCCACGTAGTCTACATTCTTTACCTGCCGTTGATATATGGTTGAAAGTAATAAGGCTTGGGCCATTACTTTAAAAGCCCAAAAAAACTTCGACGTTACAATGTAGACGAAAGTCAAAATGTTGACAGAGACAAAGGAAGGGGAGAAGAAACCGGAGAAGAAAGGGATGATCGACGCGTGGCTTGATAAGCACCGTTCGTTATACACGGCGGCTACACGTCACGCCTTCGTCGTCTCAATCCGCGACGGATCCGTCGATCTCTCGTCTTTCAGAACTTGGCTGGTATAGTAATATTAGTCACTGATGAGATATAAAACATCTGAATCTCACTCGTTGACTTTAACGCGACGGAGGTTTATTTGAAGCAGGGACAAGATTATCTGTTCGTGAGAGGATTCGTGCCGTTCGTAGCGAATGTTCTGGTCAGAGCCGGCGACACTTCCGACATGGAAGTCGTGCTTGGTGGTTTAGCTTCGTTGAACGATGAGATCGAATGGTTCAAAGGCCAAGGATCTAAATGGGATGTTGATTTCTCCACTGTTTCGCCACAAAAAGCTAATCAAGAGTATAGAAGGTATTTCGATTTTTTTTCGCATTGTTCAATTGAAATCAGAGGCAAATCAAAGATGTTTTCTGGGTTTATTTCAGGTTTTTAGAAGCTATGATGAGAAGTGAAGTGAAGTATTCGGCGATGATGACGGCTTTCTGGGCGATAGAAGCAGTGTATCAAGAGAGCTTTGCTCATTGTTTAGAAGACGGGAACAAAACTCCGGCGGATTTGACCGGAGCTTGTTATCGGTGGGGCAACGACGTGTTTAAACAGTATTGTTCATCTGTCAAGAACTTAGCCGAACTTTGTCTTGAAAACGCATCCGAGGATGAGTTGTCTGAAGCTGAAGATGTACTTGTGCGTGTTCTCGAACTCGAAGTCGCCTTCTGGGAGATGAGCACTGGTGGATAATACTAGTAAGCAAATGTCAAAGTTCAAATCTTTTGTTTTCACCATAAGATCTTAACATTACGCGAGACGGCTAATCCATCATTCCACATCTAACACACCCTAGTGATATAACTACATAAACACTAATGCCCTAATCTCTTCAAGAACTCATCAAAACATAGCTTCATGGTGATGGAAACAGCTTTAAAAGGAAAGGTTCTTTATTCTCTCCAGCGATGACCACAGTTTGGGTTGCAGCAGACAAAGAACAGTGTCATTCCTTCTTCGCCTCTAGCCGTTGCCTGCACACACACACACATTCAGTCATGTATTATCAAGTAGTTAAACTAGTGATGTAGTAAGTTTTTGTTACCTGGAAGAAGACAGCTTCTCCGTGTTGACACTTGGAGCAACGAACAGCCTTGGTTCGAGGAAGAGTTGGGTCGGAACCAACGTCCGTTAGGATCTGAGTTCGTTCACTAATAGAGTGATGAACCTCGTTTCTGTACACACAATTGTTATTAGCTGCTTCCTGCATTAGGACACATAATAAATACACTTTAATAAGATAACTAGAGAGATTGGTTTTACAAAAGAGGTTTATTTAATGTCTCTTGGGTTAATTGCAATTAATAAGTCTCACTTATACTAACATTGAGCCAAAAAAACCTAATTTTCAAAAAATTAAGAGATGCATGAGGGGTTTAAGACCTGGTGATCACAATTACGACAAGCGTAGAGGAGGATCTTCTGCTCCTTGTCTTCCTTAGGATACAAAATGTTGTTACTGACAACAAAAACAGAACAATGTTTAAGGATCCATAAAAAAACAAAACTTGGAGAAAAAAACCCTAAAACGGAGCCATTCGGTGCAATTACACAAACACGAGCAACAGAGTGGTTTATACCATTCGCGGCAAAACTTCATAGTACTCATCTTTCTTAGCTTAATCTGTTGAGAGAAAGAGAGAGAGGAACAGTTTTCTCTTAAGAGAAGATTCAGGCAGGTTCGGTTTTGGTGTTAGATTAGATCGTTGCTTATAAACAGTGTCTCGTGACTCGTATAATTTTGACGGTGTTTCTTGTTTATTTATACGGATTGTTAGGCCCATTGGGCTTAGGCTTAAAAATCAAATATTAAAAGTTACAACAAATAATAATAAATGCCACGTGTACATAATAGAAGATGATGAGGAGTGGTTAAACAAACCGGATTCGCTTTGATATCTCCGCCTCCGTTTTGTATAAACAACACTGTAATATAACATCGCTTCTCTCTGGTTTCGTCGTCTTCGTCTCTCTCATTCTCTCTTCAGATCTCTCTCTCTATATAACACACACAGTAACAATGCAATCAGCTATGGCAATTCCGTTCTCTCAGACTTCGTTTACTAGACCGAGATGCGTGCTCGGATCAACCGGTTCCGTCTTTTCGACGCCGGGGAGTCTCCGGTTCTGTGGACTCCGGCGTGAAGCGTTTGGTTTAGCTCCTTCGAATCAGATTTCTCTTCGCGGTGATCGAATTCGAATTCCGAGCAGGAGATTCGAAGTATCCGCTTCTTCTTCCGCCGCGGGTAATGGAGCTACGCCGAGATCTTTCGATTACGATTTGGTCATCATCGGAGCTGGAGTCGGTGGACACGGAGCTGCTTTGCACGCAGTCGAAAAGGTCAGATCAATAATGCCCATCTAGCAAAAATCAGGCTTTAGTTTACTGTGTTACTTTACGATTATTTGGGGATTTTTGATTTCTCTTAGGGACTTAAAACTGCAATCATTGAAGGAGATGTTGTTGGAGGGACTTGTGTTAACAGAGGATGTGTGCCTTCAAAAGCTCTTCTTGCTGTTAGTGGTCGCATGCGTGAGCTTCAGGACGAACATCACATGAAGGCCTTTGGTCTGCAGGTAATATCAACTCATGCTTCACTCCTTGTGGATCACACTATTTCACTTCATACCATCTAAGCATGAAGTTGTTAGCTCTGTCTTTGGCTCGAGAAGTAGTTACTAGCGTCAGTGGAATGATTGTAGATGATCAAGTTTTGTTGCCAATGAAGGTGTATATAGCCTTCTATGTCTTAAAGGCTTTTGTTTTCTCTTGAAAACAGGTTTCTTCTGCTGGGTATGATCGTCAGGGTGTGGCAGACCATGCTAATAACTTGGCTACCAAAATTCGGAACAATCTGACGAATTCAATGAAGGCACTTGGTGTTGATATATTGACAGGATTTGGTAGTGTTGTGGTCAGTACGTTCTTTCCTTTCACGTTTGTCTAACCAGACAGGATACATGTTTTCGTTAACCAAAGATTCTATTTTGCAACTTTGCAGGGGCCACAAAAGGTTAAATATGGGAAGGTTGGTTTCGCGGACAATATTATCACTGCCAAAAATATAATCATTGCCACTGGATCTGTGCCTTTTGTTCCTAAAGGAATTGAAGTTGATGGTATGTTTCTGGTTTTTGACCGTATGGGAAAACGTCTCCATTTTTGGGAGCATAAGGCGAAGATAATAGCAAGAAGACTTGATTCCTTGTATGTTTTTATCTTTGGTGCTACAGGAAAGACCGTAATCACGAGTGACCATGCCTTGAAATTGGAGTCTGTCCCTGATTGGATTGCAATCGTAGGAAGTGGTTATATTGGACTTGAGTTCAGTGATGTTTACACAGCACTTGGAAGTGAGGTACCATGATGTGTATCTATATGTTTGTTCTACCGTATAACAATAGTTAGTGACCAAAGCAGGGACATCTTTTTTGCAGGTAACTTTTATTGAAGCATTGGATCAGCTAATGCCTGGATTTGATCCTGAGATCAGTAAGCTAGCTCAGCGGGTTTTGATAAATCCAAGAAAGATTGACTATCATACTGGAGTATTCGCAAGCAAAGTGAGCCTGTTTTCAAAATATAGCTTTCCGTTCTTTTTGCAATGCGTCTATGGATTCATCTGTTAACTTTAAATCTGTTCTTTTATAGATTACTCCCGCAAAAGATGGGAAACCAGTTAGGATTGAGCTTATCGATGCCAAAACTAAAGAACCTAAGGAAACATTAGAGGTAACAAAAGTTCATATATAAGATAGGGAGATTTGATGTCTTGTGAATCGAATATTTTAACTATTACTTAGTATTCATGCCTGAAAGTGTGTGCCTTTTCCTTCTCCAGGTAGATGCTGCTCTTATAGCTACTGGAAGAGCTCCATTCACCAATGGTCTTGGGTTGGAAAATGTATGAGATGACACCAAGTCGTGTCCCCTTATTGTGGAAATAATGTCATTTTGGTTACCAGTGAATATTTGGTCTTCAAACAAATAACTTTAAAGTTATCATTGCAATACAGGTAAATGTTGTGACACAAAGAGGTTTCATACCTGTTGATGAGCGAATGCGTGTGATCGATGGAAACGGGACTCTGGTTGGTTTATTTGCATATAACCTTTTTCTTACGAACAATTATATCTATATATGTTAAATCCATTTTTGCTTGATAGGTTCCGAACTTGTACTGCATTGGTGATGCCAATGGTAAACTGATGCTTGCACATGCAGCCAGTGCCCAAGGGATATCTGGTAAATGGCTTATCCATAGGCTACTAATTAATGCAATGAATATTTTCTCTTTTTTCTCCATGAACCTACTATTAAACTCCATGCTCTTACACTGTGGCTAGTGGTGGAGCAAGTCACCGGGAGAGATCATGTGCTTAACCACCTTAGCATCCCAGCTGCTTGCTTTACTCATCCTGAAATTAGCATGGTGGGATTGACAGAGGTATTTCTCGACCTTTAGTGCGCTTTGTGCTTTTACGCTGAATATGGTGAAATGAAAAACGTAATGAGCAATCTTCTTATTGTAACCCCTTATGGTTTGACATAATTCCCGATATTGTCAGCCTCAAGCGAGAGAAAAGGGGGAGAAGGAAGGATTCAAAGTTAGTGTTGCCAAGACAAGTTTCAAGGCTAACACAAAGGCTTTAGCCGAAAATGAAGGAGAAGGAATAGCCAAGGTAGAAGAAGCATGAGTTTCTTAATTACTGTCTATGTTTCATGAAAGAAATCAAAGATCTTATTATTTGCATTCATGAGCAGATGATATATCGACCTGACAACGGTGAAATCCTAGGAGTTCACATATTTGGACTTCACGCCGCTGACCTTATCCACGAAGCATCCAATGCGATCGCATTAGGAACTCGTATTCAGGTAGGTTCTTCGATACTCTAGCTGACTAATTCCTCCGATTTACTAATGGATATATTGATTTCAAACCCATTTCTTGATCCATGTATTGTATCTCTGCAGGACATAAAACTGGCAGTTCATGCGCATCCAACCTTGTCTGAGGTTCTCGACGAACTGTTCAAATCTGCTAAGGTAAAGTAAATCATCATCTTAAGAGCTTTCTTCAATGCACTCACAATGAGCCATTAAAAGACTGTTGTCTTAACTGCCATATACATTCTAATTTTCAATTTTTCAGGTCGAAAGTCAGGCAACGACAAGGACAGTAAGTGAAAAAGTGGCTGTATAAAAAAAAAAAAGAAACCAATTATTGGGAAGGAGAAACTTTGTGGTTGAAGAAAGAAAAATTTGTGGTTGTACTTTAGGAAGATTCGGAGATAAAGCTAAACACAAACCAGGAGTAACAAAGAAGAAGAAGAAGACAAAGTAGTAGAAGATGCATAGAAGAAGATGATGCGAAAAAACATTCTTCAGTAAGTAAAGAATCAAAAGCTAAATCTACAATGCCTTCTTGTTTCATTGACACCATCTGTGTTGGAGTCTTGTCTTTGCTTTCACGTATATTTGTTTAATTGCATCATCATTGAGTAGAGATATTTTGCATGTGGGTTTTGTTTGTCTGTCTGTGAGTAAAATGACTGAAATATTTATACCTAACCAATTCTGTTCGGTTTATTCTAATTTGGGTATGAACCGGTACGGCAACAAAATTAAAATAACACCGGAAAAGAAAATGGAAACGCCACGTGGCAAATGCACCTGACCCCAAAACGGCCACACACACACTCCCATATATAATAATAAAGCCTTTTTAGTTTTTTTTCTTTAATTTGTCGAATTCAAGAACGTGTTTGAGACTCACGAGAAGAGAGAGAGAGAGAGAGAGAGAGAGAGATGGCGGCAAATCCGACGAAGAATCTCTGCGATGACATAGACGACCTTCCCAAGATTCCGGCCAACTACACGGCGTTGACGCCTCTCTGGTTCTTAGATAGAGCCGCGACGGTTCATCCGACGAGGAAATCGGTGATTCACGGCTCACTCGAGTACACGTGGCGGCAGACTTACGACCGGTGTCGCCGTCTCGCCTCCGCTCTCTCCGATCGATTGATTGGTCCCGGTTCGACGGTAATCACTTAAATCATGTGATTAATTTTTCCTTTAATATCGATGGATTATTGAACAATGGTTGACTCTTGCTTAGTCTTATTTGTATTGAAAGGTGGCTGTTATAGCACCGAACATTCCAGCAATATACGAAGCACATTTCGGAGTACCAATGTGTGGAGCCGTCTTGAACTGCATCAACATCCGTCTCAACGCCGCCGCAATCGCTTTCCTTCTCGGCCACTCCATGAGCTCTGTTCTTATGGTTGACCAAGAGTTCTTTGCACTCGCGGAACAGTCTTTGTTGCTTATGGAGGAGAAAGCCGGAACCTGCTTCAAACGCCCACTCCTAATCGTTATCGGCGATCACACGTGTCCTCCCGAGTCGCTTAACAAGGCTTTATCGAAAGGAGCTATAGAATATGAAGACTTTCTTGGAACCGGAGACCCGAAATACCCGTGGCAGCCACCGGCTGACGAGTGGCAGAGTATCGCTCTCGGTTACACCTCGGGAACAACGGCCAGTCCGAAAGGTGTAGTCCTTCATCATCGTGGCGCGTACGTGATGGCGCTGAGCAATCCTATAGTTTGGGGTGTGCAAGAAGGTTGTGTTTACTTGTGGACTCTCCCTATGTTCCATTGCAACGGCTGGTGTTTCGCTTGGTCGCTCGCAGCGCTCTCTGGTACTAGCGTTTGTCTACGACAGGTCACGGCGAAAGAAGTTTATTCGAGCATAGCCAAGTATAAGGTGACTCATTTCTGCGCGGCTCCCGTGGTGCTCAACACTATTGTTAACGCTCCGCAAAAGGATACTATCCTTCCTCTTCCGCATACTGTCCACGTCATGACCGCAGGAGCTGCTCCTCCGCCTTCTGTTCTCTCCTCAATGAACCAGAAGGGCTTTAGAGTCACTCACACATATGGGCTTTCCGAGACTTACGGTCCTTCCACGGTATGCGCTTGGAAGCCCGAGTGGGATTCACTCCCTGCTGATTCGCAGGCCAAGCTCAATGCTCGACAAGGTGTTCGTTACATAGGTATGGAGCAGCTTGATGTCATCGACACAGAAACCGGAAAACCTGTTCCTGCAGACGGGAAAACTGCTGGAGAGATCGTTTTCCGAGGGAACATGGTTATGAAAGGGTACTTGAAGAATCCGGAAGCGAACAGAGAGACTTTTGCTGGCGGGTGGTTTCACTCAGGGGATATTGCGGTGAAATATCCGGACAACTACATAGAGATCAAGGACAGGTCAAAGGATGTTATAATCTCTGGGGGCGAAAATATAAGTAGCGTGGAGGTCGAGAATGTCGTGTACCATCACCCGGCGGTTCTTGAAGCATCTGTCGTGGCAAGGCCAGACGAAAGGTGGCAGGAATCTCCGTGTGCGTTTGTGACGCTTAAGAGCGGTTACGAGAAGCGTGACCAGGACAAGCTGGCTCAAGATATAATGAAGTTCTGCCGGGGGAAGCTGCCAGCGTATTGGGTGCCGAAGTCAGTGGTGTTTGGACCGTTGCCGAAGACAGCTACAGGGAAAATACAGAAGCATGTTTTGAGAACCAAGGCCAAAGAGATGGGACCAGTACCAAGAAGCAGGTTATAAAAGAGAGAAGCCAAAAAGTTTTTTAAAATGATATGTTTGTGTGCTTTGTAAAAAGCTTTTGTTATGATCTTTGCAAGTGATAACAGAGAAAATTGATTTTGTAACATATCAAATGTTATTGTTGCAAATTAAACAGTGTCAGTACATAAATAAACTTCTCTAAGATAAGAAGAAAAAATAATACAAACAATTTCTGATACAATCTGCCTATAAAATTTGAACGCAGATTATTCATATGTTAAAACAAGTTTAAAGAAAGATGGGGTCAGTGTAATGATACAATACAAATTCTCCGGTAGTTCTTTTGGTGTTTAATCGTCGAATCAGACCGGAATATCGTCGATAGAGTATGCATCAAAGTCGAACTCGGTATCGACCGGTGCAATCCCTTCCTGTATATCAAATCAACATCAAACATTGTTTGTTATTCAAGTTCTGTTAAGTCAACGTTTCAGTTACAACAAATCAATATTAGAACCTGCTTAAGAAGTGCACTCATTAGGTCTTCTTGATTACTACATTGTCCGTGGAAAGCTAATGCGGCTGTATCCCCTGCAGCCACTCTCTCCGATTTCACCCTCACTGAACCGTTGCTACCTCCATCACCGTAATGGTGTGACGGCATGCTCTGTGGTGGCTGCTGTTGCTGGTTCCGCCTTGTGCCCGCCGTGTTGTTTCTTGACATTGACGAAGAAGAGTAAGCTTCTGAATTCGAAAACCCTACGGATTCCGCGTCCTGATGCTGCATGTCAAAGGCTATTCCGATACTCCTTAGATCCCAGTCGTTATGTCTGTTGTTAAACATGTCGTAGCTTGAGGTGGTGAAACCCGGTTCTGAGCTATTAACCTCTTCTTGGTAAGAAGGGGCTTTCCGAGGCGGAATCGATAAGCCTGGCGCGCTTGCTAACGGGAAGCTGTTCACGGGTAGCTCCTGTTGATAATTGTTAAAGGCCATTGAAGTCGACGAGTGTTGTTGTGTCGCGAGATTCGTGTAAGCTGTCGGTGAAACTCGGCTGCTCTCGGGGATACTGCTTCTTCCTGAGAAACCGCTTCTCTCGGAAATACGGTTTGGCGGTTGCCTGATGGATGATTGCGGTGAAGATAGCATTTGTGGCGGTCCACGTGGCAATGGTTGTTGACCCGCTAGAGGCGACGACATCATCATGCCGCTGTTTTGAACGTTATGTCCAGCCCTAGCAGCGGCAATCTGTTGTTGAATGCTCATTCGATTACCCATAGGAAGTTGTTGTTGTAAACCAGCGAGCTGTTTCGGTTCCATCCCCGTGGGAACACCGTGAAGCAAGTTCATCTGCGGTTGCCTGTGCTGTCCAAGCCCGTCTCCGAATCTTATTTTCGGATTGTCGAAGCTGCAGATGTTTCTCTCATCACCCAACGGCAATCCCGGCTTAGAAACCATCACAGGACGGCCTAAACCAGCGGCTTGAAGCTGCGCAAGGCTCTGAGCAGGAAGCTGACCCGCGACAGCTAGCGCTTGAAGATCAAACCCGTTCATTGTCGAAAGTGGACCAAAGCTTGCGTCGTGACCCGTCATAAACGAGTTGTTTAGATTTCCTTGGTGCTGCGATACTCCACCAAGCCGTCTTAGATATATCCGGTATTTCTGTAAAATCAACACAACCGCGGTAAGTACCTCTACACGCAACTCGAGCGCTTATTACGATAAATTATATACCTGAAGGTGGCTGGCTACATTCTCTCGTGTTAGCCCGGGAACATTCATAAGCTCCAAAATCTTCTTAGGAACAGCTTCTAAACCACATCATATACCCAATTTAGATCCAAAAACATAGTCACAAACACGAAAAAAACGTAAGAAAATTCAAATCTTACTCTCTACGCCGAGCTGATTAACAGCGCCAACAAACTGCTGATGCAACTCAACAGACCAAACAACACGCGGCTTCTTAAGATTCGAAGCATCTTCGTCCTTATCGTCTCCTTGCTCTTCCCCTTCCTCGTCTTTCCTCTTCCTCGAGCCGCTGCTACTCCTCCAGTTATTATTATTATTCCCTTCGTTAACCGATGACGAGTTATCATCAACCACATCCTCACCACCCGAAACAGCACCACATCTCTGCGGCTGCTGTCTCTCCCCGGTCTCCTCCATGCTCCCGGAATGTTCTGGTACGTTCCACTCGCTCCTCCTCTTCCTAACCACATGCTGCCATATATTCTTCAGCGCCTCCATACGCACGGGTTTGATTAGATAATCGACCGCACCGTGCGTTACTCCCTTTAAAACAACGGTCTTTGAATCATCCGCAGACATCACTGAAACCAATCAAAACAACATCTTTAGTTCAAGAAACTGTATAAAGATTGAAACTTTTGTGGATTCTAAAGAAACCGTACTTATAACAGGTAAGTCCATCTCAAGACCAACATGTTCAAGAAGCTTGAAGCCGTCCATGTCAGGCATGTGAACATCGCTTATCACTATATCGAATCCATGCTTGTTCTTTCGTAACAGAGACAATGCCATCTCTGCTCTGTTGCATTTCGTTACTGTGAAAAAATTGTCATTACAAAAAAAAAAAAAAATCAGATCAAAAAAGAGGAGACAGGACTGTTTGTTTGTGTCCTAACAAGATCTAGCTTTAGTCAAAGCTCAACAACATAAAAAATGGTGTGATCTAAATCAAGAAACTTAGATTTAATTTTATATGAATCTTAAAAATTGCTACTTTTTTCTATTTTTGGCAGAGCAAAGTTTAGTCAAACCACTCATTTATCAAAAAAAAATTGACATAATTTTTACAGAGAAAAAAACCACACAATAAAAAAACAAAACTTTATCATTAATGAAATTAAAGAGAAGATCTTTGATTTTTCTTTTATAATTTAATTCGAACCTTCGTAGAGACAAGTCCTAAGCATCCTCTCTAAGATCATAAGACAAGTTGGGTCATCGTCTACGACAAGAACTCGAAGACCCGACGGAAACATCTCGACAATAGATTCTCCACCGCCGTGATTTCTGCCGGAACTCGACCCACCACCACCGGATCCGAGTCCTCCTCTTCCGTGACTCGGATTCATCATCATCATCTCTCTCTAGAGAGAGAAATTTTAAAAGCAGAAGAGAATATTCGATTTTTGTGTTAATTTAAAGAAGTGAGCAATAATATTAAAAAAAGGATCAAATTGAGAATAAGATGAGACTTGAAGAAGACATGGCTTGTCTCAACTTTGAGCTAAGCAGCTTCTGTTATTTTAATGACTAAAGCTAATTATTAAAAATTTAAAGATACACACAAAAAAATTATATTTATATATTTGCCAATTTATACAGATTATATACATTTATTTACATACATGTCTTTTGTATTTGCCGATGGGCTGACATACCCTTTATTTTATTTTTTTCATCATTCTCCACATTTAGAGCATGTGCATTGGTGTTTCTTAAAGAGATCTTAGCAGGTGGGACCCGTTAAATAGTTAAGATCTGGATCTTATATTTCCTATTTAAGATCCAGATCTTAACTATTTAGTGGGCCCTTTGGATACGTGGCGAACTATGATTGATGCGTTTTTAATTATTTTATTTTTGTTTTATTTTAAACTAACTGTTCATGGGTCCCAATGAATAGTTAAGAAATTTTGAAAATTTCTCTGTTGGACATGGTCTTAGACCATTGAGTTATAAATATTTAATTTAGATCCCGTTTCTTTTATATTTCTAAAAAAAGATTGTGGTGGTTTTTGATAATGGTGAAATATATGGGGTTTAATTGTAATTATGGTTAATGATAAGGCTACGAAAAGTAAATAATTAGAAAAGGTGGGCCCAAAGACCCTTGATGCGTGGATCCAGCTCATGCATGGAAAATAAAGTTTCTTATTTTTTGACATAATTAACTTCATTATCTTTTTTTTGTCAAACAATTAACTCATTATCTAACCTTAATAGGTTTTCGTTATTATGGTTAATGCCCAAAAAATAATTAGAGTTTTAAGTTTTCGACAATTTGAAATAAGAAAGTTGCTAAAACCAAAAAGTTTGCATATATATATTTTATTCACTTATTTTCACTTACTAAATTACCCTTTTGTATTTCTGTGATTGAGAAACCATGCCTCATGTCTTATAGGCCTACATGTATTAAATTAAGTGGTAAATTAAACATATATAAATAATCATTAAATTCAACAAAATAATACGACGATGCACATTCAAGCATATGATTAAGGTTACCAAAACACACCTAAGCAACTTCAATTATCAAAGTACATGTTGTGGTAACCTCTACATACATAAAAATGTATATCCCACTCTATTTTCTATGACTAGTATTAAGTGTATATATAATTGGAGTAACGAAAAATGTAAATGGAAAAACATTTAATCACAAGAAAACACAAAAATATATTTCGTTGTTGCTGAGAAGGCTTTCCCCACTACGACACGTGTCCACGTTAAAAGGATAAGATTACTCGGATCCTTTACTTTAACAATCGTCCTTCTTCACCTATCGTTGTCTTTATTTGTTTCACACAATTTCAACACTTGCATGCAAGTTGAAGAATTTTTTTTATTAAAATACAAAAAAGTAAAATGTATTAACCATATTCAAAATTTACTTATTACCACAAGGATCTACTAAACTTTAGACCCATATTTTTTATAGATTTTTTTCCTAGTCGCTTTTCTCTATTTTGGTTATAGGATGTTTTCAAAAACATTAAACAATAACTTATGATTAAAAACCAAAAAAAAAATGAAATGCGCCTAAAGCTAAAAAAAGAGTAGTGGTAGTTCCCAATAAAGAAACAATCTGAAACCGTATATTCTCTGTTAAAAGGTTTTAACTCTTACGATGAGCTTTCTCGTATTTTTAATGTTTTTTTTTTTTACTTTAGTTGTTGCTTGGACAGACATGTTAATATGTTATATGTATATTCTTATTTAATATTTCAAATATCAAATAAAGGTTTTGTAAAACACAAAATGTTTCAGCTTTTTATGCAGAACCAAAAACTTTTTGAAAATTCACTATAATTTGCACACCAATAGAGCTTTACATTAAAGGATTGTTCAAAACTATAGTATATTGTTATTTATTTAATTTTCAAAAAATAACTGTAGTATATTATAGAAATCAATTGAGAACTGGTTATGAGTTATTGGTGAAAATGCAACATTAAATAGGATAATTGGATGCGTTTAGAAATTAACAATGTAAATAAATCATGCTTTTTATATTTTTGTATGCCGCTGTTTAAAATTAGAGGAATTCACAAAACTACACATAATTCAATATTTTCACTTATTTACATTTTTTTCAAAATTTTAAAAGTTTGATTTACCTTTTAAAAAATTACAAAAATTAAAAATTTTTCATTTGGGTTCGCTAATTAGTGTTTAGGGTATAATATTAAGGCGGTACGATTGTGTGGGTAGAGTTTAGGTGTAGTTTTGGATGTTTAGGTGTAGTTTTGTGAAGTAATTTTAAAATAGTGTAATTTTGTGAAATGTAATTCAAATGGTGTAGTTTGTAATTCTCCCAAATTAGACAATCATTGTCAATTAAATTTGTTAAGTGTGCGAATGTTTTTTCAAGTAAAATTAAGGTTATTTCATCAGATATTACATCATGCGTGCTGAATATAATACTTATTCTTTTTTCCTTACCTAATTATTATTCCATATGGTATTTAAAGCTAATTTCGTAATCAAATATTAGTTCATGCGCGCCATTAGAATGTGGAAAACCTAAATCCTAAATAAAATAAAAGTGGAGTAATGTAACTTATGTATTCATCTTTTTGCTGGATGTTCTGTCATGTGCCCATGACTTTTGGTCAAATTTTTATTATTTTTATTTTTTTGTCACATTGGTCAAATTGTTTTATTTAATTAATAACTAATTACCATTAAACCAATTCCCTAGTTAGAATATGAAATGAACATACAAAACCAAAAAAAAAAATGAACATGTTTAGTTTCGTTATATTACAGGGTGTTGGATTTAGCATAAGCATTTGATTTTATCATTTTCACCATATAAAAAACCATAATTGTTTTTACAAGTTTTAAACATAAAACATCTGATTTAATTCAATTTCAAGAAAATACATCGAGTGGAAGCAAAAAGAAATAGCAATGGGAAACAGTGAGGGTCAACTTGTAAAACAAAGCCACGTGTCAATTTGTGAGAAAAAGATGACGACAAATGAACTGCGAAAACTTTGCGACACGTGTCCAGTAATTTTTTTTTCTTCTTCTGGCTACCACTTAACAAAACGGGACAAACATTGGCTATGAAACATCGAACTTGAAGTTGCTAATAATGTGAAAAATGTATTCACTTGCAATTCACAAATGTAATAAATATAAAAATTCAAAACACGTTATACAAATTCTCTCATTTATAGTTCCTACGTACAAGAAACTATATGCGCGTCTAGAACGTTTTGTTTAGGCTATAGAATGCCCATATTGAAGATGAAAGATTTACTAAAATAGTGTTGATGGGAGATTTATATAAACACATACACTAAAATAGTGAATATTTTAGCCTAATAAATCATCATTTTTCTTCTTAGTTATTGTTTTACGAATTACTTTTCACAGATGATTTTTTTTTACTCCACATAACAACAAAATGAACATGAACATGAATTTTTCTTACACCAAGAATGAAGAAATGAAAGCTGTACACAAATAATAATACAAAAACAGTCTTGAAACTCCCCACCTTTAAAATCGTTATTTCTTTTCTTTTTTTTTCGGACAACAAATTTTATGACTTATTGACAAAAAAAAATTGAAAATCCAATCGTATCCGTAAACCAACCTCCATCCACTTCACTCTTCTTCTTGATCAACGTTTTACAAAATGTAAGACCGAGCCGCCTTGTCACCACCGTATATGATGTAGCCACCGGCGTAACACGACGACGGAGAGCTCATCAGCTCCTCGCAAGGCTCCGGTGACACATCCTCCGAGTAGCCAGAGACGTTGGAGCAAATCCAAGATTCCGAACTTGTTTGTAAATGAATGTTCGATAGGCATATCGACGTGAACGGATATTCCTCGATCCCGGAGAAGTTCCCGACTAGTCCTACGTTTTCTCCAGTGAAATTACTCATGACAATACGCGTCACGACAGGGATCGCGTCCCTATCGTATTTATCGTCCGCGTGCGAACCCGTGTGTCCGTCAACGACAATGGCCGTGTCTACTTCTGCTAGGTCGACGTTGGAGATCGTGATATTACGGATATACCCTCCCCTGCCTCTGGTGGTTCTGAATGCGACGCCAACGAGCGAGCTGTGTATGGACAGAAGCTCCACGGTGACGTCTGAGATTCCGCCCGACATTTCGCTACCAAAGGAGATTCCGGCACCGGTGGGAGATTTTAAGCTGAGATTCCGAATGTGAACGTTAGCAGTCGGACGGCCGTAACTTATACCGTATTGGTCCCAACCGCTTTTGAGAGAGATCGTGTCGTGGCCAACGTTTATCGTCGAGTCCTCGATACAAACATTGTCCGAAGAATCTAGAGAAACAACATTACAAGTAATCAGCTTTCGAACAATAACATAACGAAAAACGATGGGAAAAGATATTACGTAACGGACTGAACCTGGGACAATTCCGAGAACGTAACGCGAATCAACCGTTGTTTCGATCAAAACTTTTCGGATATGCACCTGACTGCAATAAACAGGATGAATATTGACCGAAGGTGCGTTTAAAAACGTTAGATTCGATATAAAGATCCGTCTAGAGGACACGAATTCGATAATATGAGGTCGGCTATAGTTCAAAGTCCCCGACTCAAGCCATTTCCACCACGCCGCACCTTGACCATCAAACGTCCCGTTATTACCTAACCAAACCAAAAAAAAAAAAAACAAAGTTTAAAACCAAAACTTAGGTAATAAAGGTACGATATTATGAAGCTTATCGTTACATACCCGTGATGACTACGTCTACTAGATTATCGCCGTTGATCAAACTCCTATACCGCTTTCCCGGAAGCTCGACTCCACGACCGTACGAAGGTAAAGGACTAACAATCTCCCAATGCGAAGGATCCTAACCACATTAACACCAAAACCATTAACAACATTTTAACATTTTAAAAACCAACACTAACACTTAAAAAGTTCTTTTCGTGTTTTTTTTTTTTACCGGAGATGCGAGAATGATGGCTCCTTTCTCCAAGAAGAGTGTGAGATGGCTAGTGAGATTGAAGCTTCCGGTTAGCCATTTCCCCGAAGGCACGTAAAGCTGAGCACCGCCTTTATCCGCAAACGATTTGGCGTAGAAAACGGCGTTCTGAAACGCTAGCGTGTTGAGCGTTTTCCCGTCTCCGACCGCACCGAACTCGAGTATGGAAACGCTGTGTGGTCTTGGGTCTAGCTTGAGTTTGTTATTGCATATGGCTTCATTGCTTTCTCCTTTAATCAATAGATTGGTTAATGCCAGTAGCCATACTAATGCCACCTGCATTTTTCATCAGCTTGAGATTAGTAAAACTTAATGATTATGTTAAGGGGAAACAAAAAAATACACGTTTTGGGTAGAGAAAATTCCGGGAAAGTTTTCAGCTTTCCCGGGAAAATAGAGTTTTAATAAGTATCATATCTGATGTAAAACATGAGCATAGGAAATTCCGCAAAGAAAAGAGCTAAAATTTAACTGGAAAAATTCAGTTTCGATGGCGAAATCTCGTAATTTTCTCGGGAAAATCTATGAAACAATCATAGAAGCATCGGTATAATAAAAAAAAAATCAATTATAAATCACTGATACGAAGATCTAAGAATATTGAAATATAACCAAAACCAATATATAGATTTGAATATAAACAGAGATTCACTGACATAATTACAAAACCGAAGCAACACATAAGAGATTCGTTTAACAAAATTTTCATCACTTAAAAGACAATTATTAGGACAAGAACATAAGCTAAAGTTTGCAATAAAAAAAATAGATTCAAAAAAAGAAGAAGGGAGAAACGTACTTACTGGCATCTTCATGAACTCAGAAACTTAAGTTCCTGAGAGAGAAGGAGGAAAGTCGTTCGCCGAAGAACAGAAAGAAAATTAAAAATTAAAATAAAAAATAACTTAAGAGGGAGACGAAGAGAAAAAGAAGTAATAAGAGAGACCGAATCAAGTACTACTAAACATGTTTGTTGTAATCAATTACTAATATTAATCATTATTACTAAATTGATTTGTTTTGATCCGAGTATTAACATTAAATTTACATTTAAGGACCAGACAATATTATTAACTATTAGATCTTTCACCGATATTTTAGCCTTTTTCTCCTCCCTAAAATAAAATTTTAATCAATCAGATATATCACAAACATTCACTATAATTAATAACTTTAGAATGTCAAAAATTTAATCCAAGATATTGCTTTTTGAAAATATATACTTCATATTAAAGTTGATATGTTCAAATAAATGGGCTACTGCCTAGTAGTAACACATAGAACAATTTGTTGATTAGTCTCGTGACTAGAGAATTTAGACCTTAGACTCTTAAACAAAATATAAATAAATAAATGGATTTAAAAGAACCAAAAAGCACCTCTAATAGCTAATCCAATCCGTGTCAAAAAAGTTAAATCAGTATTCACATTTTGTCTCCTACATGTTTATAATGTGTAAGCTGGGTATCCAATTAGTTAGAATATGATTAAAATTTAACTAATTACCTAAGTAAATTCATCAAAATTTGTAAATTATTGTTTGAATTACATGATCCAATATATATCTTGCCGACACGACTATTCCACATTAGGAATATAACTAAAAGACAAAAACTAGTTGAGATTTTAAGAAATGTTAGTACATTTGTATATGTACCACTACTGATTTTGTCTAAGTTAAATTGATGGTATAAATAAAAGAAATTGCATTGGCTACTAAATCTATAAAAAATGCAAAGAATTTAAATTATTGAGAGTGGATGGGCGTCTTATACTATAATAAAGTTTGAAAATAAACTGATTAATTGACTGATAAAAAGATAATAATTAAATAAAATTTATTCGGGGAAGTGACTGTGATTACAGTAGCGATCATAAGTTCACTGGAGGCGATGTAGACTACCTCACCCGGATCCTTTCCCCGCGCCTACGATTGTGTAGGTTTGGTAATCGGCCGCCGATTTGCTAGCCAAATGTTGACAAAAAAAAAAAAAAAAAAAAAATTTATTCGTAATTCATATTAATGAGAAAATATATACTAGAGAGAGGAGAGAAGAAGCATATGATGCGTTAAAAAAGACACATGGATATCATGTGGTCTGTTTTGATTTGAGCAAGCAGCCGTTTGGATTTAACCACTACTGTTTAAGAAAAATATAAGTAATTAATAGTATAATAATCATGAAGTTTATTCAACTGCAAAATTACTCGTCTAAGTGTATGATTCAGAGTCAAGTACAACTAAAATGTTTATCTATTTCTCCTAACAATACACTATTCACTTTTTTATTTTCGCAAATATGGGATGTGGGCTTACGATTTAATCAAATTTGTTTTTATATATAAAAGAGGAACATGTAGTTTTAATTTATTCAAAAAAAAAAAAGATTAAGTGTAAATGCGAATAAGACACGTAAGCAGAAGCGCATGTGCTAAGACAGTGAAGAAAGGGACCAACAAGCAATCATCGGAGGGAAAGTGCCAGCCTGGCTTTTTGACAGAACATTTCCCATAAACCACATATGCTAATTGCTGCTTCCACACATTTTAATTTCCCACACTTATTTTTTATTTATTTTTTCCAATTTATTTATCTTTCACATTATTAGAATAAATAATAATTAAAAAGAAGACAAAACGTCTACGTGTCGCGACGAGAGATTTTAAGATTTTTTTTTTTTGCGTTTTAATCCTTACAGTTTGAACTAATTTTCTCATCCAATTTTAATATATTTTACTAATTTATCTATACTATTAAAAAAATTCATATAAAATTTATTTTAGGTCTATCTAACATCTACATATTGTAAAAATCGACAATACACAATTTTAAATATATTTTAGGCACATTATTGGAATATATATTTTACATAGGTCACCCAATCATCGACATACACAATTTTTTTGCGTTTATGTCATTATATTTTATTTATTTGGCGTTTATACCCTTATATTTTTGAATAACTTTTTGTCTTCGGTTTTATTTTATTTGTCATAGATAAATACGAATATATTATTTAGTTTTTATTTATAGAAATATTGTTGGGTTTTTTGTTTTCTTATCGATCAAATATTGTAGTCAAAGATATTAATATTGGTTTGTTTTTACAAAATTACTTTTACCAATTTTATTACTTTTTGTGTCAATCTAAATCTACGAAATATTTTTATCACGTGTCTATCTTTTCGCGAAATTTGCGTGTCTGACTTAAATATCTTAATATAAAAAATATCATACTTTTTAAAATAGATTATGTTTTATTTTATACGATGATAAAAATATTTTATGAAATAAGGTATGTTACGTTTCAAGTTCTTCAAATTATTTTCAGAAAATTCCAACGACTATCACATTCTTTAATATTTTGTATTTTTCATTGTGGTATTGGTATATATATATGTGAATATGGTGATATATATAAAGTTTGGATAATTTGTCGTAAACATATATTTATATTTATAGTTAAATAAGTATATATTTATATCTAAAATAAATTGTATTCGTTATACAATATTTATTTATTTTCTAAAGATTAATTTAAAACATGAAATAATTTTTTATTATATATGAGTCTAATTATATTATTAAAAATAATAAAACTTTGGTCCCGCGTATAACGCGGGGTCGCACCTAGTAATAATTAAAAAATCTTGTGACGAGAGTGACCAAATTAAAGTTGGTGAATCCAATTAATTGCATATGATTAAGTAAATTACTAAGATTTGATTTAGTTGCATATAAAACCTTAGACAAAATTAACGTATAGAGAATCTTCGTGTGTTGGAAATTATGGGTCTTGTCGAGTTTAAGTTATCACTAATTTACAAATTAATAAACTAACTACGTGGATTAGTTTAAACACAAGGTAAGTTTTATATATAGCTTCTTGATTAATATTATAAGCTATCAGTTTTGTAATTAGTTGCATGGTCTCTATCAAAATTGTTGGAATCTTATGAAACGAGGCGGGTCATATACTTATGTCAATATCTAAGAAACAAAATGATTTCATTATTTAAAATTTTTTAAAACCGTGTGGCCACTATAATTATGCCAGGTGATTTCCCGTGAACAATAAGTTCCAAAACCCCTATTTAGTTTTACTCATTAGTAAACTAAAAAAAAAAAACTGTTATAAATTCTCCAGATATTATTCAAAATATAATCCTTTTTGCCCACTACATTTCCCACGTAATCTCCACTTTTGTAAACTAAACCATACATAAATCTAAAAGTAACTCAAAACCAACATAGATAGTTGTATAGTTCAACTAATTTTAAAAGATGACGACATGCTAACACACGATAATGAACAACTTTACTAACTTCCTTACCAAAAAAATAACATAATGTTTTTTATATAACATTATAACACCAAGTATTTCATGAAGATGGAGAGAGAAAAAGAGAGATAGAGAGCTTTAATAAGTTAGCTATATGCATGTTAAAAGTTGAAATCTGTTATAGTAGTTTTCTTTGGATCCCTTTTTGTGGTTCTGGTGGAGACCACACAAGCTCCCTAGATTTCACACTTATATATAAGTTATACAAATACGTTATTTCTCTAAAGTCTTTTTGTTTTATTCGTTGTGATCACAATACATTACATAATATATACTTCGACTTCGATATAAAATGTTTAAAACTAAAGCCATATATGCGAGAATTAAGAACTTATATATAGTTTTTGTACCAGGCATAAATCACGGTCAAGCTTATGATAATATTGCTGGTTTATTAGAGACTTTGAAGAAAGTTACACTACTTTTGATTACCACTAATCACTAATCAATGCTCTAATCGCATGCTAATTAATGCACTTTAACAAATAATGACAGCTAAAAGCGTGCAATAATGTCGATGACAAAGTTATCAAGTTTTGATTCAGTCTTGAACCACAACATTATTCTTTTCAACTATTATATGATGACAGACAATACTTTAAAATTCTATTCTTTTTAATCTTTATGTACGTAATAATGTTTCTATGCTTATGCACATTTTTGTAATAGTTTTATGTGACTATATAAGAAAATTAATTATTCAAACTAAGGACAAAATTGTTATCAAAAAATGATCAACAAAGTAGAGACTTAAAAAATTAAATTAGTTGGGCTTTTTTGCAAATAAGAAATTAAGGGACAAAAGGCCCAAGTTAGTGGTAGAGACATGCCACGTGTTCACCGTTCTGCTCATCAGATTCGGCGCTAAACCAATCTTTTATATAAGAAGACGTTTCGGTTAAATTAATTTTTCGAGTAAACCGAAACAGCGGTTTTTGATTATTAAACTGAATTTAGGGTTTATCTAACTTTTAGAGAGCTTCTCTTTACGATTTCATCTCTCCGTCAAATATTCTCAAAACCTCTTCTCAGGTGAGACATAAGATGGGTGCCGGCGGCGGAGAATCATCGTCGATGGCGAGGAAGAAGAGCAAGAGAAGTTATAAGAGAAAGAGAGAGGAGGAACTTGATCGTATGGATTCACTTCCTTGGAGCACTTCTATACCTATCGGAGAAGACGACGATGGCGAAACCTTCTCTACTCTCTTCGCTGGCTCAGCTGAGCTCGACGGAGGTAAATCTTTTTTTATTATTATTTTTTTTTTGTTTCTGTAATTCGAAGAATAAACATGTATCTCAAATTCGTGTGATTAGCCTTTGTTAGTTCGTTGAAAATCTGGAATTTTATGAATTTGTGTGTGTGTGTGTCAGGGTTTCTTTCACTTGAAGAAATTGATGAAGCTGATTACAATCTTGGGGATCTTCCTACGACTGAGATTGAGAGAACAGAGAAGAAGCCGAAGAAACAAGCTCGAGAAAACAGTGATGGTAACATAGAAAATGTGGAGGAGATAGTTGAAGACGAACAAGAGAAAGAAGATGAAGGAGAGGAAGAAGAAGTAGGAGGAGAAGAAGAAAGAGAAGATAATGAGGATTTGGAGAGTCCTAAGATTATAGAAAAGAAAACTAAAAAGAAGAAGAATAAGAAGAAGAAGAAGAATAAGAAGGTGAAGGATGTTATAGAGGCCGAAAAGGATCAGGACTCTTCTGCTGGTTAGTGTTTCATATATCCTTAGTATATGTTAATGGTCTTTCACTGATATCCTAACTCTGTGTTTGATAGCTTTGATTTGTTTTAACATCCGGTTTTATCGAACTATCTCTATTTTAGACTCACTTGAAAGACAAATCTTTCTGCTTTTTAAACGTTTTGAAACTACATTCTTTTGTTGAATATTTCTAATTTTCTATATCTCCTGTTAATTTTTCTTATTTCGTGGACAAAATTCTGGTTGCTACACATTAAGCCGTGTTATGATAATGTATTATCATTTGTAGCAGTTAGCTGTGATGAGGACAAAAAAGAAGAGGAGCTTGATGAGGAAGAAGAGATTCCTCCGGAGTTTAGTGCGTGGAGTTTGATGAGACTTCATCCCTTGCTCTTGAAGTCAATATGTCACCTTGGATTCACGGAGCCTACAGAAATCCAGAAGGCTTGTTTTTCCGTTGCAGCATTCCAGGGAAAGGTTAGCCAGTCTCGCTTTGTTTCCTATCAATAGCCTACATTTTGTTAATGTTTGTTCTATATGTGGACCACAGGATGTTATTGGTGCCGCGGAGACAGGGTCCGGAAAGACGCTTGCTTTTGGGTTGCCCATACTGCAACGCCTCTTAGATGAGCGAGAAAAGGTTGGTAAATTAATAGCACTGAAGGGAGAGGAAGCACAGAAATATTCTGCAGATGGCTATTTACGAGCTCTTATCATCACACCGACTAGGGAACTTGCTTTACAGGTATCCATTACTACTATTACATTGCTTTTTAATTTCCTAACATGCTTCTTTGTTCACTTGTGAGAGTGAGCATAAGGATTGAAGTACAAAGCAAACTTTTTTCCTTTTTCCAGGTGACTGATCATCTTAAGAAGGCTGCCGAGAATCTCGGCGTCAGGGTTGTTCCTATTGTTGGTGGGATGTCATCGGCAAAGCAGGAAAGACTTCTGAAAGGAAAACCGGAAATAGTTGTTGGAACTCCAGGAAGACTATGGGAACTTATGTCGGCCGGAGAAAAGCATCTTGTAGAGGTATGTGATGCATAATCATAATGTTTCCTTTATCCGGTATGGTGCTCCTAGTCCTACAATAACTGATTTTTGTGTAGTTACCGGGGTTGTCATTTAAGCATCAATTTGTTATCTATATTCTTTCCTTGAAAAATGTTTCTCAAGTATGTCTACTAAGGTATGTGTTAGTATTTAGCGTCAACACTGTCTAATGACTACCTTTCCTGTTTCTCTTTTTCAGCTGCATTCCTTGTCTTTCTTTGTCTTGGACGAGGCTGATCGCATGGTTGAAAGTGGACACTTCCGGGAGCTGCAGTCTATAATCGACTTGCTTCCAGCGACAGATAGACCAAATGAAGGGAACACGCAAACTGCGAACAGTTCCGACATAGTTTCTGACGCCCCAAGGAAGAAAAGGCAAACATTTGTTTTCTCAGCTACCATAGCACTGTCTTCAGACTTCCGTAAAAAGCTAAAGCGCAACTCCTCAAAGTCAAAGCAGTCATCTTCTGGTGAAGTAAATTCTATTGAGGTTTTATCTGAAAGAGCTGGTATGAGAGATAGCGTTGCCATCATTGATCTGACGACTGCAGCTATTCTCGCACCAAAGATTGAAGAATCTTTTATTAAGTAAGCACTATATTTAACATATGTTCTCTCTGGATGGTACCATATCCAGCAATCTATGAGGATACGTTGTTTCTTAGTCTATTTGTAGCATTCTTAGTATTGATAGCTTTTATGACTACAGGTGCGAAGAGGAGGAAAAAGATGTGTACTTGTATTATATTCTGAGCGTCCATGGACAAGGGCGAGCAATTGTTTTCTGTACATCAGTGGCAGCTTTGCGTCATATTTGTGCACTTTTAAAGATTCTTGGAGTCGATGTTTGCAAACTTTACTCAGATATGAAGCAGCGAGCTCGGTTGAAGGTTAAACTTTCTATTGCTTTTTTGCCAAAATACTCAAATATCATTTTGTTATATTCTGAGCTCAAGTGTTCTTCAGAAGCACATGTATTTGCTTGATATTGTTACTTATCAACTTTTCTTTGCTAACCTCTTTATTTTGTTACAGGCAATTGACCGCTTCCGTGCCAGCGAAAATGGAATACTCGTTGCAACAGATGTTGCAGCAAGAGGAATTGATATAAAGAATGTCAGAACTGTTATTCACTACCAACTCCCACATTCAGCAGAAGTAAGCTAAGATTGAATCAAAGTTTTCTAGTTTTTCTTTGATAGCTTTCTATACGATGTTAGCCTTATTATCCATATAGGTATATGTCCATAGAAGTGGGAGGACGGCTAGAGCATTCGCAGATGGATGCAGCATAGCTTTGATTGCTCCGAATGATACATCAAAGTTTTACACTTTGTGCAAGTCATTCTCTAAGGTATGCATATTCACTCCCAAACCAAATATTAGATTTCCTCGATAGTCAGGTTTTCATAAAGAAAACACTGGTGACTAATATACTAATGTACGCCTCGTATTTCAGTTTTGACACTTACGTGCTGAAGGTTCCTTTGTTTGTGCTTACAGGAAAGCGTGAAGGTATTCCCTTTGGATAGCACTTATATGCCAGCTGTGAAGAAGCGGTTATCTCTAGCGCGTCAAATAGACCAGATTGAACGGAAAGGCTCACGGGTACTTCTTCACACCCACTGTATTGATCTGTAACTGTTCCCATGGGTTAGTTAACTTTCAACTTTTTCATTATTCTGTTCGCTTTCCAGGAGAGAGTAGACAGGACCTGGCTTGAAAAGCATGCTGAATTGATGGAACTCGAATTGGATGAAGAGGAAAGTGAAGAGGAAAGAGTGGATAATGTTAGGTCGAGAAAAGCGACCTCAGCACAACTTAAAAAGCTGCAAGAGGTTGGTCACTGCTCTCAGAACAAAAGTTCTCTAGAACCATAAAATATTAGCATTCCTGGAAGTCGCGAATCTAATTAAATCTTAACATCTTGTTCAATCCTCAGGAACTTAGCTCGCTCTTATCACGTCCGATGCAGCCCAATAAATTTTCAGGCCGTTACTTTGCTGGGGTATATTTGATTTCTCTTATCTTCTTTTTTCACAGAAGATTTATGGTATTTTTGTTTGTTTGTGTGGCAGCGTGGTATGTCGCCTCTTTTGCAGAATCAGCTAGCTGAATTAACCAATCAAAAGCAACAACTAACGCCAACTGGTGGAGATAAAAAGAGAAGAAAGCTCGTTGTCGTTGCCCAGAACTGCATCGAACCTCTTGAAGCCCTTCGTGCTGGTGGTAACGAGGTACTTTTCAGGAATGTTCTTTTATTAGTTGGATAGACATTGTGAGCTAGTTTGCAATGAACATATCTCAATGGTGATGTTGTTGTTGCCTTTGTTCAGATGATGAACATGAAAGGTCAGAGTGCAGAGAAGAGACGTGATATTGCGAGTTTGAGGAAGAAGAAAAAGCAAGAAAAGATCGGTATGTACTAAGTGTTGTCTATTGATTTGTTTCTGCTTTTAAGATGCGCCAAGTAATATGTACTAACTTTATACTTAAAGCAATATGTTTACGATGTTGATGTGTTATTGTGCATTTATCAGGTCGGCGTGATCAGCGTAGGGATCAGAAGAAACAGAGAAAGTTAAATGCTTCTTCTTAAGTGTCTTTTATCAGATTCAAATTTTGACCTTATTTATAAAACCTTGAACTGTAAACTATGTTCTTACCTCCTTTGTTTTTCCTATAAAGAACGGTTCATTTTCCCAAAGCTTTGATCAACTATCTTGTGTCAACATAAACTAGTTTAGGAATAATAATTGTCTCTTAGTTAGATGTTTTGACAACTCAAGAGACAAGAGTGACACTCTTTGTAACGAAAAAAAACAAAATAACTGTCAATAACGGCTACTGATTTTCATTTAAGAATCCCATTTACATTAAACATCCATCACAAGAAACTTATCATATCACAAACTTTACAATCCCAAAATAAATTATAAAAAGCTGTCAACTACCTTAAACTGACCACAACAATGTTTTTTCACCTTTGAATCTGATCTGAACTTGAGTTATTAGCTGCTGATGAACTCGACGGCCTTCCATTCTCTGCCCCTGCTGCTTTATCCGTAGCAACCGCGGCACCAACACCCCATCTTCTAGAAGATTCAGACGGTTCAATTACTTTAACTGAACCATCAGAGAGCCCAACAGCTAACTGGTTCGGTTCTTGTGGATGAGCTGTGATCACCTGTGGAATGATCGGCGCGCTACAACATTAAAAACAACATAGTTAGTTCAAGAAGTAAGAAATCACAAAATGGTCAGATCATTATCAAATTTTTTAAAAAATGTGTTACCTGTTTGGTGTTGGTTGAGGCATGTAAGCTGATGGAGCAACGCGACATCTTAGTCTTAAGGACTCAGCGTCAAAGACTGCAATGTTTCCATCAGCGAATGACGCGTAAACCAGCTGGCTGTTGCACGAATACGATGCAGAAGTTATGGGCGACGAGAGAGCTTCTTGTGGCACCCACTAGCACAACACATAATAAACAGTGAGAGACTAATAGAAGAAGAAATAGCTCACACGGTAAAAGAACGATTTTTATGGTTACCTTATGGATGCATTCCATCTTTGAAGCGTCATAAATGGCGAGCTGTGTCTCATGTGAGACCAATAAATGTATTTGGTCGTTGTGGAACTGGACTCGCGTGTCGCCTACTGGTGCTTTGGCAGGAGGTAGCTGGATAGCTGAAGATTTCTTCTTCTCCCATGAGTCAGCGGTCCAGAAGAAGAGCTGTCATGAAGAGTTCATGAATTTAGGGACGAGGAATCTCTTATTTGCATCCGAGAAACATGAATTTTTCATTACCTGAGCATCGGCACCAGAAGAGACAAGAGTATTGAGCGCAGTAGAGAATGCTAGACCGGTAATGTGCTTCTGGTGACCTTTCAACTTTGTTTTCACCTTATGATTTATAAGACATTACATTACAGATTCAGTTAGTTCAGATGTTAAGTAAAAGTTATAAACCGTAGAATCAAAAAAATGTATTAGTTACCTCATCTACTCTGACATTGTAAATATGTATGCTCGAGTCTTCCATCCCGATTGCGATAATGTTGTTATCTTGAGGATGAAATGCCAAGAATGTTGAAGCTGGTGGCGGCGGCATGAAAGTTGTCATTACCTATCAACAAAAGTGAAAACTCCATTTAGATTTGCATGTTCTCTCTTGTAGAGAAGGCCTTTGGATTACGCTGCTTACTTTGAAAGTCATCATGTTGAATAAGGAAACCTTTCCACCACAAGCCGACATCACGTACGAGTCATTCTTGGAAAGTGCTATGCATGGAACAGCTGCTTCAGGATTCTCTGGAACATCATTTGCCATTAGGAGACCACTGTTAGGCTGCCAGTGCTGTGGAGTTACACTGGCGGTCGCCTTCAAATCAAAATAGAGCTTAATAAGTGTCTCAAGCCACAACATTAGATGAAAAGAATTGAAAAAGGATAATGTATATCACCTTCCCGGTTGGATTTTGCTCATTGCGGCTCCACTTCCATAGTCTTTGGACACCATTTGCTCCTAAAGCCAAAATGCCGACACCCGAATTTGTATAAAGAAGTCGAGCAACCTTAAAAACGAAAAAGCATAAGAAGTTTATTCCCTGATAGTTATTTAAGGAACACAACAACTGATGAGAATTTCCAAGATGAGACGAAATGAAACCTTGCTAACAGAATCCTTGCTATCTGGCATGGTCACTTGTCGACACTGAGCAGAATCCACAATTTCAGCGAGCTCCAAAGGTTTAGACTTATCAATAGACTCCATGTTTCTTGGCTTTTCTATGGTCCTTGACATTGCCTCGATTCCATTCTGCATATGCTCACAACGCCAAAATTAGATGACAAGAAAATTATATTTACAACAATTTTATCAAAAAGATATAAAGAATCATGAATCATACCTGAACAGGGACTGGCCTAGCAGGTGAGCCTGTGTCCATGTGTTCAATTTTACCAATAGCTGGGCTGATGCTTGAAGCCATTGCAGAGGTTGATACCTGAATCACCAGAACCAAAACTTAAGTTTAAACTACACAAATAGGCTCATTCCAATAGAGGATTTTAAATATAGCGTTAAAACCTTCATCTCAATGGATGCTTTAGATGCTTCAAAAGACCGAGCTTCATAGGCTCTTAGCGTTCTAAGGCCATCGGTATTTGCAAGAATCTTGAACCCGTTATCTGCTGTAGTAACGGCAAGAAGATTCCCTTCTTTGTTGAATCTCAACCGAGGTAGATTCTGATATAAGCCATAGATATCATTAGTTAAGTAACATGGTCGGAAAAAATACAAAAGATTATGTAACAGCTCGACAAGAGTTTAATACCGGAAGTCCTCCTTCAGCTTCAACGGTTGTCAACAGATTCGTATTGTCCATGTCCCAGAATTTTACTTGGTTGTCTTCACCAACAGCCAAGAAACGGTTACGAGTTGTATCGAACTGAACAACACCAGCCGATTTCTTCCTAAAGCCTAGATAAGTCCTCTTTAAGGCGCCTTCACTCTCGTTCCACTCGACAAGGAAAGAGTCTCCCTCTTTACTCGTCCCACACGAAAATAATCTGAAACCACAAGCAAAATGTTTACTTCACTTGAGCTTATAAAACCAAGCGATTTCGATATAACAAGTATATGCACCTGCTTCCATCAGCGCTGTATAGCATCGTAGTACACCATTGTCCTGGTGCGTCGTAATCAACCCGAGAACCAACATTATCATAGAGCCAAGCCTTGATCTTACCATCAAGAGCAGTTGAGAATATAAACTGCATAGTAAAAAGCGAAGAAAATAAATAACAAGCATACGAAAGGGAAACTTTCAAGTCTTTATAAACAAGCATGCATGTACACCTGAATATTTTCCTTCTGGTGAGGGCAAATAGAATAAACCGGTGCCTCGTGGCCTTCAAAGGTGAAAAGCTTCTTACCACTCAAATCCCACACCTTAAAAAAAACTCGTAATTAGGCACGGAACTTCATAAAAAACGAACCAGTGTCACAATTCTTGTGTACCTTAATCAATTTGTCATCTCCACAAGTCACAACACAGATTTGCTTGTTTGGGTGGGCAAACGCTAAGTCATTCACACAACCTACATGAGCATCAATCTAATACACACAAAAAAATGATTGGTTAATTTTGAGAGCAGGCGCCACAACGACAAGAAACTAAGTACAATATAAGAAGATTAAACATGCCTCCAGGTGTTGACGTAGGTCCGAGCCTTGGTAGGCGTATACATGTATCAGATGCTTCGTAAAAGAAATCCCTGTGAAACAAAAATAATCATACCCAAGGTCAAACTTCACGTAAACGTTTACTTGGGACTAGTTCTAGTGAGAAGATTCTCAATATGACCATACCAATCAAATTTCCATCTTGGCTCCACGCTACACGAGTGACTGATATCGATGGTTCTTTGACAATAGAGCCCTGCGAAGAAAATTCAATGAGTGATTACGCCATCATATCATAGAAGAACATATATCATTTGACATTGCATTAGTTTAGTGTAAAGAAACGAAAGAAGAAAGAGAAACCTGGAAGATCCCAGAGCAAGCTGCCATATTCCATATCTTGAAAGGCTCTGTGACAACCTTCTCTCTAGATCCAACTTCCCACAAGGTGACTTCGCCGCTTGAGCAACCAACTACAAGTAACAAACATGGTAAAATAAGTTCCGAATGAAAAGCATAACACTACTAAGCTCTTCTTCGAGGAAGCAATAGACTAACCAGCGAGCAATGTGTGATGCAAAGGGTGAAAATCCATGCTTATCACCACCGAACCTTGGCGAATCGTACTCACAACATTTCTAGGGAGGTCATCGAGCGACACAGCAGGATGAGAATGAGCAGGATACGTGACCTGTGACTTGAAAAGTAGAGCCACAACATCAAACACACAAGTTCTACTTTTGATCAATACGCATTTTGAAGGAAACAAATCAGTTACCTCGTTGGCAGCTTGAGCAGTCCTTAAGCGTTTCATAAGTTGCTCGTGTTCGTTATTTTGATAATCCATCAATCCAAGCGAGTTTGACGGTGCCCGAGAATGTTTCAGCACATTAACTGCCATCACAAAACACATCAACAAGATCCCATGTCTTAAGATTAAATATCTTCAGCATGACAAATTAAAAAAACACCGTAAAATCAGAAAACTTAGTACATGAATGTCTACCTTGATTTGGCTGCATAGGAAATGGTGAAGCCGTCACAACACCTGATGGAACCGAAGAAGAAGGGTTTGGATTTGCCATCCATCCAGCTAAAGCATTAGCATTAGGAGCTGGAGCAGCACTAGGTTGAAAAGGCTGCACCGCATATGTTAAAACGGTTAAAAATCAACTCACGAAATCTAAACACTAAAAGTTATAATAACAGAATAGGCGGAAGATAGTAAGTAAGTGATCATACTCCACCATGTACACCAAGAGGAACAAAGTTCGAAGGTCTCGCGACAGCAGCAACAGGAAGATTCACAGGAGTTAGTGCACGAGCACCGTTTGCAGCTGAACAAGAATGGTCCAAGAACAATGTTTTTATGTCTGGATTAGGCCTCGGGTTTTTACATAGCTGGTGCTGCCAATTCAAGCTGCAACCATATAAAAGAAAGCATATCAACACACATTTAGCTCGAGTTTTGGTAAGAGACAGGAACACCAAAAAAACATGACGCGTCTTAGTTCAAACCTTTGATTAATAAGAGTTCGAAGACGGGAAGCTTTGAAACTAGGGAAGGCTAGCTTCTCTCGGAACAGAGGATTCGCTTCGATTAGTTTCTTCAGCTCGGTATACATTATGTTCCTTGCTGATTTCGTATCACCATACTTCGACAATTGCTCATTTTCCCTATGAAAAAACAACAAACAAAGTCTAAAGCAACCGCCTTTCGGACAATACCAACTCGATTTTATCAAGACAAAGCATATCAAAAATCACCTAAAATTCTCCAGAGTGAGAAGCTGAGTGATTTCTTTGTAAAGCTCTTCGTTAAAAGTGGCGAAAACTTTCAAGTCTTTGGCTAATATCTCAACAGCTTTTGCTCTATCATTTCTGTATAACACACCACAATTTTATCAACCAATCAAAAACACCAAACCATAAAACTAAACAAGCAAACAAAATCATTACCGATCTAGAGCTTCGAGATACTTTTGTTTCCTGATCTCAAAGAAAATCTTCATAGAGTAACGATTATCATCTACTTTAGTGAAACCTGAGAGATACTTCTCCACTTCGTCCCACTCTCCAGCAAGAGCTTTCTCTTCAAAGTACTTTATATTGAAGAAGAACCCAGATTCTTGCTCTAGCCTATACAAACCACACACATACACACATCACATCAAAATCAAAATCAAAATTAAAACCAAATCTAGCCACAAAAACAGAGTTTTAAAACCTAATCTCAAGACAAAAAACTTACTTGTGAACAGATTCTTTGAACTTCTCTTCATCTAAGAACTGAAGGATTAAGAAAACTAACTCTCTGCTTAGAGAAGACATTCGAAGATCTGTTCGTTTCGTGAGACAAGGGTTAGGTCAAAAAAAGGCAGATCGAAATTTTTGAGTTGAAAAAAATGGTTTTCTAGGGTTTCTTCTTCTTCGTTTCCTCAGAGAGCGTCGCAGCAACGAAAAAGAAGACAGAGAGAAGATATAGAAAAATATATATATATATTTATCGATTTATATATTTTCAGAAGAAAAGAAAATAAAAATTAAAAAAGAGTACGACTTGTTCTCCACTTTCTTCGATGCGTTTTGTCACAATGATAAGTTAACTAGCTTATCAATGATAAGCAGGTTTTCATTGTTATATAAGCTGATAACCTCGTTTTCGTAAGAGTGTTTGGTCTGATCCCTTTCATTGGTTTTAATCTGATACGCTTTAGCGCACCTGAAGCTGAAACTTGCAACAGCGTAATTCCCGTTTGTTTTATTAAAGACACGTGTCGATAGCGCGAAGGAATATTAAGAAATAATAAGGTGGGGTGCGAAGTAGAGGATTATAGCTCGTTTAAGTAAAAGCATAGGTGACGCGGATTTGAGAATGAGATTGAATTGGATTTAAAGGATAGTAACTGGCGTCCGCCACATGTAAGACCATGTCAGGGGGAGAATGACGTGGCCTCGAGATCTCTGTTCATCTAAATCTCTCTCTACTCGTGAAAGCGATATATTTAAAGTTTGAACATTGAAAGCTACAGCTTAATGGCTGCTACCAAATCGAGTCAAATACTTCTTCTCTTGATTCCACAAATGTTAATATTTAGTTTAGTGTAATATATATATATATATATATATATATATATTGGTACACGAGTTTTGAATATTCAAATGCAATTAATTTGTTATTCATAAATAAATTCTACTATTAGTTCAAAATTAAAACAAATTATTAGTTCACGATCAAATAAATGAAGTTGCTAGTGGTTAATTCAACAATATTTTAGAGAAATAATAGTTTACGTTTTAAATGTAGTATCTCAATTGTTGAGTCTAAACATTAAAAATTGTCATAACAAAATGTAATTATAGTTTCTTTAATTCTCTCTTTTAATTTAATTTAGGTTGATTTTCTCAAATGCAAAAATTGCTAGATATATATATATTTTATTTTTTTGTCAAACAAATTGCTAGATATATTAATTGATATGTTTTGGGCTTCCAAAATTGACATAGAGAAACATTAACAAAGGTGGATGTAAGAAACAATAAAAAAAACAGATGGTTGAAACGTAACTATGATATAAGTTTAAAATGATTATCGAACTCTCATCAACAAACAAGTCTTTAATTCATGTTACTCTTTAATTAGTGTATTTGATTAAGACTCTATTTAAGTTTTTTTACCCTGGTTTGCCATCATCTTATACTTTAGTATAATTTTTTGTTGGTTTGCCATCATTTACACACATTTTATATAACTAATAATGAAATTTGCAAAAATTATGTCACAAATCTTCAATTCAATTGCATTTCTTTTAATTGATTTCATGTCACCTCATAGTTGTACCATTTGACATTTCAAAAACTCTTAATATTACAAAAACATGATGAAAACTCAATTTACTAGTCTTAACTTTAACCACTCTCTTCACAACATCTATCATTATTTATTCTAATGTAAAAATGTATATACTATATAAAGTTTTTATTGTTGTTAAAAGCTCTCATAATATAATAGCATTGATGTATTTATTCAGAAGTGTGAAAGAAGAGACAAAGAGCAGAGATATCATCCATGGCTATGCTTCTTCTCTTCCTACGCCAAAGCATCATAGCTCTCTCCACTAATCTCTTTGCACTCTTTCTTCTATCTTTGACTCCTTTTACTATCTCCACTGCTTCTTCATTGCTCATAACATCCCACATCTACACACACATATCATTCATTATAGGTTATAACTATTATGAGTCTATGTCCTGATTTTGATATTGATGATTTATCTTTTTCTTACCCCATCTGTTGCCAAGATAAGGAATTTGTCTTTATCGGTTATCTTTCGGTATGTTACTTCCGGTTCAGAGACTAAACCAAAGTCTTTAAGACAGTAATCTCCAAATGCTCTTGAGACAGCTAAACCATGTGATCCTCCATTAGGCATACCAACTCGGTACACTCCCGGTTCGTCTTCTAGGCAAAACAATCTTCCATCTGATTGTTTTATCCTCTCTGCTTCCTCTGTATTTTAACCACAAATGATTTACCACATTACCAATTATTAATCTCCTCTTTTTACATAATCTTTCTTTCTTTCTTTCTAAATAAGTACTATACGAGTTCTAGCGAGATATACCGGGAATGCTCGGTTTAAAGTCAACCGATAGTTGAACCGGGACTAAACTGTTTCCTTCTTCACAAGTTGTAGCTATTATTGCTCTTGAGTCACCAGCATTTGCTATAACAAGATGATTACCCTTCAAAAACCAAACTTTAAACATTTTAGTTTCTTTATTTTTCTATGTAAACTTCATTAAATATCACACACATGACATATGTACAGGTCCAGAGGGCAAACCAAGGAACCGGTGGCTTAGGGCATCCGGGATTTTAGGAGCATGTTTTAGCAAGAAAAAAATAAATTTTATGTAAAAAAAGTTGTTAAATTTTTTTATAAGATTTATTTTTGTTAGTTTTCCTTATTTTGTGGGATTTTGAATGAAAAGAAAAAATGATTCGTATTGAAGAAGAGGAAGAGAAGAAAGAAAAAAAAAATTGATTTAGTTTTTATTTTTGATTATACCATTTTGTTGGATTTTATTGTTTTTTAACAAATTGTTTGGAATTTTTTTAAAAAGTTTCATAAAACAAAACATTTTAATACTACTTTCAGAAATTAAATTTTCTCTTACAATACTTTGAAAATTATTTACTTTTGTGCATAATTTTAATACTACTTTTAGAAATTAAATCAATTATTCCGCTTCTATTTAACAAATCACCACACGAAATACTCTTTTACAATATTCAAAAATATTTTATCTTACAATACTTTGATATCTATCGTTCATTGGTTACTATATGTGCATAATTTTCAAATGTTTTATTGAATTTTCTTGTATGGATACAAGTATATATATATATATGTACCTGCAAAACAGCGGTAAGAGCGGTGCAACCGCTACAATAAGAGTCAATAGAAGGGTTGATCTTGAGATCAAGATCAATGGCTGAGAATGTTTTCAGGCAAGATTGCTTCCATATATCAAACGGTGAGGAACATTCATGTGAAGATGATAAGGAGGCAAGAGTTTGTTGCCATTGGCAAAGGAGAGAAGATGGAAATGACCTTTTTACCCTTCTAGCTATCACATGTCCCCATGGTCCATGCCCATCAAACATCCCACAAAATGTTATATCTTCTTGGCACCCAAATCCCTATTTATTATAAATTAGTAAAACAAGTTTTAACATTACAACATATATGTTTTTGGTCATATAATCTATAAATATGATAACTATATAATAGTGGGTTCCTTTGGTCATGGAATTAAAAGTTACCTAACATATATATAGTATTAGCATTTTTATGTAAAAAAAGTGTATACCTCCCAAACAATGGCACGATCTTGGTTGATTCCTTTCTCACCTCTATTAGAAAAAGTAGATGTGATTCTCTTAGTGTTTTCAGAGTTAACAAAGCCTGAAGAACCAACTAAAGTTAACTTCTTCTTGGAATCTTTCATCATCGATTTTGCGATATCTATGCCTCCATCTTCATCTTCTGATATATTTTTTCCTTTCTTCATTGATACACTTCTTGCAAATCCATCTAAAAATGCAGGCAAAAGTACCATTCTCTAGTGCTCTTAATTATAAATGATCCTACAATTAGTATATATGCACTTTCATAATTAGTAATTAACCAAATAAAACTCTGTATAAGTTACAATTGATAACAAGTGCTAATTAAGATACTTTAGGTAATATATATAGAGAGTATAAACACATGAAGAAAGGAAAGATATAGAAAACTAAAGAAAGAAAATAGAATTTGAGGTTTAATTTAGTGAATTACCTTTTCGATGTTGAATATTCTTTAGATCCAAGTTTCTCTGTTGAATATTTTTTCCTTTTGGTTGATTTTTTTACTTATAGGCAAGTGAATTATTGTGTATGACTCATCAACTTTCTTGTTATCTCCTTCGACTATTGTAAGCCTTTTATTTTATACACATAGACACGTACGTATAAATACATGTATATAACTTTTTGCATGTCGATAAGGACACGTATATATGAGTTTTTAATAAAAGTTGACGACTATTTATATAGAAAATGACTATATATATGTTGTTCATATATGTGTGTTTCTACTGATAAATGAAGATTAAATTACATACAAACAAACAAAATGCGATATATAATATTAAGTTTTAAGACCGACATATGAATAAATTATAGTCGGTTAATACATCATTAGGATAGAGATGTATATGTTTTATAATTAATATAGTAAAATGTCTAGATTGAATGTGGATTTATAAGAAAATCAATTAAAATTAATGAACTTAATTGGTGGAAATATAAAATGATATCATGTGGGGTTTGTTAAACAATAAGCACTTGTCGTAAAAAGTTGTGGCTGTGAATGGCTCTCCAAATCTAAAAGTTAATGGTAAGTGGGCTTTGATCCGAAACAACTATTTATCTTTAAAGTCTGTATTTCATTACACATTTTTTTTATTAAACTTGTTTTGTTTATAGAGAATTTACTTAGATAAATCCAAATAAGATTTTGTTTTGAAAATACTATTAAAAAGTTTTTTTAAACAAATACCATTAAAATATTTTTATAACAAAAATATCATCAAAAAGTAATAGTTTTCAAAATATTACAAATACAAAAAACGTGTTAACAATTTTAGATTTTTTTTTCCATTTGGATTCGCTATATAGTGTTTAGAGTATAGTTTCGAATGAGTAGAATATAGTTTTTATATATACCTTAGTCAGATGATACGTTTTTATCATTCAAATGTAAAAATTAGACAATAAACTAGAAATTTTTTTTAGGGAGAATTATAAAACTACACCATTTGAAATACATTTCACAAAACTACACCATTTCAAAAATACTTCACAAAACTACATCTAAACACTCAAAATTAAATTCAAATAAACTCTACCCAAACAATCCTATCCCCTTAATACTATACCTTAAACACTAATTAGCGAACCCAAATGAAAAAAATTAAATTTTGGTAATTTTTTAAAGGTTAAAGCAAGCTTTTAAAATTTTGAAAATGTGTAAATATGTGAAAATATTAAATTAAGAGTAGTTTTGTAAAGAAGGAGTTGAAAGGGTGTAGATTTGTGAATTTCTTTTTTTTTATAGAGGTCCACTTGGCTAGATTTCTTAGGTAATCCATTAATAACAACGCTTATGACTTTAAATTTAAATGTGAATAATTATTACAATTGCGTGGACTTAGTTAACGTCATATGGTGGCTGGTAATAACATTGTACTAATGAAGACATTTATAAAAAAATGGAAAGAGATAATATAAATTATTTTCCACTAGATAGATGAATATGCTAAATGTATGGTCACAAATGATGGAATAGATATAATTTGTTTATAGTAAACCCATTATCTTGTATAACTATGTGCATATATTAATAATTAATTGATTCACAAAATCCTCCGCATGCTATTTACTTTTTTCATCTTTGAATTTTCTTTTGTTAAGTTGTCACATATAACACATAAATAGATACAAAACATGACACAACAAGAAGATGCAAGTGGCAAAGATGACACAATGATCAATAAACAAAAAAAAAATCAAAGAAACAAACTCATTGTCACATTATATTATTCGGTCTCTTTTGGAGTATAAGATAGTAACTAATTTAATTAACTCCTTTTTAAAAAATGATATGTTTCTTCTTTCTTTACCTTTGAAGAGAGTAACCAAAAGTTAACAAATAACTTTTCTTTTCTAAGTTCCCTCCTGTTTCCAACTATACAAATATGTTTTGATCCTTTCTCATAAACAACATATGAGAGATCATATGGTTAAAGATAGCAGTGAAGTTTTTTTTCTCGTGTAGAATAAATCCGTCGAATCAAGAAATGTGAGGTATGATCTCTCTCAATGAAAGACTTGAGAGGAGGCGTAGTATTCGCTCTCGTTAAACACTGGTCTTAGATCTTCTTTGCACATGAAATCTAAAGGGAAAGAGACGAGATGTCCTCTTATCGACTTTAGTCTGTCCATTGGATCGCTTCTCTTGATGTCTCCGTTGTGGTATGACTCTAGCTTCTCTGGTGCTAACCCCAAATCGATGGTTGTGTGTCCTAGTTTCTCTTTCCAATATGCTATGCTTTGCCTGAACGCCATTCTGCATATATTCAAGAAGAATCATGTAACGGATCGATCATGCTTAACATAATGATTAGTGTCTAAAGCTGGAAAAAGGGGGATAAACAGCGTAATTGTACCTTGAATGGATGAGATCATTGGGTACACAAGAGAAGACATCTTGATATATCATTGTGTTTGTCTGCGTTTGAGTATAATGAAGCACAGGGGTTATATATGCGGCCAGTGAAATTTAAGAGTGTATATGTAATCAATCATGTTTATAACCTTTGCGGTTGCCATCCATATCCCCTTGTAGGTTGAATCAGAAACAGGATCAAGTATCTGATCAATCTGGAAATAAATAGCAAGTAAAGCATTAAGAGTCTAAAGATCCTCTTCCATCACAATCATATTTGAAAGTTCTCAAGCTAAGAGGGTTTAGATCATCTTTCATAGCTTTCGAGGTTATAAATCTGTTTATATACTGAAATCTCTAAACTCAGTTGGTTATGCTAGTAGAAACATCATCCTACACAAGGAAACAATTTTGAAGGATGTGATACAAACCTCTCCACTACGAAGTCCGAGGTGTTCGGACCACAGAGAGAGCCTAAGGCTTAAAGAGAATTTTCCAGCTTTCCATGGCTTTCCTGCCATGCGCGAATCTACTAACTCTTTGTCTTCGATTAGTACTCCAATCTGATATTAATCATACAAGTATGTTATGCTTCTTAATGTTTAGAATATATACGGTTATCGAAAAACCTACTCAATATACTTTTAATCAACTCATCCAGAAAGTAACAAAAATACACAAAACAAAAAAGTGAGTGTAATGACCTCAGAATCCCTTGAGCCAAGCAAACTCCGGTCGTTGATATTGGCAGATCCAACCAGTGCTGCACGGTCATCAACTATCATGATTTTACTGTGAACATACACCTGCTCGGAGAGAAAGATTAGCATTCACATTTTTTGTTCACTACGTTTAAACACATGAAAAGCATACATCATTTATATGGTCCTGCGATCCTTACAAAGGCAACAATGCATAAATCTAAAACCATGGATGATTAAGTTGTTACCTGACTGGTGGCAACAGGTCCATCTTCAGAGAGTTTACCATACGCCCTAAGGCCGTAAAAGGAAATATATTCATGAGCCTTTGGGCCTATAGTATTGTAAAGATTGTTCAAAATTGAATTATGCCCTCTGTACATGGTTCGATACTGCCAATGCATTATGGCTCTAACAGATGCTGCACCGCTGTCGTCAATACCTCCCTGCCAGACACATAAGTCCGTTAAAAAAACGCATAGCAGGGGTTATACTTTGTCTTCTAAACAAAAAACTAACCTGGAATCCTGGGAGGAGAGGTATAACAACAACAACCCTGAAACTTTTCTTCTCATTATGGGCACGCAAAATCCTCTTGTACAACGCTTCTAATACACGGTTCTTTATTGTGTCATCTCCAGCAAGGCCTGATATGAAAAACTGATTCTGGAGACAAATTTCACATGACGTAAACAGAAGTCAGAAAAATGGATCACAAGTGAACATATTGCCACTACTCAGTTTCAAACAACGAAATTACTTATAATATGTGAAAGGGGAAGCATGCAAGGTAGGTTGGTGCAGGGGAAAGGGATATTACTTAATATGTGAATTTACTTGTTATATGTGAAATAGGAAACATGAAAGATGGCATACAATAAAAGTGAAAAATTATCTTATATCAAATACCTCAATGTAGATAAAATGTTCAGCTTTGTCAATGAGAGAACGGTAAGCAGAGTGGATACTCTCTTCAACTTGGCTTGTTCCGGCAGACCACTGGCTGACACTTCGTATAATCTGAAAATCGAGGTCTAATTAGTGCTCAAATTTCAAGGAAAACTCTGTTTTTATGAGAAAATTTCATAGACTGGAAGCAGAAGCTGCAGAAGGCAACAAGGAAATAGAAGAGGAACCTACACAATAGCATATGTTCTATGTAAATTGGGAATGTGACAGATTACTAGTAATTAACAGACTTCCATAACACCCACCTGACAGCGGCATGAAGTTCTCGGACCGACTTGCCCAGTCTCATCTGGTGACCCAACCTGATAACCACTTTCTTCAGTTTCCCACCACTCCAAATCTATTGACTTAGAACGATGCTTTTCCACTGGAAGATTTAGCACATTCCGATCATCTACAAAGCCCCTCATAGGAGTATCACCATCAACTGGTTCGTTTTTGGATTTCCGGAATGAGAAAGGACCACTTCTATTGTTTACTCCATTTGCTTTATGTCCATCACTCGAACTACCCTCATCAACAGGCTCATGAGGCAAAAGCAATGGAATGTCCTGCAAAGATGATCTGGAAGAAAATGAATCATCTCTTCTAATCCCTTTAACGCTGTCTTCATCTTTCTTGTATTCAGTGTCTGCCTCCTCTTGCCTTCTCATGTAGTGCGGTATAACCATGTGATGTTGGGGCATAAGAAGCGGAATAGAATCTTCATATGGTGCTTTATTTCTCTGAAATAAGAATTGATTATTTTGTGAGAATAACAAAAGAAAACAGATAGAACGAAATTCATGAAGAATGGATAAACCTTAGCATAGTTCCAGCGTTGAACAAAGTGTCTAGCCACGTCACGGCAAGGTGGGCCCCATAAAGCACAGTGCACATCATGCCAAGGCATCCGTGGATACTTTTTACGGTCTAACTCATCTTTCAGAGCATCCTCCCAAGTGTTGGGTTCAGATTCTCTGCAGAAAATTAACTTGGCAAACTATAACGAAGTTTTACATTTAAAATTAACTCTTTACTCCGCAATAATAAAATCTGTTAATGCTCATCGAAAAAGGGAAATCTAACCTAGGGTTGTAATAATCCTTTCCAGGCCATGTCATCGGAGGGTTATCCCCTACTTTATGTTCAAACGTGTCGTACCGCCCAAAACACAAGTCAAGACCTCCAATAAAACACACCTGATGATCGACGATGACAAGTTTTTCATGGTGAGACCTACAATGACATGCATAAGTAGAAATCAAACCCCCTCCCCGTTTAATTTTGTGATCAAATATGAGTTATAAGGTACAACTCTCTGGTACAAAACCCAGAAAGATAAACGAGAAAGAAAAGTTATCATACCATAGATAGACACCACTAGAGAAGTGGTCTGGATAACGAAGTACCCTTACATTCTCATGAATGCCAAGAAGCCTGCGTTTGCTGTATACACTGTTTATTTTTAAAGCAAGAGCAACCTCCTTGTAGAGAAGGATGTATATCTGACAACAGATATAAGAATAAATGAATACTGAAATCCACACACTGCATTGAGAATTGACATGTCTATACAATTGAAAAGAACATAAGCAATATCCACGAGTATAATAATATAATACTTTGAAAAGGTTAAGTTCATAAATCTCTGAAAATCTACCTGTCCTGACTAAAAGCGAGAAAGAAAGATAAACAAAGCCAGCATTCAGTTATAGAAAAGATTATCCCAGAAGTATAACAAGCATTGAATAAACTAAGCTCCAACAAAATTTCAATAAAATAATGCTAACTGTTGAGACTTGAGAGGACAGTAAAAATCATCACATCCAACACAACTTATGATTTTAATTTGTCACCAAGTATAAACAAAATCTATGGCTCTTTAAATGAGATTCACTGCAAGGCCACACAGTAAGTCTAACAAGGCATGCTGCTAAGAGAGCATAGCCTACAAAATAAGAACACGCACATCCCTTCTAAGTCCTATCCTGGGAAAGATCTCCCAATCACACTAAAGACTTCACAACAGAAAAAACTATTAATTGTCTATGCCTTGAATAATTACCTGAATTCCTTCCTTAGCTTTGTTCTCCAACAAGTTATCCAGTCTGGAAGACATATGGGAATCAAAAGGGCGCCTAAGATAGAGTTCTGGGCACACCCACCAGCCACAAATGAAAATCTACAAGAAAAATGAGATCAGTCGAAAATATTCACAAAATTCAACTCATCGTCAATCTCCTCACTCTGCAGTAGAAAGTGACATACCTCAGATTTAGCATTTTCAATGGATGCAGCAATGGCTGCAAAAGCTGCTCCACCATCCACGAACCACTGGGCCTGACTTTCATCATCTGTCAAACCCCTTGGCGGAGCAAATGAGCCAAAGCGATGAGGGTGGCACCAACCCTCAGGAGGTCTAAGAGCAGCATCATTTATAGAAGCCACCCAATCTTTAACTTTTGCACCATTCTTTGCCCTTATTCTTATACTCCGGTTTCCAGATGTTACCTGTAGTTTAAAAAAAAGTTATAGGGCAATGATTTTCTTTACCTTTGATGACATCAAAACCCAGGAAAAAAAAGTGCAGCGAAGAATGGGCAAGAAACTGCTAACCTTGTAAGCATGGCGCAAAGGATTATGATCCTTCAGTTCTACTGCTAATGATACATCAGCACCATCGTTTCCATTAGAAACTGGTAGCACATCAAAAACAATAAGATCCAAAAGCTTTGAATCAAATGGATCTTCCAACAAGGCGAGAAAACCTGGCTTTAGTACTCCCCACACCTGTACTGGAGAAAAATGAACCTTAGATACGAACTTTTTATCTCACACTAATTAAGAGTATCTGATCAGGAGCAATAAATATGAATTATAAAAGGAGACAACTGCAGTATTTGATAGCACATACGACTTACTTCTTCAAACTTAATGTCACTAGTGTAATTAAACATTCCGACAATTTCAATTATAACACATCTCCAGTGAGAGTAGTGACAAATTTGGTACTAGAAAGAGAACTATGAAAGGTGAAATTTACTTTCTTACGATAGATTAGTCTTTCATGGCATTCAACCCTTTGAGAGACAAAGCGAGAGTGAGTGAGGGAATAAATTAAGCCAAAGAAGGCATAAACAAAGCTCACAAGTCATTCTATACCAATATACAAACTACACAAATATGAGCGAGAAAATGACAGTTTCCATACCTTTTGCCAATTATCATTGCAGCAACAGAACCAACAACATCCACAGCATCTATTAGAATCTTCACTCTTTGAAATTTTCGGTAGATGTTTTACCATAATATAGTCTTCTTTCAATTTGGGTCCATACTCTGGTGAAAATGACAACATCGAGACCTCCAAAAACCTGCAAACCTATATTATGCATTTAGCACTTAACTTTGCATGCATATAGCCCTCAGATATGGAATGAAGCTGTGTACGCGAACAAAAACTCAAAATACATGGGAACCCTTAAGTATTCACATGATATAACTAAGTATAGTCTATCATAAAGTAGTTGAGCCAGCCAGTGAAATAGAGTTTAAAAATATACCTCTCGTGAGTTGACAATATCAAGATTTCCTAGAAAATGATTCAGATATTCTTGCATTGCATGCTTTCCTCTAACTGATATGGACTGCTGTCTTCCCAAAGGGCGAATGACTGGCAAAGCAGCACTTGAAGGGACATCTCTGAAAAAAGAGCCTACTAGTCAGAAAACAATGAAAACCGTTGGAAGAGTACATACACCATACGCACATCAGGCAACTTATCCAACAAAAAACCATTCCAGCAAATCTTACCTGTTTTTGGCACTCCCCTCGTGATGTAACGTAACTTCATCGGCATCTTCATCTTGCATAACAGGTGCATGATCCCCTATTCCTAGATTTTGAAGCCATTCTTTAACCTTTAATGTGATATTCCAAAGAAAAAAACATCAAAACTCTACGCATCATCAAGCAAGCAATGATAAACAATTTAGAAACAACTCAGGAAAAAGCCAATAATATGTTCCCTCAAAGGGGTAAACACAAACTGCTTGATAACACAAACCTGTTCCTGCTTCTCGTGGATCTCTTCAATAAAAGCACGCTTCTTCAACGCAAAATGCAAATAAAACACTTGAGATGCTTTCTTCACAAGTTGCCACTTGAACTGTTACACAAAGGCACTAAAAATTAAACCTCAAAGAGATATCATAGACTCAAAGCTCCAAATAAATAAGCATCACTTCCACTACGGTAAGGCGAAACACAAATATAACATCCATAAAAGTTCAAGACTTTGATGATATAAGAGCCTAAACAATAGAGTTTGCTACTTCGATCAACAATCAAAATTCAAAATTTCAAAAAACCCAGATGAAATCAGATTCTCATCATAAACATCTAACCTAAATTTAGCTACAAAAGAGAGAGAGAGAGAGATGAATAAGAAGAGATTAAAACTAGCCTGTTTATATTGGCACTCGATAGTATAAGACAACAAAACGGGGCTGATATCGCCAGCATCGGGCCTAGATACAGAGACGATAACAGCCTTTGGCAACTCCTCGAAGATACGATTAGATTCCTGAGTCGGAGCAGGCGCGAAGGAGAATAGCGAAGAGACCATAGAAGGGAATTGCTCAGGCTGCATCTGAAAGTAACGTCCTCCGCCGCCGATTCCGCCGGCGGGAGACATTAACTGTTCAGACGCCATCCTCCGATCGAATTTTAAACCGGAATCGCCGATCCTTGAAATCGAAGATCTAACCAATCAAAATCGATCCCTTTGATGATGAATTCCGATCGATCCACGTGGACAACCGAATCCGGTAGAAGATCACCAGAACGAGAATTTGTAACCAAAGAAAGATGAATCTGACGAAGAGAAATTTTTTTAAAAGACGGAGAGAGGGACACGGAGTTGGTTTTTTTTACAGGAAGAAGAAAGAAAGCAAAAGTTAACATACACATACATGAACCTTTATTTTATGTTGTTGAGAAAATTGACCCATAAATATATATTTATTTATTTGCGCGGATAGTCCCTATACTAGACCGGTATTTACAATATTTGCTTATAAGACAAGGCAACGATTTTTGTAGACCATTAAGCTTTATGATATACGTTACGTTTTAAATTTATTATCTCAAAGTTTTATTACGAAACTGTGAGATACATAAGTATGGTATCAATACGAAATGAATCTGAGATCCGTCGCAAACATGAGAAATATTTGTGTTAAGTAAAAATTCTCCGAAAAAATCACTATAAAGCAACAAAACATTAACTACTAGGTAAACTCAAGACTAAACCGCAAAACTTGCACAAAAAACACAGATCACTTCTTCGCCTTCTTCTTCTTTGTTACCCTGAAAACAAAACAAAACATAAGTCAGCATATGAAAAATTTATCAAAAGGCAACAATCTTCATTGGTCATACCCACTTACATAGACACTATTTGTTATATAAAGACCCTCTAATATTTGTGTAATGAAGATTCTCAAACAATGTTCATTAGCATTACTCTTAAAAAGTGTAACAAAAGATCATTACTCTGTTTTTTTAGGTGCTGGTGTAGCTACAGGCGCAGCGGCAGCTGCTGTCTCTCCTCCTCCAGGTCCCTATAAACGCCACAGAAACAACCAAATCAGAATAAGAAACCATAATGTTAAATGTCCGGGCAACAAAACTGATACAACGGGCGTTATACCTGAGCTAAACGTTCTTCTCTTCTGGCAAACTTTCTCTCCCTACTAGCCTTGTTCTTAACTCTCTTGGCCTCAAACTGGTCAGACAACGTCTTTTCTCTAGCCTTCTCGGCCTTGGACTTGTGGATGCTCTCCATAAGCACACGCTTGTTCTTGAACACGTTACCCTTCACTTTCATGTACATGTCGTGGTACATGTGCCTATCAATCTTGTTCGTATCACGGTACTTCACTAGAAAACGTCTCAACACTCTCATCCTTCTCATCCAGAGAACCTTTGTCGGTAGCCTCGCCTCTCTTGTACCCCTTCTCTTACCTGTAAATCAAACAAACATTGAATTGAGACAAAACACAATGTACAAGAGACAAGAAGTATATCAAGGTCTAAATCTCGATTGGTCTTGTACCGTATCCCGAGTGTCGACCCTTCTTCTTGGCCTCGTTCAAGGCTCTCGCACGAGAACGCGAGTGAATCTTGGAAGGCTTCCTGATAATGTAACCATCCTTCACAAGCTTCCTTATGTTCTGTCCTGTTGCAGATAAAATCCAAGCATAAAAAAATGTATCAAGAAGTATATCAACACCACCATTGAAACAACAAGCATGAATCTAGATAGCTCACACGAAACAAATCAAAATATAGAGAAACTTAAATATCCTATAGAACCATGATTATATATACTCAAACACATAACGATCCAAAGAAGCTAAAAGCTCATAATCTTAATAGTAATTAGTATATATAAGCCTAGATACTATACATTGCATTCGTCTAAAGCTAAATTACGCGAAGTTATCATATCATTATACAAACATCACAGTGATAAAAAACAACGAAACACATTCGTATCAAGCTCCGATATAGTTTTTAACGAAGATGTTACTGGAATTGGCCATGGAGATATCTTTAGCTTCGTTGGGATCAAGCCACACTTTCTTCTTCCCGCAATTCATTACCGATGCGGCGAGACGCTTCTGGAGCTTAAGAGACACCATGGCTTCTAACCGTCTCCTGCCTCTCCTCTCTCTCTCTATCTCTCTCTCTCCGTTAGGGTTTTTTAATTGCGGTGGCAAAATTAAAATAAAAAGTTGACTATTTATTTAAGCGGGGAATAATTAAGTCTTTAGGGTTTTTGAGTCGTTTCTAATTGGGTCCATACGTCTTTTTATTAGGCCCATTATTGGTTTAATTTGTGCAAACAGATGTAGTATTCATACCGGGAAGAATCACAAAACTACACCATTTCAATTACATTTCACAAAACTATATCATTTCCAAAATATTTCACAAAATTACACATAAACACTCAAAATTAAATTCAAATAAATCATACCCACACAATCATACCTCTTAATACTATACCCTAAACACTAATTAGCGAACCCAAATGAAAATATTTTAATTTTGGTAATTTTTAAAAAGGTAAATCAAACTTTTAAAATTTTGAAAGGGTGTAAATATGTGAAAAAATTAAATTAGGTGTAGTGTTGTGAAGAAGGGGGTCGAAATGACGTAGTTTTGTGAATTCCTCTTCATACTGTTAATTAGTGAAAACTAGGTTATTCGGTTACGTCATACACGAAAAAATCAAATAATAAACACAGTGGTAAATTTTGGTATATTCGCGCAATTGTCTTCGTTTAATCAAAATTATGTTAACTCTTGTTGAAATACTTCCAATAATTTTCAAGAAGACCAGATTTTGAAGAAATTAATCAATTTAAGAACATTCGATATTTTTTTGGATGTAGTGGAGAAGATATTTTTAAAAAATGAAGTTTTTGTGGATGAACATGTTTCTTTTTTCTTTTTCGTTTTGTATTTTTATCATTTATCACATGGCATATTTTTATAAAAGTATTTAATTATTAACAAAATCGCTATATTAAATTAGCCATGCTTTTATAATTTTATTTAGCTTTTAATTGAATAATTACAGTAAAATTAGCTTTTGCAGAGTAAATTAGCCATGCTTTCGAATACAACTAGTTTATTGTAATTATTAACAAAATCGCTATATTAAATTAGCCATGCTTTTATTTAGCTTTTAAATAAATATAGATATGTGTTATGACGGTGATATCTTATACTTATTTATTTAAAGTCAACTTTAAGATATCTTTCTATTGACCATCTTCTCTTTTTTAGCATTTTACTCAAAAGTTTTGTTCACTAGTTATAATTCAATGTTTCTTCTTCTTAATATATTCAATGTCTTCTTATATAAACACTATGCAACTTGTACAATACCAATGCATTACAAATCTACACTCATCAATACTCTCATTTCGATCATATCATTAAACATGTCAAAAACCACTTTTCTAACTATTTTCCTAGTCGTCCTCGTCCTAGGTTAGTTTTCCACATAAAACTTGTCTCTTTTATTATATGGTTTTACGTCATTTTATTCATAACAAAATGCTTAAATGTATGTAATATAAATGTGTGTGTGTGTTGATGTTAGGGATGGTGACAGAAGAGACAAAAGGACAAGAGATGTGTCACGACTATAAAAGATTTGCGCATGGATGTAATAATGATGTGTGTTATGATTGGTGCCAAAAGAAGCATCCCACAGCAGGTGGTCAATGTATGGTATCAAGCCACATATGTCAATGTGGTTGGCCTTGCTAAAATTTCATTTCTCTTTTATGTTATCTCATAAACTATAAATAATATCATCCCATTATAAATAACAAAACATATTTTGATTTTTATTTTGATTAAACAATTCCAAAGCTGGAATATTTGATGGCAACAACAAAGTGAATATATCATTGAGAAAAATACAAACAAAAAAACCACAACCCCATATAAACTCAAGAAATAATACACACACGCATGATGCAAAGGTCTATGGACGAAAGACAAAAAACCAGTATCAAGAAAACATATATGTATATATGGAAGTGATCAAATCAATGAATCAACCAGCCATTTTCGTAAGGCGATGAACGGTGCTTCTAGCGATTCTATTACCTGGATCAATCTTCAGGACCATCCTTAGATCATCAGCTCCTAGTTTGTATTTCTCCATGGACTCGTATAACAGTGCTCGTTGAACCATGATGCTCACGTTCTTCTTGTCGTGATCAAGTACCTGCGTACGAACAATCACATTTTTAACACAAAACATTAAAAAGTAGCCACAATGTCATGCTGTAGCTAAAGACAATATATATTCCAGCCTCATAGCTAGAGAGTTCGTTTATAATATCAAGACCATGATGCATCAAAAAAGACAAACACGTACCGTTGTGCAGTCTGCTACGGCTTTCTTATACTCTCCAACTTCTTTGTAACACGAAGCCCGCGTTGAAAGTACCTCGGCTGATCCAGCTTGGTCGCCAGCTTTGTCCATAAGGATCACAGCCCAAGATAGCCACTTTATGGCATCAGCGTACTGACCTTGTCTCTGGTTATCAACGCCTTTGCTCTTAGCCGATGCAGCTGATACACCAGGTGGTGGTGGTGGCAACCCATCAAGCTCTGTGGTGGAATCAGCCCCACCGTCAAAGCTTTCAAACCCCCAATCTTCGGCCTGCGGTGCAGCTGATGAAGCTGAGGTATTGGAATTAGCGAACATCGATAAGGGATCGTCGTTTGCGCTTGAGTATTGATTACCACTTGATTGCACGCCGAAATCAATGTTGGAAGCATTGAAGCTACTCGTAAACCCTCCTGTATTCGATTTCGTAGCGTTCTGGAAATCCCCAAAGTCGTTGTTTTGAGCTGTTGATTCAGCAAACCCGCTACTTTTAGGATTTGATTGAAACGAACTCGGAAAATCCGCAAAAGCATCGCTTTTTGCATTGTTGTTAGCCTTCTCTGTTTTGATTCCTGAAGATTTCGTTCCAAACCCAAGCAAAGAACCAAAAGGATCACTATTCGAAGGAAGACCAGACCCGCTTAGATTGCTCCCAGACATACTTTTCATCGAAGGACCTCCAAGATTCGGAGTCTTAACACCGCTGTTAACATTACCACCACCGGAGCTTGTGTAACTGCCTGATAAACCACCCGGATTACTGCTATAACCCCAACCACCACCACCAGTTTTCATCGAATTACCCGATTTTGGCAAAGAATCAGCCATATTCCCCATGGAATACGAGCTCTTACCCGAACCTGAAGCCGAAGCAGGAGGTGTTTTATTCAACGGCACGTTACCGCTCGATTTACCAATGGCTGATCCAACAAGATCACCGAACAAGCTCGGATCCTTGTTCACAATCCCAATACCAGATCCTGAAGACGACGAAGATGAGCCCCACGTCTTACCGTGAATATCACCAACCATCGAAGTCGGTCCGCTTCCGATCTCAGATCTGATCGTAGTCTGCTTCGGCGCGGGCTGATGCGTCCACGAAGGCTTACCTGGCTGCCACGCCGGTTTCGGCTGGGAATTTGAGCTCCCATAAGAATATGTTGAGCTCTTCTGACCATTTAAAGGCTTGCCTTGGCTAGATCCGAGACCGAGATCGAAATCAAAGCTATTGTTTGATCCCGATGATCTCTTCCCAAAGTTCGAATTCATGATTGTTCTCCTTGAAAATTGAATCAGAGAAATGAGGCGATAGATGAGATTGTTACCGGCGTAGATTAGCGAGTGCTCCGTCGCCGTGAACTGAACCGATCGTCGGAGATTCTTCTTCGAATCAACAAATATAGAGATCTCTTTTAGCTATTGTTGTCTAGAGGCCAAAGGAGGACGAAAATGAAAACTAAATTTTTACAGATAGACCCCTATACTTTTACTTTCCATTCAATTCACCCCCAATATTTGATTTTTATTTATATCACGCCAGGCCCAAATTAATTAGGCCCACTATTAATTTGGCAATTTATGAATAGCGGGAAAATCTTCACAAAGCTAAATATTTCGCATCTCTGTTTCTCTCTCTTCTCTCAATCTCCGAATCTCACACAGTCCAGACTTGCTTCTATAATCACTTGTGTAGGATCTTACTTCTCCTTCGTTTACCACATAAATCTCTTATTTTTACGTGTTTGTGTGGAAATTACGCTTTTTGACAAGAACCCAATTCACAGATTCTAGGGTTTCTGCCTCTCTTTTTGGGGATTTACGTTTAAGGGTATGAATTTGTCAGTCTTTACATACAGAAGAAGCTTGAATCCGTCGCGGTTTCAGATAGAATGACGAGTCGCGCTGGCGGTGGCGGCGGTGGCGGTGGAGTTCGCGGCGAGAGGATTCACACGGTGCAGCCTGAGAGAGATCTGGTGGCGAATTGGGAAGTCGATTTATCGGAGAAGCTACAAGAGTATCTCCTCAAAATATGTTCCGGGGAAATCACGGGAAACGAAGAAGACGAGCAGATCCCTGTGAATTTCGCAGAAGGTTTGATTTTGTTTCGATTTTTTCAGAATTTTTCTCATTGAATGTCTTATTGGGTATTGAATGTTTCAATGGATGTGTTTGTAGCTGCTTTGCTGGTTCAGGGTTCGGTCCAGGTTTACAGCAAGAAAGTTGAGTACTTGTACAGTTTGGTTCTTCGTACCTTGGAGTTTCTATCTAAGCAAAGGTTAGTCTTTTTATCCCCTAAGTGGATAATAAGTTCAGTGCTTGCTTGTGTTAGATACTCCAAAATTTAGTTTAGGGGCTACCTTCGATTTCATCTTTCTCCTATGTGTATGTGATTTGGTTTGTGTTCACATATGAAGTGAGTTTATACAATGGCTGCACCTATAACGCCTTTTTCTACAGTTTGTAAGGTGTAACTTGATGTTTGTTATTTCGTTTAATCGTTAGGTCTGGTAACCGTAGGATGAATGTTGAAGAGTAAAAGATATTTCACTCGTTGATCATTTGTTCTTGTTATGTATAACAGAGATCAAGAACAGTCCAATGGTACATCAAACGAGGCCGAGGAAAGCTCCTCCCGTCAGGTTGATGAAGAGGAAAACAATCTCTTTTGGAATGTAGATGACATCCCAGGTAGATTAAGTTCTGAGATTTCAACACGATATATCATGTAGCCACTCAAGAAAACAGATTCCTAACCCAGATATTTGTTAATAACATAGTGGACACAAAGAGTAGCTTGGAAAACTCGGTTGGTGGAGAATCCTGTCCAAGTCAGTTTGTCAAGCCTCCTGCAAATCTAGTTGTTCTTGAAGGTGACTGCTTGGATACTATCGGTGACTGCGGAGAATTGGAATCATATCTGGTATACTATGTTCTTCCACTTCTCATAGCATTGGAGGATAAAAAGAGCTTGAGGTTTGAACTTCTTTTTTAACTTTCAATGTTCTTGCAGTTGGCAACTACACATCTTTACCGGGATTTTATTCTACTGGACCCATGTGATTCTGTAGTGGTAAATGAATTTCTTGGTGATAACTACGCCGGTATGGCTAAGACCTATACTCCCAAAAGCAAAGGCAGCTCAGTTCGCAAAAGTTTCCGCTCTTCAGTAGGACGTTCCGGAGGAAGTGCTCGTAGATCATCTGTGAGAAAGAATCAGGGCACCAAATTCAACCTGTCCCCGATAGAAGGGAGTGGTCCCGACGTTCAGAACTGTGACCAAGGGTATCAGCCTCCTCCTGTCTTCGGAGATAATGATCATGATTTTGACATGGGTAATGAACATGGAGGAACTTTGGATATGAGTGATACAGATTCTGATGAAGACGATCCGTGGAAGCCAGTGGGTCCCTATGAACCAGGGAAGCTGAAAGTGAAGGTTTTTAAGAAAGGTGACGAAATAGCTATTGCTTTTTCTTCTTTGATGTCTGAAGCTATATCAAATAATATGTCCCTTACTTACTTCTGGTTCATGCTATACTTTTATTTCTTGGATCAGTAAAAACTTTCAGAAAGTTTGGAGCGAGCCTTACCGAGGACCATATGAGTTCCAGGTTTCCTCTTTCTAAACCCCACGGTCCCATCTGTACAGAGCTCACCGGAATTTGGGAGAAGTGTCGTTATGCTAGTAACGAAGAGGGGGAACAACAAGACATTCCTAATTACGAGAAGGTATGTGTTCACTTTATACATTTATCTGATACTTCAAAGCAGGAAAGGAAAACTGATAGTTTTGATTTCAGCTTCGGGCATTGCTCGTGAATCCAGGAAATCAACCTTCTGATGCTAACGGTAATCAGAAGGACGGCTTCAAGGATGATCATGATGAAGCTAATAATGGTGAATTCCATGATTTGGGGGATCATGATGGTGGTGATCATGAACCTGCATTCATGGATGAAGATGGTCTTGATATGGTGAGTAGTTCACTGTTTTTGATCATATTCCCATATGTGTATATGCAACGCTGATCCGCTCATTTGAATTCATGCAGAACAACGACAAAACTGGAGAGTTTCACAACCACGATGGATTTGGAAATGATGAAGTGCATTGCCAGGAAAGCTTGGAAGATCTTTGCCGCTCACACTTGGTAACTAAATTGGTTTAGTTTTGTACATTGAAAGCTCGATATGTCCTAATACATTGGATACTCAAATGATATGTATTTTTTGTAGGATGCTCTTCTTGCTAACATAGCCAAAAGTGAGACGCAGACGGATCTGGCTGCCCGGGTTTCAACATGGAAACACAAAATCGAGCAAAACCTAGACGAACAAGTAACCTCTTTCTCCTAGTTTCTGTGACCATCCACTTTAGGTCAAGTATTTCTACATCTGGTTTTTATTGTATGATCAGGAGCTGCACCCTCCTTTTGACATTCAAGAATATGGAGAAAGAATTGTCAACAAACTGACTGTTGAAGATAGTGGAAACATCGAGACATTTACGGATCTCATGAAAGACCAAGAAAAGCACGATGTAGCCCGTGCTTTCTCTGCGCTTCTTCAGTTAGTAAGTCACAGAAGAAAACATATTATTTGTATGAAAGTAGTTTCACCAAACAAGAAACCATATACTTAAAAATATTGTTTACAGGTTAACAATGGAGACGTTGATCTTGAGAAACCTGGGAACTCCATAGGTGAACCAGTGTGTTATACAGCGGTTAACCCTTTCAGCGTCCGGTTGCTAAGTGATCGTAACAAAAGTACTGAGAAAAGAGCAATGCATTTACCCCGGAAACGAGCGAAATCCCCGAAAGCCAAAGGCAAGTCTGGCGAGTCACCACCACCAAAGAAGGCAAACACATGTTCTGTCTCAAGCCAGAGCATGAAAGTCTCCTTAAAGATCTCAAAACTAGACAGTGTCAGCAAGAGATCCACGCCGAATAGTAAGAAGAGACGAAAAGGTTAATCTGATGAGGTAGCTTGGCGATTTATCAGACAGTTATGAAACTCAGTAACTGTATGTTGTGTAATTTATATTGAAGGCATTGTCAGAAGAAGTAACTTTTAAGGAATTTTGTTACTTATTAGAAAGAGTGTTTGTAGATTTTTTTTTGCTTAAAAGAATTATGATTGTTCATTAGAAAGAGATGGTCTTTATCTTCATTATTCTATAATTCAGGGAGAATTTAATTATGAAGAAAAGGAAAAAAAACGTTACATATAAGAAAAGTATAAACACAAGAAACATACCAAATCGGTCAATGAGACTGTCCTACATGTTAATTTCCTTTTCCTATACTGTTTTTTTTTTTTTTTTTTTTTTTTGTTAACATTTGGGTCACAAATAGCCGGTCCATTAGCCAAACCTACACTATCGTAGGCGCGGAGAATCGATCCCGGGTGGGGTGGTGCTACCTGCCTCCTGTGGACTTATGACTGCCACTAGACCAAGGTCACTTCCCCTCCTATACTGTTTTTTTTCTTAGATTTTTGGGTGTTTTAGGAAAACAAAAAGACTTTGGCGTTATCTAACTGACAACGGAAAGTTCCCGGAAACTGTATATACTTTGTCTTTAATCTTTGTGTGTTCTTGTCAACATATTCCACATATACCTAAATTACCCCCCTTCATCTACGTTTCTATACTATAGTTTTTGCCAACTTTTTTTTAGTTAGTGGTTGATATATACTTCTTTCCAAAACAAAACTGTATCTAAACCTAATTATTCGTTCGCGCATATACGTCTTAACAACAATCGCCGAAAGCAATATGTGTTTTTTTTAATCATTTGTAACAACTAAATGATTATTAGAGTAGGAGAGAAAGTGAAAAGTTGTTAGTCCTATATTTTGTGTTGTGTGCATGAATTTAGTTCAATATATAATTTATATATATATGTCTTTATTTTCCCTATCACGGTGTGGACTTGCGGTTCGGAGGCATAAGACGTGGTCCACTTACGCATATACAAACAAAAAAAAAAAGAGTTAAAGAGTCAAAATTCGGAAGTCGTGGTCGTAGTCGTGTTGGAGACTACAAGAACTTACTTACCGTGTTAAGACTTTTATTACATGGATTCTCGTTGAACTACTTATTACTTATTAAATGTCCTAACTCCTAAAGTCTATTAGATAAATACTACATAATGATCAGACCATAAAGTATAACTCGTAAGGTAATTTCTTATCACATACGGAAAGAAACGCGTGACAGATTATTAGATACGATATTGATTTTTTTTTTTTAATTCAAAAACAAATGAGAAAATTTTGAATTCAATGTCATTTCAAGACATTAAATTGGTAATAAATAAAAACTTATGTAAAGTCTATCCTATGAGCCATAAGTTATTACAGAATTAAGTATATAGAGATGGAACAAAATACTGGTGACCAAAAAAAAAAAAAGATGGAACAAAAATAAAAATAAATGGAAAATAGATATAATATGGACGGCAGATCTTTAAACAAATCTATCTAATCTAATAATAACAGACGGTAGATATTGATTCACTTGCTATCTCACGCCACGTGTCAACGGGCGCTGAAACAAAACCTCTCACAAAGCCTTTTCATTACTGTAAACAAATCTTTTTCCTTTTTTACTCGCGGTTTAAATTAATACCAATAAGAAACCTCCACGTGTCTGTTACGACCTAGTCTCTTCTCCTCCCCTCTCAATATCCTCCTCCGTCGTCTGTATCCGACACCTAGACGACGGCGATAGCGGCGGAGCTCCGGCGTTAGGAGACGAAACGTTTCTTCGTTCTCTGCTCAACATCCGAGTGAAAGATAACATCCGACTCATCGGCGACCTAAAAGAGTTACCGGCCGGCGATTCTCTCCGAGTCAAATCGTCTTCGATCTCGCGTATATTCCTCATCGGAATCTCAATAGCCGCCGGTTTTCTCCCCAAATCTTCCATCGGAATCACGACAGACTCAGATCTGTGAAACCCATCTCTCAATCCAGAGCTAGAACCCGGTTCAATCGCTGAAACCGGTTCAATCGGAATCGCGATCGCGATTTGCCCCACCTCCGCCTCCGCCGCCGTAGCAGGGATCTCATTTCCGGCGATTGGGTCGACGAGAGATCGACAAAGAGGACAAGTAGAATGAGAATGAAACCACATATCGATACAATCAACATGGAAACTGTGTTTGCAATTGGGCAAAACCCGGCCCGATTCGCCTTCCTCGAACTCCGACAAACAAACGGCGCACTCGATCGGATCTTTACCCGTCGCGGCGGAGGAGAATTCGAAAACGGGGAGAGATTTCACGACGTTTGGGTCTAACCCGCGACAAGCCGAGACCGAAACGGCGGCGGAAGGATCTGCGGCGAAGAAAACCATAGTGGCGCGGCGAGTACGGCTTCGACGTCGGAGATGATGACGGCGAGCACGGAGGAGATACCAGCGAGCGTAGAGATGGAGGAAGACCATTAGAATTACGACGAAGAAGAGGATTACGATGGCGCTTAGCATGATTTTGCCGCTGGTGGCGTAGGCTCGAGAGCCAGTGATGTTTTCGCCGGGAACGCCCATCGGATCCGGGTCGGTGGAGTCCATTACTCAGGTGGCTAGTGAGAGACTCTAAAAGAGAGAGAGAGAGAGTCAAAGTGATGAAGGAAGAAGAAGAAGAAGGTGAAGAAAGTTTTGGTTTTTAAGTAATGGAGAAAGAGTTTTCTTAAATATTTAGACGGCGCCAATGTTGACGCGCCAGTTTGTACTTTGACTAATTTGCCCTTTTAATGTATTACCGTGTCCTTTTCCAATGTAATTTATATACTTCTCTAATTTTATTACCAACAAAAAACCTTAACATTATAATATTTGAATATTCATTTCCTATTTCGTAGAAACTATAAATTCAATAAAAAATCTTTATAACTTAATATTCAGTGAACTTTGCATTTGGTCCAAGAGAAAGACCACAGCATCTCACTCAATAAATCTACTTAGATCATCACATTATTTCTGTATAGTCTATACTTTGGCGAAGATTATTAACCAGAAAATGTCAGGCAAGATATGAGACTAACCAGAAAAACCATAGATTTAAATATGTAAAAAGTACGTTTAATGTGGACAATATACAAAGAAAGGGAAACAATTTATGCCCCTCCCATTCTAAGTGTGCATCCGCCACTGATTTTGAGTACAAAGGATTCACAAAACACTAGCTCGACAATGGCTTAAGACGCCTACCGACATCGAACTGAACTTCAGAAAGACCGGTGATCCCAGCGGTTATCTTTTGACCTGTCTTTACAGGTCCTATACCTTCCGGAGTACCTATACATACATACATACATAAATTCACAATCTTATACTAACACTACTATATGCCTATAGTCAAATCAAACAGCCACTTGAATGTTACTAGTTTTTTTTTGGTTTGATACGGAATCTGAATCACATTACCAGTCAAGATGACATCTCCTTTGAAAAGGGTCATTACAGAACTTATGTAGCTGATGAGGTATGGCACCTTGAAGATCATATCCTTTGTCCAACCTCTCTGTCTTATCTCATCATCAACCTGTCAATCGTCATGGAGACGGAAACTGTAAAAGGGAAACAACAAAAGTTTCATATGACAACAGAGCGGGAGGAACCAAAACCTTTAGCCAAAGTTCCAGGTTATTAGGATCAAGCACCATTGCCTTTGGTAGCTAAAAATTCATACAGAAGAGTGTTTGCTATCAGTAGGTCTAACACTTTATGTTCGTTTTGCGGTTTAATCCACACATGGTTTAGTGAAACTAGCATACTGAGAAACAGGTTCCGGAACATGACTTACAACGGAGCTTATGGGCGTGAAGGTATCCTGTCCTTTAGCAAGCGTACATGGTAGACCAGATGCCTAAAGACAAGAATTTTAACAACTCCGCGATAAAGACGAGCTTATAGATAAAGGGCAAGGGACGGATTGATTAGTGAACGACGAAGAAAAGAGAATAAAGAAACATGGGAAGTTATACATTGATAAACCAAAGACAAATGGGGTTATCTACCATGGCAGAAGCTTGGATCTCTCTAGCAGTCATATCGAGAGCAACCGCGTATCCTTATAAACCAAGAAGAAACAAAACATAAGTACACCAATACATAGTCAAAGGGGTTACAAAGTCACAAACTAATGACTACACAAGATAGAAAAAAAGTACATACCCACAACAACCAAACCCAACATCACAAAGAAAATAGGCTTAAGACTTATTACACAATGCAATCAATACAAAGTTATTGAAATGAGCTTAAAGTTTAAAACTTTCATCCTCATGAGAGTAAGATACTACCTCCAATGTAATCCATGGCTAATCTTTCAGGGACATCTTTTGCCTTTTGTCCGATTACTACAGCAAGTTCAACCTCATGGTGAAGTGAATCCAGAGCATAAGGTATCTCTATTGTTCCACCATTCTCCAAGTACGATGATGTTGGCTTCAAGAAAACAATCGGGTCCTTACAACAACACAAACACACATACACACACAGTTTAACTAAAAACGCAAAGATCAAAACTTTTCTGATGAGATCTTTAAAGGAATGTTCTTCGAGAGGGGAAAGAAAAAGAGTGTACCTTTGGGATTGTGGCGTTGCCGAGTTCTTTGGCATGTGAAGCGTAATTGAGTCCAACGCCTACGATCTTTGTGCCTTGCTTGTATAGCCTTTGTATCATCGATGTCGCCATTGTTGAGTCAACGCCAGATCAGGGGGTGTAATATCAATTTTTAAAAGTTAGGGGCTAAAAGTAGAGGACTTGTTAAAATATATGGATCTACCTGAAATTAACTGAGCAATCGTGTGTACGTATCATAAAGGTAGACAGTAGACACACGACGTGGAAAAATAAAAACTTTAAATTTGACTACGAAACTCGAAATAATCAACAAACGTGTTATTATTTTTTAATACGGATTTGACCAAAATAAAATACGGAAAATAAACAATTTTGAACAGAAGAACAAATAATGAATCAACGTGAAAAGTGGGAACAAGGTAGGCACGATACTAATTACATCCATTAATCAAATAATAACATGCTACATGAGCCTTATAAATTTTTTAACATCAATGTTCTGTCGTGTACTTGATTATTCGCTGTCCGAAAGATAATTTTATAATTTAATTAAATACATTACCATAAACTCACATTTTATATCTTTATATATATAAAAACATACTATTAGACTAATCCATATCGTATATGTGGACAGATAAACACAAAAGTCATATATCCTTTTATAATTTCGTTTTATCTCTATCATCATCCTCTCTTTTAGAGTATTATTGATTTCTCTGTCTTTTTCAGACAGAAACTCATCCTCCTGGTTATAAATGGCAGAACTAAGTTTCTATGTTGGAGTCATAGGTAACAACATATTTACTCATATTCTTGATTTGCACGTGTTTTTTTATTATCAAGCATCATATATACACACATATCACATCATGACCATAGTTTTAGTTATCTATATTTACAACTAATTTTACTCATATTTGTATATTATATGATCGATGTAGGAAATGTAATATCGGTGCTTTTATTCCTCTCCCCTGTGTGAGTTTATCTCTTTCTATATTGCTTTTATGGTGTAATTTTAAGCTAATAGTATAGATTATAATATATTATATTTTTTTTAATTTATGATTAGGGAGACATTTTGGAAGATAGTGAAACGGAGAGCAACGGGGGAATACGAGTGTTTACCGTATATTTGTACGTTGTTGAGTTCATCGTTATGGACATATTACGGGATTGTGACACCTGGCGAATATTTGGTCTCTACGGTCAATGGCTTTGGTGCTTTTGCTGAATCTATTTACGTTCTCATTTTCCTCTTCTTTGTTCCTAAACCTAAACTCGTACGTTTAATTCCTTATCAACTTTACATATTATTATTATTACTATATTGTTTTAATTTGCATTTATATATACGATATGTAGCTAGTGCGATCTATATATGATATATTTAGTTGTAATGTTGCATTTTAATTGGTGGGCGGATAAGGGGTTACGTTGGTATGACTCAGATTCAGATCATATTTATTTAGTTAATTAAGTAACTAATTATGACGTTTATGATCATTAAGTTGATTTGTAATATTATGTATGTCTACTTGGAGTATAATACAAAGTAGCTAAGGTTATGGTCCACTTGTACGTGTTTAATAATTTATAACTAAATGATTTATTTCCACTTATCATTTTTTTTGTTTTGTTTTGCAGATGAAAACAATTGTATGGGTACTAGCTTTAAACGTGATTTTCCCTGTTATATCAATCGCTGGAACAAGAAGTGCGTTTGGAGACGCGAAAAAGCGTTCAAATTCGATGGGGTTTATATGTGCTACTCTCAACATTATCATGTATGGTTCTCCTCTTTCTGCTATTGTAAGTCTCTCTCTCTCTCTCTTCCTTTTTCTTTATGAGCAAACTATATATTATATAATAAAATGTAACTTAATTAAATGACTAAATCCAAACAGAAAAGAGTAGTGATGACAAGGAGTGTGAGGTACATGCCGTTTTGGCTGTCGTTTTTCCTCTGCCTAAACGGCGCGATTTGGGGTCTTTATGCTTTCCTTCTACACGATGTTTTTCTACTGGTAAGTAGTATATCATTTGTTTTGGGTATAATGGATAATTTTTTCATAAGTATACATTTAAGTAAACTGTTTTGTATTTTGTGTGCTTTTAATTAGGTGCCAAATGGAATGGGTTTCTTTTTGGGGGCAATGCAACTCCTAATTTATGCTTATTACAAAAATGCCACACCAAACGTACAAGATCAAGAGGAAGTCCTCACACCAAACCAATGTCTCCTCTCTTAACAAAAACATTTTTTTTCGTTAGTGAAAGCTACCTACTGACAAAATTTCATAGTTTCCAATTTTTGATATTATCTTCGGATGAGAACATGTGTGATGATGATTTTGTGTCTAAACCAAAACCAACTGTTTGGTTTTTCTTATTAACTAGGTAATAGTCTTTCTGAACCGAAATGCCCCTTTGTCTCAAAATCTTCACAAGGCGGTTCTAAACTTACTTATCTTAGTGAATAGAGAGTTGATTCGCCTGACTTGAGTTTGGGATAATTAGAGAGAGAGAGAGAGAGAGAGAGAGAGTATCTTTAGTTAGAAGCGTCTGATATCTCTGGGAGGTTTGAAGTTGAGAGGATGAGTTTCAGGAGTTGCATTCTCGTCTTCCTTCCACATCTTTATCGTCTTGTCTACCTCACACGTTACCAGCCTCGTACCCGTCTTGTCGTAACACGCTGCATATATACCAGCTTCACACTCCAGCGAACCTGACCATGAAAAAAAATGATATAAAGACCCAGTAGTTACTACTTCTTCAAACTTGACCAGCTAGAGACCATATATTCTTAACCCTTAAAGCAAGGAACAACATAAGACCAAAAGGGTAAAGAAACAGTGCGAAGTCATACCAGGCTGTACAATAGTCTCCGCCTGTTGGAAACTGTGACCACTCTTCCAGTCCCAGAACCATAAGCCTCCCTTATTACCTTTGATGATATAACAACGGAACATTAACAAATTTACAAACAAAGAGGTTGCGAAAATATATAATGTGGAAGAAAGGAGTGAGCTAGTAACTGTTTTTCGTTCAGTTACTATTCAAGAAAAGAGATTTTGAAATGCAACTGATACCTCCAGTGACCACTACGCCGTCCTCGTTCACAGCCACTGCATTAACTATTTCCCTCTGCTGAGAACTGTTCACACATGGAGCAAAGAAACATTATAAAACAAAGTTGTTTGACTCCACCAGAGAACTTAAGCACAAGGATTCCAGAAACTTACAGCATGTTGTGGCAAAACTCTCCCTTAGGTAGGCTAAATTTCTTTATGTTGTCAGCTGACGCAGAAACAAAGGCATTCCTGAAAGAAACAGAGGGATACATTAACACAGTGTGCATTGTATCTTACAAAACTCTCAAGGTTGAAAGATCAAGATAATTACTCTCTCGGATGGATCGCTATTGATCGGACAGATTTCTTGTGATGTGTTAGAGTTGTCATTGATCTACCTGATTATAATATCAAACAAAAACTTTGTTAGCCAACCCTGCACGCAATGAAAAGCAAAAGTCCAAAAGACTGGTTATATATATACCATATCTGAGGTCCCAAAATTTGATGGTCGAATCATGAGATCCGGTGATTACTTGCGGGTCCTGCAACATTACACACACCATCAGCTCTGTATTCTAAGTTCAAATGATTTCGGAAAACATACATTTGACTCTATGAGCATGATACAGGATAAAGAGAAGATAAAAAGCAGCATACTGTTGGACGGGTAACAATGGAAAACAAGTCTTTGTCATGCGAGAGTGCAAAAACTTGCATCTTCGTACGGATATCCCATACCTATAAGCGGAAAAGGATTTTTTTAACAACAAACTCAGCGAAATAAGGTATTGTAATAACACATATGCTTATAAACAAAAGGTACATCTTTTCGGTATATTCCTTACCCTGCAGACAGCGTCCCGTCCTCCGGTTAGTAAAACGTCAAGTGTTGGATGAAGAGCTAAACAGTAGACGCCACTCAAGTGCCCATGGTAAGATCGGATAACCTAACCAATCCAAATTCCAAAAACAAAGCCATTAAGAAGTTCAGGTCAGAAAGATAACAATTCATTTACAGATAAAATGAAATGCATCACTGAATTTAAACCTTATTATACTCAAGGTCCCAGCATTTGACTTGCTTGTCATCACTAGCAGAGAACATATAAGTATGCCTGTTGCTTACAGCGAGACCTGTGAAGCAACAATTCAACAAACTTTTTTAAAAATTGAACGCACAACTTTTCTGCAGGAGTCATTGATAAACTAACAAATGGATCAGAATAAGAACGAAAGGCTAACCTCGTACTTGCCCAATGTGCCCAGTAAGTGTGAGCTTCAGAACTCCAGTCGCTACATCCCATATCTAGTGAACATGAGCCAAATAAGAAATTCAGCAAAAGTAATACAACCACGATTGCTACAAGTGCTCAACGTTCACTCGAGTTTGAGGAGCTACCCACAAGATGAAAGTAAGAGAAGGGACAAGAATAGTAGAAAAAGACAATGAAGTTGAATTCCAGAATAGAGCTCATCATAGCTTACCTTAATGGTACGATCAGCTGAACCTGTGCAAAAAAATTCATTACTTGGATCAAATGCGACAGATCTAACCCACCCCAAGTGTCCCTGGATCACCTGTTAGAAAATAAAATATGTCACGTCATATGAACGTTAAGTTCTCTCTGGAGGCCATAGGATGGCTGTCTTACCCTGTAATTCTTCCATGGTGCATGCCACTCTGGACGAGGCCATCTACTTGGCATTCTCTCCATCAAAGCAGCAGTTGACATATTTCTGCAACACAGAGGAAAATATGAAACTGGCACATGGATAGGAGGCTATAGGTACTTAAGTTTATATAATATGGCCAAATTTTATGACTGAAGAGTTAACCCTCATCATAATTTTATGCACCACTACCACCTAGGTATCATAATGTGGATGTCGTGTCATTATAGAGAGTCCAATAAAAGAAGAAAAGATGTGACAGAAAACCTTTCAGATGAAGATCCAAATGCAGGAATAATGGTTGTACTTTTGCCTCCGTGACCAGTGTTGTTCCTTCAATATTTGTGAATCAAAAAATTATCAGCATCATCGAGCACAAATCACAAAGACAGAAACGCGTAAACATTATTGAGAACGTAGTAAACTCATTATACGAGCTATATACAGATTAGCAACATTCTAGAGGAAAAGGTAAACTCACAAGCTACTTGGAGGTAGCGTTGGACCAACAACTAAAGCTTTCTCTGTTGCGCACTTTTGAGGTACCTTGGACCCTTCTGGACCTGCACAATTGATAGAGAAAATATACTGGTTCTTCAAAACGAGAAACTGTAATGCTAAAAGAATATACCAACACAAATAGACGTGGATAAACACAGAGAAATTTTTGTCTGTAGTTTTGTCTCACCTGGAAGGGCGAGAATATTCGATGGAGCTATCTGTTCGTTGTCATGGTCAGCCTGACGTTTGAGCTTACTCACGGCTTCTACGCCTAAGCCTCCAAACGCAACTTGAACCTATACAAGACACATCAAATGTCATCAAGATTGATTACCAAAACGCAAAAGTTTATGCAAATTTCAACGTCTTACTAAAGCACGAATGTAGTAAACAATCGTAGCTGATTACAAGTACCTAACACCATATCACAGTGAAACGTAAGGACCATACAACTATAAGATTGATGAGATCAATTAACACATAAACCCAAAATCTAAAGCCTAAGCAAAAAATCGGTTTACTGAACAAACATATAAGAAACTGATTTCAGTATCAAAATCAAACAATCGCTGAAGAGAACAAAGGGAGCCAACGAAAGAGATCTTCTTTACCTTATGACAGAGCCGGATTTTTTTACTGCGAGAAGAAGAAGAAGAAGAAGAAGAAGAAGAAAGAATCGTCAATACATAAAAACAATTTCTAAAAGATATCGAGAAAAAAGGAGAATAAGGGAAGATAAATTAGGGTTTTAACCTTTGTGGATCAGGAGGAGCGAATTGGTCATGGACTGGTGAGAAGAGGTCAAGAGCTCGTTTAACAGATCTGAGACTCAGCTTTTTCAACGACTGTGGCTCTATCTCCGTCGCCATCGTCTTCGTCAATTAGGGTTTTTACACGTACAAGTCAGAATCACCAAACCCCCGAAAGAGAGAGAAGGAGAAAAACACACAGAAAAGGAAAGAGAGGGAAATTAAATTATCCGACCCGAGAGAAGAAATCGGAGCCTTATATATAAGGCGACCGACTCAAGAGAAAAAGGAAAAGGGTACAATGGTAATTCAGGGAAAAGACTCGAGTGAGTTAAAGGAAAAGGTTATAATAGTAATTAGCAAAAAATGACTCGAAAGAGAAAAGGAAAAGGGTATAATGGTAATTGGCGTGGAAATATATTTCCTGTGTTATCATCTCCACCGAAAACCCTCGTAACAATTCGGCTATAAATACACAAAGTAATAACACATATTTTAATCCTCTCGTCGCTGCGTCTCTCTCCCGCAACCTCTACTTTCTAGATTTATCTTTCATTGATCGGAGAGAGAGAGAGAGATTATTAAACAAATCAATAAGCGACTATGTTGGTATACCAAGATCTTCTCACCGGTAAAAATCTCAATTAACTAGTTTAATCTCGTCACTAATCGCATATCATTGATTTCGACTTAATCAGCTTCGAATTTAGATTTCGTTAAGATCACAATTACGGTTTCGCTTAGATTTTGTGATCGTAGATTAGGGTTTTATCGTCAATTTTTGTATCTCCCCAGCATCGTTTGTTGTTTGTTTTAAGTGATTTTGGGTTTAGATCTGTGATTTGATTTAGATGCTACGTCTTCGTGTGTGGAGCTCTGAACGTGTTAATTGAGTAGGATTTTGGTTTTTAATGTTTGATTAAGATAATTGATTAGTATTAATGTAATGATGTTAATGAGCCTTTTTGAGACTTGGGACATGGATAATTACTTAAGATTGTCTTGTGGTTACAGGTGATGAGCTTTTATCTGACTCTTTCCCTTACAAGGAGATTGAGAATGGTGTTCTCTGGGAAGTAGAAGGAAAGGTACCCATCTTCATTTTTTTTTTGTTCTGAATATGTTTAGTTTTGTGTTTCTTAGTCAAGTGTTTGTTTCTTCATGTGTAGTGGACTGTGTTGGGATCTGTGGATGTTAACATTGGTGCCAACCCATCTGCTGAAGAAGGCGGTGAAGACGAAGGTGTTGATGACCAAGCTGTCAAGGTCGTCGACATTGTTGACACCTTCAGGCTACAGGTTTGTTTCTTCTATGTATCTGCTTATCAAACCAATCTTTGATTATAAAGGGTAGCACCAGGATGTGTTTATTAATCTAAAGTTTCTGTCTTTCTTAATTTGTGTAGGAGCAACCACCATTTGCAAAGAAGGACTTCATCGGTTACGTCAAGAAGTACATCAAGCTTTTGACACCTAAGCTCAGCGAAGAAGAGCAAACAGTCTTCAAGAAAGGTATCGAAGGAGCTACCAAGTACTTGCTCTCCAAGCTCAGTGACCTCCAATTGTAAGCTTCTCTTATCTATGAGCACTAGTATGATGATACCTTTTATTCTTTCATCTGAAATCTCATTAACGGTTATGGTGTTTGAATGTAAATTATACAGCTTTGTCGGAGAAGGGATGCACGATGACAGCGGTTTGGTCTTTGCTTACTACAAGGAAGGTGCTATTAACCCAACCTTTTTGTACTTCGCACACGGTCTGAAGGAGATCAAGTGTTGAGGAGAAGCTCTCTGGTCACTGTGGTCGATCGCAGCGACACTCTTAAATTTATGTTTCATTACATTGTGTTGTGTTTCTTTGTCTCTTATTAAAATTATCCTACAAGTTTGGTTTTTCTTTCTACTATGTTGTATTGGAAGATTCTTAAGTTATTTGATCCTAAATATACAACGGTTTATCACCTTAAGTGAAAGTAATAATTATTGTGCCGTTTCTGAAAACTTTATTTTTCTCTGAAGGAATATGCTTTTATAATGATCCGTTTAACCTTTGTAAGTTCCATTTAAAGAAAAAGAAGAAAAGTGGCATAGACATCATTATAGGCGTGTTGTTCTGTCCGTTTATCTGCTCATTCAGATTTCAGATCCCACGTGTGGGGTCTACTTTTTTGAGTTATGTCCTCTTGATTTTAAGTTTTGAGACAAATCAGAAATGTGACTCGTTATACTAATCATGTATGCATTGTTTCAACGTTAATATCTACGATTTAATGTGAGATATATTTGATATTTTGAAGTGCTTTGTATATATTGAGTCTCATATATTTTTTGTTGAACTTTCTTCAAAGTTAATCTTGTTACTTTTAGCTTTAGCTAAACCTTTTTTAACAAATTATTAAATCCACGAAACGTAATATATATTATCGACTATTCACGTGGTCACTTGACTTGTTACCTTTAGTTTTAGCTATAACGGATATATAAAAGAAATACTCTTTTGATATTGTTTATATTTATTTGCTTCAAAAAAAAACATAAATCCTTTGGATCGAAATGCTTTAGGCGAAAGCAAAAGCTTTTTGATTCGAAAGAAAGTAATCCATAAGACAGAAGCTTTGTTGCCCCACTTCCCCTACTTTTGAATATTCTTCTCCTCCTATATTTTATTACATTAGGTATACAATATACACCACATTCCATATATGATAGCTTTTGGTTTAGCCTTTGTTACACATGTATGTGTGTGTGTTTATATATTTACACATCACAAATTTGAAACCCCGCCAATAATAGTTTAAAAAAACCGAAAAATTATATAGGCCAACAAATATATAAGAGATTATTTTTTGAAATGCCATTAAAGAAAGAAAACGTTTCTAAAATGTCATTAAAAAAACATTTTTCGAAAAATGTCACACGTGGACATGTGTCCACGTCCACGAAAGGAGACGACGAATGACGAATTTGCCCTCGTGTTTTGTCCACTTGGTGTTCTTTGACTAAAGTTTGTCCCCGAAAAACAAAGTTAAATTCTTCATTTGTCGTCCTTTTTCGTGGACGTCACGTGTGACATTTTTTGAAATGTTTTATTTTAATAGCATTTTTCGAAAGGTTTTCTTTTTTAATGACATTTTTCCTAATTTTCTCAATATATAATAAAGTAATAATGAAATATAATATTTCCAAAAGTTGTGGCATTCACGTCGAGGAGGCAAAACTCATGTCATTTTCCTCGGATAGACTCAAATTTGAATTCCCTATTATACTATTTATATATGGTCCAAAGTCCAAACCAATATCCTTACATATTATAATGTAGTTGAAATCTCAATATCCACACATAACGTATTTTGATCCACCTTGGCTATTGTATTTGTAAAATATATCAAATTTATGCAATGTAAACATCTATTTTTGTTTCCCATATACCACCAAAGTATATGTATGTGTTTGTGTCATGATCTAAGCAAGTTTACAAACTGATAAATTCAAAACAAAAATCAGCACTATCGAAGAATATAATAAAATTTAGCAATTTTATGCATATGATTATTAACGCATAAGACAGCTTATTGCAAAAATCCAGACCATTCATAGAAGTTCGTGTGATTTCTTTCTGAATGTCTTGGACTAGATTGCACATTTTAGAAAAATAGGACAAATCGGTTAATATTTCTGAAGTTAAGGGACGTTCTAACTGTCACTTTAAAATGCCTCGTCTTTTTATTTAATTATTTTATTGTCATACACTTTGTCAAATCTTCTTCAACGCCTCCCTCCTCTCTCTCTCTCTCTCTCCGCCTAACGTCGCTTAAGGCCAATACGCAATAGAAGACGAGAATTTGAACAAAGCTCTCTCTCTCTACCCAACGCAAAACGATGCTCGTCGCTTAGGGTTTATCCTCCCGCTCGGATCTGATTGTGTCTTGGAGAAATTTTCCAGATCAGAGATCTCTAAATCCAATTCACAACACTTGCGTGTCTTTGTATCCTTTCTGGGTAAAATCATTACTTCCCATCTTTATCATTTGGTCTTCCTTAAACCCATGTGATTATATATTTGATCTTCTTCTTCTTCTTCTCCGATTCTCTGTTGCAGATTGTTGCTTGAAAGTTCAGATTCAGTGAAAACGAGTTGCTTCTTCTACATACTCTTCTCCGCTGATTTCTCATCACATTGTGAGTTTTTTTTCTTCCTTTGAATTGATTCAAAATCTCGAATTGGGCGGTTTTTAATTCCATGTTTCCTTGTGGGTTTTGTAGAGTTGTTGTACAGATCTCCCAAGTTGGCTCCTCAAAGAAGGTCACAGCGCCTCATGGGCGGCCATATGCAGCAGGGAAATGCTGCGGCTCTTTACGATGGTGGAGCCACCAACGACGCAGGAGATGCTGTCATGGCGCGGTGGCTCCAATCCGCTGGCTTGCAGCATCTGGCGTCTCCTGTTGCTTCCACTGGGAATGACCAGCGTGTTCTCCCTAACCTTCTCATGCATGTACCTACTTTTTTCGTACTTATAGGTCATTTCCGCGTAATATATACACTTTGAACAACTTGCATGCCCCTTTAGTTTTTTCGGATTAAGTATGCTCTAGCTGGTAAAGTATGTCGATTTTGTATCAGATGTAGAGTGGCACTTATAAATGCCTTACGAATGTACGATTGTTTCCTTGCTATCAGTATTAGTCACAAATTGGATTTTCTTTGGCCAGTTATGTGAATGTGATTAGTTATCTTGTTAGAGGTTTGTTGTAGGGTTCTTAGTAATTTCTATTTTGATTGGTCAATGTATTTGATACAGAAACTTTTAAGGCTAGCCCTTGTTTTTTAGTTTGTATGAATGTAGTTTGGGTACTTGAAGCCTCTTTTTCTTTGTGTTTTCTGGTATCTGCTAGGGTTATGGAGCTCAGTCTGCTGAAGAAAAACAAAGACTGTTTAAACTAATGAGAAATCTTAACTTTAACGGGGAGTCGACTTCTGAATCATATACACCAACGGCTCAGGCATCAGCAGCTATGCACTCTTCCGAAGGATATTTTTCACCAGAGTTCAGAGGTGATTTTGGAGCAGGGTTATTAGATCTCCATGCAGTGGAGGACACAGAGCTACTATCTGAGGTATGTTTACTTGAATAGCTAGCACAAAAAGACTATCATAGTTATGCCCCTAGGGAAAAGGAAAATCATAGTTTTCATCATTAAACTTTCTCTTGAGTTACATATTGCTTGTTACTTATTAATATCGTGACCACCATATTTACACTACTCTCACCTTATCTACTGGCTTCGTGGGTATGTGCTACTGCTGTTAGACAACTTTTGGTCTTGACACTGGAAAAGATTGAGCAAGATATGGCAGTTTTAGAATCGCTATCTTTGGAGAAAGCCTTTATTCATGTGAAAGTTATATAAACTCATTGTTTTGTAATATGAAACTTTCCTATCATTTTGCAGCATATGATTACAGAACCCTTTGAGCCATCACCTTTCATGCCTAGTGTGAATAAAGAATTTGAAGAAGACTTTAAGTTGCCGGCTAATCATCAACAACGGCAACAAACAGATGCTGGACCTTTGGGTTCATTGCCTAAGAGTGAAAAAGAAAATAATAGTGTAGCTAAGATCAAAGTAGTGGTAGGTCATTCATTCGATTACTGACCCATTTCTTTACTACTTGATTGTTCCATTAGCAATGTTCACTATTACTAGGAATTATTGTGGAACTGTTTTTTGTCATCAGGTAAGGAAAAGACCTCTAAATAAGAAAGAAACTGCTAAAAAGGAGGAGGACGTTGTGACTGTATCTAATAATTCCTTGACGGTCCATGAGCCTAAGCTGAAGGTTTGTGTATATGCTTCATCAAAGATAACAATGGCATTCATGATTCAGATGAACAACTGAATTATGGCATCCTGCTATTGAAGTTTATATATTCTCTCCATTTAATGCTTTATTTACTGATATTGAAAGAACCGTATTCTCGTTGATGCAGGTGGATTTGACTGCTTATGTGGAAAGGCACGAGTTCTGCTTTGATGCTGTTCTAGACGAGGATGTTTCAAATGACGAGGTAATTTAATAACTCAAACGAATTGGAGTCAGTAGCATATTCTGGCAGTCGTGCATGATGCACCGTGACCGATATCTGGATTGATGAACAGAACAATTCACTTTAATAATCGTATAAAAGCTTTACTCTTGTTTGAAGGTGTTTTTGTTCCCTTGAACAGGTGTATCGGGCCACAATTGAGCCGATAATTCCTATTATTTTCCAGAGAACTAAAGCTACATGCTTTGCATATGGCCAAACAGGTACATAATGGCATTAATGTTCATTGGAACATATACTTTAAAGCTTTTTTTAATTCTGATAGTTGTAGACTACAACTTGTAGTCTTGCTAACTGATTCCAGTTTTTAAAGATAATAGTTTCATCATGCTTTCATGGTCCTGACGATTATTTCATTTTATTCAGGTAGTGGTAAGACATTTACAATGAAACCACTACCCATACGCGCTGTTGAAGATCTTATGAGGTTGTTACGTCAACCAGTATATATCAATCAGAGATTTAAGTTGTGGCTCAGCTATTTTGAGATATATGGTGGAAAGCTATACGACCTTCTCAGTGAGAGAAAGTAAGTGTTCTTTCTTTTCTCATTTCATTTAAATGTCATATATGTTGAGGCTTGAGATGTTTTGTGTTTTCCTTTTTATTTTACCCTATACACTGATTATGCATATAAAGTAACTGTTGTTTGGGACTCTTTCATCATTTCAGTCTCCATACAGTATTACTGCAAATGCTTGTCTTACGTCTTGTAAATCATCCAGTTGTTGTCGTGTAGGAAACTTTGCATGCGAGAAGATGGCAGACAACAAGTTTGCATTGTTGGCCTGCAAGAGTATGAAGTTACTGATGTTCAAATTGTAAAGGATTTTATCGAGAAAGGAAATGCTGAAAGGAGCACAGGGTCAACTGGGGCAAATGAGGAATCTTCTAGATCACATGCTATCTTACAGCTTGTTGTAAAGAAGCATGTTGCGGTAAAAGAAACTAGACGTAATAATAATGATGCCAATGAATTGCGTGGGAAAGTTGTTGGGAAGATTTCTTTCATTGACCTTGCTGGGAGTGAAAGAGGCGCAGACACCACTGACAATGACCGCCAGACAAGGTAACAATTCTCTTAGTTTGAGTTTGACCTATCACTAATGTGTAGGTTAGTTATTGCTTTTTTGGACTTCTGGGTAGTTGCACTATCTTGCTACGTTTACTTGACGATTACCACTCTTCTGATCTAAAGCTTGATAGTTTTCCTGATGGATGTTTTTTAGGATGGAAGGGGCAGAAATTAATAAGAGTCTCTTGGCTCTTAAGGAATGTATACGTGCACTGGACAATGACCAGCTACATATACCATTTCGTGGAAGCAAACTAACTGAAGTGCTCCGTGACTCATTTGTTGGAAACTCAAGAACGGTGATGATCTCTTGCATCTCTCCAAATGCAGGATCTTGTGAACATACCCTCAATACTCTTAGATATGCTGATCGGTATGTTTAATAGAAACTATTTCTACTGAAACTAATTTTAACTTTTATCCTCTCCTTAACCTGTTGGTTGTTTCCCTAATAAAACAGGGTCAAAAGTCTATCAAAAAGTGGAAATAGCAAGAAAGATCAAACTACCAATTCAATGCCTCCAGTTTATAAGGATGCTTTCTTGGGTTCAAATGATATAGAAGATGTCTTTGAGCCTCCACAGGAAGTGAATGTACAGGAAAACGGGAGGAGGGTCGGAAAGGACAGCTACACTACTTCGGGTATTGATTTCAGACAACCTACAAATTCTCGAGAGGAAAGTAGAATCCCATCATTCTCAGTGGACAAGGGGAGACAAGAGACGAACAATTCTTTCGCTGACTCCACTAGTCAGAGGAACCACTTGCCTCAACAGGAAGTGAATGTACAGGAAACCGGGAGGAGGGTCGAGAAGGAAAGCTACACTTCTTCGGGTTTCAGACAACCCACAAATTCTCGGGAGGAAAGTGGAATCCCATCAATCTCAATGGACAAGGGGAGACAAGAGACGAACAATTCTGTTGGTGGCTCCACTAGTCAGAGGAACCACTTGTCTTCATACCCCCAAGAAACTTCAGACCGTGAAGAGAAGTTGAAGAAAGTTTCACCACCTCGTGGGAAAGGACTGCGCGAAGAAAAACCAGACAGGCAACAAAACATGTCTAAAAGAGATGTGAGGTCGTCAGATATCCCTACTTTGACAAATTTTAGACAGAACACAAGTGAAACTGCTTCAAGGAACTATGAAACCGACCCTACACTTGATGAAAACATAGATGCACTCCTCGAGGTAAAATACTCAATTAAACCTCTAAACTAAGCCTGAGATGAACCTATGTGAAATTGGTTTCACAAGCAATGGTAGTAACTTACACTAATAGTTATAGTAACAAATGCATGATCTTTGCAGGAAGAAGAAGCTCTGATTGCAGCACATAGGAAAGAAATCGAGGATACAATGGAGATTGTACGCGAGGTAAGTACACATACCCAAATGAATATACAGATTTTGGATTGTAAACGCGTCGTTTAATGTTTGTTTCAATGTCATTTTATCAGGAAATGAAACTTCTATCGGAGGTGGACCAACCAGGAAGCATGATAGAAAACTATGTGACGCAACTAAGCTATGTGTTGTCCCGGAAAGCAGCAGGGCTTGTTAGTCTCCAAGCTCGGCTTGCACGGTTTCAACACCGTCTCAAGGAACATGAAATACTTAGCCGTAAGAGAGTCCCTCGTTAGGCTGGCTTTGTGTTGTCAAGTGTGGAAAGTGGCTTTGGGGACGCAATGGGTGAAAGAAAAGTGTGAAGTTTTTAAGATACACTCTGTGTGTTGGGCATTTATTTACCTTTTTATAATTTATAAAAAAATGTTTATTCAGTGTGGATACAAATCAATGTGAATCATTTATCAAAACTCTCTAAGGAAGTCTAGTGATCGTCCAAAGAGTTGTTGTTGTTGTTGTCATGTGAATTAATAGATATAAAATTGTTGGTGTTTTTAAAAAAATCAAAATATGGTAATAGCTTTACTGATCCCAGCAAATTAACAAATGCCAGCTACAATATTTGATGTAACCAATTTTGAATCTGTAGAGAGGATTTGTATATATAATGGGAAAACTTGTAAGTCCGCGTGACAAGGACACGGAAGAGATGGTTGTTGTCGTTTCTTGTTTTTGTATACATACTTTTATGTATCTATCTTTTTGTATTTTGAGTTTCATTATTTGATATTAATTCGAATCTATAACAAATCGGCTATGAGCTGTCCACGAGCGATGGTGGTCCTAACTTTTTGTTATATTCTCAATTTATTTTTTATGTGAAAATGCGACAAGAAGAAATATTAGACCGTTAGATTTCAAGTGCAATAAATTTTAAGTGTCTCTAATTAAATAGTTGGTGAGATTTATTTAATGTTTTTTTTAATGGGTCCTTGACCATTTATTTCTCTTCAAAAATGAATGTAACATTTTTCTTTTTATTTGACAATTTTTTTTCCACACTCGACTTTTACTCTACTAGTCAAATTACCGTTAATCACGAAGAGGCTATGTGTTTGGTTTTGTAGCTTGGAGTTCTCGTGAGTTCTCATATGATTTGTGTTTTTATTTCAACTAATACTTTAAAACAAAAATCTTTATTTATTTATTTGTGTTCTACCAGAAAAAAACATTATTTATTACAGATTTATCGTCCACGCGTGGCTTTGCTGGAAAGAGATAAAGGTGAAGCTGGCACCAAACTAAATCTATCTTAATATAAATTGAAAATGATTTATTAGTTTTCTGAATTTACCAAATGAAAAAAACCTCATCTAAATATTTTTGGTATAATAGCATCTATTATATTTCTCCGGCACATTCATGACACCACAATAATACGAATACAATACTCAACATATAATATACGCGTTACCTGCCTCTATTATTATTCCATATTCTATACTTAGTATTGATTATCATGTAATTTTAATTTTATTTCATATTTTTACCTGGTTTTATGTAACAAACTTACATCAATAACAAATATAAACCCCATAATAACTTTTACATATATAATTAATTATGTGTATAGACTCATAATTTATAAACAGGCAAAACAAATCTAATTTTTTATATAAATAATAAGAAAAAATAATAATTTTTTGACGAAAATAAAAAAGTTTACAGAGATTTAACGCCGGCAACGAGTGATGACGCTGCAGCCACGTGTGTAAGGGTTTGCCTGAGCGCCACGTCGACAATTATAGTAAGATGCGCCGCGTCTTGAGCAAGGAACAGTGTTTCTCCTCAGCGCACCATAGCTTATGTACCTCCTCATCGCTAACATGCGCCTGTTGATTTCCGAGTCCATCTCGAACTCAGCTCCGCCGTATGAAAGATCTCCTCCGTCTTCGCCGAGCGCGGCGGAAAAAGAGCACTCGGCGATTGAGCCGCGGCACTCTGTGTTTATCGGAGGGAAGTCGCCGGCGAATTCGATGGGCTGAGAAGATTCCACAACGGACCAGTTTTGTACGGCGAGGATTAGTAGGATCGCGATCATCGCCGCCGTGCCGGAGTTTCTGAAAAGTCCTCTCATTTTTATTTTCTCTCTCTAACTTAAGCTCTCTCTCTCTTTCTTTCTCTATAAGCACTAACTTTGAAGAAAGAGAAAGAAAAGAGGTTTAAATGAGAAGGAGAATTAGGGAAATGCCACTGTAATTGTGATTAATTACAAATTATGCCACTTGATTTTGTTGGTGATGTTAAATTAGACAGCTTTTGACAAGTACGCTTTATTAGTTATAGCTTCAGATCTAAAAATGATTAATGCGGCTTAAGTGTTTGATTGTGACATTTACTAGTTTTTTCAAAAGATTTTATCTATATTAGTATTTTTGAAGTACTAATTTGAAATTTTCCAAAAAATCACACTAAATTACACATTATCGCTATCAGGCATAAAAGGAAATATTTTTGAACATTTAATTACGAAAAATCAAATAAGGAAATATTATAATTCTCTCCAAAAATAAATAAAAAATATTAAAGAAATTATGTAAAAAATATTTGAAAAACAAAATAAACATATGTAATTCACATAAATACATTATTACATAGTTTTTTTTATAAAAACTACCATTAAAATTTTATTTAAATCAAAACAAACGAGGTTTAATTAATATTATTAAGAATTTAAAAACGATTTGAAATTTTTTTTTGTTAAAAATATCAAACAATAAAAAACAAAATAGTTTATTAACGAATTTGATTTCGGTTCGATTATAAACAAAAAAGAAGAAATTGCAATTCTACTAAAATTTAAATCTTATATTACATATTTAGAATATGTTTACAACAATTATTTATATATATATATATAATCAAAATAATTATAATTTTAAATAAATTTGGGTAAATCGCATAATATGATTTTTGTATTTTGATTCGGTTTGTATTTTGAATTCGGGTATTTTCGAATCCTAAATATAATAAATAATAAATTATTGGTCTAATCAACTTATAAATTATATTAAATTTTTGCTATACGAAATATATAATAAAAATATATATATTATTATATTTGAAGTACTTTTTGAATTTTTCCAAAAAAACTCACTTAACTACATACTATGTCATTGGTTTTAAACTCACTTAAAGAGTTATGTGAAACTTACACACAAACATATCTCATTCTATATTTCTACTTTTTTAAAATTGACTTAAATATCAACAAAAACAATAAAACCGATTTTAACATAAAATCAACCACTAATTTCATATTTATGATATTTTTGATATAATCTTTTTATTTTTCTTACTGGAGGTCTATAAAAAATTTCAGAATATAAATATTTTTTAAAAAGTATATAGTTTAGTTTTTATATATAATCATTGTCCATATTATAATTTTCTATTTATATTAATATTTTAGATGTTAATAAACATCTATATTGAACATAGATAAAGTTTGTTTAAATCAATTAACACTAGCATAACAATTATTTATTAACGGGTTTAGTTTCTAGAAAAATTCTAGATAAATGACAAGAAGTTTGAAAATAATGATTAAACTTTATCATAAACAAATTTCGGTTTATTCGGGTTTAAATCTAGAAATTTGTTTTGGCTTCGGGTTTTCAGGTAGTAAATTTTTCAATTCGTTCGGGTTATTTATTTTTGGAACGGTTTCAGTTCTTTAATTTCGGTTTGGTTCCAATTATGTACTTCAAATATAATTATAACTATTATTATTTTAAATAATTTTTGGGTAGTTAGAGTAGTTTAGTTTAGTTCTACAAAATTGAGTTCGGTTCAGATTCGATTTCGGGTATTATGGTAGTAAATTTCCTTATACATTCGAGTTATTTGTTTTTAGAATCGGTATTGATTTGGGGATTTCGGTTTGGTTTGGCTTCGGTATTTCGGATCCGGAAATTTTGCCCATCCCTAATTTTTATAGTTTATAATAGTTTGGAATAAACATACTTACAAATTATATTAAGATTTTGCTATATAAAATATAATTCTCATTATATATTTATGGGAGAATCACAAAACTACACCATTTGAATTACATTTCACATGAACTACACCATTTCAAAAATATTTCACAAAACTACACCTAAACACTCAAAATTAAATTCAAATAAACTCTATTCACACAATCATACCCCTTAATACTATTTTTAAACACTAATTAGCGAACACAAATGAAAATATTTTAATTTTGGTAATTTTGAAAAGGGTAAATCAAGCTTTTAAAATTTTGAAAGGGTGTAAATTTGTGAAAATATTGAATTAAGTGTAGTTTTGTGAAGGAATGATTGAAAGGGTGTAGTTTTGTGAATTTTTCTATATTTATTTGCATAAACAATAAAAGAAAAAAATACTCTTTAGAAATTCTGAATATTTTTATTTATTTTACAAAATCAGAAAAAATATTACAAACTTCTAAATTAACTGTATATATATAAAATTATTTATAAAAAACATAAACTCGTGGTGTACCACGGGTTAAATCCTAGTTGATAAGTGTTTTTAATCCAAGTTTATATATATCAAGAAGACATATCTATATATAGTAATCGAAAAGACATTTTTAAAAATTATAATGAAATTTTAAAAGCACATAAAATATGAACTAACAAACACATAAAATATGATTTAAAAACTCATAAAATTGATAAAAGAATATTTTTTTTGAAAAAGTCTCACATTGATATAGAAACTACATGTTAGTTGAAACATTACATATAAATAAGTCATATGTGTTTTGAAGAGTTAAACGGTTTTAGTAAAATCAGTTATTTGTTCTATAATCAATTAATCATAATTGACTTTAACCCACAATAGTGGAAAAATTGCAAAAAAAACCCTAAAGTTTTGACAAATCGACAGAAAAAACCTGAAGAAAAACACGTTGTATAAAAAAACCTAAAGTTTCATTTTCATCATTTTAAAACATTAAGTTTCATTTTAAGCAAATTAACCCCTAATCGTTAACGGTGTTAAAATATTAACAGATTTCGACACTCTCCGTTTCATTTATCAGTTAAAATGATTTTTTATTTATTTTTATATGAAAATACAAATTAAATTAGAAAGATAAACATTTGTTGTACTAAAACAATGTTATTATTAATATAAAAAAATATTTTCTCTTAATCATGTCGGCGATTTTATCCATAACCGTCGTTGGATCTACGTTCCTTAAAAAATTATTTATTATTTGTTTTTATATGAAAATACAAATTAAATTAGAAAGATAAATATTTGTTGTACTAAAATAATGTTATTATTAATATAAAAAAAATATTTTCTCTTAATCATGTCAGCGACTTTATCCCTAACCGTCGTTGGATCTACGTTCCCGAACACCGTCAATTTATTCAGCGACGGTTAGAGATAAAGTGACAGACATGATTAAAAGAAATGAATAGAAAGAAGAATTCTTTTATATTAATAATAACATTATTTTAGTAAAACAATTGTTTATCTTTCTAATTTAATTTGTATTTTCATATAAAAATAAATAAAAAATCATTTTAACTGATAAATGAAACGGAGAGTGTCGAAATCTGTTAATATTTTAACACCGTTAACGATTAGGGGTTAATTTGCTTAAAATGAAACTTAATGTTTTAAAATGACGAAAATGAAGCTTTAGATTTTTTTATACAATACGTTTTTCTTTAGGTTTTTTCTGTCGATTTGTCAAAACTTTAGGTTTTTTTGCAATTTTTCCCCACAATAGTTTAAATTTCAATAGGCATTGTACCGATGTGAAGGATTAATCATATGAAAACGGGTTAAAATTGATTAAACGGGTGAAAACGAGTTAAAAACAATTTCCTATTTATTTTAAATAATTATATGTCGAAAATTAAAAATATTTATGTATATTTTAATATAATACGTATACTTATAAATTTGTAATCCGCGCAAAAAAAAATCGAGTTTTTAGAATAAAAAGAAATCCACAAAATTAGAGATATTAAAGCCCAACTAGAAGATTTATAAAGTAATTACATAAAGTGCTTTTATCAGAACAAGCCCAAATAAATGTGGTAAATAAATGTTGTGATAGTCAATAACTAATAAGTTGGGTCTATTTTGTTACGGTTAATTAATAAATTAATTGTAATTTTGGCCTAATGTGAAATTAATTAGATTTTAATAAGATTGTGTGGATGATCATATAATTTTACGACTTTAAGGATATACGTGTAGAGATCGAGAGTTATGTGAATTCAGCGTGGGATGGTACTCTTTCGGGTAAATAAATCGTGATCCCCAAAATATTTCATTCTTATTATTATCCATGGTCCATGGATATATGGTCTGTCTGCTTTTTTTGACTTTTACTACAAAAGAGCTATCGAAATTCTATATCTCTACCCTAATCATAGAGCCGTGTAACACTTAAAACCATATGTCCATATCCATCACAAATCATCATAAAACTTTCCCATTCTTGTTTATAACTCTTGCACAAAAAGCTCAGAAACACTGAAGAGAAAGTAACCATTGCAAAACAAGAAACCATGTCAAAACAAGAAGCCATAGTTTTGTATCCAGCACCACCAATAGGCCACTTAGTCTCAATGGTCGAATTAGGCAAATTAATCCTCTCTCAAAACCCATCACTCTCCATCCACATCCTCTTAGCTCCGCCTCCTTACCAACCAGAAACAACCGCCACTTACATCTCCTCCGTCTCCTCCTCCTTCCCTTCTCTCACCTTCCACCGCCTCCCCGCCGCTACTCCTCCCTCCTCCTCCACCACCACCTCACGCCACCACCACGAGTCCCTCCTCTTAAAAATCCTCTCTTTATCTAACCAAAACGTTCAAAAAACCATTTCTTCACTCTCACGCAACTTCAACCTCCGTGCAATGATCATCGACTTCTTCTGCACCGCCGTGTTAGAAATCACCGCCGGTTTCACTTTCCCCGTTTACTACTTTTTAACCTCCGGTGCCTCTTATCTCTCCGCTTCCTTCTACCTCCCGATAGTCCACGAAACAACCGCCGGAAAAAACCTTAAAGACGTTGAAACATTACATATCCCCGGCGTTCCTCCGATCAAAGGCTCCGATATGCCTAAAGCGGTGCTTGAACGCGACGATGAGGTCTACGATGCTTTTATAATATTCTGCGAAAAGCTCTCAAAGTCTTCAGGAATCATCGTCAACACTTTTGATGCTTTAGAAAACAGAGCAATCAAGGCTATAACAGAGGAGCTCTGTTTTCGCAGTATTTATCCTATTGGACCGCTTATTGTTCAGGGAAGAACCGGAGATAGCCATGGAAGCAACTTAGATTCTTGTCTGAATTGGCTCGAATCGCAACCGGAACAGAGCGTTGTGTTCCTCTGTTTCGGGAGCTTAGGTTTATTCTCAGAAGAACAGATAAAGGAGATTGCTTTTGGTTTAGAGAGAAGCGAACAGAGATTCTTGTGGGTAGTACGTAACCCACCCGGTTTCGTTAACCGGGAAGAACCGGATTTGGAATCTCTCTTACCAGAAGGATTCTTAAACCGAACCGGAAACAGAGGAATGGTCGTGAAATCGTGGGTTTCTCAAGTTCCGGTTTTGAATCATAAATCAATCGGCGGATTCGTCACTCACTGTGGCTGGAACTCAATTCTCGAATCCATTTGCGCCGGTAAGTTATATATATACATTTTCGTTCATAAACCGGTTTGATTGGTTTAATTTGGTAAACCGTAATAGGTGTACCGATGGTGGCGTGGCCTTTGTACGCCGAGCAAAGGTTTAACAGAGTGGTTATTGTGGAGGAGATCAAGATTGCGATTCCGATGAACGAATCTGATACCGGTTTTGTTAGCTCGACGGAGGTTGAGACACGTGTCCGCGAGATTATGAAAGATGGTCCGGTTAGAGAGAGAACCAAAGAGATGAAAAACGCGGCTGAATCAGCGTTGACCGAAACCGGTTCGTCTCATACCGCGTTGACCGGTTTACTCCAGTCGTGGAGCCCAGTAAATTCTTAATAACGAAGCCTTTGCATTTAATTAAACCGTATACGTGTCAAAGATCAGATGAAAATCAACGGCTGTGATTGATTGTCTTTTAATGTCGACTAGAAACACGACTGTTATTTAATAATGCGATTATATATAAGCTTCCGTTATTTAATTTTAGACCAAAACAACAATTTTCTCCTTCTCTCTTTGCTATGGCGAATCTAACATTAGAGCTTAACATATACTCTGCAAAAGATCTTGAAAATGTCAATATCATAACAAAAATGGATGTATACGCCGTCGTTTCGATTAACGGCGAAAATTCACAGGATTACAAGGAGAAAACCGCCGTGGATCGAACCGGAGAATCCGAGCTTATTTGGAATCACGCCGTCAAGTTTTCCGTCAATCAACGGTTAGCCCGTGAAGGCCGTTTGATCCTAGTCGTGAAATTGGTTTGCGATCGGATATTCGGCGGCAAAGATATCGGAGAAGTCCAAGTTCCGGTTTGCGAGCTTCTAAATTCGTCGCCGTCGTTTAACGGTAACGGCAACGGTCAGGGGATGAGATTCGTGACGTATCAGGTGAGAACTCCGTATGGGAAAAGTCAAGGCTCGTTGACTTTCTCGTACCGGTTCAGTACGCCTTCGTTTAAAACGGATTCGCCGGTTTACTCTAATCCGATTGATGTAAAGCCTGATTTTTCATCGACGACGACGAACTATCCTCCGCCGTCCGAAGTAGGTTTCTATCCTCCGCCGCCACCGTCAATTGTATATCCGCCGTCTCCTCAGCCGCAAGTGTGCTTCCAACCGCTGTACACGCACCAGTACGATTCTCCTTACCCGGAAAATCCGGTCACGTCTTACCCACCGTCTCCCTCCGGCTCGAATCTGTATCCTCCTCCGTCGCACGATACTTATCCGCCGTCGCACGATACTTATCCGCCGCAAAATCCCAATGTGTATCCGCCGCCAAATCCCAGTGTTTATCCGCAACAACATCCCAATACTTATTCACCGCAACATCCCAATAGTTATCCGCCGCAAAATCTCAATAGTTATATGGCGCAAAATCCCAATGTATATCCTCCGCCGCAAAATCCCAATGAATATCCTCCACCGCCACCGTCTCCTGGTCATTCGTATTACCAATCGCAACCGTCACATTCGTTACACGGGTATGCACCGCCGTCTCCAAATAATCAGCACGGTTATCCGCCGCCGCTTCCATTACCGGGCTATGGATACGGTTATCCACCGTCGCAACAGCCGCCTAAGAAGAATAAACCAGGGCCTGGGGTTGGAATGGGATTTGGGCTTTTAGGAGGAGCATTGGGTGGGCTTTTACTCGGTGATATAGTTTCCGACATTGGCTTTGACTTGTAATTCTTTTTATCTTTTTTTTTTATTACATCTAATTCTTTTTATCTTGTACTTGTGAAATTGTGAAAATTGAGAATGTGTTTTTAATAATTGCTATAATGCGTGACATGACATTTTCTTGCTTTTTTTGTTTTTTTAGTTTGTTTGTTGACTTGTCTTCTGTGTGGTAGATTGCCTAGATAGATTAGAATATTGGAATATTCTCTATATTCTTATCGACAAAAAATTATCTACGACTTTGTTTACTATTACAAGTAATGTAATTGATGTGTTAATAAGTGAAATCTATGTGTTATAGCAATTATAGATTCCACAACACTAACTTGTGTTATATGTGATAATTTTCAGCTAGAGATACTAGTAGTATTCAAAAGTCAACAATTTGTCAACGAAGACATGAACTTTATAATCAACAGTTGGGCTCATTTCTTTTTGGGTTTTCATGGGGATTTTAGAGTAGTCTTATTGTACATATAATTTTTTGTTATAAAATTGTGTTTATAGACCGACAAAGAGTGTGCAAATAATAATAGTACCCCCCCTAAAAAGTAAAAAACCCTACAAACTTATAGTTAGTGCATAAAATAATTCATTGAATTTAGACAATTTTAAATCATCGTAAATAAGTTATTTTCTTGGAGAAAATTGAGAGAAGAGAGCATCATTGCCACCACTATTGTTCTCTTTTTTTTCCATGATATGACATTCATTTCACGAGTTGTTCCTTTATTCTCTTGAGTCGGCTACTTTTTAATTTCGATGCCTTTTTATTATGTTTAAATCACACCCGTCGCTTTCTTTTAACCCTTTACACTTCTACAGCTGAGATTAAAAGCCAAAGATTGAAACCTTATCGTACGGACAGAACTGATCAATCTTGTGCAAGTGCTACATGTGTTCACTGTCTTTTTTGTCTGCGCGGATCTACTTTTGTTTTAGGTTAATTAATTAATTTATTTTTTTATTTATTTATTTTTTTGTACGGTTAAGTTAAACCGGAGATGTTAAACCATATGGTTAAGTAAGTAAAGGTTTTGTCTGACAGCGAGAGAAGAAAGTCACGGAGTTGGGTAAAACGGAGACAAGATATGACTAGCGACACACTCCTTGTTTAAATTACTAAATTACCCTTCCTTACTTGACCGGAACTCTTCGCTGTCGATATTTTTCTTCGTTTGGCTTTTCCGTAATATCACTGTCACACGTGTGAGCTTAACATGTTAACTCCGTTTTCCCTCCTCAAAATACCAAACAAGTAGGCTTTTATTGAAACTAAAAAGTTTTGTTAAATTTTTGAAAAATATGTTTATGTTGGATAATCATTATTGTAATTATCCATTGTGGTAATTATCCATTTGGATAAATATATGGATAAAGATGAACTATATTATATATTATATATTCAGATATTTATAAGTTTCTTAATGTTGAAGTAAATTTATATTATATTATATAGTTAGATATTTATATAAGTTTTTTCATGTTGAAGTAAACTTTTTACTATAAATAGATTCATAAAGTTAAACAAAATCATAATGAAGAAACAGTTTATCTCTCTAGCTTTATCTCTCTAGCTTTATCTCTCTAGAATTCTCTTAAACATTATATACACATAAAGATACGGTCTATATACTTGATTGTTTTATAACACGTTATCAGCACGAACGTCTCTACCTATACGAGGTAATCGTTGCATGAGCTTCTATATACCCGGTTAAATATTATCCAGGTAATTTTAAATTATGTCGTTATTTTTATAAACATAATGGAAAAATTCTGTTTCAAACCTATGACATAATTTATATCCTAAAATGTTTAAATTATGATTTTACTATATAAAAGAAACTCTGGCAAAATTTAAATAGTTTAAAATTTAATAGAAACTCTGTCAAAATAATTTTTGCCAAAAGTATAATATTAAAAAGCTAAAAGAAACTTTGCCAAAATTTAGTCGATAAAAATTATCGATATTTATAAATTTAATTTTTATATTGGAGCAAAAAGTTTTGTCTCCAAAAATATATAATAGAATATGCCTCTTTGATCAAATAGAAGACTATGGTTCATAAATCAAATTGAAAACTATGTCTCTTTGATTATATGAAAATATATGTCATTAATCAAATTGAAGACAAGGTCTCTTTGATTATATTGAAGTTTTGTCTCTTTGATTACATGAAAGGCTATATCTATTTCATTATACGGTAAGTTAAAACCCAAAATATATGAAAATTTTGCATATTGCAAAATAATTAAATGTTTTAAAAGAGTAAAATATTTTAAAGTAAAAATGTTAAAAAGCTAAAAGCCTCATGAAAAGTTTAAATGCTCATGAAGAGCTTAAAGGCTCACGAAGAGCTTAAACGCTCACGAAGAGCTTAAACGCTCACGAAGAGCTTAAACGCTCACGAAGAGTTTAAACGCTCACGAAGAGCTTAAACGCTCACGAAGAGCTTAAACGCTCACGAAGAGATTAAACGCTCTCGAAGAGCTTAAACGCTCACGAAGAGCTTAAACGCTCACGAAGAGCTTAAACGCTCACGAAGAGCTTAAACGCTCAAGAAGAGCTTAAACGTTCATGAAAGAATAAACGCTCATGAAAGAATAAACGCTCATGAAGAACTTAACTCTCGAAGAGTTAAAAGTGTTTTAAAAGAGCGAAAACGCTGTAACGAGCGAAAACGCTGTAACGAGCGAAAGAAAAGCTAAACGCTTTAAAAAAGAAAACATGATGACGACATGCATATATAAAAATGGCAAGATAGATGTATATAAAAGTAAACCTGAAGTTTATTTATTGATTAAAGTTTAATATATCCGGTTAAGCCATCCGGGAGTATTAATGATGGAGCGGAAGCTTTAGATAGATAAAACTAGAATCATGGATTCTTCAGAATACTAGAAACTAGAGTTTGTGAATACTTTTCACAGCGGTTTCGTAAAACCTCTTAAAAAGGAGACAAAACTCAATTCAATATCAATAATCAACTCAATATAATGAGAACTTAAATAGACTATTTATAATAAAACATAAAAACCCTAAAAGCACATAAAATCCTTGAATATATTAATTAAATAATTAAAAGATAATAATCAAAGATATTTGGAATATCTCCAAATATCTCGCTGCATCAGGTCTCTCCGGCCAAGAAAGATTCGTCCTCGAATCTTGTATCCCCGCTGCATCAGGTCCCACATGCCTACAAAGATTCGTCCTCGAATCTTCAACATGGTTCTAGGCACGAAATTTGCACGGATCTTCAATACGGTTCTAGGCACGAGATTTGCACGGATATTCAGTAGAGATTTTCCAGAAACCCTACGCCGCACGAGTTTTGCACGCGCCGTCATCCGATCTTGCACGACTTCGCACGCCACGCGATCCGAGTCCGCACAACTTCGCACACGAAGCGATCCGATTATGCACGATTTTTGCACATACCGGATTTTCCTGGAGATCTTCAAGATCCTCGTTCAAGCACGGGATCCGCACGGACCGAACTTCATCATCATCTTCATTGGTTGGCTCTACGTCGTCTTCAACATCAAAGATAGGATCACCAAGCTCTTCGTAGTCTTCATCACAATCATCAAAGATAGGCTCGTCAATCACATCTTTGACTTGATCGAAACAATCTTCTGATGGATAAAGTCTTTGAAACGAGTTGTGAATTCTCCAATCAAAATTCTCACTCATCTCACGGAGTTCCTGACGAAGCTTTTCCCACTTGTTGAGAGGCATCGTTCGGCTCTGATACCAAATGATGGAGCGGAAGCTTTAGATAGATAAAACTAGAATCATGGATTCTCCAGAATACTAGAAACTAGAGTTTGTGAATACTTTTCACAGCGGTTTCGTAAAACCTCTTAAAAAGGAGACAAAGCTCAATTCAATATCAATAATCAACTCAATATAATGAGAACTTAAATAGACTATTTATAATAAAACATAAAAACCCTAAAAGCACATAAAATCCTTGAATAAATTAATTAAATAATTAAAAGATAATAATCAAAGATATTTGGAATATCTCCAAATATCTCGCTGCATCAATTAATGATTGAAAATCATTAAGAATTTGTTGGAAAACAAGAAGTTTTTCAACTTATGCATGTTTTAAAGAAAGGAAGAATCAAAGTCATCATGTGAAAACATATGAAAATCAACATTTCCAAGGTAAAATAGCTCATTGAATATGATGATTTATTTCTTTAACAGACCCCCATATATTATAATATGACCGATCTAAAAGTGAGAATCGGTCCAAGATAAACGAGCATGTATAGTCGTTATCTTGAGAAAGAGAGTAATATGAATCTTATATTAAAAGTTAAAAGGATCCAATATAAAACACATGATCCAAGATGGATATGTTGTTGATCCTACAAAGGGATTCATTTCGAGATGAATAATCTAGAAGAATTATTATCTCGAGGGGGAGAATTAAAGAATCCCACAATTACATTAAATTGATAGTTTTGGTGAATTGACATCCAAAACTAATATTTATCATGTCGAATGAGATAAGTGAAACATCTATAAGATGTTGTGACATGAGATAAGTGATACATCTAGAAGATGATATTCACAATCAATGAGTTTTTAAAGAATTTATTGTAAAACAATGGTGATATTTCCCAACAGGAAATTTGTGGATGTGTGATATATATTATGAATGCTCCTCCACACCATATAAAAATAACATCCATGAGGATGAAGTATATGAGCTGGAAATTAAGAGTCGCTCTAAAAAGCCATCATTGGAGATGTGCTTATTGTAAGATTTGCAATCATAATCTTGATGATAAGATTTCTCTAAGGGAGAATTATGGAATAGTTGGAATACTTGAACAAAAGGATTATGAACCAGAAGTTCAAAAGTTCAAATGATCACTATTCAAATTTATTGCAAATCAAATGATGGGTGAGTTTTATGAAATGAATTATCATTATAAGATCCTCATACGAAAAAATGGACTTGAAGTTCATAGGATAATTCAAGGTGATGAAAATAAATCTCACTCCATATGAAAATGCTCCAATACAAAATATATGTGTTTATGAAGGATGACACATAAAGTCTATGTAAGACTACTTTGGTTCCGAAAATTAAGAAATGATAAAGGAGCAAATATTTATTAATCTCTTCAAAAGGAAAAAAGGAGTAATGAGTCATGATCAGAAATCCCAGGAGGATTACATCCCCGAAGGATCAAAGATGAAATCAAGTACTTGAACAAAATCATTGATAATGATTAAGAGATCTCGATGGGTCATGACAATAAAGTAAATATGGAACCAAAGTCGAAATAAATGTCGACTATAACAATGACATAACGCGCGATGTTATAAATGAGGATCGGAATTCTCCGCTTTGTGGATTAGCGTTGAGAGACATAATTGGCCAATAAAGAAAAGAGACAATCAAGTCTATATTAAACTCGTTTGAGTAACGAGAGGTTTGGACCAGAAGTCTAAATATGAAAAGAGTATTAAGGTATATAAAACAAAATGCATATGAAGTATGGTTTTGTAAAAATACTCAGTGTTGAGAAATATATATGAGAGACTTGAATTACGTCTCATGAGGAAAATGCATGCAAAGTTTGAATTCCTGAAGAATTAATGATATCATAGTAATGTTCTCGAGAACTAAGATCGATCAAACTCTAAAGAGTTATAAACAAAGTAAAAGACCTTGGAAATACCAGAAGTCTTCAGGCATTAAGTTAAACATCTAAAAGATGTTATGTTAAGAACTTCTAAACGAAGTTGAATGTATTTGGTCATAAAGGACCATACTTATGCTGTTAAGCATTCATAGATTTTGCAAATTATACATAGAATTTGCTAGTAATATATATGCAGGATATAATTCATCCCTTATGCGCATATATTGGGATGAGATATGATTAACGTGGGACTATTAGAAATCCCAAATTTTGGTATAAGTTGTTTTTCAGATAAAGAAATTATAAGATCATGTAAATTGAGATTGCAAAACAACAATCTCGTGGTGTTTCCATGTTTATTTCGGAAGATGAAATTCCGAGGGGAGCAACAGAAGAAAACGCATTCATTGAAAGACCTGTTTGAGAAAATGATTATGTGTGAAGATATGACTTCCAGATGAAGTCATGATTATGTTCGCGATTGCACTCTTTTTCTCCTCATCATGGTTTTTATCCCAATGGGTTTTTCCATGGTAAGGTTTTTAACGAGGCAACAAGAACGCGCCAAAAGATAAACATTTGTAGAAGAAGAAAACACTGAAGATCTCTTTGCAAAAGATGTCTATTCCGGAAGATGATGATTTTAGGGGGAGAAATGATGAAATGCGTGGTTGCACTCTTTTTCCCTTATCGTGGTTTTTTATCTCACTGAGTTTTTCCACGAAAAGGTTTTTAACGAGGCAACATCAACAAAACACGCAAAAGAAAGAATTTAGAAGACGGTGTCTACGAAATTTATAAAAGAAGATTATAACCAGTTATTCCAGAGAGACTACGCAATGATGGATAATTAAGGGGGAGTGTTGTATAATCATTGTTGTAATTATCCATTGTGGTAATTATCCATTTGGATAAATATATGGATAAAGATGAACTATATTATATATTATATATTCAAATATTTATAAGTTTTTTCATGTTGAAGTAAACTTATATTATATTATATAGTTAGATATTTATATAAGTTTCTTCATGTTGAAATAAACTTTTTACTATAAATAGGTTCATAACGTTAAACAAAATCATAATGAAGAAACAGTTCATCTCTCTAGCTTTATCTCTCTAGAATTCCCTTAAACATTATATACACATAAAGATACGGTCTATATACTTGATTGTTTTATAACCGTTTAAACTTTATATATTGGTTGTTATTTATTTTTGGTTGACAAAAGATTATTAGGAAACAAGTTGACAAAAAAAAAGATTATTAGGAAACAAACATTCGACTATTTACTTGGTTGGGGAAGCAAATTAATTTAATTAAATATACCATCAAAATCCACACGTACGCATTGTAGCGTCTTTTGACCAAAATTATTGATTAAGCTACCTAACAAATTGACATTTTGTTCTTCAAATTCTACCAAATAATCTTCCCATGCAGTAGATTTATCAAAAAAAAAATTCCCATGATGTTCATTTATTATTTGGTGAGCCGAAAAAACAAATTATTTAATATTTGTAGGTAAAATAATAGTAGTATTAAAGTTTGCTATTACCATGACGACCAATAAAAAATGGGTTTTAACAAAGCATATGGATATGTGTCGTATAGACAGTGGATAAGAGAGGGGTCCTTATTAAAACAGACCATAATTTATTTTATTTTTTTGTCAATCTTTGGGCCACAAATGACCGATCCATTAGCCAAATCTACACTATCGTAGACGCGGAGAATCGATCCCGGGTGGGATGGTGCTACCTGCCTCACGTGGACTTATGACTGCCACTAAACCAAAGTTACTTCCCAAACAAACCATAAATTACGGGATCTTCCATGGTTCTTTACTTGTTATAATTATTTTAATAAAATTCTTATTTTTATAGATTCAAGTTGTTTATTGGATTTAGCATTTTATACATTTTATTATTATTATTTTTTCACATGATATATTTAATTATTTCATTAACACGCTTTACTTCTTTCACTAGACAAACATCTTAACCAGCGATATTTGAGGCAGAAAAAAGTACAAGGTTGCGTGTGTTTCACTCCAAATAAAAAAACCAACCCTAAATAAACACTTTTTATTTAATTTTTACTGCTTATCTTTTTTCCTGTCAAGAGTACTTACTGTTTTACTTGTATCGAATAGGTAAAATTTGGTGGAGTTTTCATCTTTTGGAGTTTATGAGGTTAAAGTTTCACTTTCAGAATCTTTAGAGAAAGAGAGAGAACAAAGTGGAGAAAGAGACTTATGTTTGTGAGAGAGAGAAGAGAACCCACTAAAGCGTGCACGAGAGAGAAAAAAAGGAACCAAAGAAAGAACAAAAAACAACAAAAAGTTTGTTTATTTGTATAAAAATACCACCACTTGTCTTACAATATACCCTTCATTACATCTTTCTTTCTCTCTCTCTCTCTCAATTTTGTAAAAGATTGTTTCTTCTTTAGGTATTTCTCAGGATTTGCTTCTTTAAAGTTTTCTCAGTGAATTGCAGAGGTTTCTTCTTTATCGTACGTATCTTTCTTTGTAAGATAACTTTCTGTGAACTTTGTACAACGAATCATTAGCTCATCAAGCTCAGTTTTTCTTGAATTTTCAAATATTTTTTAAAACTACAGAAGAAACCTTTTTGTGTTATCAATGGAGGGTCGTTCCAGAAACATTGAGATCTCTCCTAAGCTTCTTGATTTGATACCACAAGGAAGAAAATGGTACCAAGAAGCTAATAACAACATAGACCAAGAAAAGAAACTTGAGCTTAGGCTTGGACCACCTGGTGTTGATGAAGAACAAGATTCAACAATGAAGAAGAACAAGAACACAGAAACAGGAATCAAGAAGGAACCAGAAGACAGATCTATCTTCTGTCTCAGTGGAAACCATTACTCTCCTTCCAACAAAACCACTTTTGTTCCTCACATCTCTCAGAAAAGGTGTCTCCTTTATTCACTACTGTTAAAAAATTCTTACTTTTGAGTTTTGACTGTGGATATTCTCTAGACATTATGGACCCATCTTCTGCAAATTCTGTCTTTTACCCTCACGTGTTATACCATGTTTTGCTCTGTTTTACTCTGTTTTGCTCTGTTTTGCTCTGTTTTGCTTTGTTTTGCTCTGTTTTGCTCTGTTTTACTCTGTTTTACTCTGTTTTTGTTTGTTTGATGCTAACATGTTTCTTCTTAATGTTGTAATGGTTTAAAGAACTGCTCCTGGTCCAGTGGTTGGGTGGCCTCCGGTACGTTCTTTTAGAAAAAATCTAGCAAGCACAAGCTACTCTACAAAGCTTGTAAACGAATCAACCCACGAAGCTCAAACCAACAAGAGTGGTGTTTCTGAAAAGCAAATCGAAATCAAGAGAGAAGGAATGTTTGTAAAAATAAACATGGATGGTGTGCCTATTGGTCGAAAAGTAGATCTAAATGCTTATAATAGCTACCAAGAACTATCTTTAGTTGTTGACAAACTCTTCAGAGGCTTACTTGCAGGTTTTAAAAAAATAACTACTTTTGCAAAAATCTGTTCTTTTTGATTCTTGTTTTTGATTGAGATTTGGTTTTGTGTGTGTGTTTTAAAAGCTCAAAGAGATTCATGTAATGGTGAAGGAGAAGAGAAACGTATCATTGGTTTGTTAGATGGTAAAGGAGAATTTACTTTAACTTATGAAGACAATGAAGGAGACAAGATGCTTGTTGGTGATGTTCCTTGGCAGTAAGAATCTTATCCTTTTTCTATGAATCTGATTCAGTGTTTTGCAGAATTAGATTCTTAATTCATATAACAACAAAAACTATAAAGTATCCATCTTTTCTGTTAACTAACTAATCTTGATGTGTGTGTATTATAATTTCAGAATGTTTGTTTCATCTGTGAAGAGATTGCGTGTGATTAAAAGCTCTGAGATTTCATCTGCCTTGAGATGTAAGTTTTGTGTATGTGTTTAGGTTTATGTTTAATTGATTTGTAGAGTGATAATTAAAATAGGTTGTACTTTGTGTTTTGCAGTTGGATGTAACAAGCAAGAAAAGTTGAGAAACTGAATCAGAGTTTTTTAGAAACTTCTGTTTGAATCAGAGTGTCTCACAGTTTTTTTTTTATTTTGTACATCTGGTTTTTGCTAATATATATATGAGATAATCATGTTTTTGTTAAGATCTTATATTATTCCGATTATTAAAGTAAAAATGATATCCATATTTAATAATGAACATTGTCTTTCCCTACCACTTTCTTTGAATTCTTATTATGAGTTTCGAAATTAAAATTATAAGTGAAGAAATTGATCAAATGAAAACCACATAAATCAATACTAATATATCAAGAAAAGATATATGTAGAAAATAATAAATAATAAGCATCTCAACAATACAAAAATTTAGTTTCTGCAAAAGTAGTTAATTTAAATTTTGTTCCAACTTAAGCTATATACCTTTAATCATTAAAAAAGGTAGTACATAAGTTTATAAGTTGAAAACCCAAAAAAGACTCTTTTAGTCTATATCTAATAAATTTGGTGGCTATTATCTTTTTTTGTAGTAGTGCAGAATTTAGCAGCTTTTTTTTGTTCTCACTAGAAATCATTATATATAATAATATATTTTTGCATGTAACACAATTTGCATTATCATCTATACTTGTTGGACCGGCTGAAACATTATTGTTTTCATATTATATAATTAAATACAATCTCAAATAGTAAATGTTACTGCTTAATAATTTTTGTGGGAAAGTATTGTTCAATTTCCTTTTTTTTACCGTAAAAGGTTCTACCATATATAATTTCAATTTGTTATAAGTAAGGTTTAAAGGGTAACGACATAATCAATGTTTATCAAGCGGATGTGTTAGAATTTGTGGCTGGGATTATGGGGAAAATAATGAATACGACATGTGATTAAAATTTTAAAATAAAATACGATAGAAACATTGAATTAAAATAGTCATTTTCGTTGAGACATGCCTAACTCAAAGCAAATGTGGGACTTCTTACTATTTTATTTTTATGTAAAGCGATTTATTATTACATGATTGTGATTTGTAGACTCTTTTTTCTAGCGAATAAATTTAACTTTGAACATATCTTATAGATGATAAAATATAAATAAATGATATTTATACATAGATTTAAGCTTATTTTCTTATGACTAATATTTATTCATCTTTTAAGAATTAAATAGAACCATTCAAATATTTTTAAGATATTTAATATAATTCCAATTCCGTCCATTGCGTAATAAGGCTCAATATCGGCAAAAGACGGCATAGCGTTTCTAAAGCTTTTTCTTCAGACTGTGTGCCGTTTTATCCTAAAATGGGCCTTACAAGTTAACAGACTTTGGCCCAATATAAACTCTTTCTTCTTAAACAAATTCACAAAACTACACCCTTTCGACCCTCTTTACAAAACTATTCCTAATTTAATCTTTTCACACATTTACACCCTTTCAAAATTTTAAAAGTTTGATTTACCCTTTTAAAAATTACCAAAATTAAAATATTTTCATTTAGGTTCGCTAATTAGTGTTTAGGGTATAGTATTAAGGGGTATGATTGTGTGGGTAGAGTTTATTTGGATTTAATTTTGAATGCTTATAGGTAGTTTTGTGAAGTATTTTGGAAATGGTGTAGTTTTGTGAAATATAATTCAAATGGTGAAGTTTTGTAATTCTCACTTCTTTTGACGATAATACAGTTTTAAAGTTTTAAATGCAACCAACGATAATTTGGTAGCACCTAAAAAAATGTATTTTAAAATGTTTTTTAAGTGTGGATGAGCAAGTGGCCCAATGGTAGTCACCTCTGCATCTAATCGCATAACTCGGGGTTCGAACCTCGCCGCTCTCAGTTGGGAGAGAACTACTTAGACACTAGGCTATGATGGAAAAAAAAATAATACTAATAAATAGCAATGCCTTTCTGATGTAGCGGAAGATACGATAACACACAACTCAACCAAGGGATTCAAGAATCCACACTTGAGACCTGCCATGCTCAACCAATGGATTCCAGAGAATCCTCACTTGGGACCTGCTTCGCTCAATCAAAGGATCCGTAAGGATCGTTTGAGACCGGTCTTCTTGTATTGATGAATCTAATCAAATCAATAACAAGGATTCGAAGAATCTCTTCTCCCAAAAGCTAAAAGCTCTATTTTATTAATTAAATCAACAACTGAATACAAACTTAGGCCTAAACGGCTTATTTATAACAATAGAAAACCCTAAAAACACTTTAAACTAATAAAGGAAAATAATTATATTATTAAATATTATTTATAACAATAGAAAACCCTAAAAACACTTTAAACTAATAAAGGAAAATAATTATATTATTAAATAATAAATAAAGGAAATAATAAAGATATTTGGAGATATCCAAATATCAATCTACATCATTCTCTCCGTCGAAGAAAGATTCGTCCTGAATCTTAACTCCGGTCTTCGAGCTGAGTCCCTGATTCTTCTTTCTTTTCTTCCACTGAGAAAACTTTCATGCACGAGTAAAATATGTTGTTGAGGTTTCAACACGGATTTTGCACGAAACAAGTCTGACACGGATTTTGCACGAACTCGATAAGACACGAATCTTGCACAAACCTGATCTGAAACAATTCTTGCACACATTGGATTATCAAAAATATTGTCTGGGAAAACAAAATCGATAATCACGACATCTTCTTCGTAAACATCGTAGATAGGATCACCATAAATCTCTCTGTAGATCTTATGGTTATCTTCTCTTTGAACAAAGAGACTTTCGTCTCCGATGGGATAAAAACTGTCATCCATCATGACAACCAGAATCGTTCTTCGATTAAGAAATCAAAGAAACGCGGCTTTGATACCAACTGATGTAGCGGAAGATAAAAATAAACACAGCTCAACCAAGGGATTCAAGAATCCACACTTGGGACCTGTCAGCTCAACCAAGGGATTCCAGAGAATCCTCGCTTGGGACCTGCTTCGCTCAATCAAAGGATCCGTAAGGATCGTTTGAGACCGGTCTTCTTGTATTGATGAATCTAATCAAATCAATAACAAGGAACGAAAATACTCTTCTCTCAAAAGCCAAAGCTCTTTATTAATCAATCAAATCTGAATTACAACATAACTCTAGATGACATATTTATAATAAATATTGAAAGCCCTAGAATATTCCAAATAAGAAAAGGAAAACATCTTATAATAAAATAACTAATAATGTAAATATAAAGATATTTGTAAATCTTCCAAATATCTCTCTGCATCATTCTCTCCGACGAAGAGAAGATTCGTCCCGAATCTTAACTGCGGTCTTCGATATGAAACTCATAGTCTTCTTCTTCTGCGGAAAAGAGACGCCTATGATAGGATAGATGTTTCCGAACAACATGACATCCATAATCGTTCTTCGATTGAGAAACCAAAGAGACACTGGCTCGATACCAACCGATGTAGCGGAAGATACGATAAACACAGCTCAACCAAGGGATTCAAGAATCCACACTTGGGACCTGTCAGCTCAACCAAGGGATTCCAGAGAATCCTCGCTTGGGACCTGCTTCGCTCAATCAAAGGATCCGTAAGGATCGTTTGAGACCGGTCTTCTTGTATTGATGAATCTAATCAAATCAATAACAAGGAACGAGAATACTCTTCTCTCAAAAGCCAAAGCTCTTTATTAATCAATCAAATCGAATTACAACATAACTCTAGATGACATATTTATAATAAATATTGAAAGCCCTAGAATATTCCAAATAAGAAAAGGAAAACATCTTAATAATAAAATAACTAATAATGTAAATATAAAGATATTTGTAAATCTTCCAAATATCTCTCTGCATCATTCTCTCCGACGAAGAGAAGATTCGTCCCGAATCTTAACTGCGGTCTTCGATATGAAACTCATAGTCTTCTTCTTCTGCGGAAAAGAGACGCCTATGATAGGATAGATGTTTCCGAACAACATGACATCCATAATCGTTCTTCGATTGAGAAACCAAAGAGACACGGCTCTGATACCAACTGATGTAGCGGAAGATACGATAAACACAGCTCAACCAAGGGATTCCAGAATCCACACTTGGGACCTGTCAGCTCAACCAAGGGATTCCAGAGAATCCTCGCTTGGGACCTGCTTCGCTCAATCAAAGGATCCGTAAGGATCGTTTGAGATCGGTCTTCTTGTATTGATGAATCTAATCAAATCAATAACAAGGAACGATAATACTCTTCTCTCAAAAGCCAAAGCTCTTTATTAATCAATCAAATCTGAATTACAACATAACTCTAGATGATATATTTATAATAAATATTGAAAGCCCTAGAATATTCCAAATAAGAAAAGAAAAACATCTTAATAATAAAATAATTAATAATGTAAATATAAAGATATTTATAAATCTTCCAAATATCTCTTTGTATCACTTTCCGTAAATGGTAACACTATAAAAACGCTCTATACAGTGGAAAAAATTTTCTCCGACATAATCTTTAAACATATAGAACACTAACGAATATTTCTTGTAAGACGATAGGATCATAGGAAGATTTGGCCCACGTTAAGAAAAAGTAGTAAAAGATTCTTCGATATATTTCATCTGTTAACAGTATAGGGTCATCATGACTATACCTTATCTACAAAATGAAATAAAACAATATAAATGTATTAATATATGTATAAGTTATAAGAGCATGTGTATTGGTGTTTCTTAAAGAGATCTTAGCAGGTGGACCCGTTAAATAGTTAAGATCTGGATCTTATATTTCCTATTTAAGATCCGGATCTTAACTATTTAGTGGGCCTTTGGATACGTGGCGAACTATGATTGATGGGTTTTTAATTATTTTATTTTTGTTTTATTTTAAACTAACTGTTCATGGGTCCCAATGAATAGTTAAAATTTTTTGAGGGTTTCTCTGTTGGTTATTCATGTACCAAACCCTTACATTTTAGGCACAACGAATGTTTCAATACACATCATTAATCCCCGATTAATTATAAATTATTGTTGTGAATATATAGGTGGAAATATAAATTTTAATTATATAAATAAAATGAAAATATGGGAATTGAGAAAGTGAACTCAAGGAGGCAAGATTCTCCAATATATATATATATATAAATAAAATAATCAAGTGGAAACGCCCATAACTGTTGAAAAATATATTATTATTTGTTTCTAAAGTATAATGAAATTTTGTGTTGAATATTCATTCTCCAATTTCTATCCCACTTAACTCTCCCGCATGATGACTCTTTGTACGATGATGTCATTAATTTATACTATTGTATAGTTTGTATATGACATGATAATTGTATGAACAGATTGTTATTACATCTTTGGATAATACAAAATAATGTAACAACAAAAAGCCAAAATAAAAAGAACACAAAAATGGAGATGAGTCTTTCAACACAATGTATATACACAGTAGTTCTTTATTTTACTATTTGTAAAGCCTTTTGTTTCAATGAGAATAGAGGTTTTTTATTAAAATGTGTGATACGTACGTAGCAATATGATTGCTCTAAACAATAAGACAAAAGGAAGCATTATAATGTGTAGCTACGTATAAAACATGATAAGGAAAAAGATAGTAAAAAATAATAAATTTTTTCAAGTTGTGATGGACCTATCGAATTACTTATGTGCTCATATTGTAAATGTATAATCATTGAGTTATATGAAAATAATGTTTTGTGAGTAAATGGTCACTAAGCAATCAAGTGCTTCTAGAAACATCATTGCGACATATAATATACTTATTAACTTGTTCACTTCATTGTTTAAATTTTGATTCATAACTTTGCTATATGCTCTTCTATATGTATATATTTGTAAGTTAAATTATGGTTTGAGAAGGGTAGTATTGTAAGTATAATAAAACAACAAGGAGATTTTTGAAAAGAGGACAAGACTCATGTCTTCTTATTGGTGTGTAACTACTTCTTGCTATTGAAGCAAAAGAGACAAAGTAAGTGTAATAGATTTGGTAAGGAAGAGGAAGAAGCAGCAGAAACAGAGGTTCTTGAGAGATGGCCTGAAGAAGATAATCTTTAGATAGTGCCAATGTCATAAAATGGGTCCCTATGGCACACAGGGTTAAGTCAGGCAAAAAAGAAGGTAATAAATTGTATATGTTTATATATAAATTTCATATAGTTTAACGTTAATTAGGATGATTATTTGGATACATCCTTGTAATGTATGAATTAGCACATATGTGGTGCTTAAAGGTCACTTTAATTATGTTCTTAAATATATACTAAAAATGGTTCTTTACATGATTGTCACATTGTTCATGATAATCAAATTTAACCCATATTGTTTAGACAAATGTATTGTTTAGTTGTTTACTAGTATTAAGCTTGTTGGATTGGTATGTCGAGCTTTTCGTATTCGATATCGAATGTATATTGGTGCTTTCTATTTAAATGTTTGTGAGTTTTTAATTATCTTAACGAAAATTTTAGCACTATGGGTTTCAAGAATACAATTTCGCAGTTTCGAATATGCATTTTTATTTTAAAAACTAGCCTCGTGAGATCTTTTTGTATAATACAAATTTGAAGCATTTTCGGTCAAGTCGGTTTGCAAACTAAGTAAGCTTTGAGATATTTTCAATGTGACTTTCATTGATTTGAAACTTCTTTTACTTTCCACCGCAAGTAAAAAAAAATACCATTTGTAGCCAACACAGAAGTAAAAGACAAAATGTGATGTTTGAAATGAATGTGTAATATGTAGGAAAACTGTTTAATTCTTAGTTTAGTAATAAAAAAATTGCACTTGAAGATATTAAGGGAAGCAAAGCCCAAGTGGTACAATGTCAAATTAAGCCCATTGTGTGTTAGGGTTTCTATCAAATATTTTCATATAAATATCTTATGTAATGTGATTGAGAAACTTAACCTTTGAGAGTTGCAAAACTCTCCATTTCATCTTATAATATAACATTTCAAAACACTTTGATTCTTGGTGACAAACACAAGTAATCTCTTCTTTAGTTTTCTTTATAATAAAGCTCTATGAGCTATTTCTATTTCATATTTTAGTATTTTCAATAAGCTCTTTTAGAGCATGAATCCATATATTGGATTATCTTACAGAAGAATAATGAAAACTATAACATTTAAGAAAATAACCTTAACCGAAGCTAATATGTTTTTACCAAATGTATATAATTTTTGGTACCGTGAAATTCAATTCCCATAAGGACTCTAGAATCTAAAACTAGCATGACTTTATTATACCCCAAAAAACAAATAAATCCACAACCAAAAAGTACAAAGAAGAAAGTTAAAAAGTACATTGTTTCACAAAATTAATTTCATTTTTCGAGGTATATATAAACCCAATACCTTCTTTGATTGGTACCAGAAACTCATCATTAAGTCATAAAGTTTCCAACTTTTTTGTTATATTTTCCAGATTCACATAAGCCATACTTTCATCATTAGCATAAACCTAAACCCATAATGATGGAAAAATAGCTTGGTCAACGTTAGTCAACGAAGACCATATTTAATATTTGGTTTTGCATTATGCAATTGATTATCTTTTTCGAATTATAAGAGAAATAATGCAATCATTCCATTTTCAAAAACTAAACTTGATTTAGAAACTAGTCAAATATCATGCCATAGTTAATGCAATTAGCTTAATTGTTGCCTTCACACCAAATTAAAACGGATACATTAGTGTTATATTGCAAAGTTCATTAGAGGGTATATTTTAATTAGCATTTTAAAATTAAATGACATTATGGGTTGAGGAGGAGAAAATGGGATAATTAAAATTAATTAATGACGTGAATTACGAGAAGGGTATCTCTAAAATCGAGTAAGAACACAATGCTCCATAAAAACATTTTTTTTATTTACTCATTTGTAAAATTGTTGAAGGCAGAGAATACACCACTTTTTGAATTTTTGTAAGGTGCGTTTATTAATTTGTGAAAAAATAATTAAAATGTGTATTAGTTTTACTCTGTTCGACTTCATTGTTTGTCTGCAGATCCGTGTTCTGTTGTGTTTGATTTTATAATTTTCTTTCTAGTTTTTGCATATTTTTAAAAATAAATTAATACGAACTAATAAAATATAATTAGACCGCTCCATCTTTTGTCTCTCCCATGACATCATTTTGTCTTGTAATTCAGTTCTTCACGAGGTTGTGTCAGAATTTTTTATATTTTTTTTTACTCTTATTAACTTATATAATTTTGTTTTTAATCCTATCCTTTTCAAAACAATAATTATTCACTGCCCTAAAATCTAGACACTGTGTAAAAAATATTCTGTAAAATCCGTATAATCATTTTCGGATATTATCTCTTTTATTTTATTTTTATAAATAATGATTTTTTCAAATTTCTGAGTAATGATTTTACAACTACTGTAGTCAGGTCATTGAAAATAAATCCAAGGTATCTTCAAATGAAATAACTGTTCGTCTCTTAAATACAAAAAACTTGAAATAGTATAAATTCTTTTTAATTATAATATTCTTCTTTATCGAGCAACTAATAAATTATAAAGTTTTAATTTGCGGAGAAAAGTAAGACGTACTTGTACCTTCAATATGACGCTTAAATTTTAAAATAATTGTTTAATCTTTTGAATTAAAAATAAGTTACCTTAAATTTGAAGCTAGATCGTATAATCAAAAGGTTAAGTCTTTACCAAACGGTGCATTATAAAACAAAAATTCTCCATAACAAATGTACAAAAATAGTTTAATTTCTATAATCAACTTATTGTCCTTTTTCGAGTTTAAATTCAAATAATACTTATATATAATAAATTTTGTGAACCTGATATATATATATATATATTTTTCAAGAATATATCCCATCTCTCTCTCTCTCTTGCTTGAGTTTCTCTTATCTTCTCTCTTTAATTTTTTAACAGCTTCTTTCACTAAAACATCACATTGTATCTTCAGTTTCAGTGCCAAAAAATAATTATTTCTCCTCTCTATTTTTATGATACAAAAAGTTCTTATAGATATTTGTGACTCATCAAACTCTGTTTCTTTGCTCTTTAAAAATCGTTAAAAATCACATCTTTGACAGTTCTTGAAATTTAAAGAAAAGATGGGCAGAGCGGCAAGATGGTTCAAGGGCATTTTTGGTATTAAAAAGAGTAAAGAGAAAGAGAATCGTCTCTCCGGCGACGGAGAATATTCCAGTGAGTCCAACGTTCACCGGAAAGTTCTACAAGCTGACTCTGTTTGGCTAAGAACTTACTTGGCGGAAACAGACAAGGAACAGAACAAACACGCGATTGCGGTTGCTGCAGCAACAGCCGCCGCGGCAGACGCAGCTGTTGCAGCGGCGCAGGCAGCTGTAGCTGTCGTCAGGCTAACGAGTAACGGAAGAAACGGCGGATATTCCGGCGGGAAAGTAGCTTACGGGACAAAAATGGAGCGGTGGGCCGCCGTGAAAATCCAATCAGTCTTCAAGGGCTATTTGGTAAATTCATACAACTTCAAAATAAAAACTAATTTTTTATAAAATTTCATTACAAAAGATCGAATTTTGCCATGTGGGTATCGTTTAGATTCGACAAAACTCGAAAGAAAGTATGTCTGTACTTTACTTGCATCTTACACATCTTCGTTAATGTAACAGTACACAACACACACCTTTTGTTAATTAATTTTCAAGTAAATAAAAAATTGAATCTTTATTGTTACTTATTAGTGGGTCTAATTTTTTTTTTTATTTTATTATTGGTTTTAAATAGGCGAGAAAAGCGTTAAGAGCTTTAAAAGGTCTAGTGAAGCTACAAGCTTTAGTAAGAGGATACTTAGTTCGCAAACGCGCGTCTGAAACGCTTCATAGCATGCAAGCTCTCTTTAGAGCACAAACTAGCGTTCGCTCTCAACGCATTAACCGCTCTCTTACCAAAGACAACAACAACAGCAACATATATCATCCTCGTCATTCACTTGTAAGTATAACAATAACAATTTAATTTAAATACTATTTTAATTATAACATATGGTTTGATTATTTATGTTATTATTATATAATAGGAGAGGTATGATGATTCAAGAAGTGATATACATAGCAAGAGAATATCAATCTCTGTTGAGAAACAGAGCAGCAACAACAACAACAACAACACTAATTATGATGAGACAAGTCCTAAGATTGTGGAGATTGATACTAATTACAAGACGAAATCAAGATCAAAGAGAATTAATTTAGCCGTGTCCGAATGTGGAGATGATCATATAATCTACCAACAAGGTCAAGACTTTGAATGGAGTTTTCAAGGAGATAAATGTAAATTCGCAACCGCTCAAAACACGCCGCGATTCTCTTCTTTAACGGCTAATAGCAACGGTTACTATCACGCGCCGCCTTCGCCTGCGAAAAGCGTTTGCAAAGACGCTGTTTTTAGACCGTGTTATCATGGTTTATCGATGACGCCGAGTTACATGGCTAATACGCAGTCGTTTAAGGCTAAAGTGCGTTCTCATAGCGCGCCGCGACAGCGTCCCGATAGGAAAAGGTTGTCTCTTGACGAGATTATGGCGGCTAGGAGTAGCGTTAGCGGCGTGAGGATGGTTCAAACGCAAACGCAACCGCGGAAAGAAGAGAAACGTTCTTCTTATTCGTATAATCATCAGTTTCTACAAGACGCTGATTTTAGATTCTATAATTAGAAAGAAACGTCTTTTCAATGTCCTTAAAGAAGATCACGTCATTGCTTTTGACTTTTCATTTAGGACTTCTTTTTTATAATATTTTTTAGTTTTATTTTCTACCTTTTTAATTTTTGTAAATTTTTGCTTTTAAAATGTTAAATTTGCTTCATTTTTAATGCTTTCTTTGTTTATGATGAATTTAGGTTTATACACATTAGAGAAGGAAGAAACTTACCAAATTTTCTTATGAAAGAGTACTAAACAAAAATATTAAAACGGTAATTGAATTTAGGTATTGGTTATTGGAGAATTTGAAATTCAAAGATGTGAATAATAGATAAAGATATTATTAACAAATAACTTATGATGACGAAATGAGGTTGAAATTTGCAATAAATAATGAATCCATGTAGGCGTCAGAAAAGTACGATATGACGTTATCATTATTATGATTTTTTTCAAAATCTTTTGTAATATTTTCTATATCTAATCTTTTTTAAAAAAAAAATCACCAAGGAATATAATTGTTTACGTCATCATATTCGTTTTTCTGAAACACAAAAATTAAATTAATTTAATATTTCAACGGCTTTTGATAAGCTCTATTTACCATGTCAAAGTAAAAAAAAGACAAAGGAAGGAAGATAAAGCTCTATTAACCTCGTAATGTGTCATAAAGATTCTCTAATTACCTATTAATTAAGGTTTTGTTATAGTTTAGACTTTAGACTCTAGACGAATATGCTTTTACTTTTCAAAATAAATCGAGGTTTAACATTGAGATCAAATATTCATCACACTTTTATTTAATTCCTATCTTGTCAACGATCACATCACACTATTTAAGACACATATTAAAGCATTTAATTTGAAAGTTTCTTCAATTAATTTTACACCAGATTAGCCAAGATATTATGTTTTCCATATTCTTTGTTACAAAAATATTTCTCATTAATCTAATTAAACTGATTTAAGAAAAAAACTCAATTTTGAACAATATAACACTGGTTTTTAGGTTGATTAATGAATATTACTAATCCATGATATTAAGAAACAATAGTTAAAGAAACTATTGATAACTTAAAAAAACTAATAGAATTATGCATGAGAAGCTAATAAGATGAGAAAAATTCACAAAACTACCCCATTTCCTCCTCTGTTTCACAAAACTCTACCCAATATATCTTAATGCCTATGACTAAATCATCTCAAAATATATATTAAAAGCTTAGAAAAAGAGTAAAAAAGTAGGTAAATGTAACAATCATTATTCAAGAACCGAATCAGAAGAAACAAAAAAATTTGTTAGAGATCATGGACGTAATTTATCGCCATTTTGGATCTCTCTAACAAAAAAAAGGAAGAAGCTCTCTTTTATTTTACAAGACCAACTCTTTAAAGATCTTTTTGCTTTTTGATGTTTCAAGAAAATTTGCTGCTTACGTAGTCATAGCTTGGCACATTCAACACTGCAACAAAATTTGATTAAAAAACCAAATGTCATTATAGAAAAAAGAATTTTAAAAAACAAAGTGTGATGATTTATATTGTTAATTATACCTTCTCCAAAAGATGCCATTGTTAAAGGCTTGGCTATAACCTTGCCAGTGAAATCAGCAATGTCCTTTAATGTAAGTTGGTCAACTATCTTCAAGAACTGGTCAACCGGTTTCCTGCAAATACCACGAAACCCGGTTATAAGAAAATCCCGGTTAACTAAAACTCGGTTTAGAGGTGCAGAGAAATGTACCTCTCTCCATATGTAAGTATCTGTCTACCTATGTCTTCTGCTACAATCATCTGTGCACATCAGACACAAACTATTTCAATTCCCATTACAAAAACATATCTTATAGCTTACAAAAAGGACTACGGGAAGGGTATCGGAGACCAAACCCGTGATTCAAGATTCATCAGAATCGCGGACTTTGTTGCTGCCTTGGCGCGATCAAGATGTTTCTGGTTAACTGCCAAAAATCACATATATGTGTATATATGTTAATAAATGGTTAAAGAAAAGGAAAGAGCAAAGTTTACAAAACCTTTTCCTTCAGCAACAGCTTTCATTTCACCAGCTACTAATTCGATTCCCTTTGCGGCAAATTCAGGGCTCTGCAACATTAAAAAAAACATGTAAAGCATGAAGGAGATACCATGTTTATTTTAAAACCAAGACTAATAGAAGTCGGTGCAAAACTTACCGTGCAACCGTAGATTCCAAATAATCCGGTGTTGTTAAAGATGCTAGTGAATGCTGTGCATGATTGAACCTGCCGATACTCGTTCAAGATACGGAGATCTGCATATATCCACACACATTACAAAACATACTTATCTTTTGAAAACTAGAAGGAAGCGCGAGTCATCAAAGAGACTTACAGAGCCAAGAGTGCATTCCCTTTCCAGGGCCTCCTGCAGAGAATGAGCCACCTCCTCCCATAAGCATCTATACAATAGATTTTACACAGTTAAAGCCCTTTACATGTGAAAGATCGAGTAATGTATTTGAGTTAGGTACCTGAAGAACAGTGGAAATAACAGCTTCCTTCTCGTTATCCCATCCTGGCACTCCAAAAGCAAGCGCAAAGTGTGTAGCCTGAGAATGTCGAAAAAAAAACAGAAACAAAGAGCCAAATTTTTTTAATTAGCGACATTCATTGAAAGGGCGCTGTGTCATAAGAGTAGTACCTCTCCACCAGTATGCTGACGGAAATCTCCACCGACATATTGAGACTTAGGCTCCGCTGGTCTTGTTACATTAGGAAGGTCAGAAAGCAATGGCTCAATAACTTTTAAAAGTTCTTCATGTTCAACACCACTAGCTGCTACCACCATTTGCGAAGCAGTGTAGTTCTCCTGAAAATTTCAACAGACGCAATATAACTAACTAAAAGCTAATGACCCTTTATTATAGTGAAAGAATGTCATGATATTGAATTAATTGTGGTCTTACAGAAACAAACTCCTCCAAGAGGTCCCCGGTCAATCCACTAATAGCAGATTCAGGTGCATACAATGGATTTGCCAACGCGCCAGAGTAACCAGCGGAATGTACCGCCTCCAAAAGAAGACCCATTGGATTCTTTGCGAGTTCTCCTATCTCCACTTTCACTTTCCTGAGCTGCCGAGAGAAGAAAACAACATAAACACATTGTCATAAAAATGCTTTGCTTTGGTTTGATTTTTGTGAGATTGATGGAACTTAAAGACGAAATTATAAACCTCTTCGTTCACTTCCCAATCCAAGAAAGCGGGATTTCTCACACTGTCGACAAGCACTTCAACCATTTCCGGAACATAGGTTTTGAGAGCATCGATCGTGTAACCCATTTGTTCTCTTGATGCAGAGGCCGAAGTATTGGCTCCAATAGCCTCAATTTCTCTTACAAGACGGAGATGGCTCCTGTTCAATGTACTCTTGAAAGCCATCCTTTCAAGCAAGTGTGTCGCTCCACGGAAAGAAGGCGACTCGTAGATGGAACCACAATCAACGTACAAACCAATAGAAGCTGCTGGATTCTGAAAACCAAAACATTCACCAAAAACATAATCATTTAGCAATTTCGATAAAGATTAAAAGCGAGAAGTCGATTGTGGGCATTATTACTAGAAGAAGCTTGATCTCACCGGAGACATCTCAGATGCGATTTTCAGACCATTAGGAAGAGTAGTGGTCTTAAGTTTGCTAAGCTCGACATTGTCAGCGAGTGGCGGTGGAAGAGAGACACCACTCAAGGGTATGTCCAGAGAAGGAACCGAGCTAGAGGACCCTCCAGTTAGCCAGCTGGTTAAACCGGATGTCGTCGAAGGGTTCGTTGCAACAGCACTTGAGCTCGCATAGCGTGATACCCTGAAACTGCGGTTAAGACATCCCTACAAAATAGACAAATGGCTTTTTGTCTCTAATTCAAAGGGTAAAGAAAGAGTAGAACAGAACAAAATCAAACACATCTTCTCTATCAAAAAAACCTCCAAATGTAAAAACGAATAAATTGGCGATTACTATTGCAAAAAAAAATGAAAACTTTCGAAACAGAGATCAATACAAAACCCAAAGAGAGAACATTTAATGTGTCATGGGGTTTCTACGAATATAGATCTACAGGAAACCATAAACACCGAATCATACATATTGTCTCAATGGCTCGTGTCTGAATAAAGATGGAGATAAGAGATTGACCTTAAGGGACTTGGCTCGTAAAGCTGCCGTGCGATACATGGGTGATCTCTGATAAGCTAGATCGGGCTGAAGCGTGCCGGTGACGGTGGCTGACGACACAAGGTTAGAGAGAGAGGCTCGAGTCAGTGGTGGAACAGAGACGAGAGAAGAGAGGCTGATTAAAAGAAAAAAAGGCTTTTTACTTTTTTTTATTTTGCGAATTTAATGGATCGTGTAAATGCTTCTAATATGTTATAATGGGCCCATGAGATATAATGGTTCTGTCTGAAAATATGTTAGTAAATGATATCTTTAAAGCCCATAAGGTTATGAGCCTATCTATTGCTGTTTGATAATTCACTAATTCTCCAGTGTGATGTTAATGTTAGAGCATCTGCAGTGATAGTTTTGCAAGTTGAGTTTTTTAATTATAATATTAATACTTTTAATATCGAAGAATTCACAAAACTACATCCTTTTGACCTTTTTTTATAAAACTATACCTAATTTAATTTTTTCACATATTTACGCTCTTTCAAAATTTTAAAAACTTGATTTACCTTTAAAAAATTACCAAAATTAATTTTTTTTCATTTAAGTTCGCTAATTAGTGTTAAGGGTATAGTATTAATGGATATGATTGTGTGGGTAGAGTTTATTTGGATTTAATTTTGAGTGTTTAAATGTAATTTGTGAATTATTTTTAAAATAGTGTAGTTTTGTGAAATGTAATTTAAATGGTGTAGTTTTGTAATTCTACCTTTAATATTATAATCATGGATCTTTAAGATGGGTTAAGCGAGAAGCGCATGTACATTTTAAGCACTATAATAAAGATTAACCTTATTTAAATTGTATTTAAATTATTTTATTTTTTTATCTTAGAGACCCACGAAAAACCATTAGTGGAAATTGGTTTTAAATTATGAAATTAACCAAGACAGCACATTGTCTATATTATTTAAAAAAATACAAATATTGATCATGTGTTTCACGAGTATGTAATAAACTAATTAATCTCCTCTATCGTATCAATTTCGGTTAAAACAAAAAAAAAGCAATTTATTTGGTTTAACAATAGAAAGCATGAATCAAACTTACATGAAAACATGAAATCAACATTACAAAAAAAAACCCAAATGGACTGAAAGATCATATTGCATCACACACACACACACAGAAATCAAAAATCATCACAAACTTTCATCATATCAAACGGCGGCGTTTTCAAAGCTTTAGATGAATATTCAATCCCAAAATAGAAGCATCAATATTAACCAAACCACCAGAAGGAAACAAGTGATCATTTACTCCATAAAAGTAGAGATCACCATGCCTTTCATTGTTTTGAGCTTTCCCACCAAACATTATTAGCCCTTTCTTACCATCAATATTCCCTATAGTCGAAGCCGACCATCCCCTACTACTCGGCGTCTCCTCCTCTTCACCTACCTTATCTAGCCTCTCCCACTTCAAAGTCTCTGTGTCCAAAGCAAAAGTCCCATCAATCAATTGCCCCGGACCCACATGAGCAAGTGGGTCCATAGCTATCTCACCACCAAATATCACTATATGTTTCCCGACAACCGCGCTAGCGAAAACGCTTCTCCCCGATGGCTTCTCACCGATCGTTTCGACTTCTGTCCACGTGTCTTGGACAGGATCGTAGTAATGAACATCGTCTACTTCGCATCCGTTGAATCCATAGACCACCCAAACTTTCCCTTGAACCACTTGGAGCCCTGCTCCTCCTCTTATGCTAAAAGACTCTTTAGGCGTTGCGCATTGAACCCATTTTTGCTCGGGGACGTTGTACTTGTCTAGCGTCTTGAGACGTTCCGTGGCGCTCACGCCACCGAAGACGTACACGTTGGTCTCATCAGCTGCCATGGAGTGGAAGCTACGTGGAGTTGGTCCTTCTTCGAGGGGAGTCAACAGTTTCCACACTTTCTTTGTCGTGTCGAACGAGTAGAAACCGTTGTACTGTCGAGAAGCGTCTCTGCCTCCAAAGACGTAGAGAGCTGTCCCGATGGAAACCATTCGGACTCCTAGGCAAGAGAGGTGTGGAATATCTCCTGTGGCTGGAGATATTGACCAGGTTTTGGTTTCGAGGTCGAAGACGTAGAGATGTTTGTCTATAGGTTGGTTTGGTATGAACTCGCCACCAAAGGAGTAGATCTTGTTGCCTACTTGTGCTATTGCATGTGAGCATCTTAGCCCTGGTCCCTCTCCTTTTTGCTCCAACTTGTAAAATTTATAAATAATAATTAAATGTTAATACTTTAAAGTATGTTTTATTTTGAGAAATTATAGAGTATATAGTATATATGATTAGTACACACGGAAAGTTTCCTCCCACGAGATCTTGCTATATTCTTTTTATTAAAGTCAAACTATAGGATTAGTAAAGTCAAACTTAATTTTGTCGCTTAATTAAGTCTATATGTATTACTCTGAATGCATGTTATAAACTTATTTCGTTTTCACGTTATGTTTTTGCGCTTTCTATATAATACTAAAAAACTTAACTATTTTGTTTGTATATCGTCTTAACTATACTTAAAATTCGTTTTTTCTTTATTGGTCTGTATATATATATATATACCTTGATCCACTTTCCCTGCAATTCAAGAGTGGTCGTCTTCGAAGAAACATAGGCACCAAGTGAGTGTAAAACATCGCTAGAACATCCATGAAACCCAACGATCTTGCCGCCTTGTAACACAAACTTTACACCCGATTTGGTTCCAAACATCGGCGAGGTTATTCCTTTGTAAGTCTTGAACGTAAGAGCCGTGACTCTTTCTGGCTCATGGTAACCTTCCACGTACACAATATAGTCATCCCTATCAACCACAAACTGCAAAAAAAAACAAAAAAAAAATATTATAAATACAAAAACATACTATAAAATATATAGGACACTCTTGACATAATCTCAACGTAACGTAAAATAGCACCTCCTCGAGTTCAAACGTTGTCTTAGTGCCATGTTCATCTCCAACAACAACATGATGTAAACCATTTTGATACTCAAACTTGACCAAAGCTATAAAACCATCTTCGCCTTTCGCTGAGTGTATTTTTCTAACACCGTCGAAAGCACCATCATCCCATGCATCTCCTTTTGTACAACCCTTTGCTTCTATCTTTTTCGCCATCTCGATATAGTTTGCTAGCTTTTTAATCTTGCTTTATATTACCTGTAAGTTGTTACAAACACATATATTGTTTATACCGTTGGTATATTAATATAGTATACTATATAAACCTAGCTGAATAATATGTATGGGAGAGAGAGAGAGATGTGGAGAAAGCTAACCTTAGAAGAATGTAATGTAATGCTTTGCGGTGTGTGGTTTCAGTACAAGAAAATGCTTGGGTATTTATTGACTTATGGAAGTTGACTTTGACTTATTTTTTTGGTATATTCTATTATATCGTGACTCTCGAGGCATTTAATTAAACTACGTGCATGAGACTATGAGAGAGAGAGAGATTTTCACATGTCTTGTATAATTGTAGTGATCGGTATAAAAAATATTATAGCGATGCAATTGGAATTCTTTTAATCGTATCTTTCTTTTTCGTTAGCTGTACATGATGTTTAAAGTTTAGACTATTCATATTAATTACATGCAGATCACGAAAATTGATAAAATATTTTATATGGATATTGATTTTCTCTACCACGCAAATATTGGTCTTCCTCCAAAAAAATCCATAATGAACCAAAATACATCAACGCCCGGTTCGATTACATCAAGTTGGAAATTATTTATTTATTTATTTGATATTGACTGTATTTTTTGTGTTCACATTTACTATAATGATTGAGATGTCTGATTATTCTATTACAACTATTGACATTTGTAATTATTTAATTTACACAACTTGAATTTTATTAAAATAACGTTTCAGATTGCCTACCTCGATCGTCTATGATCAACGGTTGATGTTGTTCTAAAACTTGCTCGCCTAGCCGATTACTCCCCCGAGGTTCCGATATTCAAAGGTCGTCCGTGTTGATTAAGTTTTTCGCTGCGTAAATTTAATGACTTGAATAACGACGTATAATTCTATAAAATTTTGCATAATCAAGTTAATTTTTGACTATTTTCTGACTAATTGATCAATTACATTTAAATTTTATAAATTTTTTGATAATTTATTAGTTTTAGAGGTTAATAACAATATAAATGATAATAAAAAATCAATATTAAGTGAAAAAATATATATATGAAAATATAAATTTATCCAAAAATTACTCCCCGATTACTCTTCGATTTTTTCGTTAGGCGTTAGGCCCTTCATGCCCGCACGCGTAGCGCCTAGCTAGAGCCGTCTCAAAAAAAAAATAGTCTTCGGCAAAATACAAAATATGGACCTTTTTAATCAAATTACTTTGTAGCATGTGCCTTTTTAGTTTTGAAAAATAGTACAATAAATAATTTTGAACCCTTTCTATCACGTTATTTTGTAACATGTATATTTTTTACTTTTAAAGAAATAACACATAAAAAAATTTGGACCCTGGATCTTGGTCAAATGTCCACCTTGCCATAGTGAAGAGCCGGACATGCGCCTAGCGAGTTCTAGAACCTTGATTTTATGTGTAATTAAAAGTCCGAAGAGAAATTGAAATATTATTGTACACTAGGTAATTTCATGGCGCGATGAATAAATTTTGAAAATAATAAAGCTTTACGTAAAAGTGGATAATTATGTTTAAGGTTTAATATAAGAATATTTATAATTTGATTTACTTTTAGTTTTGGAAATAAAAATTTTCAATTTTTTTATTTTAACTCCATTTAGTTTTTGTAGAAATATATTTATAAAAGTATTCACATAAAAGGATTCGGATATCCTTCAAAAGTCAACGGGTATTCTCTCACCGAATATTCGTCTAATGGATCTGAATTCAAGTCATTTTTTTACGGATTTAGGCATATGCGAATCCGGATATCTTAAAAAACGGATATCTGGATCCGGTTCACCTTTAATATGCGGTATATATTTATAAGGTTGTGGTGACGTTAAACATTTTAATACTGAGATTTATTGTTATATCCATTTCATAATAAATATGGTTTAAATTTATTTTTTTATTCCATCGTTTATTCTTTTTAATTTTTGATTGAAAAATTTAATGCGTTTTGACTTTTTTAACCAATAAAAATTTATTACATTTTTTTTTTATTTGTTGTACTCTATATATATTTTTTTTTAAAATTAGTATTTATATTCTAAAATATTTTTTATTTCATTTGTTTTTCCTTAAATTATGCTTGAAATTTATTCTAGTTATTAGGTCTTAAAAGTCTTTTGATTGGTTATTAAAGATCCATTTTGCCATGTCACAATTAATTTGTTAAAACTCATCGTGGTGTTAACATCTAAAATTTTTCACCAAAATCACTTCACAAATAATGTCTTAGGGATAGGTTTGTTTTATTATTCGCAAAATCAATTAAGGAAACAAATTAATTACGTACGTGTGTCTAACTTGTAATGTATTTCAAAACATTAATCTTTTAATTAAAAACACATACATATATTTCAAAGAAATACAAACATTAAATTTTTGTTACTCGTGGTCTGTATTTATAAGGTGACAATAACTATGCATTTTAGGTTTAAGCTTAGAGAATACATTAGCACAAATTGACCAGCCGAGTCTATGGGAGGCGTGTGGATTACGTTTCCTTACGTGGCTAATGGGCCGTATATGGATATATTTACATATTATATATATTAACAAGGCCGTTATAATAAGCAGGCTTTATACAAAACCAAAAAAGTAAATAGCCCAAAAATTGTTTCTTAATAGGCTTTCTTTCACTCTAATTAAAGGTTAAGAAAACATACTCGCAGCGCGTGGTTGTCCGTACAAAATCGTACAACAAACTCTGCAAGTTTATGTGCGTTACTTTCACTCGCTATCATTTTTTACGGTTATAACGGAACGATATGTATAAGCATATCTATATATTACTATATATACATACACACACAAAGACAAAAATCCTCTCTCTCTCTCTATTCTATTTCCCACTTTTTTTTTCCTGCAGAGTCTTCTTCCTCACTTTCTCGGGAAAAAAAAAGTTTGTTCAGTCCCAATTTTTTCACCGAAGGATTCTAAGGAAAAAGAAAACCATGGCGATAGTGAAATCGCAAACGCAGTCGCTAGGATACCGCCAGCGTTCGTCAGTGCTTGCTTCGCTTTACGTCGGAGATCTTGGCCCAGACGTGACGGAGGATGATCTCATCTCCAAATTCTCCTTGACGGTTCCCGTCGTCTCCGTTCATCTTTGCCGTAACTCCGTCACCGGAAAATCCATGTGTTACGCTTACGTCAACTTCGATTCTCCTTTCACCGGTAAAGAAAATCAGATCTCTCTCTCTCTCTCTCTTTTTCGCTCTATTCTCCGATTTTGGCGCCTTAATTAGTTTCACATGTTTAGGGCTCTGTTTTAAGAATCAATCGTTGCCTAAGTTCATCTATGTTCCCTAAATCTTATAAAAACCCTAGAAATCTCTGAGATTATTGTGTTCTTCTGCAAGATTGTTTACTAATTAATCGATTTAGGTCTTCTTGTTGCGTCCTGTGATTTGATTAATCGCTTTCTTTTGTGTGTTTGTATGGGATTAGCATCGAATGCAATGGCTTGCTTGAACCACACTGATCTGAAGGGGAAATCTTTGAGGATAATGTGGTCTCAGAGAGATGTTGCATACCGTCGTCGAAGTGGCTTCGGAAACCTCTTCGTTAAGAATCTTAGCAGCTCCATAACTAGCATTTGCTTAGAGAGGATGTTCAGGCCCTTTGGTGCTATACTTTCTTGCAAAGTCGCTGAAGAGAATGGTCACAGTAAAGGTTTTGGCTTTGTTCAGTTTGATACAGAGCAATCTGCTGTAGCTGCTCGTTGTGCACTCGATGGCTCTTTGGTTGATGGCAAGAAACTGTAAGTTAAAACCTTTTTTGAATGCTTATGATGATTGATGAATGGTTGTTTGTTTATTTGGTATGTTTCTTTCTCAGGTTTGTGGCAAAGTTTGTAAACAAGAATGAGAGAGCAGCTATGTCAGGAAATCAAGACTTCACAAACGTCTATGTGAAGAATCTGGCTGAGTATGTCACAGAGGATGTTCTGCATAGGCTGTTTTCTCAGTATGGGACAGTGTCAAGCGTTGTAGTTATGAGGGATGGTATGGGAAGATCGAGAGGATTCGGATTTGTCAACTTCTGCCTTCCAGAAAATGCTAAGAACGCTGTGGAATCTCTCAATGGATACCAACAACTTGGTAACTCTACATCTTGGACTGAACTTAGTACTTGGTACATTGTGATTAGACCAAAGTTTATGATTTTGGAACTTTATTGACAATTAGGATCGAAGAGTTTGTTTGTTGGAAAGGCTCTTAGAAAAGCTGAAAGGATGGAGATGCTTAAAGGGAAACACAGGGACAACTTTGTTGCCAAGTTTGACATGGGGTGGTCTGATCTGTTCGTGAAGAACCTGAGTGAATCAATCGACGAAACAAGGCTGCGGAAGATATTTGGAAGGTATGGAGAAATAGTCACAGCCAAAGTGGTGCGTGATGAAAATGGCAAAAGTAAAGGATTCGGATTTGTGGGGTTCTCTAACCTTGAAGAGTCCAAACAGGCTAAAAGACTGCTCAATGGTAATTATATAACTTAAGTAGCTTAGCCTGTCTTTCTTCTAAACCATGTATGTTGATATGTACTGATTACTACTATTGCTTTACAGGGTTCTCAGTTGATGGGAAATCACTTGTTGTACGAGTTGCTGAGAGCAAAGAGGATCGCTTCAAGAGGATGCAGCAATACTTTCAAGCACAACCGCGCCATTACACGCAAGCTCCTCTTGTCCCATCACAAGCCCAGCCTGTCCCTCCATCTATGCACAGATCATATGGTTACTTGCAGCCATTCCATATTGGGGCATCTTATTGCTATATGGGCACTCAGTTACCGCAGATGTTGGGTTCTCAAAACATGAACACCTATGTAAGCAGGCTCTTATATCTCTGAATATTCAAAAACAGATCCAAAACCAGTCTTTTTGCATTTAGAACACTCACACCCACTTCCCTTTATGGCTCAGGTTCCAGCTGCAGGCCAAGCTCCTCATCTGAATGACAAGAAATCATTTCAAATGGTCTCCTACAAACGCCCGGTATGCTCTGCTTCTTTTCTCATCTCCATTAACTATACATATCTCCCTGTTTCTAATGTTGAATTTGGTGTTCAAAATTGTTATATCTGTTGAAAGTGGTGTATATCTCTCTAATTAATAAGTTGATATATTTTGATGCAGTCTTATAATTTTGGCAAGAGTGTTGGTGGTGGTGGTGCTAAACAGAAACTGGTGTTTAAGGGAGGAGGAGAGGATAACAAAAAGATAGAGGCAGACACTAGTTGCTCGAAAGCGATGATGACATCTGCTGAAAAGAAACTTGAGAACATGTCATCGGGGTTGAGAGCAATAGTGTTGTCACCAAATAACAAGTCAAAAGAGACATCAGGAAAACATGAAGCTGCTTAACAATTGGGGGCCCTTGCTTTGAAATTCTATGGTGTTTAGCCTTTTTTGCTTTCTTTTTCGTACAAACTAAAAAATGCACAAGGAGGTTGGTTGTATATACTAAAACAGTTCTTTTGGTAGTAAATAATATCATCAATTCATTTGGTAGTAAATAGTGGTTTGGTCTCTGATACATAACTCAAAGGTAAAAATAACTGTATGACAGAAAACATAAGCCAATATACTCTTTTAAGTATCAACCGATAAGAGAGAAGCCCTGTCCTATCAAAGAAGTGGCAAGAATCTGATTTGCAGCTTCAGAAGGATGAACACTGTCCCAAAACACATACTGACTTGCATTAGCGCATGTCCCATACGATTTCGGATTGCACAATAGCGAAGTCGTCTCGACCAATCCTGTTCCACAACATCCTTTTGTTGCTTCCGTGAATCCTGTTTCCAAAAAAGGGGGTCATATATCATCCTAAGTAGATCATTGTAACTTTTATTATTAATTAGTTGTGTGGACTTAATTACCGGATTTAGCAGGGGACTGAACAAGATCATAGAGCGGGTTAAAGATGTCGAAAACAACAATCTTAAGACCAGAGTACTGTTTCTGAAGCTTGGAAGCAGCCGTGTTGAGCTTCCTGTTGAATTGCTGAGCATCTGTGTTGAGTCTTGAAACACATCCTTTCTCATGGAAACCAAATAGTGTTCTTGCTGCTGGTAGACATCCTGTTGGTGGCAGAGATGTCACACCTATCTTTCTTGCTCCTATCTCATACACTTGCTGCAACAAAACAACAACATTCAAATCAACACTATCTCTCCTCTCTCTCTCTTTCTTTCTTTCTTTCTTGTTTTAGTCTTTTGAAAACAGAGAGGAAAGATGGAAAATGTTACCTTGATGAATGTAGAGAAGTTATCTATAAGGTAAGATCCGTACTGATCAACAGTGTATACTTTGTAAAGTAATGGATTCACATAGTAGTTTTGTACAAAGTCACTGCTTCCTGCACTTAAGAGATAGATTGCTCCTTTTATGATTGTATCAGACTGTTTGCTTCCAGCAACTTTTATGATCTTGCTTTTATATTCTTTGAAATACTCTACTTGCTGATACAATGGTATCACATGCTGCCACAAGAATCAAAAGGAAGTAAACATAAGAATTAAGACAAAAACAGAACAAATGTATGAACAAGAAAGAACATAGACTCACACTGAGAAGAGCAGCTTTGTCATCATAACCCGAACCCGCGGAAGCGAAATTAGCACCAATGAGAAGATTCTTTCCTGAAGCTTCAGGGCTTAGGTAAGCTGGTGGGTACTTTGTAAACCCTAGAGTCTCAGCTGCAAACAAACACAAAACTTCAGTCACAAGAAAGACTAACTTGTGTTACAAGTAAACAGCTTGTTTTAACCTACCGGTTATATCGGTGGCTAATTTGCCGTTACAGAAACGTCCCGTGGGTTTGTGGTCAACGAAGTCACGGCCATAAGGAGGATAATCAGCTTTGAAAAGTGTAGGAAGATAGTTGTTGTTTCCGACATCAACTACAGAGTCTCCAAATGTAATGATGGCTGGCACAAGTGTTGTTGGAACATCTTCTTGAGAATTTGAGATTTGGAGAATAGTCAAGATAGAGACTAAGAGGAGAAGACAAAACGGTGTCGTCGTGTGAGTCTTCATAGTTTCTTTGCTTTTGGTTTGTGTGTGAATGGTGAAGACTAGAGTGTACTACTTTGGTTTATATATTATTACACAAAGACAAAGAGGTTAGGAGTTAAAGTTTCACTTCAATGTTTTGTAATTCTCTCTCTTATTCAATTTTGTTCCCAACCATTTTTTATTTGTGGAAAAATATTGAACTAGCATGTTCTTTTTTTTATTTAATTTCATGTAGGTGAATTTTATATAGTATTAAAATAGATTTAACCTTTATAAGTGGGAAAAAGAGCACATGGATGCAAATATGCAATAAATAAGATCTGGTCCAAGTGTTAAAGCGAGGAAGATGGGAAGTTGTGAGATTGAGTGAGATATATCGATAGGTCTAATAAATGAGAGTGGTTCTACGTCGCTTTTTAATTTAATTTAATTATTTCATTCATATAGTTATGTGAAATATCTTGCCTCATATTATAGAGATTTATTGCTCTTTGTTTCCACAAGTCAACGTTACTGTGTATCTATTGTAGATTTTACACAAGAAGTACTACTTGAGAAGAGTTAACAAATGTGGGGCTATTTTGAGAAAACATTTAATTACAAAAATTAATTATTTTCTTACTATGTGTAAAAATCATATATATAATGAGACACTTTTGACTCTCACCACAAGAAGCCACATCATCACCTTTAAGAAAATACAATTAAAAAAAAGTATTTAATACAACTATTTTTTTTATGACAACATTAATACAACTATTTAATATTAATAAAATTCAAACAAAATCCCAAAAAATATAAACAACAACATCACTAAAATATTTTTGATAAAACCCATTAACATTAATAAAATCCGAAAAAAATATTTTATAAAATATCTATATATATACGTATATCAATTTTAAATAGCAATAAATCTTACAAACGATGTAAACAAAAAAACAAGAAAAGTAGAAACTGTTTGGGCAAAAGTTAGCGATCCGTTAGAAGAACCACGAAATTCGATAACGGTTAATACTACTAGAATCGGTTTGAATTGGATGTCTTTATTAATCGATCAAAGAATACAAAAGAAGAGGAATATGATTTAAGATCTAGACTTAGAACAATCTAGAGCTTATAATCGAATATTCTCCTTAAAAGCAAGTGCTTATGTCGAAAAGTGTATGTGAAAGTCGATATGAATGAATATCGATATGAATGAATATGCCCCCTCTAGGTCTTCTAGCTTCTTCTCTTTATATAGAGGTCTTTAGGTCAATGAGCCTTCCTTTTCCTTTTATGAATAGGAATTGACATGTTTCCATTTATTGACCTTTTTCCTTTTATTTAGATATTTTCCTAGATTCTCTCCTTAATGAATATTTAAGAGAATCCAGTAATATATCTTTTCCATTTTACCTTATGTCGATAATTAAGCCCAAATAAAGCCCAATATCAACTAAAGCAGTGCCGGTTCCGATATTGCCGCCGATTCCGGTTTGGTCGGTCCGATCTGCCGTCAACCCGGTCCGATTCTGTCGCCGGTTAAACCTTAACCGAGATGATTAAATTTATCCCCAACAGTTTGCCCCCAGCTTTGCTCTTCTTTGACTCCGGATAAGAAGGGGAAAGTAGCTTGTCGAGGATGAATTTAAGAGCTTCGTATTTGTCTTGATCGGTGACGAATTGATCTTCCACAAACTTATACTTCTTGTTCAATCGCAATTCCAAATGTGGCCTTCTATCAACGTCTTGGGTCTCTTCTTCGAATTTGGGCTTTATTTTCAGGCCCAAATCCTGCGAAATGTCCTTTTTGTTGACCTAAGGATATTTTTCGCGTTTCGTCTACTTCATTTTCTTCCGCGGCGGTCCTTTCATCTTCTTTCTCAAGATTTTCTTTCACCTTCTCCATACCCAGTCAGATAAAGCTTGGTATCGTCTTCGCCGGTGATAGAGTCTGCGATTTCTTCGTCTTGTCATCAGGTGAGCATCTTTGATTTCTCCTATCTTTCTTCTTCTTTGCATGTCATCGCTTGATTGGGACCCAACTACTGCTATCGTGCCCTTCGATCCCGAAGCTATGAATCTTTCGAATGATTCATCTGTCGGGGAGCGTCTAAAATCGCGGCGATCCACCAGATCTGACCGTCGTTGCCTTCGTGACGCGATAAAAGTCGAGGACTCTGGTTCTTCGCAAGATCCGCCGATAGATTCCAAGAAGAACCCTAAATCTTCCACCACCATGAACTCGGTGGCTCGGATCTCCGGGACCTTTGGTCTCCCTATTTCTCGTTTGAGGATTCCCAACGCGGCGGAGCGCCCGATGGATGCCGGTCCGGAGGAGATTGTGGTGTATGAGGCTCTGTTCGGCTATGGGTTCCGCGGAGTTGTTCCTTCGCTAGTTGCGGCGATATCCCGCTATCTTGGTCTATCTCCCGGGCGGCTTTCTCCAATGGTGTGGAGAATGCCGATGGCACTTGAGGTGATGGGCAATTTGAATTCCATCGAGGTATCGGTGGCCTCTGTCCTGTACGCCTTCTATTTCAAACCCTATGCGGGTGATATCAATCGCTATCACCTCCATCCTCGTCGTAATCTAGCGTTGGTGACTAACCCTGAGATTGGTGATCAAGGCGCATCGGAGAAGACTTGGCGTCGTCGTTTCTTGTTCTTATCGGTTGGACCTCGCTCCAAATTTTCCAACCGCGTGGTCCTATTCTGGTGGGTGCTTTTATTTCTCCGATCTTGTAAGTTTGCTTGACTTCTCCTTATTGTTCTTTTGTTGTTTGTTTGCGGATATTAGCCATTTGAACAAAGGTGACGACGCCGTCGGGAAAAAGATCATAGAGCGACTGTTAGAGATCCCATCTGAACGGAGATCCCTTGAATTTCTTTCAAGCCACCTTGCCTTGGAACACAGTGCCATCTGGGGTAAGTTTTCACTCCATCTTTAAGTTCTTCCTTTAACATTGATTTTCGAGGATGACACATTGTTTGTTAGATTGTAACATGTCTGAGAGTCAACGAGCATCTGCCCCCGATCCCTTTGAACTTTTTCTCGCTGCTTCGGGGAGGTTAGCTGAGATGGGAGGATCTGTCAACGCCTCTGAGAGTCAAGCAAAGGTCGCTGAGGTTCCGAGGAGTGGAACAATGGCCGCTGGCAAACGCAAAGCTGGACGGAGTTCATGCGGTCCCGTGGAGGGTCGTAGGGTGAAGGTATCTCCTTCGTCAGGTGGTGAACTTGGCAGCTCCCAATCTTCCTCTCAGGTAGGCAAGATAAAGAATAAACTCCTGTCATGGGACATGGAATCCATTGCTGAGGTGGGTGCCGAGTTAGCCACTGATGAAGTCTGCCGTTCTCTCCTTAAGGTAAAAGTCTCCGTGTAATTGAAACCTTTTATGAGCATCGTCTAAACCTCTTTGGTTTTGCTGCCTGTAGGTGATGTTCTCTTTTAGCAACATGGAGGCCAAACTTGCTGAAGCTGTGGAGGAGTCTTCCAAGGATCATGAGGCCTCCGTCTATATGAGAGAAAGGTACGAGGTGGAGAAGAAAAGAGGAGAGGATCAGCTCGCCGCCATTGGTGCCAGGGACAAGGAGATAATAGATCTCAAGGACTCCATAGCCGGATGTGAGCAGGCTAAGGAGGGTCTCCAAAAAAGAGTTGCTGATCTGGAAAGGGAGGATGAGCTCAAAGACGAGGAGGTGAAGTCGCTGAAGAGGAAGAATGAGTTGCTTCAAGCTGAATACGACTTCTTCCTTGGTGGGTCTGCGGTTATAACCCGGTGGGAGACGGTGAAGGAGTATCTGGCCGGGCAGCATTTGTCGTGGGACCTTGAGAGCCTTGATCGCCGTTATGCCCAAGTGGTGAGGGCTCAGGCACAGTTCAAGGGTCCGCCTGCTCCGGAGGTGATTGAGTCGGCGATGGCGTTTAGCGATACTCCTCCGTCTTGATCCTCGTCTATCTAAAAACATTAATTTTGTTTTGTGGTCCATCCGTGAGATGGGCCATCTTTAAACCGTTAAGTGGGCCGCTCAAACTTTCGTTGATCATAGCGGACCCTTATGTTTTTGCCCTTGGCGGGCTTTTTGGATTTTGCCCCCGAGGCTAAACTTGCTTTTTCGGTTATCTTTTTGTTTTTGAGCTTTCGATAAGTTTGAACTGTATCTTTTGAGCGTCAAATCCGTTTAGATGCACCGACCAAATTAATGCCTTGTTAGGTTGTCCGTCGTCGACCATCTTAAATCCGGATGGATCCGACGAGGTCGGTCACCCTTCATCTCTAAGTGGTGAATATGCTATCTCTCATGGAGATTCTATTCGCCGGTCGTTTTTAATGCGTATGGGACCGCGGGGGTCAACCATTTATTGGACGAGATCTCGGAGATTCGATCGTCATTAATAGTGGACCAGTTAAGGGTCTCGGCGCCGTGTTAACCGTACGTAGCCTCGTCGGGTGAGTCGGTTAAGTTTTGCCGAGCCTTTGTGCTGTACATTGCTTTGGATGGGATCCGTAGATCGGCCATCTCAGTGTGGTTTCGGCGAGGTCCCGTCAGACCTGTACGCCCAAGAGGGCGACTAATGTGCGTTGCTGATTTTATACTTTCGAGGAAGGTCATTAACGCACAATTAGCCTCCGCCTTGTCGACTGTGCGGTTCAGGCAACCTGGCGGCAGTCTTATGGAGCGAGGTGCCGTCGCACCTGTACACTCGGCTATTAGGTTACATGCCCGCGGACAATAACTCTAACTTTTGCCCGGTCCTAACGTGGTCCGGAAACCCGTATGGAACCCTTCTAGCGTTCGATTTACATTGACACGAGTCTGTCGTGATGTGTTCGGCTAGGATTGGCCTACGCGGAGTAGGGCTTTTGGCCTATGCGGAATAGGGCTTTTGGCCTACGCGGAGTAGGGCTTTTGGCCTATGCGGAATAGGGCTTTTGGCCTACGCGGAGTAGGGCTTTTGGCCTACGCGGAGTAGGGCTTTTGGCCTATGCGGAATAGGGCTTTTGGCCTACGCGGAGTAGGGCTTTTGGCCTATGCGGAATAGGGCTTTTGGCCTACGCGGAGTAGGGCTTTTGGCCTATGCGGAATAGGGCTTTTGGCCTATGCGGAATAGGGCTTTTGGCCTATGCGGAATAGGGCTTTTGGCCTACGCGGAGTAGGGCTTTTGGCCTACGCGGAGTAGGGCTTTTGGCCTATGCGGAATAGGGCTTTTGGCCTACGCGGAGTAGGGCTTTTGGCCTATGCGGAATAGGGCTTTTGGCCTACGCGGAGTAGGGCTTTTGGCCTATGCGGAATAGGGCTTTTGGCCTATGCGGAATAGGGCTTTTGGCCTACGCGGAGTAGGGCTTTCGGCCTACGCGGAGTAGGGCTTTTGATTTTTGAGTTCAAAGGATAGATATCCCTTGCCCCCGAAAATCTTGGCGAGAAAGTCGCCTTTGGGGTTATTCTCGTTGGCGAAATTCTCGGCGAGGTTTTTAGCTAAAAGATATAAAAGTATAGAATTTAAAAAATAGTTTAAGTATACATGACCTTTTGCGGGCGTGGCCCGTTTATTAGAAGAAATATCTCTTGAGATGCAAAGCGTTCCAACTCGTTGGTGAGTCTTTTTCCGTCTTTGTCTTGGAGTGAGTAGGCTCCAGCTCCACAGATTTTAACGATTTGGTATGGGCCTTCTCAGTTTGGTCCTAGCTTTCCGGCTTCTTTCTCCATTGTGTTTTGGAATACTCGCCTTAAGACCCACCGACCCGGTTTGAAGGTTCTCGTCCTCACCTTTTTGTCGTATGACCTCGGCTACGTCTTGTTGGTAACACCAGTTTCTTATTTGCGCGGCTTCTCGTTTCTCGTCGAGCAAGTCGAGATCGAGCGCCATTGCTTCGTTGTTACTTTCCTCATCGGGATTTTCAGTACGGCCGGTCCGCACACTTATCTCGATGGGTATCACCTGCGTCCATTCCATAAACGAGTGAGAAAGGTGTTTCGCCGGTGGAGACCTTTGAGGTTGTTCCGTAGGCCCATAAGACCCCGTGGAGTTCCTCGGCCCATTTTCCTTTAGCACTCTCTAATCTTTTCTTAAGGAGCTTGACGATGGTTTTGTTCGAGGCTTCGGCCTGGCCATTGGACTGCGGATGTCTGGGTGTTGCGAAGCTTAATTTGATTTTCCGGTCTTCGCGAAGCTTTTGAAGTTGTTGCTTGTGAACTGTGGCCCATTGTCGGTCACTATCTCGTGGGGAATGCCGAACTTGCAGATTATATTCCTCCATACGAAGCTGCGGATCTCTTTGTCGGTTATCTGACTGAGTGCTTCCGCTTCTATCCACTTGGAGAAATAGTCGGTCATCACCAATAGAAAGACTTTCCGACCTCGGTGCCGTGGGAAGTTTGCCAACTATATCCATGCCCCACTTCATGAATGGCCAGGGAGCACTGATAGTTTTTAGGTTCTCCGGCGGAAGTTTGGATACAGTGGCGAACCTTTGGCATTTGTCGCATCTTTTGACGAACATGGTTGCGTCGTGATTCATCGATTTCCAGTAATATCCGGCTCGCATGGTCCGGAGGACTAGACTTCTGGCCCCGGAATGGTTTCCGCACTCGCCGGAATGCGGCTCTAGCGAGGACTTGTTGAGCCTCGGCGGTGCTGATGCACTTGAGATATGGTCCTGAGTATGATCGGCGATACAACGCTCCGCGAATGAGGCTGAACCGAGCTGCTTGTCGTTTAATCCTTCGGCATTCTGCTCTTTCCAGTGGCAGCGTTCCATCTCTCAGATATTCCACAAGGGGAGTCATCCAGCATCTGGCTCCACTTATTTCGTTGACTGGGATCGCATCGAGATCTCTTTGCGTTGCCGGCCACTGTAATACTAGCAGTGGCACATTCGTCGGTGAATCGGTTTTGAAAGATGATCCGAGGTTGGCGAGAGCGTCTGCTTGCCCGTTCTCTTCTCGAGGGATTTGAGTGATTTTGCAGCTATTGAACCTTTTTTCGAGCTGTTTGACTATCGCTAAGTATCTGATCATGCTTGAGTCCTTGGCTTGATAGTCACCCTCAGTTTGGCTAACGACCAACTGCGAGTCACTATAGATCTCTATATCTTTGACTCCTAGATCGCGTGCTAGAGATAGACCTGCGATTAACGCTTCATACTCCGCCTCGTTATTTGTCGCTCGGAAGCTGCATCGGATCGCCCTTGAGATGGTGTTTCCGATAGGGGAGGTCAGTGTTAGTCCCGGGCCGGATCCTCGTACGTTGCTTGGATCCGTCCACATAAAGTTTCCATGTCCCCGTTACCACCTGTTTTCCTAATGTGTTCACTTCCTTCTGAACCTCCGAGAGCATCTTTGGTGTAAACTCGGCCACGAAATCAGCGAGGACTTGTGACTTGATGGCGGAGGTTGGTCGATAGATCACGTCGTATTCGCCGAGTTCTATAGCGTATTTGGCCAATCTTCCCGAGATATCTGGTTTGTGGAGAACACTTTTGATCGGATGCGATGTCACCATGATAATTGGATGCGACTGGAAATACGGCCGTAACTTCCTCGCTGCCACAACCAAGGCGAGAGCCAATTTCTCGAGATGAGAATATCGGGTCTCGGCTTCTAGCAAGGATTTGCTGACGTAATAGACCGGATGTTGTTTTCCACTTTCTTCTCGCACTAGTACCCCACTTCTTGCGTGTTCGACACGGCTAGATATAGGAGTAGTGCCTCGTTGGTCTTTGGCTTTGACGAGTAGCGGTGGAGAAGTTAGATAGTCCTTGAGTTGTTTAAGGGCTTCGTCACATCCTTCGTTCCACGCGAATCCCTTCGGCTTCTTGAGAGCCTCGAAAAACGGATGAGATCTGTCGGACAGTCTAGAGATGAATCGGCTAAGGGCTGCCATTCTTCCCGTAAGTCTCTGGACTTCCTTTATGTTTCGCGGTGGTGGAATTGTCCGGATGGCCCCGATCCGATCGGGGTTCGCCTCAATGCCCCGATGTGTGACAATGTATCCCAAAAACTTCCCCGAGCTTACGCCGAATGAGCACTTAGTCGGATTGAGCTTCATGTTGTATTTCCTTAACGTGTCGAACGCTTGGCGTAGATGCACGATGTGATCGTCGGCAACCAATGATTTTACGAGCATATCGTCGATGTATACCTCCATGGTGTGGCCAATCTGGTCGGCGAACATCGCGTTCACCAGCCTTTGATAGGTTGAACCAGCGTTTTTCAATCCAAAGGGCATTACCTTGTAGCAATATATGCCCCTGGAGGTCATGAAGGCCGTCTTCTCCTGATCCTGGGGGTGCATCAGAATTTGATTATACCCGCTGAAGGCGTCCATGAAACTTAGCAGTTCGTGGCCGGCTGTTGCGTCTACCAGTTTGTCAATGTGAGGCAAAGGAAAAGGATCCTTTGGGCACGCCTTATTTAGGTCGGTGAAGTCTATGCAGACTCTCCACTTACCGTTTTTCTTTCGAACGACGACCACATTAGCTAGCCAGTCAGGGTATTTCACCTCGCGGATGAATCCGGCTTTGAGTAAGTTGTTCACTTCGTCGTTGACAATGAGATCGCGATCTGGCGCAAACTTCCTTCTTTTCTGCCTGATCGGCTGATGATCGGGATCGACCTGTAGACGATGGGTGATGATCTCGGGATCGATGCCTGGCATGTCCGCATGCGACCAGGCGAAACAATCGGCGTTCGATCTCAGAAAGTCGATGAGTTTCTGACGCACGTCTTTCGGTAGTTTTGACCCAATGTTTACCTTGCGCTCTGTATTGGCTTCATCCAATGGGATCTCATCTATTTGCTCTACATCAGGCTCCTCTGTAGAGCTCGATACCTCTTTCGTCGTTGACGGACCCTCTATCTGCATGGTCGTCCCCGTTTTTCCTTTGAGCGTAGTTTGGTAGCAGGATCGCGAGTTCTCCTGGTCACCTTTTATCTTCCTCACACCCCAGGGTGTCATAAACTTTATTGTCTGATGGAATGTGGATGGCACGGCTTTCATGTCATGGATCCAAGGTCTCCCCACTATGGCGTTATAGGCCGACGTGCAATCCAGAACGAGAAATTTGGTTTGCTTGTTGACTCCCTCGGTGTAGACGGGTAGGGTTATCTCACCCACAGTCTGTTTCACCTCTCCACCGAATCCTACCGAGTGGTTGCCCTGGAGACAATTTTTGATTCGTCGAGGCCCATCTCCTTGTATGCGGCCAGGAACAGAATGTTTGCCGAGCTTCCATTGTCGACCAGAATTCTCTTTATCAGGCAATTTGCCACTGACAAAGTAATGACGAGGGCGTCATGATGAGGAGTCATCATCTCTTCACCCTCCTCGGCGGTGAAGGTAATTGCGTTGATCGATTGGTCGGTGGTTATTTCCATCGTGGTCTTTTGGAAATTTCTCGCAACCCTCGTATTCCTTTTGGCGACCGAATGCGATATCCCACTAACCTCTGAGCCACCGGATATGACGTTAATCACCCGATCCTGTCTCGGTGGAGATTTAGGTTTCTCTTTGGCCCCTTCTTGCTCGGGGTTCCGGGTGTTCGGCCGTCCCCGAGCTCGTCGGACGAGGAATTCTTTGAGGTGTCCTCTCTTGATTAGATCGTTTACCTCCATCCCGAGGGCGACGCAATCTTCGGTGCGATGCCCGTGGTCACCGTGGAAATCGCACCACTTCCGCGTGTCTCGTCTTTCCGGGTCCCCCCTCATCTTCCGAGGCCATCCGACCGCGTCTCCCATCCTTCCCAAGGCGCGGACCGGTTCTTGACCTTGGATAGACAAACTGCCCGCGTTGGGCCATGAGTTATCTCGGTATCCTCCGGCTCCTATATGGGCGATTGGTCGATGGGAATTACTTCGACGAGGGTCCACCCGAGGTCGCAGGTATGGTTTGTCGTCTCGAGGAGCTCTCTCAGGTCGGACGATCCTTGAGTCGACTCTGGGGGGAAGAGATTTCCTTTGAGATGGATCCTCTTCCCACTTGATCCGAGCCCATGCTCGCTCGGAACATCTTCCATCGTCTTTCGACGATACTTGGTGAGTTCCTTATAGAGATCGCCAGTCACCAAGAGTCCTCTCTTGAAAGCAGATATGGCCGTTGACACATTACATGCTGGGATATTCACCTTTTCCCTGTTGAATCGTCCTACATATGCCCGAAGGGGCTCCCGGCTTCTTGGACGATTTCATAAAGGTCGTCGGCGTTTTTCTCTATGCAGCGGCTGCTTGCGAATTGCTCTATAAACCTGTCAGTCAGGCCGGCAAAGGATTCTATTTCGCCGTTGGCGAGATTGACGAGCCACTGGAGCGCTGGTCCTGTTTAGGCTTGATCCGAAACCTTTGCACATGACGGCTTCCCTTGACTCGGGGGGAATTGTCAAGGTGAGCATCCGTTGCTTGTACAAGGCCACGTGATTGTCGGGGTCGGTAGAGCCATCGTACATCTTCATTGACGGGAAGGCGAACTTTCTGGGCATCTCTACCATGGCTATCTCGTCTATGAAGGGCGAATCGGCGTAGGAGTAGCGGTCGGAACGTCTTATAGGTGGAGCTACTCCTGGCATCCGCTCGATCATCGATTCGAAAGCGTTGAGCTTTTTCTCGATGACGGAATCTATGTAGGCGTGATCCCTTCCGAGACCGGATCCGTTGCGATCTAGATCGTCGGTGTGCTGATCGTCGGAGAAAGCAGGTCTTTCCTCCGTCGTCTGATGTTCCGCCCCTGATCGGAATAACCTCATCGGCCGGATGGGGGTAACGAGATTCTGTCGGGAAGCGGATCTCTGACCCTGGGTGCTGAGATTAGCGCTTTGCCCCCGAAGTCGAAGATTATCCTCTTCCAGCCGAGCAAGCCTTTCGTTGCTTGCCCGAAGTTGTTCGTTGACGGCATCCACCCGTTGCTGAGCGTGTTCGTCGAGAACGGTGTAGTAGGTTGCTCCGTTATCGCTCATCGTAGCGCTATACTTCGCCCCTCTCTCAGCGCCAAACTTGTTTGGGCAAAAGTTAGCGATCCGTTAGAAGAACCACGGAATTCGATAACGGTTAATACTACTAGAATCGGTTTGAATTGGATGTCTTTATTAATCGATCAAAGAATACAAAAGAAGAGGAATATGATTTAAGATCTAGACTTAGAACAATCTAGAGCTTATAATCGAATATTCTCCTTAAAAGCAAGTGCTTATGTCGAAAAGTGTATGTGAAAGTCGATATGAATGAATATCGATATGAATGAATATGCCCCCTCTAGGTCTTCTAGCTTCTTCTCTTTATATAGAGGTCTTTAGGTCAATGAGCTTCCTTTTCCTTTTATGAATAGGAATTGACATGTTTCCATTTATTGACCTTTTTCCTTTTATTTAGATATTTTCCTAGATTCTCTCCTTAATGAATATTTAAGAGAATCTAGTAATATATCTTTTCCATTTTACCTTATGTCGATAATTAAGCCCAAATAAAGCCCAATATCAACTAAAGCAGGCCGGTTCCGATATTGCCGCTGATTCCGGTTTGGCTGGTCCGATCTGCCGTCAACCCGGTCCGATTCTGTCGCCGGTTAAACCTTAACCGAGATGATTAAATTTATCCCCAACAGAAACATCTTACAATTCATATGGTCACAATCAATATTTTAAAAAGCAAATTAAAATAAATTTAAGTGAATTGTTTATATTTATACTATTAATTGGGAAAATTTTTTATAGAAAAACCATTCAAGTCATCTTCAGGGCCCTTGACCAAAACTTTGTTAAAATATTTTTACTCTCTTTTTTATTAGTTTTTCTAATAGTGATGGATTTTTCTTACACAACTATTTTTTTGACAACATTAATACAACCATTTAATACTAATAAAATTCAAATAAAACCCAAAACAAATATAAACAACATATGTAATAAAAAAAATATAAACAACATCACTGAAATATTTTTGATAAAACTCATTAACATTAATAAAATATGAATAAGAAATATTTAATGTAATTTTTAACATTTATAAAATATCTATATATATAGATACATATATCAATTTTAAATAGCTATTAAAACTAATCATAAATAAATCTTACAAACGGTATAAACAAAAAAAACAAGAAAACTAGAAACATATTACAATTCATATGAATCATATGGTCACAATCAATATTTTAAAAACCAAATTAAAATAAATTTAAGTGAATTGTGTATATCTATACTGTTAGTTGGGAAGAACTTTTATAGAGAAACCCTTAAAAACTTTTATAGAGAAACTTCAGGGCCCTAAACCAAAACTCTATCAAAGTATTCTTTATTCTCTTTTTTTATTAGTTTTTCTAATAATGATGAATTTTTCTTACACAACTATTTTTTTGACAATATTAATACAACCATTTAATACTAATAAAATTCAAATAAAACACCAAAAAAATATAAACAACATCACTAAAATATTTTTGATAAAACTCATTAACATTAAAAAATCCGAAAAAAATATTTAATGTAATTTTTAACATTTGTAAAATATCTATATATATAGATACATATATCAATTTTAAATAGTTATTAAAACTAATCATAAATACATCTTACATACGGTATAAACAAAAAAACAAGAAAACTAGAAATATCTTACAATTCATATGGTCACAATCAATATTTAAAAAAGCAAATTAAAATAAATATAAGTGAATTGTATATATTTATACTATTAATTGGGAAGAACTTTTATAGAAAAACTCTTCAAGTCATCTTCAAAGTCAGAGCCCTTGCTGTCAAAGTATTCTATACTCTCTTTTTATTAGCTTTTCTAATAATGATAGATTTTTCTTACAAAATGTATAAATAAAAAAACAAGAAAACTAGAAACATATTACAATTCATATGGACACAATCAATATTTAAAAAAACAAATTAAAAATAAAAAAAATTGTCACCTTATATGTTCACCAATTTAAATTTTCATCATTAGTATTAAAAACTATCACAATGTAAAACATACCTCTTACAAATGGAGAGCAAATATAAAATACATCCACTGTTCGCAATTGATATCAGTCATTTTGGTCGTCACAACACTGCACACTTCTACTTCAGCTCATAACTTTTCTCATCGATTCAACATTAGTTAAATATCTGTTACCATATTTAAAATACATATACGTCACCGCGCTTGCGCGGGGTTTCGCCCCTAGTACTTTAAATGTTGCTGCCCACGCTTATAAAAGAAAACAAATAGAGTAATTTTCATTTTTTTGTTATTTTTTCACAAGATTTACATAAAGTTAGATTATCCCATTCCATCTTTGAAAGAGATGTAAGACGAAGAGTAACTAAAAGGAGAAAATGTGTTATTATTAGATTCTTATAGTAAGGTAATGAATTACATGCAGTTTTAGCAATAGGGTTGCATCTATATAACTTTGTAAACATTATATATATATTTTATTTTATTTTTGTTTTGCTTTTAGATGACTTTAGTAGTAGCTAGTGGTAGTCTGCTAAAGACTACAATCTATAATTAAAATTGTCTCACATAATGACATACAAAAATTAAAATAATGCATTCGTGGTAATTAAAAACCGAATCAATACATATCATTCTGCTTTTTCTGTATACCGTAATTATTGGAAGCCAAAGTAATTATTGGAAGCCAAAGTAACTATTGGAAGCCAAAGTGCTACGAATAAAAGAGGGAATCGTATAAATAAAATCTCTAAAGAGAATATTGGCTATATAAGGAAAAAACACCGAAAATTATAGACCGTTTATTAAAAACATTACACAATATTAAAATCGTAGATTTTAATTTTATTATTATAGTATTTTATTTTTCTACTACAAAATTCGCCGACGATTCCTCACTTATCACAGTCTTATTTGGGCCTACGTGCTGTCTCCTTAGGCCCCGCTTGTCTTGCCAACTGTTTCCGTACAAAAATTTAATTTTGGTAACACAGTTAAAAAAAGATTACTAGAATGTAAAAGAGTGACTAACTTTACTAAACACATATTTTTTGTGAGTTAATTAAGCATAGTAGGATCATTAGTCTTGCCTGGAAATAATGTTCAAGCTTCTTTCTCAACGTTGCATGTTCTTTTTTCAGTTGCTTGAATGTCCTTAAGCATCTGCATAATGTTGTAATTAGTCCATATTTTTAATTTAAGTACCCCTCAAATTTTATTTTCCTGTTAAAATGAAAAGACGAAATTACCCTTCAGCATTTCCAGCTCTGCAGTATTCTCTAAACACAGTGCACTCAGCTTTCACCTTACTTGCACCAATGCTGCAATAATTATGATTAATTTTGTCACTGAATTAATTATGAGTGAAAATTTGGTTGTGTTACATTCTTTTTGATTAATTAAACACAATTTTTTTTTAATTAAGGGTAAAATTAATTAATTACCTTGTGCTACTGCCCTTAAACTGATGCATGTAACTATCTAGCCGATTGAAATCAAATGATCCTCTTTCCCTGCATTGTTCAAGTAATTCTCATTTATTAGAAAACCTAAAATACTATAATTTGGCACAAAACATTAAAAATATTAGTATAAAAAAGATACTCACAAAGCTTGGTCAATGTTATTAATTAATCTAGCTGAATCTTTGAAGTATAATGTGGCAACTTCTTCAACAAAATTAGGGTTTGCATCATCTTGGAGCTCTTCTAACTCCATGAATTGATCGTCGAGATATCCCTGCATGTATTTTTTTACCATTTATTAAGCTTTTAATTAATTAATTTTATATTTTCCTAGAATAATTTACAATTATAATAGTAATAATTTAAAAACATTAAGAAAGAAAACCTTAAAATACCTGATCAAAGAAGGATTGTTTAATGAGTGCCACTTGCCTTTGCATTTTTTGTTTTTAATTATTGTGAAAATTATCAATAAGGTGAAATAATTAGTCTATTATTTCTTTTTATTGTTATGTTATTCGAGTGGCAATGTAATACTGAAACGGTGGACATCTGGGATATATATAGGGGGGAAGGTAGAATATAAATTATTAATACATTTTACAACCAAAAAAGAAAAAAAAAAGTAGAAAATAGAAAATAATATTTATAAAATGATGGGAACCTGCAACGTAAGGGATATGAATGGTTCATTCTACAACAACAAAATGTGTATAAATTCGTTGTTATCACCTTATTTTGATGACAAATGGATGCATTTCTCGACATAAATAACTCATTTTATGTTTCATGATGTAAGTTTAAATCAACAAGTTGCAATTTTTTAAAAAAGTATTACAATTTAAGAGAAATATATTCTCAACAAATAAAATGACCATTTACGTCTTGATTAATTACTGAATATTTTATACATGTCTAAAATAATAATAAAAAAACAAGTTACGTACGTATAGAATTATAAAGGGTGATTTTGGTGAATATTATAAAGAGGGTGGATAATTTGCAAAAATAACAAAAAGAGGTATAAATTTGCCAAAATGACAAGAATTTTTTTTAATTCCAGTTTTACCCTTTATCTCTCTATAATGAAAATAGTCATCTATTAAAAACTATTTATTGAGTCAATAAACAAACGTCCATTATACAATTGAAAATAGACGTATATTATCTTCAATAAACGTATATTATCTGTAAAATAGACGTTTATTATCTAAAAAAATCACATTTATCATCTATTTCCGAGTATATCATAAACTTTATACACTTAACTCTAAACCCTAAAACCCTAAACACTTACTCCTACATCATAAACCCTAAACATTAAACCCTAAACTCTATACCTTTACATTTACCCTAAAACCCTAAACATTTAACCCTATATCATAAACTTTTATCTCATATTCATTATTTATTCTCAAAATAGTTATCTATTATAAACTTAGACACGTATTCTATTTCTAAAAAAATCACATTTTATCGTTTGTTTCCGAATATATCACAAACATATTATTTTCTGACATTCGGGAAATAGATGGATAATATTTTCTGAAGTTTCCATAGATGACGTTCATTATCGAAATTGAATAAGAATAAAAGATGATAATATATTGACATTTATCGTTTGTTTCTTAAACTCTATACATTTAACCATAAATCTTATATCTTTACTATTATCCTAAAACACTTAACTCTATTTCGGTAACGGAGGTCCCGACGATTTGACGGTGACGAACGTAAACTCTAAATCCTAAACAATAAACCCTTATACCCTAAACAATAAACCCTTATACCCTAAACAATAAATCTTTATACCCCAAACTCTAAACAATTTCATTCACCTATCCTACTTTTACATATTAATTTTATTTAATTTTTAATTAGATTATTAATAAAATATTAAATGACATGATTTAATTGATTAAATTAAAAGATGGTGAACCTAATAATTTAATTTTTCTTATTTGTATAAACACTTTATTCATTATAGAAAACTATTTTTAGGAAAATAGACAACTATTCTTTAGACAATAAACGACTATTCGTAGAAATATATGTATAATATAACTAACTCTAAAAATAGTTAGTTTAAAATAGAAATGTATTTAATAAGAATATATATACACATATATTAACTTTACATTATACATTTGACAAATCTATAAACTATTTAGTAGGAATAAATATATATTTAGTTTTGTGACTATTAGTAGAAATAGATATCTATTTATTTTACATTATTCGCCCAAGGGTATAATAGTCAATACACGTATGAATAGTACTACCGAAATATTTACCTAATTTCCTCTAAAGTTTTGTATACCTACCCTAATTTCCCAATTATAAACTTCTATTGGACACATTTTCTCTTTCATTCCAACAAATATTAAAAAGATGTCAAGTTAATATTATTAACAAATTAATCTAAATCTGAAATACTATTTGAGAAAAAAGAATGTGTGTGCAAGTGAGACGTTGTTGTGTGCTTAGAAATGACTAGTGCTTGTGCTGCCACGCGTGTGACATACTTTTTTATAACTTCTTTCTTGTTATAAAAGTTTTTTAAATTCATAATAAGATACAAGAAAAAAAGAGAGAATAATATACATATGGCCAACTAAAAAATAAACCATAAATTTCTGTAATAGGAAATAAAGAACAAGTATCTAAAAAGGAGAAACCAAACCAAAAGCAGAGCACATAACACAAGTGTGATATAAATGATTGACACATAAACTTTTTTTTATCATTACAGCATAATTTGTTTTTTCAGACAAGCATCATGAGATCGAATTAGAGTGGAGAAAGAGATTGATCATATACACACAAAATTACAACTTTATTTATTCCTCCAAAACCAATCTCATATAGAGAGAGAGAGAGACTTGTCTAGTACATGTTTTTCTGTTGTAAGTGGGTTTAGAATATTGCTTGCTGTCTCATCTCTATTATTCTCCTTACTTCCTACCTTACATGTAACAATAACTACCTTTTTTTTTGACAACTTACAATAACTACCTTATACTATAACAATTATATTATTAGGGAAAAGTCATATAAAGATTTACTTTGCATACGCTTATGAAATAGTATTTAGAATGACTATAGTATAGGTTAATCATGTGATGAAAAGTTAATCATGTGATGGATTAGAAGGCTAGTTTGTTCCACCTTTGGTTTCATGATAAACGAGATTTTACGCTCGTTGTTTCGAATGCTTTATTGTAGTATATAAGGTGTCCATCCGAATCAGGAGCAATCAATGTATTAAAACTTATGAGAAATAAACTTAGTTTAAACGAATCAAAAAGTTGTTTGTTTGGAGTTTTGTAACCGTGTAGCGAATAAACGAAAACGAAAATTAAGAGTTTAAAAGATTCAAATAAAAAGCTAAACAACCAGGTCGGGTACTTTAACGGGTGATCAAACTTTCAGATTTTAAATTGTCTTTTAACAAAGGTAACTTCAAGGTTTTGAAAACGTTTTTAGATCAATCCACTCTCGTGACAATGATCATTTTCCTATTAAATAAACTAAAACAATATCTTGGATAGTTTAGATCTTAAGAAACGTTAAGTTCGATTCAATTCAACCATTAAGCTTATTAACACATATCTCTCGGTTAAGCTAGGCTTAGTTCTAAGGTAATTTGTCAGAACCTCTACAACCTCTCGATTTATAAAGTTTCCTAGGTACAATAATCGAATGGCCAACTCGATTAAGGCTTTAAGTTTGTTACCAAAGACAAAAGTTTTTTAAAGTTTTAAGATCTAGACAATTATCAATCCTAATATTGATTCACCCTTTTTTCCCCAACCTAATTGCCTAAGGGAAATTACTCACTAAGCATAATGAATTTCAAAGCAATTGAGATTAAAGAAAACATAAACAAATTAAAGAGATAAGGGATAGAAGAAACTCTGTTATTGAAACCGAAGATTCCAAGAATTCTCTGGGATGCAAAAGTCTCCAAAAACTTATATTATAAAAGGACACCTCTAAAAGAGATTAAAAAGAGGTTTAAATAGGTTTGTGACGTTTCCCTTACAAAATAGGAAATTATCTTGGCAAATCTAAAATAAAAGGAAATTAAAACTTCTTTTGTTCGGCAGATTGACCTTGCGTCACCAAAACTGGCATAACTTGCGATCTAACCGTTGGAATCACCTCAAACTACCGCCAAATCAAAGCTAACATCCGTGTCCTTCCAGTGGTAAAATATTATAAAGATCCATTGGTGGGAACTCTTTCAACGAGTGTATTTTTGAAGCTTTTCGTTTGAATTCTCCTTCTTTTTCGTCCTTGCATTCATAAACTCCATAAGTCCATCCTAAGTGCCTTGGGATGTCACTATGCATTTTATCACCTGTAAAATAACTAAAAACACTCTATTGTGTGGCTAAATCTTATGTTTAAAACGTTAAAAACGTCACACATCATTTCATATGATTGTAAGATTAATAAATTATAAATGTATAATGGAATTTAAAATGATAGATATATATTCTTCGAAAAGTTGTGATGAGGATGGATAAACATGATGCGATAATTTTGTTATTAAAGTTATTACAAGTAGGTATTAGCACCTAAATTGAATGTATTTATACATATTTTGTAAAGGACACAATGTTGACTGGTTGGTGATTGAATATAACTCCTTAAACACTTGAATTATAATTTAAATTTTCAAAATATATAAAATCAAAATATCAATATATTGACAAAAAAGTTCGGTATTGTGGCCCAAACGTTGACAAAAAATATCAATATACTTCAATCATCTATCATAAAGTATATGCTAAACACATTAATTTGTATCCTCTAATATATTCGTGAATAGTAACACTGCCATATTATTCCCTTAATCCGAAAAGTTATAAACCCATAAGTTTTAAAATATATATAGGAAAAAAATTTGGGCGAAAACGACTAATCAGTAATCTTAATTGTAAAAGATTAAAAAAGTGAGAGAGACGAGTTTACGTTAAATAAAGTGTTATGAAAAACTTATTGAAGTTTGATAACATTTATACAATTTTTCACTACAATTCAACATTTGTTTCACTTTGTTTATTCTAATAACTATTAGGCATGCTTTGCATATTTTTTTTTGCTTTTCTCGTTTTGTTTATTCAATTTCTAGAATTGAACTAAAGATTTGTGTACAAACGGTTCCTCGCATAAACTATACATATATAACATTAACATACCTCATATTTTTACTTTCAAGTAGATACTTCTTATTGTAAACACAAACCTAATTCTAGTGTTAGATGTTTTTCTCTTGTAGTATAGTTTTCCAAATACCATCACGTTACACATAGAAAAAACTTGGCTAGAGAAATATAATCCATTTATAAATTCCGTACGAAAGAAACAATATATTGTAGTAAAGAAAACATATATATAAAAAAAATCAAGATAGTGTGAATACAAATTTAGAGAAAATGTCGACACAAATTACTATTTTAGCATTCGAGAGAGTGCCTTGTTTGGAATATTTCTAAGATGAAAATTGCAATCATTTACAAAATTCGACTTTAGAGTCCCTTTTTCAATTATTATTATTTTTAAAATTATTCCAAAGACAGCATTGATTCTCTCACTCTCACATGATTTGATATGGGCATTGAAAGCAGCTTCACACCAAAGAACAAATACTCTTTTTATTTTGGTTTTGCTTTTATTCAATTTTATGTCCTACTCGAACATATAACGCTATAAAATATTTGAACGAACGGTTGCAATAAATATTTGGGAGAATTACAAAACTACACCTTGCATTTCACAAAACTATGCCTTTTAAAAATTTATTCACAAAACTACACCTAAACACTAAAAGTTAAATTTAAATTATGCCTACCCAAATAACCATATCCACTTAATCACTATACCATAAACACTAATTAGCGAATTCAAATGAAAATTTTTAATTTTGGTGAAGTTTTAAAGAGTAAATCAAGTTTTTAAAATTTTGAAAAATGTGTAATTATGAAAAAAAATTGAATTAGGTAGAGTTTTGTAAAGGAAGAGATGAAAGTGTGTAGTTATGTGAATTACTCTTTTACAAAACTACACCATTTTATAGTTAATTTTCAAATATATATATATATATATATATATATATATATTCAAAATTAAAATCAAATAAATCATATCCAAATAATCATACTTCTTTAATTAGCGAATGCGAATGAATTTTTTAAAAATTTGGTAAATTTTCAAATGGTAAATCAATTTGGATATAAATATATAAAAATATTAAATCAAATGTAGTTTTATGAAAAAAGTAACAAGAACGTAGTTTCGTGAATTCCTATATTTAATTCGTAACCGTTCTTGAAGATTTACCACGTCACTAAATGAAGGGTATTATTGTAAAGTGAGATTTATCTTATGAAGTGTGACGTTATGCTGAAGTAACATGTGTTTTTTTACTGTTCAGTAAGTCTTTGTATTCTCTTACAGTTTTTTTATATGTTTTTTTTTCTTTTGTGAAGTAAACTTGGATTGTCTCTAATGGCTTTTGTCTTGGCTTGTTTCGTCATCTTTGTTTAATCAAAGTCACGCGCTTTCTTCTTAGTTCTTGAATCGCCCACAAGGATGTTTTTCAGATGGCTTGAATAGCGCTGTTGCCTTTACTCAAATCCGAACCATTAACCGAGCCATTTGAGTGAAAGGCTGATGGCCTTGAAGGCTCTCCAATTAGTTTCAAAGATAACGGAGATGGAGAAGGGGAACTCACTGTTTCGTGTTTTGTCGACATTCCTATGCTAAGCTGAGACATACCAACAAGCTCGTCCATGTTCACACGTTCTTTAGCGAATCCAGGTTTTGGTTTCAAGACTTGGTGCGACTTTGTAGAAGTAGTATCGGCTGGTTCTAAGGAATGTTCTGTTCCGTGAAGCGAAGAGGAAGTCGCAGGGAGCCATATCGTGTAAGTGACTGGGATACAAGGAGGAAAGTAGCCGCCTTGGACTAGCATTGCTGAAACCACTGGTTCTTCGGTTTCTTCGGGTTTCTCCTGTGGTGGTGGAGCCGTGACAACGACAGATTCAGATTCTACGGTGTTATTGAGTGAGAGCTCTAACGAAGGAAGGTAGCTCGTGTTTTCATGTTCTTTAGGCGGAGAGGCACGGTTTAATGCTTGGTCTTCTTGTATTGGCGATGAATCTGTTACCTAAACACAAGGCAAAAACAGAGAAGAGATATATTCAATACAAGTGTTTCGAGCATTTCATGTATCATGAAGAGACAATGATAATGCGAACCATTTCATCAGTGACCATGTCGAAGAGGCTAGACCGTCTTTTCCTACGGCTAGAACAAGTATGTCGGATGAAATACTTCTGAGCATGACTCGCCACTTGCGTAGGAGTCCTTGTAGTTACATAGCTTCTCGAAATACCGCGCCAATCTCCTTTACCGAGTTTCTGAAGACCGATTAAAAACAGCCTATGTTCTTCCTCTGTCCAAGGCACACCTACACTAAACCAAAATTAAACCACATGACCATATAGACTTAGAAGTTAAACAATATGATCCATAAATGAGACCATGCTTTCATAAGCATCCAATAACCTAAGAATCAAACACAATGTATACACTTTTAATCATCTCTAACCATTATGCTAAGCTAAAACATTTTTAGACCGATTTTGATTCTAAAGTTTGAAACTTTATTGCAACCCTAAGAGCCAAATCAACGAAAGGTTAAAACTTTACCTCTCTTTCTCTCGCCACGGCGATGGATAGATCCAGACCCATGAGCTGGATCATCTGATAAATACCCTTCGTTGTGTTGGTTAGTGTAACGCGCGTGATCCGATAACGGCGATTCGTTGTGATTTCCCGTCGTTAAAGGAGACGACGGTGATAAACGGTGGTGCGCCGCCGCCGCCGCGACGGCCAATGCCGAGAGATTACCCATACTCGCGCTCTTTTTAATAATCGACCCGTCTGTTAATCTCACGCCGAATAGCTTCACGGCGGAGGAAGAAGAAGAAGAAGATCCTCCGCCTCCGATTCCACCGCACGTGCCAACACCACGCGTATGGCACGTGCGAGAGTTGTGCCCATTGTTGCTACAATGAGAACACCGACGAGTCATATCCACAAGACAACGACACAAGCGTATGAAAAAAAAACGAAACCTTTTTCTTGTAATAAATGCTTTGTGAATAGATTTTTTTTGCGTATACACACAAATTTAGATAATAAAGATAAAAGAGAGATGTGTAATAGCAACCATGGATACAAAAAAGATGAAGACTTTTTTTTTTAATATATTTCTTATGGAAAAGAAGAAATAGGGGTACTTTGGTAATTTGGTATTCGTAAAAGACTGAGAGAGGATTGTGGTGGATCTTACGTTTGATTTCGTGTTTAAATTTACTAATTATAAGTTTAAAAAAATATATATATATCTTATCTTACCTGGAAATTTTCTGTTTTTGACAACAAAATAAAATCTATTAAATCGTTTCTTTCTTTATTAAGGATATGATTTTTTAGTAGATTAGAAACACTGTTACCGACAAATTCAGTTATGATAACAAGAGATAATCAAATCATTGAAGATAATATAATTTAAACCTATACTATTTGTCTAAATAATGCAATAAATTATAAATTCGTGTCTTAATAATCCACTTGTGAAGCGATCTAGAAGAAACACGCCTTCTTTACAAGATGCACGTTTTTAATATGAGATTGGACCCAAGTGGCCAAGTTTTAAAGTGATTAAATAATAATATCATCAAAAGCAATATACATTCACTATCTTGTATTTGAACAAGCTTTCTTGAATTGTCAAAAAAAAAAAAAAAACAAGCTTTCTTGTATGATTTATGAAAACATAAAAGGATAAGTGAAGCCCACTAACACAGCAAAACTAAGCCCATAAACAATATAAAAATAACATAAATCTCTTGAGAAAAAAATACTGAGAATATAAGCATAATATACAAATGATTATTATGTCAAAATCACTTTTAACATAGAGAAATTCACAAAACTACACCATTTCAACTCTCCCTTCAAAAAACTACATCTAATTTATTTTTTTTCACATATTTACACATTTTCAAAATTTTAAAAGCTTGATTTACCCATTTAAAAATTATCAAAATTAAAAAATTTTCATTTGGATTCACTAATTATTGTTTAGGGTATAGTATTAAGAAGGTATGATTGTGTGTGTAGGATTTATTTGGATTTAATTTTGAGTGTTTAAGTGTAGTTTTGTGAAGTAATTTTGAAATAATGTAGTTTTGGGAAATGTAATTCAACTAAAGGAAAGAAACAACAAAGTATATAAGCAAGGAACATGCACAAACTTGCTTTTCATTTTTTTCTACATTTTTGAAAAATATAAATAGATGGAATTAAAAAGGTCACTTTAACTCACTTAAAAAGAGTTTGTTGATTATAAAAAGATGCTTGTATTTGAGTCCTTAGCTTTTTGTTGATTGTTTAATTTTGTGGCAGAGTTTGTTGTTTTATGACTAAAAGAATTCTCAAACTCGTAAAGGATAAAGAAGAGAGTTTTCATATCTTGGTGTTTGGTATATCATTTAAACATAAAAAATCGTCAAGGAAAATTAAAGAAAAAAAAGTTGAAAAGGAAAACAGAGAAATAGGTTAATTACTTTTCTCGTTTTTTTTTGCTTTAAGGGCACCTTGGAGGTTGTTAAGCAAATTTTTTAAATAAAACTAAATAAAAAAATAAGAAATTGAAGAGAGCGTTCCTTTATTAAGAGTTTTAAGAATCGTTGTTATACAGTTCTAAGCTACATCTTCCTCATATTATTAGATAAAAAATATTCTTTTTCTCAAAACTAATTAAATAATTAAAATTGATATAAAATCTTATTTTTAAAATGTTTTAGTAACTCTCCACCGGTTCCTACCGATGGAGATGCTCTAAGGAAAGAGATAAGCAGCTTGCATGCATTGGCCCAAGACCATCTCCATTAGAGTTGTTTAGTGTATTATTTTGGGTTGCTTAAATATTTTGTTTTGTGTTTAGGTATTAAAATAAATTAGAATTGGGTATTAAAACACTCCCCTTTAAAAACAAATCTCTACAACTTTCAAATTCATCCAAATATCCAAATTTCCAAAAAACTTATTCCAAATCAAATTATTTCAAATATTTATTTCAATACACTCCCCTTACGTCCTTAACACAAAAAATAAACGCAAAACAAAAACAATACAAAATTAAGCACCTCTAGTAGATCTCCATTTTAGTAGATCTCACTAATGGAGTTGCTAAAGGCTTTACGACGTACACACGAGTTTTTTTTACGATATAGAAGTTTCGATTGGTTTTATAGAATTATTTATTCGTGTTGCTATTTTGTGGATCGTTTCCTTTGTCTTTTAACATTGTGGAAAATCACAAATCCACAACATTCAAATCTTTTTGAATTTTTTTTATTAAGTTTATTTTTTTGCTTGGAGTTATAGAACGTTACTTTCGATTTAGCCACGTCACAATTTTCTCTTAGCTACTAACCATGAGTCCATTGTGTATGAACGCAATTTCTACAAATGGGCAAACTGAATATTTGTGAATAAAATATGTAACTAAATTACAATATTACAATAAAAATACCGATACAAGAATTTGGAAAGACGGATTGCAGAGTCGAGATCAAGATCTCTTTCCTTAATTCTGTAAACGCCCCGTAGTGTGACAGTTGCATGGCGTTCCGAATCCCAGGATAAAACTGCATGACTATTATGATTTGCATCACCCAAAATCATAATCTTGCGAACCTTAAAATGTGATGTACTCTCTAAAAACAAGAAGAGAATGTGAGAGATTGTATGTTGTGTTTAACACTTGTGTTTGAATGTATTTTTGTTCTCAATGTATATTTTCATATATAAAAATGAAGAGGTTATGGCTTCTTATAAAGCCATATTAGTAACGTTAGTAGTAAAGTGGACACATGAGGCTTAACTCTCAAAATAATGGTTTGTAACGTTAACCAACATAACTCTCACCATAATGGCTTTGACGTGGGCTTTTGTTTAAGTTACAAAATCAATATTAACTTTGATTATTGTTTTTCTTTTTTCACAAACCATTAAAGGAGATATTATATTATTAATAAAATCAATAATATATCAACACAACAAGATGAATCCAAAGATTAATCTTTTATCCTTTTAGCATTGGCCAAATTTCGAATATCGGATCTTTAAACCGATTCGAATATCTCCTTAATACACTAAGTGTATTCAAGATTTTAATCATTATTAAAATCTTTCCACATTACATATTAAAGGATTTCACCTCTAACTTTCAAAGTAGTATATTTGCTAGTTTTTACACTTAGTCAAATTTAAAAATTTACAAGCTTTCTAATCACTCATTTTGAACTTCCATTTCTCATTCAAACTAACTCCGATTTTGACATATTAATACACTATCATATAGTGCTCACGGCGACGATTACATCGTGCCCATAATCCGTTCATTCCGCTAACTATATTAGCCGGAAACTTAAACGGAAACTTGGCTTAAGCCACTCAGTTGTCAAAAACGAGTTCCAACACATTGTCCCTGAAAAACTTTCACCAAATATTCATAGAAAATATAGTTTCTAAAAATTCATTACATGTTCCAAAATAAAGTAGAGAATTGGTCACCCAATTTTTTTTTATTACTCATAATAATCTAACTTCATCAAGAAACGAGAAATTAATCATCACCTCTACTCAACTTCCACGACCAAAAATATTATTACAACAACTTCGGAATTAAAATTAGCAAAAATATAAAATATTTAGGAACATATATAAATATGGATAGAGGAGAAAAGAGATTTTAAATTAGGATTTGGGAGAAAACTCAATCATCTTCTTTTGTAAATTCAAGTTCTTGTAAAATTTCTTTATAAACTCATCCGCTGCTTTGTCCACGTGTCCGTTCGTCACGTCACCGTCCTCCCTTAACGGGAACGGAGAGTCCGTGACGCGTAGACCCCTCACTAACGGCAAGTATGGAGATAACGCCGTCAAAGCCGGCGAGTCACTCCCATGCTCATGATCTTTAACGCCGTTAAGAAGCTCAAGAACGGCTTTAGCGGCGGAGATATCATCTTCTAAGGTCGGTGGCGCGTGACCACACGCGAATAAGCTAATGTGGTGACTCTTCTTCTTGAAGGCGGCGACGTTAAAGGGAAATGAGTAGTTAGGAGTGTCGCTGCAGCTAAACTCGTATTTCTCATTCCGCGGCTGAGACGCGGTGGCGGTGGTGGTGGAGACGCGGCGGCGGTTGTTGAAGATGAGATTCTTGCCGCGTTTGAGAGTGGCGTTAAAGTCGGCGAGGAGCTTGTGCTTTGAAATGCCTTTGTGTAACATGTACATGACAAAACGTACTATGTTCCATAGCTTCTTGCTTATTGGTACGTTCTTCTCCATCTTTTTTTGAGTTATTAAATAGAGAAAATATGAGATTATTATTTTATTTTGTTGCTTTGATATTTAGCTTATGGGTTAAGGATCAATGTGTGTAGGATTTTATAGTAGGGAGAGAGAGAGAGAGAAAGACTTTTCTATAAAGCACTTAAACGTGAAACATTACACTCTAAACATATATATTTAGTTTATGTTTGTTGTTAAATAGCTTTAGGGTTTAAAAAACCAAAAATAAAGGAAAAGAAGAAAGAAAAATTGATTTTTTGATAAAGTTTAGGTTGTACTTTAGATTGCACTATGTAAAATAGCCATCTATATGTGGGATATTAGGTCGTGGTACATACAAAATTAAACTAGTGGGTGTGTTAAAATATTGACTTGGCCTTCTACTATGACGGTATATACGCTTTACAACTAAATCTTTTTATTTTCAAAAATTTATTTTTTGAATAAAGTATATACGAAACACTATAATATTCCCAATAGGGCTAAACCCTTTTGTCTTTAATCTTTATATACTTACTTTCTAGTTTGTCTTAAAGAGTTAAAACCTTTCACCAGATAGTTACCATTGGTGTAATGAGTGCCACAAATTTATGCAAAGAAAAATGTGTAGTTCAAAAAGATGTATAAGATTCAAAGAAAGCCAAATTTAACCCAACTTTATGCAAATCTCTTCAACTACTCATAATATTAAGCAAGTGAAATTAGCCAGGTTTTGTCTTCGGGTTAATTATATTCCTATTACAAGACTAATATCCAAAAAAATGAGAAAATTATATAGATGACTTTGGGTCAGGGGTGTATATGTGTACCTTCACAATGAATCTAGAGATCTTCCTCTATATCTAGCTCGTTTGGTATTATCAACTTCTCCATGTAAGCCTGAAGACATAAACAAAGAAATTTCTATCAAATCCTAAACCCAACATGTTGTCATAGACCAAAATTTGACCATGGTTAATTCTTGTAAAGAAACAGAAATGGTGAAAGGGGTCTAATAAACCTTAAGTTTGACAGCATCAGATGGAGGCGGGTTTAGATCCAAGGCAATGCCGAAATGGAACACGGCTTTGTCGAATATGTTTAACCGTTTGTAGACATTCCCAAGCAACGCATGGACACTACTCTCTTGAGGAGCACAATCTTTGAGCTCTTCTAAAACTCTCCGTGCTCTGTGATAATCACCGAGCCTGGTTAGTATATTAGCTTTGTAGTACTTTGGAAGCAGGTTCTTTGAATCAGCGTTTATAGCCTTCTCCATCATCTTCAATGCCTCATCGTTCCTCTGCAAAGTATCATCTCAAAACTTCTAGTATATTTTCTATGGCAAGCTTAATATATCACACAGCTAGATCAGAACAGTAGCTTATGAAATAAGTAAGTTCTGATATAAAGAGTGTATTATTAGCTAGGTTCTAACCTTTGATTCATGCAAAGCAATCCCAGAGTAACACATGATGACTGAAGACTTTGGATTTATACGGAGAGCCTGTTGAAACTGGTGCTGCGCAAACTCGTATTTATCTTGATGAAGGTAGGTCATTCCAAGACCGTACCATGCGTTGTAGTGTCTTGTATCTATGCTCAGTGCTCTTCTGTAGCATCTCTCTGCATCTTCAAACTCTTCCATCGCAGCAAATCTGCAAAGGGATAACGATACTGTATGTTATTTTTGATGTGCATGTTTGGTTATATGCAGAGTAAGAGAAACAAAGAGCGCATAGAAAAGAAGTCTACTCGTGACCACAAAGGGTATGCGCGTATGTGAATCTTTCATTCAGTTTGATAGCTCTCTGAAACATCTTTAGTGCAGTGTCGTGATCCTTACGAAAACTGTAGCAGTTCCCAACAGCACACCTGCGATTCGCATTGGTGCCAAAAGAAAAGCTCTACAACTTTCAGATTCAGAAATAAGCTACTGCTAAAATCTGGTTTTTATTTATGGCTGTGGGTTCAAGGTCTGTATATAGACATAAGTGGTTGATTCTGTAGAATAAAATTCGAATAGCATATATTTAATGGAGACATTAAGAAGGATACCAGGATTCTGGAGATAGACGGTCAACTGAAATCAGCTCCTGAGCCAGATAGCCCAACCTCATTTCTTCTTTCAGGTGCTTCAAAAACAAGAAAACAAAAATCACTGAAAGTAAGACACCGACATATAAACCTTTGCAGATTGATCTATAATCAAGTTTTAAATGCTGATATGTGCCTAGAGTAACATGATTATGTTCAGAGTCAGACATTTTAGGACAGTTTTCAAGGGTTAATCCAAGAGCGGTTTACTGAATAGAATGAAAAATTAACAAAAACACTCACATAAAGAACAGTGGAGTACGTATCCATTCCTTCTAAAGCATAAGGATACTTCTGATGAGCAAGAGTAAAGACAGCATCAGCTTTGAAGTAGTCTTGTAGCTCAAAATATGCTTTTCCAACCTTGGTCAAAACGTATCTCATGTTTTGTTAGTGTTAGCTACAGATAAAAAACTTACGTGTATATCTCAATTATACTCAAGCTGGCTTGGATTATCAATAACTAAGAGCATGGGAAAGTCACTCATATTATCACCTGCAAGAGAACCCAATGTGTATTGTATTGTTTCTGAGGTAGCTTTTGATATACCAACAAAGCTTCCTGCAGCAGTATCCAGTTTTAAAAAAAATCATTTTCAACTTCAACATCAATAGAATTTTTAGGCAGAAAACTTAAGGTGAAGAATATGAATCCAATAGGTAAATTTTCTAAATAAAGTACCTGACAATTGTACATAAGTAAATGCCTGTGCCCATCACCAAGATGTTTCAGAAGGTTTAATACTTCTGAAATTCCAGAGACGCTGTAATGATGCCGGGAAGATCCACTAGAATTTGAGTTTTCTTCATCATCAACATAGCTTCCAACGTCACTTATAGACTGGCCTGATGTCGTTGCTGCATCATATAGAGTAACTGTGTCAGGAACCAGAGGTCTAGCTTTTCCTCTAAAGTTCTTTCAAAAACAATAACAAGTTGATACTCTATAGCTTGGTTTAGAAGTGAAAAATCACCTTCTTTGCTGCTTTGGACTCTGCATTTTTCAATCATTGAGGAAAGTGATGGTACATAGTTTGACTCGGAAGGTGAAAGGTGTAACCAATTGAAATCTTTTCCAAATGACTGCGATATCGGTATCTTTCTCCTTGCAGCTATTCTAGCACTCCGTCTACGCCCAGATTCTTCTGGAACCTTCAAGATAGAAAAAGTAGAACAAATTAAGTAAAGCTCAAGGATAAAATCTTATGCAAATATAACAAGGAAGAAAGTGGTAAAAGTTTATTACTGAATTTACAACCTCTGCTGACATTTCTTCACTAACACACTTTCTTCGAGACTCTCCGTGTACAGACATCAATCCTTCCACTGTTGGACGACGCATATTCTTATAGAGCATAGGTGGTGGAGCATCCAATACCTACATTCAGAAAACACATGATTTCATATAAAACAACAGTAATTAAAGTGTTCTAATCTAGCTTTACTTAACAATTTACCTGTGGTAACACTGGAGAAGGCGTGTTTGAGTCCCATCCATTTGTATGAGAACTACTGTTAAACTTTATGTTAGTATCTGACGCAATATCTTCTCCAAGCTGCTTAATTTTTTCTTGGTTCTCTCCTGGAACATGTTCTATTTTCCAAAAACCTGCATCCTTTGATGCCTTGTAGGAATCTGTAAGCTGGTCTAAGGTTGCCTCTTCTGAGAAAGTTGTTCTTTGTGAGACGCAAATGTTCTGAAGACGCTGGGCCGCGACATTACCAAAAACTGTTGAGGCTTCTTCAGCGGCACCTGAACAGGTGATGGTAAAACGCCATATAAAAGAATGTTATCCCAAGATTTTCAAGCTAGAATAACTGAAAGATAAACTGATAAATACAAAGTTCTATATGAAGCTTTCGTTTACCTAAACTACAAAGTTCTCTGTACGCTTCCCAACACATTGGATCCAGTGACAGTGCCATCCTAAACTGTTGTATTGAACTGTCCTTCCTCCCAGCATATCTGGTATCATGTAAAATCGAGTAACACACTAAGCTAGTTACACCAGTATTATACCAAGACAGAGAGGAATACTAAACAATATCTCAATATAGAACTTGCAAAGTAAATAGCCGTCACGGTGTCACCTATATATAAGACCAAGAAGATAATGCCCAGCCGCACCACCTGGAACCTGCATGTTTAAAAATACAGAAGTCTAGTAAAAAAAATTAATTCTCAAGAAGATGTGTAAAGTGCATGAAGTAAAAGAAACTCTATATACTTCTTCAACATAATCTTCACAGGGCAACAACGCGGCTTCAGCTTCTCGGAGAAGATCCAACTTGAAGCATGAGAATGCAAGTAAATACCGAGACTGAGGCGTTTTTGAGCCTTGGATTCACAATGCAAAACAAGTCAAGTTTTTTTTCAAATATAACCACACAGTCCAACATTAAAGCAAGAATGTAGTACCTTTCAAGATATAATATGCACTATAAGCTTGATTGTTACTTAGGTAACACCTAGCTAACAATTGCAGGTTCACCTACATAAGCAATATCATTATCAAATATATCTATTGACAAGCTTAACTCCAAACATAGACATGATTAAGAAGTCCAATAAAAAAATTCGGAAAAAATCACAAAATCAACAAGGAATCATATAGACAGTTTAGTCGAATTAACCGAGAAATCTCAACTTTAGAGAGTAATCTAACGAGAAACAGCTAAAAAAAATTCTCTACAGAAAATCACAAAGACAAAGCTAGAAGATCGGATCAGACCAGAGAAAACAGAGAAACATCCGAAACCTGAAGATTCGAAATCGGATTTACCTCTGAAGGAAATTCGGCGAGAAGACGTTCGCAGAGGAAAATCGCATTGGTGAACATAAACTGGGTAAGATTCTTCTCCACACAATTCACCAGTAGCGTCTCCATCGTCTTCACGAAGGCGACAACGACGACGACGAGAAAAAAGATAGATAGAGAAAAAAATATAATAAAAATCGAGATGGTCCTTGTAGCAAATCGCGCGCCGCTAAAGATATTTCAAAAGCCCCTTCCAAATAACCTTTTCTCACGCGATGAGCGTGTGGCGGAACATAACAAAACCGCGTTAAGCGTTTATAAATCTAAGAAAATCGCGTTTGTAAATAGATCTGAACTTTTCTAGGTTACTTTTGGTATCAAAATCAATTACTAGTGTGAGAAACGCCATTGTAATTAAATCCAATGAACGTAAGAAGAGAAACCCTAATTGGATCACAGCGAAATCTGTTAGACCAAAAGTAAGCGTACCAAAAAAGGGCAAACGCAGTGCTGTGTTATATACCGTTGTGTAGCAAACGCGGCAATTTCTCTTCGTTAACCCTAAAACGACGTCGTTACAAGTGTTTGACTTTATTTTTAGTTTTCGATTTCCTTTTCCTGAAGTAAATTTCCTTTTTTTAAGTTAAAGAAAAACTAATGGGCCTACTACATCATATTAGGCCCAAACTCAGCCCATATGATGTGGCGGCCGTTGTGGAAACGCGAAGTTATTAATTAATTTCGAGACGCTCTTGATGCGTTTTTCAAGACGCTTTGTTCTTCTAGGGTTATATTTCCGTCCTCCTACGCTCCTCCGTTAAGCTCGAGCTCGAGCTTTCTCATTTGCAATCTTCAGGTTTTGCTCTCTCTCTCCCTCCAAAAGTATTGATTGTTCTTATCTGTTTATGGCTTTCATTGATTCGCGTGAATCTCACTGTCTTCTTGTTCAAACGATTTGAGTTCAAATTCTAGTCCGGTAGCTTTTAGAGTTTTGGTCTCGAGCTTGTTCTCGTTTTTTCAGAATGTGACGAAACGATTTCTGCTTTGTAAAATCCTTACATAAGCTTATGTCAGTGATTTGTATCACTAGATTCATAAATTCTAAGAGGAAGATGGCTTTCGTTTTTGATTTAGCTGCGTAGATTAGATTCGTGTACTTGATGTTGCTGAGCTTTTCTTCTGCGATTATTTTGTAACCTAAAGGATTTGTTTACTTGCAGGGAAAAGAGAGATATATAACACTCTGTTAAGTAGACGATGAGTGCTACAGCTCATAGGATTCCTAAAACAGGAGGAAGACAATCTCTTCTCTTTCAAGATTTAGCTTCTCCTGTTTCAGCGCGGCGAGGGAAATTCTCTACGCCGGGCCAAGCAGCTGCTGTATCCGCGCTATGGCGCGAAAATTTCGGAGGAGCTGATCTTCCACCGCCTCCGATGTATACTCTCGATGACCGGTCGGATTTCTCTCCTGAGTCGGGCATTGCAGACTACTCTGTGTCTCCGGAAGTCAAATCCGATAGAACAACGCCTTTCCAGAGCTATGGAAAAAACGTTGTAACTCCGGGTAAAGGAAAGCTAGAAGCAAGCCCGTCTTTCTCTCTGCTGAGTGCACAACAGAGTCAGCAAGTTTCAGGGAGTCCGAGTTGGTGGTCGCAGTCAAAGCCGGGTAGTAGTAGTACAGAGCAGGATGATAAAGGGAAGGGATCTCCTGTAGAAGGAGTGATTCAGCCAGGTGCGTTGGTCACTCTTCCGCCGCCAAGAGAAGTTGCTAGACCAGAGGTTCAGAGACAGGTCTTACCAACAGGAAACCTTGAAGAGGAAGAGTGGGTCACTGTCTACGGGTAAGGCCATTTTAATCTCTAATCCTTGGTGCGTTGTTTTTAACTGGTATAGATTAGTAGTGTTATTAAGTGCCTTATCTTGCTTCTGTCTTCCACATCTTTGATTTTAGAGAAGTATTCCTAATAACTTCTGTTGTTTACGCTCTTTGTCTGTGAACCTTCACGTGTCTATGAAATTATAGAAACATCAAGTGCATAAATTGTGCTAGTCATGCTTAAATATGGCTCCACATGGATAATAAGTTGTATATAGCAGTCGTGCTTGAAGTCTGTTTTCGTGTGTCTCGTTCATGTTTTCAATTTTATAGAACTGATCACAATAGCTTCTTTCAGATTTTCTCCAGGTGATACAAATTTGGTACTACGGGAGTTTGAAAAGTGTGGTATGATCATGAAACATATCCCTGGTCCAAGAAATGCAAACTGGATGCACATCCTTTACCAGGTTACTCTCTTTCCCTTCAAACTTGTCGATAAGCATACGTAATTCTTGTCGACAAATCATCATACATGACAATTTTATCGAATCTCTTGAATAAATCGATATACATGACTGAACAATTGTATGTGTATTTGATGCAGAACCGGTCTGATGCACAGAAGGCGCTGAACAAAGCTGGGATGATGATAAATGGAGTGGTAATAGTAGGAGTGAAGCAAGTAGATCCTATACAGAGGCAAGCTTTAAACGAAAGACTAAACAATCAAGGTTTCATGCCTTTACCACCACCATCATCCACTAGAGACTCTGAGTTCAACACAGCGAGGGGCTCGTCTCGTTCTCACTACTTGCAAAACGGAAGCGCTTTCTCTCCTCAACCAAGTGGCGGGGCCATGGCTTCTCCATCAAAGTCCATGGTCTCAAAGTTCTTTGACTTGATGTTCGGTGTTTAAAGCTTGGTTCTTCCATTACACAGATAACTTGATGTTTTGTTTCTGAGCAGAGTCTCTTAAGTATATTCAAGGCGTGTTCAAAATTTTAAAATTGTACGACAAATTTTGAAATTGTATCTGTATTGATGACAGCTTATAATTGATATTATAATCTGATTTATAAGTGTTTTTTCTACTTTTGTTTGTATTTGAGCAGACACAAGTCTGCAAGTATTGTCTTGAGCAGAACGACCACCACTTACGAATGGTTAAAGGACACTAATAACAACGACCTGAGAAGCCTCACGGGCAGTGCTCTGAAGCTAGCCACGTGTCCAGCTTGTGTGTGTTATATACCTGTCTCTGTCTCGTGTTAGTTTTCACTCTCTAAGCAGTGAGCAGACACAAAATGGCGAAAGCAGCAGAGCATAAACAACAAAACTCTCAAACAGTGCAAGACACAAAGCTTGACATCCGCGACGTTGTCACCATCAAAGCCACCACTTACGCAAGAAGACGCGATGACGTGGCAATGGTTGTGTTAAGAGGCATGTGCATGGCCGTATCAACGGTGGCTGTGATTTTAATGGTGACAGCCCGTGAGACTAGCATGACCACTCTCTACGGTTTCGAGTTTAAGCTCCACGCCGTCTGGTCTCTCTCAGATTCTCTCATGTAAGCCAATTTCACAAAAACACATACATAACATAAAAAAAAACAAAATCCGACTATATAAGAATCACGAGTTATTGTATACAGATATCTAATGGTGGTTTCGTCAGCGACGGTTCTTTACTCGTTGCTGCAACTAATCATAAGCGTGACAAGACTAGTGAGAAAATCTCCTGTGATTCCGACAAGAACACAAGCATGGTTATGTCTCCTCGCGGACCAGATAATGGGATACGCGATGGTGAGTGGCGGATCTGCTGCTTTAGGAGTGACGAATATGAACAGGACAGGGATAAGACACATGCCGCTTCCTAATTTCTGCAAATCTGTGGAGTATTTCTGCGACCATCTCGCCGTCTCCGTCGTCTTCGCGTTGTTCGCGTTTCTTCTCCTCGCCGCTTCTTCTCTTCTCGACGTTCTCCGTATCTCACGTGACCGTTAGTGGATATTTTTACTGTTTTACCCCTACGTTGTGATGTTTTTTTGGAATTTATAGTTTGTTTCAATCGATGTCAGCGAATCTTCGAATTTCAATGTTTTTGAATTTTGTTGACCAGAGTTCTATATAAAACGACAAAAATATCTTTTAAATCATCAAAAAATATTCAAACGGACCCGCGAAAACGCCTCTTTAGCGTCTTTATTCGAAAACGCCTTTTTCGCGTCTTGAATGTAAAACAGTAAACGCAAACTTATTTATTTGGGAGCTGAGAGCTAAATGGGCCTGACTTTTTGTTAATGGGCCTTACGATTATTTACCATTACTGTTCTTTCTTCTTCCTACTCCTATCCCTTAGCCTGAGAATTAAAGTATCTCTAAATCTGCACGAAGCTCTTCTTCTCTGAGTTTTAATGGCGGTCACTCTATCTCCTCTCGCTTGGTTCATTGCAATTCACTTCTCCATGTAAGTCGAATTCATCTTTTTTTACTTTGATCGAAATCACATCATGGCTTGTCGTTTCCCTCTGCATTCATCGCCACACTCTCGATTCCTTTCTCCCGAAAAACAACACAGAAACCTGAGATTTCCCAGAAATCACCGCTCAGTTTCATGCCAAATCAATTCAGAAACAACCCATGTTGACGATGATAGAGACGATAACGAAAAACACAAGAAAACCCAAGTCAATCTTCTCGCAATACCCATCACACTCACCGTAATCTCCGCTTCTCTGGCACAACCATCGCTCGCTGCGGCGGCGGCGAAGAAAGTATCCGAGAGAAAGAAAACACAGAAGAAACCACAGGAAGCTATGACGCCTGAGCAGCTTAAAGCTTGGTCTAAAGATCTTCCTGTAGTTTCTAAGCGTATACCTTATACTGATATTTTGAGCTTAAAAGGTGAAGGTAAGCTCAAGCATGTTATAAAGCCTTCAGGTTTAAGTTTAAGACAAAAGGCAGAGCCTGTGTTAGTAGTTTTGGAGGATTCTCAGGTACTTAGGACTGTGTTGCCTTCTTTACAAGGTAATAAGAGGTTTTGGGAACAATGGGATGAGTTAGGAATCGATGTAGCTTGTGTTAATGCCTATACTCCTCCTGTTAAGAGACCACCTGTGCCGTCTCCTTATCTAGGGTTCTTGTGGAATGTGCCTGCTTATATGCTAACATGGGTCAAGCCAAAGAAAGAGTCGAAACGTGCTGCTGAGTTGAAGAGAATGAGAGAGGATTTCAAGAGACAGAGGAAAGAGGAGATTGAGAGGATGAAAAACGAAAGAGAGATGATGGAAAGGACGATGAAGGCGCGGAAGAAACAGCAGGAGAGGAAGGAAAGGAAAGTGCTTAGGAAGAAGAAATACGAAGAGTCTTTGCGTGAGGCCAGGAGAAATTACCGAGATATGGCGAACATGTGGGCGAGATTGGCTCAGGATCCTAATGTGGCTACAGGTCTTGGATTGGTGTTCTTTTATATATTTTATCGTGTAGTGGTGCTTAACTATAGGAAGCAAAAGAAGGATTATGACGATAGGTTGAAGATTGAGAAGGCGGAAGCAGATGAGAGGAAAAAGATGAGGGAGTTAGAGAGGGAGATGGAGGGAATCGAAGAAGAGGATGAGGAGCTTGAGGAAGGAACAGGTGAGAAAAATCCATACTTGCAGAAGGCAATGCAGTTCATGAAGTCAGGTGCACGTGTGAGAAGAGCATCAAATAAGAGGCTACCTGAGTATCTTGAGAGGGGTGTGGATGTGAAATTTACAGACGTTGCTGGGCTTGGGAAGATTCGCCTTGAGCTCGAGGAAATCGTGAAATTTTTCACTCATGGAGAAATGTACCGCAGGAGAGGGGTCAAGATTCCTGGTTCGTTTTTGTGCCAACTTCTCCTTTTCCTTGTATGGTGTAATAAGTTACATACGCATTTGTGCTGTTTGATCATCTCTTTAATTTTGTGTGTTTCCTTCAGGTGGTATTCTTTTATGTGGGCCTCCTGGGGTGGGAAAAACTTTACTGGCAAAAGCTGTAGCTGGTGAAGCAGGAGTGAATTTCTTCTCTATTTCAGCTTCTCAGTTTGTAGAAATATATGTTGGTGTCGGTGCATCACGTGTCCGAGCATTGTACCAGGAGGCTAGAGAGAATGTAATTCTTGTAACTCTGCTTTATTTGTTGACCATGGTCCATGGTTCATTGAGGCAGTGCATGTTATGAGGATTCAATCTATTGCTGGACGCTAATTCTATGCTGGTTTCACTGCAGGCTCCATCTGTGGTCTTCATCGATGAATTGGATGCTGTTGGAAGGGAGCGTGGGTTAATAAAGGGTTCTGGAGGACAAGAAAGGGATGCTACTCTTAATCAGGTTTCAGGCATTTCAGATTTTGTAATTGTCTTCTTTGTTATTTTACTTGATGTATAATACTATTTGTTTTTGTGTTACAGCTTCTTGTTTCGCTAGATGGTTTTGAAGGAAGAGGAGAGGTCATTACGATTGCTTCTACAAACAGACCAGACATTCTAGATCCTGCGCTTGTGAGGCCTGGAAGGTTCGACCGCAAAATCTTCATTCCTAAACCTGGTCTTATTGGGCGAATGGAAATTCTGCAGGTTTTGACTTGGAATCTGTATCAAAATACCCTTAAAACTTTAAATTTGTGAAATTTCTTCTATAGAGTAGAGGTTTATCCTGTAGTCCAAATCTATATTTCTTTTGGTTTTCTGTTTAGGTGCATGCTCGAAAGAAGCCGATGGCTGAAGATTTGGACTATATGGCAGTTGCAAGCATGACAGATGGCATGGTTGGAGCAGAGCTTGCTAATATCGTTGAAATAGCGGCAATAAATATGATGCGTGATGGAAGGACAGAGGTAGGATCTAAACTTCAAGTTCGAATGAGTTAGACCTGCTTTTTGCTTTAGAGTTTAGGATCTTGGTTTTAAATGTTAGGATCGTGTAGTGTGGTGTGTGTGAACTTGATTAAGCCACTTAGGCTGATAATAAGTGAAGACTTTTATTTTTGAACTACCAGCAGGCAAAAGACTGAGAAACCATATATTCTCTGTAACTCTAATGCAGTTAACAACAGATGATTTACTTCAAGCTGCACAAATAGAAGAAAGAGGAATGTTAGATAGGAAAGATAGGAGCACTGAGACCTGGCGACAAGTTGCTATAAACGAAGCTGCTATGGCTGTTGTGGCTGTGAACTTTCCTGATCTGAAGAATATAGAATTTGTAAGTTTTACGTCTTTTTTTTCGAACTCCCCTTCTACACTGAAGCTTCGACTTTCTGTTTTACCGCACTTGACATTTCGATGACTTTGACTAGTTGACAATCAACCCAAGAGCTGGTAGAGAGTTGGGATACGTCCGTGTGAAGATGGATCACATCAAATTTAAGGAAGGCATGCTTAGGTTTGTGGCTTTGATCATACAGATTTGCTTTCTTGATTACACATGTTTTGTTACATTAATCTACATCTTTCGTGATCTACTATTTGCAGCCGACAATCCATCTTGGATCACATCACTGTCCAGTTAGCACCACGGGCCGCAGATGAACTATGGTTCGGCCAAGATAAGGTGAGAAATATGATTTTACTTTTCTCCAGTAGTGTTTTTAGTTACACCAATCTTTGGTAATGGTTTGTTTCAGTTAAGTACGATATGGGCAGAAACAACGGATAACGCAAGATCAGCTGCTAGATCGTTGGTTCTTGGTGGTCTCTCTGAGAAGCATCATGGCCTGAATAACTTCTGGATGGCTGATCGAATCAACGTAAGTTTGTATTTAAATTGTCTCGACTTCATATATTCAGAAGCATATATCGTCTTCTGCTACTTTGGTTTGCAGGATATCGATCTAGAGGCGTTGCGGATATTGAACATGTGTTACGAGCGTGCTAAAGAGGTAAACACACACTTCTAAATCGAGTAACCTATAATCATCTCCTTAAAATGTGGCTTTGTTATGATAATAATTATACAAAAATGCAAATATACAACAGATTCTTCAAAGGAACAGGACGCTCATGGACGAAGTTGTAGAGAAACTGGTACAGAAGAAGAGTCTTTCGAAACAAGAGTTTGTCACACTTGTTGAGCTATATGGCTCTATTAAACAAATGCCACCAAGTATACTTGAACTCAGGCAAACCAAACGGCTCCAGCTCCAAGAGAAGTTCTTGAAACTCAACACAAGAAAGACCGTCACAAACAGTTCATAATATGGTTGTCTTTTTGGACAAGAAAGATGCAAAAAAGTTAGTGAAATAAAACATCAAAAGGTTTTTTCAACAAATGAGCTTTGGTAATTTTATACTTCGTTTGTAATATTAGTGAAACTTTATTATTCCTAATTTTTCCCGAATTTAAGAAATCGCCAATTTTAAACTATTTTCAAATACCTAAAAAATGGTATATAATGTACTAATGTATGAACTTTTGGGGGGGTTTTAGGTGAATATGCAAAATTGATTAGTAAGCTCTAATCAAGAGTCATTAGGTTGGTAGATTTACATGAAAGAAAACAATTAGATTATAAAATAGGGCAGATAACATTTGACTTGCAAGATTTGACAACTATACTGTGATATTTACACATTACCAAATTATTTACTTATAACCTCTTTTATTGGCCACATGAACTGCTTAATCTCTATTATTGGAACCCACCCAATTCATTTCTATTCTTTAAAAAAATCCGATACTTCACCTAATATCAATTTTATTTATTTTAAAATCTTACAACATACAAAGTTGTTCTCTATATATATAACTCCCCCGTTGGTATAACAATCATTTATTATATTTTTACGATATGATTTTTCATCAGTAAGCACTAGAAAAAAGAATCATAAAATAATTGCAAATTAGTTATTTAAAAATGTCTGTAAATAGTTTTCACAAAGTTCCGTTGGGGTTATTGTCTTCATATCCAAAGTGTCTGTAAAAATTAATTTGAAGTGGTCAAAAGAAAACTGACAAAACAAAGAGAGAGAAAGTACTCACAACGGCATTATTTGACTTATACTCATATATCCGTTGTTCGTTGTCACGCCACCATCTTCTTATTTTTTTCAATTATTTATTTTAACCTATTAAATATAAACATGCTCAAAAATTAAGTTAATTTACAACACTCGTGTTTAAGAAGACAAATAAAATATATGTGAATATGGAATGTGATATGTAATTCCACTAATGTTATGAAAATTCAAGTCTGCTTTTGGGTAGACTTTTACGTAAGAAAACAGTACATATGGATAAAAACGTGACCGTATGTGTTGTAGGTTTCGTAATCCGTATTTGATTAGTCGGAATCTTATCCACTGTTATTACGTTTTTTTAAAAACGTATTTGGTAGAAAAAAACAAATTAACTGTTGCTGATTATTAGAACTAGGGGCAACGTATGTGTATTTTAAATATAGTAACAAATATTTAACTAATGTTGAATTGATGAGAAAAGTTATAAGCTGAAGTAGGAGTGTGCAGTATTGTGACGACGAAAAGAGCTGATATCAAATGCTAACAGTGGATATATTTTATATTTGCTCTCCATTTGTAAGAGACAGGTTTTAAATTGTGATAGTTCCTAATACTTGTTGATGAAAATTTAAATTGGTGAACCTATAGGGTGACAATTTTTTTATTTTTAAAGTTTGAATAATTGTTGGAAAATTTTAAAGTGAAACTTGTTCATAAATATAGACTGAGAAACCTATGCACCCTGAAGAGTGAATACGTTTTTATTTGTATATGCGAAGAGAAAACAGAAAACAGAGAACAAACTGAATGCTTTAAAGAAAAAAGCGTTGTCATTAAAAAAACAAAAAGAGACGCAAGAACACAGACTTGACTTCAGGGTGGGTTCAAAGTTTTAGTCACCTGAGATATCAGGTTTAATGAAAGGAAGATAAAAGTAAACAAAGCAAAGTCAAACGACCACTATTAAGATAATAGCACATTCCATGGCAAGGAGGACAAAAAATATCAAAGGAAGATACATTCGGTTAAGTTTGATACTTAGATGAAGAATGATGATAATGTTAGTGATAAGGCAACACACACTTGTTCATCTTTTCTTACTTATTTCAAATATAAAGAATGTTTGAGTTAACACTGAACAACAACTTATTAGAGAAACCAATGGTGCTTATAGAACCAATTAAAGTTTACAAATTTCAAGACTTTACCTCCAAAAAGTTCGGGATTAACAGTGGTGACAAACATGACAGATTGTGTCCTATCACCCGACTTGAAGATGCCCCTAAAAACAGACGCAACATCTATGTTTTTTTGTATTTAAAGACAAGTAAACAACCACCTGACTGTTATGCCAATGATTGTCGTCAATTTCAGTAAGACGTAATAATGTGTGATACACTTAGTTTTCCTTTAAATAATTATTTTGAATTTAGTTATTACTAACTAAAACTAAAACTAAATATTTGTAACTTTAGTATCAGAAATTGTATATTTACATAATTGCTAAAAAGAATTATAAACCATGATAAGTTGAAAAATTACTTATAAAATACTTTTTTGAATTTCATTTCAGTTAAATGTATAAAGTTAGAAAAATCCATCATTATTAGAAAAACTAATATAAAAGAGAGTATAAAATACTTTGACAGAGTTTTTGTCAAGGACCTGAAGTTGAAGATGATTTGAAGGGTTTCTCTATAAAAATTATTCTCAATTAATAGTATAGATACACACAATTCACTTATATTTATTTTAATCTGTTTTTTTAAATATTGATTGTGATTATATGAATTGTAAGATGTTTCTAGTTTTCTTGTTTTTTTGTTTATATCGTTTGTAAGATATTTATTATTAGTTTTAATAGCTATTTAAAATTGATATACGTATATATATATATATAGATATTTTATAAAATATTTTTTTCGGATTTTATTAATGTTAATGGGTTTTATCAAAAATATTTTAGTGATGTTGTTTATATTTTTTGGGATTTTATTTGAATTTTATTAGTATTAAATGGTTGTATTAATATTGTCATAAAAAATAGTTGTATTAAATAATTTTTTTTAATTGTATTTTCTTAAGAGCATCTCCAAAAAGAAACCTCAAATTTGAGGTTTCATCAACTTCAAATTTGAGGTTTCATGTGTTTCTCTCCAAAAGAAAAACCTCAAACTTAATTTTACATATTGCATTTAAGTCTTTATTATTTTTCACAATTAAATAAATCTCAGAATTTTTGTAGATAATGTAAGACATACCTCAAATAATTATTAAACCAATAAATAATTACTAAATTAATATTTTGTATTTTAATTTAAAGTCTTTCTTTTAATTTAACATGTGAAAATGAAGTTTATATTTACAAAATATAATTTTTTATGTACTAAAATGATGAAATAAAAAAGTTAATAAAAATATTTGTGAAATATTATTAATTGTAGGGATGAAAATGTAAAAGAAAGATCCTCAAATTTGAGGTTTTGAATAGTGAAACCTCGAATTTGAGGTTCCACTATTCAAAACCTTAAAATTTGAGGTTTTGAGGTTTCTTTTGGAAGACAAAAAACCTCAAATTTGAGGTTTTGAGGTTGCTTTTGGAGATATTCTAAGGATGATGATTTGTCTTCTTGTGGTGAGAGGCAAAAATGTCTTATTATATATATGATTAATATTATTTGTAAAAATTGTACGAGTAAAACAAGAAAAACCCTATGACGGCTACGAGTGCTCTTCAAGGCGGGGAGCTAACGTTAAGGGGGGCTCAAGATGGTGATGCTAACATGGCAGACGCAGACAGACCACCTAGAGATCCACCGGATAAAGGGGTGTCGTGGGCAGGGAAAGTTTCAGGAAGCAATATTGGAGGTCTACGGTGCGGAGAGAGTCCTGGATGACAAGTTTGTATCGGCGAGGATGAGATTAGAGTTTCCCAATGGAGAAGATGGGGAGCCGGTTGTGACAATTGCTCAGGAAGTGTTGGAAGCCATGAATGGGTTATGGAAGCAGTGCATGATAGTAAAAGTGTTGGGGCGGAATGTACCGCTTTCGGCGTTGAGCAAGAGGTTGAAAGAGCTTTGGAAGCCGTCTGGAGGGATGTATGTAATGGATCTACCTAGACAATTCTTTATGGTAAGATTTGATAGTGAGGAGGATTATATGACGGCGGTAACAGAAGGTCCTTGGAGATTGTTTGGGAGTTACCTTTTAGTCCAAGTTTGGTCACCACAATTTGATCCGTTATGTGATGAGATAGTTACGACACCAGTGTGGGTTAGAATCTCAAACTTACCGGTGAATTTCTATCACAGAGCAATCTTGATGGGGATAGGGGACGGTTTGGGTAAAGCGGTCAAAGTAGACCTGACCACACTAAAGTTTGAAAGAGCAAGATTTGCACGAGTTTGTGTTGAAGTTAACTTGAAAAAACCTTTGAAAGGAACAGTTTTAGTTAACGGCGAAAGATACTTTGTGGCATATGAGGGTCTCACAAATATTTGTTCACACTTGCGGAGTCTATGGTCACTTAGTGGGTGCGTGCTCACAAAGAAGACCGGTGAGTCCAAGTCAAATGAATGAAGTGAGAGCGGAGGGAGGAACAAGTGCGCCATCTGTAGGGGATGAGGGTTTTACGGTGGTGAGGAGACCGGCGAGGAAGGTAGTAGCTCCAACAAAGGCGATGACCTTTGCGGCTGGCGGCTCGGGAAAGTTTCGCGGCAAAGATCACGTGATTGGAGAGAGAATAAGGGAAGTTGAGATCTCAAACAGATTTGTTGATTTGAGGGAAGATTCGGGTTCAGACCCAAACAAGAAAGAGAATAAATTGGGTGAGATAATTAAGGGAAGTGGCAGCGGGAATATAGGTTTGAACAAAGGAAAAGGCATAATGAAAGGGGGGGAAGAAGGTTTTATTATGGGCCAGTCTGGAGGTAAAAATGGGCCTCGTTTCTTGAGCAAAGATAAGTTGAAGTTGGGTTCTAAAGCTGGAGGGAATAATGGAGCAAGTTTAGGCCCAAAAAAGATTGTTAGGCCTACACGAGGACTGGTCTTTGGGCCTACTAAAGGAGATACCGAGGTTAGTCTAAATGGGAAGAGACTGCGCATAGAACAAGAAAGTGTGGGACGCGCAGGAGGAGCGTTTGTGAATGATACAGAGCCTCGTATGATAGGGATTCTTGTTAGTAATCCCCGGTCGGCTCAGATGGTGGGGCAGGAGGTTTCTCGATCTCAAATGACGATTTCTTCTCACCCGGAGACGTCTACGGACCCACAAGGGCACTGTCGAAAAGCAAATGGGGGCTTAACGGTTTTCCCCGGTGGTTCAACGATTGATAAAGTTTTTATCTATGAATTGCATATTTTGGAATTGTCGGGGGGCGAATAAACCCAACTTTCGGAGAGCCATAAGATATATGTTAAAAAGAAAGAATGTCGATGTGTTAGCCTTGTTTGAAACACATGCCGAGGGGGATAAAGCGACGAGGATTTGTGGGAAGTTAGGATTCGAGAATGTCTTTAAAGTAGAATCGATTGGCCAAAGTGGTGGAATATGGTTGTTGTGGAAGTCTACGGTGGGTCAAGTCACCATTAAAGGTTCGTCGGATCAGTTTATTCATGCATTGGTGGACCAAGGAGGTGAAACTTTTAATTTATTTGTAGTATATGCTGCCCCGACGGTAACGAGACGAAGTGGTTTATGGGAGTCTCTTGGGGACATTATAAAGTCTGTTATTGGACCAGTTTTTGTTGGAGGAGATTTTAACACCATAATACGTAATGATGAGAGATCCGGAGGAAATGGGAGGTTATCTCAAGACTCGTTAATGTTTGGTGAATGGATTCATGAGCTAGCGTTGATTGACATGGGGTTCAAGGGCAATACGTTTACTTGGAGAAGAGGTCGTACGTTGAACACATTTGTAGCTAAGAGGTTAGACAGAGTTTTGTGTTGTGCTCACGCAAGACTGAAATGGCAAGAGGCGACGATTACCCACTTACCTTTTTTGTCATCGGACCACTCGCCTCTTTATATGGAGTTGTGTCCACGTCAGAAAGGTAACCCTAAGAGACGACCATTTCGATTTGAGGCAGCATGGTTACAACATGATAGTTTTCAAGATTTGTTAAGAAACTCTTGGGACCCTAATGTTCGAACAACTGAGGCGCTTGAGAGACTGAGGTCTAAACTCCGTAAGTGGAATAAAGATGTATTTGGGAATGTCTTTAGGCGTAAGGAGGAACTCGGAGAGGCGGTGAAAGAGGTACAAAGTCTCTTAGATGTAGCGCAAACGGATGATCTCTTGGCAAAGGAGGAGGTTCTTTTAAAAGAGTTAGACGGGTTGCTTGAACAAGAAGAAATCATTTGGCATCAAAAGTCAAGAGAAAAGTGGTTGGAGTGTGGTGATCGTAACACGAAGTTCTTTCATACGTCTACAATCATTCGCCGTAAGCGTAACAGAATTGAAACTCTAAAGAACGCGGAGGGTGTATGGATTTCAGACAAGGAGGTTTTGGAACAAATGATTAGAGACTATTATCGTCGTCTTTACTCATTGGAGGATGTACCGACGGTGGTAGAGAAGTTACCCAGTGTGGGGTTTCCGCGACTATCGAATGTTGAAAGTCGTGAGCTTAATAAGCCAATTATGCGGGGAGAGGTGCTTGGACGCAATTCGTTGTATGGGGAGTCTAAAAGCCCCAGGTCCGGACGGGTATCAACCGGTATTTTACCAAAAGTGTTGGGATATGGTGGGACCTTCAGTTACACGGTTTGTTCTGGAGTTCTTTTCCACAAGTTCCTTGCCTGAACATACCAATGACGTCTTGTTAGTCTTATTACCGAAAGTCAATAACCCGGAAACGGTTACACAATATCGGCCCATTAGCTTGTGTAATGTGCTCTTTAAAGTGATTACAAAGGTAATGGTGACAAGGCTCAAGTGTGTTATCGGGAAACTTATCGGACCATCACAAGCCAGTTTCATCCCGGGGAGGTTGAGTGCCGATAATATAGTCATAGTGCAAGAAGCGGTGCATTCTATGAGAAGGAAAAAGGGTTGTAAGGGATGGATGCTATTAAAGCTTGATTTAGAAAAGGCGTATGATCGTATACGTTGGGATTTTCTTCTTGATACGTTGGAGGTTGCCGGTTTCTCTGAGAAATGGAGAGCTTGGATCATGGAGTGTGTTACAAAACCGAGTATGAGCGTCTTAATAAATGGAGAGAAGACGGAGGAGTTTGTCCCATCGAGAGGGCTTCGACAAGGTGACCCTTTGTCACCGTATCTCTTTGTCTTATGCCTTGAGCGACTGTGTCACGCCATAGAGCTATCAATTGGTCGGGGAGATTGGAAACCAATCCAACTATCTCGTGGAGGTCCGAAACTGTCACACATTTGTTTTGCGGATGATCTAATCTTGTTTGGTGAGGCTTCGGTCTCGCAAATACGAATTATTCGAGGAGTAATTGAGAAGTTTTGTGTTTCGTCGGGGCAAAAAGTGAGCCTCGAGAAATCAAAAATTTTCTTTTCGAGTAATGTTAGTCGTGAGTATGCAAGGCAAATAAGCTCGGAGAGTGGCATCGGAATATCGACGGACCTTGGAAAGTATCTTGGTATGCCGATATTACAAAAAAGAATTAATAAGGATACTTTTGGTGAGGTCCTTGAGAGAGTATCTTCGCGTCTTGCCGGTTGGAAAGGGAGGGTCATGAGTCTCGCCGGTCGTTTGACGTTGACTAAGGCGAGTGCTTATCGGCTCTTCCTACTCATACAATGAGCACTATTATCTTACCTGCTTCGGTGCTGGAAGGTTTGGACAATGTGTCGAGGTCATTCTTGTGGGGGAGCACACCGGAAAAGAGGAGACAACATCTCGTTGCTTGGAAAGACGTTTGTAAACGTAAATCTAAAGGCGGACTCGGTTTGAGATCGGCAAAAGAGATGAACAAAGCTCTCATATCCAAGTTGGGATGGAGAGTAATCAAAGAAAAGGATAGCTTATGGGCTAACTTGCTGCACAAGAAATATAAAATTGGTGATAGTTTGAACTCCTCTTGGCTCATCGGTAAGAACACGTGGTCGTCTACATGGAAGAGTATTGTAATTGGATTGAAAGAAGTGATTTTCAAGGGGATTAGTTGGGCACCGAGAAATGGTCAATCTATATGTTTTTGGAGGGATAAATGGATTACAAAATCTCCTTTACTTGAGTTAGCGACTAGTGTAATTCCCGAAGATGAAGTGAATAAAAGTGCTTCGATGTTGTGGGAAGAAGGTATAGGCTGGTCTATGGACCATATCATACCATATGTTCCTCACGAGGTTAGGTTACGGCTCGGAGCTGTGGTGTTGAATGGAAATGAGAACGTTCATGACATAGTATCTTGGGGAGAAAGCATGGATGGTAACTTTACGGTGAAGGCAGCTTACGAGTTGCTATGTAACGATGTACAGACACAACCGTGCGTCACAAAGCTATGGGAGAGTGTGTGGAAAGTAATTGTGCCAGAAAGAATACGAGTTTTTCTATGGTTAACCGTTAAACAAGTATTAATGACGAATCAAGAGCGGGTTAGAAGGCACTTAGCCACGGATGGATTGTGCCAGATATGCAAAAGTGATAATGAGACTATTATACATGTTCTGAGGGACTGTCCCGCCATGTCTGGAATTTGGCTAAGGCTAGTTCCTCTACGGAGGCGTCAAGGGTTTTTTGCTAAGTCTTTACTAGAATGGGTGTATAGTAACTTAAGCTCAGTGGAGAAGTGTGAAGATGGAACAGAATGGAAGACAATGTTTGCAATGGCAATTTGGTGGGGGTGGAAGTGGCGTTGTATGAATGTGTTTGGGTCGTTAGAGAAGTGTCGAGATAGAATTGGCCTAGTAAAAAGGCTTGCAAGAGAGGTAACGGTGGCCCATCTAAAACTAAGTAAGAGTAGTCAACGAGGTCCGCGCTCGGAACGGATGATTGCTTGGACTAAGCCCGAGGTAGGATGGGCGAAAATTAATACGGATGGCGCATCACGTGGTAACCCAGGTTTAGCTACGGCGGAGGAGTTATTCGAGACGAGGAGAGCGGATGGTGTGGAGGTTTCGCGGCCGAATATCGGAGTTTGCTCAGCCCCTTTAGCGGAGTTATGGGGAGTTTATTATGGTCTTCTCATTGCATGGGGGAAGGGCTATAGGAGAGTGGTGTTGGAGGTGGATTCGGAGCTTGTGGTGAAGGTACTTCAGACGGGGATTGGCGAGGCTCATCCACTGTCGTTCCTGGTACGTCTGTGCCATGGTCGTTTTACAAAGGACGGGAAGTCCGAGTTACTCATGTGTATAGGGAAGCGAGCCGGTCTGGCCGAGCGGGCTAGCGAACTATGCGTTTTCTTTAGATTTGGGTTTGCATTTGTTGGACTCCTTACCTTCTGCGTTGAGTTCGATGTTTCATGACGATGCTAATGGAGTTGCAACTCCAAGGCTAGTCGGGTTGTAACTGTTTCCTTTTGTTATAATAAAACTAAGAGAGTACAACCTCTCTTCTACCAAAAAAAAATATATATGATTAATATTAGTGTGTATATTGGTTTAGAATTATTTGAATATAAAAAGAGACAAATTATATAATTACTAAAAGAATAGTGGACGGTGCACCTCGCATCTTTGGAATTATTTAAGCGTGTTCTATAATACAATATATCGTATATAATCATTAAAAGATTACTACATGTTAATTTTTTTTTTTTGTTAAAAACTACATGTTAATTCCAACCTAAAATCTCACAACTACCTAACTATAAATATAAATTTCTTACATCTCGAATTACCGGTAAGACAATCTAGATAATGATTTTCCGTTGTAAAATTGGTAATACCTTATGATATTTTTTGTATTTTGTCTTTTATTTATAGTAATTAATGGCCGTTGGAATTTTAAATATATCATATAAATAAATTAATATATAGCAACTCTATGCAAAAAACATATACGTTACGTTATATAAGAACAAAACAAACAAATAGTAATTTGATTTGTTGATTCACAAATACAAAAACATTGCTTAACGATAGTATCAATTCTATTTTCCACATTACAATAGTTGCATTATATGTTTAATTTTTTCAAACGAAACATTAGTATGTTACAAATATATAAATCTAAAGTATATATTTTTATCTTACAATAATATATATTAGTACAATTACTACATATTATCCATACAAAAACAACACAAAAGTTATCTATAATATAGCAAGTAATTAAATTAAAATTAGTGATTAATTAATCAGTTCCGTGTAAGGAAAGCTCCATAACTCCAAGAAATTAAACTCCAATATCTCCTCATAATAATCCATACACGGATACACCAAACAATCCAACGGCTCACAATAAGCCACGTCATCACGTGACGTCACGCTCTCATCATAACTACTCTCAATATTAGGCAACTCAACGATCTCCTCCAGCTTCTCCTCCTCCGCCACGTAAGCCGACGGTGGCGTTTCCTCCGTTGCCAACGGCGATTCAGACTCCGTCTCCGACATTTTCTCGTCAACGATCATTGCGGCGGCTTCGGCGGCGGCGGCTTGGATATCTTGCGGCGAAGAAGACGCCGGACGAGGGAGGAAAGAGGCTAACTCAGGGAAGTTTATAACGGCGGAGGAGCCTTTGATGGAGAGAGCGGCGACGTCGTGAGCACGAGCGGCCATATCGGCGGTGGCGAAAGTGCCGAGCCAAATACGAGTCTTTTGACGAGGCTGACGTATCTCGGAGACCCATTTGCCCCAACTTCTCATCCGTACACCTCTGTAAGCAGAACACTTTGAAGAAGAGACTCTTCTTCTTCTTCTCTTTGTTGAGTTTTTTCTTGGTGAAGTTTCAGACAAGTGTGTGCTTGTAGTTACATCTGATTGGTCCGATAACGACGAGGAACTGTTTGATGACGTCATCTTTTGAGAGAGATATTGTTGTGTGTGTGTGTGTGGATGTGAGAGATGTATTTATAGACTGCACGTTATGTTGTTCAATTCCTAGGTTTTTTTATTTTATTTATTTTCGTTATTATTCTTTTTAATTTTTATCAAAAAAAAGTTGACACGTTTTCTGGTATTTGGATGTGAAAATAATTAGTAATGATTATAATTATATAATGCTCAGAAAAATAATATATTTTGAATGTTATATTAAGACTTAGAGCATCATTATAGGTAAGATACATTTTTTGGGTTTTTAACTTTTTTTTTTATAATTTTTTCGATTTTTTTTTTTAAAAAAAAAAAAGGAACCAATCGCGGACCGCCACAAGAATCGACTCTTACCTAGGAAGTGCAAGAAGTGACTTTTGCTTAAAAGTGTGGGACCCACCCGAGAATCCTTCAAAAGTCATCTATAAAGATGGTCTTAGATATGAATATTTAGTTGTATTTCGATAATACTATGCAATATGTAAATGGTGCTTTTTATTTGATTATTGGATAATATGTGTTATTGGTAGACTATTTCGATTTCTTTTTTTGTCAACAAAAAAGACTATTTTTCTTCTAGTTCTTATGTGTAATGTTGATTAATTTTGGTGGAAATCTGTCAAACTATCAAGGAAAATAAATTAAAAATTTTGACTAATTAGACGCTAAGTGACAATTAGCCTACCCATCTTTCAATTAGCACAGTTTTTTTTTGTATAAAAACAAACTAGAAAAATCCACAAGAATAAACAGTTAATTAAGCTTATGATTCTCAACTTAACTTCTGATTAGGCACGTAATATCACTCGACCATAATTATACTATTTATGAAAATAACGAATTAAAACTAAAGTGCAGTTGCTAATAAGAAAAGAAAAAAAATTCACAGAAAATAAATGTTTTTTTAAAAAAAGAGATTCACAAAGGAGAACGTTTCCAAGTTCCAACTTTGTAATTATGAAATAAATGCTTCGTTTCTTATTTGAGAGAGACGAGAATCTAAAGCTACTCACGTGTGTCACTATCAATCTTCCCGTTGAGGTTTATTATTTATTTATTTTAATTTATTTAATATAGATACACACAAATACAAACCTCCAATTTTAAATATTGAGGATGTCAATTCATCATTTCCGTTACCAATTTTTTAAAAATAAATAAAAAGTTAACTTTCAACGATTTCTTTAAATCTTTTTCTTGTCTTTACCGTTGGTAAGAAGAAAGTATCATAAAGAATGCACATTTATCAAAATTCAGGTAGAAAAAAATACAAATATCTAAGCTTTTAAAATAAACATATAATTAACGCCACAAAATGAGCTTAACAGGCGAAGCTGAAGATATGGACCAAGCCTACTTTCCTCAAAAGAATGGCCTAAAACGTGTGAGAAATATCTACAATTTAGAAATATTGTAATGATAGCTTTGACAAAAAAAAAGAAGAAATATTGTAATGATTAAATCCTAAATCACGAGAAACCCTAACCGTAATTAGAGATTTACCGTTGTATAACCGCATATAACTTCTTTTTAAATCCACACACTTCTTGTTCCCTAGTTTTATTTTTTATTTACTTGTCTACTTGGACAAACACACACACACAAAAGTACAAAACACATCTACTTGTTCTTTTCTAAAGAAGAGAAAACAAAGACAAACGAGAAGAAGAGAAAGAATGCAAAGGACTTACCATGAGATTCTCCTTCACTTTTTGTTCTGGATGACTCCCAAGTCTTTTTTTACATTTTAACCCTATAACTCACCACCTCCCTTGTGTCCATATCTCAAAAATTTAACAATTGACACGCGGAAGGCGAAACTTATCAGCAAACATCAAGATACTCTCTTTGTGTCGCGGGATGATGCAAGATGATCCTGCACCACACATTACCATATACAATATGTTGTTGCTCAATCAGTATATGCAAGTCAGGCAAAGTTTCTATTTGTGACAAAAAACTATATCTGGTCTCTGTCTATGTTAAAGCCTAAGTAGGTGGTTGTATAAAAGACTATAAGCTAGCTATTACGTGTAGCAACAAACTGACCAAAATATACATCCAAGGATTAAAAGCAAGGTTGCAAAAACTTACGGAGATGAAATCGAAGGCCCTGGTATCTTCTTTTTTGGGAGCATTCATTGTTGAGGTTGGAGCCTGATTAGCGAAATTCGGCTGGAATATATCAGGGAATGATGTTTGATTTCAGCCACCCTGAGCGTTCATATTGCCAAACTGCTGGAAGTTGGATACGTTACCAAGGTATTGCTGCTGAGCTAACAATCTTGCCATGGCAGCGTAGTTCAAAGGCTGAGATGCAAAAGCTGGATTCATCATCATCCTTGGAGGAAAATTGAAAGGCATACCACCTCCAGGAACCATTGGGTTTTGAGTAAACCCATGACTTTGTAAACCAATAATGCCTCCAATAGGATTTTCTGGTGCTTGGTAGCTGGTGGTGGTGGTGCTCGGCATTGCGAATAAATTCTCTGAAAGAGTGCTTTGAGAGGAGCCTTTCTGATCTGAGCTGTTTTCGTCGATGGAGAAGCTTGCCATCAAATCATTTATGCTTTTTTAATCTTTTGGCTCTGCTTCAAGTTTTGTAGTCGACCCAAACATATCAAATAGCTCAGGGACATGATGAAATGATACATCTGCGAAGGGGTCATAGTCATTTTTCTTCTCGCTGCTACTCAGTTCAGTGTCAGTGCTATCCCCAAACCAATCACCATCCATCATTGGAGCTGCTGTCTCCACTGCGTTAGCAGTATTTATAACATTTGGCATGTTCAAAGTATCTTCTGGTGTATAATCTGAATCACCTGTGTCGATTAAATCAGGTAAGTCAACAACAGTCTCTCGCTTAATGGTATTATCTGAGCTGCTCATCGACCCATTTGAATGTCCACCATTTAGAAGGGTCATAACCTACACAAAACTAATGTCTTAAGTGAGACCACCAGTGAGCTTTGTGCCAAACACGAGAGCTTTGTAGAATGCTTGCAACAAGCTTAATCTTACCCTGTTAGCCTTTTCCCGGAGCGAAGTTTGAGGCGACTCTGTGCATCGCTGTATGAAATCTGTGTTTTCACTAAAATATGTATGTACAACTGAAAAATTATGATCTTCCTTCTTCGTCAAAATTGCCTCAAGCACACATAAAGCTTTCATCCGAACCTGCCAAACAAAAAATTATTTTAAAGTACAACACCTTTTCAATGCTACAGAAAAAAAAAGCCAAGGAAAGAAAATACAAATGGCATAACCCAATAAAAAAGGGTACATCACATCAAGCAATTTCACAAAAGGTGACCAGGAAGTTATCATGAAACATACCTGCCACATTGGAGACTGGAGCTTCCCGTCAATAGCAACGCTTAAAGCAACTGTATCCATTTTCGCAGCCTCTAAAATGAATATATGAAGTGCATCCCGAGTCGGCTGCAGGCGTAAACAACCAGATGTAACAACGGTTTCCAGCAGCTTTTCTTCAGGAGTTTTGCTCTCGAGCCGAACTGAAGCAGAGCTTTCATTTGCCTAACCAGAAGCATGGCCCCAAGATCCGCCACTCGTGTTCTTAGACATCCCATAGTTACCATCATTCCCCAGCTTAACCGGATCATATCTCCTGAAGCTGTCATTTTCCAAAGTTAACGATCTGTAGAGATTCGGACCTCTGTAGCTGCTGCTTCCGTTCTCATTCTTCTTTGGCAGATGCCCTTGACCAAAACTACTGATTCCTTGCTTTATCGATGCACTTCCAAGATCCACAACCTCACTCAGGAAAGACCTTTTATCATCCGAAGGCACCTGAAAGTTCGTATTCCCAAATCCTTCAATGCGTCTATTGATACTCTCAGGAGCAGCTGGCTTAGTACCGTTCTCTTCCGAGAATATAGCAGAGATCGTTTCGTGAGCAGTATCTCGTATAGCCTTATTAAGCGCATCACCTTTCAAAGGATCTGGATGACCCTTGTAATGGAATAAATTGCGAACTGCAACGGAGTTTCTTTGCATTTCTCTCCTAAACTCTGAGCCAGATTTTCCCACAGCATACTTAATCAGTCTAAGAGCCTGTGTACATACATTTACCACAACCATAATCAGCATAACCAGTTCCATAAGTTGTATACTCTATCCTATAGTCATACGAATAAAAAACTAAATCCTAATCTCCAAAAAAACATACTTTATGTTAATCTAAGCTTATATACAAGATACCCTCTTCTCTTTGATCAATTCTCACAAAACAGATATCAACAACCAAATCTAAATCAATCCAATACATGCAACATTTTCTTGTCATGGAGACATATGATCTCACAAGAAAAAAGGAACAACGTTTACATCAGAGAAGAAGCAATTACCTTGTGCTTAACGATGGGGCTTTTGTAATCAAGGCGCTTTAGTATGAAATCGGAAAAAATCCTTAACGATACTGACATGAGAAGAGAGCAGGAGCTACTTTATCTTCATCAGACGTGACGGCGTCGATCATCCTCGACCTCCAATACGATTCCACCGCTCTTCTGCTCGTATCCATAACTACGAATACCCCAAAAACACCAACAAAGCACAATACCCTTTTGCTCTCTCCTGCAAATATCCCTTGTAAGCTACGATTCAGCTCGAATCGAGACTAGATCTCGCGATAAGGAGCTCGATTTCTCCCCTGTGAGAGAACAAACGGAGACATAGATTATGACTCCGTTGAGAAACGGAATCGAGAGAACGAATCTGAGAGAAAATTAGCAGAGATCGGAGAAGCTATGGCGAAATCAAGGAGAAACTAAAGAGGTAATGTAGGAGAAGAAACAGTTAATAGAGAGGAATGTAAAATATTTAATTTGATTCACAAGCCGGTTATACAAATTTGGTTAAACCAATTAACTAAACCGGTTTATTGGATAAGATATAGTAAATACTAATTGCACCACACATACACACATACACACATGTCCATACAAATTCTTCATGGTATAGTGATATAAAAACGTTATCCAAATTAAAAGTCACAAACTTTTTTTTATTTTATTTTTTGAAAGAGAGGGAAAATAATGGGAAGTGTGCAGGTGAATGGTTCAGGCTTGATGGCTTCTCTATCTCCAAACCATAAATTTACACACAAGACCAAACTTAGTTATGCAAAGTCATTGCTTTTACCTTCAAAACGCAATGCCACTACAAAATTGAACAAGGCCAAAACCATCCGAGCCATAAGCACTGCACCATCTAGCCAGCCTACAGTCGCGGATGAGCCCGACGAATCTCCAGCTGTCGATTTCGCATTCGTCCATGTAAGTATATATATAGTTCATTTAATTAATGGTTATTTTTGATACATTTTTGTTCTATTAAAATATATGAAATTTTAGAAAGTTGAATAATTAATGTGGATATTTACTATATATATATATATATGATTTAATTTGTAGTCGGTGTTGTTACCGGACGGGACACCGGACGTGCATTGGAGAAGAGCTTGCGGTGGACAGAAACTTAGAGATATAATGTTGGATTCTAACATCGAACTCTATGGTCCTTACGTATGTTTTTTTTTTTAAAAAAATCCTTATTATTTGATTGTTTCTCTTAATCAAATTATAATATATAGTTGTAACATTTTTTTCATGTGACATTTTGGCAGAATAAGCCCTTGTCAAACTGTGCAGGAGTAGGTACTTGCGCTACTTGCATGGTCGAGGTGTGTATACATATATCTTATAGTACTTTGGTACTAAATTATAAATAACCAACAAGGTTTAATTAATCTTAAATTCATATATTTTAGATGATGACGGTTATTTAATCAGATAATTACATTTTTTGAATTCTGATCATGGAATATTATTAATTATTGGTGGATAATCTTGGCAGATTGTAAATGGAAAGGAGCTTTTAAACCCACGAACCGACAATGAGAAGGAGAAACTCAAAAGAGTATGTTCTTTAGTGTACTTTCAATAATTAATTTTATATCATTTGGTTATAAAATTAATTAATTATATATTTTAATAGAAACCAAAAAATTGGAGACTCGCATGTCAAACCAACGTGGGAGATCTCGATTCTACCGGACTGGTAATATATATATATAAACAACTTATCTTTAGTCTCTTTTTTATAAATGTGATTAATTATTTCTTAATCACCTATTTAATATAATAGGTCGTAATACAACAATTACCAGAATGGAAAGCTCATGAATGGAACATCCCTAAGAATTTATCTAACGATGATCCCGAAACTTAAAACATAAATCCATTATTTTTTGTTACCGTTGTTACTATATCTTAAAAACTATATGTATTATAAACGCATATGATTAATATAAATAATAACCAAACAACTCTTCCGTTAAGACGACATTCATTACAAATTAGATAAAAATATTACAACGAAACCGAACCAATACAAAGGCAAAACATACCAAAGAAACTAACATAGAAACATGCATGATTCAAGAATCAAGAATCCATTACCATGCATTTTTGTTTAGCTTAAAAGTCAGAATCAAGAGGAACATGTTCAGAAGAAGTCATAAACACATTGCCATAAACAAGTCCAGCAAGTCCACCACCGATAAGCGGGCCCACCCAGTAAACCCAGTGACCAGAGAAGTCTCCTGCCGCAACAGCCGGTCCAAAGGACCTTGCCGGGTTCATTGACCCACCAGAGAACGGACCGGCGGCTAGGATGTTGGCACCAACAATGAGACCAATGGCTAAAGGAGCGATGGTTCCAAGAGAGCCTTTCTTGGGATCAGCGGCTGTGGCGTAAACGGTGTAGACCAAAGCAAAGGTTATGATAATCTCCATCACTACTCCTTCTATCACTCCTTGTCCTGCCGCAACGCTGTGGATTGGAACCGCCTGCGTTTTCCAACCGTTTTTTTTTTATTTAATTAGCGTTTGTTCATTAATTAGTATCTAATTTTAAACAGCTTCAAAGATTGTGTAGATTAGTTGAAAAGAAACCTAAAATTAAAATCCATATCATTTTGAATTATTCTATATATAACCTCGCAACTTATAATAAATCACAAATATATATACATAAAAGACAAAACTTATAAAGAAAATAATGAGAATTTTTGTTGTTGATTAAACTTGTAAACTACTGTCTTTATCTATATTAGCTTATAGTGTTTGTTGTTGATCTTCCAAGATCCAATAAGATCTATATTTTTCATGATTTTTTCTTTTATGTAAACACATGCATATGTTGTGTATATATATTTCCCTAAGGTTTATATATTTTCTTGTATATTTCCCTAAGGTTTATATATTTTCATGTTGGCTAATGAATGCGATAAGGACGTACCAAACCGCCGGTAACGTATTTAAGAAGGAAACAAGCGGCGGTAGAGCCTAGAAGCTGAGCAACCCAATAGAAAACTCCGGTGATGACTGTTATCTGACCACCGATAGCAAGACCAAAAGTCACTGCCGGGTTCACGTGTCCACCGGAGATGTTGGCTCCGATAGCAACGGCCACGAATAGTGCAAATCCATGGCAAACCGCGATAGCCACAAGTCCAGGTGTGTCAAGAGCAGCGTCTGACGTCAGCTTAGCTATATCACGTTATAAAACATCACACGTTAAATAAGTGTAATGGACCCATTATAGTTACATATATAATATTAAAAATTATTTTAAAAAATTTGTTGTGGTTAGTAGCTAACCGTAGGCAATGGCAGAGCCAACACCAGCGAAAACAAAGAGTAAAGTGGAGATGAACTCAGCGAGATAAGCTCTTAGAGAAGCTAAGCTAAAAGAATCATTGAAAGAACCAAAGGCGATTCCTGCCATTTTTGTAGTTTAAGAGTAATTAATATTTTTTTGAAGAGTTTTTTTTTAGTAATGAAAGAAGATGATAAGACCTTTTTGCGTGACATTCTCTTTATATAGAAGTCTTTGATATATCCATGCATAATTTCAATTATGAATTTTTTTATTTTAGTTTTTACTATATATTATTAACTTGTTATATATTACATTCTTAGTTCGCGGTTAATCTTATACAAAGTCTCATGATTTAAACCACAGGGAAATGACAAAAGATAAATGTTTTTTAGTTAAAGTTATATAAGCGACTGTAGGAAAATAAATATACATATCAAATATGTCGGTCTAGTGATTTATCATCTAACAACTCTTACTAAGTTTTAATTTTGTGCTACATTAACAAAATTAGAATACTTTTTTATATAACAAAACGTGTTTTGTATTTTTAAGGTATATCAAAACAAAATATGGGGTTTTTACTGGTAATAATTTATTTTGGTCGACATTAGTATATACATCACTGTATGTTTCACAAAGTAGTCAAAATTTTGGACCGGAACGGTCGGTTTAAAGCAATGGCCGGTTTAGAATGATAGAAACCAGGGTGGTGGTGGTTGGACCCAAAAGACAGAGCCAGCTTCAAAATTCAAAAAAAAAGATGATATAACATAAAGATACCAACGACGGGTTGGCTTAGTCGGTTAAACGCAGTCGTTGGTGATGTTGTGCTCCTGATTTCGAACCGCGTTGTGAGCGATGATTTACGCCATTAATTGATATTAGCAAAAGGCTGGCCACGGACCTAAGAGGATTATGGGCTTCGGCCCAAAACCAAAGTGATTAGACTAGACTAGAGATAGAAATAGAGAAGAAAACAAATGTATACGACCAAAAAGTAAAGGGGAAGGACAAGTATGAGCTGTAACACAATGTGCAATCTTTCTTGTGATAGACCGTCCAAATTATGATTGTGTTTTTGCATGTGACATAATCTTCTTCTATCTCTATTATGATTATATTCCCATTTCAACAATGTTTTCATATTGGGTCCCTCAATTATTTCTATGAACATTCTCCATCACATTCATTTCAATCTTGTACAATTTTTTTTTTTACATATTGAATCTTATATTAGATATAGTTGTTCCCCTAGCAATCATATTTTTGGTTCCAACTTAATAAATGAATATATTTTTGTAACACAATACAAAAAAGTTACAAGAAACATTAAATTACATGGTAGATGATATAGATTTACGTCTGTATTATTTAAAAAACTCTTATTATGGTATGGTTCTTGTTACTAATTCAAGAAACTCAATGCATATATATTTGATTGCAGGGTTAATTGTTGCCACCTTACCAAATAAGTCAAGGATTGTGTTAGATGGGGAACACAATTCTTGTAATTACTATATTTATAGCATTAAACAGCAATAGTTAATTAATACAAATCTCAAGAGTTTAATGAGCTTGATTTTCGTTGTCTTGTCTCCACACACAAGAATCTTTCCATTTAGACCATCTCCAACAGAGAAACCCACAAAATTTCTTAACTATTCAGTGGGTCCATGAACAGTTGGTTTAAAACAAAATAAAAAATAAAAAATAAAAACGGACCAATCATGTACCGCCACGTATGCATGAATAGTTAAGATCCGGATCTTAAATAAGAAATATAAGATTCAGATCTTAACTATTTAGGTGGGCTCCACGTGCTAAGATCACGTTAAGAAACACCATTGGATTTGCTCTTATATATCTGTTGACTTAAAATCAATAAAAGAGGTAACTTAATAATCAACCATGTTTCAACGAAAATGTTTTTTTGATTAAGAACCTTTGGTCTGTAAACCTGTTTGGTTCGGTTTACTTGGTCAACAAAAACATAACCGGTACAACTTTGCTACTTGGTTTTGCTTCTAAAACCTGCAAGTGCTCACACAACACACTAATATACTAACTAGTCATAAAGAAGTTTCAGACCATCATAGGGACTGACCGGTTCGATGTCTCCTTCTCAAGCTTTGTGTTCTTGTGGGAACGGTATCGAACCACAGCAACGGTAGTAACCGCTGTGATCGAACACGAAACGCTGAGAGAGATGAGCTTCTCGGATCAGATATTCTCCCCATTCTTGATTCCCAAACTGTTTGTGTATCTCTCTTGCATCAAAAGTCTCCATCTTCTACTCCCATTTGTCCTTTCTGAGACACCACTCGTTTGTATTTTCAGATAATCAACTTTTTGTAGCATTGTGTTATTTTAGACAAACATAAAATTTGAGGTTGAGAATCAATCACCTTTTCCTGTGTCTCGCGTTCATCACGGTTGCGTGTAGCTACAAAAAGTATGAAACAAAAGCACAATTAACACTTTCACGTCCATTAGTTTCTGAGCTTTAAGCCAATAATTAATTGACTGTAAGAATAAAGCTATCTTTAATCATAGTTTTAAAAGTTCATACCTTCAAGCTATGCTTTGCATCTTTCTCTAGAACAAGCCCGGCTTTCACAAATGCATCAGTAATAACTTCTGAACTTGGTGTTAAGAAACTCAAAAGCATTTACGTTAACTCTTAATCTACAGTTTACTAAGCTGTAACACTGCTGAAATAACATTTTGCAATAGGAACTAGGATACGACAAGCACGTAAAAGCCTGCCTTCGTTACCAATTTCTTCAACAGGAGCATAGAGCACGCGTGCTTTGGCTAATGATCCTCTCATACAATCCTTAAAACAATAACAAATGATAGATGTGTGAATAGACCAGCTGGTGTAAAATAGTAAAGTAAAGCCAAGGATGTATCATATGATCTCACCAAGCCTTTAAGTCTAATGAACAAAGGGCGGTTCTCCAAAGCATCCATCACACTAGGAGATATACTCTGTTTTTTTACAGAAAACAAAACGCTCATATTCATGAAGAAATCCTAAAATAAATGAATACTTCCTCTTCAAAAAGAGATTACCTTCAGAACATCACGGGCTGTATCGACTCTATCCTTGTTCCATAACTTAAGCATAAGCACAGTCAAGTGAAAAGTACTGGGATTGATAAATATAGACTTTTCGATTCCCATGTCTGCCAATGATATGAAAGAAGGCACAAACTTTCTTTTATCTCAGATTCATCAAATTTAGAATCTTAGATCCTTTTCTTACCTAATAAAGTAGGCGACTTTGCTTCTTTAGCCTTAGGCGGGTAGCTGACAATTGGTATGCTCTTGTGATTCACATTGATCTGGTTTGTTTCACTATTAGCTTTTAGATTGACCGCCACACTTGTGCTCGGCCTATTAGCTTGGTCATCTTGTTCATCACCACATACGCTATGGCTTTCGAGTATAGAGTTCTGGAAGTTCACTAGCTTGTCCACTAACTCAGGGTGTACGGCCAATGGAAGTGATACAAAGTGAGAGTACTCAAGACTCGGACTCTTTACAACCTAGAATATGAATTCAAATACACACAATCATTAAAAAAGTATAAGTACAAGGCAAAGGAAAAAAACCAATATATCAAAGGTAATGATAAGTAACCTCATCGATAATAGTCGATATTCTTTCTGAAGCTTTAGTCACACAGTCCACCGAACCACCTTCAACGACTGCAAAACAAAATACTATTTGTTGAGTCAAGAATCAGTTGAAAACGGTAGCAAGTTAGCCAACTAAGGTAAGGGCATAGGCTTTATGCATTATATTGGGTTTCACAATTCTTACTAATGTGATCTTCGGTCCTCGATGATGGAAGTATGATCTTCACTCCCATTTCCTCTTCGATTTTCATCTGTGTAATCCCGCTTTTGAAAAAAAAACACAAACCCATCAGCACATACAAACACGCAAAGCTAAAAGTAAACCACAAAGCGTAAAGATTTAACTTTTTGAAAGCTCTTACTATCTGCCTCTGATGAACCTAATCAAAGAAGCACCAACCTACAACAAATCAAACAAAACTAAGACAAACTAGCTTATAGAGCCTACAAGGAAACATCAAGAAATAAAAGAGAAAAAGGACCTGAAGAGAAACTGAATGCTTTCCATCTGAAACAACCGAGCCTGTCTGATTAACTCCTTCCTTATTAGTGTTTAACGGATAAACTTGTTTTCTCATTAATGAATCAAAAAGTACAATGTTCACTATATATACAAGTATGAATAAATCATTAACCGTAATGTTCACTATACTAACTATGTATGCTATATACATATTAATATCCCCCCTCAAGATGGAGGTTCAAAGATATTGTAAACACCCATCTTGCTAATCAACTCTTTGAATGAAGATGGATACAAAGCTTTAGTGAGCACATCCGCAAGTTGTGAACCAGTCTCAACATACATTGTCTTTAAGAACCCATCATCAATAGCTTCTCTAGTCTTGTAACAATCAAGCTCAACATGTTTTGTTCTTTCATGGAACACCGTGTTGTTAGCAAGCTTCAAAGCTGAAGTGTTATCACCATAGAGATAAACAGGTTTGGATAATGGCAAATGAAAGTCAGTCATGAGTCTAGCAAGCCAGATCATTTCCTTAGTAGCTAATGCCATTGCCCTGAATTCAGACTCCGTAGTACTTCCAGAGACTACATCTTGTTTCTTTGATCTCCATGAAACCAAAGACTCTCCAATGAACATACAATATCCTGTAACAGAACGTCTAGTGTCCGTACAAGATCCCCGATCCGCATCGAAAAACCTCTCAAATCAAACTTAGAATCTGCAGGATAGAATAAACCTTGTCCCACTCGTTCCCTTCGGATATTTCGGAACCTTGTGTGCGGCATTCAAGTGAATATCTCTAGGATCATGTGAAAACTGACATAAGGTATTGACAGGCATAGGCAATATCGGGTCTAGTCATGTGAAGATACATCGGCTTCCCCATGAGTTTTCGATAAGAAGAAGGATCCGTCAACGGAATACCCGATTCTTTGTTCGACTTGATACTAGGATCCATTGGTATGCTTGAAGGTTTACTACCCGGAAAACCCGTAGATTCTAACAATTCCAATATGTATTTCCTTTGGCGGATTGAGATGCCCGAAGCCGATCTTGCAATCTCTAAACCCGTGAAAATACTTTGCTTGGACCTAGATCTCTAAGTTTGAAATGAGACTGTAGAGCTATGATGACTTTAGTGATATCACCATCATTGTTACTCATTATCGGTATATCATCAACATATACCAATACTCCAATAAACACACCACCTTCGGTCTTGAGAAACAAAGTGTGATCTCGAATAAGACTTAGCAAATCCAAGAAGCTTCAATGTAGAAGACAACTTGAGAAACCATTGTCTAGATGCCTCGTTTCAATCCGTAAATGGATTTATGCAATTTACACACAAGCATTAGGTGGCAATGATTCTCCTTGAAGATCTGCATATCCCTGAGGAACTCTCATGTATATCTCTTCATCCAAATCACCATTAAGAAAGGCATTGCCGATGTCTAACCGATGCACTTTCCAATTCATCTTAGCCGCAACCAAAAACATCATCCTCACGAAGTATGTTTAGCAACAGGAGAGAAAGTCTCTTCATAATCTAAACCCTCTTGTTGTGTGTACCCTTTTGCAACCAAACGTGCCTTATACCTTTCAATATTTCCATCGAGCATGAAATTTGATTGTATAAACCCATTTACGACCAATGGGTTTCTTGTTTGGTGGCAAACTACAGATGCACCAAGTACAAGTCCTTTTCATAGCACCAAGTTCATCCTTCATTGCATCACAATACACAACAAGATCTTTGGCCTCTGAATAAGTTTGTGGTACAATATGGCTGGTGATGGTATTAAGAAAGGCTTGAAAAGGCTCAGATAAGTATGAATAAGAAATATAATTGGTGATAGGATATACAATAGTACTAGTAGTATTATAACAATGAAAGTCCCGCAAGTGTTTTGGTGGTTTCTTTGGTCCGCGATACTTTGACTCGAAGGAATCAAAGCATCGGAAGATGATACATCTTGATGTTGATGTTCATCGGAAGATGTTTGTTCATTGAACAAGACATCGGGGACGAGCGAGTATAGTGTTTTGAGGAAAGAAAGTCTTTGCATCATCGGTGATATTAGATGAATGAAAAGGAAAATTTTCCTCATGAAATATGACATGCCTTGAAATAGAAACAAGCATGTGTCTCCATATCTAGTAGCTTATACCCCTTATAACCTATAGGATATCCTAAGAAAACACGAGGCTTTTGCTCTAGGTTCAAACTTATGTCTATTCTTAGGTGATGTTGAACTATAACACAAACACCCAAAAGTTTTCAAAGAATCATATTCTGGTTGTTTTGTTGTTAACTTTTCATAAGGAGACAGGTTTCCTAAGACCGGAGTTGGTAATCTATTAATAAGAAACACGTACTGTTAACACACAATCTCCCCAAAACTCTAAAGGTATGTTAGATCGAAACAATAAGGCTCTAGCCACATTCAAGATGTGTTGATGCTTTCTTTCTACCACGGAATTTTGTTCGGGAGTTTCAGGACATGAATGATATGCAAGTATTCCTTTATCAGCAAACAAACTAGAGAATTTAAGTTCATGTGCATTATCAGATCTAACAGATTTCAACTTAGTATGATATTGAGTTTCAACCATATTAATGAAACTAGGAAAGATTTGTAAAACATCGGATTTCGTTTAAGCAAATATACCCAAGTAGCTCTGCTATAATCATCAACTATAGTTAAGAAAAACCTATGATTATCTGATGTTGGAACAGAAAAGGGTCCCCATGTGTCTATATGCACCAATTCAAAAGCGGACTTACATATATGTTGTCCGGATTTAAAAGGTAAATGCTTTTGTTTAGACAAATGACAAACATGACAAACATGAGAAGATGTTTTATTAGTTTTCAAATCTTTTGGTTTCAAAATATTAGAAAGCAAATCAACTTTATACCTGAGCGAGGATGACCTAGTCTCTTATGCCATGTAAATGAATCAACTACAACAACGAGAACAAACTTTAGCTATAGAAGTAGTACCTTTTAAAGAAACAGAATGATTAGACTCATTGAATTCCAAGACATACAAATTCCCTACTTGACTACCTTGACCAATCATCAATTCCCGTGTAAGTTCCCGAACAAAGCAAGCATCTGATGTAAAACTAACTATAGAAGGCAAAGTTTTAGTCAGAACACTAACACTTATCAAATTGAATTTGAATGCGAGAATGTATAACACATTATGTAGAAAGATAGCATCAGACAACTTAATGTAACCTAAGCCTTCTATTTCAACCGTACAACCATTAGGTAAGGTGACAAAGGTGTTATCTAAGGGTCTGTATTCTACAAATAAGGATTTGTTATGAGTGACATGGTGTGTAGCCCTCGAATCTATTACCCAAGCTCTAGGAGACACAAATGGTTCTTTAGAGATAGATGAAATCAGCATGTCATAATAAGCATTGGAGTATAGTGTCGAAATGTACCCTGAAATCTGTGAGATAACGAGTGCGAATTTGAAGTCGAGGCACAAATCACTTGTTGTGTAGGTTCCACGATGAGATCGACGAAGCTTGTTACCGAGATAAGAAATCATACTCTTCATCCGATCATTAGACGGATCCGCATAGTTGTCTTTGGTCTCCAATCGAACTTGTGTAGAAGCAAGGTTAGTCACTCCTATTGTCCGAGGTTTCTTCCACTTGGAAGTATACCCTGGAGGATAACCATGTTGTTTGTAGCACTTGTCAGCTGTGTGACCTGTCTTATGGCAATAAGAGCACTTTGGTTTCTGAAAACCACCTTGAGCTAGATTTATATGAGCCTCAGGAACGGAAGAACATGTTTGAATCGAAAAGCGACCGCAGGAATTGTAGAGTTGACCAAAGAATGTCCTCCTACAATACGCCGACTCTCATCTTGATCAAGCATGTTATAAATTTCTGTCAATCTCGGTCTTGGCTTCATGTTCAAAATCCGACCTCTAATATGAGCAAAGTTATCATTCAATCCCATTAGAAACCGAATGATCTTACTAGTCTCGACCTTCTTCAATTAGATCCTTGACATGATCACAATTACATTTCTTGACAGACGACATCCTTGTGTTAGCTAATTGCTCCCAAAGTGTCTTCTTCTTCGTATAATATGTGGACAAATCAAGGTTTCCTTGCTTGAGAGTATGAATTGATTGCTCAAGTTGATACTTCCTAGGAAGATTACCGACTTTGAATCCGAGAAACAAATCATCCCACATTTCCGCGAGCATCCTCATAGTAAAGTATACTCGTCATAGATTTCCTTATTCACTACATTCAATATCCGAGGCTTTAACCATACCGTTACATCTACTCCATATCCCGAACAACCTATCATTAACCTCTGGCCTAGGAAGAGATCTATCTACAAAGCTTAACTTGTTCTTCGCATCTAGACTCATTCGCATAGCAATAGACCAAGAGTTATAGTTCGTTCCATCAAGAATTTGAGTGACTATGGACGGACACTGGATGATCCGCGAATGTAAGAAGAAAGGACTATGAAGATTATCATACGATTCCGATCCCAAACGATTAGCTCGAGATTGAGAAAAACGGATCGCTATGTCATCTTCTTCAAGACGATGTGATCGCGGAGAAGCATCTTGCGGAGAAGATGGAGATACGCTTCGCATTTGTGTTTTCTTCTTTCGAGTCACCATTGAAATTGATTCGAAAGCTCAGAGATGAAGATAGAAGCTATCGAAGCTCGATGGAGTTCAATATTATGAAATCGCTTCAAACAAATCACAGATCTGAGATCTAATCAACAAAATAACGGTGAAAATCGAAGAAAACAAAGAAAACGATGAAGAAATCGATGAGAAATCGCCGAGAAAAGGCGAGAAAATGAGAGAAAAACTTAGATCTGAGAAAATTTCAGAGATTGAGCAGAAAGGGCTCTGATACCATATTAGTGTTTAACGGATAAACTTGTTTTCTCATTAATGAATCAAAAAGTACAATGTTCACTATATATACAAGTATGAATAAATCATTAACCGTAATGTTCACTATACTAACTATGTATGCTATATACATATTAATATTCCTCAGACACATCTCCTGATTTGCTGCACTGAGCTTCTGTCTCATCATGGAGAAGCCATGTAAGACACAAAGCTAAAACACAAGACGACTCATACAATCTAACGTTTTAGCTGAAATCTGTTATATAACCTGAAGCAATTGAAGAGAACTGAGTAGATATGGGTCTCCACGCTAAATTAACCATCTCTTGCTTCTTGAAACCTTCCATGGAAGTGTTTTCTCTATAGCTCATGGTACTGAAAGTTTCCTGTTAAATATCAATGTGTTTTAGCCACAAAAGCATCAAATCACTTACTAACGAAGAAGAGTGAGAACAGATTGTGAAGCGATTCAAAAAAACCAAAATTTTGGCTTACCGGTTTCGATTTTAGACGTTTACTCGCAAACCCAATTACACGATCGATACTGCGACGTCGCGAAGAAGATAAAGAATCGATTTTTATCGCAGTTTTGAATTCCCGGATACACAACACAGAAGAGCTAAGAAATAAGAGAAAACGAACCTTAAGAGAGTCCTGCAAGCTAACATCAGTTTTCTTCTTCTTCTCTTCCTCTTCTTCTCCGGTGATTGATTAGCCGTGAGATATCTTTTCTGCCGACTATGTTTTTTGATATATTCACAACTAAAACCCCTTTACTTCTATTGTATTTTAGGTTTTGGTACATACTTTTAAAATTGACTTTTATGACCCTGAATCTATAACCGAGTCCAATGTATTACAACAAAACTGGTTCACTTCGTTTCCTTATTATATCAGTCCCTTTATTATGTAGACCGGTCGGTTACTCAAAGCATCTCCTTCTCAATTTTGCCGCGTAAAGATGTTGACTTAGTCAACGACACCTCCAAAGTCTCTCTCGCATAACCATAGAAAACTCGTAATAATTTGAGAAACCACACTATTGTACTTTGTAATTACTCAAAGTTACACGTTGCGTTAACCTTAAACATTAGGTTAATCAATGATTATACGCATGCCTTTGATCTTTAATGCTTTTTTGGTAATAAAATAGTTTTTAACTTTATGTAAAGGTCGTGATTACGGATCACGCCTTTCATACCTCTTTTTTTTTAATATTCTAATGCAAATTTGCAAATCCACGAAACTTTTCTCTGCCTTTATTTTGAAAAAAAGACAAACAAACAAACCTTATTCATATACATACACTATCTTGCGTCGTTACGCATCTCCTTTTAAAGGCAATGAACTAAAATACCAATACCATTAATAAATAGCAAAAGACAATCTTTAACTACAAAAACTAAAAAAATGTCTGAATTTCTCCCGGAAGAATTAGCCGTTGAGATACTCGCGAGGCTACCGATAAAGGATCTTGCTCGAACCAAATGCGTGTGCAAGACATGGAGAAACCTAATAACCCACGAAGGCTTCGCCGTAAGGTTCATAGACATTTCTCCGGCCAAGCTCCTGTCGTTTTACGACAAAGGGTTCTACTTGCTTGACGTGGAAGACAAGACTCCGGTTATTAAGCTCGATTTCCCGTTGGATAAGTCGATGATCGATGAATCCGCAACATGTGTGCTTCATTGTAACGGCACGTTATGTGTGACCTTAAAGAATCACACTTTAATGATTTGGAATCCATATTCTAACCAATTCAAGATCGTACCGAATCCCGGCATATACCGAGACTCGAACATCCTCGGTTTCGGTTATGACCCGGTTAACGAAGATTACAAAGTTGTAACCTTTATAGACCGGCTTGATTCCTCCACGGCGCATGTTTTCGAATTCAAAACCGGTTCTTGGAGAGAGACCTTACGGATTCCTTGTCCTGATTGGTATTACAGAGAGAGAAGCGGTATGTTATTGAACCAACACTTACATTGGATTGCGTACCGGTCTAATCTTGACCGGTTTATTCTCTGCTTTAATCTTTCAACGGAAGAATACCGGAAATTGCCTTTCCCGGTTTACAATCAAGTGGTGACGTGTTCTTGGTTAGGCGTTATTAGACATAAACTTTGCGTTGCAGAGTATGAACCTTGTGAGAAGAAGATTCATGTTTCGGTTATGGAGAAAAAAACCGGTTCGTGGAACAAGATTATAAGCCTTTCATTGTCGGATTTGGTCTCCGTACAAGATCGAATCAGTGATTATCAAGTCGAGTTTGTGTCATTTACGAAAAAAAACGATCTTGTCGTAACATTCATTGAGTATTTCGATGACTTCAAGACCAAAACTGAAGAACATGAGGAGAAAAAGGTGTTCTTGTACAAAACTAGAGACCGTACGTTCATACAAGTCCGGTTATGTAACTCTTTAGCCGGGTTTAGGATTCTCGGTGAATATGTGGATAATCCGGTGATTATTAATATTTAATTCTCGCGTTTGGCGCCGATCAGAATCTAGTATTTATTTGAATATAAAAATTATCTTTGTGCTTTTACTATTTTGAGTGTTTATGTGTAGTTTTGTGAAGTATTTTGGAAATGACGTAGTTTTGTGAAATTTAATTCAAATGTTGTAGTTTTGTAATTCTCCTTTTTCGATATATGTTATAAAATTATCAGTATAATATTGTTTCCATGCAACAAAACCTTATATTTACTTTTTTCGAATTTGTATTTATTTAAATAAGTTTATGATTTTTTATTAACATATAAATACAATCATCTAACATAAAAAAATGATTTCTTTACGGTTTTCTTTTTTACTTTATATTTTAAAATTTTAATTATATAATTTGACTTTATAACTTGTATTTGACATTGATAAGTAATCAATAAAATATAACTTAAAATAGAGCAATTTTCAACAATATCACCAAATAAAGTTTTTCTTACAAAGTAGCACACAAATTCAAAAGCTTTACAAATACCATTTAGTAATTTTTATCAAAATAATACAAACTTTAATTAATTAAAATTTTGTTTTTTCTTGTAGTGTACGAACCGTGCACACTAAAAAAACGCATGGAACATAAGCAAATCATAAAAGGTTCATAAAACATAAATTTATAATTTTACCTAGCAAATGATGAGGTCAATAAACACATGAATCACAAACTTGATTAATTATTGAATACCTCTCTTGGGAAGCAATTGCCATGATCGATGGGTACAAGATCTCCATTTAGCGATAAAAAGGATGTTGTCACCATGTCTATCATTGTTTCCATAACGAATATCAAGGATATAAAACTTTTGTATTTGATCAAGTTGAAAAGTTTTCACTTCCTCATCCTTCCATCTTCCATCATGAGGAACATAGATTTGTAGTGATCCTTCATACATATGGCATTAATCATCCTTTATAACAACCATCGTCGTTGTTGGCACGCCACAAAAGGACACTCCATCTTCATCGTCTCCCATTGGAATATCTAAGAGAAAAGCAGCGACTTTTCTTGTAGATTTGTCGCCTTTATAATCTTTTTCTTTATTTTCGAGCTTTTCTCCAAGATCTGGTTTGAAAATGGCAATGGGTTCATTGTGTTCATCTTTCAAAATATAGATGACGTTCGTGGCATCAACAACCTTTTCGGAAGTGTATCCGCGGGTTCCCATGATCCGCTTAACTTGTGCAACGAGGGTTCTTGTTGCTTTCGTCGGTTTACTCAATATCTCAAGAATAGAATCTGAAGGTGAAGAACTGAAAGGGATTGACATATTGTGATCACCAATCAGATTTGGAAACTATAATTTTCGAATTATCCTATATATCACCATGCATCAGGAGGCAATGTATAATACAACCTTGGTTCCGCATCTTCTCCCATCCCACCTTGCGTCTGGATAGGACCAGTCTGCTAGATCCAAATAAACCCTATCCACATAATCTTACCTTCTTAATATTATACCCTAAACACTAATTAGCGAACCCAAATGAAAAGATTTTAATTTTGGTAATTTTTAAAATGGTAAATCAAGCTTTTCAAATTTTGAAAGAGTGTAAATATGTTAAAAAATTAAATTAGGTATAGTTTTGTGAATGAAAAGTTGAAAGGGTGTAATTTTGTGAATTCCTCTATCAAAAAAAGAGATATACTAACAATACTTAGTGCATTTTTAAATACTTAAATTACAATGAACATCTTATTTTCTGTTTAGATATAATTAATTTTCATTTTTTAGTAGATACATTAAAACACATAAAAATCAAATCTATTAAAAAATTGACACATGTTGAACTTCTAATTTGTAATCCCAACTATATTATAGTAAATTAGTTATGAATTTATGATTAAGAAATTAGACAATATAATGTGCAAAATTGGATTGATCAATTTTGTAAATTTGTTGAAATATAACATAAAAAACCATACAACTATAATGAAATGGAATTTTTAACAAAAAAACAAATACAGTAGTAGCCCTAACAAAATAGAAACTCGACATTAATATAGCAATAACTAACAAAAATAGGTCTAACATTCTTTCTTAATAACAAACAAACTAAAGTAATTTGATATTTAATTTAGTTTTCTTAATAACATACATATAAATATAAGTTTAGTTTTGTTGCTCATCCTTACCGAAAACGTAATAAAGTCACTCGCAACAAACAAACATAAAATAAAATGGTAGAATTCACTTATTACAACTCTCTTAAGAATATAAACATGATAAAAATGAAAGAAATTTTAATTTACATTTTCTTAAGAAAATAACTAAGTACAAAATATATATATCACCACTTTTACGTAAAATATATATTATTTATTACTATTAATATACAAAAATAATATTAGAGTATACTAAATTATATAAAATTTATCAAAATATATAGATACGCGTGGGGTCTTAAACCTAGTTTATTATTAATGGAGAGAGGAGGAGCGATAAACAATGGATCGCAATCACTGTGGCACACTCAACAGTCGCCAAAATCCCCGACGACGACGACGACGATGCTAGATCGGGCTCTTTCCTCTCGCCGTCCACACTCCGACGCCGATCTCTCTTCTTCCGGCGAATCTGGCGCCGCCGACGAATCCAAAACCAAGCGGCCGCACATCTACCTCCTCGCAACCAATTTCGTTTCACGGATCGGGCATCAGTGGTGGTCTTGCGTCGTCCTCTCCGTCCTCTTCCTCGTCATACTCTTTCTCACTTCTATGGCTTTTCACTCGAGTAGCTTCGTATGCATCTCTCGTTTCGATCCGGCTGCTAGGATCGGGTTTTTCGGTTTTGACGGGCTTGAATCTGACTTTGGTGCCCTAGGTGTTCCTTGGTGTAAGCCACTTAGAGATCTCTTAATTTACCCTTTTATCGCTTGATTTTTGTTTGCGTAAGACATTGTGCCCTTTTGGTGAGATCTATACATTACTTGCAGTGAAAAACTATTACTGACCCAGCTTAGATTTGATAAATTTAGAATTTGGCTCTGGTTTTATCTCTGTATAGTAGTGGCTTCTTTAGTACACTTTAGTTATGAGTTTCATAGCTTGAGATAGCTATGTTGTTGTTGTTGTTGTTGTAGCTTTTGTTGTTGTTGTTGTGCTTTACTTTCATGGTGATTTAGAAGAAGAACACTTTCTTTAGTGAGTATACATTGTTGTCATCGATAACGTGATTTTGATATGGTATGGATGTATTTAATTCTTTTCTTTGGCAAAAGGCAGATCGAAACATGGAAAAGAAGTTGAGTGGACCTCCAAGGACTTACTCAAGGGTCTAGAAGAGTTTGTGCCCATATACGAAACACGTCCGATAAAGAACAATATGCATGGGATGGGTTTCGATCACAGCTTTGGTTTATGGTTCATGGTCCGATGGCTGAAACCAGATCTGATGATCGAAAGTGGTGCTTTTAAGGGACATTCCACTTGGGTTCTGCGGCAGGCGATGCCAGATACACCTATCCTCTCGATAACGCCAAGGCACCCTGAGAAGTACCTAGTTAAAGGACCTGCCTATGTAGACGGAAACTGCACTTACTTTGCAGGCAAAGATTTTGTTGATTTCGGAAGTGTTGATTGGAAGACTGTGTTAAGGAAACAGGGTATAACAGATATGAACCGTGTTGTTGTCTTCTTCGATGACCATCAGAATGAACTCAAAAGGTAGTGTCTTTACGTTTCTCCATCTTTTACCCGTAAAGAATTCACTGATTTTCTCTGATATACTTGAAAGAACAGGCTGAAACAGGCACTGAAGGCGGGTTTCCAACATCTCATATTCGAGGATAACTATGACACCGGGACCGGGGATCACTATTCCCTTAGACATATATGCGACCAGTCATACATAAAAGGTATGTTCTACAAAGACCATACATTAGAAACATGAGTTTGGATTGATTTTTGCTCATATGATCGGGTTTGTTTATTTCAGGAGGCGGGCACAGCTGTTTCAAAGACAGCGATGAAGCAAGGATCAGATCAAAGAGGAAGAAGTTCTGGGAGAAAGCAGTTGACACGGAGGAACTCTGCGGACCAGGCGAAACATGGTGGGGAGTTAGAGGAGAAATGAGAGACGATTTCAACCACACTAACACACCCATCTCATACAATCAACATTTCCAGAACAGCCGCTTCGTCGAATCCATTCTCAACGTCTACTGGGAGCTGCCTCCTGTTGCAGGGCCTTCGTTGACACATCAGTCTAGGTACGACCCTGCTCGTTCCACTCCACCGGTGGTAGCAGACGGCAAGCGCCGTTTGTTCCAGAGGATCGGTTTAAGCCGGTTAGATAAGTCTGTCTTCAATGGATATACACAAATGGTTTACCTTGAGATATCCAAGCCTGGTTCATAGAAGAGCGACCTCTTTTTTTTATTTCCTTAGCTTGTGTTCTTTTTTATTCTTTTCTCTCTTTTGCATACTTGAAACTAAAAAGTTTGCTCTATACAGAAGATGACCTTTTAGTTTATCCCGGTTAACGATTCATTCTATTTTCTGTAAACCATTATATTTAAACCGGTCAAATCTTGAGCAAACCGGAATAGAGAAAATATGGGCCGTGAAGAGAAGATATGGGCCGTGACTCGCTAAAGTGATTACTATGGGCAGAGAGAGAGAGAGAAGCTTTAATCATAGTCTTCGTGGGAACAATGGCGAAGAGAAGGACGGACACGGCTCTACTCGTTATCGATATGCAGGTCTCTCTATGTGTGTGCTTTTGTTTAGTTACATGATCGATATTGTGTGTGTCAGTGTGTGTGCTTTTGTTTAGTTACATGATCGATTTTGTGTGTGTGTGTGTGTTTTCTGGGAATTTTTGGAGTATTGAATCTTATGTTGTGAGCAGAATGATTTCATAGAGGAAGGTTCTGTGATGCAAGTGAAAGGCGGAAAATCAATAGTGCCTAATGTTATCAGAGTCGTTGAACTCGCGAGGAAGCGTGGCATTCTCGTAATTTGGGTATGCTCTGCTCTCCTTTTCGTATGGCATATAGACTTTTGAAGAAGATGTTAAGCTTTCTTTATAGAGTAAACTTGTTGTTGTGGTTTTGAGTTTTTGAAGGTTAAAAAGAGATTTTATTGTTGACATTGCTAGAAACTGATGTAATCAAAACAATTTTGTAAGATTTTAGTGTGTTTGTTACTATGTTAGGCTCTTAATTAATTGACAAACTTTAATTCCGTATATTTTTTGTATTAAGGTTGTGCGAGAACACGATCCTCGTGGAAGAGATGTCGAAATATTCAGGAGACATCTTTACGATTCCGAGAAGACAGGACCAACAGTGAAAGGAGACGTAGGCGCAGAATTAGTAGATGGATTGATCATCAGAGAAGAAGAAGATTATAAGATTGTCAAAACACGTTTCAGCGCCTTCTTCGGCACCAATCTTCACTCGTTCTTGCAAACTTTAGAGATTACAAAGCTAGTTATCGCTGGTAAGTATGTGTGAGCTCCCTTAGACCGTCTCTTAAAAGGTCTCTAACTTTGTTTGTAACTCCTTTTTTTCGTTAGGTGTACAAACGCCGAATTGTATTCGACAAACGGTTTTTGATGCAGTGGAGCTGGATTATCCATACGTGACTGTTATTACAGATGCCACAGCTGCTGCTACGCCAGAGATTCATACAGGTAAAAACACTTGTTTACACCATTCTTGTGTTTTGTCTCTGTGGTTTAACAAAAAATCATCTTTAAATGTTTTTTTAAGTACTGATAAATGGCAAACAAACAAAGAGTACTTTGTATAACTGATAACATTGTTGTAACTTCTTTTTGGACCAGCAAATATTCTGGACATGAAGAATATTGGTGTCAAGACTCTTACATTACATGAATGGTCCGAAGAATAAACTTGAGGATTCATATCATATATTATCCTTAAAACATTCTTCTGTGTTTTTTTTTTACATTGTATAAGTATATATGAATTGGATTGAATAATGTAGAAATCTTGCACTTGTTGTGTAATGTTGTTCAAAATAAAAAATTGAAATCTGTTTACATTTTGAGTAATGTATTTACATACAACATTTTAAAAATAATAATGTGGAAAGTCTTCATTGGATTAACCATTTTTCCAAACAAAACATCTCATTTGCTAGAAAGTGATACAATGAATTTGAAACAATAATTGTTGTGTACTTTTGTGTTGTATTCAACAATAATTGTTGCGAGAAAAGAAAAAAAAAGTAACAAAACTTTATTGATAATTAAAAGGAGATAAGAAAAAATATGCCTTATCCTCACTTCATTGCCTATTACTTCCCTTTATTGCTTTCCCATCTCCCACTTTGCCCCCTCTAGTTTTGGATCACTTTTCATTAAAAAAAAACAATAACATAAATAAGATTTTCACTAATCTAGTAATATTCCTTTGATCAATAATTCCTACTTAACCAACTCCTTGTGATTTAGACACATAAAGCTAACCATAAAATAACATAATTCTCTTGTTATTTAATTGTTGGTTCAGATGACTTGACATTTTAATAATAATGCATTATTTATTGTTCTAGGCTGAAAAAAACGTACTATAAAAGTAGAGTATGTGAGATACATGAAGGGACTTATATTAGTATAATAATATTATTAAAGAAAAATGAAGAGGAAATGCGTAGAGATGATATAAAGAGTGATGTTAATGTCACACAGCTCATTTTCATGATTACTAGAGACATTCTTTTGTGTAATACCCTTAAGACATTGGGAGACTTTTACAAGACAAAACATATCCTTAACTTTTAAAAGTTTAAAGATAAAAATGTGTCTTTATTTTCCGATTTTTTTCTATATTTGCGATATAAATTGGAGAATAAACTCATAGTGTAGTTGGTTTAATTATTTTTGTAAGTTTTTTTTAGTTATTTGAACAAACAACACAACTTCTAAACTTCAATGAAAAACAACAAGAACAAGACAATATCAATAACGTGCGTGTAAATGGAGAATATATTTTAAAATTTTAACAAAGTAAAATTGTAAATATTGATTGAATAAGAAATAATATTAGTAGGTGAGAAAACATGAATCAGAAGAAATAATATTATTTTTATGAGTTTGAGAAGAAAAAATAAGTCTGAAACCTGACACATACATCAATAGACCTTTCCTTCTTGAAGTAAGAAATGGGAAGAAAATATAGAAAAGTTAGCGTATAAGTCAAGCAATCTTTTAAATTAATTAAATGTTTCAGAAACTATTCACTTTCTACAGTCTTCTTCTTTTGGAAGTGTCTTAGAATTATCTTCGTTCACAAATCAACTTTCACTCTTTCACACTATTTATGTATACAAAAAAAAAATATCGAATTTTAATAATTTTATAAAGAGGTTTTTGTAATGTTTTCACTCGTTACAACATTTAATATTCGCTAAAATTCAATGCATAGTTTCATAAGAACCATTTATATATCATTGACAAGACTATTTTAACAAACGTTGAAGAGTGAACAGTAAGTTCAAAATTGTATATTAGGATATATGTTTTATTATCTTGTTCCAAAAAAAGGCTTTTGTTTTTTATCGACAATATATATTGTTAACATGATTTCTTGGATTTTAAATCAATTTAACTAATCACTTCCAAGTATCTTTTTACAATTAGTAAATTATTACTAATTGTGATGATTACAAGTTTACACAGTAATTAAATGTCATAATGATGTAGTTGTAGATTATTAATAAGTTTGCGAAAAAGGAGATTGCAGAGTATCCAACACCCACGTGCATGGCAAATGACCATGACACTCTCATCATTGTAACTTTATGATCACATTTTTTATTTAAAATAATTCCACTAATTATATCTTTTAATCTAAAAAAATGTTTGTGTTTATGCCATAACATGTTAATGTTTGATTTAGAATAGTCATGTTCGTCGATAACATCATAGTTATTGGATTTAGTAGACCAATACGAAGCGATTAGAGAGTGACCAAAACTCTTTTAATTCGATTGAAAAAAATATATATATAAGAAAAAGTAATTAGAAAGGAGTAAACTATTTTCTTGGGCCGATTCAATGGAGGTGTTGACTAATTAATGATATATTTGGAAAAAAGCGAACCAAAAAGCTATTAAATATGATTGCACTTACTTTCATGATTCCTACTATTTTTCTTTGAAAAATGAAAAGACTATTTTTATTTGAAAATAAAGAGAAATTAAATTACAAAAGTTTTAATTTGTTAAGAAAAGTAGAAGAGAGAGACATCCAAAATAAAAGCTGTTAATCTCATGGGATGTCTTCTTAATTTTCTCAATTATTAGTGAACTTTTTTTGTGACGATTTTGATCCTTTCCTTTTATGTTAATGCTAAATTAATATACCTATAAATTGTACTCGATCAACAACTATTATAAATGGCTATAACACTCCCATAGTATTAATATAGAGCCCTATAACACGCAAAGCATGATTTAATGTAAAAATATATGAATAAATAAATATCTTTATATATAGTCTATAGGTCAGAAACATTTTCTGTAATAATTAAATACGAAGATTGGTAACTTATAGTAATAGTGTGTTTATAATATATTTTGGACCATGTTTTTTCGTGGCATTTATATATCTTTTTTTTTTCTTTCAAGAATGTGGCATTTATATATATTTTGAAATTGAATTTAGCTAGCTTACGAAAATGACGTTTTTTTCATAAATTTCAGTTGCATTTTTTCTTCCAGTTTTATCGGATTCAAACTAAACCTTATTAACTTGTAACCGAATATAAAATCCTATGCCAATAAAAAACTAGCATAATCTATTAAAAAATGATATGATTAACTACTACATATCTTTTTTTTTTTAATTATGGGTCCTACTTATTATGATAATAATAATTAATCTGCCTTGAGAAATGAAAAACAATAATAACTAGGAGTATTTAAATACCAAACCATTTATTATTACTCACTCCATCACAGAAAACACAGAGATTCCTCGCTGTCTGAAACTGCAAAAAAAAAAAAAAAACTATCTCAAAGACAAAGATTTTCTCTCTTCAAAACTTCTCTCTGATTCTTATCAAGATTTTAAAAACAATGGAGAACCCTCCGGATCAAACAGAGTCAAAGGAACTGATTATTGAAACAAGAAACAGAACAAGAAGAAGACCAAAAGGTGGTCTTCTCACTATGCCTTTCATCATTGGTAACTTTCAATTAATTAATCTCAATTTTCAGTTTCTTTTTTTCGTCTCTCTCTGTGTGTGTGTTTTAATTTTTTCATATATATTGTAAAAAATACTCTGAAGCAAACGAAGGGTTCGAGAAAGTAGCGAGCTACGGATTATTACAGAACATGATACTTTATTTGATGAGTGATTACGGTTTGGGTGTAGCGAAAGGACAAACAGTGTTGTTCATGTGGGTCGCTGCCACTAATTTCATGCCTATGATCGGTGCTTTTATCTCTGATTCGTATCTTGGTCGCTTCCTCACCATCTCCATTGCCTCTCTCTCCAGCTTCTTGGTAACTAATCTTTCTTTTTTACTTTCATCTATAAGTTTCAAGAAACCGGTTTATTCCCGGTTTATTTAATTAGTGGCAGCTCATTAAACCAAAATGTTTTTGTTTATATTTATACGGTTTTATTAGTAGGTTTGTCTTTTACCTAATTTGGAAAACTAAACCGAAATTTCCGGTTTATGTTTCGATAATTGGGATTAAATTCCGGTTTAGTTAAGTCGACAATAAAATATAGTACTATTTTTTTACAAAAATCTAACCAAGTTATAGAATTTAGGGCCAAGAATTAAATGGTACGAGGTTTTTCTATAAAAAAAAATTGTATTATTTTAATTAACGGAACGGTTATTTCTGTTGGTATGGTAAAATTTTAAAGGAATTACTTTAGATTTTACCATACCAAAATAAATATTTTTGTTTCCTGAATTTTAATAGCTGTTTATTCGCTTGAGTACAAAAACATGTATGATTACATTTAATGATACTTATCTACAGTGAAATTTCTATTTTAAATGTGTTTTTTTTTTTTGATGTAATAAAAAAAAAAAAAAAAAAATTATTATTAATTTCTTTAGAAGCCTCTTTCTATTAAAAGTCAAAAATTTCACATGTTGCATGTGAGAACCCTGAAATTGCTGTCCAATGTAATCAAAACTAAAAGAAATTTAATTTAAAATTATTAATTTCAAAGCCAGGTGTTCTGAAATGTCCATGTGAAAGTGATTATATAATATCAGGTTTTTAAATAACTACAAAGTATTTATATATATCATAACAGTTAAGTTTTATTTATATATATATTTTAAAACAAAAAAATATGGTTGCTTTCCTTGTGCCCTTGTGGGCTTAAAACTCTGGCAAGTTGTGACTGCGAGTGTGGCCACACTTCTCAAACTCTAATACCAAAATACTTATTTATATGGGAGAATCACAAAAATACATCATTTCAAAAATACTTTACAAAACTACGTCTGAACACTCAAAATTAAATTCAAATAAACTCTACCCACACAATCTTACCCTTTAATACTATACCCTAAACACTAATTAACCAACCAAACTGAAAATATTTTAATTTTGGTAATTTTTAAAAGGGTAAATCAAGCTTTTAAAATTTTGAAAGAGTGTAAATATGTGAAAAAATAAATTAGGTGTAGTTTTGTGAAGGAGGAATTGAAATGGTGTAGTTTTGTGAATTCCTCTATTTTTATTACTATTTATTGAATTTCGATTCATTATTTTATTTTCATATATATGGGAAAAGCTGACGTGGACTTATATTGACATATAGTTTTGGCCAACATATATACAAGTGTTAGACTGAAAGCAATATGTATTGGTGACCCATGTTTTTGTACTACATGTCCCATTCTTCATCAACCTTTTATTTTGTAAAAATAAATAAAAACCTTATAATATAATATTGTGACATGAATTGATTTTGGAATATAATATCAATCATTCATATTGATCAATCATTTTCTTTGAGAACAATATATTTTGGTATGATTATGACATATGAATTATAATATAGATCTTGATCTTAAACTTTCGTTTTCTTGTTCTTGGACTCACTTTCTTTGTAAAGATATCTACAGATTTTTTCTAACAAATTAAATACTACATTTTTTTTTGTATTAAACAATAACAAGTAGAACAAAATCGAATTAATACAAATTGTAATATTGCACATGTTATCAGGGCATGGTGGTTCTATGGCTAACAGCGATGTTACCACAAGTAAAACCATCACCATGTGTATCATCATCTTCTGGACCAGCCTGTGTTTCCGCGGCCGCGACAACTTCTCAATTAGCCCTTTTATATTGTGCATTTGCACTTATATCAATAGGATCAGGAGGGATTAGGCCATGTTCATTAGCCTTTGGTGCTGATCAATTAGACAACAAAGAGAATCCAAAGAACGAAAGAGTTCTCGAGAGTTTCTTTGGTTGGTACTATGCTTCCTCCTCTGTTTCTGTCTTGATAGCTTTCACTGTCATTGTTTACATTCAAGATCATCTTGGATGGAGAATCGGTTTTGGTATACCCGCGATTCTCATGATGGTGGCTGGTTTAGTGTTTGTTTTCGCGTCTCCTCTCTATGTTAAACGCGGTGTGAGCAAGAGTTTGTTCACTGGTTTAGCTCAAGTGGCTGTTGCGGCTTACGTGAACAGGAAGTTAACTTTACCGGATCATGGTAATGGCTCGTATGGTTGTTATTACCACTTCAAAGATTCAGAACTTAAAGCTCCAAGTGATAAGTTGAGGTAAAAAAACTTAAAATCAGTTTCATATATGTTTAGTTTCTTTATTTGGTTTCTTGATGTTGACATATTCTTGCAATTGTTTAGGTTTTTGAACAAAGCTTGTGTGATAAGTAACCGCGAGGAAGACGTTGGTTCTGATGGTTTAGCCTTAAACCCATGGAGGCTATGCACAACGGACAAAGTCGAAGAACTAAAGGCCTTGGTCAAGGTTATACCGGTATGGTCAACGGGTATTATGATGTCGATAAACGTTAGTCAGAGCTCTTTTCAGTTGCTTCAAGCCAGCTCAATGGACAGACATTTGAGCCACGGTTCGACCTTTCAAATCCCGGCAGGATCTTTCGGTATGTTCACAATAATAGCCTTGATCTCATGGGTGGTTCTATACGACCGCGCGATCCTCCCATTAGCTTCCAAGATCAGAGGAAGACCGGTTAGAATCAGTGTCAAGATTCGGATGGGTTTAGGTCTATTCATATCATTCTTAGCCATGGCGGTTTCCGCAACTGTTGAGCATTACAGAAGGAGAACCGCGATAAACCAAGGCCTAAAAAACATGGCCAATGCAACAGTGAACATCTCGGCTATGTGGCTTGTACCGCAGTATGTGCTACACGGTCTAGCAGAAGCCTTAACCGGCATAGGACAAACAGAGTTTTTCTACACCGAGTTTCCTAAGAGCATGTCGAGTATCGCGGCTTCTTTGTTCGGTCTAGGAATGGCAGTGGCTAATATATTGGCTAGTGTGATACTAAATGTGGTAAAGAATAGCTCAAAGAAGGGTAAAGAGAGTAGTTGGATTGAAGATAATATCAACAAGGGTCACTATGATTATTACTATTGGGTTTTAGCAATATTAAGCTTTGTTAATGTCATGTACTATGTTGTGTGTAGCTGGTCGTATGGTCCAACAATGGATCAAGTTAGGAATGAGAAGGTTAATGGTGTGAGAGAGGAAGAAGAAGAAGAAGAAGAAGAAGAAGAAGAAGATGCTAAACTAAACTAAAGATTCATGTTTGGTTCAAGATTCATGGTGTGTTAATAAAATCTATATAATTTTATATATTTGTATGTATGTAATTAGATTATATATTATGGATTTGGGTTTTAGGAAGTAGAAGATTTTATATTAATCAGTGTTTTTGTTTCTTAAGAAAAGCAATTGTTTGTGTGTATGATATTTGATTAAAGAGAATCAAATTTTCAAATGGTAGTAATCTTATAAAACTTTAGAACATTTAAAGCTTACTCACATTAGATATTGACATATATTTGTGTATAATATAATCAAAGAAGAAGCAACAAAGACAATCCATGGCTGTTTGGGAATTTACCTGCAACTCGAAAAACAATGTTCTTAAAACTAAGAATGATTCTTAGTGATTACACCAAACAATCAAAAGCTTGAGTTAATACCTTTCCCATGGCGTTGCGGGGCAAACTCTCCCATATCAGCAAGCGAGTTGGTAGCTATATAAACAGAGAAATTATCAGGCAAGAAAGTGAATACAGATTGTGTTGTGTGTTTCAATACAAATTATATAAGAAAAAACAGAATTAACGTCCAAGCAAAAGATCCAAATAAACAAAGAGAAGTTTGTGTTTCTTTATGATGCTGAGAAATCTCTACAAAATAACTTACTGTTCTGTTTTACGGATCAACAACGTAATATACCAGAAATTTTTAATCTTTAAGGCATTTCGTCGAACAGGTGATAGGCATGAGCAACCAAAACACGATTTTAGCAACGTTAAGAAAGAACGAATCTTTGCGGAAGCAGAGAAAGAAGTAGCTTCCTTGAATCGATGAAGATGACAAGACAAGATTGTGGAGACGATGATGATGGTTAATGAAGGACAAGTAGTTGAAACTCTTTAATGTAGCCGTTCATCTTTGGTGGTTGCGAATAGCGAAAAAAAAAGATGAAGCCTTTCCGATGAATAGCGACTCGAGCGTTTCTGACGCGATTTTTTTCAGACTGAAATTAAAGCTCAAAATATATAAAAAAAATCTCCCTCTCTATTTTTTTTCCATCTTTCCCTCCACGAAAACACACATCCTCTCTTTCCCTCTCTAGACGCTACCAAAAAATAAAAAAAAAGAGAGAGAATCGTCGTTATCCGATTAGGTTCCATCCATGGCGGATTGCGATTATGCTTACTTACACTGATTCTGATCAATGAATCGTCGATGTTCAATCTCGATACACGCCAAAATCGAGTGAGTAATTTTTTGTACGGAGACTTTGTGAACGACGACGATATGATCGAGTCATCGACGAACCCTAGCGATCTCGATTTCCCTATTAGAGAGCTTTTTCTTTTTCCTACGCTTTCTAGGTTCGTGTATGCTTTTCGTTTAAGTAGTTTTGTTCTCATTATCTATACGGACTAGTTTTTGATGATGATGATGATGGTTTCAGAAACTTGTGCTAAACTATCTTACTCTCTCTCTCTCTCTCTCTCTCTCTGATCATGATTGATCTATAATTTGAAGCAGAGGGCCTTCAGGATCTTCAGAAACAAAGGGTATTAGTACTTGGAGGAGGAAGCACAAAGGATGTCGCTGCCGTCAATCCAAGTGTTTAAAGCTGTGAGATGATTTTAAATGATCTCTTTAGCATCCAAGTTTTTAGTATTGTTGCTAAGTCTAATCATAGATATTTGTGGATTATAGTGTAATACATGAAGTGAACAATAGGTTTGCTTGCTTGGTTGTTGTTAGGTACTGTGACTGCTTTGCCTCAGGAGTGTTATGTAACGACTGTGATTGTGCTGATTGTCATAACAACTCTGCGAACTGCGATCTCAGAGAAGCCGCTGTGGTGAATGTGTTAGATCGCAACCCGAATGCTTTCAACAGTCCAATTAAGAAGCAGGTATGTTCTTCAAAACCGTAGAAACCGAACAATGTTTGAAAACATTGTATGTTTACTTAGCCTTCATAGAAGAATCTCATATCTTGTCTGATTTTTTAAGTATCTAGGAATGATATGGGAATTGTATTTGTTGTATAAGGCTGAACCTGATACTAAACTTGGACTGATGTCGAGGGGATGCAAATGCAAAAGAACCAAGTGCTTGAAGAAGTACTGTGAATGCTTTCAGGCTAATGTTCTGTGTACAGACAGTTGTAAATGCGTCAACTGTGGGAATGTCAGTGAGATGTTCCAGCCTTCTGTTTTTGCCTGGGGACTAAACAACATGAGGGTTTTCGAGAGTTATGAGAAACCCGAGAACAATTACAATGTTGATGCTCTAGGGATCACTTATAGTAACAGAGACAATAATGCTGGTTGTATGAATTATGCTTCTGGACTTTCTTCTGCTCACAGTTCCTTACAGGTATACCGTAGGAGAAGATACCGTAAGCTACCTGAGCCCGAGGCAAGTGGCAAATACTACCCTGCTTCAGAGCAAATATGCACTTTCCAAGTGTTTATATATCCACACTTACATTCTGTCTGTATCGAATAGCAGTGGAATTCTTGTCCAGCTCCTTTATGTTCGATGCCTGACTATTTCGTTCAAAATTCTACCTCTCCTAAACTCCCTTACAGGTTCTCTTTTCGCACTTTCCTACATGATATTTTCTCTTCCTTCACGTTATAGTGAAGATATTTTAATTGGATTGTTCGTAACATCAGAAAGAAAAGGTCGCGGCTGAGATATACCACCACGCCTGTTCCAAACTTGGAGGATATATGCTCACTTCTCTTAGCAGCGTCTGATTCTGCTACAGCCAATGCAGGTATCAATTGCCTGTTACATAAATCTTAACTTTAGCAGCTCTATATCCTGTCTTGCTTGGTTTCAACAACACACTTGCTCTTAAATATCAACAGAAAACACACAAATGTTGAAGCTGCTATCAGGCGTAGAAGACCAGAACAGGATACGCGTAAAGAAAGACATCATTGGCATTGACCTATCAGATGAATCTGAGAGCCAAAATTTCAATGAAGAAATACAATCCTGTGGAAGATTGATTGAACTAATAGATGCCCAATACAATGAAGAGGAAGATGTTCATGAAACAGACATATGCATGGAGCAGGAAAGGGCAGTGCTTGAAACTTTCAAAGACTGTCTTCAAAAGTTCATCAATAGCGGAATCATCATAAGAGGTAACTAATTCCACATCCTTTTAAATAATCTCAGTTTCATTCAACAAGCAGAGAACTTAACCATAACTACACATGAATCAGAGAGACATAGAGAAAATAGAAACCAACAATAAACAGACATCAATACTAGACTGGAGATAATCAAACATCTAAGTTTACTTCTCCAGCTTTATCATGAAGACCAAATCAATAGACTAATCAACCACTAACACATTTCCTTTTTAAAAGAATATAACTGTTACTCACTCCCACATAGCAACCTCCATGAACCCATCTTCGGTAGCACATCCCCTGAACATCCCATTAGAGTTAAACCCACAAACCACTTCTCCTTTATTCGACACCGCGATGAGCCCAGCGAACCCTTCGTCTAACCTATGCTTGATAACGTAATCGACCGCTTCCTGGAGCTCAAGCCCTTTATACTCCATAACAGCCGACACGTCACGAGCTAGCGTCGATCTTATGATGGCTTCACCTTCTCCGGTGCACGACACACCACAAAGCTCAGAAGCATACGTCCCGGCTCCTATAAGCGGCGAGTCTCCTATCCTTCCCATCATCTTGTTCATAAGACCACCGGTGGATGTCCCAGCCGCGCACTGTCCTTCCCTGTCAACCACGACACATCCGACAGTCTCCGGCGCGTAAATGCTTATCGGAAGACCGTTCATCAGGATCGGACTGTCGGTTGCGGCTGCACCGGCGCATCCCATCGGTGGGATACGGTAATCAAACTAGACAAAAAAACATAGTAAAAAGTTTAAAAAAAAAGACGTGCGGTGAATAAATGGACGGTGGAGATTGAGTCAAAATCTTTATTTACCAATATAGAGTTAGCTTCTTTTGCTAACTTAAGCATCCCCACGTTATCTTCCGTGACGAAGTAATCGTTGTCCACAGTTTCAACGCCCTGATGATAAAACCAATCGATTTCGGTTAAGCGAAAAAAACTGAACCGGGTGGTTAAGAATAAAAAGTGGAGGGGCAAAAGAGTAAAAAAAAATACCTGTTTGCGAGCGAAATCCTCGGCGCCGGAGAAAGCAAGGTAAGAGTGGGGAGATTTGTCCATGACGAGACGAGCAAGAGAGATTGGGTTCTTGACGGTGGTTATACCCGAAACGGCACCGCATCGTCTCTTTTTTCCGTCCATAATGCTGGCTTCCATCTCCACCGTCCCTTTCTCCGTCAAGGCAGATCCACGTCCTGAATTAAACAGAGGATCCGTCTCTAACTCTCTCACCTTTATCATCATATAACAAAAATCAAATTAAAAAACAAATAAGACAAAGCAATTGTGAGAAGAGAGAGAGATGGAGAGAGATACGTACAACGAGCTCAACGACGTCAATGGCGGAGACATTGGAAGTTAAAGCAGCTATGCCGAGATTGAGACAGCGAGTCAGAAGCTGTTTCGCCGCTTCTTGTCTCTCGACGGGAAGATTAGGATCGATTCCGGCGCCACCGTGTACTGCTATTGCCCATCTACCCATTATTCTCTGTGTTTTCGAGGATTGTTTCTCACGGTTTTTACACCTTTGGTTTAATTAATTAACCTAAGCGAGTTTGATGGAGAAGGAAGGGTTGCCTTGTGTCCCTTTATATAGGGGTTAATGTTGGGACCCACATTTAAAGGAGTGGGCTTTGCGGTTTTCATTACTAATTTGTTTATTTACTTTCATTATATCTGATTTATTTATATTTTTTATAGGAGGAAAATATATTCTATATTTTTTTGTTTCCTTTCTAACTAATTAGAAACTACGTGTCGAACTAATTCTTTAGTACCAATCATTTTATTGTTTAGTTTTCGTATTGTGTTGTAATAATAATAAAAAATTCTATCTGAGAAAATAATTAATTCACACAAGTTGTGCAATTAATATGAAACTACAAGTTGGCAAGCGATTTCCTTTTTTTTGTTTAAACAACTTTCTTTGCTTTACTCGTGTTTTGATATGATTATCTCGTCAATTTTGGGATAATCAACGTCAATATTGATAGGTCAATAGTATGTGTAAAGTTTATCTTTGTGTATTTAATTATTTGGGTCTTACTCGACAAGTTTATCAAAATAATTAATTTTATATGATTATTAATATAACGTAATTGTATCATATTTTCCCTCTAATTGCATCTGGCATGCACCAAACATACCTGTCATCGTATGTATCGACTCTATGCAATGCAATGCAAGCCTCCTTTGGAGATGGTAATTAATAATAACTATAATAATTAATGTTTACTGTTATAAGACCATGTGCGCTGCAGAGGGTCTCTTAAATAAGTTTTTTTTTTTAACCATTTTTTTAAAAAAAAAAAAATTTAAATTTAAAACATGACCATTCGTGGGTCACCACGTGTTAGTGGGACTCACGTACTGCACAAAAATCGGTCCTGAAATAAGAGACAAAATGACAAAACTCTTACTTTTTGTTTGGAACTCATACACTAAGAACTCTTTAGATTCCCGTAATGTTTATGCTCTAAGAGCATCTTTATCGGTGGTAGAGTTTTTAAAGTTTTTTAAATTTTTGTTTTTTAAGATTTTTTTTATAAAAAAAGTTATTTCTGTTTCTGCCGAAAATGACGGTCTAAAGATGAGGAGTTGGAAACCCATCTTGTTTTATAGAATGGGATGATAAACAAAAATATGGCTTTTATGACAAAGGAATGATTATGTTTTTTCTGGTACTAGTTTGAAATTAGTTTTTAATTTATTCATTGTAGAGAAACAAAAAAATACTGAAAATTATTTTTAAAAATAAAGCTTGAACAAGCTGATTGGTTAGTCTAGTGGTGTAATGAACGGTTCCAAAGTAATTCAATTTAAACTTTCAATAAATGGTGGAGCTGTTGTGGCACGCACTTGGTAGGTAATTAGCAAGGATCCTATGTACTAGCGATCGTTATTTACCACATGATTTTGTATCTAAATATGTTTTATTTTATTGATAGCCCCATCACATCTCTTTGTCTCTTTCTCCAGAAGTTGTGGAATCTACAGACAACCTAGTGACTTGAGTTTTGTGGATTCCCAATAGATTCCGTCACGTCACAGACAAACTCCAATTAAAACACGTCTCTTCTCATTTATAGATAGATACCCACACTCGTGGAATCTTGTCCTCTCGTTCTTTTTTTTATTAACTTTTCGTAAAAAACATTATTTTTACATATTTTCACAAAACTAAACCCTTTTAATTTTTTCTTCTCAGACTATACCTATTTACACTTTTTAAAAATTTACCAAAATTAAAAAAAAAATCTAGGTTCGATAATTAATATTTAGTATATAATATTAAATGGGTGATATTATGTGGGTAAAATTTATTTGAATTTAATTTTGGATGTTTATGTATAATTTTGAAAATTGACTTTGAAATGACTTAATTTTTAGTTTTGTGAAAGGCAATTAGTAGTTTTGTAATTGTGCCTTTTAGAAAAGCCCAAAATAAAACTAGTCAATGTTCTGTTTCTGTCTTACTTATGAAACTTTTTCTTTTAACAAATGGATTTGGTACGTTCAAGTAGCCCACTAAAGACCCAATGTAATAATTCTTAATCTGTTTTCATAATTAGCCCCAAAAGTTGTATTAAACAGATACATAATCTCACACTTTTATTGAAAACTAGATGAAATCCCGCGTACAAATTACATAAAAATATTTTATAATTATATATTAATATTGTTAGTAAATTTGTATAGTTATAATTAGATTTAAACAGAAACTAATATTATACCCGTTATTTTATTAACAAATAAATATAAAAGACACACAACAAATATATGGTAATAGTAAATAAGTGATTTTTACTTTTTTATCTATTAAGAAATAAATCTATTACCAAAAAATCTATTAAGAAATAAAATAACACATTTTTTATTTTATTACATTGCTTTTGTTATTTACATGAAAAACATTTATTTAAAATTAATAATTAGATAATGGATCCATGATGATAACAAATAAGTTATCATAAAGATTTTCTTTATTTTCTCAAGTAATTTTACGTTTTTATTTTTTATTTTTTCTTATTTCTATTTTTATTGATTATTTCTTAAAATATTCTTAAATTTTTCTTTTTCTATGTTATTTTCCTAATTTTTGGTTATTTTATTTTTCTATATTTCAGATTAATTTATTTTATTTCTAATTATTTGATAATTAATGTTAATTTTTTTAATTTATAAGTGTTTAATTTATAGATTTTCATTTTTAAGGTGTTTTCATTCTTCTTTTTTCTATTTTTTTAAGAATATTCTTTATTTTAATAATGACAAATATCGCGATCTAAATTAATTGTGACACGTGTCTATAATTAAACACGCTCACTTTTATATAATAAAATAAGATCCTATTAACAAAAGAAAACTTTCCTTTTCCTACACAAACAAAAGCTACTTTTGACCTTAAAAGAAAACAAGAAAACATGGATGTGGATAATGGTTTAGAAACTAAAGAGCGGCGCCTTTGAAAATAAGAAAGTTAAGGGTCCCCAAGTGAAAATAGATGAAAGTTCCTTTAGAATGTGTGAAGAAACACCCAAAGTTTGTTCCCACAACACATTGCCATCCACTTCCATATATTTCATCAAACTCCTATAAACTTGTAATTAAGAAAAGTTCCTTAGACATATATACATAGAAGAAACACAAGAGATTAGTAATTAATTAGTAATCAAAAAGCTAATTAAACTAACCTTCTTGATGTGAGCAGCTATGGATTGACAGTCACTGACATCAAAGAGATCAAGAGATTGAGAAGCAATGCTCATTGCTTGCCTTTGCATCTTCACTGTCATGTCTGTCTCTTCCACTTTTGCTTTCCCTTCCAACATCTTTTATTACTATAAGACTCAAAACATAAAGAGTCAAAAGATTTAGATGTGATTCCTTTAATATATATATAACCTATTAATATTTTAGAAGATAACTATTATAAGGAGAAGAAAACGTATGAATCGTACGTCACCTTTTTTTACGACAGGTTTTATGATCTTATCGTATGTGACATAATCTCCACATGTTCTGTCCTTTTTTTATGTTTCCTGTTTTTTAAGGTAAATAAGAAAATAATGACGAGAAATATATAAAAGAGCAGAAAGTAGTAATAAGAAAATAGGATGTGAGATGATGAGTCATCAATAGTTAAAGTAAATATATGTCTGACGTGTGTCCACGTCGTTCTCAGACATCATCCATTGTTAGGATAACGATGACGTGTCTGATTTAATTACTTAAGCTTCAGAATCAGAATGATTAACGTTTAGTATCAGTTTCGGTTTTAAAACTATATGGGCCAATGTAAAATTAGGCCCATATTTTAGGCCTCATGATATTGATATATGTTTATGGGTTTTACATAGAATTTTTTTTCTTTCTTTTGGTTACATTAAGTAGAGAAAGTTACTGAAGAAAACAATAGTAAAAAATATTTTTATAAAAAAAAAACATAATTACACCACTATCTTAATCAACAATTATTAATGATCCAAAATTTAAAGTCAACATAATAATGTCCTGCCAAAAAAAAGGAAGATTTATTAATCTTTTTAATTACTTTCCTTATTAACGACCAATCTCCACGTCTAAAGTCATTAGTGTGAGATTTACACATTCACGAACACTCTTCGATCTCCTTCTTCTCTCTTTTGATTCATCTTCTTCGTCTCACAACGATCTTCCTCCTCTCGACTTTTCAAAATCCGACGAATACCCAACAACGACCATGTCGTCGAAACCAAAACCCACTTCCAAATTCTCAATCTTCTTCACCGTACTCCTTCTCCTCCTCAGCTTCTTAATCGCCGTGTCCTTTTCCTCCGATGTAGCCAACGAATCCGCCGGATCCGACGAAGAATCAGACGACGATCTAGATCAGCTCCTCGCCGTCGACGAGCAATTACAGGAAGATCGTCCAGATCAGCAATCAGAAGCTGAGTCGGTGAGCAAAGCCCAGAGGATCGTCCTTGAGCTCAACGGAGACAACACGAAACGGATAATCGACGGTAGCGAGTACGTCATGGTATTGGGCTACGCTCCGTGGTGCGCTAGAAGCGCAGAGCTGATGCCGAGATTCGCGGAGGCTGCGACGGGGCTCAGGGAGATTGGTAGTCCTGTTCTGATGGCTAAGATCGACGGCGAGAGATACTCGAAAACCGCGTCGCTGTTAGAGATAAAAGGCTTCCCTACGCTTCTTCTCTTTGTTAATGGCACATCTCAGGCTTACACTGGTGGATTTTCTTCGTAAGTTTTATGCAAAATTGAAATATCCTAATAGGCTTGTTATCTTCTTCATTGATTGTGATAGTTTGGTAGTGTTTGAATTGATATTAAAGGATCTTGTTGGTATCTCTAGTGTTTATCTGGACCTAATGATTAATGGTGAATGTGATTTGTTAGTCTTTTGTGTTTACAAGTTTTTGCTAAAATGTTGTTGGTTTGTGTTTTTAGAGAGGATATAGTGATTTGGGTGCAAAAGAAGACCGGTAGGCCAACGATCAAGCTTAACACTGTTGATGAAGCTTCAAGATTTCTTAAAAAGTATCATACTTTTGTTGTCGGTCTATTCGAAAACTCTGAGGTATTTCAGATATTATTCAGTCGATAAATTCAGTTTTGTTTCGGCTGAGAGGAGTTTTTGTTGATATGATTATTGGGTATGTTGTTTTGCTTAGGGTTCTGCTTCTGGACATGATGAGTTTGTAAAAGCTGCTTCGATAGATAACGAGATCCAGTTTGTAGAAACAAGCAGCAGAGATGTCACGAAACTTCTCTTTCCGAACCTTAAGCCCAACAATGTGTTTGTTGGAATGGTTAAAAGTGAGGCTGAGAGGTACACTGTATACGGTAAGCTTTACTGATGCGGATAGGTCTCTGTTGTTATCAAATAGTTTTCTTTTATTGTAAGTGTGTGAATTGGAAGTTAAGTCTACTATGCTGTGTGATATATTACACGCAGATGGACCTTATCAAGCGGAGAAGATATTGGAATTTCTGAACAGTAACAAATTCCCACTGATCACAAAATTGACTGAATCCAACACCGTCCGTGTTTACTCAAGTCCAGTCAAGCTTCAGGTGAGAGTTTCAGCTTGTATCTAATGCAAGATTTCATTCTCTCTTTGTTGGTTGTTTTTGCTAATACAGTTTAGGTATCAATCGTGGTTAGGTTATGGTCTTTTCAAAGACTGATGACTATGAAGATCTTGCTCAGCCTATGGAAGATATTGCACGAAAGTTCAAGTCAAAGGTATTTATCAGAACCAAATGGTCCAGTCCCAAACAGATTTAGTAAACCTTCTCTTATGTTTGTGTTTATGCTAAACCTCTTGCAGCTTATGATTATACACATTGACATATCAAATGAAAACCTCGCAATGCCGTTCTTGACCTTATTTGGGATAGAAGATGCAAAGAAAACTGTTGTAAGTTTTCTGAATATGCGCTTATACTCTGCATTTCTTGATTTATCGATAAAGCTACAACCTACAGTGATTGATATAAGCTCTTTAACAGGTTGCTGCATTCGACAACAACCTGAACTCCAAGTTCTTGCTCGAGTCAGATCCATCTCCTAGCAATATAGAAGTACAACACTTTCTTCCCTTTTTGTTTTCTTCATAGACATTTAGAAAACTCACTGATGTGATACATATTTGCAATGTAGGAATTTTGTTCAGGACTTGCTCATGGAACTGTCTCACAGTACTACAAGTCAGAGCCAATTCCAATTAATGTTAGTATAGACAATACATTTTCTTCTAAATATTTTTATGGGATAATAATCTGGCTTAACAACGGGTTTTCAAATCTGCAGCAAAACGGAAGTGTAGTGGCTGTAGTTGGCAGGACTTTTGATGAACTGGTATTGAATAGCCGCGAGAATGTTCTTCTTGAGGTATCTAAACAGAACTGAAACTCTCTATCAAAGGAAATATAAATTATGCATGTAGCACTTCATTATCGTCATGGAAACAGGTGTACACACCATGGTGTATTACTTGTGAGGCTATGAGTAAACAAGTTGAGAAGTTGTCGAAACACTTCAAAGGGTTTGAGAATCTTGTATTTGCAAGGATAGACGCTTCTGCAAACGAACATCCTAAGCTAAAGGTAAAGAGAAACACAATCTCAAAAGTTCAAAGAGATTTAGTTACCATATATTGGAGATAATATGATCATAATGGTATATGTGATGGTTGATGCAGGCTGATGATTATCCTACAATATTGCTATACAAAACCGGTGAAAAGGAGAATCCGGTAAATACTATTTAGATAGGGGTTCCTATTTAGTTCTTTACTTCCTTTATTCCCCTCCAAGAAGTCTTTTCTCTTACACTATTATGTTGTGCAGTTAAAACTATCGGCGAAATCCAATGCAAAGGAAATGGCTGTGTTCATCAACGAAGAGTTGAAACCGAAGAATCAGTCTACTAAAGATGAGTTATAGAAGAATATGAAATTAGATTTATGGTATCAAACTTAATACTTGAAAAGTTGAAACCGAAGAATCAGTCTACTAATTTTTTACTTTTTGATATTGGGATTTAGAAGTTTTGTTTTCTTCTCGTTATGATATATTTATGTTAACATATTGCAAATGAACATTTTACCAATATTGAAATCATAGTACAAACAAACAAATTTGCTTTTGATTCTATAATAAGATGAGATGAAAAACAATTGCAGAAAGAAACAAAAGAGCTCTGTTCTTATTGTAACACATTAGTCTTCTGCATATATAAACCTTGCAAGAAAGTTCCTTAGCATTCACACCCTGTTGATCTTTGTTGCCGAGCCCCGTTTACATCAATCGTGTCGGGAAGGTACCTTCAAGACATCGAAAACGAACAAACCCGAGATAAGTTCAAGGTTTTGTCATAAGATTTAACTCAAATGTAAGATGCATGTGTTGGAGGCTTACACTTCTTCCTCAGGTTCATTCTTGAGAGCATTCTTGGCAATGCATTCGAAAGCTGCATCGACATTGAATCCTTCTTTAGCGGATGTCTCAAAGTAAGGAATGTTTCCTTTAGATGCACACCAAGACTTTGCTTTCTTCTCAGAAACCTTATATACACAAAAACATCTTATAGCATAAGTCAATAATACCACTTTACATGCTAGTTAACTCAAAGAGAGTAATCGAATGAATGAAAATCTGACCACACGACTCTTTCCACCATCAACATCGGTCTTGTTCCCAAGCAAAACAAAAGGGAAGTTTTCAGGATCAGAAGGACTAGCCTATACAGTATACACACATAATGATAGTCAAAAGATGATCTAATCAAATCAATAACCGGTCCGATCAAAGATACTTGTATGTGTGTGGTGTGGTTTGGTTAGTAGTAGCTTTACCTGAATCAAGAACTCTTCTCTCCAGTTATTAAGATTGTCAAAAGATTTCATGACATTGACATCATTGACAAGAACACAACAATCAGCTCCTCTGTAGAAAGCAACACCTAAACTCTGGAACCTCTCTTGTCCAGCAGTGTCCCAAATCTATAATGACCATAATAAACACTACTATTTTTTAACACTTTTTTTTTGTGTGTAGATTGTGTATAGTTTATAGGGACCCTAGTTTATATACATATTTGGTTATGAAACATCAACAAATAAGGTTTATTAAAAAGATTGTCAAGAAACAAGAATGTATATATATATATGAATATTTATACCTGTAAAGTGAACAATCTGTCATCGATTTGAACCTCTTTGGTCAAGAAATCAGCTCCAATGGTAGCTTTATACTGATTACTAAATTTACGATTCACAAACCTAAAATATATAAACAGATTCAAAAGTTTATTTATTTATTTATTTATGAAAAGACAAAACACAAGACATGAAGCAGAATCATCAGAGATCCGAGTTTAAGGAAATAAGAATACATACTGATTCATCAAAGATGTCTTCCCAACACTGTCACCAAAACCAATAATAATTATTATTATTGATTAAAAAAGTGTTTATATAAAAAAAAAAGACAAAGAGAATATTCAGAGAAGATATATATATACAAATAAGGTAGAAATAGGTACCCACTGTCTCCGAGAATAATAACCTTAAGAAGCACTCTCCGGCGAGAAGCCATTGAAGAAGCAAACAAATCTCTTAAAGACGAAAAACAAATTTGTCTTCTTCTTTCTCTCTTCTGTGTAAGGTGGAGAGGCGTTTTCAAATTTGTCTAAAAAGTTATAGAGACAACCAATCACAGCAATACAATTAGTCACACTTTACTATTTATTTTTTAATTAACGATATTTTCCTTCCTAAACTACCCTTTCCTTAATTAACTATCTTAATCTCTTTTCTTACAAGCACTAGACTCAACACTCAAAGATGTCTAGTCAGTTGTTGGAATATGCTTTTCATAACAAAATAATCGATGAAACAATTACGAAACTACGCTTTTGAATTATGTTTTACTCATCTACGTCCAATTTTCAAAACTACGGCTAAATACTCAAAATTAAATTCAAATAAATACTACCAAACAATCATATCCACACAATCCTAATCCTTTAATAATATATCTTAAACACTAATTAAAGAATCCAAATAAAAAATAATTAATTTTAATAATTTCAAATGGTAAATCAATCATTTAATTTTAAAAGAGATGTAAATATGTTTTAGTCTCAAGCTTCTATTTCTAATGACAGTGACAAAAGAAAAACAATCTACACTTTTTTGGGAGAATATCAATTTTGTTTCTCTGAAAAGAATCACAAAGCTTTTTCATCAATCTGTTCTGTCTCGATTACATGCCCTGAGTTCACTCAGCAGCTGTCTTTCCTTTGTCACCAGATTCCGGTTTATTCTTCTCCAAGAAATGAAGCCGGTTTCGCAAAATCTACACCATAACAATCACTTACATACTTAGTTAGGATAACAACACTACTTCTTCTACTATAACTATAAACTATTGATTCTCAAGCTTCACTTAAGTTTGGCATTTACTCAAGGGACCATACCTCCAAGTGTGTCTCTAGAGATTTTCTCATATCTTCAAGCTTAGCCTCGGAGAAGTTTGCATAGGCAGGGGAGTTTTCACCGGGAAGGTTGTGTTGAGGAAGCTGAGATGGTGAAGATGATGAAGGATGGGTTTGTTGTGGCTCTGTACCAGGAACACCCGGTGACCTTAAAAGATAACGGGGCAAACATATTTATGATTGTACCAACCAAACTAATGTTACAAATTCTACAAACACACCACGTGTAGAGTCAGAAGATCAATACATACCATGCTACTGTGTTTCCGGATGGATAAACCATTGACTTCCCATACATGGAGGCTGCAGAAGCAGCTGCTTGAAGCCTGGCGTGATGCCTGCTCACATTATCACTTAAACCGGCAGCAGATGAACGTGCTTCAGATCCTTGGGCACCTGAGCTTGAAGCACCTACTTACATTTGCACAGAGCTAATCCGTCAATGACTCGTGTCCCACTATTAAGAAACTCAAAAGCAAACACTACTCGCATGTGCATAAACAAAAAAAGACAGGTATTGTTGGAAATTTGCAGTACCTTGTTGAGAACTTTGGTGTAATCTATTTTGCCCTGAAGCCGCTGACGTGGAGTTCTCAGGAGGTACAACGAGTGCTCTACAAGTAGGACATGTCTGTTGTCGCTCCAACCATGATCGAAGACAATGCACATGAAAGAGATGCCCGCATATAAGCTTCTTTGCATTCGTCATTTCTTCACGGCATATGATACACGTGGCATCACTTCTGCATATTAGAAAGAAATGAAGGACGAAAGATAAACAAGTTTCCAAGAGCCATCCAAAATTCAGAAGACAGAAACCAGAAGTGTGGATACTAGTCTATAAGTGGAAACATAAAAAAAGATATATGAAACATACGCAGTAAGTTCTTCAGGAGTTGCATCAGGAAACCTGACGTTCATATTGGAAGTGATTTTACGATAACGAAGGTAATCCGAAACACGAATCTGGAAGTTCCTGAAGGTTTCGTAGAGCTCCCGTAACAAGTGCAAAGGCACGCCATAGTTCCTACACAGAAAACGCAAGTATCCAAATGAAATAAGCGACAAGCAAAAAGAGCTTCTTGTCCAAAGTCCACCATCTTTAATATTCCAACAAATACTTGTGTTGATTATAGAATATACTGAGTTAATAGTTGGAAGGAGAAAACTTACATGAATATGACAAAGAAGAAGCAGATATACATAGACAAGTGAAGCAGGTCACGGATAAGCTCCAGATAAAAGGTATAAACCGGTTTCTTCTCCCATTGACCATCCATAATCATATCAGTCACATAGAACACATACTTCACAAAAATCGCAACAGTTGTTGTCGCTAGAATCATATACCTGCAAGAGAAACTTATCATCAACAACACAACATCACATCTAAGAGTATCTCCTGCTCCTACTAAGGATAAAGAGACAGGACACTAGCCACAAGAAACTATTACACAAGACTTCTCCAGCCTCAACATGCTACAATAAAAAAGAAGAAGCTTACTCGAATGAGAAGAAGAGAGAAACCGAAGCTTGCCGTGACCGAATCAAGTGGCTAACAGAACTGTACATAAAGAGACTATCCACAAGAAGAAGAAAACCCATGAAAGAGACAATGCGAACATGCGATAACTTAGGCACATAAGGAGTGGTCTCGATATATTCAACTCTTTTCTGAGCAAGCCAATGCAAAGCCTTGATCAACAAAAGAGTAACGACCAAAGGAAGAAACCCACTAGAGAAATCCTGTCTAAAGATAGTTATAGCAAATAGAATCTCCATGAGCTCTCTCCAAGCTTGTTCATTAAGCCTCTCTACCTCTGCTTCTCTAAGCGACCCCAAGAAGACGAATTTGACAAAGTGCCATAGGCTTAGCATAAGAACCAAACACATGTTGAGAAGAATCACTAAGCTTATCTTTGATGTCGATAGATAAACCGTCGCTGGGTAAAACTGGCCTCTGCTGCTGAAAGCGTGATAGATCACGGCCAACGTCGCCGCGAAACTAAGGCAAGCGTATGTTCTGAGTCGAATCATCGTCGTCTTCTTCTTCTTCTTCTTCACGATTATTCGAAAAAAACTAGACCTGTGCAAAGAGCGGATTCAAAAATCTAAAAGCACAAGCGAAATCGAATTCGAAGAGATCGTGGAGAATATTAACCTGCGGCGAAATTTGGGGAAATTAGGTTTATTAGAGAGAGAAAGTGAAGGAGAGAGAGAGATATCAGCGAATTCGAAATCTGCGTCGCGAGAGAGAGAGAGAGAGAGAGTGACGACGGAGATATGAAGAAGCGGAGGAGAATAGAAGCGTGACGGTGTTTATAGTTTTTCCCGATTAGATATAAACCAAGTTTTTTTTATAATCAAAGTCTCCGTTAGTGTTACAAAATTCCAATTTTATCCCTGATTTTGTCGTCTTCTTCTAGGGACATGTTTTATTCTATCATATTAAGTGTTTGCAAGAGTTTAAATGCTCAATTTTGCCAAAATGACAAACGTAATTAAGTTAAAGATTTTCAAATACATAAACCAAAATAAAAAAAAAGGATACAAAGAATATGAAATGATATTCACTGAAAGTAATCAACTATTGTGGGAGCATGGTTTGGTCTTTTGGGACGAGATCTTTTGTGGTAACTTTGCGGATTTTTTGTGCGGAGATTTCATTGGAGAGACGCAAAGACCGCGGTTATGATTGGATCAATGAAGATGCTTTGAGATTTAAGAAAATCTCAAGGTGGAGACTTATGTGGAGACTTATGTGGAGTAAGATAGTGATGATGATGAAGCAAAAGAAAAGAAAGATACTTCATCATTGTCTTCGATATGATCCTTTCACTTATTCTCAAAACTTCGAAAATGATGGAATTACAGTCTTTTTCTTCTACATTTGTCGTTCTTGTAAATCAAATTTAGATTCAAGTGTTAGTGTCTAATCACGTGTTGAATATTAGATCACGTGAGCATCACGTGGATTAAAAGATAACGAAAGGGCCCATTTTTTTTTTTTGGTTTTTCACGGTGGTGGGTTTTTGGGATTTGCTATTTGCCACACAAATCAAATCTCCAAAAATTACATCGGCGACGGAGATGGGTTTCCTTATTGGTGGCTCTTGCTTAGCTTCGTCTCCTCCTCTTCATGCTCGATTCCTCCTTTCTTCTCCTTCTTCTTCTTCTTCTCCGTCGCAGTTTCTTCTTCTTTGCTCAAGCAATGTCGCCAATTTCAAGCGTCGCCGACCAACTTCAGCTTCTCTACGCCTCTCTGAAGACAGAAACCACGAAAAGGACGATACTTTCGTTAAGAGAAGAGCTTTTGTTCTTGTGGGTATCTCCGTTCTTCCCTTTTTGCAGCTTCAATCTCCGGCAATAGCTGATGAGAGTGAGTTCTCAGTTTCTCTGTACTTTTGCTTTATGGTCTTTTGTATTCACTGGTTTAGCTTTCATTACTGTGATCTGATCACTGTGTTTTCATTACTTTTAGGAGACAGTGAGATAATGGCATCAAAGCCTAATCAAGAATCTAAGGTTCGTTTCTACACTCTTTAGAATCTAAGAAGGGCTTGAGAGTTTACTGAATTAGTATTTGGTTTATGTGGGATTAGGTTGCAGTTAGCGAAGGAAACACAACATCACCAAATCCATTTTTGTCTCTCTTGAATGGTATTGGGATATTCAGTGCTGGTGTTCTTGGTGCACTCTACGCACTGTCTCGGAAAGATACACAAATGGCTGAAGAAACCATCGAATCTGTAAGCTAACTCTTCTACTAACACTTGTGATTTTGCTTAACAGTTGCTGCAGAACGTTTTTGTAAGCCATTGATTACTCCTAGTCTTAGAAGTTTTAAGCTTTTCTATAACAGCTTTGCTTTTTTGTGTGTTTTGTTCTGGCTGCTGTATTTGATATTTTTAACTTAGCGATAATCGTTACATACAGCTCAAGAAACAGTTGAAAGATAGAGAAAGAGCATTGGTCTCAAAGGAGAAAGACTTTGAAGCAATATTGCAACTCGAGAAGGAAGAGCGGAACAACAAACTCAAAAAGGCGAAAGAGGAAGAATCGTCGTTGATCAACCAGTTGAATTCTGCCAAGGATGTGGTGACAGGATTAGGCCGGGAGCTAAACAGCGAAAAGAGATCATGCGAGGAGCTTAGGGTTCAGATCGAAAGTCTGCAAAATAGTCTTACAAAGGCTGGTGAAAACAAAAGGACACTTGAAACAGAGCTCAAAGAAAAGGTTGATTTGGTTGAGATGCTACAAGATCGGATTAACTTGCTTAGTTTGGAGATGAAAGATAACGAAGAAAAAGCTCAACGTATTAGTTCATCGTTGGCAGATAAAGAAGCAGAGCAGAAGAGTCTCAACTCTGTTTACACTCAAACTAGCCGAGATCTTGCTGAAGCAAAATCAGAAATCAAACAGCTGAATGAAGAGCTTACACGAAATAAGAGTAAATTGGACTCGAAGATTTCCGCGATTGAGGAGTTAAACACCAGAACAAGCACTTTAGTAGCTGAGAGCGAGAGTTATATACAGAAGCTTGATGAGGCTTCAAAAGATTACGTTTCACTGAAATCAACTTCTGAAAGCCGAGCAGCTGCTGATGCAGAGCTCATAAGCAGGAAAGAGCAGGAGATTCAGCAGCTAGAGGAGAAGTTAGATCGTGCGCTAGATGAGGTAAATGAGAATAAAGACAAAGTTGCCGACTTTACTGAGAAGTACGAAGATTCGAAGAGAATGCTGGATATAGAACTCACTAATGTGAAAAATTTGAGACATGAACTTGAAGGAACAAAGAAAACACTTCAGGCATCTACAGACCGGGTCTCTGACCTGCAAACGACGCTTGATGATTCAAGAGCTTTGTGTTCAAAGTTTGAGTCAGAACTTTCTATAGTTCATGCAGAATCAAAGAAAGCTAAAGAAAGATATGAAACGAGCATTGATGAGGCAAAACGAGACGGTGAAATTCTGGGTAGCGAACTTGCTGTGGAAAAAGATCTTCTCAAGAAAGCTAGAGAGGAGCTCGAGGGGCTGACCCGTGAACTCGAACAGTCTTCTGTCACAAACCAGAGTCTCGAGAAAGAGCTAGTGGAGATCTACAAGAAAGCTGAAACCACTAACAAAGAAATGGAAGAAGAGAAAAAGATGGTTTCGGCATTGAACAAAGAGGTGAAAGCAATAGAGAAACAGATGATGATGGAAAAGGAGACGAGGAAATCTCTTGAAACAGATCTCGAAGATGCAGTAAAGTCTTTAGATGAGATGAACAAGAACGCAACAACACTATCACAAGAGCTTGAGAAGGTAAATACTCATGTCTCGAGTTTAGAGGATGAGAAAGAAGTACTTCAAAGATCACTAGAAGCAGCAAAGAACGCATCAAAAGAAGCTAAAGAAAACGTGGAAGACGCACATAACCTTGTGATAAGTCTAGGCAAAGAAAGGGAAGTGCTAGAGAAGAAAGTGAAGAAGCTCGAAGAGGGCTTGGGCTCTGCAAAGGGAGAGATACTACGCATGAGGAGCCAACCGGACTCTATAAAAGCTGTGAGTAGTACAGACGACAAGGAGAAGAGCGACGATAAAGTTACTGTCAAGAAAGTTGTCAGGAGGAGAAAGAGCACTACAAATACCAGCTCTTGAAGAGACAAGGTTATATAGTGACCAGAGCTTGCTTCTCTTGTCATATATATCTCTGATCTATTATTTGTAACAAATATTACATCTATATGTAAATTTTGGCAAGAGTTTCATCATTCCATCAGTGTTATAGTAGAGAATATAGAGCAAAAGATCAATGATTAATAAGATTATTCATATCTAATGATTTCATACTTATATGTTAGAGATGATATTACATTTTATTGTACAATATCAACCGAAACACCCTTAAAGAGTTCACATCTAACACCAAAAATGTTTCACTTTGTCTTCAGAAACAAGCATCCAGGACATATAGCTATTATTTCATAGCTGACCATTAGCTTTCCATGTTGATGAGAGATCAGACACAGCCTCACCAACTGTTAGATAAAGTCCACTCAGCCCAAGTGACTCAATGATCTTGGACTTGTGTAGCTTCTCCATAACACTCCCCACAGGATTCACCAGCACAAGCTATTTGAACAAACACAAACATAAACTTAGTATGTTTTGTCTCTCATGGGTATGTTATCTTTGTTTTTCAGTTAGAGGTCTAACCTGAAGTGATTGCTTCTCTAGTCTCCTCCTAAGTTCAAACACAGCTTCAAGCCCGCTTGTGTCTATGCCCGAAACAGCTGAAGTAATTCCAAAAAACAAAGGTATAAAGTATCGAAGATGTTTCGAAAGCTCATGAACATAGCTCAGATGAGAACAGAAGTTACCTGTCATGTCAAGGATTATGCATTTTAAGGTGCTACCATTGTTTTCCTTTATCCGATTTTCCTCTTCCCTGGTCCATCTCAAGATCCTACAGATCCACAAACTCATTTCCATAAGAACAAACACAAACACAAAACCTTATCTAAATAAGTTATTTAGTAGAAAGAGAGTTTTTTCGACTCACCTTTCTTGCAGGTAAGTGCTATTGGCGAAACATATTGGAGATTCAACGGCGAGAATTAGAAAACCAGGGATTCTTGAGGCTTCTCTGTATCTTTCAATACTCTGATATATCTGAGTCCCCGGAATATTTCCACATTCTAAAGTGTTTGGCCTGGTTACTTGCAACAAGATCTTGATAACCGAAACTACCACCTGCAAAAAAAGGTATCAAACTTAAAGAACAGCCTGAGAATTTAAATGCCATAACCTTGAGGAATATTTGTACACTCACTGCTATTGCTAGGCCAAGAGGCACAGAAACAAGGAGAACGCCGAAGAATGAACACATGCAAGTGAAGAAATCGAATTTGTCAACTTTCCAGAGCTTGTAAGCGGCTTGATAATCAATAAGACCTATCACCGCGGTTAAGATGATAGCGGCAAGGATCACATTAGGTGTGTAATAGAACAGTGGCATCAGAAACAAGAGAGTCACAAGAACTGCTGCAGCCATCACAATGTTAGAAACCGCTGTTCTGGCTCCGGCATTGTAGTTTACCGCAGACCGAGAGAAAGAACCTGAAGAAAAACCGATAAACTATTGAGTTAAAACATTGTTCCCTGATAGACACAAGACAAAAGAGTTTTGGTTTCAAGTTAGTTTTGAACACCTGTTGTGATATAGCAAGAGGTGCAAGAACCAGCCATGTTCATAAAACCAATAGCCATCATTTCTTTGTTACCATTGACTTGATAGTTCTTTAGAGATGCAAATGTTCTCCCTACCGCAATCCCCTCCTGAAAAATTTATCTCAGTTAGGTCCAAAACTAATCGATTTTAACTCGGCGGTTCACATATTAGCTAGAATTTTTGGATATGAAAGCTAACCGTAAGAGCAAGAATCCCGGTGATGAGACCGGTCTTCATGGCAAGAGCAAGATGAGTACCACTAAAGTACAACATGTTTGATGAAGGTGGATTCAAGCCCTTTGGTAAATGACCAATCTGCATTAAAAAGTTGAGCCTCTTTTGAGTCTTTTGAGTTTTCTCAATTAAGTAAACATAAAGTCATGATGGCTCTTACGAAAGAGATGGCTTGAGTCTTTGATCTGATGAGGAATACAAGAAGTGTTGAGATAACAACTGATGCTAAAGGTGATGCAGCTGATATCCAGAAAAGTTTTGGCTTCCTCATGCTCTATACATTTGCCGAAAAATACACCAAGAAATGTTAAATATTCGACCGCGATTAATCTCTGTTGTGTAATGCTTGAAAAGTTTTTGGCAAAGTATACTTACAATGTGTCTTGTGGTTAAGAGAATGATCAAGAAACCAAGACCCATCACAATAGTTTCCCAAGTCCACTGAAATTGTATAGTAGTAACATTGTTAGATAAATGATCTTTAATTACAATGTTTAAAAGAGTAAAAGTAATGTTTTGACTTACTTCTGATCTATGGTTAAAAACAGAGGACATGACAGGGATGAATTGCATTTTGCCAGTGAAATGAACAATACCAAGTAGACCTTTAAGCTGTTGAAGTGACACAATCACTGCAGCACCAGCAGTGAAACCAACCAATGTTGCCTTTGACAAAAAGTCAATCACAAATCCTAGCCTGAAATTTACAAAAAAATTATAATAATAATTACATTTTTAAATAGTTTTTATTAATCATGATGAAAATAAACAGTGAAACCACTAAGTAGAAAAGAAGCATAAGCATCTTGTGAGGTAGACATTAGTACATGTCATTTGTCACCATCAAATCATAATTATATGGAATCTTGGTCTTTTTTACTTACATATAAAAATGTTAAATATTAATCTCTCACTAATTAGTTCAACAAAAGAGGTTTAATCAAAACTGTTTTGAATATATTCGACACTACATTATAATGACTTTATTTACTACATTATCCTTTTCACATGAAAATTTCAGATTCTAAATATTACTTTTTGACTTTTTTTTTGGTTAGAAGATTAGTAGTTACCTAAGAAGGCCAAGGGAGGCTTGGAAGAGACCAGCAAAGAAAGTTGAAGTGAAAGCTAACTTGAGATATAAAATAGAGTCTTGTGTTGGAGAAACACTCTCACTTAACATTGAACCCATCACAAGTGATGCTATTGAGACAGGACCAACTGCTAAATGTTTTGAACTCCCAAGAACTGAGTATATAAGTGGTGGCACAAAACTTGAATCTGCATGCACCAACACCACACAAGTTGATTATTACATGATTTTAATTAGTTAATTAGGCTGATTAGTCTTTAATTAAGTGATGATTATCAATACTCACATAGACCAACTATTGGTGGTAAATTTGCTAGCTTGGCATAGCTGATTCCCTGTGATTTTAAATTTTACAATTACTAAATATATTTATAATATTACATTTAAATTTACTGAAGAATTAAATGACATTAAATAGTCCCAAACAAAGACAAACATAAAAAAAAAGTTTTTATTTTTTTGCTTTAATCTCCACAATATACTCAACAATTAAATGACAAAATCTCTTACATATTAACATAAAAAATCATCTTTTTTTGGGTCAACACATATTCTTTTACACATTAAATTATTTCCATTTCCTATTCAAAATCATTTCACCATTCTTCCATTCTAAATAAAAATAAATAAAATTCCACAAACATCACACCACAAATAGAACAAAATTTTACACTTGCCAAGTATTAAAAGTTGTAAATTTCACAAAAAAACTATACAAAATTACCAAACGTCCCCGAAAACTTTCCAATTTATCAAAAAAAACCAAAGGAGTGATTTTTTCAAAAATTGTATGAAACCTGAGGAATGGCGAGACTAGCAATGGTGAGACCAGAGACAACATCTGACCTAAGAAGCTTGAGATTGTAGTGTGAGCCCCAAGTGAATATCGGAAACAAGCTTTGTAAACCCAGAATCACTCTCTGTCTCCATGTCTGATTCCTAAACCTCTCCAACGGATCGTCGGGGAAGAAAACATCCGCCACGCGCCTTTTCAGTTTCTGAAACGCTGTTTTCTTAGGCGGTAGACAAACGCTGTGTATCTCCACGACCGTTTCTCTCGCGTTTGCGTTTGAAGCGGTTACGTTGTTTGGAGAGGACATGTTATCTATTCTGTTCGTGCCATGACCCATGGGACGGTTTTTATAAGACTATGAATGGTTCTTTGAAAAATTGGTTTAAAGTTTTGATTTTTCTTTTAATGTGATTTTGGATTTGTGTTGTGTGATTTTTGTGAGGAAAAGTGGTTTAATTTTGCTCTGTATATATAGACGTTTGGCTGAAAAAGTGTTGTTGGTATATTGTTATTGGGTAATGGCAGTTTCTTTTTTGTTTTTAATTATGACAAAATATAAATAATGAAAAAGCGGTTTATTTTTAATACGAGTAATTATTTGGTATTTAAGGGTAAATGCGTCATTTTATTATTGTAAAGTGAGTGAAAACGGAAATAATAAACGCGTAAAATACATTAAAAAATAAAAAATCTAATGAATATCATATTTTCTGTAGAACATGCATGGCATATGAACAAGAATATGATGATGAAGGGAAAAAATATTGAAGAACTAAAAAATATACTTAGATTATAGAAAATCAAAAATTATATGTTTTTTTTCAGATTATCGTTCTTGTCTAACCTGTAGTTTGTAGTAATCTCAGGATTATGAAAAACCGAAACTTGATTGTGGTTCAAAATAAAAATTTGCAATAATAATTCTTCACTTGATATTTACTTTAAGGTTTGATTATATAGTAAGATATCTTATTATCAAGATTAGTAAGAACACAATAACCATATAATCTTTATCTTTTTTTGGTAAGGATATAATCTTTATCTTATCCTAACAAAAAATAACATTCCTTAAAGAGTAGATTTTAATTATATGTTTCCTAGTCTATGATATTTTGTTTTGAATTTCTTAGCATAATTAACTCAAATCGTGTTGGTCAAATTATTTAAAGCACAATTTATTCGAAGCGTATGTGTATGCATGTCATTTTTCTTTAATTTTTGCCAAGTGTTTGCATGGCACATAAATACAATATTTTGTCATAGTTAATGTATTGTGTGTTCTGGTCAATTTTATAAATGCAAACTCGTGGTTTTTAGCATTTTAGAGTAGAATTCTTTTGAAAAAAGGAAAATAATTAAAAGGTTATTAAGTAATATTAATATTTTAGTCTCTCGTCTTTGACTCTTTGGATAGAAATAAATCAAAAATCAAAAAAAAATTGACTTGTTTAATTTGGTAAAATATTTCGAGTGGGTTTTATTTAAGTGTCAAAATAGTGTATGCGTGGATAATTTATACACGTTGATATTTATTGAGGAAAACTAGTGGGGGCTCCACTTTTAATGGCTTCAATTTAAGTTTATAAAAATGAAAAACTTAGGTAAGTAATGATATTAAAATTTTAATTAATATTATAGAGCTTTGAACATGGAATTTGGTTATTAAGATCGAATCATTATTTAAAAAAATGTACCGATAACAGTATGCTTTCCTTGTTACAATTTTTTGATAGACATATCTAATTCACCCTTATATTACATCATTAGTGAAAGCATTATCTAAAGAATTATTTAATTATTCTCATATCCCTCCCTACAAAATCATATATGGGATCTTGTTATTGACCAGAAAAAATATGAAATGTTTTTATTATTATTATTATCTATGAGAAAAATTTGTTTGAATTGCTCACTAACTAAGCCTCCCAAATTATCCCGCTATTAAGCAGTCATTGAACAAAGCATTAACGTTGGAGAAAAATAATTACCTCCTTAATTAATTAATATTAGTGGGGGAGGCTGTTTTACCAAGACCATGTTACTTGGTTTTAACTCTCACACTAGGATTTAACCCGTGGTGTACCACGGGTTTATGTTTTTTATAAATAATTTTATATATATACAGTTAATTTAGAAGTTTGTAATATTTTTTTGATTTTGTAAAATAAATAAAAATATTCAGAATTTCTAAAGAGTATTTTGTTCTTTTATTGTTTATGCAAATAAATATAGAGAAATTCACAAAACTACACCATTTCAATCATTCCTTCACAAAACTACACCTAATTCAATATTTTCACAAATTTACACCCTTTCAAAATTTTAAAAGCTTGATTTACCCTTTTAAAAATTACAAAAATTAAAATATTTTCATTTGTGTTCGCTAATTAGTGTTTAGAAATAGTATTAAGGGGTATGATTGTGTGGATAGGGTTTATTTGAATTTAATTTTGAGTGTTTATGTGTAGTTTTGTGAAATATTTTTGAAATGGTGTAGTTTTGTGAAATGTAATTCAAATGATGTAGTTTTGTGATTCTCCCATAAATATATAATGAAATTATATTTTATATAGCAAAATCTTAATATAATTTGTAAGTGTGTTTATTCCAAACTATTATAAACTATAAAAATTAGGGAAGGGCAAAACTTCCGGATCCGAAATACCGAACCCAAACCAAACCGAAATCCCCAAATCAATACCGATTCTAAAAACAAATAACTCGAATGTATAGGGAAATTTACTACCATAATACCCGAAATCGAATTTGAACCAAACTCAATTTTGTAGAACTAAACTAAACTACTCTAACTACCCAAAAATTATTTAAAATAATAATAGTTATAATTATATTTGAAGTACATAATTGGAACCAAACCGAAATTAAAGAACCGAAACCGTTCCAAAAATAAATAACCCGAACGAATTGAGAAATTTACTACCTGAAAACCCGAAGCCAAAACAAATTTCTAGATTTGAACCTGAATTACCCGAAATTTGTTTATGATAAAGTTTAATCATTATTTTCAAACTTCTTGTCATTTATCTAGAATTTTTCTAGAAACTGAACCCGTTAATAAATAATTGTTATGCTAGTGTTAATTGATCCTTTAAACAAAGAGAAATTCACAAAACTACACCATTTCAACCCTCCCTTCACAAAACTACACTTAATTTAATATTTTCACAAGTTTACACCCTTTCAAAATTTTAAAAGCTTGATTTACCCTTTTAAAAATTACCAAAATTAAAATCTTTTCATTTGGGTTCGTTAATTAGTGTTTAGGGTATAGTATTAAGGGGGTAGAATTGTTTGGGTAGGGTTTATTTGGATTTAATTTTGAGTGTTTAGGTGTAGTTTTGTGAAGTATTTTGGAAATGGTGTAGTTTTGTGAAATGTAATTCAAATGGTGTAGTTTTATAATTCTCCCTTAAACAAACTTTATCTATGTTCAATATAGATGTTTATTAACATTTAAAATATTAATATAAATAGAAAATTATAATATGGACAATGATTATATATAAAAACTAAACTATATACTTTTTAAAAAATATTTATATTATGAAGTTTTTTATAGACCTCCGTAAGAAAAATAAAAAGATTATATCAAAAATATCATAAATATGAAATTAGTGGTTGATTTTATGTTAAAATCGGTTTTATTGTTTTTGTTGATATTTAAGTCAATTTTAAAAAGTATATATATAGAATGAGATATGTTTGTGTGTAAGTTTCACATAACTCTTTAAGTGAGTTTAAAACCAATGACATAGTATGTAGTTAAATGATTTTTTTTGGAAAAGTTCAAAAAAGTACTTCAAAAATAATAATATATATATTTTTATTATATATTTCGTATAGCAAAAATTTAATATAATTTATAAGTTGATTAGACCAATAATTTATTATTTATTATATTTAGGATTCGAAAATACCCGAATTCAAAATACAAACCGAATCAAAATACACAAATCATATTATGCGATTTACCCAAATTTATTTAAAATTATAATTATTTTGATTATATATATATAAATTATTTTTTGTTTATAATCGAACCGGAAATCAAACTCGTTAACAAACTATTTTGTTTTTTATTGTTTGATATTTTTAACAAAAAAAAATTTCAAATCGTTTTTAAATTCTTAATAATATTAATTAAACATGTTTGTTTTGATTTAAATAAAATTTTAATGGTAGTTTTTATAAAAAAAAAAACTATGTAATAATGTATTTATGTGAATTACATATGTTTATTTTGTTTTTCAAATATTTTTTACATAATTTCTTTAATATTTTTTATTTATTTTTGAAGAGAATTATAATATTTCCTTATTTAATTTTTCGTAATTAAATGTTCAAAAATATTTTCTTTTATGCCCAATGGCATAATGTGTAATTTAGTGTGATTTTTTGGAAAATTTCAAATTAGTACTTCAAAAATACTAATCTATATTAGTATTTTTGAAGTACTAATTTGAAATTTTCCAAAAAATCACACTAAATTACACATTATGCCATTGGGCATAAAAGAAAATATTTTTGAACATTTAATTACGAAAAATTAAATAAGGAAATATTATAATTCTCTCCAAAAATAAATAAAAAATATTAAAGAAATTATGTAAAAAATATTTGAAAAACAAAATAAACACATGTAATTCACATAAATACATTATTACATAGTTTTTTTATAAAAACTACCATTAAAATTTTATTTAAATCAAAACAAACAGGTTTAATTAATATTATTAAGAATTTAAAAATGATTTGAAAATTTTTTTTGTTAAAAATATCAAACAATAAAAAACAAAATAGTTTGTTAACGAGTTTGATTTCCGGTTCGATTATAAACAAAAAAGAAGAAATTGCAATTCTACTAAAATTTAAATCTTATATTACATATTTAGAATATGTTTACAACAATTATTTATATATATATAATCAAAATAATTATAATTTTAAATAAATTTGTGAAATCGCATAATATGATTTGTGTATTTTGATTCGGTTTGTATTTTGAATTCGGGTATTTTCGAATACTAAATATAATAAATAATAAATTATTGGTCTAATCAACTTGTAAATTATATTAAATTTTTGCTATACGAAATATATAATAAAAATATATATATTATTATTTTTGAAGTACTTTTTTGAACTTTTCCAAAAAACTCACTTAACTACATACTATGTCATTGGTTTTAAACTCACTTAAAGAGTTATGTGAAACTTACACACAAACATATCTCATTCTATATATATACTTTTTAAAATTGACTTAAATATCAACAAAAACAATAAAACCGATTTTAACATAAAATCAACCACTAATTTCATATTTATGATATTTTTGATATAATCTTTTTATTTTTCTTACGGAGGTCTATAAAAAATTTCAGAATATAAATATTTTTTAAAAAGTATATAGTTTAGTTTTTATATATAATCATTGTCCATATTATAATTTTCTATTTATATTAATATTTTTGATGTTAATAAACATCTATATTGAACATAGATAAAGTTTGTTTAAATCAATTAACACTAAGCATAACAATTATTTATTAACGGGTTCAGTTTCTAGAAAAATTCTAGATAAATGACAAGAAGTTTGAAAATAATGATTAAACTTTATCATAAACAAATTTCGGGTAATTCGGGTTCAAATCTAGAAATTTGTTTTGGCTTCGGGTTTTCGAGTAGTAAATTTCTCAATTCGTTCGGGTTATTTATTTTTGGAACGGTTTCGGTACTTTAATTTCGGTTTGGTTCCAATTATGTACTTCAAATATAATTATAACTATTATTATTTTAAATAATTTTTGGGTAGTTAGAGTAGTTTAGTTTAGTTCTACAAAATTGAGTTCGGTTCAGATTCGATTTCGGGTATTATGGTAGTAAATTTCCCTATACATTCGAGTTATTTGTTTTTAGAATCGGTATTGATTTAGGGATTTTGGTTTGGTTTGGGTTCGATATTTCGGATCCGGAAGTTTTGTCCATCCCTAATTTTTATAGTTTATAATAGTTTGAAATAAACACACTTACAAATTATATTAAGATTTTGCTATATAAAATATAATTTTCATTATATATTTATGGGAGAATCACAAAACTACACCATTTGAATTACATTTCACAAAACTACACCATTTCAAAAATATTTCACAAAACTACACCTAAACACTCAAAATTAAATTCAAATAAACCCTATCCACACAATCATATCCCTTAATACTATTTCTAAACACTAATTAGAGAACACAAATGAAAATATTTTAATTTTGGTAATTTTTAAAAGGGTAAATCAAGCTTTTAAAATTTTGAAAGGGTGTAAATTTGTGAAAATATTGAATTAGGTGTAGTTTTGTGAAGGAATGATTGAAAGGGTGTAGTTTTGTGAATTTCTCTATATTTATTTGCATAAACAATAAAAGAACAAAATACTTCTTTAGAAATTCTGAATATTTTTATTTATTTTACAAAATCAGAAAAAATATTACAAACTTCTAAATTAACTCGTATATATATATATAAAATTATTTATAAAAAACATAAACCCGTGGTACACCACGGGTTAAATCCTAGTATAGATAGTAAAAGAAAAGCGTGTAATAATGACACTCAACAAAGTCACAAAAGTATTACCAAAAAGTTTAAGAAGTTTCTAAATATTATACGCACGATCAACTTAATAATTTTTAAATATTTGTTTGAATTAATAGTATATTATACTATTTGTATTTTGTGGTCGGGGTTGTCCTTTGTACCTATATTGCTTTTTGTTTTATATTTATCGCAATTTGTTGATATTTCTTATCAAATATAAAACACTTAAAAGAAATTAGGTGATCTCAAACTTTATTTACTAGATGATATTATAAAAATCAAAATAAATATAATTTAGAACCGATGTCCATATATTCAAGACTATATATAATAGAAAAAAATCTGTACTCACAAGAAAACATATCATTCTAAAATTAAATTTGATTGGTATGATTTATTTGTCTCAGTGTGTACAACATAAATATATAAGAACGTGGTATTGCATATATTATAAGATGAACCAATAAGAGAGCTCCATTTGGACTTGCAAGATTCTGTTTATCGATTCTATCTATTATATAAAAAGAGAAGACAGAATACCTACGTGTCGCGACGAGAGCGATTATAGAAAATTTTATTCTTTTTTGCGTTTGGATCCTCATATTTTTGAATAATTTTTGTTTGGCGAATTTTATAAGTTATATTTCAGGCCCAACGAATTCAGGCCAAAATATAAAACTTTTAAAAATTAAATTTGTCCCACATTGAAAACAACAAGAAGCGAAATAAGAAATCTTCTATTATAAATAAAGACTTGTTCACATACGAAATCATTAAAGCGGACCTTCGTTTAATGGATCTGCTAATTTCGATAAATGAATTGCGCTTTCATTTACCGGATATGCATAATGCGGATCTTTTTTTTTTGAATAGGCCTGCAAAGTTTGATTAGATATTTTGGCTTTCGATACTGGTCTTTTATGCCTCATAAATTGGCCAACGGGTATCGGAGATTTTGATTAGTGGATTAGAGTCTGTGCATTCGATTTTTAGGCTGAGTTCAGGTCGGGCTCATTCGAGTTCGGGTTAGGGATATATGATTCGTTCGAGTTATTTACTAATACGGTTCTGTTCGGTTCGAATCTATTCGAATTCATGTCGAGTTTCATATTTTTAACAAAACCTGACATGGAATTAAAATATTATTCGGTTCGGATTTTTTGGTTCGAATTTTCAGGTTTTTCATAATTTTAGTAAGAATTTCGGGTTTTATTTCGCCTAAATCGGATTCGGTTCGATTTTTAGTTCGGCTTATTTATATAACCCACAAAAAATTGAAATAGCCTACTAAAATTCATCAATCAAAACTATATACGTGTGTATATTTTTGGGTCTATTTGAGTACAATTCGGGCTCAGGTCGGTTGGATTGGAACGGAAACCCGAGTTAGAAAATATTTAAACACGATAGAATTATATGAGAACCGAAACCAGACCAAACCGGATTTTTTGGGTCGGTTCGGATTAGAATGGAAACCCGAGTTAGAAAATATTAAAACATGATAGGATAATATGAGAACCGAAACCGGACCAAACCGTATTTTTTGGGTCTGTTCGGTTTTGGATTTCGAATCTAGGGTTAAATGCTCAACCCTAAATTAATTAATTCATGTCTTCTATAATAAAATTTAATATTATTTATGAATATCGTATTTACCTAGTTTTAGTAAAGTAATTAATATGAACTTTAATTATACTCAATATCCCCCCTTCCTTATCTTCGTATCTTTCTAAATGATTTATCAATTCTTTTTGATTAGGAGTAATCTCTTAATTGAGATTAGATTCACTTGATTTTAAACTATTGATCATTATCCGTCGGGTTGAATTTTGAATATTTACATAACATCATAAACATACATAAATACTCTTTTTGTGGTTAAATTTTAATCTTCATAGTGCTCATTTTATTACAAAATGGCAGTGGCAAAATGTAAGGTACATAATATACCACATAAGAAAGTCACAACAAAATATATAGCAAATGCTAAATGAATGTTACATACTTTGTAGATAAATACAAGAATAAAGGAATCCACTAGCTAATCCAAACAAAAGACTTGACACGTTACAAATTTTAAACGCATGTTAACTAAAATAGTAACAAGAAAACTAGAACTTTGACTATATATACAAAAAAATAATAATGCATATATTCTTTGTTTAACTACAAGAAAAAAAATGTTGCTTTAGTTCTCCATCCCACAAATAAACTAATAATCCTTCCCCATATTTCTGAAAATAATAACAAAAGCTAGAGATTCTACAAAACATAAATATTTGATTAAGGAAACAAAAAAATATCTTAAGGTTGAGAATAAATATATCATATTAAATTTTAAGTTCTTTTCCTAAATCATGTTTTATAATTATAATTATTGTGTAAAGTATATATTTGAGTAACGGTAATATATAACCCAACTAGTTATAATTTACAAAGTATTTGTTTAAACACTGATCCATTATAAATTAGATGGAAACAGCATACAGTGAAAACCATTATTGCATATACACTTATAATAAGTATATAAACGAGGACGCGACCTCTCTCGTTACGCGGCTACAAGTAGAGGCTCCATTTATATTCCATTTTCTTGTTATTTTTTTTTAGATTCTTCTTGTTTTTTTTCTATTTATTTATTTCTTCTTTTGGAAATTCATCGAAAAACAAAACCAGATTTTATTACTATTTTTTTGTGCTTGTTGTGTCTTGGCATATTTTTGTGTAAAGGAATAAGTAAAGGATTTATTAGCCATATGTGTTTTAGTGAAATATATAAACCTCCACTTGTTACTTTTTTCCCGTCTTAATGATGTAGAGAAATATTTAGAAAATTTATCGTCACTTCCGCTACATGAGTTACTATGTTACTTTTAATATGATTATTCAATATTGGGTTCTCACGAATCTATATCGTATGCACTATGCACGCATTGTAAATAGGTGTATGGTTTAGTGGTAAAAACATCATTTTGAACATATTGGTTACATTAATTCAACAAGAATAACTTATTACATTTTTTTTAATTGTTTAATTAATGACATTTTAAATAAATGGGGAAGTGGCCTTGGTCTAGTGGCATTCATAAGCCCACAGGAGGCAGGTAGCACCACCCCACCCGGGATCGATTCCCCGCGCCTACGATAGTGTAGGTTTGGCTAATGGGCCGGCCATTTGTGGCCCAAATGTTGACAAAAAAAAATAAAAAATAAATAAAAATTAATGTGAAAACAAGTAGACCGATGCTCCATAATGGTCGATGTGAATGAACATGCATACGTAAAATTATTATGCTTAATTATATTTACAAATTTACACCATTATCTCTTTTTGATAATTGTTAATACATTTGTTGCAACTGTAAATTACCCGCAACACCACAATGAACGCATTAGATTCGTGAACTTGTTATAGACACGTGACGTGCCACTAATTTTGGTTAGCTTTTAAACTTAATAAAAAGCAAAGATCTTTGAACATATGCGAAGATAACTTGAAAACCATTATTAGCCCATTGATATATCCAACGGTAGATAGCTCTTTTGTTAAAATTTAATGGAATGTCAAAGTTTTTTTTTTGTAGTTTTCATTGGTTCATATCGGTTTTATTTTTCACAAAATTAAAGTTCATAAGTGGAGTGGTATATTCCATGGGATATACTAGTTTTTTGATCATTCTCTTTTCTAGGTTGCTTTAATCATTCCGATTTTAATTTTTGACCTAGTTATTTTGGTCACTAACTTAGACTTAATTTAGTTAATTAATCTCTTTTGACGGCCAATGTAAGGTCCCATTAAAGGAAACATTATATTAGAGACATCGTTATTGAAAAGTTTATTGTATTTGATTGTTTTTTTTGTTGTTGCAAATTTTGTACTAATAACTCGGTTGGGTTATAATGGTGTTGATATGAATTTTTATTAAATATAAATTAAGATATTTAGAGTATAATTTCATTTGTGTGACAATTCTCTGGTAAATTCGTATTAGGCTAAAGAAATATGAAGGTTTATTCTCACTTGCTACAACATTTACAAAAATATTTTAAAGCTTCTAATTAATTACGTTTTGCTCACTTTCTATCAACTTTTTTTTTTGTCTTAAACTCGATAGCCTATGACTAAACTAGGGTATTATGCCCAATATAATCCCATCTTAATCAAAAGCATGTTAAAAAGACAGCTACAAAAAAAAAATTGATAAACTAATTAATGATGGTATAAACACGAAACAATCTAAGCGGCAGAAAGTGCATACCTTTACTTTCGGTTTCTTTAATTTAACTTGCAATTTTTTCTTTTTTTCATATCGAGTAGATTTTAATTCTATTAATATGTAACAATTCATTTTTTGTAGGAAAAATTTGGTGAAAGTGAAACACCAATAAAATGAAACTTTTGAGAAAGAGTTATAATTTTCAAGAGAAGGATTGATGAGTATGGGTCTTGGGCCCATTATTATGTAGCGTTTAATTTGTCTCACGCTAATGACTTGTCATAAAACAAGAAAATCCAAATTAGAGGATTCAAAATTAGGTCAAATTAACAAGATTTAATTTTGTTGACAAAAAAAAAAATTAGGTCAAATCCAATAAATTTCACCCCTTTTCTTAAATAAATTATTTTGAGTATTGAAAATAGTTAATTGTATAACTTGTTAACAAGTTTATTATTGTAGTCAAACTATTTTGAGATCTAAAAAACTACTAATTCTGATCGTTAATGCCTTCGTTGAGATACTTATAAATATATAGTCGTTAATTCGTGTTTAGTTGTGGAAGACACATGTGTTGTCATTTATGTACAAACCATATTAATATATAATATCCATATTTAAAATATTTATTTTTAACTCAAAAACTGAGTTTACAAAATGTGACTCGTCAACTATTTTCATAAACCAGTAAAAGAGTATCTACATTCTAATGTGTATAATACAAAGAAAATAATTAAGCTCTTTTGTCATGTAACGATTAATAGCTTATATTAGAATCTTTGATTCACTCTCAGAATAAACTTTTATCTAACTTTAAGACATATTTAATTTTTACCCATTTAAAGGCAGTATTACTATTAGCAATTTAGCACGACTGATTAAAATAATCATTTAATCATGAACGTTTCACACGAAGAAACTACTAAAGACAACTTAACAATAAAAAAAAAAAGAATTTATCAAAAAAAAAAAAAAGGAATTTATCAAAGACAAAAAGAGCCTTGAACTTTTATGTAATCACTTAATCAGGGACGTGCAAAATTGAAAGAAAAAAAAATGCCACGTGAATTTATAATATTAAACTAACAAACCCACGTTTGATTTTTTAAACTTTTTAAAAAAGTCCTCTGTTTATATCTTTTCATCAACGATCAAGAAAGTGTATTTTTGATCTTTGTGATACCAATTCTCGACCATGGGAACCAAGTTTTTAGCTCTAGGCTTGTCTCTGTGTCTTCTTCTCTCAAGCTTCTATAAAGTTTCTTGCCAGGTACGTAACTAACAAAACACTTTTCCTCTTTAAACCATATCTATTCTATAATGTTAGTTGACTTTTGATTTAACTTTTTTTTTTAGGAAGAAGGAACTACAGGTTTAAGCGTAGATCTCTTCGAACATGAATATCATGGTATATATTGTCTGATTAATTCACTAATTACATCTTAAGTTAACATAAATCTTGTATTATATAACAAAACCATGATTTTCTTGTTATGTAGCTAATGTCAACTCTCTCCAAGCTAATGAAGAAACAGATCAATGTAAGACTTGACTTTCTCTCTTTCTTCTTCTTTAGTTTCCAAGACTATTATGACAATTAGTCTTTGTGTTTTGTGTCTATAATCAGCTGGAAATAGACAAAGTGAGAATCAAATTAGTGGTCAGAAGAACAATACAGTGACTGATAACAACACAATCTCTTTGTCTCTATCTGAAGAATCTGTGGAAACTCCTAAAGATTCTGCTGCTGATACCACTTCTCAAGTAAATCACTGTTTTATTAACTATAGCTTGTGTTGAGTCTAAAAGATTCTTACAAAAGCAATGCATTTATGGTTTTTTTTTTTTACTTTTGAATTTTATAGTCAGGAGCTGTTACTGATGAAGTCGGTAAAAGCTCAAGTATGTTGGACCATATTGAACTTGAGTTCCAAGGTAGGTCAAGGCATTTACTCTGTTTTTGTTTTAGTATTTTTATAGCTTTGCACAAAGATCTTGAAGCAAAGAAGCGATTTTAATATTATGTTGTGTTTCTTGATAACAGCACATATCAATGAAGTTAAAGAAGTTGGATCTGATGGTATCGACAAAGTTGATGAAACTAAGGAACATGAACAACTAGGTTCTTAAAGAAAATTATCAAACTCTTCTTCTATCATCTAATCTAAGCCCTTTTGCTAATAGAATGCTTATTGTGATGTATGTGTTTGTTTTAGCTCCTCAAAGGAAGAAAATGCTTGAAGCTATTGAACTCGAGTTTGAAGGTACCTTTCGATATTTTACGTGTGTTTTAAATTAGTTCTTGAAATGACTTTTGTTTATAGATTTTTACTCACAAAGAGTGTTTCTTTTTTTGGTTCTTGTCTTGTTTAATACTTGCAGCTGCTGTGGCTGGATTTGAACAGTTCAAGATTGATGATTCCGCACAAGGAAAAGATGATGAAGAATGTAACAAACCAATCGATTTCCTTCTAGTACTTGTTTCAATCACATTTGTTTCTTATTTCAACATTCTAAGTTTTCTTGTTCATTTCTTTTAGCTGCAAAGAGACAAAGCATGTTGGATGAGATTGAACGCGATTTTGAAGCGGCTACGAAAGGTCTTGAACAACTAAAGGCTGATGATTTAACTGGAATCAACGATGAAGAACACGGTAACAAAAACTCTCCTATCGTTAGTTTCTTTGATGCCTTGCTTCTATGTAAAGTGTTCTTGAGTCAAGTTTTGTGTGTGTTTGTTATAGCTGCAAAGAGACAAAAGATGTTAGAAGAGATTGAAAGAGAGTTTGAAGGTATCTTGAAACATATATCCAATATTTCTTGTCTTAATCATAATAAGATAACTTTTACAGAAACATCTTAATAAACTCTGTCTTGTCCTCTGTTTTCAGAAGCTATAAAAGGTCTTGAAGAACTAAAACATTCGACCACAAAGACAGATGATGTTATGGCTGCAAAGAGAGAAAGTATGCTCGATGAGATCGAACGCGAGTTCGAAGGTATCTTGACATTACTCTTTATTATCTTATCTTAATTGGTTTACATTATTTGTAGTTAGACTTCTTAGATTGAAATATTTTGTTTCATCTTTTGCTTGCAGCTGCTAAAATTGGTATTGAACAGCTAGGGATTAATGCTTTCACTGAAGAAGATGATGTCAAAGAACATGGTAAGAGATTGTTATCTCGACTTTAATATGTTTTGTCTTTCTTTCATCTTTCTAAGATATATATATACCATTCTCTTGTTAACAGCTACCAATAGAAAAAGTATGCTAGATGCAATTGAACGCGAGTTTGAAGGTAAAAAATCGACATACTAATCATTATGTGCAGAGTGAATCTTGAACTCTTTTCTTGGTTCAAGAAGTTGTAATAGTTTTGTTTTCTCTCTTGCAGCCGTTACCGATACTTTTAAACAGCTTGAGGATCTCGCGGAGAACAAAGACGAGGGAGATCAATGTAAGAAAAATCTTGCCTATTCAATGTAATTTTACTTTCTTGGAGTGTTATTCTCAGACATGTTTGTTTGTCTTTGTTATCAGCTGCAAAGAGGCAAAGTATGTTGGATGAGATTGAACGTGAATTCGAAGGTAATATCGACATATTATTATCTCATTTAACTAGTTAGTTTCTATGGTTATAGAATCAAATCTTGAATCATAACTTATGTTTCATCATATACTACTTTGTAGCTGCTACTAGTAGTTTTAAGAAACTAAAGCTTGAAGATTACACCGAAGGAGATGACAGCGAACATTGTAATAACTTTATACTTTGTTTATGATCACTTTGCATCTTCCTTAACAGTCTGAAGAACGTTTCTATGTTTTGTCACAGCTGCAAAGAGACATAGCATGCTTGAAGCCATCGAAAAAGAGTTTGAAGGTAATTTTCACATTACATTGAACTTATTTGATGAATGTTCAATAAAATTAAACATGTCAAGTTAGTTAAGTTATCTTATGTTTTTATGTTCTTACATGCAGCTGCAACAAAGGGTCTTGAAGAGCTAAAGGCTAATGATTCAACCGAAAGCAAAGATGATGATGAACATTGTACAAATATCCTACTCCTAATACATTCTCTGTTCTGTCCTTTTTTCTAGTGTATCTTGAATCAAATTTTATCCATGTGTTATTGTAGCTGCAAGGAGGAAGAGTATGCTTGATGCTATCGAACGCGAGTTTGAAGGTACCTTGAAACATTCTTGTTGCAAGAACTCTTGTTGAGTAGATGAATCCAAATCATATACCAAAAATTTCTTTTTTCATGTCTTAGCTGCGATACAAGGCCTAGCAGAGATAAAGAAGGATGATGAACAAGGTAAATAGTCTCATTCCTTTGTTAAGATCGTTCAGTGGGAAAAAAGTTAAAAGACTTTTTTGTCTTTCTTTGCTAACAGCTGAGAGTCAGAGACACATTATGTTGGAAGCAATCGAACGCGAATATGAAGGTAATCTCTAGAAACAAACAAAGTAACTATGATACTAGAAAAATGTTGTATAGTGTCTGAAAGTTTGGTTTGGTCTTCTTTGTTCATTTCTACCTTACAGCTGCTGCAACTGCAAAGGCTGCTGGAAAAGACTGTAAGCAGCTCTTATTTTCCGCCTTTTTCCGTCTTTTGGTGTTTATGTCATGTTTGTAATTTTTTAGAAGGTGTTCTGAGACAGCTTTTACATGTATTGTCATACCAGCTGCAAAGGATTCATCAACCATAAGTACAGTGAATAAAACTTACGGTGGATACAATGGTTTAGATAGTCTTCTAAAGCCTGCAGGTTAACTTTTGAACTCATTCTTGTAACCAAAGAAACTCACAAAAGAACTATTCTTAGTTTGGCTCTTCTCTGTTTGTGTTTTTTTGCAGATGGTGTATGTGGTTGTTTTAACCAAGACAAAGATGGTCTTAAGGCAGACATCGATTCTTCGATTAACATAGCCGAGATACTAGCTGAAGAATCCAAATCACAGGTTTGTTCATCAATGGAAGGACTCTCACAAATCACATCTGAGTAAAGTTCTTGACTTTGTCTTAACATATTTTGATTTTGGATTTGGTAGGGCTCAGAGACATCTAGCCTCACCACATCACTGAACAATCTTGTTCATACACATAGAAAAGAAACTGCCTCCAAGGCAGGCACAGTTCTAGGCTCATCAGTTACTTCCACCACAAGCGAATCATCGGCTACATCAGAGAGCATAGATAGCTTGAAGCAAACACTAAAGAAGTTACGCGGTCTAAGCGCACGCGACCTAGTAAACCATCCGAATTTCGATGAGATCATAGAAGCAGGTACGCGTTACGAAGTACTAAGCTCAGCTTCTATAGGCTACATCTCTTTGCTAGCCAAATACAAAACAGTCATCAAAGAAGGTCTTGAGGCTTCTCAAAGAGTTCAAATAGCTCAAACACGCGCCAAACTTCTCAAAGAAACCGCGATGGAGAAGCAAAAAGCCGTGGACGCAGATTACACGTTCGCAAAGACTCTTGCTCAGAGAGGAGATGCATTGTCCATCAAAATCTTTGCCATCAAGAAACTGTTGGCTAACCTCGAAACAGAGAAAGTCAACGTTGACGTAAAGTTTAAGTCAACGGAGACTAATCTTGCAAGGCTTCTCAAGGAGGCTTCTAAGGCTTATGAAGAGTATCATGTGGCTGTGCGTAAGGCTAAAGACGAGCAAGCCGCTGAAGAATTTGCTCTTGAGACGACTAAGAGAGCAGAGCATATTTGGGTTGAGTTTCTTAGTTCACTTAATTGAACTAATGAGATTCTTGAATGTGTTAAAAAAACACGTTGAGTTAGTTTTGGTTCTTGTCTTTTATTTTCTTGTCTTGTTTTGTTTCAGACTTTGTTTGTTGGTCATATCAGGAGAAAGAGGTTGAACACTTTTGTGAGATATTATAAAGTGTGTGTGTGAGAGAAAGATATAAACACAAATAATGATTTTATCTAATAATAATTTTTTTTAATTAGTCATTAAATCACATTAAATACAGATTAGTGTTACCATTTTGCAATTAGTGGGGAAAGCAACGCACCAAATATATAAGAAGATAAGGTAAGGATCAGCAAATATTCTCCACTTTATATTTACCACTATCTTATACTACGTGGTGGACTCTGCACCGTCAAGATCTCAATTCTCTCTTTTAATCTAACGGTTATGATAAAATACACGTGTACCAATCTTATCGACAAACGAACGACCAATAACTAATCACGTGTCATCACGATGCGATTATTATCCTCTCGATCCAACGGACGCAAAACATTCTCTCTCTCTCTCTCTCTCCTCTTTCTTTCTCTCTCCCTGAGATGGCGGATTCCGACAACGATTCAGGCGGAAACAAAGACGGAGGAAGCGCGTCGTCGCGTGAGCAGGATAGATTCCTTCCGATCGCAAACGTGAGTCGGATCATGAAGAAAGCGCTTCCGGCGAACGCGAAAATCTCGAAAGACGCGAAGGAAACCGTGCAGGAGTGCGTATCGGAATTCATAAGTTTCATCACCGGAGAAGCTTCCGATAAGTGTCAGAGAGAGAAGAGGAAGACGATCAACGGAGACGATCTTCTCTGGGCTATGACGACTCTAGGGTTCGAGGATTACGTCGAGCCGTTGAAGATCTACCTTCAAAAGTACAGGGAGGTGGAAGGTGATAAGATGACCACGGGGAGACAGGGAGATAAGGAAGGCGGCAGCGGCGGAGGAAACGGAAGCTCCGGCGGAGGTGGAGGAGGAGGATATAATAGCACGACGGGTGGAGGAGGAATGTACGGTGGGATGGTGACGATGGGGCATCATCATAATCAAGGACACGTGTACGGTGGAGGAGGGATACATCACATTCAGCGAAGTGGGTCCGGGCCTGGTGATTAATTAAGAATATAAATTTTGGAAAAAATAAATTAATAAGTAAAAAAGAACAAATTAGAATCAGCCACGTCATTAGACTCTGACTCCGTTGACTCTTCTTCCTCTCCGCAACTTCTGTTCAGTTCTTGGGAATGGAAAGGCTTAAGCTTTAATATTCATGAAGAATAGTATTATTGTAAATGTCTTTGAATCTTTGTTGTCTATTTCTTCTTCTTCTTCTTCTTCCTTTTGTAAGCTTCTCTATGTATGTTTGTGAAAGGAAACCATTCTTGGTGCAAGAATTGTATTTAGATGAATTTCAATCATATACAAATTAATCATAATATTGTATTAGAGGTTAGTTAATGTCAAAACATACTTTTTGTGATAATTTGATTGACGTCAAAAAATGGACGTTGGAACCACTTCAATATACTTTTTGTGTCGTCAAATTAATTTTTTGTTTGCCAGCCAACAAATTACAATTAATTAATTAGTACTTTTTGATAAACATAGCAGAGCAGCCCACACGAGTCGCTTGCACGTGTGAACCATCTCATAACTCGGAAAAGCAAACAAACGATTAATTATTAATTTGACGTCAGCAAAAGAAAAAACGATTAATAAAGATTAAAGAACACAACTTGGCAAAAATCAATTAACAAGAAAGATTCGAACAAACTAAAATCAGCCATCTCTCTCTCTCTCTCTCTCTCTCTCTCTCTCTCTCTCCCAGCTCGTGCCGCTCTGACTCCGTTAACTCCCGAGTCTCTCTCTCTCTCGTCGCGAATTCTGTGAAGCTCTTGCCATAGCTCAAGCTTAAGATTCACAGGAGACTACTATACGCAATGTAAATCTCTACTTCTCTTCCTCCTTCGTCTCCGTCTCTGCTTCTTCTGCAAAGCTTATGACTCTTTTTGCATCTATAGTTTTCTTCCTGCTTTGTTGAAGAGCATTGACTTTAGGTTTCTTCTGATCGTAGATATCTGAGAATCCTCCGTTCAAATCTAGAATCGCTGCTTATCTTTTCTTTCTACACTTCAGAGCATTAGAGCGTCGGCGATTCAAGTCGGAAGTTCGCTTAGCTTCGGAAACGCTGCGTTTCTGACCTATATGAAACAGTAAGATAGTCTCTCAGATCTTGATCTTGAAAGTAGAACTGATTCGTTCTTCTCGCTGCTTTATTTGGTAGTCGCGAACTTTCTTTATTTCGACAAAAAAACGCGATCTGCGATGAGAAATTGATATATTAGACGGTTTCATATATTGAATTGAATTTCGAGATCCTTATATTTGGAAGCTTATCCATATAAATTCGTGGAGAGGAAGCAATGTACTTGATAAGCTTGGATCACTAGTGATACTATATATAGCTGATTCAGGACGTATTTGATATGCATTGCACTGCATGCTGATGAATGATTGATTTCTCATTCTTAGGTTGCAGTTTCACTGTGTCCTACCAACTTGTGGACTGAGTCAATGAAGTGATGGGGTTTTTGTAGATGATGTTTCAAGTGTAAGGGAATAGTATATTGAGGATGCGATTATAGTCAAGAAACTATGGAGGAGCTTCGTTTATCGCCGTTGAGACAAGGTAGCTTTAAGTCTTCACTGTCAGGAAAGTCTACTCCAAGGGGTTCACCTACATTTAGGAGAGTGCATTCAGGCAGGACACCGCGTAGAGATGGCAAAGGTAGTGGAGGAGCTGTTCAGTGGTTCAGAAGTAATCGGTTGCTGTATTGGCTCCTCTTGATTACTCTTTGGACATATCTCGGGTTTTACGTTCAGTCCAGATGGGCGCATGATGATGATAGCAAAGTTGAGTTTTTACGGTTTGGAGGGAAACTAAGGGACGATGGTTTGTACGTTGAGCAGATTAAAAGAATGGATTCAGCTGCTAAGGAGAGTTCTCATTCTGTAGTAGATAATACCAATATAGTCCATATAGGTGTAAGTAAGAGGATGCATGTCACTCTGGCCAAGAAAGAGGATGTCCCATCTCGACGAAGCTTGAGTTCCAGGAGGAGGACCAGAAAAGGTCGTGGTTCACGTACTAAGACTCGTGGTAAGCGGACCTTGATAAAAGTGGTGGAGGCTAAGGACTTGGATGAGCAAGATCAAGAACTTCCAAGCACAAATGTTACCTACGCTAAGCTTTTTGGACCCTTTGGATCACTAGAAGATAGAATTCTTGAATGGAGTCCACAAAAGCGATCAGGGACCTGTGACAGGAAATCAGACTTTAAACGCCTTGTTTGGTCGAGGAGATTCGTCCTGCTTTTCCATGAACTATCAATGACTGGTGCTCCAATTTCAATGATGGAGCTGGCTTCTGAGCTTTTGAGCTGCGGTGCAACAGTGTACGCAGTAGTTCTTAGCAGAAGGGGTGGATTGTTGCAAGAGCTTACCAGGAGAAGAATCAAAGTTGTTGAAGACAAAGGAGAACTCAGCTTCAAAACTGCCATGAAAGCAGATCTTGTCATTGCAGGATCAGCTGTTTGTGCTTCCTGGATAGGTAAGGCTCCAAATGTGATCTTGAAACTCGAGTTTATGATAGAGAAAGTATAGGTCTGTTGATTCTGACATCTTTGTTTGCCTGAACCTATATATAGCTGTTCTTCATCAAAACAAATGTTTGGTATTTCTTTTCTGCCTCATTGTGATATCTTTTACAATCTCTTGTCTTTCTCCCAGATCAATACATGGATCACTTTCCAGCCGGTGGAAGTCAAATCGCTTGGTGGGTGATGGAGAACAGGCGAGAGTACTTTGATAGAGCGAAGCCTGTGCTTAACCGAGTGAAACTGCTGATATTTTTATCTGAAGTACAGAGCAAACAGTGGTTATCATGGTGCGAAGAGGAGCGTATAAAGCTTAGGTCTCAGCCGGTTATTGTTCCGCTGTCTGTTAATGATGAGTTGGCTTTCGTTGCTGGGTCATCCTCTTCGTTAAATACTCCAACACTGACCAAGGAGATGATGAAGGATAAGAGACAAAAGCTACGCGAAGCTGTCAGAACAGAGTTTGGTTTGACAGATAAGGATATGCTTGTGGTGTCTCTTAGCAGCATAAATCCAGGAAAAGGACAACTTCTTCTCCTTGAGTCTGCGGCCTTGGCACTGGAGAGAGAGAAAGAGCAAGAACAAGTAGCTAAAAGTAATCAGCCCAAAATCGAAAACCTTAATGGCATCAAGAAACAAAAGACGAGTCTTTCTGACAGGCACCGTTTAAGAGGTTCATCGCGGAAGATGAAAATAAAGTCTCCTGCTCTTGACAATCCATCTGTTCTCTCTGCCACCGGTAAAAGAAAGCTGTTGTTGTCGTCTGGCAACGAAACACAGAAACAAGACCTTAAGCTTCTTCTTGGATCGGTTGGGTCCAAGAGCAACAAAGTTGCATATGTTAAGGAAATGCTGAGCTTCATTTCAAACAGTGGGAACTTATCGAACTCGGTTCTGTGGACTCCAGCGACCACTCGTGTTGCCTCACTATACTCTGCAGCAGATGTCTACGTAACAAACTCACAGGTAACCTCTATTTCATCTTGATCATTTAATGACACTATCAAATGTTGTTTAAAGTGTTCTTCATTCGTTTACCACTTTTCAATTTGTGAAACAGGGAGTTGGTGAAACATTCGGGAGAGTGACTATCGAAGCAATGGCTTATGGTCTTCCGGTGAGAAACAAACGATACATAAATCCACGGTTTCTTAGTCCTGAGAGACACAAGGTGAAATGGTCTTCATTCATTCTAACAAATGTGTGTGTTTTCATGGGAACCAGGTGCTTGGAACAGACGCAGGAGGAACGAGAGAGATAGTGGAGCACAATGTTACAGGGCTACTCCATCCTGTGGGGAGGCAAGGTAACAAAGTCTTAGCTCAAAATCTTTTGTTTCTTCTTAGAAACCCATCTACAAGGCTACATCTAGGAAACAAAGGAAGAGAAAAGGTTGACAAGTTGTACATGAAGCAACACATGTACAACAGATTTGTAGACATTCTAGTCAAATGCATGAGACCCTAAGTGTGTGTCACTTTCCCTTCGTTTATATTCCTTTCATTTTTTGTCTGGTAAATTTGTTGTTCAGAAATAAACAAATCTTATCAAATTCCATTTGGTGTTACAGCAATTCTTCAAAGTCCTACTCTTTTTTTTTTTTGTTCTTCTTGCTTTCTTCTTGTTGTTTCATTGTACAAACACATCCTCTCTCTTCTTGTAACACACTTCTCCAAGGAAGTGAGTGAAAAACGCAAACGTACTTTAAACGCGTTTTTAAAGTTTCAAGAACCCAACGCAAAACGTGAGTTGCGATTTTTGCGGGGGGTGAACTGTCGTGTGTCTCTCTTATCCTCTCTGTTCACATCATCCACAAGAGTCCCACAAGACTCCGTAACGATACAAAAACGGCAAGCTTTTTGAAAGAGAAAGACAGAGATGTCAGCTTCTGTCTTTTTTTCAGCTATGGCGATTGGAATCCCCAAGCTTTCTCACTCTAGCTCTGTTCACCGGAGCTTGGCACCAACGAAGAAGAAAGCTATGAATAGCTTCAAATTTGTTACCGGTTTTCGAAATCCCACGACCAACTCAGGGACAAAACGGTCATTTAGCGTCTCAGCTTCCGATGACCGGTCGGAACAAGCCGATAACGGTCAAGGATTTCAGGTCAGTTCCAAGGACTAGAGAGCACAGCTAATTGTTTTCTCTGTGGAGGCTCAAAGAATATAAAATTATAAAATAGCCCCTTTTGTTTTGAATTTGATCAAAGAAACCCTTTTTGATCAAATTTCTTTGATTAAGTACAGGAGGACTTGAACTACTTGTTGAAGATAGGAGTTAGTTCAATGGCAGGCGCAGCTATAATCAAATACGGTAGCGTTTTGCTCCCAGAAATCACAAGGCCTAATCTCACTCAAGCTCTCTTCATTATTCTTTCTCCTGTTGTAATCTCTGTTATCCTTTTGTTCCAATCATCTTCTTCTTCCAAGAATCAGAACTTTAACTGATTCAGACAAAACTGTGTAACTGATTCAGTTCAATGTGAAATAAGATCGTCTTAATGTGCAAAGGTTCTGTCTTTTCACATTAATGTCTTCTGTATGAGTTTGCAGGAGATCACAAGTAGAAGATTCAGTTTCAAGAAGAGACCAAAAGTACCACAATTTTGCCTTTAATGTGCCATGCCATACCACAAACAAACCTTACAAACTCCAATATCAGTGATCAAAATCAATGTTGTGAACAAAGAAGCACACCAAAAGAATAAGCAATAACTCCAGAAAATGATCCAGAGGTGTAAAAAATCTGAGAAAAAATGAATTTATGTGCCTAACCATTCCTATTGCTGCTGTTGATGCTTCTCTTCTGTGATCACATCTGAGTTTTCCTCTTCAACCTGATGCTTTCCATTGGTTTCGACGCTGCAATATGGTTTCTTGAAGAGCGGATTGGCTTCAAGTTCAGACATTTTCTCCTTTGATTCACTCATAAGCATATCCACAACTTCAGACATCGTCGGTCTCTTTTCTGGCTCTGTCTGAGCACACATTAGCCCCACCAACACCACTTTCTTCAGCTTCTCTTCCACATGCTCTTCGCTCAGCCTCTGATCCACGATCTCACCAAACTTTCTCTCGTAAACTAGTGGTAAAACCCACTCGGCTATACCGCGCTTTGTTGTCGGGTTTAGCCTTTCTATTGGTCTCTTGCCAGTAACCAGTACAAGCAATAAAATACCGAAACTATACACATCCCCTGTTTCTGATTCTTTGCCTGATGCAACACATTCTGGTGAGAGATACCCATTGCTACTATTCGTTTTGTTGGTACCATCTTCAGCATCATATGGCATCAGCTTACCATATCCAAAATCCGTAACCCGAGCTTCAAATTCAAAGTCTAGCAACACATTGCTAGCTCTCACGTCTCCATGGACTATACATGGAGTCGCATGATGGTGTAGGTAGCTAAACAAAGGAGATCAAAAGAGTCAGAAACTATTACATAGTAAACTTTTTGTAAATGGTTTTAAGATTCTGAGACTCACGCAATGGCCTGAGCAGAGGTTATGGCGATTTTCATCCTCTTAGTTAAATCTAGAAGACATTCAGATGAATGCTGACCATGGAGATGCGTAACCAAGCTCAAATTCGGCATGTACTCATATACAAGAAGCTTCTCTTGTCCTTCAGCGCAGTAGCCACGAACACTCAACAAGTTCTTGTGGCCAATACTCGCAAGAATCTCAATTTCTACTGAAAAATCAATCTCTTCTCTGTTACTCCATGCCTTCAATCTCTTGACTGCAATCTACAAGAAGACACAATATCAATAAAGCCGAACAAACTACACAAATATTCCCTCACCAAGACTAGGTTATACAAATAACCAAGTCCTCTACATAACAATGTTAAGCCAAAATATGAAAGAATGTTGAGGCCAATTACTTGTGATCCATCCCAAAGCTGACCCCAATATACACTACCGAATCTACCTTCGCCGAGTTTGTTATCGTAATTGAAACTGTTTGTGGCAGCATGTAGCTCCTTCAATGAAAATATCCTCCATGATACCTCTTCTTTCCCTTTCTTTTTCCTGTGTTTTGACATCAAAAACAAAAACTTAACCTCACATAAAAACAAAACCTTTCTCAAGATCATTCATCAAACACACATTCAGAGAAACAACAATTATGAAAAGCACAACAGAGTTTATATACAGTGATGAAAATAAGAGATGGGTCTCTCTTAAAAACAGATTGTTTTAATCGAAATAGCAATAAAAGGAACAAACTTTACATAAAAAACCATTAGAGATGAAAGTAAGGCTTAAACCCTAATCAGGACGAACACCATAACCGATTTAACAAACAAAAAAAATACACGTTTTTGCAGAAAACCAACAAAGGAGAATCCAAATAAATCCATAAAACGAAATAGGAAGAAGAAGAACCAATAGACATACCCATCAAATCCTTTTCCACAACAGCTATTAAAAAGTTGCATCTGTGCGTAGAGTCTTTCTCGTTATCGAGGAATAGAGAAAAAATGGATACAAAAGAAAAAAGGAAACGCTTTTTGAGGAGAAGAAGGTAACTGCAAAAAGACAAGTATCTCTTATTTCGTGTTTGACGAGAGAGAGAGAAACAAAGACTTATTTTATTTTGGATTTTTTTGGCACGCTTTACTTTTTCTTCTCAAGGGCCAAGTTTTATTAATACAAGAACAAGAAAAATAATTTTGTGTTAATTTAGAGATTAAGTTAATTTAATCCAATTAAATATTTATAATTTTGTGTTATTTTTACATGTTGACATGAAGATTGTTATTATCAAGAACTTGAGGGCCGGCTGATGAATCACGACAACTCATTTAAACCTTTCATTCAATGTTTCAAATCAAATTAAAGAAAAAAATAAATAAAAATCAAATTTGAGTAGCTGTAGTTGTGAAATATTGAATTAAAATGATATAACAACATTTAGATTAATTTAACCGTTAAAAAATTAGAGTGGTCAGAAAGGAATGTTTGCTCTATTTTGAGATGAAGAATCATATGCTAATTAATTGCAATCATTATTGGTTATATTATAACTAAGGTGCATGGTTGATCATAATACTTCTTTCAAAAATTGGCATTGTTGTGTTTTTATAATTTATTAGATAGACTTATAAAGTTATAATATATGCACAAACAACTTTTAAAAGTTTTTTTTACTTTATAAAAAGATAAATAGTTACAATATACTCTTCTTGTCTTATGCTTCATATCCATTTGGGAAACAAAAAGATCAAATACAAGTGAGCTAAAAATAATTGGCTTTTTTGTTTTGGACATTGAAAATAGTTAAGTTAAAAAATGGATAATCAACAAATTATTATGTTAAAAAGATTGAAAACACTTTGGTCAATAAATCAAGAAAAATAGTTCTTACACACTATAATTGCAATGTTTACAAAATTCCAAAATATTTGATTTGCCATCTCACTATGTAAAGCCTTAATCTCAATTGGGCCGATTTTGATCAAAATAATATGGACTTAAAAGCCCATTATTGACTTAGAATGACTAACACAGAGGCTATTAGCATAATGTGTGGGCTATTAAAATCGTATGAACTTTGTTTGCCAAATTTTTGTGGAACTATAAGAAATATATAGGTCGGAGTAAATTCACATAAATAACTGAAATCTTGATAAATTATAGGAATAATAATATTTCAGGAAATTATAAAATATTGTGTGATTTATTATTGCCGTTTAGTTGATGACTTGATGTCATAATTAATACATGGCGCTAAATCTAACATATAATGAGGCTCTTTTTGCCCTCATCACAGCTCTCCACGTCGGATTTTTTTTATAAAAAAAATAAGTGCCGATTTTTGAGACTTCGATGTTCGAAGGCCCAGAGAAGAGACTTTAGTGGGCTTCGAGTTTTGTTTAAACGACGCCGTATCTTTATTTTGTCTCCTCTTCCTTTAACGTAGGGTTTTCTCTGTTAGCGGTCTATCACCGCCATTGAAGGTGCTGCCTCTCCACCTTCGTGCCCGTTATGCTCTTTGCGGGCCGTTACACTCATTCATTGTAATAATGGCTCCGTAGTAATGTTGACTCTTTGCCTTAGGATGTCGTCATCTCCGGGCGAGCGGTAAAGGCGCGGATCGAGCCGGTTCCCTTCCCTCATGCGTCGAACTATAAATTACCTGTTGTCCACTTCTATCTCTTTCACCAACTTTTCCATTAACCCCAAAAAACGGTCGAAGATGTTTGTTGCACACGCCATCAAAAATCCCACCGCTTTAAGCGATCTCAGCCTTGGCGCTCTGATCAGTCAATTGTCTGCCGCTCCTCCATTTCTGGGACTCGAATAACATAAAAAAGCAAGGCGAATTCATGGGCATCACTCTCCTTTTCCTCGACACAAAGGTTAGATTTTTTTTTAGAGAAAATTTGATTATGGTAAACATTCAAAGTGTTGTTTTGGCTCTCCTTTTAGATAGAATGTGAGAGGCTTTATATATGGTTTTGCCTTTCACCTAAATATGGTTCAAATATAATGGTTTTGATTATAATAGTAGTGACATTTGTTTTCCCATGGAATCCAAGATATAAGTTTCATCAATGATAGGACTATTATAGTTGATTAGAGCTGCAACTCATCTTTTCGATATTGATTCCAAATAACCTGAATAAGAAAGAAAGTGAGAATTAGAATGTATTGTGAATGAGATAAGAAAAGATGTTGAGTTTTTATGACTCTCTCACTTAACTGATATTATTCGTTTTCAAATTGAAAAACAATTTGGTGTGTAATCTTGGTGATAACAACATTTGGATGATGTCAAAGGTAACGTCGTGGCTTTGAAAGAGAACAATGACATATTGGTTAACAATATACCTCGAGTGAAAAAAGCGGAGGAAGATTGAGAATAAACAATGAAGAGAGAGGAAGGGAGAGCTTAAAGAGGTTGAGAATCCTGCAACGACGGCGCAACTTTTAAGAAACATGAAAAGTCCATGGTCAAAGAAAAAGGCGGTAGTTTAACGAGAGCTAACGGAGGAGCGAGAAAAAATATGCAGAGAATCACACAAATAAGAAAGAGGAAGGACAACAAAGCAAAGGCAAAGGATAGCGCGAGATAAGAGCACATTCCATGGCATAGAGGACGAAAAATATCAAGGAGCTTCAGAGGAACAAAGGACATTTGAAGAAGAACGAAGGAAGATTGAGGAGGAAGAATACCTCATGAGAGTTTAGAAAGCCGATAACAAACCAAGAAACCTTGAGAAGGAGAAAGAAGAGAGGAAGCTTGTGGAGGAAGGTAGAAGAGATGAAGAATAGAGAACGAGTTAGGAAGATAGAAGAAGAGAGGCGAGTATAACTTGACATGTGTATAGAAACCATGTATGTCCGTTTAGTATCCACAACAAAATGAACAAATTAGTCCGTTGATCTAACTAAACAAAAACCATATGTTGTGATTTGTGAATTATTTTAGCATATAATTTTTATGATTGGTATAGTTAGTTTTAAAATTTAACCTTAGGGATATAACATAAGTTAGAATACTCATGTAATATCAATTTGATTACAATTTATGAACTTTCTTTTGGAAAAAAAATGCTGCAAGAAAAATAAAAACCTATGGTTTAAAGTTTTAGTTTTGAAAACTGATCTTATTATAATACGCCCATTGTCTTATATATATAAGTCTTCGGACAAGATTATTGATCGGTTTCCAAATACTAGAGCAGAAACATAATTGATGGCTTTTAACATTGTTGGTTTAGAGAAAGAGTCTTTTGGCAAAAGACTGAGATTGGATGGCTTATAAAAACAGAAGATCTCATAACTTTAAAAGTCAATAAGACCGGTAAGAACTTGAGATTGTTGGCTTATAAATGTCTCCAGACAAAATAAAACATGAACTGATTAATGGCAATATGAAACTTATGGCTTAAGTTACACTTTTGAAAACCGATTCTACTGCCCATGTCTTATATTAAGTCTTCAGACAAGATTCTTAATCGGTTTTCAACTTCTAAAACAAAAGACTAAGATCACTTTCTGTTATGAAACACAAAACATAACACATGACTTTTGAAAGTCAACAAGACCCGTAAAAACTTGAGAGAAAAACCATACGTATGGGTTAAGATTCATGCCTAATGACAGAAATAAACATGAACCGAATAAACAATGGCATAAAAGTCCTAAGGAAAAAGACTAGACTTGGATGAGAGTAGTTAACAAAAGTCTTTGAGACAGAGACTTTGATCAACTTTCTGGTCTGGAACTGAAACATATCGATGGATTATAGAGTTCATTGAAGAGAACTTGAAGGTAAAGTGATACCCACAACTTAAGAATGATGCCTAATAAAGGTCTTATGAACTCGATTAATGATGGCTTAAAAAGTACAATGAACAATTAAGTTAAAAGGTAACCAAAACCTACGAATTTAAGATTGGTAAGATTGATGGGTGATGACGAAGAAAACATGAACTGATCAATATTCATTTGTGTTTGGGCTAACATTGCGATATGGGTCGGGCCCCCGAAATTGTATTTGTTTTGCAATTGTTTGTTTGGGGCTTAAATTATTTTCCTGAATTAGATAAATGTCCTCTCCCTAACCGCCCTGCTAAAACGCACCGTATACTATCAATTTATCTTATTTCTAACAAACTAGGTAAGTACCCCGTACTATGCGCGCGACAAAGACTTAACATTATGTTCAATATCTAATTATTCTACCTTTTTGTATAAATAATAGCTTAACAAATATTATATATTTATATTTACGTACGAATATATATCATATAGTTTATTTCTCTTCTCTTTATTTTAGGCTCATTAAAAAATCGGCTCAAAAAAATAATTATTCTTATTGCTTCGGTTCATTTAGAAAAATTAGACAAAAATATATTGAATTGGAATATATTCAAAAAAAAACCGGCAAAAAATTAGTGTTGACTAATTTATGAGGCTCGCATAACCATTTAAAAAAAAGGTTTGCAATAATGCATATCCGGCAAACGAAAACACAATCCATTTATCGAAATTCGCAGGTCCATTAAACGAAAGTCCGCTTTAATGATTTCGGATGGGATGAAATCTTATTTATAGTAAAAGATTTCTTATTTTGTTTCTTATTGTTTTTGATGTGGGACAAATTTAATGTTTAGTAGTTTTATATATGGACCTCAATTTGTTGGAGTTGAAAAATAATTTATGAAATTTGTCAAAAAAGTTATTCAAAAATATAAGGGCATAAATGCAAAAAAAAAAAAAAAATTCCTAAAAGTTCTCACGTCGCGACACGTTTGCATTTTGTCTTCTTTTTTAATATAAAAGATGGCTCCAGCAAATGTTGTGCTCGGCGAAGTTTATCTCATCAAACCGTATATGCTTGTTACAAATCAACACCGGACCAAAGGACTATACAAGACCAATACGTTCACGTTGGTGCGATGTACGTAGTTTTCCTCATCATGGACCAAAATGGAAACCTATTAGGTAAGTAACACAAACATACACTCAAATAAGGACTCATAGTTTAAGTATATGTAACCGATGCTGCAAGGAATTTCACATATCGACAAGAAATTGATAAAATATGGGTACCAAATTCCATTTTAATTGCTTCGATTATTTTTTCCTAACTACAAGAGCTATGGCTATTCAATTATATATATGTTTTTCTACTTTTAAATTCCAAAATGCTAGCCAGGAGTCACTCATTTGAAGCATAATTATTGATCCGACTTTGGGTTTGTTTTTTTACTTTCCATCGTATGTTTTTGTACAACCTTGAGAATAAAGCATTTCGAAGTATTTACAGATCCATACAAATTGCATATATATTTTTGGCGACATTGTTTCGGAGGCTTGCATAGTTGCATGTAATCTTCTTATTACATGTGTTCATATATTTCTTATTCCATTCTCAATTTAGCTAGGTATTAGATTACTTTTATTAACTCAAATAGTAAGTTGTTTTTTGATGTGCCGTTAGTATGGTCGGATTATGAATTATTAAGACAAAATTATTGGCCTTGGTTGAGCCCACCAAAAGAACTAAAAGGGAGTGAATCAAAACTAACTCTAAACTCTATAAGTTTTGAAACAAAACAAAATATTGGAGAAGAGTTCGGGAAGGCTTCGAAGAGTTTCCGTTAATGGTGGAGTACCTAAGGTTTGATGTGATATTCAAGTTCGCAAGAGTGGGTTTGAATAGCGGGAAGATAACTATTCGTGGATGCAATTTCCATGAAACCCATCATGGTAATCAAATAATCTTATTTAACTACTATCTCTTATTTAAAATGTAATTAATGTGATGATTGTTTTTGAAGAAAAAAAATAGTTGTTAGTAATATAATTATATACATTTTTTACATCATAAATTTATAAAAGGTCAAAGGTTTATCAAATTCTAAAAAACTTAAGTCAACTACAAGGTTAAAATCGACGCTAGACGCATGTATTTTAAAAACAAGTTTTGGTAATATTATTTATAAGTTATGACTTTTCCAATTTATTTTAGAGAAAATTCGGAAAAATGACTCTTTCGTATTTAAAATTTTGCAAAGTATACTTTTTTTCTTTTGAAAACTAACTCCTTTTAACTGTGGGTTAACTTTTTTGCCCAAATTAAAATTTAAAGTTATATCATTATTTATTAAAATTAAATTCGAAATAATATAATTAGTTATTAATTTTTTAATTTTTTAATTTTAGATAAAGATGTGTTATTTGTTTTATATTTAAACTCATTAAATTATTTTATTTTAGATAAAGATATTTTGTTTAAGATATATTTGTTAAATACTTTAAGTTTATCTACCACTATTTGATTTCCTATATATAATGCTTTCTCTCAAATGATTACAATATGATTACAATGAAAACATTAAATCCGAAATTAAATTACTTGATTATTTTAGGTAGATTTATTAAGTTTATATGATATTTTATTTGATGTGCTCACATCGGACAAATTCACGTTACATACTCGCCCTTTACCGTTGTTGGAAACAACGCCATCTACGAGAACGAGGTATAGAAATTTACAATTCGTGTACTTCAAACCTATACAACACACTTGATAATAAGCTTCTCCATGTCGCTACGGAGTTTCAAACACATTGTCAAACAATGCGTCATAGTGAATATGGAAGGTATCGGCCGACTTCTCTACAACTCAAATATCATCGACTGTCATGCAAGAAGGAGGACTAGATATCTCAGGTGAACGAGAGTTTGGAACCACTTAGGCGTGAACCCAATACTCCCGTGCCTCTAAACTTTTTTATCCAAAGGGTACTCTTTTTTTCGTATGCGACTCGGTTTCTTTTCTATTTCCCGGTTTTTTTAAAAAAAAAATTAATATAAAAAAGGCAACCCATTCATGTAATCAATTTTTCATTTCTAATATATAAAAAAGGAACTCTTTAATTTTTTGGGAGCATTTGCACTTTCGCCTTTCCCAAACTCAAGCATAAATTGTTAGCCAAATAATTACACAAGTGTCAAAACATATTAGTAGTGTTTTCACCTACCAAAGAATTTGACTATAATGCCTTTTATAGACAACTAAATCTTTATAAAAACTCCGCTCACATCGACATTCATCACTAACGTCTTCTTCACTTTCGACATCACTCTGCACTACTACTTCTTATATATTATTTATTACCGTCTCGTAAATTAATCAACATCCCTCACATTCATACGGCTCGCCCCTAGTTCTACACAAGAAGAGAGAAATAAGCCAATTTCGAGAATTTTTAAACAAATGTTTTTAAAAAATTAAATAAAAAAGAGAGGAACATTATCAAAATCTAAAGAGAGAGGGCATTTAATTAGACAGCAGTGATGTACTAAGATTCGCAACAACACAAAATACATCACACACTTAAATACGTGTCATTAAAAATAATAATTAAAAAAAAGCAAAAAACGAGCTTGTTTATGGTAGGTCCCACCTCCACGTAATATATTAACATTTCCTTTTTTGAGTTTAGCCTTTTGAGTAAATTCCTATCTACAAAAACAATAGTATAAACAATGATGCGCAACGGCCACATAAATTAAATTAAAATATAAATAATTAAAAACAAACAATAAATCCAAAAAAAAATAGAAAAAGGAAACTCCCGAAAAACGAGACAACATCAGAATTTTTTTCAGAATAAATACACCTCACGCCTCTTTCTCTCTCCTTCTCTCTCACTCACAACTTTTCTCTCTCTCTAGAGAGCTCTGCTTCGTCTCTCTTCTTTTTCTTCAAAGTCAAATTCAAACAGGTAATTATAATAATCAACACTTTCTTCTTCTCGCACATGCGTCTCTCTCTATCTCTCACTTTGTGATTCGCCTTTTTGAATTCGATCGATTGTTATTTTTTTCAAATTTTTAGATCTGTAATTTGCAAACCCTAATTGGGTTTTTTGTCTGCGTTAGATTTGGGGTGTTTCATGAGTGGTATTTGTGTCGATCTGTTGCTATTGAAGAGAGACTATGTCGTCGTTAAGCAGAGAACTCGTCTTTTTGATACTCCAGTTTCTAGACGAAGAGAAATTCAAAGACACTGTACACAGGTTTTAAAAACCCTCTCTTTCATTAGATTAGATTTGGTTTGATTGTTTGTTGTGTTTTGTCTACTACTTATGTCTTTGTGTTGTGGCTTTGTTATATACTCTTTAGGTTGGAGAAGGAATCTGGGTTTTTCTTTAACATGAGGTACTTTGAAGATAGTGTAACAGCTGGTGAATGGGACGATGTCGAGAAGTACCTTTCTGGGTTCACTAAAGCAGATGATAATAGATACTCCATGAAGATATTCTTCGAGATTCGGAAGCAGAAGTATCTTGAAGCACTTGACAAGTATGTCTCTTGTTTCTCTCTATATTGATATGTTGATGTGAAAGATTCAGTTGTGTTATTGAGTCATTTACTAAAAGGAAGATGGGGATGTGGCTTTCAGAAGCCGGAGTTTATATGTTTGTCGTGTTTTGTTTTTTTGTAGGAAAGATCACCCCAGGGCAGTTGAAATTCTCGCTAAAGAGTTAAAGGTGTTCTCGACTTTCAACGAGGAGCTATTTAAGGAGATTACCATGCTTTTAACCTTAACAAACTTCAGGTACAGTCTTTACTTACTTAGACCTTGTGTTATAAAGTTCAGGGACAATGTTTTCTGTTTCTCATTGTTGAGTTGAATAGCTTGTTTTGTTGCCCGTTTACTTGTTATGTTCAAGGGAAAATGAGCAGCTTTCCAAGTATGGAGATACTAAGTCTGCAAGAGGTATTATGCTCGGGGAGCTTAAAAAACTAATCGAGGCAAATCCTCTTTTCCGGGACAAACTTCAATTTCCCAGTCTGAAGAATTCAAGATTGAGAACCTTAATAAATCAAAGGTTCGTTTACCCAGTCTATGATACATGTTAGTTTTTTTATTGCTTCTCTCCTGTTTCCTAACTGAAGATGTTTCTGTTGAATTGTAGTCTGAACTGGCAGCATCAGCTTTGCAAGAATCCAAGGCCTAACCCTGATATAAAAACACTCTTCATTGACCATACTTGTGGGCATCCAAATGGTGCACACGCTCCTTCCCCTGCAACTAATCACTTAATGGGCTCGGTCCCTAAAGTTGGAGGCTTTCCACCACTAGGTGCTCATGGTGTAAGTTGTACTAAGAATCTAAGATTAAAGCTACTTGTGTTGGATTAGTTTTTACCACATAAATTTAACTCAATTTATATGCATATCTTTTGGTTCAGCCATTCCAGCCGACACCAGCTCCTCTTACAACATCTCTTGCAGGATGGATGCCTAATCCATCTGTACCACACCCTACTGGTTCTGCGGGGCCTATTGGCTTAGGTGCCCCCAACAGTGCGGGTAATGTTGTCATGACTAATTTTATGTTCTGAGTTATTTGTCAGATATTAATTATAAAGGTATTGTCAATTTGCTGCATCATCATAATTTGTATTTATTATTCCTCCTTATAGTGTCTATGCTAAAGCATCCCAGAACTCCTCCAACTAATAGCTTAGCAATGGATTATCAGACGGCAGATTCTGAGAGTGTATTGAAGAGAGCCAGACCTTTTGGTATTTCAGACGGGGTATTTACAGCTGCTTATTTGTAGTTTCAGTCTAAGCTCTCATCTTAATTATCTTAGAACTTACAGGGTTTCTTGAACATTTTGCAGGTTAGTAATCTTCCAGTGAATGTCTTGCCAGTTACATATCCAGGGCAGAGCCATGCTCATGCAGCTTACTCTACCGATGACTTACCAAAAAATGTTAGCAGGGTTTTAAGTCAGGGTTCTGCCATTAAGACCATGGATTTTCATCCTGTGCAGCAAACAATGCTTCTTGGTTGGTTTTCCCACTAGAGCATGCATATCTCTTTTATTTTATTTTGGGCATAGAAGAGTTACCAGCAAAACTTGTATCATATAGTATGCATTTGTATCATTACATTCTGCTGACTGTAAGTTGATTTTATGTTGGATTTAAGTTGGCACCAATCTTGGAGACATTGCTATTTGGGAGGTGGGTAGTAGGGAGAAGCTTGTTTCTAGAAGCTTTAAAGTTTGGGATCTTTCTGCATCCACTGTGAATCTTCAGGTATAGGTCTTGTTTATACTGATCTATTGTAACAAGTAAAAGATGAATCAAATGGGACAACTCATAAAAAATCTCTCACTATGTCATTTATAGTACGGACATGTTTTCCATTTGATGTGTCGTTGTCTGATCTCATTTATTGTGCATTAGGCTTCACTTGCTAGCGAGTATACGGCAGTGGTAAACCGAGTTGTTTGGAGTCCTGACGGAGGTCTTCTGGGTAAGGAATTCTATGATCTTGTAGGCATTCTGTTTTAGGCTAGCCTGTGTAATTTCTATATTAAATCACGTGCTTTTAATGTCTATTTCTTGTATCAGGTGTCGCATATTCTAAGCATATTGTGCACATCTATTCGTATCATGGGGGCGATGATTTACGGAATCATCTAGAGGTTTGTTTCCAACTCACAACCTTATAGTAATTTGCACCAACTGTCACATTTACTGAAATTTTACCGTTCTGCTTATGTCTTTCTGTGGTATTCATTGTTATATCTGAATTACATAGGTATGGAATCTATCTTCAGGAAGAATTCTTAGTTCCTTGGTTTAACTTTTTTCTTGTATGTAGGGTTCTGATGATATTGCTTTTTTCGTTTGCGTCGTTATTTGTTATTATCATTGAGGAGCATTATTGGTTTTTTTTAAATAGATATGATCCCAATACGCTGATGTTTTTATTTGTTTTCCGTTATAGATTGACGCTCATGTTGGTAATGTCAATGATCTTGCTTTCTCCCAACCGAACCAGCAATTATGTGTCGTAACTTGTGGAGAAGACAAGACGATCAAGGTTGGCAATCTTTGTGTATTTTTTAAAGTTGGATAATGAGATGATCCTTCTTATATAAATAGTTTCTGTACAGGTTTGGGATGCTGTTACCGGAAACAAATTGCACACATTTGAAGGCCATGAGGCACCTGTTTATTCCGTGTGCCCACATCAGAAAGAGAATATTCAGGTATTGTGGTATGCATAAAAGTGACTTGCTCTTAATTTTAGGAGCTTTATAAGATTGTCCTTTTCCGAGTGTCTATTTGGAGTTCTCGTATAGATTGTTTATTTGGAATTTGCCGCTCGACTAGATTTTCTAGCGTTTTGTACTTATTTGAAGCTTATATTATATACAGATATACAAATGCATTTCTTTTTTTCAAAATTTAAGCTTGAAACTCGCTTTTTCAGTGATAGGTTTGTGGTGTTCTGCTATGTAGTGTTGTGAAATTTTTTATGTTTCTTACTCATTTCTAGTCTGTACAAGCTTTTTTGCTCTCTTTGACCTTTATATGTTTTGTTTTCTGTCAGTTCATATTCTCAACTGCTGTTGATGGGAAGATAAAGGCTTGGTTATATGACAACATGGGCTCTAGAGTGGATTATGATGCCCCCGGTCGATCGTGCACGGCAATGGCATATTGTGCTGATGGAACAAGGTAATTCATTCCCTGCTGTTCTTATTATGCTCTACTTATCCATCATTTTGCTCATGTCTCTTTTATCATCTCATTTGCTGTAGACTATTCTCCTGTGGTACAAGTAAGGAGGGTGAATCGTTCATTGTTGAGTGGAATGAAAGTGAAGGAGCTGTGAAGCGGACTTACCTTGGACTGGGGAAAAGGTCTGTTGGGGTTGTGCAGTTTGATACCATGAAGAACAAATTTTTGGTAGCTGCTGATGAGTTCCAAGTCAAATTTTGGGATATGGATAGTGTTGATCTCTTGACTACAACGAACGCAGAAGGGGGATTGCCGGTAACAGTCTATTTATATTTTAGCTACATTTATTCTCATTGATTTTTAACTGAAATGGTTGCTAACTAAATATTATCAGTCTTCCCCTTGCTTAAGGATCAATAAAGAAGGAACTCTCCTGGCTGTCTCAACCACTGACAATGGGATTAAGATACTAGCGAATGCTGAAGGTTCGAGGATTATGCACTCCATAGCAAACCGTGGCCTTGAAAGCTCTAGAGCTCTTCCTGGGTCAGCCACAAAAGTAAACATTTGTCTTCATATTTCATATAGTCCTGCTCTATTTGTGTGGTATTTCAGGAAAAATTGAAAGAATGGTTTTGTTCTTAGGGTCCTATTGTTGGAACATTTGGCACTCCAAGTTCAAGCACTGGAATGAGTTTATCAATGGTTGAAAGAAGTGGACCAGGGGCATCTGTTACTGGATTGGTAATCCCACTTGTGAATAAATGTGTTATGATATTTTGTTCGATTAGATATCTACATATTGCCTCAGTGTAGATAATTGACCATTTAATATCGTTCACGTCGTTTTTCTATTGAACATAGATCTAAGTGTAGCAGTTAAGTTTAAGCAAACATTGGCTGTTTCCTGAATTGCTGATAAGTTTGTTCACAATATTTTGGTTTTAGAATGGAGATAATCGCAGTCTGCCAGATGTCAAACCGCGAATTCCCGATGAGGCAGAGAAATCAAAGATCTGGAAGCTGACAGAGATCATTGAACGTTCTCAGCTTCGTACTCTGCGGCTTCCTGACAGTCTGCTACCAGCAAGAGTATGTATCCAATCTTAGATTTGTTTTTAGATATCTGATATTTATTTTCTTTTGCATAAACGTTATTCTTAAGAGTTCTTTGTATGTACTCTCCCTTCTTATATCTTTGTCATGATGTCATCTTTTTCTCGAAGCAGGTTGTTAAAGTAATTTATACAAATTCTGGAGGTGCCGTATTGGCGTTGGCAGAAAACGCTTTACACAAACTATGGAAGTGGCAAAAGAGTGAGCGGAATCTTTTGGGAAAGGTATGATATCATATACATGTTTTGATAGAACATCTGGTGTTTGGCTTTATAACTCATAATTATATATTTTATATGGTTTTGTGCTTTTTAGGCAAACAGCGGTTCCCCACCACAGCTTTGGCAGCCAGCAAGTGGAGTAATAATGACAAATGACACACGCGAGGGAAACAAAGAAGATGTAGTTCCATGCTTTGCACTCTCAAAGAATGATTCTTATGTTATGTCAGCCTCAGGAGGAAAAATTTCATTGTTCAACATGATGACATTTAAGGTTCTCCATGCCTGAGTTATAACTATTGATCTTGTTGTGCTGCAAGCTTCAAATCTGTTCGCTTATATTTCTTTGTTTACATTGCAGACAATGACGACATTCATGGCTCCTCCTCCCGCAGCAACTTCTCTTGCCTTCCATCCTCAAGACAATAATATTATTGCTATCGGAATGGATGATTCGTCTATTCAAATTTACAATGTCAGAGTAGACGAGGTAATTCCAACTCAACAGAAATTGCTATAAATACATTGTTCACTTGTCAAAGAAACGAATATTTAAACAAGTTTTGGATGGTATTGATGCATGCAGGTTAAAAGTAAACTGAAAGGTCATCAGAAGAGAGTGACTGGTTTAGCATTCTCAAACCTTCTAAATGTTCTTGTTTCCTCTGGTGCGGATTCTCAGGTATACTGTGACATTGGCTTATGTTATATTTTCCGCTCTGATTATGTTTATGTAAAAATTGTGCCACTGCTTTCACCTGCGGTGTTATCTGTTTTTGAAAGGAATTGGTTTTCATCTGTATAGCTCTGTGTATGGAGCATGGACGGATGGGAAAAGCAAGCTAGCAAACAGATACAAATCCCAAGCGGGCATTCGCCAAACCCACTTTCTCATACACGTGTTCAGTTTCATCAAGACCAGATACATGTGCTTGTTGTCCATGCAAGCCAGTTAGCCATATACGATGCTCCTAAATTAGATAACATAAAGCAGGTCTGCTGTTAATGTCTTTGAAGTTTTACCCTTAGAATTTTTGGTAAATGTCCTTCAAGGCTTGATCTGTTTTTCTTCTCTTTCAGTGGATACCGAAAGAGACGAGTGGTTCAGTGACAGATGCTGTATACTCATGTGATAGCCAGTCAATCTATGCAGCCTTTGATGATGGAAGTGTGAGTATCTTGACGGCCGCAACATTGCAACTGAAATGCCGCATTTCTCCCAATTCATATTTGCCTTCAAACCCGAGGTAAGAATCGGTCTCCTCTATTCCAGCTTCCATCAGAGTTATGATCATTGGTCAACACAGCATCAGTAATATCTGCTCTTTTTTGAACACAGCTTGAGAGTATATCCAGCCACCATAGCGTCCCATCCTTCTGAACCAAACCAATTCGCAGTTGGACTAACCGATGGTGGGGTCCATGTGTTCGAACCACCAGGACCAGAAGGGAAATGGGGAGTGTCTCCTCCACAAGAAAACGGTGCAGGACCGAGCGTAGCCTCAGCAACCGGGTCAGATCAACAGCCGAGGTGAGGTCTAGTCTGTCCATCAAGCTATGCAACCATGCAGCCTCAGCAAGTTATTATTTATACACTTTGAGAGGAGAGCTCTGCGATTGTAGGTTTATATATTGACAGTACTCATTCATAGGTGAAGAAGCAGTAGGGAGTGTCTTCCATTAATTCTAGTGTTTTATTGTTACTTTGCTCTTTTTTAGAATACTGTTATCATAGATTTTCTCTCACAACAGTCTGTTTATTTAGATTTTAAGGTTTGTAGATAAAAGATTGATTAGCCAATTCGTATATACTGTTAACGTTAAGTGTTGGTGTTTCTTTGAGGCAAACAAGTCACAGAGATCTATTTGCTGAAATTTTCTAGAGTAGAGTTCAGAAAATGATTAAAACTCATCTCAAGGTAATTAAGGATTAGACTAAAGACAATCAATTATTTTGAAAAAAAACTATTATATATATATCGTACATCATTTAAAAAAAGGTTAAAATATATATAATATATATAAGGTAATTAAGGATTAGACCAAAGACAATCAATTATTTTGAAAAAAAACTATTATATATATATCGTACATCATTTAAAAAAAGGTTAAAATATATATAATATATATAAGAAAACAAAGAAAGAGATCATTACAATTTCTTCTAAAGGTTTGCAATTAAAGATAAAATGTTATAGGAAATGCGGTTAGCATTTCGGTTTAGTTTTATAATTCAGTTTTCGGTTTAGTTTTTTTATTTCCGGTTTAGTTATGCAAACCAAACATTATTTGTAAGGTTTTTTTGGCCATTATCGAGAATCAACCAAAATAATATTTCATCTTCTCTAATCCCTAACTCTCTATCATCATCATCATCGATGATCATCAATCATTAATCCCAAAATAATTTTTTGAAACCCTAATTTAGTTACCGTTCATGATCCCAAAATAATATTACAAAAACAAAATCTCGGATCAATTTTCATGCCCTTTTAAAAAAGGTATCACGTCAGAAGCATGTGGCTTAAATGAAACTCATAAACTATATGGGCCGAGAATGCCCAATAATCAGGCCTATAACAAAAACTAGACTTACTAATAATATATGAGACAGCTTAGCATTAACAGTTCTTTTTCACTTTTAACAAATGTAACCAATTGTTTGTTTGTCACCAAAAAACCGTTTTATTTGATCTGTAAGAAGGATGTTAACAGCTTTGGTTCCAACAATTAACAGCTTTGGTTCCAACAATTAACATATTAACAAGGAAAAGAGACCAAAAAGAGCAATGGAGAAACAACAAGAAGAAGAAGAACAAAAAGAGACAAGAATGGATCTTAACAACAACAACGTTGTTAAAGCCCTAGCTAGATGGTGTCTTGTTCTACAAGCAATCATGATCTCTTCCAACACCTTGGCTCTCAAGGAACCCGACTACGTAAACATGAACATAACAATCCGTAACTCAATGACCGGTCTGATCCGCTCGGAAATCGTCTATCGATGCCAGTCTAAACGTAAAGACTACGGCTGGCACCGATCCGCGAAACCAGGAATCCAGTTTTCATTCCCAATCATTCTCATAAAAGGCGAAGCCAAGATACCCGCGATTCACATCTGCCATATCAAGTCTGTCCTAGGAACCGCCACGCTCGTGATACAAAACACTTACCTAGACGCCGAGATGTGCCCTAATTCGTCGTGTGCGCACGAAGCAACACCGAAAGGGATCGTGTTTAAGGGCCTTGAATGGGATTTCAAAACCGTGTTTCCGAAACTCAAACCAGTAGAGTATCTAGAATTGCCATGGACACCTTGGCCTAAAAGAACATGATTCATGTAATGTAATAATAGATACTTCAAAGTTTTTAATCAGTTTGTTACATACAATCTCTTGCACATATATATTTACCTTTTTATGCAAACATAACACAAAAAGAAGAAGCACAAAACCTCCTTTTATAAAACTTTCATAGGGCCAAACCGTATCGAAAATTTTCATTTTGAGATCACTCGGTAGCGGTGAGTGCCATTCGTTGTTTTTGAGCATCTGAAGGAAGTTTAACATCGGTAGCTAAACCGATGGCTTGGAGGAATCTAACGACATACCAAGTCATATCAAGTTGCCACCATTCTAAGCCGTGTCGAGCAGAGAACTCGAAAGCATGGTGATTGTTGTGCCATCCTTCACCAAATGCTAGAGCTGCAACCCACCAGTTGTTTTTGGACAAATCTCCGGTGTTCCATGATTGTGTTCCCCATACATGACAAGCTGAGTTCACTAGCCATGTTATATGATATACCCATACTATTCTTACACCCTGCCATATACCCAACAAAAACACAATTAGAGACAAAGGAGAAAGGCGTAAAATCGAAAAAATTGTGGCCTTAGGGAGTAGTTATATTAAAGTTTCTTCTGTCTTCTTCTATCTTTCGTGGCGTATAAGGATTAGCTAAAACTGTCAATGTAGTTACAGTTTTTTACCATGAAAAATGTTGCTTATTTCTAAACACAGCCAAATTGAATACACGAGAAGAGCATGAGCAAGAACCACAAGTAAACGAAAGATAAGACATTATTTACTTGTGGGTATGGCTTTGTTCAACTAAACACAACTTGCGTGCCTAAGGTCAATAATCTCTAAGTTGCACTAAATGACAAGAAAACACAAGTTGGAGATTTGGCTAAGTATAGCCACACAAAGACTGGTGGATTCATTTTGTTTTTCGTCGAGCTAAAACACATCATAATCCCATCATAGCTAGTTCTGGAAACTAACAGTGATAGACTCAAAAATGCACGACTAGCCATAGAACATACCATTCCCCACACAATGAAGGGAAAGCCACCCATTGCGTATAGAGCAACGGCTAAAGCCACCGGATGCCAAATATACGTTTTTTGAAGGAATTGATAGAATGGCTGCTTCTCCAAATCTCCAACATTATTAGGCTCTCCAACCTTCAAACATCCAAAAAAAAAACACCAACTTTAACATAAGAGAACACATACTCTGATTCTCAGATAAAACTTAGCTTTACAAAGATTAAAAGCACAAAGCTTTTTACCCTTTGGGTGATAGTATTGGTATCAAACATCCAATTCATATGACTAAACCAAAACCCATCAAGTGGGCTATGAGGATCTCTGTCTGAATCACAATACTGATGATGATACCTATGTGTACTCACCCAATCTATTGGGTTCCCCTGAAGAAAAACAACACACAACATCAATTACACAATTCAACATGCAAGAATCTATACACAGAGACAAAAACTACCTGAAGAGCTTGAGCTCCACAATAAGCAAACAAGTACTCAAGCCATTTAGGAAGCTTGAAGCTTTTGTGTGAGAGATTCCTATGGAAAGAGAGAGTAATACCCAAAAGACCTGTGATGATATAAATCCCAAAAGCAACAGAGAAAGCTCTCCAATTGAATTGAAAAGGAGCCAATAAGCTAAGCAAATGCATTGACAAAACCACAGCTAAAGACCCAAAATCCATAGCTTTCCACTTTCTCTCCCACCAAAAAACCTCATCTTTCTTCTTCACCAACACATCGGAGAGTAATATCCTTCTGTAATCTCCTCCGGCCTCCGCCGATGCAGCTGCGGCGGAGACGTTTCTCTTCAGACCCTTTTCGGAGAATGCGGCGACGAGGCGTAGAGGGTTAAAAGGAGATAGCTTTTGGTGGTGGGTGAATGAGATTCTGGTGAAATTCAAAGAAGACGGTGATGATGATGATGATGATGTGGAATTTGGAGCTCGTGGTGGAGGTGAAGAGAAGAAAAAGGGCTTGGGCTTTGTTAATGGAGAGGTCAAAAGAGAAGCCATTATCAAATATGATAAAGACTTAGTGTAGAAGAAGAAGAAGAAGAAAAGAGTTAAACCCTACAAATATATATATATATACGTATATATGTGTGTATATGTATGTATAGATGTGGGTCGGTCTTTTTTGGTATGATGCTATTACAAAGACGTGAAAGATCTAAACTTTGTGGTTCACGCCTTCACGGACCACGTTGCGGCTTATAGAGAAACAAAAGAGAAGATAAGATTGGTGTAGAGATTTTTGGATCTTCTCTTCAGATTTTTCTTTGTATATTTATTTGGAAGCCCTTGTTTTTCGACAATTTTTACAAAACTACCCAACAAGTTTTCTCTTGAGACAAGTCAAACACAAATATTTGAATATCCAAATTAGAGCTCTTTTCAAATGGGCTTATTTAAGTTTCGGCCCATTAATATTATCCCTTTTTAACGAAAATCACAAAGATGAGAAAGGGGAATGTTCAAATAAGAATAGAGATATTTTTCTCTCTTGTGGTACTCAAGTCTTTGTTTTTATCTTACAAGACTTTTTTTTTGTATTTGTGGTGCCAAAACATCTTATCTTGAAACCTTATATCAAATTATATATTCATATATTTTTCTTCATCCATCCAAAAAATAATATCTTACTAGATCGGTTTCCATGGCTGCAACGGCTAATACCACCGCCATTTTCGCCTCTCCTTCGCCGCCTTTATCTTCTAAACGCAATCTTTGTAAGACTATATAAACTCTATAGACTATATAGACTATGTAGTATATGTTTTTTTACGTAATGTTAAAGCTTGTATGATAATACTATAGGGAATAATAGTACAACTATAAGACCAATACAAAGGAGATTTCCAAGGAGGAGACTTGAACTACAAGTTAAAGCTGTTGCCACAACTCTTGCACCTCGTGAAGAGATCAACGAGTATGTCTTTTGTGTTATATGGTCTTCTTGTTATAATTAGTACTAATTTGTTCTATATACTAATAATATAATATCTATATGAATATAATTTTAACATATATAGTATCATGGTTTTGATTAGATATAAGCTGCCTACATGGGCAATGTTTGAGATGGGGACTGCTCCTGTCTACTGGAAAACCATGAATGGTCTTCCTCCAACCGCCGTTAGTTTAAATTTACTAGCCATTTTTTTTTATCTCTCTAATTAATGATCATTAATTATAAGCTTAATTAAAATTAAGGGTCTTTAATTAAAACTCTTGTGAAAAACAATTCTGAATTAGGGTGAGAAGTTGAAACTTTTCTACAATCCAGCTGCAGCTAAACTCACTCCTAATGATGATTATGGGGTTGCTTTCAACGGTGAGTTTATCATAATTAAGCATCTATATTAACACTAATTAGTTTAGTAATTATATAAAATATATACTATATGGCTTCCTAGTAATTTCTTTTCGCTTTTAACTTAAATTAGTCGAAAACTATACAAAGACCATTCTTATTTATTAAAAAAAATGGTTATTAAGGAGGATTTAACCAACCAATAATGTGTGGTGGGGAACCAAGAGCAATGCTTAAGAAAGATAGAGGCAAAGCCGATTCTCCTATTTACACTATGCAAATTTGCGTTCCTAAGCACGGTCCGTTTTTTAATACTAGCAAAATGAAAGCATTATATTGTGTATCATATTTTTACTAAATATTTATATATATATATATATATATATATATATATATATATATGTCTATGAAATATATTTTCAGCTGTGAATTTGATATTCTCGTTCACCAATGGTGACGATTGGGACGGTCCATACAAACTTCAATTTCAAGTCCCCAAGAGATGGCAAAACAAACCTATTGAATTCTTCAACGAGGTCTATATATATACAATAATGAATCTTTTTCAATTTTTTAGTATTACTCAAGTCATGTTATATATATATATATATGCACACTAGTTTATGATTTGTATATATATATATTTATCAATTGGTGCAAACTTAAAAGGGTCTAGCGACAGAATTGAGCCAAGATGGAGCATGCGAGAGAGCAATATTTCCCGACTCTAACGTCGTTGCGACACGGTGCACTATGATTGCTAACTTGACCGTGGAAGGAGTATGTGTTTAATTAATTAACCAACTATATATTAAAATTCATATATTAGTTTTGTATTAAAAATATATAAGGTTTTAAATATTTAATTTCATTTGCAGGGAGATAGATGCAATTTGGATTTGGTACCTGGTTGTATGGATACAAACTCTGAATATTTTAACCCGTTGGCTAATGTTGATGATGGTTCTTGTCCACTTGACTTGTCTGATTCTGAGGAATAGAACTATTAATCTTTGTTCTTTTTTTTTTTGTTAAAATTAATCTTTGTTCTTGTAAATATATATATCAGTATTTGAATTTTAAGCATGTATACGTGTTGTAATTGAACACAATAAAATACGATATATTGTTGAACTAAGACATTATAAATGATTAGCTAGTTGTATAATTTTATTACGTTTAGGTTTAGCCACCGAATCTTATAAATTTTCATATATTGATAATTTGTTTTATTAGTTGAACTAAGATATTTAAAGACAGCTAACATATATTAAATTGGAATAGTTTCTCAACAAAAATAAGACAAAGATATAAATAAATTACTATGATTTATTGCTTAAATTTTCTCCAAGACCTAACTATATTTAATGATCGTGAATTGGTGTACCTGTCTCGTTAACTTCATACGAAATCCAATGTCGTTGACCTACCATCGCAAAACAAAACACATGTTGCACCAAAAGTAGTGAAGAAGTACCTTCTAATTTTTTTTCTGCCAAAACACATTCAAATTTTAAAGATACATATTTATGCGCATTTAATGATAATTTTTTGCAAATGGTTTTCAGTGAATTTTTTTTCGAAAATTATGTATTATATTGTTCTCCTTTCCAATATAAACAACTTTATATATACACTTGTAAATGAGTACAATACATTTCTAAGACAACATTTGTGGATTCCATTAGAAATTTCTTTTTAAGAAAAAAAAACAAAAATCCAATGCATTAGTCAACCAAACTACATTAAAAATATGTCCAAACTAAACATTTTTAAAAAGGATAAAAAAAAACAAATCTTGGTGAAAAAAGAAAAACAAATTTAATTGACTAGAGAGTCTTTAGATACCAAGCTTATAAAACCATTGCTTAAACTGTGTCTCTTACTCATCATCTCTTCATACTTGCCAGCAAATGAGTCAAAGAGTATACCGGCACCAACACCAACCGCGAGATCGATGGTGTAGTGTCCTCTCGTACCGAGCAGCCTTATCGATTGTAATACATTGAGTATGTCGAAAAGCATGGCTAGTCTCAGTCTCTGCATTCTCCTCATGTCTAAAGACGCGATCATCGAACCAGCCACGTGACCCGAGTAGAAAAGAAAGAATGAGACGTTACCCACTGGGAAATCAACTCCTGACCCTAGAAAATCCTGTAACAAAATACTCAAATAATTACCTCTACGAAAAATATTATATATAAATGTAACATAAATTATAATATATAGCAAATTAAGTTCAAAACCAAACTACTCTTGTTAAAAATCCAGAATATTAAAAATATTCAGGGGCCTATTATAATGTGGCCTAGGAAAATCACACGTCCAATGATATTTGTGGACTTTTACATAACAATATCTATATATATATTGGGTGATATATTATGACTAAAACATTATTTAAAACTTATTATAATATATTTTGTAAAGAGAGAAGTGGGATTAAGACCTGAGGGAGAGGAAGCTGAGTAGAGTAGCCAAGGATGCCACGACAAGTGAACATGAAACAAGCAGAGATGGTTGCTCTTGGTCTTCCTTCCACTAACCATGTCCATACTATATACGTCGTTTGCATCGCTACGAACACCTGGTCAGTTAAAAAGTACAACACACTAAAGTCGAATCTAACCAATCTCTTTGTAGTTTGCATGTGATCATATCTCTGTCTCATTACCACGTGTCCCTCTTTATTGGGTTTTTAATACGTTAAAGTAGTTTAAAAGCCAACTTAATATATTACTTATATTAGTTTAAAAAAGTGATTAGGATAACTTAACAAAGAGACTACATTTTTTTGCCCACTTATTACCTACCAACGTTATTTTATTATAATCTTGCGAAATATCATTTGCATTTACATGTTACCGTTGGACAGCAAAAATCCAGCTGGAGAATTAAATACCACAGAAATTAAAGGAACAAGATCTCAGATTTGTTTCCTTCACTACCACACTTTTAATTTTATTTTATTTGACTAATTCAAAATAGTAGTATTAATTATTTGGATATAGTAAATGACATGAAAAAATAAATAAAAAATTAGGTGGGAAACGAGGAATTGAAGATAATCATTAAAATATTAACATACCGTGTTTAGTGCGGCTAAAACGGTATTAAGATCCGGCGATGACGCCAAAACGCGATTTAAAGAGCGCGTCGCAACAAACCCTATATCGAACGGCTCAGAACGCGCGGGAATCATCTGGAGCGTGTACTCCACGCCCGTGAAGAACAGAACCCCGACAGCAAACAAACAAGGTATCCAATGATGTCTCGCCACGTATACAACGTCACGCGCCGTCCACGTCGTAAACGACGCTTTGCTTTTCTCTCCTATTCCTCCTACGCCGTTACCGTTAGCATAGCCGTCGTCGGTTTTCTTAGCATTGTTCTCCATTGAGCTACTGTGACCGTTTATATCGACGGCGCCGTTAGTGTGGCTTCCGTTAAGAGGGTTAGATCTGCGACGGAGAGGGGGAACGGTTCTAGTTGACATGACCGTTAGATTTAACGGAGAAGAACATTTTTGCGGTTTAATAGAGAGAATGGGTTATATAATGGGGAGAGATATGAGGCGGAGATTACGAAGGGAAATATTGTTTTTAATTTTTGACAAATGTAGAAAAGAAGATTGTTTGGGCTACACAAAAAAAAAAAAACTCATACGAAAACGATGAATGTGACATTATGCTTATTTTACGCTAACTCTTTTTATTATTTTAAATTATTATTTTTTATTTTTCTTCTTTGTTGGGCTTTACTTTTTGTACCGACAAGTTGTTCTTTAATCTTTTTTTATATATGTTAAGTATATATGATAATTTAGATGACAAATAAAAAAAAGCATAGAGAAGAGTATGAGATTCTCATTACTATTAAGAACTAGTTTAACACACAAAAACACGTTAGTGGTGTGTGTATTAAATAGCAATGTGGTGTGTGTATTAAATAGCAATGTGTATATATAACTCTAACTCAATATTATGGAGAATCTCAAAAGATTTGGTGAATGTATATATATATATATATATATATATACTAATAAAGGAATTGTGATTCCTTTAATCAGATCAATTTGAAGGTGTATGATAATTTGAAGAAGAAAAATAGTTTTTTTCATTGATACGGTAACATATTATAAATTAACAAGAGAGGCAAATTAAGATACTCAAGAAAGGAAGAGAAGAGAGGGAGAAACGTTAAAAATTGTATGTAATAGTTTACATGTGTTCACAATGTGTAGCTTCATCTTCACAGCTTCACATAACCAACTAAACCGTAGTCTAATAACATTGACACATGTAACCAAAACACTTGATACTTAAATTTATAAAATATATTGTTATGTTGAAGTAGAAATGTAATGTTGTTTTCTTGTGATTAATTGTTAACTTTATCTTAACTTTTATTTCGCGTGGATCTCTACTCAAATTTATGGAAGAATGTGATTTTTTGTGAGACAAATATAGTTGTGCATAAGAATAGTAAATTTTATAGATTTATGTACATTTTACAAAAAAAAAAAACTTTGTTTACTAAAATGTAAATCAAAATGAAGAGATCGATGTTTCTCCCCTATATGGAGGTGACCATGATGACTTGATGATCGATAAAAAAAAGAGAATTACAAAACTACACCGTTTGAATTACATTTCACAAAACTACACCATTTAAAAATTATTTCACAAAAATACACCTAAACACTCAAAATTAAATTCAACTAAATTCTACTCACACAATCATATCCCTTTAATACTATACCCTTAACACTAATTAGCGAACCCAAATGAAATTTTTTTAATTTTGGTAATTTTTTAAAGGGTAAATCAATCTTTTAAAATTTTGAAAAGGTGTAAATATGTGAAAAATTGAATTATGTAGAATTTTGTAAAAGAATAGATGGAAAAGTGTAGTTTTGGTGAATTCCTCGTAAAAAAATAGTTGAGATTTGGTTAGTTATTTCTATTATACTACAAAACATACAACAAATATTATTTTACCAATTTGTGATTGTCTTGTATTATATGCTTTAACATTAGAGTTGATTTATTACAATATTTATACGCGCGTATGTCGTGATTCCAAATATGTGTTTATAACACTATGATCAAATTAATTGGTTTCTTAAATAAAGCCTCCGTAAGAGCATATCCATTGGTGTTTCTTAAAGAGATCTTAGCAGGTGGGACCCATTAAATAGTTAAGATCTGAATCTTATATTTCCTATTTAAGATCCGAATCTTAACTATTTAGTGGACCCTTTGAATACGTGGCGACCTATGATTGATACGTTTTTAATTATTTTATTTTTCTTTTTTTTTAAACCAACTGTTCATGGGTCCCAATGAATAGTTAAGAAATTTTGTGGTTTCTCTGTTGAAGATGGTCTAAGAGCATTCCAACAAAAAAATCACATAATTTTGTAACTATTCAGTGGGCCCACAAAAAGTTGGTTTAAAAAAAAAAAAACACACCAATCATGGATCGTCACGTATACAATGGACCCATAAATAGTGCAAAATCCGAATCTTAAATAAGAAATATAAAATTCATATATTAACTATTTAGTGGGCTCGACGTGAATTTTGAATGAGATTATTGGGTTCTAAAACACAAAAAAATTAGACCACGTGATGATCGATTTATTTCATGAATTTCCAACTTCCGGTTTCTAAAGCTCATTAAAGTGGTTTAAACTAAAGTTTTATGCGTAAACATATCTAAAAGTGGTTTAAACTAAAGTCTAAAATAAACATTTAACAAGTCATGGCATGATTATTATTATTAGGGGTTACAACTTACAAGTCACGAATTATTATCTTATTATATATATTCATATGACTTTTATTTTTCAGCCAATAATACAATTACATAAGACTTTAAGAAAAATATATACCAGTCGTGTGTGTGTCTATAAATAGAAGCATTGGGAAAGGGAGGAAAAGAGTGTGACCATATCATAATCATTCGTTAATCAAACCACAAAATCTAACTTTTGCACACACACAAAAAAAACTTTTAACAAAAAAATGGAATTAGTTGAAGAGAAAGCTCCAAAAGAAGAAACTAATAAGGTAAAAAGAATTGTGGTGGACACAGCTTATCTATACGAAGAAGAAAAACCACTCACCGTCTGCAAAACCTCTCTCTTCTACACCGGCGATGGCTTCGCCGCTTACGACTGTAACGGCGATATCATCTTCAGGGTCGATTCGTACGGACCAGACACAAGAGATAACAACGAGTTTGTCCTCATGGACGCCGTCGGAAAATGTCTCCTCACCGTTAAACGAAAGGTTAAATTATCATCTTTGTCCTGTGATTTGAGCTTCGACGATGATAAAGTTTGATACTTTACTTGTTTAACGAGTTTTAATTACATGGGTTTTTGTTAAATTAACGAATTTCGTTAACGGGTATCATTTATTGTTCTTTGTTTACTTGAATTTCGCTAAAGATTCGAATAAAGTTTTCATTTTTAAACCGACTCAGTCGCTAAAACTGAGTCAACTCGTTGACTTGATGAAACAGAGACCAACGTTACATCAACGATGGGAAGGGTTTCTCGGCGAAAGATCCGACGGTCAGAAACCGATCTTCAGCGTCCGTAGATCGTCGATAATCGGACGGTGTACAATGGAAGTTGAAGTATACGAAGGCAAATCAGGAGAAGAAGAGTCGTACATAATCGATGGAGACTTTTCACAGAGAAGCTGTCTCATATACGACACGGAGAAGAGAATTGTGGCTGAGATCAAACGCAAAGTAGACGCGTCGACGAACGTTATGCTTGGTCGCGACGTCTTCACTTTAGAGATTAAACCCGGTTTCGACGGTGCGTTTGCAATGGGTTTGGTTTTGGTGCTTGACCAGATCAACGGTGATGATCCTGTTGAGATTGGTGATGAACAGGTGCACCCTTTCGTAGAGGATTAGTGCCACTTGATTTGACCGGTCAACGCTTGATTTGTTCTTGTTTAACGAATCGAACCTAATCTTGAGGCTTGTTTGTATGCACTTTTTAATTTAATATTATACACATATTTTTAGAAAATGTTTTTAAATTTTCGAATATCTAGCTTTGCACCGTTGACTAAATTTAACAAATACTCCCTCAATTCCAAAATAAAAGTAGTTTTAGGAGAAATTTGTTGTTCCGAAATAGATGCAGTTTTTCAGTTTTAATGTAAAATTTATTGTCATTTAATATTTTTTGACCAATTAGATTTTGCTTACTATTTTTCTATCGACTCAAATTAGGCCTAAACATATATTAAATATTGTTTTAGTATTATAAGTACACAAATTTAATGAATTTTTAATATACGTGAAAACTTCTAAAACTATTTTTTTTTTTTGATCGGAGGGAGTAACAATTTGATCATACATAATACCGTTGACCGAATTAAAATTTATTGTAGAATATAACAATTTGATCATAGGTTATGTCAATTTATTAAATTAAATAATGTATTTATGGTGCTAGTTGCAAACTTGCAATATATATATATATACATCTTGTGATTCGTGAATAGTCTTTAGTGTCCGTTGTCACCGTTGACATAATGTGCGTAAGAATATTACATAAGTTAATTAACAAAAAAAAATAAAAAAAATATTACATAAGTTATAATTAATAGAAGGTGGTCGAATAAGATTTGATATAAAATTATATGGAAGATATATCTTGACTAGTTTACTCTATTATATATATGTAGATTTAGATTCTTTAGCATAATCAATTTTGTTCCATTACGTATATATAGTTGATTAGTTTATCAAACGCACCATGACCACTTAGCTAATTTTTATTTATTAAAAAAACACATGTAACTAAAGTAAGAAGTTCTTTATATTAACACTTAAAAAACCTAAAAAAGTGAATAATCACCAACAAATTAATAAATACTAGCTTAATTAATAAAGGAATCAATTATAAATCTTTGAAAACCGACAATTAAACTCTCATGATACCAAACGGTGAAGAAGAAGAAGAAACATAACAACGCAAACAGAAACAAGAGGGTTGTTCAAGAACGTCCCGAAACGACACCGTGTAGCAGAAGAAGAATTCTTAAGCCCAGTGAAACCAACGTCGTAGGAAATACTACCATCCGGTTTAAAAAGACCAAAGTTTCTCTCAGAAGTAGGACCCGGTTTAAGATTCTCGTTGAATAGAGCAAACACGTAAGCTCTCACGGGAATGTCTGGTTTATAAGGTGTGCCTTTTCTCTTCATCAAACGTTTCCTTAGGTTCCTATTATATGTTTTCGCGTTCTTCGCGTTTGCTCCTGGTTCGTCTGCGTCGCCTTTCGATGCCCATCCCGTCTCCGAAACAATGACCTAACCACAACACGTTAATGAATACAATCACGTTAGAATAACAAAAAATTGTATTTTAGACTATGATTTGTTATCAAAACATGTCACTTTAAGCAAAAACCTAAGCTTAAAATATACAATCGGAATAAACCGTACTAGTTTCCGACGACCCATAATTTATATGTGTGTTGAAACACACCGTTGATAATAACACGTTTAAGGCGTAAATCAGTTTAAAGTGATTTGAAATAGTGACTTTGAACACTTTTACGTACTGGGACTTTAGTGTAGCCGGCATTTTCGAGAGCAGCATAAGAAGCGTCTACCATGGCATCGAACATGTTATCGTAATGAAGCTTAGTTTTGGCGTCGTAGACACCGTTCGTGTGCTCGAAGATAGCGTAGTTGAGGTCGATTGTACGCGGGTCCGATTTATAAGCTAGAAAAGGGTATGCGTTGATGTAGAAAGGCGACCCTATTTGCCAGAAAAACGCTAACAATGGCTTCATAAACGGCGCCACGTCGTCCCTGAAAGTGCATGATGACGGTGGGTACGAGTTCTGAAACACCGCCTCCGAATGTGGACTCGAAACCTATAATTTTAAACATTAGTTATGTTTGAAATAAATAAATTTAGGCCAAACAGTCCGCCAAATTTCGATGTGGAATAATTATCCCGTATTTAATCAGAAATAAAGGACTGATTACGTACCTCGACGACAGTGTGAAGTCCTAAACGTCGAAGAGCGGTATAAACGTTTTTAGCAGCGGGTAAAAGAACTTCCCAAAGCTCTATCGTCGTACCGCCCAAAATCTCGTTTCCCACGGCTACACCGCTAATTTTCGTACCGCCTTGTATAAACGGCTCGACGTTTTCTTTAACCCAATTCATTGCTCTGTCTTCACCAACGCTAATGTCTTTGAGAAACTCATTGCCTAGTCCAATAATAATCTCTATACCGGTGTTACGAAAAGCCGTTAAGACCGAGTGGTCTGCGTCGTAGATACGTATGTTTTTGATCTTTGCTGATTTAAGGAGTGTCGCTACTACTTTAGGATCCGGGAGGTTATCGGCTATGCGGCCGTAGTTTACACCGTACGTTCCGATGAATGCTACGGCCGTTTGCAAAGAGAAGAGGACCAAGAGAAGCGAGATGAAGATTGTACGAGAATGTTTCATTTCTGAGTAGTAAAGCATTTGAGAGTTTTTTTCTCAAATGTTTTATGTTTTTAAAAGAAGTGTTTGGTGTTAAAATGAGAAGAAGAAGAGTTTATAGTATTTGTGTTGTTCTCTTAATAGGAAGATTCTAAACCTTTGTTTAAGGGACCATGCAATAAAAAAAGTGAAAGGAATCAAGTGAAGTTGTTAAAGAGGCAAAATCAAGAAAAGATTCTGTTTTTTTTGTAAGTAAACTGAATCAAGAAAATAAGAAAATCTAACATTGCGGGTCTTTCTTTTGTATTAGATTCTTTACTTTACCTTGAAAGCAAAACTTTTCCCCTTTTTGTTCTTGAATCTTTCTTAATTCTTCACCATTCTGCTAATGTTTCTAAATTATAAACTGACATGTTTAGTGGTTAAGGTCATATATAATGTATAATTAGCTTAACTATACATGAGAAACGTAACAAGAAAGTAAAGATTTCAGCAACAAGAGATTGATGCCAACACATAATATCCTCTACATAATTTATGAACTTTACAGAAACAAGCACATATTAGTGTACTCATCTCATAGTTAATGTCTAAGCCTAATAAGAACATCTTACACCGCGGCTATGCTCTGATTAAATACCAAAACAAAGAAAACATACACTTAACAGACACGCATAGACTTACATTTCATGAGGTAACGGACGCGGAACAGAGCGAGGAAGGACTATTAGTAGCTCATGCTTCTGCTGTTTTCTCTTTCCCCTCATCAGCTTCTGTAGTCAAAACATTCCCCTCATGGTTTCTAGTCACAGCTTCAGAATCGGTTGCTCCTTGATCCGCAATTTCCTTCTTCTCCTCACCACAACTACCTTCAACAGTCTTAATCTCTTTACCAACAGATTTCTCCTCAATAGAGCAAATCTTCTCTTCTTTGTCAGCCTGATATTCTACTTTCTCCTTACTACTGCCTTCAACTAAATCTGGTGCCTTATCGTTCTTCGCCTCACCTTTTTCTTGAACTGGAGCAAGATCCAAAGTTTCCTCTGCAACCATATCGTCTTTTGCATCATTCTCCTTTCCAGTTTCATTAGGGGCATCTTTAACAGTTACATTCTCATACTCCTTGTTTCCTTTTGGTGGAGAGTCTTGCTCTCCTACCTCTGGTTTCTCACCTTCTGTATCTTTCTTTGACCCTGAAGATTTAGTTCTACCTCGTTTCTTGGGCGGCTCTTTGTCCGGTGACGCTTTAGTCTTCCCGCTGATTCTTGCAGATCTCCTAGGTGTACCACTAGTAGTCCAATCAAAGTCAGCGACCGCGGGGTTTCCAGGGTGCGATTTGAGATACTGCTCTAGCTGCTTTCTGTTACTGATCTCCTCGCCCGTTGGAGCAACAAACACAATCTCCGACTTTTTCCATGATCCGGCTTTGTTGGGGAAAAACTGCCAAACACACAAAAGAAGTAACCTTGACTTAAAAATGTAAATCTATGGAAAAAAAATTGGAACTTGAGGTTCACAAAAGCTTCAATAGCAACAAAGAATGTGACCATAAATGTGGCTTAGTAAGAGTTAACTAGTGGCTTAACAATTAACACCAACACGAATCAGTAAGTTTGCTATAACAAGTAGACCAAACAAGTCAAATGTGGCGTTTTTAAGCCTACAGCCACTGAATCGCCTAATCAATATCAAGTATCTCCATAATATACTAACAATTTGGTACCAAAAGCTAGTTTTTTTTATATGTATATAATTATGTAATTGCAAATTTACATTATACAGACAAATTCTAGGGCGTTTCTTTATATCACAGAGAGAAAACAAAACCAGTTTCTTCCATGAAGAAGGTGCTGGTAGCTCAACAGATACAACTTCCTCTTCATTACCCATTTCTCTCCCTTTCCTTTTCACAACCCCTGAAAACACAAAAAGATCATCTCCCAAAATAACTATATCACAAAATGCCATTACAAAAAAAAAGAAAAATTAAATTAAACAGCTTACTCCTCTTGACTCTTGAGTTAAGCAACAACACAACCTAGTAAGGTTTGATTGTCGGATAATATTTAGGGAATTTGTGTGTTTAGAGTTTCAAAGACTTTTATTGATAAAAGTCACACACATTTTTAACTAACAATCCAATCAAAACTAACCACGTATGAAAAAGGTTTGTATCGACACGTTAAATTAAAAGGGCTTGATATTAAACGGTGTTAAAATGGCGCACGTCGTCTTCGCATTAAATGTGTTGTTCGTCATGACTCATGCAAAGCACGTGCCATATATTTAACCAACCTTCCTTCCGATGAATACGGTGGCTCTAACACGTTTCTCGGCCCATTATTTCATGGCCCATTTATGTTTTTTTTTTTAATACAGTAAGTAACAAACGATGCTGTTTCAGTCAAAATCACTCATAAAAACAAAGTCAAATATTGTAAGACCAATTTATTAAGCAGCATAGTATGATAAAAAGGGATTATTATATATCATCTGAATAACTGATTCTACAACAAAAGAAAGATGCTTTACTTGATGAAGTTTCTACATGTACTTTGATCTCTCTGGACATAGACATCTTATATATATACAAACATAGTGTAGACTATTGATAATGATGATAACCAATATCACCATACCAATAAGACTTGGGGAAGAATTACTTGAAACGTGAACCTTTCTTCCCTTTGCCTTTACCCCTACCATCTGTCACTGTAACCCAAAAGAAGAGAGACATCCAAAACAGCACTGCCAGGAAGATCTTCGCGCGGTCTTGAATCCTTGTCACAGTTCCTACAAAACCTATCCAAAGCAAATAACAAAGAAAAGAGTTAAATCCTAAATATATGTTTTTGTAACGATTAGTGAGTGAAGAAGAAGAGATTTCAATTTCACCTTTGGTTTTCATATTTTTTTCAGCATATATACACTTTTATATGTTGAGGTTATTTGTTAATACCACCACAAAGCTTAGTCAATGTAACATATAGAGACTAATTGCACAACAAACACACACACACACATATGTTCAACACAATACAGAGTAGATACTAACTATAAAATACTCCAAAGCTAAAAATTAACTAACCAAAAGCACATATTTGAGCACAAATGAAATTCAAAGGAACCATAAAGCTTCTTCTATGAATAATAAGAATTGAAACCTTCAAGCTGAGTGTCGTTCTCAGGCGGAGGCGGATCAGGACTCGGAGGAGATGAAGAGCCACCACCAACGGCGAGGCGACGCAAGCGGCGACGAGTCACCGGTAAGGAGATATTTCTACGGCGAAGGTGAAACGGCGGCGAGAATATCTGGGAAATTGAGTGGCTGCAGAGGTTAGAGCTTGTTTTCGTGTTGAACTTAGCCGTCGCCATTTTTTGTTTTCCTCGACGATAGATTTTAGACCTCAATTTCGCCTTTTTATTTTCTTCTACTCATATAAATGGACACGTGTACGTCACCTTGTAATTTAAATTTTAATTTCTTTCTCTTTCTGTTTTTCTATTAAAGTGTTAAAAGTCAGAAATATCAATTTTTTTTAATTAAGAAAGCTATTATTAAAGCTTTGATGTAAAACACATAATTAACAAGGATATTAAATAGAAAAAAGGTTCAAATATAAGGATACATAAGTTCAACACATAACAATATCAAGGGGGGAAAAAAGATAACTCACCAAGTCATTGCACGAATTTAAAAACACAACAAAGTGCATCATCACACACACCAACGATTAACTTATTAGTTCTAAAAGGGTAGAAAACAGACACTCGATTTATTATTCAGCAGCAAAGCAGAAACAGAGCCATAGAGCGAGAGAGTGAGTTCCATTAAGTTGTAAGGATTGGAGGCAAGAAGTCTGATTTTGTCCCGAGGATACGCGCCTTTGTGTCAGGGAAGAACTCGAATCCCGGAAGCTCTGTGACGTCTCCTTCGCTTGCTACACCAATCGGGTAACGGAGCAAGTGACCAGGAAGGTCATGTTCGAGCGACTCGCTTGAGTAAAAGTCCCAGTACTTGTCAGAGATACGGTTAACTTTCTCAACACATTCCAAGCTCGAGGGGTCGAGGAAAGTCTCGTCGAGCATGCCCAGGTGTTCGTACCATAGCGACATACGGAACCCGTGGATCTGTCCACGAGCCGGTTGTCTATGAGACAAGTGATGTGGTTGATATCCTCCCATTGCTATCTCAGAGTCTCTTGCTCCATCCATTGACCTTTGGTTGATGTTAGCGGATCCGATGATAATATACTCATCATCAACTGCAAATGATAAAAAGATTCACACACACACACACACATTTATGCTTAAATCATCAAAGAAAGTGTTTTAACTTACCGATCATCATTTTGGTGTGGACGTAAATCATGAAGCGGCGTGCTTCTTGCGCCCTCATATAGTTTGTGTCGGGGTCTGGTCTTTCTGCAGGCTCATACTCTCCATCTTTCTTGACTTCGCGGTTTCCGAGGCAGAAGAATGTCAGATAGTTTCTGGGATCTTCCTCTATTCCCTGGGCCTTGAGGGCTTGTATAACATCCTTGTACATCATCTCCATGGTCCTCCTCTGCCAGTCTAAGATAGCTTGCACTGATCCACTCTCTGGGAGACCTTCTGGCCACATTGGAACCACGACATAAACCCTGAACTTCTCTCCTTTCTCGATCTTGCTAACGATCTTGAGAGATAACTCTTTTGGGATTAGGTGCAGAGCATTGATGTCCTCTGGAGTGATACCATCGGCGGCCCAAGCAAAAGAACTCCCAAGGAAGTACTGGTTTTCGATGTAAATGAAATCTTTGGCACGCCTGATAGCGTGAATGTATGCATCTTGGATACTCCTATCAATGATATTATCTTTTCCACTTACAAGACCAGCTTCCGCAGCAGCTTCAGGTGACTCGGGAAACCCAGCAGCAGCTCCACCGTCAATGGATCTAAACAGCTGGACATTCCACACGTCGTGGTCCTCTTGGAACATGACAGGAGAAGGGGTGATAATAATATCACCGAGTTCTCTTAACTTAACAAGAATGTCTTTACCACCCTGCTTACTCCACCGCTGTTCGAAATTGTACAAGACATCCCAAGCAATGGGACCTTCAAGACGAGAGTGGATGTCATGCCAAGGCTCCCTTGGACCACCTTTGGTAATACCAGCACCGGGGAAGTTAGGCTGATGGAAGTCATCATGATGGACTGTGTCCAATGTCCTGAACAAGGAGTGAAACGGAGTGTCATATCTTCCATCACAAAGGTCAAGACCACCAACAAAACTCACGATTCTCCTCATTTCTGATCCTTCTTGGCTTGGCATCTCGCTGTCAACAACTACAATTTTCTGGTGATGAGTGAACATAGCGGAGACCTGCAAGTTTTGGACTATGCTACCACCATCATCGGGGTTACGAGGGCACAAAACACAATTAACCTCGCTTCCCCTGAAATAATTTTCGGTTTCTTCGTCATGAGTAGCCATGAGCCCATCTTTTTTCAGCACATCAACAGAGGTTCTGTCATCCCAGACAAGCATAAGAACCCTTACACCTTCACTAGCTTTCTTCTTGAGTAGCTCGCCAACACTCACATCTCCTCCTGACTTTGGCCTCCTCGAATCCCTCACCAAAGAAATCTCAGTATACACAGACCAACCAGTGATGTAAATCATGTGTTTTGCATTGCTTATGGCATCGAAAATATCCTCCCAACATCTTTGAGGCTCATAGTTCTTCCCTCCAGCGAGAGGAATGCTCGGTACAAAGTTGTCTGGAATATGAGCATCTTGGTACAGAGAGACTTTGCATCCTTGTCTCTGCGAGAAGAACGTGTACGGGACTCCAGGGAACTTAGCACTTTTGATACCCTTGTTCCAGTTACGATCTTCCTCGACATGAAAGTATTGTAGTTTCACATGAATCTTTGATCCTCCTTGAATAGGGTTCTTGTCATTGTCCAAGATCTCAACCCACCGATCAACTTCCTCGCCGTTGATGACTTCATCAACAGGAATGTATGCTCTTCCGATAAGCGTGGCTCCGATGGGGTTATCGTCTTTAACAGTGAAGATGATATCAGAAGCCAAATGGCCACAGTAGATATGAAACGACTCGTACCATTTCGGGTTCTTAGGCTCGTTTTTGATCTTCCTTGTTCTACCAACTCTAGCTTTCTGAAGATCAATCGTAGCGTATAGCTGCGTTTCTCCTTTGCCAACACCAATAGTCTCTTCAACATTTGCTAGAATCTGAATGGTTTTTTCAAAAACAGAAAACAAACAGATCAAAAATGGTCTCTTGAATCACTAACTGTAAAGAGAAACCAAAGCTATGTATCTATACCTTTCCTAGGAAGCCTGACCTGATTCCACCACCTTGGAGAGCATCAACTTCATAGATTGTAGCGTGTAAAGTACCGTGCAACAGATGCTGCGCCATTTTTATTCACCTGTAACAATACACATAGAATCAGTATAAGCCTTGATTTTTCCAACAACAAAAAGACAAAGAAGAGAGAGATCCATGAACAGTACATACCAAACTTCAAGATCTGTGATAGAAAAAAAGTCAACAAAACTAAATCCAACGAACGAAAGAAGACTAGCTTAGTGAAATCAACAGTGTTCGATCTAGATTAGATCGGATCAAAGAAACATCATTAAGATCGCAAAATCACAACATTAAATTCAACAAACTGACAAAGATTAACCAGACATCATATGAGTTCCACTTATGTCCGAACAAAACAAACAAACTAAGATCGAATCCGAAAAACAAGCGTATGAATCATATAAGAAGAAGAAGAAGAAGAAGAAGAAGAAGATAAAGGGATCTAGAGAATTACTAACTGCGAGCTTAGAGAAACTGAATCGGTGTTCAGAGGAAGAAGAAGGAAGAAGAACTCGTGATTGAAGAAGCTCCTCTTTATGAGCTACAAACTTTGTGTATACTATTAAATTAATTAATTAAACCGCGTCGGTCTTTAATTTTCTGAATTAACAAAATCCACCGTACGAAGAATAATGATTTTGGTATTAGCCCTTAAGTTTTATATGTTCACATTAGACCCACAACTAGTAGCCTAAATTATCACGAGATTCCTTTCAATTTTGAGGTTATAAGTTACAAACAAGTGTCAAAGTAACCTACTGTTAGGAATTCTTGGATATCTATCATATATTTTAGGATAATATTTTAAATTTATAAAATAAAGGTTCAAAAATGAAAAAAAGATAAGAGTTAGCGGTTATTACAAAATTCTAAAAAAGTTTCCGAAAGAAATATTCAAAGGTGTAATATATCCCTGACTTGTGGGGTTAAAATATAAATATCTAAATCGTGCTCCAAACGTTCTTAATCCAAATCTGGTACCAAAGATGAATCCTGACCGTCCATCAAGATTTTTTTGAGGTTACAAACGTGTTCACACTAAACTACTTGTAATAATTTTAGATGTTCATCATTGGATCTCTCGTTATCAAAAGCTAAGACTATATTGTATAAAATATTATCTCACACACACACACAGAAGGGGATCATACAAACTATTTCTAATCATCTTAACAAATTATAAAAACTTATAAATCTTCAAGAAAAAATGGGTAAATAGTTATATGAACTTTCTCACAAAACACAATTACATTAGTTAGTAATGATTCATAATAATGTTTCAATCTTAGACGAGGACGTGTAGGGCCACTCGCTGCCGACAATGGCCATGACTTTTTATTTATTTATGGAGATATTAAATAAACCAATCAAATAATAGTCTTATCATATAAACTTATAAAGTGAGATTGATGGAATGTGTCTTAACGTGAGAGGTGGTGTCTCCATAGGCTAATTACTGTTTAAGCCTTCTCATAGATATGTTTTGTCATCGGCGGAATTGTCGGAACAAACCTTATGTTCTGCCACAACATTCAGTTCAAACAAATACAATACCGCTCATTTTAGAGGTTAACTTTTTGTCACATTATCCATCACACAATGCATAATCAGAGTTCTTCAATGTTAAACAAAAGTAAAGAAAGCATCATAGACAAGTAAGTAGTATATTTTTTTAATGGACTAATCATATTCATGACAAAAAAAAAACCAATTAGGCCATGGTTTCTTCTCAATTCTCATGCAGGTTGGTTGATTTTCACTAAACTCGGAACATAAAGTCATAAAGAGCAGGGAAACCTTCTTTGCCTGTCGTAATTTTCCCAAGATCAACTTCCTTTGTAGTATCCATTTTTCTCCAAACGATGTAAGCTACGTTACGAGAAGGCTTATATACATTTCTATATGCTTCATAAAAAAAAAACCACAACTTTCTCCTCCTCCTCGTCCACGAGGAAACTCACACCGTTACAAAACCATTTCTTAAATTGAAGAAGAATCGATGATTAAAGAGAAATTTCTTAGAATATCATCAAAATAATATGATTAGTCCATTATAAAAAACTTTGTAAAAGTATTTTTAAACAAAAATACTATTAAAATATTTTTTATAACAAAAATATCATCAAAAGTAGTAGTTTACAAAAATACCACAAATACAAAAAACGAGTTTTAAAACTTTTAGATTTTAAATTTTCATTTGGGTTTTTTATATAGTGTTTAGGGTATAATTTTGAAGGGTTAGAATATAGTTTTTTGAAGGTTTTTGGTGTAATTTCGAAAATTTAAGATTTGTGTTATTTATGACAAAAAAAAATTTTTAATGGTATTTATAAAACTTTTGAAAATCTGTGTTAATTCTATTAAAAAAACTTTTTTTTATTGCCTTGATTAAATTTCCCTTTAGTATTTAAACCGGTTTGACTGGTAGAGTTAAACCGATATTTAAACCAATCTCCAAAGAAAAATAACGCTTGTGGAAAAATCAGCTCCTTTCTTCGTCTTCGTCTTCTTTTTCTTCTTCGTCTTCTCCACTGAAACAATGATGGGATGGATCGGAGAAACAGTAGATTCAATCAAATCTATAAAGACACGTCATCTTCTCACACAGGCCATAACTCTCGGTTCGTCTCCCGGATTTCACTGATTTTAGCCTCTCTATATTTGAATTCGAACGAAAATCGTGCTTAGTGTTTATATTGCGTGGGGGTTTAGGTATGATCGTGACTTCTGCTTTGATAATGTGGAAGGCTTTGATGTGTGTGACTGGTACTGAATCACCTGTTGTTGTTGTTCTCTCTGGAAGCATGGAGCCTGGCTTTCAAAGAGTAAAAGCAATTTAGCTAAGCTTATGTGGTTTCTTTCTCATGTTTTGATGCTAATGGTATGTGACAGGGGGATATATTGTTCTTACACATGACTGATAAGCCTATTCGTGTAGGAGAGATTGTTGTTTTCAATGTTGATGTAAGCAAAGTTCCCATTTGTTTATATGTGTGTGTATGTGTTTGTGTGTATGTGTGTGTGTCTGCTTATGTTTTCGTAATTGGTTTTGCTTTAATGCTTCTTCTTTCAGGGTGAGGATATTCCCATTGTTCATCGAGCTATCAAAGTAATGTTATCTCTTACACTTTCTCTATATCATTTGTGGATATTGGTCAATGGATTGTTCAGGACATCTAATGTATTGTATAACATCATAGGTTCATGAGAGGGGAGATACCGGAGAAGTCGAAGTTCTAACTAAAGGTGCTACTTCTGCTTGTTTTCTGAATCTTTATAGTGAAACATTAAGTGCTCATGGGTTTTTACTTGACCACACCTTTGTATGCATATTTCACAGGTGATAACAATGAAGTGGATGACATAGGTCTCTATGCCGAAGGGCAGTTTTGGCTTCATCGAGACCATATTATGGGCAGAGCTGTTGGGTAAACACTCTGTTTCAAAAACCTTTCGTGCTCGACATACTACGATAAGATCAATAGTCGTAAATGGTAGCCTCTTTTTGTGTGTTTTCAGGTTCTTGCCTTATGTTGGATGGGTGACTATTATCATGACAGAAAAGCCTATAATCAAGGTACAATCTTCTAACTATGTCTACAATTTGTGACTATTATACACACTAAAAGGTCTGTTTTTTTATCTTGTCTTCTTTCAGTATATACTCATTGGTGTGTTGGGTTTGCTCGTTATAACATCCAAAGACTAAAAGATTTCATAAAAGAGAGCTTCTCGTTGGTGTGGAAGTAACTTGTGTCTTCTGCAACCTGAAAGTTCATCATACTTTTAGTTGACTTCAAAGATTAAAGTGTAGAATCATATAAGCCAAAATTTTACAATTGTAGACAGTTTTTTGTTTTACAATTCAGCAACCATTTGTGTACTTTGATAGCTTTTATTCGTGCCATTGTTGAATTCTTGGATTGAGACACTAAAGATAAAACACAATCGTGATTTCCAGGAAATAAATTAACCTTTTTATGAATCTGTAGTGTTACGTCTCATTCTGTAAAATCTTATAAATAGAAGAATCAACACAAGTCTTGAAAGACTTAGTGTTGTGTTCTAAACATACTAATCTTTCTTTCTATTCAAGGCTTCTCAGCAAAATACAGTTTATCCTCCAGAGGAGAAGCATTCTTTACCGCGCAATCGTCTTATTTGTTGTCCCTGTAATGAGAAAAAACGCAAGAAGAAGAAGAAAGACTGCAAGCAAAAGCCTATAAACAACAAAGAAACATCGAGACATAAATCAAAGCGCGACTTGCTTACCTTTTGACAAAAGAATCATCCTCAGTGTTTATCACAATCCTTTCACCTGCCTCAAGATAAGATGGTACCTGAGGGACTCTCAAAGAAGAGCCAAGAGTTATACAGTTGTCTTCAAACTAGTTTCTGACTGTATGAAGATTGAAGATAAAAAAGACTATTAATCGCTGCAACTTCAAAAGAAGAGAATCAAGAATTTACCTGGATAGTGGAACCATTATCCAAGAGAGCTCTCTTGTACCTGCAACTTATAGATGACTAATTCATCATGTTCTAGACGCATATGCCACAAAAGCGAAAAAGCGTTCATGATCTTACCTGGGAGCTGATGTTAAGCCTTTCATAGGAAGCTGTGTTTCTTCTATTGTGCATGTCACATGCTTAGGGAGAGACGCAGACAAAGCTCTTCCATCATACAGCTGCAACTGAACTCTCATTTCCTCTGGTCAACACACAATAGATTTCAAGAGGAAGAAGAAAGGATAAACAATAAACAGGTACATAAACAGATGTAGACCATGCAATCACCAATAGATTTAAAATCATAGCTAGCAATGCTAATCGTCGTGCTACTTACCTTTTAAATAGACACCAGCTTTGCCGAATATGTCCAATGGCACTTCAACTTGCTCAAATGTATCTGGCCTGTTGGATTATACATAAACTACTTTACCGAAAAATGTATAAACTCTAAGAAACAGGTAAGGAGATCATGCAAATAAACGGACTCACTCAATCAGAAATACAGTATCTCCCTCTGTATATAAACACGTGAAAGATTTCTCCTGAACAAAAACCTCTGCAGTAAACCGATGAAATGTAACTTTTGATATAGTTAAGCTATGTTTTTGAATGTTACGGGAATAATCAAGAAACGTTACTTTCAACAGACTCCTCAGTTCCGAATCTCAAGTTAAGTTTATTCCCGTTGTCAACATCGCGAAGCTCTACCTGTTTCCCACATAGAAGAGAGGTGCAACTATTAAGGCTAAGAAACAAAAGAATCAACAAAAAAAGACAAGGTAAGAAAGAACATTATAGAGTAAATTTATATGCATACCTGCATGGAGGCTCCTCCTCTACCTTGTTGTTTATGCTCTGCCTCTACAACCTATACACCATAGAAACATAATTCACGTTTCTTATTCCAAAAGAACCAAAAGACTAAAGATATAATCATCATATAAAACAATGCTCATATATGACTAACCCGAAAAGTACGTCCTGAGATTCCACATTCCATCAAATAGACGTAAGGTCATAACATATCCATAAACTATGGGACACATAATTTAAAAGAACAAAACCACAAAAAAAACACAAACCTGTTCTTTCAATAACATTCCCTGGCCTTAGCTGAAAAATCCCACACACAATAAGTAAGAAGAGTAAGAAAGTGAACAATAACAAACCAAAATATCGAAAGAAAAAAAATCAATAGGAGACGGTTAAAAAAACTTCACCTGAATGGCGTTAACCTTAACACCACGGCGTTGAACGGCGGACCAAAGCGAATTAAGCGGCGAAGCGGCGTGGGAAGCTGGCTCGAGTGCGATCCCGTGATGAACATTCGATAGCAAATAACCTCGCAATGAACACAGCGATCTAATCGCTATCCCTCGCATATCCGTGTGTAATCTATAGAGGAAAATTCGACAAAATACACAAACTTTTTCATTTACATAATTGCTACAGACCATATCCCCGAACAAAAAGGTCAAAACTTGTCGGCGACGAAGTAATTAGAAGCAAAAAAATCAGCATGTTCTGATGATAAGTATCAAAGAATCGAATCTAATCTCACGAAGAAGCTTTGTTTTATACAGCAAGAGGAAAAGGAATAATACATAACCTCAGGCTCGAGTAGTGAGATTTAGAGCTCGACGAACGGCGAAGATGGAATTGGGTTAAGACAAAAGACAAGAAGTCAAGTGATGTAATTGCAGATAGTTATGCGACGGTGAAAAGAGAGAAACGGCGGTGGAACTGTTAACCGGATTAAACCAACTCTCTGTCTTATTAGCTATTGGGCCCAAATAAATAGTGGGATTATAAAAAAGGGAATATTAGATTTTTTTAATATGAAGAGAAAAACAGAGTATGAAAGAACTTTCAGACAAATAAAAAGATGAACAGAACACAGAGAATATGAATTAAGTTTATTTGTTGTTCTAAAAGCATACACAAAAGTAAAATGTTGTAACACAAAACCAGCTCGGATATGGTTTTTTACTGAAGCTTCTTGATCCCGGGGAAGGAAGGTAAGATCGATATGAGAGCATCGTTATATCCTACCGGCTCTGTTTTTTTCAAACAAAGAAAACAAGATCATCACACAAGAAAGTACTTAGAAAAAGCAAAGGAAATATTAAAGTAGAAGAAGGAAAGGCTTGCCTCCATCTTCTCTGAGTATCTTCACAACCTCGCCGGTAACATCAGACTGGGAAATTGATAAAGAAACAGAGAAGCAATGTTAACAGAAGAGAGAGAGATCATTATAATATCAGAAATTCAAATGGGGAGGGGTGTTATATAATAACCTCAATCGGGAATTGGCCACCGAGTTGTTCAATGTAGCACAGAACTTGACCTTCTTTCACTTGATCTTTCTGTAAAAGCAAAACAAAAGCATAGTTGAGACTAGTGAGCTAAACACTCTCTTCTTCTCAAAAAGATTGTTCTTCTCACCTCTTTACACGACGAAGGAGTGCGTTTACCCTTTATGGTTTTGGATCTCCGGAAGAACCCTACCTGCACAATCAACACACCATTCAAATAAGTACAAATTTATGGTTTAACTTCACCTCTCTTCCCAACAGAGTAAATGACATTTAGTTTTAAGTTGTGTGGACACTTACTTTTGGAGACTGAAGAATCAATAAACCCTGATCAGCAGTTGAAGATGCAGGTTTTGTGATGGCCAACGACGTGGAGGAAGCTGATCCGTTCGACTCAAGGTTCTCAGCAGTCGTGCTAGCAGCAACCACAGCAGGAATCGGATGAGGTTGTGGAGGAGTTTTGTCAGCTAAATCCCTTGCTACGTATAAGCGGAAACCACCTAGCTATAGAATATATGCAAATGAAATACGTAGATATATATTAGACAATGATCATGTTAGAGAACTTCTACGAGATTACAAATCAAAAGAGCAATAACATATCTACAACTCAGTTGAGTAAGGATTTACTTTTAGTTCAAACTCTGCAATTGATGATGAATCACATATCTCAGTGATGAGAGCTTCCACCTAGAAGATAACAAAAAAGGAAATCAAACCAAATGCATCAATTAAAAGTGAGACTAAAATGTTTTTGAAGTGTCTGCATCAAGTAAATTCACATAAATCATGTTTAATTAGCTCGCCAAAACCAACCTCAAATGGCTTGGGAATAAGCTGAGCGTTCAATGGAGATGGCTTGGTCTCTTCAGAATCCTCTTCATCTACGATAGCTATGGATAAGTAGAAGGTACAATCATTTTTAGTCCACATTTGAAATCTCAAAAAGTATTCCTCAACATAGAAGAAAACACTGAAGATCATAAGATACCTTCTATTTCTGCAGCTGGGAGAGTAGACACTTGTACAGCTTTCACAGATCCAAAACTTGCCCTTAGACTCGGGTACTTAAACAGCCTTTGCTTAACCAACGACACTTGATTGCATGGTATCTGTAAGCTTCCACATCTTACTTTATAGAGGTCTGCTGCTAAAGTTTTAATCTTAGGAACTCCTAGGCTACCTGAAATAAACAACCAAGAAGAAACAAAACCATCACCAAATCATCGATGTGCGCTTCGTGACTTATACATAAGCAACTCTAAGTTGTCTAACACACTAAATCCATAAGGTTCCTAATAAAATTGAATCATAATGTCTTTTTTTGTGTGTCAAATATTGAATCAGAATGTCTATGTAGTGTCACTATGCAAATCTCATGGAGATAATGATATACGATACATTTGATTCAAATAAAGAGAATGCAGATTGAGAAATTATATCATATTAGATTAGATTTCTCATCTCAAAGCATCAAGGAACTAACTTGAATCTCATCACCACATAGACGAAACACTAAAGAGCTACAAATATTCAAACTTTAGATCTGTGATCGAAACCAAAATCAAACCTAATTGTTTCAAATTAATTCCCTTTCTGAAAACCCACAATTACCCATTAACCAGAAACTCGTAAGATTAATAAGACATAAACAAACAATACATGTGGAGAAACTTACAGGAAGCCATGGAGGGAGAGACAAGGATTCGAGAGAGACAAGGGAATGTAATGAAAGAGAATTGAGAATTATAAAGGCGATATATGAAAATAACGATACGAACGAGGAAGACGAACGGATCGAAATTTGAGATTAAAAGCTCGTCGTTGTTTGGTTGGGTTTCGCTCCTCCTTCGATACAAACAGAGTGAGTGGTGATGAATAGTCTTTGCAGAGAATCACGAAAGGTTTCAACTTTTTTTTTATTTGGTTTAGGCCTTTTAGCCCATTAATGTGACAACGTAGCCCATAACTATTAACTTGTGTGTGTTTCTTTTCTTTCTACAATTGTTTTTTTTTTTGAGAAATTCCTAAAATCCTACTAGTTTTTCCCATCATCGTTAAATTGTTGTTTTTTTACTAAAATACCATTTAAGTTCCCTATATAATTTTTATGGTATAGTATTGAGTGAAGTAGGGTTTAGTTTTGAGGGTTTGAGATTAATCTATTACGGTTTTTAAGTTAATTTTAAATTTAAATTTACGATATTTTTGTCAAAAAAAATTTTTTAATAATATTTTTAAAAAATACAATGTTATTTTTTTCTAAAAGACTTTTTTCATGTTATTATTGGGAATTGCTCATTTTTACATTTTAGTGATCATTTTCGTGTATATAAAAAAATAGATAATAAACACACAAGATAAATCCAAAAAAGAAAATCCATATATTAATTTTCAAATTTCAACCAATTTTTTTAGTTTACACATAGCTTAGAGGTTCTTGCATACATTTTGGCCATAACCCATAAGTATTTTATAGTGTAGCTAGCCTATAGTCTATTATGATCAGAGGCGGAGGTAATGTAGAGGCATGTGAGTCAAGTGACCCTGATGAATTTTTGAAATGCAGCAAATGTTTTTATTAGACATATTATATTGACCCTGGTTCTAAATATATATTGACCATTGTGAAATTTTATCTCAAATACAAACAAAGAAATTTAATAAACTACTACCCGCACGGGAGTAATATTTACAAAATATACCTTTGATATAATTTTAAATTACTTTTTTTTGTGCATGATGAATAATATTTTTTGATCATATATATATATATATGTTCTAATATTAAAAATAATTTTTTTATATATCATAAATTATGTATGATATATTTTGATTTGTCGCAAAATTATACAGAACGTCACGCAAAGGTATTTAAAAGTATTAAAAATTTAATTTTTTAAAGATTTTCGGATGCTTAAAAGAGGTATTTTGTAAAAAAAAATCTTGTCGTGTTATTATATTCTCAAATGAAATACTGATAAATAATTTTATAATTATATGTGATCCGATGTTTTTAGTAAATTTTATGTATATTTATTTTTGAAAAAAATTTGACACCTGTGACTAACTATCCTGGCTCCGCCAATGATTATGATTTATGATAAACGTTGAAAAGGCTGGAGAAGACAAAAGTAGCAACTCATGCTATAAAGCGATGAAACTGAGAAGAGGATCTACTTTTAAGAACGACATGCAGCGTACAATGATTAGAATAATTCAAAACCTTTAAAAAAGAAAATTACGAATTAAGTAAAACAAAAAAAGGGAAAACAATAAAAAAAAAACGGATAATACATCCAAAATGCATAATATAATATCTAAAGTTAACAATAGTATCTCGAAATATTGCAACATCTAACAAAATTATCGTCTTCAATATTCCTCTCTTGCCCCTCTCTCCTTTTATCCATTGATCGAAATGGTTCCTGTAGAAACAAATAAATGTGCAACATTTCAAATATATGTAATATATTGTTATAGTATAACTAATTTGTTTTTCTTATAAGTAGTGATAGAAATTTATAAATATAATTAATCTACCTGAGAAATTTGGAAATTAAAAAGGCATCCTTAATTCCCTTGGTGCATTGCATCTAAAACATTCCATCCTGCTTGCAAAGTTATGCTCATTGCAACCAATCCTGTAATTCCACAATACACATAATCTATCTAAATAAAAAGTTTAATTGTACATATAAACTATATAGTATATTCATAACTATAGACTTAATTATATCTATACTATTTTATATACCTAGTGCAAATCCAGTCACCAGATTTCCAACTAGACCGGCTAGTATTACCGGAGACTCTAGACCGCATTATATCGGAGTCAAACATGGCCGTGCCGCCGCCACCACTACTACTGGTGAATTCATCTTTATACGTGCCACATTTAAAGCAAGTGGACCGGCTAGCAAAGTTATGTGTCCCACAGTTTCCAACGGTACAGTACCAATCACCAGGACGAACGTCAGAGCCGGTGGTGAATCCAAAGTCAGACATTGTTCTGCCGCCAAAACCGTTAAAGTCTAAGCTGCTGACTCCACCTGCGGCGGCTGCTGAACGAAAGTTGCCGCATCGCTGGCACGTGTCACGGCGTTGGAAGTTGAGGTGGTTGCATGATCTACAATTCCAATCTCCTGGTCTGTTCATCTTTTGTATTTTTCTGTAACCATGCATATAATTTTGAAAATTTATGTTAAGATAATTTTATAGAATTTATCTCATTTTTTCTATATAAAAAAATGTAAAAACAAAAAGAGCATCAAGTACCATGCAACTATATAACGAAAATGAATTTCTTGTGTATTAGTCTATTAGATAAGAAAATACTGTACTATTGTTTTCGTTAAAAGATAGGAGGAAAAAAACAAGTGTGGCTACGAAAATTATATTCTTGTTTAAAAAAATATATAGTGGGAGTTTATAAGCTTGTTTTAGTTTTTAATATTAAGTAGCTTGTTACACGTACTCTTAATTCATGTATAGCTTATTATTTGATGATTATATCTAATATAGCATTTGATCAAATAAATACAAGATAATAAAATAACTTACAAGAGACTGACCTTAATTTTTGAACTTGGAAAATGATGAGATTATTTGTTTAGTGAAAGAAAACAAGACACGAAGCTTTGAAAGAGTGATGCAAAAGTGTGTGCTTTATATAGAACACACAAGAACAAATGTTGTCTAGTAAGTACCCTTTTTTTTGTTAAACCAGAAGGTTCTGGGCCGAAGCCAATAATTCTCCTAACCTCGCGACCAGCCTATGATAATACCAATTAATGGCATAAATCATCGTTCTCAACACGGTTCGAACTCAGGAGTACAACATCACCAACGACTGCGCTTAACCGACTGAGTCAACCCGTCGTTTGGAAAACTTTCTTTTTAAAACTAATATATTTAATAATTATTGTGTTTTCGTTTTTCTTCACCTCAGTTTGTAAACTTTCGCAAATCAAAAAAGAGCAAAAAAAAAGAGAATAGATAAATAAATTTACGTTGAAAATTACGGATAGGATTTCGAAGGCAATTTTTGTTAATAGTACGTAGAGGTAGTTTTTTGGCCATTTAGATTGATGCATGCACATGGAACTAGATCTCTTTTTCAAACAATTATAATTTACTATTTATATATACCCTAATTAAATCTATAATCAAAACAGTTTTCGTTTATGCAAAGCTATATATATACTGATTTCTAGTCGACATGATTAGTTTTTGCCACTTCTTGCCTTTCTTTTTTATTGCCTCTTGATCAAATTCATTTTTCATAAGAAAGTTATAGACTTAATTTTTAGTTTTGATATAATAATCACAAAATGAAAGTACTTTAGTAAGAATCTTGGGGTCAAAGCATAATGTAATTAAGAGTGATCACAAGAAGCCAACAAAAACATTAATTAGGAGCCCACACTCAATAAAAGAAAGAGATTTTGTTAACCTCTTCCTCTACACAAAAGTTGTTTGACTCATACCTTTTTGGACTCTCTGTCTATATATACGTCTAATGTGCCACTCATAATTATAAATTGTTATAAACTTATGATTATATGCTTCAATAAGGAACTAATTATTTAGTTACCAATGAACAATAATAGGTATTTAATTCAAGTAGCTACTAAATGGCCTATCTTCATAGAACCGTACGTACGTGTGAGTGGTATGTTAATAGGTATCAAACTCTAGCTAGGAACTCGATCGGTTAGAGAAAATTCAAACAAAAAAAGTTGTAAATGAATTTGGATAAAGGTGTACACATAACTATAAAGAGATGCTATCGAATAGAGAGAATCGATTCGGTATCTTGTAATAAGTTTAGCTTTTGGTTGGTATAGAAAAGGGTGTCTTAATCTCTCAATTATAATATGTTAAGTCTCTTTCATTTTTACTTTAAGGAGGCAACAAATCGACGTCCAAGACACGGCTACAAAATCTATATTGCTTGAATTCTGAATATTGAATATTCGCAATTTTTGTTCTTACATAGAAATAGTATTAAGTGTGATGGATTTTCTCTAATTGTTTTCATTTAGTTTGTATGCTTTGGATCACGTTAATTAATATGACTAAAATAGAGTATATTTTAAAAAATAGTTTTACATCTTTTATATAATATATATATATATATATATTTCATACAATTAAGTTCAAAATAGTATTAACAACCAAAATGAAAACCATACAAATATAAATTTTGGGTAAGTAAAAAACATAAAAAGAGGGAAAAAGAAAAGATAAAGAGAAAAACAAAAGGGATTAGAGGCAAAATAGAGAATTTCAATAAAGATAAATTTGGGGGGTGATTGTGACGGAATAATTCTTCGATGTTTTCGTCTTGACCATCTTTTCCTTTATTTATCACTTTAATTTTCCTTTAATTTATTCAGTTGTTTAATTTAGGGAGAATCACAAAACTACGCCATTTGAATTACATTTCACAAAACTACACCATTTCCAAAATATTTCACAAAACTACACTTAAACACTCAAAATTAAATCCAAATAAACCTTACCCAAACAATTCTACCCCCTTAATACTATACCCTAAACACTAATTAACGAACCCAAATGAAATTTTTTTAATTTTGATAATTTTTTAAAGGTTAAATCAAGCTTTTAAAATTTTGAAAGGGTGTAAATTTGTGAAAATATTAAATTAGGAGTAGTTTTGTGATGAAGGGGTTAAAAGGGTGTAGATTTGTGAATTACTCTTTAATTTATCCTATTATATTCTTTTAAAAATAACTAAAAACTGAAGAAAATTATACGTATATTCTTTAATAATTGAAGCGAGGGGAAATTGCTATTGCTAATTAACATCTGGAGTCCATTTTCTTGGAGAAGAGTAAAGTGGACAACAACACAAAAAAGGAAACTGAACTGATTCGATTCTCTTTGGGACTCCCATCCATGCATTTAAAAAAAATATATATATATACAAAATGAATTACGACAACGAATAATCCATAATATATAACATAACACCTATGGTTTAAATGCTCAAAAAACCTAAATATAAAATATTTGATAGTTGCATCAGATTATAATAATTTGATATAAACGTACGTGGCGAGTATTTCATTGGCTAGCACATACCTAACCAGTCTAACTCAAGTGATTCATACGTAGTTCACGGACTAATTAACCTCGAAATTGCTAAGTTCTTTATTTAATTAAATTTGATTTGGTACATTAATTGTTTGACACCGTCACAAATCATGTAACGACCGATGCATGAACAAAATTAATACTATTACACTTTTGCGTGGCGTTAAAAAAAATAAAAAAGTAACATGCGGTAACGACACTTTTAGACGTTGCCACGTAAACAAGTATCTTCAAATTAACCATGACGTGTCGCAACCACAGAGGATAACACGTACAAGACCGAGGAAAGTCGCATACTTAAATAGACAACACTCGCAAACACACAACACCCCATACTCCTTAATTTAATCATGTTTTAATCTCAACGCACCACGCAACCTATACACGTGTCTTTATAGCTACACACGTGTCCTGTTCTCTAACCGACCAAGACACACTACAAATACTCGATAAGTTCGCGAGACAATACACACAACAATCAAACACTTAACCTTTCATATTTTACGAATTTTCAAGAAACAAAAATGGCGTCTAACCAACAAAGCTACAAAGCTGGTGAAACCAGAGGCAAGACTCAGGTAATTAAATATCTATTTTATTATTATTATATCAACAATTTATGTCATTATATTTTCAATTTCTAAGATGATTTTGTTTTGTGTTTATAATAGGAAAAGACAGGACAAGCTATGGGAACGGTAAGGGACAAGGCTGAAGAAGGCAAGGACAAAACTTCCCAAGCGGCCCAAACGGCCCAACAAAAAGCCCATGAGACGGCCCAGTCAACAAAAGACAAGACATCTCAAGCTACCCAAACGACACAGCAAAAGGCCCATGAAACAGCCCAATCAACAAAAGACAAGACATCTCAAGCTGCACAAACGGCCCAAGACAAGGCCCGTGAGTCTAAAGACAAGACAGGGAGCTACATGTCGGAGACAGGGGAAACCATAAAGAACAAGGCCCAAGAAGCTGCTCAGTACACTAAAGAAACAGCTGAATCCGGTAGAGACAAAACCGGTGGGTTATTGAACCAGACCGGTGAGCAAGTGAAGCAGATGGCTATGGGTGCAGCTGATGCAGTGAAACATACTTTTGGAATGGCTACAGAGGAAGAAAACAAACCAGGAACCGGTACACGAACCACTGATCCGAGTCACCAGACTTATGAGAGGAAGTGATAGAACAACTATGAACGTGTCTTTGTGTTTTTTGTTTGGTCTTTTGAGCTTATGTGTGTGTCTTTGTGCTTTTGTAATTTCCCCTTTGTTGTTTGTGATACCTTTGGTGTGTGTTGCAATTTTCTGTAACGTCCATTGTGTATTTTTGTTATAATAATAATAAAAAACAGTGATTAGTATCTTAACCGGACAAAATATTATTAAACCGAAATCTAAAACCAATAAAGTAAAACGAATAATGTGATTTGACCTCGAAACGGCACCGTATAAAAACATAGGGTTATGAGGTAGGACACGAAGTCGTATTTGGATCGGTCACATGCCGGAGAAAAACAGACGACGCAACTAATCGAATTTCTCCGTTCAGATCCGCCTTTGAGATGGCGACTGCTTTGCCGAGCAAGCTTCTGAAAGGAATCAATAGCCTCCGTTCAAGCAAAGGATTGGTTAAATATTCTCTTGAAACTCTTTGTTCGATGATCTTTAATTATATATTTATCTTATGTTTCTCAATCAATTTTTTCAGGCATATGCATCAATCTACCATAATGTGTCGATGAGACACTTATCTACAGTGCCTGGAGATTCAGACACGCATGATGATTTCAAGCCAACGACCAAAGCCCCTTCTAATTCTACGGACTCACTCAAGGACATCGTCGAGAATGTAATTAGAACTCCTGATTTTTTAGATTTTTTTAATTTATGTATTTTTGTTGATAATGGTGTTTTCTTAAAAGGGTTTTTTGGACTGTGTGTAGGATGTGAAGGAGAATCCTGTAATGATATACATGAAAGGTGTACCTGAGTATCCTCAATGTGGGTTTAGTTCCTTAGCCGTAAGAGTTTTGCAACAGTACAGTAAGTTTTGTTTCACCTACTAGATTAGATATTAAAAGATTGTCTCTTTGTACTAAAGCTAAATGTATCTTTATGTGTTTAGATGTTCCTATTGGTTCTAGAAACATTCTTGAAGATCAAGAGATCAAAAACGCTGTCAAATCATTCAGGTGAGATCATTGATTCATAGAGATATATAGCTGTGTGATTTTGTCTTGAATCTCATTCATGGAACATTCTTTTTGTACATAGCCATTGGCCTACGTTTCCACAGATATTCATTAAGGGAGAGTTCATTGGTGGTTCAGACATTATTCTTAACATGCACAAGGTTACTTACTACTACTTACTTTCACCCCCCTTTTTGGTCTTCTTCTATGTTTATTCCACTGTGTTGTTAGCTTATGATCCCAAGTCCATTTTACAAATTACAGGAAGGTGAATTGGAGGAGAAGCTTAAAGATGTATCGGTAAACCAAAAGTCACAACAAACTCCGAGAGATTGATCCAAAGCCCTGAAGTCATTTCTTATTGCTACTGGCCTACTATGTTTGTTTTTGTTTCTTTTTTATGTTCTGTAATAATGTCTTAGAATCTTTGGATTTGGTGTGGACAAAACTTAGTATATTAAGCACAAGGATCAATGTCACATATGCCACCTTTTCAAAAAAACTGATCACATATGCCACTATTCCCTAGTGGAATTTTTTTAGACAAGTGTAATGTTTGATTTGCCAAGTGTTACCTAAAAAAGATTCATAGGACTCAGGGAAAGAACGATTATTGTAGAAAAGAGATCTAATAATAGTATAATACTACTAATTTGGTTATCGTCAGAAATGCAAATACCAAAGCATATAATTGAATTGATGATGATTAAATGTTATTGCTTCTTGTTTAACGACGTGAAATGTTTATTGTTCATAATTATTTTATTTCATTAAGCAACAAAGATGTGACCAGGGTTCCAAATTAAGTAATGACGTGGCACTAATATATCCGTTAAATTAGAATACGGTTCCTTTATCTTACGCCGATTAATGCGCACATTAGTCAAACGCAACGCAGACTTGATTGAAATTGAAGGAGCGCATATTAGCCATTCCCTTAAACGAAGGCGCCAATTTAGCCGCCCAAAAACTTGTGTAGATTGTCTCAGACAAATTCATGCGACGATTCTCCGTCTGCTCTCCTCCAAGTTATCGTATCAAACCCGTAAAATTATCAGCCATGGCTTCCGGATCCGGTTCGCTGATTTGGTTCCGAAAAGGGCTCCGGATTCACGACAACCCGGCTCTTGAACACGCCTCAAAGGGATCCGATTTTCTCTACCCGGTTTTCGTTATCGACCCGCATTACATGGAGCCCGACCCGTCTGCTTTCTCTTCCGGTTCGTCTCGCGCTGGTGTTAACCGGATCCGGTTCTTGCTTGAGAGCCTCAAGGATCTCGATTCCAGCCTCAAGAAACTCGGTTCACGCCTGCTTGTTCTCAAAGGTGAACCTTGTGAAGTTATTGTTCGTTGCTTGCAAGAGGTAATGTAGTTATGTATTATAGATTAGGATAATTTTGAAAATTTGATTTCTACTTTAGGCTTATATAGATCTGATTCGTTTATTTCTGTGTATGTGGTTTCGTTGCAGTGGAATGTGAATAAGCTTTGCTTTGAGTATGATACAGATCCGTATTATCAAGCTCTTGATTTTAAAGTAAAGGTGAGAACTTGCTTCATTAGGACATTGCTTTACGAGGTTTTTGCTAAGTCTAAGTTATATTTGTCTGTACAGGATTATGCTTCTTGCAATGGAGTTGATATTTTCTCCCCAGTGAGCCATACTCTTTTCAACCCTTCATACATTATAGAGAAAGTAAGTCCTAATTCCATAGTTTTTATCGAATTATATTTTTGATTTTTTCGTCTATGGGATTTTTTATAGTTTTGATATCTGTGTGGTTTTTTCTTGCAAGTAAGAACGGTGGGCGGCCACCTTTGAGTTACCAGTCGTTTCTGAAGATTGCCGGGGAGCCGTCATGTGCTAAATCTGAACTTGTGATGTCTTATTCTTCGCTTCCTCCAGTCGGCGGTTTTGGAAATCTTGGCGTTTCAGAAGTACCAACTCTTATGGAGCTTGGCTACAGAGAGGATGAACAAGTTAAGAGATGATCTTGTTTCTTGAAATAGCTAAACATCCCCACAGAGAAACTTATGTTTGTGTAGATGTGTGTAGGGCGGCGAGTGGACTCCTTTTAAAGGTGGTGAATCGCAAGCCTTGGAACGGCTGAATAAGTCTATCAGTGATAAGGTATGGTCATAAACTTGAAATTTTCATTTTAGAAAAGATTGGTGCAAACTTACTAGATTTGTATCTTCTCTATCATAGTCAATACTAATAGGGCTAACTTTTTTTGTGCGTTTTATCTGTAGCGTAGGCATGGGTGGCAAACTTTGAGAAACCAAAGGGTGATCCATCTGCATTCTTGAAGCCTGCAACTACGGTTTTGTCACCTTATTTGAAAGTGAGTTGCATAACATAATTTATCCACTGAAGCCTTTCCCTTAGTTTAGCATAAATTGTTGTTTTATTTACTGACCTTGGAGAAGTTTGGATGCCTTTCTTCGAGGTACTTTTATCAATGCCTTCAAAGTATTTACAAGAATGTGAAAAAGCATACATCACCACCAGTTTCTCTCCTTGGACAGGTCAGTCAGTGACTAACAATGTCTTTTATTGCTCGAATTGCCGAAAGTTGATATCTCCTTTTATTTCTGTAGTTGCTGTGGCGGGAATTTTTCTATACCACTGCGTTTGGAACTCCGAATTTTGACAAAATGAAAGGAAACCGGATCTGCAAACAGGTAGCTCGATAACAACTACAGTATAGTTCTCTTTTATCTTTAGATATTTTCATGCTTTTTTGGACCAATCTTTTTGTTTCATATGTGTGACCTAGATTCCATGGAAAGAAGATCAAGATATGTTGGCTGCTTGGAGGGACGGTAAGACAGGATACCCTTGGATTGATGCCATCATGATTCAGGTTAGATTTCAGTCAAAATGAATACCTTTAGCTTTCATTTTATGCATCGTTCACGAATCATTCTTTCTCTAAAATTTTATAGCTTCGGAAATGGGGTTGGATGCACCATCTAGCACGTCATAGTGTAGCCTGTTTTCTAACTCGCGGTGATCTGGTAATGCTGCCTCTACTATTCTTGGCCCCGTCTCCCTGAGGCTAATTTCACTGATAAGCATAGTTTATGGTGTTTAGTTCATACATTGGGAACAAGGGCGTGATGTGTTCGAAAGACTTCTGATTGATTCAGACTGGGCAATCAATAATGGGAACTGGATGTGGTTGTCATGTTCATCGTTCTTTTACCAGGCACTGTCTCTTTTCCTTTCTATCCATTTCCTTGTAGTGTCCTTTGTCCGTCTAAACTTTCGTCTATACAATTCAGTAAATCGAACTAATGCATTACCATCCATTCACCATATGAATTGTTTTGTCTGCTTTATGCTCACATTTTTGTCCGGACTTGTTTCAGTACAACCGTATTTACTCTCCTATATCATTTGGAAAGAAGTATGATCCTGATGGGAAGTACATTAGGCATTTTCTCCCAGTATTAAAAGGTAATCGAAGTCAGTTTGATGCGAGTTTGTTTTGCCATTTATTCTTTCACTGACTAATAAGCTTTTCTGATATTAGATATGCCGAAGCAGTATATTTACGAGCCATGGACAGCGCCACTGAGCGTTCAAACTAAAGCGAACTGCATTGTCGGGAAAGACTACCCGAAACCAAGTTAGTAACCCAAACAATCCACCCATCTAGAAAGATATGAACATGAGTGTGTAGTAGCTAATACCTCACATGTTTGCTGGTGTTTCTTGTTCGCAGTGGTTTTGCACGATTCAGCGAGCAAGGAGTGCAAGAGGAAGATGGGTGAAACATATGCATTGAACAAGAAGATGGACGGTAAGGTGGGTGATGAAGATCTGAGTGATTTGAAGAGAAAGCTTGAGGAAGATGTTGAACATGAAGCGTCCAAGACTAGTAGGCATCAACGACCAAAACTCAAATAAAACATAAAAGTAGAGGTTAATGAAATGTGTATCATTTAATGTAAACATAGATATAGTGAGATCTCTAATAACATTTTTTATTAATCGTAGACTTATGTATTCCCTTGGGTCAAGTGATTAACGTTGCCCTTATTGAATTTGACCAATATACCCCTTAAGAAACCACACGCACTTATGTAAATATTTCCCTTGGCCAAGGATAAACCCATAAAACCAGTGATTAAACCCTAAAGAGGCTTTTCTCTACGCCGGAAAAAAAAAACAAATATCTTGAATCGTCTAAGTCTCTCTCTCACTGCATTTAACTTATCATCTGTTTATCTTTACTCCTTCTTGTTCTGATTCCACGGCTTGTAAAAGTTATTTGCTCACTGACTATTACCATTCTCGAATTTGTTTCTCAGGGTCTTGAGCTATGTATTCGATTTCGAAGATCCTGCGAAGGTAAATAGAAAACAAAAAAAGCTTCGCAGTTTTTAGATTCTGGGTTTTGTGAATATTCAATTTTGTAGAGCTCTTGTTGCGTTGTTCGTGTATAGTGTTTACCTTTTGGACTGAAAGGTTGTTGCTTTTCTCTTAATTGTGTCTTTAGAACTCGAAGATTCGACCTTTCGCCTACTTCGTTTGGTGCGGCTACTAAACTAGAAATCTCTTTAGGTGACAAAGAGAGTGTTTTTGGATCATCTGGATTGTTTTATAACAACAAATCACAAGGTTTAATCAGATTATATTCCGCAAGAGATGCGTTTTCGCGCTTCCTTGGCATCAACAACCTTTCTTCTTTAGCTGATGCTAAAGACAAAGGCGGCGATGAAGAAGATAAGGAAGAAGAGGTATCTGAACCAGCAGAAGATGTTTCCGTGTTCGATTCTGAGCTTGGCGTGTCTCTTGAAATCGAAAAGGAGCATTCAAGCGAAAGGAAAACGCAAAAGAAGAGAGTCCATTGTGAGTTGCTTGAATTCATCCTTGCTCGTAAATCAGTGAAACACGCTCTTGAATCTTGGGTCAAAGAAGGAAAAGATTTGACTCAAGCAGAGGTTTCTCTTGCTATTCACAATCTGCGTAACCACAAATCCTATTCTAAGTCTTTGCAGGTAAAGAATGTTTCTCATTTTCTCCCACTTTTGCCACATCACTTACTTAACCTGAAACGGTTATGCTTTTTTGGCTGTGTAGATATGGGAGTGGCTTCGAACTAACACGAAGTTTGAGTTCACAGAGGCAAACTATGCTTCTCACTTGGATTTGGTGGCTAAAGTAAATGGTTTACAGAAAGCCGAAGAATTTTTAATGTGTATCCCGGAATCTCGCAGAGGAGAAATCGTATACAGAACATTGCTTGCTAATTGCGTACTTAAGCACCATGTGAAAAAAGCTGAAGACCTTTTTAGCAAGATGAGAGAACTAAAGTTTCCGATAAGTGTGTTTGCTTGCAACCAGCTTCTTCTCCTCTACAGTAAGCACGATAAAGCGAAGATAGCTGATGTTTTGTTGCTAATGGAAAAAGAAAACGTAAAGCCAACTCGTGGCACCTATGTGTTTTTACTTAACAGTAAAGGTTTAACCGGGGACATAACCGGAATGGAGAGTGTCGTAAAGATGATGAAAGAAGAAGGTATTGAAATAGATCCAGAGATACAGGCTACTATGGCTAGGTTCTACATAAGAGCTGGGTTTAAAGAGCGAGCCGTAGAAGATATGAAGGAGATTGAAAGCAAAGGCTTGAAGGAAACTCCGTGGGTGTGCCGTTCGTTACTCCCTCTTTACGCAGAGATAGGAGACAGAGACAACGTGAGGAGGTTGTGTAAGTTTGTCGAAGAAACGTTGAGATATGATAATTGCATCTCTGCTATAAAAGCATGGGGAAAGCTGAAAGAAATCGAAGAAGCAGAGGCGGTGTTCGAAAAGCTCGTGAAGAAATACAAACTTGTCCCTATGCTTCCGTTTTTCGCCCTCATGGAGATATACACGGAGAACAAGATGCTAGAGAAAGGCAAAGATCTGGTCAAACGAGTGGCTAACGCAGGGATACAGATTGGTCCTTCGACATGGCACGCGCTTGTGAAGCTTCACGTCAAATCCGGAGAAGTCGGCAAAGCTGTGTCGATACTGGACAAAGCGACAAAAGCAGATAACAAGGTGATGAGACCTATGTTCACTACCTACATGGCGGTTCTAGAGGAATACGCGAGGAGAGGAGATGTTCATAACTCGGAGAAAGTGTTCTTGAAGATGAAAAGTGCTGGCTATGCGGCTCAGCTTACGCAGTACGACACCGTGTTATCGGCTTATCTGAACTCGAAAACTCCTGCTTATGGGATCAGTGAGAGGATGAAAGCGGATAATGTGTTCCCGAACAAGAGTCTTGCCGCGAAACTAGCTTCCGTTGATCCCTTTAAGAAGACTCCAGCGTCTGTTTTACTTGACGAAGATTGAACATAATCGACCTTTGATGTGTAAGGTAAGGTAAGAAGTAACAGAGGACTTGTTTTCTTTTAGATCAAGTTTCTGACTTTGAGTTTATGTAATTTTTCCTGTGATAGGCCAAGTGATTGTGGAATTGGATTTTTAAGGAAACACAATTTAATATGTTTGAAATTTTGTGTTTGGTTCAACAAACAATGTGTGCACACCAAAAAAAACAGAAGTAGGTGTTTGATAGTTTTCACGAGCTTGTAAAAATTTGGGCCAATAAGTTGTTTAATAGGCCCATGTAGCTGATGCGATTAGAATTTAAAATTGAACCGGACAGGCAATATGTGAAGGAGGAATTAACCGGACCGAAATTCAAACAATTAAAACCGTGTCGAGACATTTATTAAAAAAAAAGAAATGCGTTGAGCGTGGATCGAACACGCGACCTTCAGATCTTCAGTCTGACGCTCTCCCAACTGAGCTATCCCCGCATTGTTGTGATTTATTCATATTAATTTAATATAAATAAGGTTTATTTTCAAAGTATTGTTTGTTAATATTTCGATGGGCTGATGTGTGACCACACTCATGATGTGAATGTGAATATGCGAATGGTAACAAAAAAAAGCTATAGAGAGAGAATCTTATTTTTGGCATGTACGTATGGTTTGTGATAAGACAAAGAGCATGGTCATGAGATTTTTAAAAAACGGGACCATTTATTGTCGTTTAATCTAAAAAACCCACATGGGAGATGGATATTACAAATAGTCGAAAACAGAGAGATTATGATTCATTTGTCTTTTCCAATGTATTGTTTCTTTCTTTAGGTAAATACATACTATAAGCTTACCATGTTAGTTTTTATTACTGTCGAAAATTGCATTGAAGTGTAGTGATGTGTTATAAAATTGGTATATTTTTTTATGCAAAACAGTTATATCATAACTATATGTCTATACCGTAAGAAGTAAGAACTCCTCTGTTAAATTTAGCAATAAATCAATATCACAAGAAAACAATAACCATTAGTATTGAAGAATAGAACATGTCTATGCATTAATTATTATTCCTTTTGGCAAATCAAGAGGGTTTTGTCTTCATCTTTCTCTTATCTCTTCACTATCTTCCTTCACAACCTCTCAATCCTTTAACTCTAAAATCATGCGTATTATTATCATCTATGAATAAAACTTTTATCATATATATATCAATAACTATATATATTGAAATACTAATGTAAATTATATATATTGTAGTTTGAAACAATGTTCCAAATATATGCATATGTGCATGTTCATGTGATGTGTTAAAAACGAATATGTACCAAGTCTTTTACAAAAACTGATATTTTCAAGAAGGGTTTATTGTATAAATGGACCATTTTGTTAAAAGTAATTAAAAAAGTAGACCAACACACTATTTACAATTGCAAAATGGACTAGTGGGCCATAGTGTGTGAAATAGATATGTGTGTAATAGATATTGATTTGAATATGTAGACTATTTGATTAAAAGACGAAATTGCCCTTGCCGAAATGTGTGTAAGCGATATATACGTTTATTGGGCGATATGCAAATAATACAGGTTCATTAAATGGATGTCAGAGCATTAAATGCTAAAAGAGAAAAAAATCGGTTTGTATTGGGCTTTCATAGGTTTATTGGACTAATTTTTTATAAAAATGGTTTATTAGCTAATTGGTGTATATGTTTTTGTGTATTTCTTTTTTTCTTTTTTTTCTTTTTTTTCTTTTTTTCCTTTTTTACGTTTCTTCTTTCTTCTCTTTCTTTCTCTTTTTTCTCTCTTTTCTCATATCTTCTCTCTTCTTTCTTTTCTTTTATCTTGATTCAAACTCATGTTTTATTTTTTTCAAGTTTTCTTTCTCCTTATTCATGTTTCTTTCTCTTAATTGCATTTAATAACATTCATTTGCACAGTTTAGTGGACGGTGTACAATTGATGGATGCCAGATTCAACTCATTTGTACAGTGTACGTAATTCACTTGGACAACTCGGTTTGTACGGAAGATGATTTACGTCGAAGAGTCGTATGTCCAATGGATTATACGAATTGTTCCACTTGTGGATGTTTTTTAGCGGATAACATCCATTGTACAATGTAGTACCAGTGGATGTTTGTGTATGTGTGTATATGTTTATGTATGTGTGTATATGTTTTTTTGTGTATTTCTTTTTTTTTTCCTTTTTTCACGTTTCTTCTTTTTTTCTTTTTTTCTTTTTCTTCCTCTTTCTTTCTATTTTCTCTCATATCTTTTATCTTCTTTCTTTTCTTTTCTCTTGATTCAAACTTATGTTTTATTTTTTCAAGTTTTTTTCTCCTTATTCATGTTTTTTCTCTTAATTGCATTCAATAACATCCATTTGCACGCTTTACTTGGACGGTGTACAATTCTGTTGGATGTCGATTCAACTCATCCGTACAATGTACGTAACTCACTTGGACAACCTGGTTTGTACGGAAGATGATTTGCGTCGAAAAGTCGTATGTCCACTGGATTATACGAATTGTTCCACTTGTGGATGTTTTTTTTAGCGGATAACATCCATTGCAATCCACCAGTGGATGTTTCTCTAGTGAATATTTCTCTATAAGATAAAATTCGTGTAATCCAATGGACAATTTGATTATACTCTTGACTAAACAGTTCAATGGACAATTCGACTATGCATTTAAGGGTACACCTGATTGTACGTACAAATAAAATTCATCTGTACAATCTAGTGGATAATCTAACATCCATTGTACAATGGATGATATTTATTAGAGAAATATCCGCTAGAGAAATATCCGCTAGAGAAACATCCACTAGAAAGATAAAAAATGAGAGAGAAGAGAAAAGGAAGATAGATAACTAGAAAGAGAATCGGAGAAGGAGGAGAGAGATAAAAATATAGGAGAAAAAATTAGAGAGCAGGAGAAAAGAGAAGAGGAGAGAGAAACGAAAATAGAGAGAGAAGAGAGAGAGAAAAAGAGAAGAGAGAAAAAAAAGTGAGAAAGAAAAAAGAGAGAGAAAAAAAAAACAGAAAAAAAAGAGAGAAAAAAGAGAGATATAATAGAGAATGAGAGAGGAGAGAGAAGAAAAGGAGGAGAGAGATGGAAAAAAAGATAGAAGAAGAAAATGAGAAGAGATATAAAAAGATAAGAGATAAAATGAGAGAAGAGAAGAAAACCGAAGAGGAGAGGAGAGAGAAACGGAAATACAGAGAGAAGAGAGAGAGAAAGAGAAGAGAGAGAAAAAGAAGATCAAATAAAAAGTGGGATTTAATTTTTGAGTGACATCCAAATAAAATTAATTAGGAAAAAAATGGAAATGGCAAAACCGTTAATTATATAAACAATATACCTATAAATGTCATCTAAGGTACAAAAGCAAAACCAAAAATGTGGACCCTACGATCCATTCACCTAATTTGAAATAGTACTAGGTGTTCTTTTTAATTACTTTTAGAAAATGGTTCATATTGACAAATATCTATTTCAAGAAACCCAAAACTTTGTTCTTTCTTTTGTAATTTTGCGCCAAGTCATTTTATTATCCTCTTTTGATATTTATTAAATTCTTAAGCAAAGCAGAGCTTAAAAGATAATCGCTTTTAACTTTCTATATAAAAATAAAACAATCTCACAACGTTGTAAATTAAGTAAATAATAACGCAATGAAGAAATCACCTTCGCCGTCTAATCATCACCACCGTGAAAACTTCGCCGGAGACATGGAGTATTACTCTTGGTTCGACGACGCTTGTATCCAAGACATGAACTATTTCGTCAAAACCATTGTCGGAATCAAAGCCAAAGGAATCAGACCAGACTTAATCGGCTCCATCATCGCTCACTACGCTTCAAAGTGGCTTCCTGATCTCTCCGGCAACATCTCCGCCGCCGCAGAATCCAAATCCGCCACCGACCCACCGTCGCAAACGGAGAGCGTCACGGCTTCTGTGATGAAAAAACGGTTTTTCGTAGAAACGCTAATCGGAATCCTCCCGCCGGAGAAAGACTCTGTTCCTTGCAATTTCCTCCTCCGTCTCCTTCGCACGGCGGTAATGGTCGGAGCAAATACTAACTATATAACGGAGCTAGAGACGAGAGTGACGTGGCAGCTAGACCAAGCTTCTCTCAAGGAGCTAATGATACCTTCCTTTAGCCACACGTGTGGGACGTTGCTCGACGTTGAGCTCGTGACTCGTTTAGTCAATAAATTCGCAGGATTGGATTGTGAAGGTGTTAAAACCGGTGCTGCCCTTGTTAAAGTGGCTAAGCTCGTTGACTCTTACCTAGCCGAAGCAGCCGTTGACCGTGGTTTGACTTTACTTGAGTTTACTTCACTTATAGAATCTCTGCCTAGTCATGCTCGTACAACAGAGGATGGCTTGTACCGTGCCATTGATACATATCTCAAGGTTATATATAAAAAAGCTTAAAACTTTAATATTAAAAGATTCATTTTCCACCAATACAGTATTTAACTAGTGGTTTAAGTTGTGTATGTGGACGCGCGCTTGAGATCACAAGTGAATGAGTAATGAAACTTTTTTTGTGTGGTAATACTAAAAGTTTATATATTGTAGGCACATCCTCATGTGTCGAAGCAAGAAAGGAAAGAGCTTTGTAGGCTTATTGATAGTAGAAAGCTATCGCCTGAAGCGGCTCTACACGCGGCTCAGAACGATCGTTTACCGGTGAGAGCAATCACTCAAGTGTTGTTCACCGAGCAGACAAGGCTAAGCCGACACCTTGACTTGAGTGGCAGTTCACTAAGCAGCGCGATGAGGAGTCCAACAAACACTTCTGGCTCGCATTACTTTGATCAGCAAGGCTCTGCGGCGCGGTGTTTGTCGAAACGAGAGATGAATGTTCAACAAGGTGAGATACGAAGGCTAAGAGAGGATGTCGCGAGGCTTCAGAGCGAGTGCGGTGCTATGCATTTGCAGCTAGAGAAGCTTATGGAGAAGAAGAGTAGTAGTGGTGGGAGTAAAGGGTTTTTTCGGTGGAAGAGGCTCGCGATTAAAGGAAATGTTGGCGCTGAAAAGATGGCGAATGGCGAGGAAGAATCGGGTGAATATTGTGAAGGGTTTGAGCCTAAGACTCCTGGTAATATGAAGACAAGGCTTGTTAAAGGAAGAACAACACCTTCTAGGTGGAGGAAATCTATGTCTTGATTAAAATTTTGATATTAATGAGAACTACACAAGAGAACTTTGTTATCACACATGTGTAAAGTCTTTACACAAACAATAAATCACACTAAACACACAAATGTGGTATTAAGAAGATGTGTTCTAAAATTTTGAAAACTCGTGGTCTAGTTTCTCTATCATTTCATCAACTTTCTTGCTTTTTCTGTGTTTGAAGATCCGGAAACAATTGTAAACCTCCTTTTTGAGTTCTGTTTCGGACAAGAAGTAAATAAACTCAACCAACGGTCGGAATTTATGTCGGTTTAAAGTCAAACAAGTTCTTTTTCCGTTAATTCTATTTTTATTTATATTAATATTTTAATGCCATTTCTTTTTTTTTAAACAAAAAATATATTTTAATGCCATGTCGGACCAAGGCTCCACGTAAGCATGAAAGAGCTTATCGGATTTTAACGGTATATGCGACGTCGGGCCCACGTGTTGGTGTTCGATTTGGTGCTGGGGCCGCCAGTGAGGCCTGCGAGCCGTAGAAGAGCGATGCACGTTTACTCTATAAATCCCCAAAGTATAATGGCCGAAGGAGGGCCATATTCGCTTTCGGTTCGACAAGAGGACGAGGGAAGGCGAGCGGACTTCGACGGTTAGGGAGTTCGATGACGACATAACGACTGCTTTAAATGTATTTAATTCGCGTTAATGAGCTAAGATTTAAATGTCTCTATTTGTAAATCATAGTATAAATAGAGGAAGAGAAGCGAGGGAAAAAGCGTATGTCTAATTCCCAAGAAAGAACCCATATCTTCTTATTTTAATAAAGTTCTCTTACAATAAGTTTTTGACCTTCGTTTCTCTTTTGCTAGTTTGATCTATCGAGCCTCCAATTCCCGGTTCTTATCCCATACAAATCGTCGTACCCACAATTTGGCGCTAGAAGGAGGGGGCATTGATAGATCACCTTTAATTAGTAACAGAGGAAAATCAAACCACTTCTCATGGATGTCACCGACTCTCAAAACGTCTCATCTGTCGACTTCGCCCAATTGCTCACCGACCTCCGGAAGGTAATCACCGAGCAACGAAGGCGACCTCTACCCTAGCCGAGCGCTTCGACAAGATAGAAGGCGTGATTACCAATCTCCGGCCTCCCAACGAGCGAACACCGTTGGCACCCCCACTCGGCCGGCAACGGCGAATGACGGACGAAACTCCGAGGAGCCAACACCGACTTCACGCGACCCGCACCGAAGCCTTGCGCGGAGCGGACCTAGCCGGGAAGGATTTCGAGGAGATTCGAACCGAGATCCGGGGAATAAACTCAAAAATCCACGAAGCAATAAGCTCCGCTCCGGAAATCAACCGAGTTATTGAAGAAACCGGGCGAACCCCGTTTACACGGAGGATCGCATCGCCGCGCGTCCGCGATACAAGAAAGATCAAACTTCCGTCCTATGACGGAGTCGGAGATCCCAAGACACACCTCACCGCCTTCCGCATCGCCGCCGGGCGGGTGCGGTTCGAGGAGCACGAGCAAGATGACGGCCTTTGTAGGTCGTTCGCCGAGAACCTCTCCGGCCCGTCCTTAGTCCGGTTCACCCACCTCGAACCCGGCTCGATCGATAGCTTCACCGACTTCACCACCGCTTTCATCAAACAATACTCTATTTTCATAGACCGGGGACTCTCCGACGGCGACCTCGTGGAACCACGTTCGGGAGCGAGCCGAGCCTCCGAGAAAGTACATAACCAAGTTCAAGGAAATTCTGTCCGGATTACCCGGGATCACCGATTCCACGGCGATCTCTCGCCTCAAACACGGTCTCCGGCACGAGTCGCGCTTCCGCGAGGAGATCGTGATCAACAAGCCCACCAGTATCCACGATGCACTTCACCGAGCCACAGCCTGGATGGAGCTCGAGGAAGACAAGCTCGCGATAAGCAAGAAATATCAACCGCCTCCTAAGACCACTCCCCAGAGTCCGTCTAAGAAACCCGACAATCGCCGAGCCAGCGGAAGTTCGCAAACCTTCGCCGTGGGCAGAGACTCCGGAGGAAAGCGAAGCGGTTCGCTGCCAAGCAACAAATGGGTCCGAGACAAGGATGCTTTTTGCGAGCTCCACGGTGTAAAAGGCCACGACACCAAGGATTGCTACCGTTTGAAAACCATCCTCATGGAGAAATGGTCCGCCGGCGACCTCGCTGATTTCGACCTCGAAACCATCGCTCAGGCCGAGAGAAGCAGACTTTCCTCCGTCGGAGTCGGTGGCGCATCGCCCAAAAGAGTCGAAGCCGACAACGAGAACGAAGAAACTCCCAAGAAAAGGATCGATATGATCATGGGAGGGTCCAAGCTTTTTAGCTCATCGGTGAACTCCATCAAAAAACACCAAAGGAAAGTCGGGAAACCGAGCCCCGAATACGGGATACTCGACGGACCAGTCATCACCTTCGAGGAAAAAGAAACTCTCCGCCTCGCCAGGCCCCATGACGATGCCCTGGTCATCTCGCTGGACATCGCCAATTTCGAGGTGTCCAGAATTCTGATCGACACGGGCAGTTCCGTGGACCTCATCTTCCTTAGCACCCACTCATCGCCTTCACCAGTGAAACCACTATGTCACTCGGAACGATCCGTCTTCCCGTCCTCGCCAAAGGAACTTCGAAGCTTGTGGAATTCACGGTCTTCGACCGCCCTGCTGCGTACAACGCTATCCTCGGAACTCCTTGGTTGTACCAGATGAAGGCGGTTCCCTCGACCTATCATCAGTGCCTCAAGTTCCCTACCCCGACGGGAGTCGAAGAGATACAAGGAAGCCAGGAGACCGCACGCTCTTGCTACATGAGCGGACACAAGCTCACCGTCAAATAGCAGTTAGCCAACGTCGCTCGACCCAGCGGGGCCGAAAAAAAGCTCCGAGGGGGCGACGGCGTTAGCACCGAAGTATCAATTGATCAGAACAATCCGTCCCGAACCGTCAAAATCGGAGTGCAGCTCTCAGATCCGCAGAAGGACGAGCTGATTCAGTTCCTTACCAGCAACATACACTCGTTCGCCTGGGGGCCCGAGGACATGACCGGGATCGACCCAACGATAATAACTCATAAACTGAATGTCGATCCGACTTACAAGCCAGTCAGGCAGAAAAGAAGGAAGCTGGGGCCAGACAGAGCTAAGGCTGTAAACGACGAAGTACAGAGACTCCTAAACTTAGGATCGATCAGGGAGGTAAAGTATTCGGAATGGCTCGCAAATCCGGTCGTCGTGAAGAAAAAGAACGGGAAGTGGAGAGTATGCGTCGATTTCACCGACCTCAACAAAGCGTGCCCCAAGGACAGTTTTCCACTCCCTCACATCGACCGACTCGTGGAAGCAACGGCCGGTCACGAGCTCTTGTCTTTCATGGATGCCTTTTCGAGGTTATAACCAAATCTCGATGCATCCCGACGATCGGAGAAGACTTCCTTCATAACGGACGAGAGGGACCTATCGTTACAAAGTAATGCCGTTCGGCCTAAAAAACGCAGGAGCGACGTACCAAAGACTTGTCAACAGAATGTTCGAGAAACAATTGGGCGAGGTCATGGAAGTCTATATAGACGACATGCTCGTCAAATCATCAAAGCAGGGCGAGCATATCGAACATCTCCGACAGTGTTTCGATCTCCTCAAAGAATATGGCATGAAGCTTAACCCGGAAAAGTGCACCTTCGCCGTACCTTCCGGAGAATTCCTCGGGTACTTAGTCACCAAGAGAGGGATAGAGGCGAATCCTAGCCAGGTCGACGCCCTCCTAAATATGCCTTCACCTCGAAACGTAAAGGAAACTCAAAGGCTCACAGGACGGATCGCGGCCCCTCAACGAGGTTCATCTCACGGTCGACGGATCGTTGTCTCCCTTTCTACAACCTTCTAAGGGGAAACAAAAGCCGGGTCCGGGACGAGCAATGTGAAGAGGCTTTTAATCAGCTAAAGTCATACCTCTCGAAACCACCGATCCTCGCTAAACCAGAGGAAGGAGAGCCTCTTTTTCTTTACATCGCGGTGTCCCCTTCGGCCGTCAGCTCAGTCCTCGTACGAGAAGATCGGGGCGAACAGAAACCGATCTTTTACACAAGCAAAACTCTAACCGATCCTGAAACCAGGTACCCGATGATGGAAAAACTCGCCCTCGCGGTTGTAACGGCGGCAAGGAAATTACGACCCTATTTTCAGTCCCACTCGATCATAGTGCTCACATCGCACCCCCTCAGAACGATCCTACACAGCCCGAACCAGTCCGGAAGAATTTCTAAATGGGCAATCGAACTCAGCGAATATGACGTGGAATATAAGCCCCGCGTTAGCGCGAAAGCCCAGGTACTCGCCGACTTCATAGTAGAACTCCCCGTGCAAGATCCCGAGTCCACTAACACTCTCCCCTGGATCTTGCACGTTGATGGGGCCTCATCCAAGCAGGGATCGGGGATCGGCGTCAAGCTGCGATCGCCCAATCAAGAAGTCATCGAGCAATCTTTTCGACTGCGATTTCCCGCCTCGAACAACGAAGCAGAATACGAGGCACTGATCGCCGGCCTTCGCCTTTCCATCAGCATTGGGGTCAGAAATATCTCAGTCTTCTGCGACTCCCAGCTTGTTGTAAGCCAGTTCTCCGGGGAATATTCCGCCAAAGACGAAAGAATGGAGGCCTACCTCGCCATCACCAAAGAACTTTGCAAAGAGTTCGACAAATTTGAGCTCGTCAAAGTCCCCGTGGGCGAGAACACTTCGGCGGACGCCTTGGCAGCTTTAGCATCAACTTCCGACCCTGACATAAGAAGGAACATCTCCGTGGAGTGCATCGACCGACCTAGCATCGATCCGACTGGCCCGGTCCTTGCGATCCTGAAAGGGAATAAGCAGGAGGAGTCCGCCCACACAGCAGAAACAATTATCGATGACTGGCGGACGCCAATCCAAAACTACATCTTGAAGGGCGAACTCCCTACTGAAAAATGGGAGGCTCGAAAACTTAAGGTCATCAGCGCCAGGTTTTGCATGATCGAGGGGGGGCTCTACAAGCGGAGCTTCCAGGGGCCTTATCTCCTCTGTGTCCACGGAGAAGTCGCCGACACCGTCATGAGGGAAGTCCACGAAGGACTCTGCGGAGATCATTCTGGTGGTCGTCTCCTCGCCACCAAGGTTCGCCGGCAGGGATACTATTGGCCCACCTTGACCGACGATTGCATTAAATATGCGCAACATTGCGAAAAGTGCCAGCGCCACGCTCCTTTCATCCACCAGCCGTCTGAACCATTGTCATCCGTCTCCGCCCCCTACCCTTTCATGAGGTGGTCCATGGACATCATCGGACCGCTGCACGAGTCAACCAACGGAAGGAAGTTCCTTCTCGTTTTAACCGACTATTTTTCCAAATGGGTCGAAGCCGAGGCTTACTCCGCAATCATCGACACAAAGGTCTGCAAGTTCTTATGGAAAAACATCATTTGCGAGGCACGGACTCCCGTACGAGATCGTCACGGACAACGGCTCCCGGTTCATATCAAAAAAGTTCGAGAAATTCCGCCGGACACTGGAAAATAAAAGTTCAATACTCTACACCTCGCTACCCGCAGGGAAACGGACAGAGCGTAGCGGCGAACAAATCAATACTCTATAGTCTCAAGAAACGTCTCGATTCTCGGAAAGGAGGATGGCACGATGAGCTTGAAGGGGTACTCTGGGCCTACCGAACCACACCGCGCAGGGCGACGGGGGAAACTCCGTTCTCCCTCGTCTACGGAGTCGAAGCGATCGTCCCCGCCGAAGCGAGCGGTCCCGGGGATCAGGCGAACTCGGAACCCTCCGATCGAAGCGGACAACGACGAGATGCTGAGACAATCTCTCGATAACCTAGATTCGAAGAGAGATCAAGCGATGATCGGGATTCAAAACTATCGAGCAATCCGCGTCACGATACTACAACTCGAAGACAAAGCAACGAACCCTATCGGTCGGGGACCTAGTACTAAGAAAGGTCTTTGAGAACACCGCCGAATATCGCGCTGGCAAACTCGGAGTCAAGTGGGAAGGACCGTACATCGTACACGAAATCATCCGCCCGGGAGTCTACCGTCTCAAAACCTCCGAAGGGAACAACGTCAAAAGACCTTGGAACATCATGAACCTCAAGAAATTTTATGCTTAAATTCGCTCTATTGTAAACCGAACTACGTTTCAGGCTTGATCCCAACTCGGGTACGTAGGCAGCCCGTATCGTTTGATCGGGTCCAGCTATATAAATAAATAAAACCTTTTTTCTACAAAGGATATTCAAAAAGCGAATCACATTTAAAGTCATCTAAACAGTTCGACATAAAGAACTCAACGATGCATATCGAACCTAAGGGTTCGCTAACGACCAACACAGTTCTACCGGAGAACTTAACGATCGAGCGAACCGTATTAAAGCCATCTAAACAGTTCGACGAAAGAACTTAACGATGCATATCGAACTTCGTGGTTCGTCCCCGATCAACACAGCTCGACCAAAGAGTTTGAACGATCAGAAAAGCAAGAATGTATTTAAGCCATCTAAACAGTTCGACATAAAGAACTCAACGATGCATATCGAACCTAAGGGTTCGCGAACGACCTACACAGTTCTACCGAAGAACTTAACGAATTTAAGCCATCTAAAACAGTTCGACAAACAGAACTTAACGATGCACACCTACACGGTTCGACATAAAGAACTTAACGATCAAGCAAGCAAAACGAATTTAAGCCATCTAAAACAGTTCGACAAACAGAACTTAACGATGCACACCTACACGGTTCGACATAAAGAACTTAACGATCAAGCAAGCAAAACATATTTAAGCCGTCTAAACAAGTTCAACAAAACTTGACGATGCACATCGAACCTCAGGGTTCGCGATCGATCCATACAGTCCTGCCAAGAAACTTAAAGACTATGACAAATCGCTTTTCCGTAAAAACGACTAAGTACGCAGAAACAAAGATATGAAAAACTAAGAAACGGATTCCACGAGGACAAAGTGATGTTGTGCTCAACGATACAATCTTTTTTAAAAAAAAAAGAGCAAAAAAAACACAAACCAAAAAAGTTTTTTTTTTTTTTGGGACAGGCCCCTGTTTAAAGACATGACCACATTCATGTCTGACCTGCTTCATCCACCGCTCCGCTCTCTCCAGCCCCTGGCTGCGACGACTCTTCCTCAGCGGGTGCAACCTCTTGACCCCCTCGGCGGAAGCGCGACCACGGGTTCGGACCCTTCGGAGCGAACGTCTTCCCTAAGGTTAAGGGCATCCTCGACGGTCGGGTCGGAGGTCATCGATCCGAACCGATCGAAGGGTGCCGAAGCCGGTGGTGTTACCTCCGGCGGCGCCGCTTCATCGACCGCTCGCGGCTCCACAAGAACCAGAGCGGACTCACGGCTGACTGCATCCTCGGGAGGCGGCGAAGCCTCGAACCTCTTGGCCAGCTCAACCAGGTCCAGCGAAGGAAGAGGCATAGCGGCCAGCTTCGCTTCGACCACCGGCAGATCCTCGGCCATGCTCGCCGCCTCCGCCTCGAGATCAGGGTAATCGCCTCTCCGGATCCCGACCAGGAATTCCTGATTGGCTCGGATCTCGGCCACTTCGCGCTCCACCCGAGATCGCTTCTTCAGGAGCAGGAGGTGGTCCTTCACCTAGTTTATCACCGCAACCCCGGTACCTTTGACGTCGCGCCTGGCCTCGTGGGAGGAGAGTCGGAGATCGCGATCCCGAAGCCTGAGGAGAGCCTCGTATTTCACCGACATCGCCTGCGAACTCTCCTCCGCCGCAGTCAGCTCCCGCTCGAATCGCGAGCTCTTCTCCTCCGCAATTTCAGCCCTTTTTAGCATAAGGGCCACCTTCGTCTCCATTGCGGCAGCCGCCGTCCTCGCCTCGTCGCGTTGGCGGCGATAATCCTCGATTTGCCTCAGCCTGTCCGCGTTCTTTTCCGACGCGGTGCGCATGGTCTCGAGTGATCGCTCCGCCAGGGCCAATTTCTCCTTGGCCCTGGTGAGGTCGAGCTGAAGAGATCCGGGTTCGGTGAGCATCCCTTCGTATCCGCAAAGGAGACGGTTGAAGGTCGTCGCCGACTGAAACAGAAGGCAGCCGTGTGTTAGGACCAGAAAACATATATGTAGGCGTTGACGAAAACGAAGAAAAGGTGCAGGAATCATACCTCGGCTAGGGCAATAGAGTGACGGGCGTATAAGTCCCTCACCGGATCGCGCATGTTCTCCAGCGCCGGGATTTCGAGCCCCTGGTACGAAAAGGTCCGAAATAGGTTCGAGACCCGGTCGCGATCTGCAAAACAAAAACAAGCACACGTTAGCCCCGAAGCGAAAGTTAACCAGTTTCAAAGAGCATGAGTTTCCCTACCACTGCGGTTCTCCGCATTCACGACGAGAGACCGATCCTGCGCCGACCCTCTGCTGGATCCCTCGCGGCGAAGAATAGGCCGCTGCTGGGCGACCTGGTTCACACCGCCAGGCGGGGCGGAGCGGTCCGAGCGGGCGGTGGGGGGAGGCATGGTTGCACCGCGAGCCTTCACGGGGTCCGCGCTTCTGGACCTCGTCCTCGAGTCAGTGCGAGGAGATGAGCCCGCATCATCGGCCCCCCTTTTTCTCTTCCGCCTCTCCAGGCTCTCCTCCTCCTCCTCCGCGTCGTCGTCTGCGCGAGGCGGAGTAACCACGGCCCGCAGCTCGTCGGGGGCTCGTTGGAGGACCCGGTCGACCACTAGGCTGACTTTGGGTTTTTCCCCGCTCGCCTTGAAGCGCGAGATCTCCTCTTTCTTGGCCTTAGCCAAGGCTGTGAGCCTGGTCTCCCTCTCCTTCTTCGCCCGATAGGTCGGGGGAGACGACTCCGCAGGTAGCCGAGGAGAGGCCGACTCTCTGAGTGTCCGCTCTCGCGCGCGGGCACAAGCTCCGTGGATCCTCTCCAGTGAGAAGGAATTCCACTTCGACGAGGCCTCGACAGCGACCCGGTAGAAGTCTTCGAAGCGCGTGAGGTCGTCGAGGCGCGTCTGGGTCTCTGAAATAAATTACATTTTATTTTATTAAGAGCTCAAAAGGGGCCGAGGCGAAAGCCCTTTATCCAAACTTTTTCTTCCAAATCGAAGTGTAAAAAAAATACTCACCGCAAGTCGCGACCCATTTACGGCCGATGAATTCGTGCATGTCCCCGACGGAGGACTTCGTGACGCGGAAGAAAAAGTACCGGTCCATCCAGCCCGAGTCCTTTTCAGGAAAGCCGAATATCAAGTTCCGGTTCGTGTTGGGGTAAATGGCGAACGTCCCACTCGTTTTCGAGATTCGGACGCTGAACAATTCCATCAACTCCGGGACGCCGAGGGCAAATCCGGTCTCCTCTGCCACCGTCAGGGCACATAATACCGATCTGATGAAGTTCGGCAATGCTTGGGGGAAGGCGATACCTAGCTGATGCGGGTAGAGTATCAACGCATCCGGGATTGGGAAAGACGGTCCGGCTCCGGAGAAGTACGCCTCGTAAGCGCGGCGGAATCCGGGGCGGACACTTTCCGGCGATTCGCCCTCACGGGGCAGCACCAACTCCACCGCCTCGGGAATCGCACATGAGCGGCGAAGAACTTCAAGGGACGTTTCCGTCGATAACGTACTCTGGTAGGGGCCGAATTGGTCGCTGGCCTGGGTAACAATCCGTCGTGGTCCTCTAGGGGCCATTTTTTGTCAGAATTTATCGATTGGATGAGAAAAAAGAAAGTGAAGGGTGAAGATTCGTTGTTCTTCCTGAGGGATGAGCGAGTTTTTGTTGGCAAAGGATAGTAAGAAGACCCTCGTTCTTTTTCTGCCTATTTAAATCAATTTTCAAAAGTGACGTCATCCGGTTTTAAAGTGACGTCACCTGACGCTACGGAAACCGTGCCGCCCCACCTTTTTGAAAAAACGAATCATTACCCTTTAATATTTTTTAATTATTAGGGTATCGTACAGCGCGATACTCGGGATCCGAGGAGACCTAATTGGCGGGATCTTCTCCTAATAATTAAGGGTTTTACTCCTCCGAGTCCGAATGCCGCGAGGTCATCAAGATCCATGAAAATTTGTTTGGCGATCCGTTTTCCTCTCGTCAATCAAAGAGTTCGTTTGCCTAAGCCTGATGAGCTCGACGGGAAGCATGAGTTCGACTATCTAAGTCCGATGAGTTCGACGGGAAAACATCGAACTTAGGGGGCCTTCTGTTGGTGTTCGATTTGGTGCCAGGGCCCGCCAAGGGAGCTGGCCGAGGCCCAGTAGAAGAGCAGGCACGTTTACTCTATAAATCCCCAAAGTATAATGGGCCGAAGGAGGGCCCATATTCGCTTTCAGTTCGACAAGAGGACGAGGGAAGGCGAGCGGACTTCGACGGTTAGGGAGTTCGATGACGACATAACGGCTGCTTTAAATGTATTTAATTCGCGTTAATGAGCTAAGATTTAAATGTCTCTATTTGTAAATCATAGTATAAATAGAGGAAGAGAGCAAGGGAAAAAGGCATGTCTAATTCCCAAGAAAGAACCCATATCTTCTTATTTTAATAAAGTTCTCTTACAATAAGTTTTTGACCTTCGTTTCTCTTTTGCTAGTTTGATCTATTGAGCCTCCAATTCCCAGTTCTTATCCCATACAAATCGTCGTACCCACACCACGTACGCTCTTTTTTCCTTAATTCTTGTTAAGAAAGCAAAAGCGTTGACACTTTAAAGTTTTCCTTACGTGCAGATTTTAACCGAAAAGAAAGTAGTTTTTTTTTTTTTTTTTTTGTGCAACAACCGAAAAGAAAATAGTTATAACAACTTTTTAGTCACATTTTTCTTTTATACAACAACAACTTTTAGTCAATTTATTACACAAAGATCCATGTAAGAGTTTCAAAATACCGAATAATTAAAAAGAGGGATATGACTTTACACAAATTAGTTTGTATTAGTCGCATGTGATTTGATATAGAGGATCCATTAACGTTGTTAATTGTCAATTGTGTATGCATGGCTTCTACTAAAAATAATTGTATATGCATGGCCAACAATTATACACTAGAAAATAGTTCTAAGAGAGAAAAGTGACATCTTTTATGGTGTATAAATTGATTCTTCCTCTATTTTATATAATGGTCAATCTATCATTCTTTTGTTAGGGTGGACATAATTTAAAACAAAAAAAATAAAGTTTTCAGAATAATATTCAAAATGTACGTATATTTTTTTCGACGGCGTGCCAAAATTCAAAGACGGACATAAAAATAGTAGACCGAGAAAATTTAAATAAAAATATGATATTAAATTTTTTATTGATTTTATATATTGATAACTTAAGAAAAACGTATTATTATAGTCAACGGATATCTTATCTATTAATTGAGAAACATTTTAGTAAAGAGGACAACAAAAAAATAGTATTTACAATGTCATGCCACTACATATAACCTATGGTTACATATATTTCAAAAATAATTATCTCTAAAATTAAAAAATTAATATGAGCATTAAATACGGAAATAAAATAGGAAATAAAATTATTATGAACATAGTTATAATTTCAAAATTATAAAAGGAAACAAATCTAATAAAATCTACATAATTTTAATTTCACACATATTTTTTTCAAATTTTATGTAATAAACAAGAAACACAGTTTTAATTCAAAATCCGATAACAAATATCTATAAAAATTATAGATTTTGGATTTATGTGGAAAAATAATTTATTGAAATCTGATTATTATTTTTTTGTCACAAAATTAGAAATTCATGAAACTTATTTTTAGTATCTGAATTAAAAGAAAGATTTGGTGATCGGATTCAACTAGGTGGAGGTGTGAGCAAGATGATCATGAAACGATGGTGATGGTGGGTGATTTAGATTTGCATCTCGAAACAAAAAAAATAATAATTAAAACTAAAAATATTTACTTTAAATATTTATAATATATTTTTAAATATCTTATCTATTAAATGGAAAACATTTTTATAAAGATGCAAACAAGACCCAATAGAATACAAATGATTATAATGGATCAAGTTAAATAGTTCAAAAGCCAAACAAATTTGACCCAATCGAATACAAATTATACAAATCGATTACCTCTTTTTCGAAAAGTATAACACATATATTTTGTCGCTAAAATAAGAACCAAAACACACAATTATATTGATTAAATTTTCGCTTTAAAAATGGAAACAATAATATTTAAATAATATCTTTGATAACGATAGATTTTACGGATTAATTTACTAATAAAGTTATTTTTTACGGATTAGTTTCAGATTTAAATTTATGTATAATCGTAAATTTTAAGTTTTTAACATTTGATTGAATAAAAATGATCTTCACATATTTTAATTTTTGTAACGGGTTATTAAAAATCACTAAAGATAATTGTTATGGGACTAAATCAAATTTAGTTTATGTATAATATATACGAGTAATTTTTCTGACGGGTCGAAATATATCAAATATAGTTTATAAGATATAACCAAATGATAATCGTAAAATCAAAATCAATATAAACAAAAAAATTGTATATTTTAATCACTATAACAAAATAATAAAAATTAGGGAGAATTACAAAACTACACCATTTGAATTACATTTCACAAAACTACATCATTTCAAAATTATTTCACAAAACTATAACTAAACACTCAAAATTAAATCTAAATAAACCCTACCCACACAATCCTACCCCCTTAATACTATACCGTAAACACTAATTAGCGAACCCAAATGAAAAAAAATTTAATTTTGGTAATTTTTTAAATGGTAAATCAAGTTTTTAAAATTTTGAAAAGGTGTAAATATGTGAAAAATTGAATTAGGTAGAATTTTGTAAAGGAATGGATGAAAGGGTGTAGTTTTGTGAATTCCTCTAACAATTACAATATATTCATGTATTATGTAAAATACGAGATCACAAATATATAATCCAAGTTGATGTAAAAAAATTTGAATATATTTTTTTCTAAAAATTTTCAAATATATAAGTAAAACATATCTTATTATATAAAAATTTCGACAAATTAAAAACCGCACGTATGTGCGGGTCCGCATCTAGTAATAATTAAAACGGAGGAGTAATTTGGATTTTGGAATGAAATTTACCAAGTAATCGACTACTCGTGAATATATAATAAAATAAAAAAAATAGAATTAGTGTGCAATATCACAAAACTTAATTAAGGATCCGTTCGTTGCACAAATTGAGCATTTAGACCCGGATAATATGTTGGCCGCCATGTGCATGTGACGATGTACCATTAGATTTTGAATTTATCTAATCAACTTTCAAATTGTTTTTTTTTGTTAAAACAACTTTCAAATTGTTCACTTATTTGAATAACAAACACGCTAAGACGTGGCAAACGTAAATAGAGATTTTTGGATATAAACTATTATTTTAAAATCAACAACCTGTAAATAACTCACTCGATTTAGTTTTATCTATTATTATCTACATGATTCGAATCACTGCTGGGATATCCTTATTTTAACGTGCACGGCATGTGAATTGAAAAACAATATGGGCTTGTTGATTAGTTTAACAGTTCGACAATTTCTTTTCCATATATATTTATTTATATAGTTGTAACCATTTTTATAAAACTTGATTTATACTAAAACCATATATAAAACGATTAAAAATGGAGCTTGACTTTTTTATTGTTTAGCGGCCACGAAACCGTCTTAATACAGTCTTATTTTATTAGTATAATTTATATTGTAAACTATCTTTCCATATAATTACAAAGCAAAATATCATAATGACACGCACAAATAGTAGTATTTTATCATTTTTTCTGACTTCTCAGACCATGTCCAACAGAGAAACCCTCAAAATTTCTTAACTATTCATTGGGACCCATGAACAGTTAGTTTAAAATAAAACAAAAATAAAATAATTAAAAACGCATCAATCATAATTCGCCACGTATCCAAAGGGCCCACTAAATAGTTAAGATCCGGATCTTAACTATTTAACGGGTCCCACTTACTAAGATCTCTTTAAGAAACACCAATGGATATGCTCAACTCCTAGTTTCTTTATTCAAGATTTTAATCATGTTGGTATTATTTCATTAAAAATCATGTGAACACTTGGGCTTTCTCGTCCTATATATAATGAATAAGCTAGCCTTCAAAATATTCATAAAACACAAACACAAAACTACCTTAATCCTTAGAGAACCAAAAAAATACAACGACCATGATTTCAAAACCCAACATTCCCCTTTCGCTCCCGGTCATTGACTTCTCGAGTCGAGATCTCATACCGGAAACTCCTGAATGGGACTCGGTGCGAGCCCGAGTCCGAAAAGCCCTTGTAGAGTACGGATCTTTTGAGGCCTTGTTCGATGGAGTTTCCATGGAGCAAAGGAACTATCTTTTCAAGGCCTCGGAAGAAATTTTTGATTTATCGTTGGAGACTAAACTTGGCACAAAGACAAAGGAACTAATTTACGATGGTTACATGACGATACCGACGATGCCTTTATACGAAAGCATGGGCTTTTACGGTGTAGAGAATCCTAAGGTTGTACAAAACTTGACTCTCAAGATTTGGCCTCAAGGCAACAACACCTTCAGGTTCACACATTTATCTCTTCGTGTTACTTTAAAACTCTTTTTATGTCACGAATGTTTGCTTTTTTATTTATAAAATAGTATTTTATATTGGTTTCTTCAATTCTTACATATACTAACACTTATGACATGTGTTTTCAGCGAAAATGTTTTGTCCTATGTGGACAAGGTAACAGAACTAAACGTGAAGCTAAGCACAATGATAATGGAGAGTTTCGGCCTCGAGAAATACATCAAAGAACATCTAAACTCAACAAAGAAACACATTCAACTAATTAAATACAATAAGCTTGACGCTAACAAAGACCAAAATGTTGGTTTTGACGAACATATCGATAGACAATTCATCACAATACTTTGCCAAAACGATGTCGTAGATGGCTTAGAGATCCAAACCAAAGACGGTGAGAATTGGATCAAAGTCAAACCATCCCAAGATTCTTCTTTCGTAGTTATGGCTGGAGCTTGTCTTCACGTAAAATAATACTAAACCCTAACTTTTCTCTCAAGTTACATCATTTTTTATATAATTTTTGAATTCTTTTTATATAGTTTATTAACAAGGTTGTCTTTTTGACGGTTCTAAATGGCATGGTCAACGATTATAATGGTTTAATTGGTTCGCGCTTAAAAGCTGAAATATTAAATGGTTTAAATGATAGTTCGGAAATTAAATGACGTTTTTCCCGTTTAACATTTGCAGCTACTGATGAACGGTGAGGTGCTTCCTCCACTTCACCGTGTGGTTATAACGGGAAAGGAAGAGCGATACGTGGTTGGTGTGTTCTATCCTCCTAAAGAAGGATTGCTTGTAAATGCACCTAAAGAGTTAATTGATGAAGAACATCCCCGTCTCTATAAGCCTTTTAGTTTTGATGCTTACGTAAAACTCACAGGCAAAAACACAAAAAACAGAGGCCTACCTGGTCTCAATGAGTATTGTGCAATTTAAAACAATTTTATATGATATGGGCTTGAAAAAAAAATAAAAATTTATATGTCTCAATTGATTTATTAATGATCTTGTTCTTTTGCTCTCGAGTGGGTTTGCGTTGTTTTGTCACCTTTACTTTGAATAATAATACCACATTTTCATAAATAAATAAATAATTATTATTTTTCATTGATTGCATCGGAAAAATAGTTTGCATTTTTTATCCAGAAATCATGTGAACACTTGGGCCTTCTCGTCCTATATAATGAATATAAGAGCCTTCAAAATATTCATAAAACTCAAAACACAAAAATTTCTTAATCCTTACAAAAAAATATTACAACGACCATGATTTCGAAACCAAGCATTCCTCTTTCTCTCCCAGTCAATGACTTATTGAGTAGAGAACTCATATACCGGGAACTCGCATATGGGACTCGGTGCGAGCCCGAGTCCAAAAAGCCCTTGTAGAGTACGGATCTTTTGAGGCTTTTTTCGATGGAGTTTCCATCGAACAAAGGAAGTCTCTTTTCAAAGCCTTGGAGGAAAATTTTGATTTACCATTGGAGACTAAATTTAGCACAAAGTCAGCGGAACTAATGTACGATGGTTAGTTACTTGACAATACCGACTATGCCTTTATACATAAGTATGGGCTTTTACGGAATAAAGAATCCTAAGGTTGTAGATAACTTGACTCTCAAGCTTTGGCCTCCAGGCAACAATACCTTAATTAGGTTCACACATTTATCTCTTCATGTTACTTTTAGACCCCTTTTGCCACGAATGTTTGCATTTTAAAAAAAAATTAGTATCTAATTTTGGGGTTTCTTCAATAATTAAGTACTAAAAGACATCTGACAAGTGTTTCAGTGAGAATGTTGTGTCGTATGTGGACAGTGTAACAGAACTAAACGCGATGGTCAGAACAATGATAATGGAGAGTTTCGGGCTCGATAAATACATAGAAGAACATATAAACTCAACAAAGAAACACATTCAACTAATCAAATACAAAGGACGTACGTGAAGATAACAAAGAAGAAAATGTCGGTTTTGACCCTCATATCGATAGACTCATAAATATTAAATGCCACGTCGGTTTTGACCCTCACACGAAGAATGTAATCAAGTTAAAAGTGATATTTGATTGGGCTTACTACGTCATAATAATGTGCTTATTATCCACAAGTTAACATCTTCTATATAGATAGTCCATTAAAGATGTTAACTTATTAATGTATCCAAGGACTTTTATTTTGAGGCTTTGTTTTGAATAGTGTCCACGTGTTACAACATAATGTTCGCATAGATATTAAATGCCACGTCACGTCTGCAAAATATTGATGCTACGCCGGACCCACACACCACGTAAGCATGTAATAACGGTAATATGTCACGTCGGACCCACACTCCTCTTTTTAAGTTTTTTATCGGTTGTTTTTGTTGCCTCAGTGACGTTTTTTTTTTTTTTTGTTAATGCCTCAGTGACGTTGTTGCTGATTCTTGTGAAAAACAAAGGAGTTTTTTTTTGGTTAATAAAAATAAAAAAATGAGTTAAAAGTTTCTTACGTTATCATCTCTGATGATTTTTGGAAAAACATATTACCATACTATAAAAAAAACAAATATAACGCAATTTCCACTGAAGCTCGTTCTGTAGAATGTGTCTACGAAGAAGAAATCAATAAAGAAACATTCATTAAACATAAATTTCAATAAAAAATTTATCATATATCACTAGGGATGTTGTCGTAGGTTTTTTTACCTAGCCTGATCTGTACCCAAAACTACCCAGCTTGTGTAGAGCATGTGAGCAGAAACCTGTATGGGTTTCAGGTATTTCGCGGGTCAACCTGCGAATAACCTGTATGATACAGGTCAATCTGCGATACTCTGTATTTGTTCACTTGAGTTTTTAATTTCTCTGATTTTATGCATTTAATTTATATTATTCATAATATATTTTTATTTAATTATTTATATACACATAAAATATGTTATCTATATTATTAATTCTAAAACCCGTTCGGGTTTTTTTGAAGTACGGTTCGGTTTCGGTTCGGATTTTTTGGATCGGGTTCGGGTCGGATTTCGGGTCTCGGGTGAAATGCTCACCCCTACTTTTATGAAACCCCGAAAAGTTCGTGGTTTTAGTTGGAAAAATGTTGCAAGTTGAGATTTTTTTATGGTAATTTCCCTATAAAATATAGCTACCTAAAAAAACTATAAAATTTTCTTAGTGCATATCAACAACTCAAAAACTCATATAATATTTTAACCAATAAAAGTGATTAATTATTTCTAGTATATTAATCTATATATTTCTAATATTTTAATCAATAAAAGTGTTTTTCAAATAATTTTATATATTTAATTTAAAAGTATATAATATATTTTTTGTTTTTATAGAATAAACATAAAATTTATTATGTTAACTTGGAACATTAGTTATAAATTGTATTTATTTTATGTATGATAAGTAAAGAAGAAAAAAAAGTCCAGCAGGTACCCGTTACCCACTAGAACAAACATGTACCAAACTATTCCTCCGCGGGTACCTGTCCATTAAAAACCTGCGACTTTTTTTATCCTACAGGCAGGTCCCGGGCTTAAGAATTAAGGCAGGTCCCGGGTACCCATCGGGTTTTTACCCATCTTTAACGTCCCTATATATCACCCTGACTTTGTATAATCGACTTTTAGTTGTTCCCTTATTTTAATATAAATACCACAATTTACATGAATCTTCGATTTTATATAAGACTTTTCAATAATGCTAAAAGATCTAAATTATAATAACAACGAAAATCATGTTGATTATTATGTGATATTTAGCATATTTTCTTTGTGATCTTTAAAGGATAATTTAGAAACTAAATAGTTATAGTGAAAGCACCACAAATAAATTATCTACTTGTTTAGAATCATCGTTGTGATCCTGGTTTCATGACATGTGAAAACAATGGGGTTGTAGTTACCACTTAGATAATAGAGAATTACATAATTACACCATTTGAATTGCATTTTACAAAACTACACAGTTTCATAATCAATTTTTAAAACTACACCTAATTATTCGAAATTACAACCAACTAAACCTTATCCAAACGATCATATATCACTTTTTTAAATATTAAATTAACTTTTTAAAATTTGAAAAGGGTATAAATATATAAAAATATAAAATTAGATGTCATTGTGCGAAAGAAAAGTAAAAAAATGTAGCTTTGTGAATTTCTCTAGATAATAACGAAGCCACTAGCTTAATTAATCACACGCACGTATAGTTGTGTGTTTTTTTTTTCATTTTCAGACCCTTTCTCACCTAGTGTCTTTACCTCCAAATTTAATAAAATGAGGTATATTATGTTGATTATTTCATTAAGGCTACAAAACTATTGTTTAATATCAAACCCTTGCGAACACACTTAGGCTTTCTCTTCCTATATAATGACGAAGCAAATCTTCAAAATATTCATAGATACAAAACACAAACTAACTAAAAAATGAGCATGAGTTCAGAAACCCACCTTTCTCTACCGGTCATCGACTTCTCGAGCCCAAATCTCAAACCGGGTACTCCCGAGTGGGCCTCGGTGCGAGCCCAAGTCCGAAAAGCCCTCGAAGTGTACGGTTGTTTTGTGGCCTTGTTCGATGGAGTTCCCGTAGAGCAAAGGAAAGCTCTTTTCAAGGCCTCAGAGGAAATTTTCGAATTATCATTGGAGAATAAACTTAACACAAAATCAAAGGAACTAATTTACGATGGTTACATGACGATTCCGACCATGCCTTTATACGAAAGTATGGGCTTTTTTGGTGTAGAGAATCCTAAGATTGTCCATGATTTGACTCTTAAGATATGGCCTCAAGGCAACAACACCTTCAGGTTCACTTCTTAATACACATTTACTCTTCATGTCACTTTTAAAACCCCTTGTTTTGGCACGAATGTTTAAGAAAATAGTATCTAAAAACCATGTATGTGGCAGATTGTTTAATAGTTATTAATTTGAAAATGTTAAAAATTGGTATTTAAGTACTAAGATTTTGCGAAATGTATTTTCAGCGAAAATGTTCTGTCGTTTGTGGACAAGTTAACAGAACTAAACGTGACGGTGAGCACAATGATAATGGAGAGTTTCGGGCTCGAGAAATACATCGAAGAACATCTAAACTCAACACGAAAACACATTCAAATAATTAAATACAACAAGCTTGACGCTAACAAAGAAGAAAATGTCGGTTTTGACGAACATATCGATAGGCAATTCATCACAATTCTTTGTCAGAACGATGTAGTAGATGGCTTAGAGGTCCAAACCAAAGACGGCGAAAAATGGATCAAAGTCAAGCCATGTCAAGACTCTTCTTACGTAGTTATGGCTGGAGCTTGTCTTCACGTAAATTAATACTAAACCCTACCTTTTTTGAATAACTAATATACTAACCCTACCTTGAGTCTCAAGTTACATTGGTTTATTTTTGCAGCTACTGATGAATGGTGGGGTGCTTGCTCCACTTCACCGTGTGGTTATAACGGGAAAGGAAGAGCGATACGTGGCTGGTGTGTTTTATCCTCCTAAAGAAGGATTGCTCGTAGATGCACCTGAAGAGTTAATTGATGAAGACCATCCTCGTCTCTATAAGCCTTTTGATTTTGATGCTTACGTGAAACTCACAGGCAAAAACACCAACAACAGAGGTCTACCTGGTCTCAAGGAGTATTGTGGACTTTAAATATTATTATGATATGGCTTGAAAATACAATGGTCTCATTGATTCGTGACTGGCACGACATAATAAAAAGTATGGAATTTAAGTGTGATATTTTGATTGGGCTTGCTACGTTGAAATGTATTGAAATTGTATATATCCATGGGCTTTTATATATAAATATCTCGATTTTGAATATTCCGGCAAGCAAAACAATACAACATCGCAATATCATTACAACTTTCATGCTTATCAATTCTCTTAATTATTGTTCACCTAACTCACTATTAGGTGTTTATATATTTAACTATTTTTAGATGGATCCGTGATTAATAATGACATGTGAAAAACTATGAAACTGTACCCCACTGATTAGTATAACACGTCCACTTTCTCTTTATATATATAGTATAGTATTTTTTCAATATTCAAAGTATCAAAACCATGTGAAACACTTCAAAAAAAAAGGAAAAAGACAAATGAAGATAAGCTCAAAACCACACTTTCCTCTGTCTCTTCCTATCATTGACTTCTCAAGTCAAGATCTAAAACCAGAGACTCTTGATGAGTGGGACTCAGTGAGAGACCAAGTCCGAAAAGCCCTTGAAGAGTACGGATGTTTCGAGGCCTTGTTCGATGGAGTTTCAATGGAGCAAAGAAAAGATGTTTTCAAGGCCTCTAAGGAGGTTTTTGATTTACCATTGGAGACTAAACTTAGCACAAAGTCAGAGAAGCTAATTTACAAAGGTTATTTGACTATTCCGAATATGCCTTTGTATGAAGGTTTTGGATTTTATGGTGTAGATGATCCCGATATTGTCGATGACTTGACTCATAAGCTTTGGCCTCAAGGCAACATCACCTTCAGGTACACTTCGTATAGTAGTAACTTAAACAATGTCAAAATTTAGATTGCTATTCTTGAAATGTATCCTTAGTATAAATTAGTGGAATCCTCATAAAAACCTAATTTTGCTAATATACAGCCAAAATGTTCAGTCTTTTGCGGAGAAGCTAGTAGAACTAAGCGTGAAGGTGAGGAAAATGACAATGGAGAGTTTAACCTCGAGGAGGGATACATCGAAGAACATCTAAACTCAACAAAGAAACACATTCAATTAATCAAATACAAAGGACTTGACGATAATACAGAAGAAAATGTCGGTTTTAAGCCTCATATTGATAGACAATTCCTCACCATACTTTGCCAAAACGACGTAGTAGATGGCTTGGAGATCCAAACCAAAGATGGCGAAAACTGGATCAAAGCCAAACCATCTCAAGACTCTTCTTTCCTCGTAATAGCCGGAGCTTCTCTTCATGTAATAATTACAATTTAAAACCTAACTTGAGTCTCAAGTTACATCTTTTTAATTAACCCTAATACTCTTAAAAGATATAATTATAAATCTTAATTTACGTGTGGTTATTTTTGCAGCTACTGTTGAATGGTAGGGTTTTTACACCGCTTCACCGTGTGGTTATAACGGGAAAGAAAGATCGGTACGTGGTTGGCTTGTTCTTGCCTCCTAAAGAAGGAGTGGTCATAAATGCACCTGGTGAGATTGTAGATGAAGAACATCCTCGTCTTTATAAGCCTTTCGATTTCGAGGCTTACTTGAAATTCACAAGCAAATATAACAAAGGGAGAGATTATTTATCTGCTCTCAAGGCTTATTGTGCCCTTTAAGAATTTATGTTATATCGATGCCTTCTTCCAGGTTAATAAAACTATATTATGGGCATTATCTGATCACTATATATATGCTGCTTTAGTTGGTTTGCTGTTACTTGTGCTCTTGAGCCAAAGTTTGTCTTGTTGGCTCTTGGGCTTCTAAAATTAAAGTAATATGTCATAATAATTTGGGCCCAAAAATATAAATGGGCTGAATAATCTTTCTAACAATGCACAATGCACATGCGGTGAAAGACAGGTCAGGTAGGTCATAGAACTTGTAACAAATCATATATAGTTTCATGATTTTTTCAAATATCATTTATAATTGTACAATGAAAGAGAAGATACCATACAGTACATGCCGGTGTCTTTTATATAGGCCGATTATGGGCCAGAGCCCAATAAACATCAGTTTTAGGCGCCAAAATTAACCTAAATTAGGTTTTACTTGTAGTGTATTGGTTAATTTATTTCAATTAACTATGAACAAAATAAGGAGAATAATATTTTTAGTCCACATGAATGAAACAACATCCAAAAGAGAAAACTCACAATCGGAAGACATAACTATAATAAAAATCCGGCACAAAGCTTATAAACCAAAACCATCAAGAACCAAGACAAACTTTGAAAAGTTTTAATACTTATGCAAACCATAGCTTTCAAGTTGTTTTGTAGAATAGTAGTACTATAACATATTTTTTGGTGATAACTATAATAATTATAACATATATTTTTATATAATAACATGAATATGAAAAATGTTTAAAAGGACTTTGATTAAGTTTTAAAGGGTTTAATTAATTGACTTCTTGTTCAAGTCATCACTCGTCTATTCCTCGAGGTTGTAGTCCAAACCCAGTTGCATCCGATCTTTTCATAATTCTCAATCTCTTACATGACTCTACGAACATCCTGCAAAATCAAAATAAATTAAAATTGTGACATAAATATAAAGTGTGACATATTTGTCTTTATAATGAGATATAATCTAAGGCAAAAAAAGAAGATAATAACATACCCCCACGGTACATCTCCGGCTAGCATCCAATCTCCATCTTTGTCTTCGTATATAGTAACATATTCGCAATTATCATCATCTTTCAAGGCCACTCCTACACATTTTCATAAATGTAATTAAATATTAATTCAAGTGTTTAATTATCTGATAAAACCGAAAAGGGCAAATTTTACTAGTTTTCCTACTACAACAAGTGTTCAAATAATAATAATAACTAGGATTTAACCCGTGGTGTATCACGGGTTTATGTTTTTTATAATAAATTTTATATATATACAGTTAATTTAGAAGTTTGTAATATTTTTTCTGATTTTGTAAAATAAATAAAAATATTCAGAATTTCTAAAGAGTATTTTGTTCTTTTATTGTTTATGCAAATAAATATAGAGAAATTCACAAAACTACACCCTTTCAATAATTCCTTCACAAAACTACACATAATTCAATATTTTCACAAATTTACACCCTTTCAAAATTTTAAAAACTTGATTTACCCTTTTAAAAATTACCAAAATTAAAATATTTTCATTTGTGTTCGCTAATTAGTGTTTAGAAATAGTATTAAGGGGTATGATTGTGTGAATAGAGTTTATTTGAATTTAATTTTGAGTGTTTAGGTGTAGTTTTGTGAAATATTTTTGAAATGGTGTAGTTTTGTGAAATGTAATTCAAATGGTGTAGTTTTGTGATTCTCCCATAAATATATAATGAGAATTATATTTTATATAGCAAAATCTTAATATAATTTGTAAGTGTGTTTATTCCAAACTATTATAAACTATAAAAATTAGGGATGTGCAAAACTTCCGGATCCGAAATACCGAACCCAAACCAAACCGAAATCCCCAAATCAATACCGATTCTAAAAACAAATAACTCGAATGTATAGGGAAATTTACTATCATAATACCCGAAATCGAATCTGAACCGAACTCAATTTTGTAGAACTAAACTAAACTACTCTAACTACCCAAAAATTATTTAAAATAATAATAGTTATAATTATATTTGAAGTACATAATTGGAACCAAACCGAAATTAAAGAACCGAAACCGTTCCAAAAAAAAATAACCCGAACGAATTGAGAAATTTACTACCTCGAAAACCCGAAGCCAAAACAAATTTCTAGATTTGAACCCGAATTACCCGAAATTTGTTTATGATAAAGTTTAATAATTATTTTCAAACTTCTTGTCATTTATCTAGAATTTTTCTGAAACCGAACCCGTTAATAAATAATTGTTATGCTTAGTGTTAATTGATTTAAACAAACTTTATCTATGTTCAATATAGATGTTTATTAACATCTAAAATATTAATATAAATAGAAAATTATAATATGGACAATGATTATATATAAACTCTAAACTATATACTTTTAAAAAAATATTTATATTCTGAAATTTTTTATAGACCTCCGTAAGAAAAATAAAAAGATTATATCAAAAATATCATAAATATGAAATTAGTGGTTGATTTTATGTTAAAATCGGTTTTATTGTTTTTGTTGATATTTAAGTCAATTTTAAAAAAGTATATATATAGAATGAGATATGTTTGTGTGTAAGTTTCACATAACTCTTTAAGTGAGTTTAAAATCAATGACATAGTATGTAGTTAAGTGAGTTTTTTTGGAAAAGTTCAAAAAAGTACTTCAAAAATAATAATATATATATTTTTATTATATATTTCGTATAGCAAAAATTTAATATAATTTATAAGTTGATTAGACCAATAATTTATTATTTATTATATTTAGGATTCGAAAATACCCGAATTCAAAATACAAACCGAATCAAAATACACAAATCATATTCTGCGATTTACCCAAATTTATTTAAAATTATAATTATTTTGATTATATATATAAATAATTGTTGTAAACATATTCTAAATATGTAATATAAGATTTAAATTTTAGTAGAATTGCAATTTCTTCTTTTTTGTTTATAATCGAACCGAAATCAAACTCGTTAACAAACTATTTTGTTTTTTATTGTTTGATATTTTTAACAAAAAAAAATTTCAAATCGTTTTTAAATTCTTAATAATATTAATTAAACCTGTTTGTTTTGATTTAAATAAAATTTTAATGGTAGTTTTTATAAAAAAAAACTATGTAATAATGTATTTATGTGAATTACATATGTTTATTTTGTTTTTCAAATATTTTTTACATAATTTCTTTAATATTTTTATTTATTTTTGGAGAGAATTATAATATTTCCTTATTTAATTTTTTCGTAATTAAATGTTCAAAAATATTTTCTTTTATGCCCAATGGCATAATGTGTAATTTAGTGTGATTTTTTGGAAAATTTCAAATTAGTACTTCAAAAATACTAATATAGATATGAAACGGTTTTGTTAGAAAAAAAAGAGAGAAAAATTTACTAACCAATGCCTTGCAAACCAAAGAGCTTATCAAGAGCCAAGGCTAGTTCATCATAGCCTTGGCTAGAACCAAGATCCAACTTCCTCAAATAAGGCACACCATCCATGCTTACTTTCACAAACCCTAACCCCACTTTTGTCTTTAAACTCGTTTCCTTAACATTATTTCTCTTCCGGTAAGAGCAAACCGGCGGCCACCCAACCACCTGACTTTTCACGGCTATAGAATCATCATTAAGTACTTTCTCCACGTCACCACCACCTGATGAAACGACGCCGCTTTCACATTGATGATCACTGTTACTTCCTGAAGAAGTCATGTTCATCTCCGTATAGCCTCTCTTCTTTATCTTCTCCGTCACGTCTCTCCCTGGAAGACCTAATCTCAGCTCCGTTATCTCTAGCTCATGCCCATCTTTCTCCATTTTCTTGAAAAAATTATTCAATGTAATTATGAAATAATGAGAACTTTTCTTATCACACACTTCTCTTATTGTACTACTAATTATGGTACCGCGTCGTGCTTTTTTATATGATGGTTCGTTGGTCCACACGATGATGACTAATGAGAGATTGACACGTGGAGTCGTTTGATATCTTTTAAAGTATTTTTATTTTATTTTTTTGTGTGGGGGGAGACAAAGTGGGGGCAAAGACAGGTCAACTAAGGATGTGGTGGTCTGTCACATGAGAGACATTGGTTTGGTGCTGTTTTTATATATATATTTTTTGATAAATTTAATAAAGACCGGCATTATAAAGTGGTTAAGGGAACAGATCCTACGGTTGTTAATTTTTTCTTGTGATTTTATCTGACCGTTGGATTATTTTGGAATCCGAATCTCTTTTCTACTAACATCCCATGTGTGTTTTCTTTTGTAAAGATTCTTGTTCTAACTAGTAAATCACAACTATATAGTATACTTTTAAAAAATATAATAATAATGCGATTTAGTATTTCTGCTCCTTATATCTAATAAGAGCATAGGATTATTAAATCAAATCCTTCCATTTTGGGATATGTTCGGTATCTCTCTTTGCATGCATTTTTTATTTGGTTACTAACGACATGGAAATTAATTATAAGATAATTTCAGCAATGATTTTGATTGGTCACCGCATTAATCTCACATGGAGAGTATACACCAAATATACTTTATAAGGATCGGTAACAGATAGTAGTAGTTTAGTTGTGGATTTGAGAAAGTAGCAACTAATTAAAATTATTATATGTAGTGACGATTAGTATTACTATAAAGTATAAATTTGGCCTAACCATGTAAATAAAAATTCGACGTAAACTATAGTGATTACTGATTAGCAATATATAATATACTAATAGTGCTAAGTTCATTTGGTAATATATGCATAGTTAGACAAAAACCCTTTGGTTCAAAGTTGGTTATATTGAATGAGTTCAAAATTAAAACTCATCAGCTAGCTAGACCCGCATTGTTGGGTTGGTGTTAACCATCTTTAGCTTATGATAGCAAATAAAACACACAAGAAGTAATGATGGGCTATAGGGACACGATAATAGAAAAGAATATCGACCGTGTGTATGTGTGCGAGTGTGTGTGGGTTCACTCTTGTCTACAAACTCTGATTTATTGATGTACAGCACACAGGTTGGGCCACGTTAAATTATTTGAAATACAGCCACTTAAAATGAAATAAATCAAAACTTTCATATATATATATATATATATATATATATATATATATATATATATCTAGTTTAATTTTATTTTTTTCCAATAAAATTGTGTAGCACATACATCTTGTTATCGCAACAGGGTAGATTTTAACAGCTCAAACGCACAATTGTCACCTTTAAAAAGTGTATTATTTGTAAAAAATAAAAACAAAAACAAAAATCATGAGAAAAAAAACAATTTAGAAAAACTCCACCGTTTACAATTTATAAGAATTTCATCCAACAAAAGGAATCCAGGTAAACTACAAAACAAGTTCCCAAAATAATGCGTAGTATAAATAATATTTAAAGATATTATAACATAAATTTCATATGCTTTTACTCGAGTTTTTATATGAAAACTTTTATAGTGATTGTGACATGTCTCATGTTTCTCATAAATTAGGTCTTTATCCACGATTTTCTTGCTTATGATTTCGGTTACTAATTAATAAAATATATTAAGTCTCAAGAGACATAATTATGTTCTAAATCCGTTATACATGATACGAATCTTCCAAAATAAGTTAATGGTGGTATAATTTTGATTATATGAACGACCAAATATAAACTAAATTATAAGTATGTTCCCACGTCGATAAAATGCGTAAATAACTGGATTATGAATTCGTAACCTCTTGCCGTTTATCATATAAAGTTAAAGAAAATACTTTGTGTTTATAATATATAAACAATAATTTTCAATAGAAGTAATTAAAATTGTAAAAGTTAGAATCTTCTATTAAAATACATATTTAATTGATCACATTTAGACAATTTATAAAACATTGTCCGACAAATAGGCAACAAGCTATAAAAGGAAAGCACGAGTGTTTAACGGGCGTATTACTCTATATACTAATATTTATTTATTTCAGATATGGACTTTATTATACGGTTTTTCCTAAGTTATACTGTATTAATATTTATTTGGCGTAGGATACGGTAAATGTTTTAAAATACGCCGAACCCAAAACTAGGGCTTGGCTCAGTTTTGGTTGGGCTTTTGATTCGCTAGTTTACCGACCCGAATTGAATCTTCCGACAGAGTTCCGTTTATGCCGTTATAGTTTTGATAAAAAAAATATATCTTATATTATTAATAGAGAAGACGGAGAGAGAAAATAAGAGTGAAAATCTTACGTGTCATCAAGTGAGTAATTTTGGCCCCACATCATTAAAAGATTTATTGAAAATTCATAACACCCAAAACAAAAGCCCAAATTTATCACAAAATCTCTTAAACTAACATAATAAATGGATAATATATTTAGAAAATGTTAAAAACCCACTAAAATATAAAAAATATAATATTAAAAAATCCATAAGAAACACAATTTATAATTAAAAATAGATTTCCCTAATATTTATATTTATATTTTATCACATTATGTTTAAAATAATGATAAAACATATTGTTCATTTACAAATAACAATAATATTTTGTAAAATTGTATTTAACACCAAAATTCATGTCAAATGACAAAATTTGAACACATAATTTACTACTCATCGGTTGAACCACCGGTTCCCAAAATTTGAGCAAAGAATTTTCGGATAAGTTTATACATGAAAGAGTGATTAAACATTCATAGAAAATATGTTTAAAATATTTAAAAAGCCTACAAAATATGATTTTAAAAAGCCCATGAAAAACACAATTTTATAATTTTCCTAATGTTTGTATATTATATTCTCGCACAAAACAATGATAAAACATATTGTTCATTTATAAATATCAATATTATTTTGTAAAATTATATTAAACATTAAAGTCTATGTCAAATGACAAAACTTGAACACAAAATTGACTTGAACCATCGATTGACCCACCGGTTCCCGAAAGTTCAGTGGTTTTATCTGAGTTTTTAATAATCCGAGTTTTATGACAAATAGAGACCGGATTGACATATTTTTCATTGTTAAACGGGTCATATCATGATTTCAAAACACTATGTAGTTATTGTTTTTCAATGATAAATAATAAATTATACGTAATGGTAAATACTCAACATCGAAATAGCAATGATAATCTTTTTCGATGATAAATATTAAAATAGTAATAATATTTTTTGTTAATAAAACATTATAAAAACCAAATTACAATATATTTTATATATAAACTTCAAATTAAACTCCGCGTTAACGCGAATCACATGACATCCATATTCTTTTTATCTCATTTTATATTACACATTGTTTTTACAAATAAATATTTCTTCTTTTATTCCGTAAATTTTTATTCCGCGCTTGGCGCGGGTAACTTTCTAGTATCTTTTTATTATTTTAAAAGTTATCCATTGAAAAAAGGGCACCCTTTAAAAAACCCATAATACATGTGAAAACGGTGTAAAAGTCTAGCCGAAAAATAAGATAAAAAATACTCTTAAAACTTTCATCAAACCCTATACGAAGTTCCTTATTCGAAAAGTCTTTCGAGCCACTCTTTTGTCGTGTAAACTAAGTCCCACAAAAAATAATAATTAATACGTACAATATAACTTCTATAAATTAATATTCGATTCATTAATATCTCTCTAAGATAATAATTTTTTTCGGTCTCAAAATTGATTTGTAGTGTAATATGTCTCTCGATAAATTAATAATCACCATAAATTAATAACTTTTTACCGAATTGGTGTAATCCCAACATTATTAATTTATAGAGGTTTCACCGTATTTTAAAACCAATTATTAGAAGCTCGATAACTAAAGAGAAGAAGAGGAGTTGGTTTTGAATTTTATTGACGTGTCATTTAATACATCATAATTGATTATTTGACCAAATCAAAACTAATTGGGTCCATACTTTTGCCCCTCAAGACACGATGCAAAGACTTATACTTATGTCCCACGTTTGAAAAATATTTACATTTTTTTTTGGTCCATTGGTTTATTTGGACCCAATTTTATTTCTACCAATAACGTTTAAGAGATAAGAATTGGTTGTTTGTAGAAATTTAGTAGCTAACTCATTAGTGCACGATTTAGAAAAATTCGACCATGTTAAATGTTCAATGAGTTTTCAACAATTTCATCTACCTAAATAATTGATATTTAATTTGGTCCCTCGCTAATCAATATTTCTGTTTAATAAGCATAATCAAATTGGGCCATAACTAATTTGGGCCAAGCTTTTTTCAAATTTCTAAGAGACTCTTTGATTGGTTGACACTAATATTAATATTACAAGTTTCTTATTCGAGTACCAACAATATTATAACAAAATGTCTTAAGTTTATTTACATTCGATGTAATAAAAAAGTTTATTTACATTCAAGTAAAACAAATTACTCAGCTTTAAAAATCCCAGTTTTTATATAATCAAATATAAGACATTTTACATAATCTACTAGGCGTTGGTCGGAAATTCAACCACCGGAGATTCATCCGCCGTGTAGGAGGAGTCAAAGCTCGCCGCAATACTTCTCTGTTTCCATCACTAGCTTTCTTCGTAAGCCTCTCATCGTTTGGCACTAGAAACCCGTGACGTACACACTTGGCCGAGCCAGGCCGACCCGAACACGTGCAAGAAAGCCTAGCTCTTAGACCCGACCCGTGAGTCCTAAGTTTGACCCGGTTTGTCTCGGATCTTCTAGGCACCTCTATGCCTTCTCCTGATGGGATTCTTCTCATAAACTGCATATATATGTTTATTATTATTATTATATATTCTCTTTGGTTTTGAATTTTTTGTATGAGAGAGTGGATGATTAGTTATTTCTTCTTGGTGAGTTTTATATTATGTGTGCAATTGAGAAGACCATTGACTTTGTTTATATACGTTATGTGATGGAGAAGTTGTTGGTCTAATTTTCAATTTTTGAATGCTCCAAATTTTGTCAAATTTTGAGTGTTTGACTAAATCCAACTCCACCAACAGGTCAACGTCGAATCTTTTTAGGAAATATTCAACGCGTTCTAGTAAAGGAACATGTTTTTTTAAGTCCAACTTATACATAATTATTTTCAAACTTATTGATTCACACAAAAGGGCCCAACCAAGTTTTAGGTTGAAGAAATATAAATTTTCTGAGGTCTATATAAAGTTTGTAATACGAGAGGTTCATGAAATTTTAAAAGTTGGTATTTTTTATTTGTACCATGTTGGATCTTAAATGGGCTTTTGCACAACTTGGATTTTACTAATTTTTTTTTCTTCTTTCATGACACGACATTTTGGCTCCCTAATTTAAATATGCAAACCTATACGTATTTGCAACAAAAAATATAGAAAAAATAAAGTTTTATTTCCTACATACTATAGAAATTAAAGTTTCGGATTCAAAATTCTTATTGCAAGGCATTGATCCTCATCATGTTGTAATGATGACTCGAAGATGATACTTGTAAGTTTTGAATAAAAAGTGTTAAAGGATACTCCTAAAAATAAATAATGATTCAATTAAATAGATTTTGGAAGGTTACTAAAAATTCACTCATGTCTTAATCAAAAAGAACGTCATGTAGCCAATAGAGAGTTGAAGACAACGTTAGTTCATATATTCCCCGATCTGTCCATATTTCATCCTTGCATTATCTCTTTACCAACCAATCCTTATTTACCTTCATTAATATATATTTTTTTATCTTTTTTTATTTACATTTTTTAATCTCTAATTAATCCACTAACAAAAGCTTCTAATCCACATATGTATGTGTGTTTTTGTGTGTGGTCATGGTTTAATTAACGTTATTGTGTTTATGAGTTATAAATCAATTGCACTATGTTGTAATTTAGTGCTGCCACTTTAATTCTCTTTTGTTTTTTTTACTTTTGTGTGTTGTTTAATTTCTTTTGAAATTTTATGACTTGTAGTAAAAAGTTACATACCCATCTTATTTTTTTTCATTTCCTGATTTTTGTTGTGTAGGATATTTATAAGAAATAAAGTAATGGGTGTGAAAAATATGGGCAAAGTGTAAACCTGAAATAAATATGTGTTTCCAAAATTAAGTGGTATCGATGTCAATATTTATGAAAGGTGGTTTGTACTTATTATCGAGAGAGAATGTAATTAGAGGCGTTTTTGATAGCTTAAAGATAATGATTCCTTTTGCTGATGTAGAAGCCTATATTTTATGCTTATATGATATATGTACGCCTTTTCCACATATATTTTCGCTCTCTTTTCTTAAACATCAAATTTTCTTGAATTTTAAAAGTTATTCTCTGAAAATACGTGGACGACTAATTCGAAGGAAAGGATAATGTATATGTGTAATTAATTCATCTACATGGAATATTTAGTTTCCATGAATGCTTCCATGTACAAAAAAAACGATTATGTTTACTTATAAAAAAAAATCTGTTAAAAAATCACTAGGAATATACTTTCTCTCGTTTGTCACGAGAACCATCAAGCACTTTAAGACAACATTTTTCAGACTCATATATAACCTAGCAGATGCATGCACTAGCCCACGTAACGTATATTAGCTAGGTTTCTCTAGCTACATCGTAATGACATATATATAAGTAGATAACGCATGTTCCATGCATGTGGTTACTAGGTGGCAGTACATATCTTGAAAATGAGACTTAATAATAAATACTTTTATATAACAAAAAAAAAAACTTCAAAGGATAAAAGGTTTATGTTCTTGTCAAAAACCCTAAATAATATCGTATATTAATTACATCTTTTCAAGTGTCTTGGTTGAATTTTGTCGATATTACATTATTATTACTCAGAATCTCTAGATGATGATGTCAGAATTATGTCTAAAGAATACTTGCTACAAATATATGATTTACTTTACCAAAAATAATTAAAGCAATATTTCTATTAGTAAAAAATCAGCCTTATGTATGTGATTTTTTTGTAAGCTTGTATTTGTAATTGTGTGATTTATGGTTAATGGAATGAATTTGGCGATGTGTGATCACAAATAATTAAATTTTTGAGCAAGTTTGTCAAAAATGAAAAAGTTGCGAGCAGAAAACGACACCCACACTTAAACATATCTAGAAACACTCTTTAATTAGGGGGTTATTTGTTCAAATCACATAATTAATTATAATTTGCATAAATTTATTATAGTTGAGATAATTACTTATTTGTTCGAAATCACAAAATTAATTATAATTTGCGTCATTGATATGAAAAAAATACACAGTTACACAGCTATTTTTTTTTATAAATCATCTCATTTACAGAAATATACAATCTCAAAGTATAATTTAAGAGCACTATATATATATATATATATGCATCTATACAAACTATATATGAACATCTAATGTATACAATTTATACAACATTCAAATTATAAAAAACAATATAATATTTTTTTTTAAACCTATGCTTCTATATAATCGTTGCCTCTTTTTTTCGCCTCTCTAACCTCTAACCCCTATATAACCCATACCCAAAACATATACACAAATTATATAATTATAATAATAATAATAATTAAATAACCCCCACCAATAGAAATAATCATTTACTCTGTAACCGTCACCGGAAAATATATCACACCCGGCGGAGAAACACATAATCAATTTTTTAAGAAGAAGGGTACCAATTTAACCCATTTAATTGATACGACGTCGTACGAAACAATCCATCTCCTTGCATCAATTGTGTTGGCGTCTCCTCCATAACAGAGGAAGATATATTCGAACAATCTCCTCCTCCTACTCCGCCGTGAAACCGTTTGCTCGGAGATACATCGTGTTCCTCCTCCGCTACAGGCCAATACGGCGCCGGAAGCGTCCGTTTCAGATTCGTCATCGTCATCATCGGCACAGAGGAATTCAAACCGATGACGTCATCCGCGGCGGCGTTAGGATTTATCAAGCCGTTGTTGATGATTCCTCCGTCGTACAAACCTGGATCGCCGTCGGAGAAAATCGGATAACCTCCGGAGAATTTCCCCGGGAAGAAATTCATGGATCGGGAGACATTACTGTGGTGGATCCCACTAGCAGCCGCCGCCGCCATTGATAGCGACGGAGGAATTTTTCGGAGCATGTAATCGATCATATCGTAATCCTTATCGTTATTGTCCACGTGTCTCCCCGCGTTGTTCTTCTTATAGATTCTACATAGCACCCAATCATCAAGCTACACAACAAAAAAAATAAAATAAAAATCAATTATAACCAAAAATCATAAAAATAGTACTCCATATATTATTTGTTTTTATAGATTATTGTTAATCTTACGCGTAGTGAGTTTTTTTTGTTGTTGCCGAAATCGCAACCAGGTGGTCTATTATTCGGTTTGTTTTCGATAAGACGATACTCGTGCATGATCCAATCGCTTTTAATGCCTTTTGGTGGCTTTCCACTGTAGAAGACGAGTGCCTTCTTCACGCCTACTTTCTGGTTACCTTCTGAAGCTAAAACCGGTTTATCTGTACCGGTTGCTTTCCAATAACCGGACGTAGCTGCTCTGTTCGGTCTAGCTCCGTTTGGATATTTTCTATCTCTTGGACTGAAAAAATACCATTCCTGCTCTCCAAACGTAGCCTTAGCTACAAATTCAAAAATTCCAAAAAAAAGAAGTCAGATCGTATTTAGAAGAGAAAAAAATAAATAAATTTCGAAAAAAAAATTGGTGAAAATTTCTGTTGTTGATAATGATGAGATTGTGTTTGTACCGGGAAGTTCCCATGGATCGAATTTGTAGAGATCAACTTCGGCGATGATGGCGACGGGTAAAGGAGCAGAGGCGGCTTTGCGTTTAAGGTAGTGGACGACGAGCTCTTCGTCGGTTGGGTGAAATCGGAAACCTGGAGGAAGGTTAGGCTGCAGCGGCGGACCACCGGAAGAATCGGTGCTCTCCATTTTGGGGGGGGGTTTATCTCCGGTGACGATTTAGCACCGTGATCGGAGGATTTTGGTTAGTCTCTAGGATTTTTTTTGTAGGAGATGATGCTCATATCATTGTTTTTTTTTTTTGTCTTAGATATTTTATTTTTGTGGTGTGATGAAAAATGAATTTCAGAGTCGGCGTTATCGTTCTTTTTAAATGGCCGTATAAAATGCCAAATGGGTTTTATTCCTCTGTTATTTTTTTAATATTATATACACCCGCGGAGATTAACCTAAAAACACACCCAAAAAACAAATATTTTTAGATTAATTGCAAAATTAGTCGAATTATATTAATCGTTACAAAATTAGACATGTAATTCAAGCCAACATCATGTAAAATTCTGAGGATTTTATTTATTTATTTTCATAATTCTATAAATGTGTTCACCATAACGACTTGCGTCAATTTAATTTAATAGATAAATAACTATGGAAAAGGAACATTGATACCATTATAATTTTTTTTTTAAAAAATGTTGTTAGATTTTTAAGTTCATTTTTTTATCAAATGGTTAAATGCACGTTTTTATGATGTTTCATCAAATTTTTTCTTTACACATTAGAACTTAATTATTCATCCAACAAGAATCCAAATAAACGTCAACAAAAATGTGTCTCTACACACCAGCAGAATTAATTTAACCTTACTATATCTTTAGCTACCCAAAAAATTAGAACCACATAATTAAGGTTAATAAGCGATAATTAATAAAAAAGTACAAAATTCCCCATATTTCAGCCGATTTTTAGTGTATTTTGGTTGCACTAGAGGATCTGAATGTAGCGAGTAGCGACAATGCGACACATATACAAAGCCTGACTAATCATGTCGACTTTATGTAATTACTAGATTAACCAATTTGCATGAGGGCACATTAGTCATTTTTTGCTAGATTAGTAGCTAAATAATTAACCATATTATTAAAAAAAATCAATATTTATCTTGGCTTATATGTAGGCTCGACACGGACGAACTAAGAAGAAGAGGCTGCAATTAACGTCGAAAACGATATATCTTGCTATTTCTTTTATTTTTATGCTACAAATTAAATGTATATCGTATATATCGTTTTCGTCGTTACGAAAATATATTAAATCAAATAATCGATAAAGTATAGCGCAAAATGATGATTTTCTTTAAAAAAAATTATAATTTGATTTTGTAAATTTAACTAAATTTAGTTGATTTATGTATGTGGGCATCGTTGCTGATTGATCTACCAATGATAGGCCGACACGTTTGATTCGTAGTGGGATCAAAATGCCAGCGTGGCAGTACGAGACATGGGACCCATATAATCGCCATTGAAGTTAACAAAGTGATGACGTGGATATTGATGGCCAGGTGGGTGTGGGAAAAAAAATGCTAATACGTTTCGGATGTCATTTGTCACGCTTTTGTTATTTTGAGATAATCGCACCACCAGAATATTTAAATTTAATTAATTATAAAATTATGGAAACAAACAAATCGACCCATTTCATGTGACTTTTGGTTTATATTACTTTATTTTGTTATTTTTCAAACTCGAAGATAATTATAACCATGCATATTCTTTGACCACTAATAAAATACTGATGTGCACATACTTATTATTATTATTATTTTTATCTCGAATAATGATTTTTCAGGAGGGATTTTGTCTGAAGTTTTAACCATGAGATTCCCAAAAGTATATAAATTCAAGATAAAGGTTTAATAGCACTCATACTAGTGGTGTTTCAAAATTACTTTTAAACACTTCATTTTGTTTTTAAAAATAACAATTGTGATGGTATTATCTTCCACACATATGTCATGGTAATAAAATATGTTCTCTCATAAGAATCCAAAATATAATAAAAATACAACAAAATGTTCATATTAAAAATATATAATTATAAAAAATCTAGGGAGAATTACAAAACTACATCATTTGAATTACATTTAACAAAACTACACAATTTCAAAATTACTTCACAAAACTACACCTAAACACTCAAAATTAAATCCAAATAAACCATACCCACACAATCCTACCCATTTAATATTATACCCTAAACACTAATTAGCGAACCCAAATTAATTTTTTTTAATTTTGATAATTTTTTAGAGGGTAAATCAAGCTTTTAAAATTTTGAAAGAATGTAAATATGTGAAAATATTAAATTAGATGTAGTTTTGTGAAGGAACGGTTGAAATAGTGTAGTTTTGAGAATTCCTCTAAAATCTAAATCCCCCACCAAATATGAGCATTTCGTTAAATATTTTGGAAGGAAAGGATAAAGAAAAAAGGGAGAATTATAAAACTACACCATTTCAATTACATTTCACAAAACTACACTATTTCCAAAATATTTCACAAAACTACATCTGAACACTCAAAATTAAATCCAAATAAACCCTACCCAAACAATTCTACCCTCTTAATATTATACCCTAAACACTAATTAGCGAACCCAAATGTAAAGATTTTAATTTTGATAATTTTTAAAAGGATAAATTAAGCTTTTAAAATTTTAAAAGGATGTAAACTTATGAAAATATTGAATTAGGTGTAGTTTTGTGAAGGGGGTTAAAAGGGTGTAGTTTTGTGAATTTCTCAAGAAAAAACAAGCATGGACCATATTTAACACACGTTGTACCAACTCAAGTAAATGCTAATTTAACAAAAAAAAAACTCAAGTAAATGCTTGCCTCTAATTAGTCAATTTCATAACATCATTTCATAGTCACATCCATGAGATCAAAAATTAAAGACACATCTTATTTGTATTCACATAGATTTTTTAGTGTCTTGCATTACATGGTTGCATATCACTTTTTGATACAAACGTTCAACGTTACATAACCACACATGTACATATATATAGTTTTTCTTTTCTAAACAAATTATACTCAAAACAAATAAAATAAGTAATTTATAAGTTTTTGTCTACATGACTATAAGCCTATCACACATCGTGGTCCATATGTGTTATGTCTTGGTGCATGCCATCCTAACCGAGCGAGCCAAGATGATTTACAGATTCTCAAGTTTAAAAAAAAATTAATTTTTGAACCTAACTATAATGAATTAACTTTTTTTTTGGTTTAATTTCCAACGTGCTTAAATTAGGATCCTTTTGCTCAAAAAGAATATGCTTTCCATCTAATTTGGGTCCTAAATCTTTTCACAATTTGGTAACTGGAAATACCACAAAATTATCATATATAGTTTTTTCGGTAGATATAATTCTCAAATGCTGGACAGACATGTGAGATGGTAAACATCTTTTATCGTTTCACTTTCTAATATAATTAAAGATTCGGTAGTGTATAAATCTTACAAATATATATATTTGGTCTGAAATGTTAGTCACAACTCACAACACAAGAATCTTATGACTCAAGCAAAGTTACATTATTTTCGTTATAAAAATCACATTATTTTATATTTATTTTATTAGATTCAAAACGGAATTGGGAAGAGATCTTTTGCATGACTGCATGACCCTTTATAAGAGCTCCCTTTCACGAAAAAACGGAGTTAGAGCATATTTAGTAGTAGTATTTTACGACGTTTTCTTAATTATAATAGTAGTATTATTTATTTATATTATATGTTTGAATCTCTTAATTATACTTAACTAAAAAAAATTTGTTTAAATGCTTGTGGTGAATTTTTTTTTGTTCAAATGCTTGTGGTCACAAAAAAATTTGGAAACGGGTTTTAGACGCTACCACGTTTCAAATTCGATCTTCCGATTATGCGAAATTAATTCACATTTATTTTGACATGTATATGAATATGGACATTTGTTTTCGATCCACTACAAAACCGGAAAAAACGTCTATCCATGCGCTTTTTTCTATCCACGGGATTAACATAAATCCTTCCATAGATATGTGATTACATCTAAGTTATAAAAAAAATTAAAAACTTTAACCAAATTTTTCTATTTTTAAGAAATTATTTCTATTTTCTTTTTGTTTTTCATTTTTTTAAGTTAAGAAACTCTTAAGAACCCTTTGATAAAGATATTCTTAGATTTTCGGTCTATGCAAATAAATATGTTATATACATATATGAGTCTTTTTTTGGTCGGGAACATATGAGTCTGTTATATATATATATATATATATAAAATATGCTGGTTTTATTTGTAACAACACGGACTGCACGTTCTAGTGAAGTGTAATGATCAATTATCGGTCTCTAATTTGTTGCTAATTTGTTGCTAATTTGTAAACTTATTAATTAATATATGATAACTAGACAAATCACACGTGCCGTTTAAATTGCATACAAAGAATGAAATAAAAAGCAAAGGACAAAAGATATCTTGTGTACCATAATGTTTTATTGTTTTATATGCTCATGATTTATAATTATTTTTGATATTTTCACTATCAGATGTATGTTTATTTGGCATTTTTTATTATTTAAAATTAGGTAATTACCCCGCGCTTTGTGCGGGAAATGATATTCATAAATAATAATAAATTATATTATAGAAGATCATGAATTGATCAATATAGGGTTGAACATTTAATCCGAGATCCGAAACCCGAAACCGAATCGACCTGAAAAATCCGGTTTGGTCCGGTTTTGGTTCTCATATATATTATCTTATCGGATTTTAATATTTTCTAACTCGGGTTTCCGTTCTAAGCCAGGTCCGAGTTGTACTCGAATAGACACGAAGATATACACATGTATATAGTTTTGATAATGTAATTTGAATTTTAGTAGGCTATTTCAATTTTTTTGTGGGTTATATGAATAAGCCGAACCAAAACCCGAACCGAACCCGAATTAACCAAAATAAGACAGGAAGTTCTTAACAAAAATATGTAAAACCTGAAAATTCAAACCAAAAAATCAAAAAAATCGAACCGAATAATATTTGGTTTCATGTCAGGTTTTGTTAAATATATGAAAGTTCGACCTGATCCCGAATAGATTCGAACCGAACAGAACTGTATTTGTAAATAACTCGAACGGATCCTATATTCTTTAACCCGAAAAACCCGAACTCGAATGAGCCTGACCTGAAAACCGAATGCCCATACTCCAATCCACTAATCAAAGTTCCCGATACCCGTTGGCAATTTATGAGGCATGCATCTATGAAAGACCATTATCGAAAACCGAAATAACTAATCAAACTTTGCAATCTTATTAAAAAAAAGACCTGCATTATGCATACCTCGATAAATGAAGGCGCGATCCATTAACCGAAATTCGCAGACCCATTAGACGAAGGCGCGCTTTAATGATTTTGTATGTGATAAAATCTTATTTATATTAAAAGATTTCTTATTTTGTTTCTTATTGTTTTCAATGTGAAAGAAATTTAATTCTTAAAAGTTTTATATGTGGGTTTAAATTCGTTGGGCCTGAAATATAAGTTATAGAATTCGCCGAACAAAAATTATTCAAAAATATAAGGATTAAAACGCAGTAAAATAAAAAATACCTAAAAGTTCTTACGTCGCGATACGTAGGCGTTTTGTCTTCTCTTTTAATAGTATAGATTTACGTAATGATTTTGATATATCAATCAAAATTCCAGAACATCAAAATTTAAGCATTCAAATTGTTATTACAAAAAATGGTTTTATTTTGTTTTATTTTTTTACTTTTATTGCTATAAGTTTTCAAAAATAGTGATGTTTAATACGTACCAGTTGACGTAAATCATACGTAATTATTCGTTAGAGATATGGTTTAGAAATATCAGATATTAATGGCCATAATTAATTGTGCCTGATGAAGAATCAATCAAGTAGATTAAGATGTGATTCTGCTGAAACTTTGCTTTACTTTTTTTTCTTCTAATTATGTTTTGTTTTTAAGCTTTAATATGGAAAGTGATTAAGGCCCTCCTTAATTGTCTGCTTCGTTAAATATGATTAGTGACCTTCTCATATCACCGAGGGGTCACACAAACAACGGTATAATTAACAACAACAACAACAACAAAAATTGTCTAGGTTAGATGTATTGCATGGTAAATATCATTTGTTAGATATTTCATATTTCTAAGATATTGCATTATAATTACGCTATTTAGTCAAAATTAATTATTCGTAAGTGACGCAAGTATTTTTAAACATGTATCTTTCTTGTAAGTTAAAATCCCGCTAAGTACAATATATATTGCTTTTGCAAAAATAAGAAATATATAGAAAAATTCACAAAACTACACCCTTTGATCCCTTCCTTTACAAAACTCTACCTAATTCAATTTTTCACATATTTATACATTTTCAAAATTTTAAAAGCTTGATTTACCCTTTAAATAATTACCAAAATTAAAATCTTTTCATTTGGGTTCGCTAATTAGTGTTTAGGGTATAATATTAATGGAGTAGGATTGTGTGGGTAAGGTTTATTTGGATTTAATTTTGAGTGTTTAGATGTATTTTTGTGAAGTAATTTTGAAAGTGTAGTTTTGTAAAATGTAATTCAAATGGTGTAATTTTGTAATCCTCCCAAATATATATTTAACTAATAAAATTCATGTACATAATTTCATTTTTTCAATAAACTTTTTTAATTCTTGCCAACTAAAGATAAGATAAAGTCAGGGATAAAATAAATTTAAGTCTTATTAAAATCATGCAGACGTCTTAAATAATCTTATCATCTCATCTTGTTTAACCCTTTTACTAGCTTTTAGATTTATCTGTCTCTAAAGTTATTCTTAATAATAAAAATCATATATATGTATATTTTCTCACTAAACATATGTTGACAAGTAATTTAGTCTTATCTCTCAAATCTTAGGCAGTGTGAAAATATTCCTGATCAAGATATTCTGCTTTGTGTAAACCAAAAAGTAAGAAAGTTAATTTACGTTTATTAAGCTCCAGATACTCAGGACCCAATAAGTGTTTAAGGTCTTTGGAAAATATATTTGCCTAACTGATACTAATTTAGGCCCATGGCCCAATAATTATATAATTACTAAATACAAATGGTTATGATTAGTAATTACATGTGGCATGGTCGGAAGAATGGTTGGTTTAACGTACAAAAACCTATTGAATATGGACCACAAAGCTTTTTTGATACAAAATGGTTACAAAGTATTATACTCAAAACCTTCGTTTTCATGTATTTACGATAGAATATGCTTTTTTGATGGGTTGCGTAGAACTTCGTCCAACAAATTTTATTTGTTAACATTTATCTTTTTCTTTCCAAAACTTATAATTTTTCCATTCCGAAATATTAATCAGACACCTTAATTACCAAATTTCCTACGAAAAAAGTACTCATATTTATTGACTATAGTTATTAATTTCCCCTTCTTGATTATTTGAAGAAAATATCTTATCCAGACCATTTATGGTCACATTAGACTTAATTTTGACACCACATTAAATTTATACGTCCAACTCAGAAACAATTGTTTATTAGTAAAATCAAACATGTTTCTATATGTTAATGTCGATTTTTAAAAAAAATTGATATAAGATTTTAAGTAGCACTAACATTCGTGCAATGAGTAGTAGTAATAAAAGATGCATGTTTTCTCTTAATTTGGTCTCGGACTATTTTACAAAATATTTTGCTTCTAGATGATTTATCATATTTCAACCAAATTTAGATATTTAGTTGATTAGGAAAATAAATAAATAATGCTATTATAAGGATTCTACTTAATTGGACGAGCAAAAAGCGTTTTGATTTGTGCGAAACCGTAGCGTGTGAACAGTTTCTATTTAAGGAAAGAAATGATACCAAGCTAGTCAAAGAAGCAGCACACGTTTACTCACACGTGCAATTTCGGGAAAACCCAAACAGCCCAATCTCATCTTTTATCTATAACCATCACTATCATATTACCATTAAACAGTACATACATATCAATATTAAAATTTTGTTCTTTTTTTTTTTTTGTCAAGCCAAAAATTTGTTCTTTTTTATCTAACAATTTTGAACTAATCTTATACGACCAACAGCTGTACGTATGACTATTTCAAACATTGCGTATTGGTGTGTACATACTCGATTATACGCACAACTACCTCGTGCGTAATTGTTTTCTGTCATATGTTAAATATTTAGAATAATAGTATTACTTTTAAAATTACGTAAAATATCATCGTCAAAGATTACAAATTATATTGTTTGCTTTATCACAAATTATAGGACGAAATCATCATTGTTTCGTAACTTTTCTCCAACGATATTCATATATGTAAAAGATGGTAAAATAATCGTTACTTTACTATTTTACTTTATCACCAAGTGTTATTTTTATATAAAAACTACCAAGCTAACATTATAGGAAATAAATCATTAAATCAATATGTTTTCTAATCAAATAATTAAATACTACATTTTGACAAAAAAATACTAACTAACTATTAGTCTATTACAAAGGATCAATAGCTTACTCTGTCAGTACTAATGACCCAAAGAGGTCTACATAGTTTCTATACTAAAAAAATTCATTAATTCACTATTTTGACTCGGACAAAACTAACAATTTGTTATGAAACAATCATGTATATAGACCGTATCTTTTCGTGTATATAATGTTTAAGAGAATTCTAGAGAGATAAAGCTAGAGAGATGAACTGTTTTTTCATTATAATTTTGTTTAACGTTATGAACCTATTTATAGTAAAAAGTTTACTTCAACACGAAGAAACTTATGTAAATATCTAACTATATAATATAATATAAGTTCATCTTTATCCATATAATTATCCAAATGGATAATTATCACAATGGATAATATAGTTCATATTTATCCATATATTTATCCAAATGGATAATTACCACAATGGATAATTACAACAATGATTATCTAACACTCCCCTTAATTATTCATCATTGTGTAGTCTCTCTGAAATAACTGGTTATAATCTTCTTTTATAAATTTCGTAGACACCGTCTTCTAAATTCTTTCTTTTGCGTGATTTGTTGTTGTTGCCTCGTTAAAAACCTTTTCGTGGAAAAACTCAGTGAGATAAAAACCACGATAAGGGAAAAAGAGTGCAACAACGCATTTCATCATTTCTCCCCCTGAAATCATCATCTTCCGGAATAGACATCTTTTGTAAAGAGATCTTCAGGAAAATATGTTTTCTTCTTCTACAAATGTTTATCTTTTGGCGCGTTCTTGTTGTCTCGTTAAAAACCTTACCATGGAAAAACCCATTGGGATAAAAACCATGATGAGGGGAAAAAGAGTGCAACCGCGAACATAATCATGACTTCCAGATGAAGTTATATCTTCACAAATAATCATTTTCTCAAACATGTCTTTCAATGAATGTGTTTTCTTTTGTTGCTCCCCCTGGGAGCTTCATCTTCCGAAATAAACACTTTTGCAAATACGTCATTAAAAAAAACATGTTTTCTTCTTTCGCTTTCCCTGGAAGCCTTGTCTTCATGACAAATACTTTTGCACATTCTTTACATGCTTTACGAGATGTTATAAAACTTCGATATCTGCAAAATAACTTATACCAAAACTTGGGATTTCTAATAATCCCACGTTAATCATATCTCATCCCAATATATGCGCATAAGAGATGAGTTATATCCTCCATATATATTAATAGCAAATTCTATGTATAATTTGCAAAATCTATGGATGTTTAACATCATATAAGTATAGTCCTTTATGACCATATATATATATATTCAACTTCTTCTAGAAGTTCTTAACATAACATCTTTTCATTAGATGTTTAACTTAATGTCTGAAGACTTCTGGTCTTTCCAAGGTCTTTTACTTTGTTTATAACTCTTTAGAGTTTGATCGATCTTAGTTCTCGAGAACATTACTATGATATCATTAATTCTTCAGGAATTCAAACTTTGCATGCATTTTCCTCATGAGACGTAATTCAAGTCTCTCATATATATTTCTCAACACTGAGTATTTTTTTTACAAAACCATACATCATATGCGTTTTGTTTTATATACTTTAATACTCTTTTCATATCTAGACTTCTGGTCCAGAATTCTCGTTACTTAAACGAGTATAATAAGACTTGAATGTCTTTTATTTATTGGCCAATTATGTCTCTCAACGCTAATCCACAAAGCGGAGAATTCTGATCCTCATTTATAACATCGCGCGTTATGTTACTATTATAGTCGACATTTATTTCGACTTTGGTTCCATATTTACTTTATTGTCATGACCCATCGAGATCTCTTAATCATTATCAATGATTTTGTTCAAGTACTTGATTTCATCTTTGATCCTTCAGGGATCTAATCCTCCTGGGATCTAATCCTCATGGGATTTCTGATCATGACTCATTACTCCTCTTTTCCTTTTGAAGAGATTAATAAATATTTGCCCCTTTATCATTTCTTAATTTTCAGAACCAAAGTAGTCTTACATAGACTTTATGTGTCATCCTTCATAAACACATATATTTTGTATTGGAGCATTTTCATATGGAGTGAGATTTCTTTTCATCACCTTGAATTATCTTATGAACTTCAAGTCCATTTTCTTTTGTATGAGGATCTTATAATGATAATTCATTTCATGAAATCTCATCCATCATTTGATTTGCAATAAATTTGAATAGTGATTCTTTGAACTTTTAGAACTTCTGGTTCATAATCCTTTTGTTCAAGTATTTCAACTATTCCATAATTCTATCCCTTAGAGAATCTTATCATCAAAATAATGATTGCAAATCTTACAATAAGCACATCTCCAATGATGGCTTTTATTCCAGCTCATATAATTCATCCTCTTTGGATGTTATATTTATGTGGTGTGGAGAAACATTCATAATATATATCACACACCCACATATTTCCAGACGGAAATATCACCATTCTTTAAAACTCATTGACTATGAATTTCATCTTCTAAATTTTCACTTTCATCTTCTGGATGTTTAACTTTATCTCATTCGACATCTAATAAGCTTTTAATAAGCTTTAATTTTGGGATATCAATCCACCAAAACTATCTCAATTTAATGTCATTGTGGGATTCTTTAATTCTCCCCCTCGAGATGATAACTCTTCTAGATTACTCATCTCGAAATGAATCCATTTATGGGATCAACAACATATCTTTCTAGGACATGTGTTTCATCTTGGATCCTTTTAACTTTTTAATATAAGATTCATATTACTCTCTTTCTCAAGATAACGGCTATACATGCTCGTTTATCTTGGACCGATTCTCACTTTTAGATCGGTCATATTAGGAGTATAATATGGGGATCTTTATAAAGAAATCAACCATTATATTCAATGAGCTCTTTTAACTCAAAAATGGTGATCTTCATTTCTTTTCACATGATGACTTTGATTCTTCTTTTCTTTAAAACATGCATAAGTTGAAAAACTTCTTGTTTTTCCAACAAATTTTAATGATCTTCAATCATTAATACTCCCGCATGGCTTAACCTAGGTTATATTAAACTTTAATCAATCAGTAAACTTCAGGTTTACTTTCATATATATATTTTGCCATTTTTATCCATATTGCATGTTGTCATCATGTTTTCTTTTAGAGCGTTTAGCTTTTCTTTTGCTCGTTTAGAACGTTTTCGCTCTTTTAAAATACTTTTAACTCTTCGGGAGTTAAGCTCTTCATGAGCGTATATTCTTTCATGAACGTTTAAGCTCTTCATGAGCATATAATCTCTTCATGAGCATTTAATCTCTTCATGAGCATATAAGCTCTTCATGAGCATTTAAACTGTTCATGAGCCTCTAAGCTCTTCATGAGCCTCTAAGTTCTTCGTGAGCCTTTAAGCTCTTCGTGAGCCTTTAAGCTCTTCGTGAACCTTTAAGCTCTTCGTGAGCCTTTAAGCTTTTCGTGAGCCTTTAAGCTCTTCGTGAGCGTTTAAGCTCTTTAGCATTTTTACTTTATTAAAATATTTTACTCTTTTAAAACATTTAATTATTTTGCAATATGCAAAATTTTCATATATTTTGGATTTTAACTTACCGTATAATAAAATAGATATAGCCTTTCATTTAATCAAAGAGACAAAACCTCAATATAATCAAAGAGACCTTATCTTCAATTTGATTAATGACATATATTTTCATATAATCAAAGAGACATAGTCTTCAATTTGATTTATGAACTATAGTCTTCTATTTGATCAAAGAGGCATATTCTATTATATATTTTTGGAGACAAAACTTTCCGCTCCAATAAAAATTTAAGTTTATAAATATCGATAATTTTTATCGACTATTTTTTTGGCAAAGTTTCTTTTAGATTTTTAATATTATACTTTTGGCAAAAATTATTTTGACAGAGTTTCTATTAAATTTTAAACTATATTAATTTAAATTTTGCCAGAGTTTCTTTTATATAGTAAAATCATAATTTAAACATTTTAGGATATAAATTATGTCATAGGTTTGAAACAGAATTTTTCCATTATGTTTATAAACATAACGACATAATTTAAAATTACCTGGATAATATTTAACCGGGTATATAGAAGCTCATCCAACGATTACCTCGTATAAGCAGAGACGTTCGTGCTGATAACGTGTTATGAAACAATCATGTATATAGACCGTATCTTTTCGTGTATATAATGTTTAAGAGAATTCTAGAGAGATAAAGCTAGAGAGATGAACTGTTTCTTCAACACGAAGAAACTTATGTAAATAGCTAACTATATAATATAATATAAGTTCATCTTTATCCATATAATTATCCAAATGAATAATTATCACAATGGATAATATAGTTCATCTTTATCCATATATTTATCCAAATGGATAATTACCACAATGGATAATTACAACAATCATTATCTAACACAATTAAATTATTTTCTATTAGTCACGCCATTACACAATCACATAAATCCGAACCGACTAGGTTGTTGGCTTGGGTATCCAAATTCATTAACCGGGTCAATACTAAACCCTTGACGAGCCAACACGTCCAAGTTACTAAACCGAGTAATCCCATCGCCTTGTTCCATGCTCGTAACGCTATCATAACTCGGTCCAATTTCCGAAACCGAGTTATGTCCGCTAAATTTATCCCAATCAATGCTTGTCTCCTTGGTTAAATTGTGAAACCCGGTTTGATGCTCGGGTAAAACCGGTTTATAACTATGATCATAATTAGTATGTGCGCTTGATGAACCAGCTTCAAATCTCAAACTTCTGTTATCTATATGATTCTCATGCAAAGACTCGAGAACGTCGTCGTATTGATGATGAGAAGAAGATGACGTGGACGAATCATTGTTGCTGTATTCTCGAATCATTAGATTATTGTAAACATGTTTTTGTGCGCTTGATTGTTTCTTGTATATTCGGCATAACACCCAATCATCAAGCTATATATACCAAAAAGATGTGTTAATTACTTAATTTATTAGACTATTACTATACATACAATTGATTTATATACTTTTTTTAATTAAATTTAATTTACCTTGGTGCTTCCGTTTCTACGAGAGGGTTCTATAAGACGATACTCATGCATGATCCAATTAGTTTTGGTTCCTTTTGGTGCTTTCCCAACGTAGAAAACCAAAGCTTTCTTTATACCAACTCTTCTACCTTCCGTTGAGATAACCTTATCCGTACCGGTTGCTTTCCAATAACCGGACCCAGCAACCCGGTTAGGTCTCGACCCGTTTGGATATTTTCTATCTCTTGGGCTAAAAAAGTACCATTCCTTTTCTCCGAATAACGCTTTACCTAGAAAATATCAAAAACAACACACTTTATTATAAGAACATATACATATAGAAATAAAGATTTGCTTTATATTAAACCGGACCGGTTTAGGTAACGTACTTGGTAACACCCATGCGTCGAATTCGTAGAGATCGATTTCGGCTATGAGCTGAAGAGAGAAACCGTAACCGGCTGCTTTCTTGCAAAGATATTCGACCATAAGCTCTTCGTCGGTCGGGTAAAACCGGAAACCCGGTGGTAAGCTTAATCGGGTTAACGGATCTTGTTCTTGGACACCCATTTTCTCTCACGCACGGACCAATAAATTATATGCACTTTTGTAGTAAAGAAATATCTTTGTAGTTTTTTTTTTTTTTTTGATATTTCAATGATTTTTGTTTATTTATTTTATTTTCAAGAATTCGAAGCTATGCTGCTTAACGTGTGTTAATATATACTCACAAAGAGAAAGACAGAACCGCCGCTCAATCTTCGTTAACGTATAGCTTTATGTTTATTATGACACGTGGATTAATCAGAGCGTCGTGATTTATGCGATCCTTTTGGGTTCGTTGAACCTATTCAACAAAGTTGACATATATATGATAATATTTCAATGTCTGACAAAATAAAAATGATAATATTTTAATATGTGGCCTTTCATAGTTTTTCAAATTTTATTTTTTTTGTTGACGAATGTTTCCAAAGTATTGGGGAAGTTTTTTTTTTATAAAGAAGCGTTGGGAAGTTGCTTAAAAGCAATTAAAATATTTGTACTTTCACTTACGAGATTGTTAAGACCTAAGAGCATCTCCATTGGTTAAGCACTAATAGAGAGTGCTTAACCATTTTTTAATTAAATTATATGTTTAATTAACTTTATATTAAATTAATTTTTTGTTACCTCGAATGGTTAAACAACTTTTGATGCTTAAAAAAAAATTATTTATTTAATTTTTGCTAAAACCTTGACACCAATTTTTTTTTTTTTTTTTTTTGTTAACTAATCAACAACTGACACGTAATGTTGCTTAAAAAATGTTTAAAGTGCTTCCATAAGCACCAACACTTACCTTAATTACCATTTTTTATTTATTTAATTCCCTTTTAAATACTAAACAACCTTCTAAACAACTCCTAAACAACTCCAATGGAGTTTTGGTCTAATATTACAAGTGTGTGTGTGATTATTCGGCTGTTTACTTGGTAAAAAATTTAATTGTATTTAGGGATATTAAACAAAATAGATATTTGGGACATAAGAGTAAAGACAAAAAAGTTACGAAAGCAATATTTCAATGGGTATCTGCCTGATTGTTTGTCAAGAAGAAAAGACACGTGTGAGAAACTCACTGGAAAGTGTTTTTCATAAGAATCTAACTACCAAAAAATGCCATGTGTCCAATAAGTATTGGTTGGGTTAGGCAGGATATTTTCATTCCTCAAAAAGACCGTTACAGATTATCATGATATAGAGAAGAATAACAACACGAGCTGATGATATATAACACTTGATTTTTCTTATATATATATATGTTTATATGTGTGTGTCGAAACTAAAATAAAAAGTGAGAATCCAAAATATAGAGTTGATTAACATTAAGAAAAAATTGTGGTATCTTATCACTCAATATAAATAGCTTTTGTGTCACAGGACATATATATGGTGTTAAATAGTTAAAATAGTTAAATATTGTGTTAGCTTCAAATCAAAATCCCAAAAAATGATAAAGAATATGTTGGTCAAAGTTTGTTTTAAAGCTATGTTACTTTTCGTGATGAAGTCATGCATATATCATAACGTGTATGTCATGCATATATCATAATGTATACACCCAAAAAATTAGGCCAAAAGTCACTTGTGTAAAGAGTAATGATCATTGACGTAGATTTATAGATAATATAGGTTTCAATTTCTTTCATGTAAGTTGAGACAATACATCATTACAATTTACAACCAATAATATATAGGTCTCAGTTTTAAAAACATAAGTGGATGTTATGGTTTATGAGACATAGACCATATGCTTATTAATTCGTTATATATGAGTTCTTAACATTATAAGAAACAAATTTATGGCATTGCCAATTAAGGGATAATAAAAGGAGAAACATAATATATTATAACAAAAACTGATTTATTCATGGTAAAATAGCAAATATATACAACCAACAAAATAAACTAAAGAGTTTCATACAATTTCAAGTTTCCCGTACAACAAGAACATTTTTTCTTTTGATTCACTATAAGGGAATATCGATCAAAGAACACTTCAATGAATGTATGCTATCTTGGTCACTATACAATCTCTTGGTCGATCTCATCTCAAGGCATGTTCTTCTACATAGTCTCAATTATCTTTTGACTCACGAGGTGTCCGGGATGCAAATCAACACACTCTTTGTCAAACACAAGACCAAATCTTTCTGCGAATAAACTCCTTATGTATTGAAGCTCTTTAAACTCTCCCATTCTTGATGCGGCGAATATAAGTCCAGCCATTGTTGTTTGAGTTTCTTCGGGTAAGGAAAGAACATCGCTAGAAAAAGAAATAAACAAACGAGTTAAATTAGGGTTTTGGAAATACGCATGCAAATTTGAACATAACAAATACACATAAAAACTATATAAAAACTAGTGTGTAATGTTTTTTAAATTAGTTTTAGTTTTCAGTTTTTAGTTTTAGAATTATGATTTTTTAAATTAGTTTTTTAGTTTGTCTTTAAACGTTGTACTCGTATATATATATAAGCTTTCCTAAATTTTAAGAAAATTTATTTTAAGAAAATAGAGAATCAAACCTCTTTGTTTATCTACAGAGTTAAATAGTGATCATGATTCTCTCTTTTTATTACTTATCTATTAGAAGTTCGTGTATTTATCATAAAGTTCACGTTTTCTTTTGTCCTAATTATCATAAAGTTTATAATTATGTGTTCCTAAACTAATGTACATGTAATACAAGTCATCAAGAAACATCTTACGTACCTTTGATGTTTTAAGTGCTTTAAATTCTCCAATAGTAATACGCACAAGTACTCGACTCTATCATACGCCAATAATCTTCTTTCGTCTTCAAAAGATTGTTGCGCCTATACAAATCATTAAAAAAAATTAATAAATATAACAAGTAAGTTATTGAGATTTGTATAAATTGAATAGAATTTGCATGGCTATTGAGATTAGTTTAACATACATTAGAAAATGCTTGAGATAAGCAACCATCGGAAAAATGTAGAGCAATATCGGATTTGCATTGTCTTAACATAGCCATTCTTCGTCTTCTATGTATCTTTATAGAACATATTAGGTCATTGACATAAAGTTCGCTGCAAAAGAAGACATATTAGTTATATTCTTGAACTTATAACAATATTGTTATCTTCTAACACAAGTAACTAATTAGGTTACTTACCACTTTGAAGCCTTACGCCATCTTGAAGCACTAAACCAAACGGACAACGGATTACGGTAGCATCCGAACATTGGTTTTGAATCTTCCGTAGACATTGTTTATCTTGCAAGGTAATGAAAGTGAACGAAAGATTTAGAAAAGTTTTGGTGATGATTAATGTGAATGTGATGAATGAGAATATGATATGTTAATACCTATATATATATATATAGAAAATAGATGCATGTCTATTATCTATAGAAATACTAATAGGAATTGTTTTATGAAATATGAAAATTTAAATATTTATTAAAATTTGGTTATTTGTTTTGGCAATATCAACCGTAATTTATTAAAGAAATCAATATATCAATTTTAATTAGCGGAGAATGAATAAAATCATAATTCTGTTTTTATTTATAAATATTTTTTTTTCAATATTATCTGCATTTAGTTGACTATATCCATATGCATATTTATATCAATAATTCAACTAAATAACTGATTTACATAAAAAAATATCCATTAATCGGTTAACCGCTTTTCGAAGAAATATTCTATTTACTTTTAATATATGGAAAGATTAAAAAAATTAGTTATATATAATGTCTATATATTCATGAGTGTTTTTAAAAGTATAATGATTTGTTGTCACAAAGTATAATAAAATTTGGTTTAAAAAAAAAAGTATAATAAAAGTTGTATTATCTTGATCAAAACTGTTATAAATTTCATTTAAAAAAAGAAAAAAACTGTTATGTATTTTAGAAGCATATATAGTCAAGCCTCCCAAGCACTTATCTGAATTGCCAAAATAATATGATCTTAAAAACCAAAAAAATAATATGATCTTCTTTCCTCAGTCTCTGTGGCTGCATGCAAAAGCTGATGGGACTTTCCTCATACCAATCTCTGAAATGGGTTTTGATTTAAAATTGGGCCCATTAGAGCATAAACATCGGGGTATTTAATTAATCTCTTACAAGGTAGGGCCCATCAAAATAACTGGAGCTGGTCTCTTTTGGCTCTTATTTCGGAGTTGGTTCTTAGACAAATCGCGGGTCCCACGGACACGTGGCGACCCGCGATTGGTTCTCGTTTTAATTTTTTTTTTTAAAATTTTTTTAAATCTGAATTTTTTAAAAAAAAATACAAAAAGTGCATAGGAGAATGTGCATAATACTCTTTGCATTGAACATGGTCTTAGGTCTATCTTTAGTTTCCTCATATATGTTTCTATCGTTAGTGAGGTGTAATAACTAATCCAAAATATTTTGGTTCTCTTTTGCCTTACATAGACAAAATTATAACAAAAAAGAAAAAAATACATAGTATATCTATTATGTATTTAATCGGTGGTGTCCACACGTTACACGTACGTAATTACGTATGTTTGTCATGCAAATTATTTTGTATTTCAGATGTGTGATTATTTTATACTATTTCATAGGATCTCTGGGAAACTTATTAATGATTGCTCACTACCATTTGTCATTTGTTAGATCTCTGTATGTTTTTTTAATAAGCCACATTATTTTCCTCTGTACGTGCTTTCTCTTACATTTATAATTAAATAACATCTTGATAATTGACTTTACTCTTAACTAATAAGAAATATCGACTTATGTCTTCTCGTGAACTTGATTAGCCAACATCCAAGTAATTATTCTTAAGAATAAATTAAAATGCACTGCCATAATTAATTTTACATTAATATTATATGCTCTAAGTTATCTATCTTATCCTAAGAATTATTTTTGTCAAGAAAACATTATGTAAAGCTTTTGTTATCTCTTTTCCCAATTTGGTTACTTCAAAATTATAATAATTTTCTTATAAAATATAACAAAAATGACAATCACAATATAATAATAGCATGTCTCTATACAAGAAACTTAGACGTGTGAGTCTATTTCTAACCAAACAGGAAGAACAAAGCTATCTCAAGATTTATAGGTCGAGCACACAAAGAATTATGTGGTCAAACTCTACTTTTGCCACCAATATAAAAAAAATCTACTAAAAAGGGAATATTCATCTACACATTTATAATCGATAAGAAAACAAATTTTCATTATTATAAGAAGTCGGACATGTGAATAATATATAAGTAAACAAAAGTGTGATTATTCTTGCTTGGTCGAAATCTGTGTTTGCATTGGTTAATAGTTACGAGTGATCTCATCATAATTTGATAAGGGCTTGGCTTCCATGAGAAATATACAGAAAAAATAAAATCGGCTATTAGCTATAATAAAAATATAGATATGCTTGACTTCATTTTTCAAATAAATAGATACATATATAGTGAAATTAATTAAAACTGCTAAAACAACAACGAATGAATAAAGTTATGCCAACGAGACGTATAATTAGAGATTGATGGGTGAGAATGATTCGGACCAATAAATTTCTAACAGTTTTATGTATCATTAATGAAACATAATTATATTTTATTATTTTAATATAAACCAACTAAACACATATTATAGTTGACTTTTTCTTGTGTTTTCCTTTTGTAGGAGAAGATATGCCTGTAAAGCTATATAACCTATGTGTTGTTTTATCCTCCCATACCACTTGGATAGTTGAATTTTGTCTTTTTAACGAGAATATACTTGACCTTGTTCGATTCCCAAAACAAACCTAGTTTGATCCAAATTCAATTTAAAAATAACCATATATATATATATATATCACGTTTATTTAATATAAACACAAGGGGAGTCCAAAATTTAACATATAGTTGTTTCTGACGTTATCATATACTTATGATAATGTTATGGACTATTAGGCATAAGTCTTTATAATCAATGAGGGCAAAAGCTAATGTTGTTATCAAATGATCACAAATAAAACATCATTTAATTTGTCCATGACAACTATATTGTGATTTAAAGTAAACCCTTGAATCTAGTCAATTTTTATCTATAAAAACAAAAAAAAAACAATTTTGTTATTTGAAATAATAGTAAAAATATTTTTATAATGTTTTGGCTATTTTATAAAAAATAAAAATAAAATAAAAAAAGACAGAAGAGAGAAGAATGGGAGGAGCATGGCGACGTGGCCGATCTGAAGACACTGACAAGTTTTGCATCTTCAACGGTCGACGGCGACACCTTATCATATAATACATTTTTTTAATTTCATTTTACTTAAATTTGTTTTCTTTAATATTATTATCCTATTTTTACCATTTTACAATTTAAATATGGCCAGACCGGTTTCCAGCTTTTGAACAAACTAAGAGCAAATTCATTGGAGAAACTTGAGAAGATTTCTTAACTATTATTTTAAATGTATTTTGCAAAAAAAATACTCTTAAGAAACATAACTATGTATTTATTGTTTGTACCGTTCAATGGTGGATCTTAAGTCGGGATTTTAAAAAAAAAATTGGCTTTCAAGGATCCTGAAACAAATTGCCCTTTCAAGCACCTACAAAATAAATCAGAAATACCACAAAACAAAACAATACCTGCAAAACAAATATGAATGTTCTTCTTACTCTCCACTTGCAGCTCATCAAACTTTATAGGCCTAATCAAACACAGGGACACGTTTCTTCCCAGAATCATTGCAAGACTTAGTTTAAGGGTTTCACTTTAATCACAGCTATATAGTTTTATTTATTTAAAATTCTTTTTCAGCATTATTTGTTTATATATATATTGTATCATGAATAATATTATTTGGTTTAGTCATATATATAGACTAAAACGTCGCACCAATATTTAGGTATGCTGTAAAACTGATTAGATAAAAGACTAATCACGCTAGCTTTTGTAATCTAATTAGCACAATAACAACATTTGAGACTTACATTTAACTTTGCAATGTTACGTCTCTTGTTAATTTATTGAAGATGTACTTACTAAATAATGTGCAACTAGGATTTAACCCGTGGTATACCACGGGTTTATGTTTTTTATAAATAATTGTATATATATACAGTTAATTTAGAAGTTTGTAATATTTTTTCTGATTTTGTAAAATAAATAAAAATATTCAGAATTTCTAAAGAGTATTTTGTTCTTTTATTGTTTATGCAAATAAATATAGAGAAATTCACAAAACTACACCCTTTCAATCATTCCTTCACAAAACTACACCTAATTCAATATTTTCACAAATTTACACCCTTTCAAAATTTTAAAAGCTTGATTTACCCTTTTCAAAATTACCAAAATTAAAATATTTTCATTTGTGTTCGTTAATTAGTGTTTAGAAATAGTATTAAGGGGTATGATTGTGTGGATAGAGTTTATTTGAATTTAATTTTGAGTGTTTAGGTGTAGTTTTGTGAAATATTTTTGAAATGGTGTAGTTTTGTGAAATGTAATTCAAATGGTGTAGTTTTGTGATTCTCCCATAAATATATAATGAGAATTATATTTTATATAGCAAAATCTTAATATAATTTGTAAGTGTGTTTATTCCAAACTATTATAAACTATAAAAATTAGGGATGGACAAAACTTCCGGATCCGAAATACCGAACCCAAACCAAACCGAAATCCCCAAATCAATACCGATTCTAAAAACAAATAACTCGAATGTATAGGGAAATTTACTACCATAATACCCGAAATCGAATCTGAACCGAACTCAATTTTGTAGAACTAAACTAAACTACTCTAACTACCCAAAAATTATTTAAAATAATAATAGTTATAATTATATTTGAAGTACATAATTGGAACCAAACCGAAATTAAAGAACCGAAACCGTTCCAAAAATAAATAACCCGAACGAATTGAGAAATTTACTACCCGAAAACCCGAAGCCAAAACAAATTTCTAGATTTGAACCCGAATTACCCGAATTTGTTTATGATAAAGTTTAATCATTATTTTCAAACTTCTTGTCATTTATCTAGAATTTTTCTAGAAACCGACCCCGTTAATAAATAATTGTTATGCTTAGTGTTAATTGATTTAAACAAACTTTATCTATGTTCAATATAGATGTTTATTAACATCTAAAATATTAATATAAATAGAAAATTATAATATGGACAATGATTATATATAAAAACTAAACTATATACTTTTTTAAAAATATATATATTCTGAAATTTTTTTATAGACCTCCGTAAGAAAAATAAAAAGATTATATCAAAAATATCATAAATATGAAATTAGTGGTTGATTTTATGTTAAAATCGGTTTTATTGTTTTTGTTGATATTTAAGTCAATTTTAAAAAAGTATATATATAGAATGAGATATGTTTGTGTGTAAGTTTCTTATAACTCTTTAAGTGAGTTTAAAACCAATGACATAGTATGTAGTTAAGTTAGTTTTTTTGGAAAAGTTCAAAAAAATACTTCAAAAATAATAATATATATATGTTTATTATATATTTCGTATAGCAAAAATTTAATATAATTTATAAGTTGATTAGACCAATAATTTATTATTTATTATATTTAGGATTCGAAAATACCCGAATTCAAAATACAAACCGAATCAAAATACACAAATCATATTATGCGATTTACCCAAATTTATTTAAAATTATAATTATTTTGATTATATATATAAATAATTGTTGTAAACATATTCTAAATATGTAATATAAGATTTAAATTTTAGTAGAATTGCAATTTCTTCTTTTTTGTTTATAATCGAACCGGAAATCAAACTCGTTAACAAACTATTTTGTTTTTTATTGTTTGATATTTTTAACAAAAAAAAATTTCAAATCGTTTTTAAATTCTTAATAATATTAATTAAACATGTTTGTTTTTATTTAAATAAAATTTTAATGGTAGTTTTTATAAAAAAAAACTATGTAATAATGTATTTATGTGAATTACATATGTTTATTTTGTTTTTCAAATATTTTTTACATAATTTCTTTAATATTTTTTATTTATTTTTGGAGAGAATTATAATATTTCCTTATTTGATTTTTCGTAATTAAATGTTCAAAAATATTTCCTTTTATGCCCAATGGCATAATGTGTAATTTAGTGTGATTTTTTGGAAAATTTCAAATTAGTACTTCAAAAATACTAATATAGATAGTGTTTTTTTCTTGATTAATTTAATGCGGAACGATTTTGTAAATAAATGCGATTAACAAAGAGGAAACGCGACACAGAAAAAAGGGAAAGAAAAAACATAATGGGTGCAAAAGCAGCTCAGAGACTTTTATATGGAAATAGAAATTTAGCTTTCTAGTTTATTGTAACCTCATTTTCACACTTTAATTTAGTTTACTATAAATATTTTATATAGGTCTAGCTAGTAATAGTATACTCTACCTTCAAACAAAATAAAAACTCTACATTGCAATATTATTGTAATTTTTTTGCAGGCACTAGTAATTAATAAAGTTGTGCAGATCGCATAAAAATATTCTCATGTTTTCACTTCAAATTTTAAAACTATTATAACGTGACCGCATGAAATAAAAAAAAACAAATAGTTTGATATTTACATATAGAACAACATACAATTAGTATAAACCACTCGTGATTTGATATTTTCATGTCTCTATGTCTTAAACATGTTTAATTGTTTTATTTTGTTGTGTTTCTAAGTGTTTAACGTTTGCTAAATATATATAATATCATAATTAGCATAAAATAAAATTAGTTTCTGAATAAATGGTCCCGGAGAGAGAAGAAACGGTGTATGATGTTAAATAACGGTGTAACGGGGAAAAAAGTAGAGTAGGGAAGGAAGGGGCATGTGTTGTTACTGATTTAGTTGTCTTCTTCTCTCTGCATTTACTCTATGTGTAAGGCCCATTACTCCTCTCTCTCTCTCTCTATTGTTTTCACTTTTTTTTTTTTAGTTTTCTCTAAATCTTGTGTAATGATATAAAACCTCGTATAATCACTAACTAAGATTGAGCATTTTTTAGCGTTACATATGGTTGTTTTATTCCATTTTTTTAGTGTGTGGGCCTTTGAAACGAAAGGTGTTGTGTTAATAATGGTTTTAGATAACCTTTATGTGATTTGATATGTTGGATGGTTAATTCGGTTAATTTATGGTTATTTGGGTTTGAGTTATGATACTCACATTCTGTTGAAACTATTTTTACTGTTTTTATTGTACTACATGATTCATTTTAATACTTATTTAAGGAACTCTAAAAATTAGTATGATTCTATTGCTAGATGAACCTATCTCAAAATTAACTTTTGAAAAGAAATGCATTTTTTTTACATTAAATTCGTTTTTATCAACTGTCACTGTAATTAGTCTGTCGTTTAATTTAGCCATTAGTTGTTGAATAATTTTTAATACAATATGAATATGTTTAAATAGTACCTTTTTTTTACAAATATGAATAGTAGTAAGAATAAAATATCTAGTATGAAAATGAAAATGAAAATGTGTCGGTATATTATTAGAAATAATATTCATAACACTTGCCATATTATATATATAAAAACAAATGTTTTAAGCAAGGAAAATAGATAAACTCTACAATTTAATTATGGACTTTAACATGGCCATATAATAAATATTTACATATCAAATTAGTATTACCTTCTCTTGTCGGAATTAAAATTTCAGTATTAAATCATGAAGATCTAATTTCTGAATGAAAAAAGTTTATTTTTCACCGCCTACAAAGTGCAAAGAAGCAACGAAATTAAAGAGAGAGAGAGAGAGCAAGACGAAAAATAAAAACACAAAAACAAACAAAAAAAGTTCTCTCTCTCTCTCTCTCTCTCTCTCCATTGATTTCTTCACAGACATCTCTCAAACCAATATCTCTCTCTGGACTTCATCGGATCTGACTTTCTCCCGAAAACCCACAATTTGATTCTTCGAATTCTCCAAAAAAAACCCCCAAAAATCACAAAAGTTTCCTTCTTTGACTTCAAAGAGAGAAAGAATCCATCGAAAGTCTGCGTTTTTTGTATTTCTGTTTGATCAAAATCACCGGCGGAGGAATTTTCCGATGGGAATGCCTTCGCTGGCTTCAACACATAAGCCATGAGGAGCAACCAAAACGAGGAAGAGGACTGTTTCTACGAGTCTCTCGATCGCTTAGCCTCTTCCTCTTCTTGCTCTTGCTCCGCCTCCAACTCCGATTACGATTCCGACCTCGCTAACTCCGAATCTTCTCCTCGGATCTCTACCCATGACTCGCCGGAGAAACCCGACGGTAGTCTTCTCCGCCGTTACCCATTCCCCGTTCCTCGATTTCCGATGGGCAAATCAAGGTTCGACGTTTGGATCTCCGAGCCCGTCTCTGTCTCCGAGAGGCGTTCGAGGCTCTTGAGCGAGATGGGTCTCTGCCGCGAATCCGTCGTCTCCGATTCGAAAGACGCCGGAGCTTCCGAGATTTCTCGATCTATCTCGTGTAATCAGTTAACTCCGCGAGGTCACAGAGATTGCTCGGAGAGTGTCGGCGGCGGAGGCGATTCCTTCGTCGTCGTGAGATCGAAATCTGACGTCACCGCAAGCCAATGTGGAGATCGTGACCGTCGATTTCGTCCGCCGCCGCCGGGTAATCCTTGCTCTTGCTCCGACTCTAAACTGTCTCTTGACTGCAACTTCGCGCACACTCGTGATGATAAGAGTAGTAATACTAATTTGGGATCAGTTAGTGTTAATTTGTCATTGCCTTGTGAGAATTCGAGTGATTCATTGCGCCTAAGTGAAATCTCTGGTTGTGTATTGAGAAACCACAGGGAGAATGTTGTTAATGAGGAAGTGGAAGTGTGTACTATAAAGAATCTTGATAATGGTAAAGAGTTTGTGGTGAATGAGATTCAAGAAGACGGTACATGGAAGAAAGTTAAAGAAGTAGGAACCGAAACACAGATGACAATGGAGGAGTTTGAGATGTGTGTGGGACATTCTCCCATTGTCCAGGAGCTTATGAGAAGACAGAACGTCGAGGATTCAGATAAGAGCGGAGCAGCTAAATCCTCCAAGGAGAACAACGAAGACAATGGCGATAAGGACAATAGTAATAGTAATGCATCAAAGTCAAAGAAGAAAGGAAGTTGGTTTAAGAGCATAAAGAGCGTTGCGAGTAGCATGACTGGTCATAGCAAAGAGAGACGAAGCAGCGATGATAAAGACACATCGTCAGAGAGAGGTGGTAGGAGGTCGAGCTCTGCTACCGATGATTCTCAGGAATCTTCTTTCCACGGGCCGGAGAGAGTTAGGGTTAAGCAGTATGGGAAATCTTCTAAGGAGCTCACGGCATTGTACAAGACACAAGAGATTCAGGCGCATAACGGCTCTATTTGGAGCATAAAGTTTAGTTTGGATGGTAAATATCTTGCTAGTGCCGGTGAGGATTGCATCATTCATGTATGGCAAGTCGTAGAAGCTGAAAAGAAAGGGGAGTTGTTACTGGACAGACCGGAACTGTTGCTCATGGCTAATAACGGGTCTCCAGAACCAACTACTATGTCGCCAAGGAGAAGAGGGAGGACATCTATAAGTAGAAAGTCATTGAGTCTAGACAACATATTTGTTCCAGATTCTGTTTTCGGGCTCTCGGACAAACCCTTTTGTTCCTTTCAAGGTCATTTGGATGATGTGCTTGACCTTGCTTGGTCCAAGTCTCAGGTTAGTAACTTCACTTAATTTGCTGAATATGATAGGTAGAGAAGACTTATTAGTAAGCGAGCTTTCTATTAATTCTTTCCTCAGCATTTGCTTTCTTCATCAATGGATAAAACAGTTCGTTTGTGGAACTTGTCCAGCCAGACTTGCTTGAAAGTATTTTCGCACAGTGATTACGGTTAGTAGATTCTGCTCCAGCTTCTGTTATATTTTGTGTTTTTGTGTGTGGTTATCAAAATAACAATGTGTTTGTGTGATTATTGGTTGGAACAGTGACTTGCATTCAGTTTAATCCGGTCGATGATAGATACTTCATCAGTGGGTCATTGGATGCAAAAGTACGCGTCTGGAGCATTCCGGATCATCAAGTAGTTGACTGGTATGATCTTCATGAAATGGTCACTTCTGCTTGCTACACTCCAGATGGCCAGGTATACTAAATCTGCCATGTTACTGCTCAAAGTCAGAATTTTGTTTCATCTCATGAAGAATCTTTTAAATTTTTTTATGAGCTTACTAAAGAATCTCTATTTGAACTTGAAGGGCGCGTTGGTTGGTTCATACAAAGGCAGCTGCCGCATGTACTATGCATCAGGTAACTACGAAGTTCTTGGTGGGATCTTGTTCCTGGTTTTCTAAGCTTTAGTATTAAGTTGGTTTTTTATTGGTATCAGACAACAAGCTGCAACAGAAAAGCCAGATTAATTTACAGAACAAGAAGAAGAAAGCTCATCAAAAGAAGATAACAGGTTTTCAGGTAACAGTAAAATCACTTCTTCATGAGGAAAACCTGATCTGATGAAACAAAAGTCTTTTGGTTCTTGATGGGCTTCAAAAAAGTTGCTTACGTTGTCTTGTTTTATACCATAGTTTGTGCCTGGAAGCTCATCTGAAGTCCTAGTTACATCTTCAGATTCACGGATTCGCGTTGTCGATGGAACTGATCTTGTCAACAAACTTAAAGGTAAACCAACAAACACAAGCTTTTAAAAAGATTCAAGCTTTGTCTCTCATTACCGATCTTTTGTAAGTTACTTGCATTTGCGTTTGACAGGGTTTCGGAATACGAGCAGCCAGATCTCAGCATCAATCACATCAGACGGGAAATACGTGGTATCAGCGAGCGAGGATTCACACGTGTACATATGGAAGTACGAATCCCCTGCTTCACGACCAAGCAGGAGTAGTAGTAACAACAAGAACGTGCCCGTTACTAACTCTTACGAGCATTTCCACAGCCAAGACGTCTCTGCAGCCATCTCATGGCCAGGAATGGCTTCAACAGAGACATGGGGAACAACCAGTCAAAACAGAGCCGGGTTTAACCTTGACGAAATCTCCACGGCTAACCATCCACCAACACCGGTAGACCAGCCTGAAGCTCTGGATAGGCTAAACAGTCCACGGAACGGGATCATATCGAGCGCAACAAACGGGTATTTTTTCGATAGAATGTCGGCAACTTGGCCTGAAGAGAAACTGTTGTTAGGAAGAAACAGAAGTGGGAATCGTCTGAGCAGAGACTTGTCGTCGAATGGAGTGAACTCATCAGGGACTGTATCTCCTTCTTCTTGGGGAATGGTTATAGTCACTGCTGGTCTCAGAGGTGAAATTAGAGCGTTTCAGAACTTTGGTTTGCCTATTCGTATTTGATTTTGATTTTTTTTAATATAAAAAGTTGTACAGAGTGGTATAAAGAAAAATTGAAAGTGAGGTTTGTATTATTTTGTAGCGAGCTTTATTTTCCTTTCCTTCTTTTATTCTTCTTCTGTTACAGATTCGTTTCCAAGAAAATCAAGAAAGAAAAGAACAACTATATAGTATACACGTACTTATGTTTTGTTCAATAGTATGGGCAAGAAAATAATTTTATTTTGCATCTCTACTTTATAGTTTTCCCTATTGAAGAGAATGTTAATATTTGTGATCTAAAAAAAATCTGAAAAGAGTTTATTTTTGTTAGCATACCATAGGCCCATTAACATTTTGGGCCACTTAGGTTGCATTATGTAATTACATTAAACGGTGCCGTTTTGTCTGTTAAAGGCGGGTCAAAGGAGCTTGTCTTTTAGGTTTTGACTCTTTACTAAAACCCTAAAAGAGAGTGTTTTTTTTTTGTTTTTGCGGTGGTCTCTCTATTTTGCTGTGAAAAAGAGAAGATGGGGAGGAAGAGAAAGCACAGCGAGACCGAAGCGCCGGCGTTGGCGAAGAAGGATGATTCTGCTCCAGAGAGACCTAAGAGGACTTTATTGGGCTGGAAAGATAACAAGGAAGAAGAAGTTGATGAGAACTCTAAACCAATGTCTGTGTTCAGAAACAAAGAGAAGGTTCTCGTTACTTGTTCTCGACGTATCAGCTCCAGGTAAAAGATTTGATTTTTTAGGTTTAATTTTGGTTTATATTTGATGATGGTGAAGAATCATCAAGTAACTTTTTTTTTTGTTTGTGTTTGGGGAAGGTATCGGCATCTGATGTTGAACATGGTTTCACTTTTGCCTCACTGTAAGAAAGATAGTAAAGTGGAAGCTAAGAGTAGTAAAGGAGCTACTCTTAATGAGCTTGTTGAGCTTAAGGGCTCTTCTTCTTGCTTGTTTTTTGAGGTAAAGTTTCAATCTTTTCTGTTGCTATTGTAATTACATGATCAGGTTCTGTTCTTTGGTCTGATCTTCTTAATTGGTTCACATTTTGGATCTTTTGGTCTCTGTGGTTTTACTTGTAACTGTTTAGTCTTTATAGTAGTAAATTTCAAAGTGGATGTCTCCTTGGTTTCTTTCAAAACCTAAAGTTGGGTATGTGTTTGTGTATACAGTGTAGGAAGCATAAAGATCTGTACATGTGGATGGTTAAGTCTCCTAGTGGACCATCTGTTAAGTTCTTGGTCAATGCTGGTATTGTCTATATCTCCTTTTCAGAATAAGCTTAAAATCTTACATTAGCTAAAGATGTGTGTTTATCAACTTGTATATTATTGGTCTCTGACTTGTGTTTTAATTGTTTTGCAGTTCACACAATGGAGGAGCTGAAACTCACTGGAAATCATCTGAAAGGGTCACGACCTCTCTTGACGTTCTCGTCGAATTTTGATAAAGATGCTCACTGGAAACTGTTGAAGGAGATGTTAACACAGGTCATCTCCTTATGGTCCTGATTAGTTTTGTCTATATCTCGGGCTTTTGACATTCTAATTAGTTTTTATTTCCTTTCTCTATCAGATTTTTGGAATCCCCAAGCAACACAGAAAGTCCAAACCTTACCATGACCATGTGTTTGTTTTCTCCATTGTTGATGATCATATATGGTTCCGTAATTACCAGGTACTTATTTTGAAAACATAGCAACTTACAGATCAATTTCCCTCATTTCATCCCAGCTTGGATGGTTGTGGTTTAACTAGTCAACACTTTCTTCCATTGCAGATATCGGTACCTCATAACGAGTCAGACAAGATAGCACGAGGCGGTCTGGACAAAATGACCCTTATAGAGGTCTGGCCAGAACTTTTTTTTTAAACGTCTATGTGTTACTATGCTGCATTAGTTTTTGATTGATATTAGAATTTGATGACAGGTTGGTCCAAGGTTTTGTTTAAATCCCATTAAGATTTTCGGAGGAAGCTTTGGAGGTCCGACGCTTTACGAGAACCCATTCTATGTATCTCCAAACCAGGTAGAAAATGGGTCTTATATGAAACTTGACGAGAAGATATTGTGGTTTTCCTGTCAAAGTTTTAAGCTTTTTGTTCCAATCTTGTTCCTTTTTCAGATTCGAGCTCTGGAGAAGAAAAACAAAGCAGGGAAATTTGCAAAGAAGATCAAAGCAAAAACAAGGAAAAAGATGCATGAGCTTTCAAATCCATTGGAGCCTGATGAGTTTGCAGACATGTGGAAGGATGAATGATAAGAAACTGAACCAAGTTATTTGTTATTGTAATATACATCAGAACCTACACATTTTGTCTTCATTTTGCTCCCTACTCTGTTTACTTCTCCTCTTATGTATCCAAAGCTGAGGAATTTTTTGCTTTTTACTAATGAGATCAAATTAAGGAAGAACATCTTTACAAAGACAGCAAAAGTAGAAGCAGAAGCAATTTTATTTTTATTGATTCAAAGACTATTTACATTATTTAGAACGTACAAGAAACGCATAAAGAAGACAAAGAAGAAACTCAACAACATGAATTAGAATATTTCAACGAGAATTAGCAAGAGCCCAATTAGCCTCACTTCCTCTCCTAGGCATACCATTGATCTTAGAGCAAGCATCAACTTTGAAATTAGCTCCACATATTACACCTTCACTGTCTATCCTCTGCATTGCCTTCATAACATTTGTCGGATGCTCAAAGCTCTTAAGCCCTGTCTCACTATGAAACATACATCCTACCCAAAAACAACACACAACACATCAATCAAAACTCTTTAACAAATCTCACATCACTGTCTTAAAAAATCTTCTGTTTGCTTTTATTACCAGTGGGGAAAGGAGCAAATGATTTAGCACATCCTTGCTTTATAATCTGAATATCATCAGACATCACAACAGATCCATCACCTGAGATTCCCCAGTAAAGACTCTCTCTCCCATCAGAGCTCTAAAACCACATTAAAAAAAAACCAAAACTTTAACCAAACCCACAAAATCAAAAACCACTTTCTTGTTTCAAAAGTTTAGATTTTTATTACCAAAGCAGAGAAAACAGAGGAATTCTGAGAATCGTAGACGACAAAAGAGAAGCTTCCTTCAAGCCCTCTAAGTACTTGATCGGCAGGGTAAGGACCACGATCACGTAGCGTTCTATAAGCTTCGATGACGAACATGGCTTCGTTAGAGTTCTTACCGGTGAGTCCGTACTGTTTGTTCAATGTGCAGAGATTGTTTAGTCTCCCCAAGAAGATACAGTAGATACCGTCTAATCCACAGAAGAGTCTCTGTCGGAGAGATCCGTCGTGACGTACGTAAGCTAAGACGGCGGATTCTCCGAAATTCATTGAGAAAGATTCGTCTTTGTGGCGGCTGAGGAAGTCGGAGAGAGTTTCTCCGGTGAGTTTTGGGGATTTTCCGGTGAAATTAGACGCCGGACTGTTTAGTTCCTCCGGTGGGTGAGCAAATGCTTTCTGAAATATAGCCAACATTTTTTTATTTACTTTTTTCAAAGATTGAATATTTTGTTTGTTGTTTGTTTGTTTGTTTGTGTTGTGAAGAGAAAGTAATGAAAAGAAGAGTTATTTATATAGAGATGTTAACACGTGATGATGACGTGGATTTTTGTAGATAAGACCAATCTCTGACAAGTCCTACGTGTTCTTATCCGTTTCTTTGTTGTTGTAATGATTCTCTTTTTTTTTTGTCGTCTGGAATTTCCTTCTAAAACGGATACGAGTTTGTTACACAAAGACAGCTACTTTAATCCGTTATCGAAACCGGAAAAGTACCGTAGACATAGCCCAAACAAGGGAAGCAAGAATCTAAACAATAGAGATATTAAGCAAAGAGATAGAGAAATTGATGAAAGAAACCACAAACTCCAAGTCCTGAAGCTTTGACAAAGAGACCAAACAAACCCAACGAACCACCAATAGCAACAGAAGACGCCGAACCCAAACCGAAGAACAGAAGCTACAATAAGAACCGCACCTTAGAGGACTCCAACAAAGCGTAGAGCATGAAGGGAGGTTTTAAAACTAACTTCACCAGCAAAAGAGACGACAAGAGGATACACCGGATTGAAAGGGCACATAAGCCAAAACCTACTCCATCTCAACAATTCCACCGCAGCCAACAGCACAAGACATACCCGATCCAAGGCAGAAAACCTTGAATACCAAACGAAGCTACGACGAGAGATCTAGCTGTAGATTAGAACCTTAAAACCATAATCAATTTCTCTTACTCATAAGCCACCAACTAGACATGTTATAACCTAAGCCAAAAACGCCGTGACCCATAGACTAAGCGGGCATCTCCATAGAAAATACGAAAATCCCGAAGCTTTTCCGAACTAAACACCACCTAAAGAAGACAGTGAAACTCGGAGAAATAGGAGGTCTTTCGGATAAAGATTTTACTCCACATTCTTCACAAAACCACAAGTTTCTCTAACCGATGACCCACCTAACCAAAGCAATCTCTCAAATCGAAACACAGACCACAAACAAGCCACAACCAAACTCAAAATCACTTGACCCAAACAATCAGAGAAAGGGAGAGAACATGTCCGATAAAAACTCATATATCGAATCAGACCTGGCCGTGAGGAGCAAAAGGGGATCCGGAGAGAGGAGAAACCGAAGGTAACAGATCCGCCTTCCTTAGTTTAAACCACCCTTACACGAAACCGTCGAAGAGATCTCCAACGAACCCGAGCGACACAGAGGGACTCAAACACGAAGCTGCGAACCCGTGGAGAAGAAAAACCTAGAGAGACCTTACACTAGACTAACTGGACCGTAGAAACGAGCATATGAAGTGTCACCCGGCGACGTCAACGAGCGAGGACGCCGCCGGAGACAAAGGAATTTCTCAGAGAGAGAGAGAGTTTATGTTGTTGTAATGATTCTCTATAATTATCTTTTTTTTTATATTTTTGAAACGATTCTGGTAAATTAAACAGCAAATTGAGAATCCACTAGCTTTATTTTTGTTAATGATACGATCTTTTTTATTAACGTGCCATGTTTGGGAAAGTAATGAAGTTGTTTTTTTTTGTCAACGTTAGAATAGTAAAGTGGATAATTTTTATTTCTGTCAATAGCATCTTTTGATATTTTGATACATTGATACTTATCCTATGACTCAATGTAATATTGTATACGTTTATTTAACAAATTAATTGATTTTGGTAACTAGCATTTATTTGTGTCTATGTTTATCGGCAAGGAGCATTATTTCATCTAAATTATATTTTCCATCTAAAATAATTGACGACGATGATTAATGCATAAGTAGATAACTTTAACAAATACTTAGTGATTTTAGAGTCAATAAATTTTAATGTGATATTCCTAATAATACATTTAACCGTTATGTAACATTATCGAATCAAATCTATATATAGTAAAGTGGATCTTTATTCCCTCTAAACAAATCCAATCACACAAAAATCTTCAATTACAAAAATCAAACTTATACAAATCATTACAATACACACTAACCGGTCAAATCAAACCGGTTTCATACAAACATGCTTATATGCTTAGTTTTTGATTCAGCAAAGTCTGCTACGAGAACGACCACAATGTAGAAAGATCTCTGTTGGTTCTAAACAGCCACGGAGCGAGTCGTGACCAAGCTGAGCTCTTTCATTATCTCCAAATCCGAAGATTCGACCACCTTGAGTCACCACAATGGTGTGATACAAACCTGTGCTAACTTGAGAGACTCTGTGTGGTTTCAAACTCTCCAACACTCTTGGCTTTAGAACTTTGTCGGAAACTCCTCTGTCCGGGAACCCAAGGCTTCCAAATCCCATCCAACCAGATCCGTAAAGTAACCCACCTTCCACTAAAACAAATGTTTTCCTCTTTCTAGCACACACCTGCAAGACAATGTAGAACAGTCATGAACACATATTAGTTCCCTGAGGCCGCTCGCTCTACAACTCTTAGAACACGGGAACAATCCTTATGGTTTGTAACAATGTCTAAAACAGTGATGGAACTTATGGGGAAGGATCTGACCTGGACAGCGAGGCAGTTCTTGAGACTGACCAAAACTTGAGGAGTGATCTTGTCGTTTTCGTCTCCATGGCCTAGAGCACCGCAGTAACCTTTACCCCATGTGTATACCTAAGCATTTAAAAAACAATTAAAACAAGATTCTTCTGATTTCTCAAAACCAAATGGAGAGACAGATAACAAAGGACTTACACGGCCATTCGAATCAAGTGCCACAGCGTGTTCATCACCCGCAGAAACACGGAGTATATGTATACCTTTTCTTTGAAAAGCCTGAATAATACGAGGCTGATGCTCATCTTGTTGCTCTCCATGGCCAAGACAGAAGTTAGAACCAGAGCCAAACGAGTAGACCGAGCCATCTTGTGTCACAACTAAAACATAGCTAGGTCCAGTTGCGATTTGCACCACAGGGCCAAATCTTTCAAGAAATTCAATAGCTTTGGGTACTGGTCTGTCCAAGGTATCACCATGACCAAGCTGTCCGTGTGTGTTTGATCCACATGTAAATACCCGTCCTTCCCTTGATAGAAACACAGTGAAGTGCAGACCAGCAGCTACCTGGTACAGAAGATGAGTTTATCAATGTTAAATTTAGAATATCATTTAGTCTATAGATAGGTTTGGTATCAACTTTACCTGCTTACAAGGAGTGCCCTTCAAAGCTTCGACAAGCTTAGGCCTAAATATTGGCCGGCTAGTATCTAAATGCCCACAACAATGAGATGAGTTATCCCCGCATGTGAGAACCTGTGCGGTTTATTCAAAATAGAATTGTTTATAAGCGGTTATGGCAAGCACGCTATGCTAATATGATTGGTTTCTACCGAAAACCAACCTCTCCAGACTGCAACACGAAAGCAGAATGGTTCTGCGTGGCTGAGACTTGAGCCACTTGAGCAGAGAAAGGGAATTCAATAGGCGTAAACGCCACACACTGAGTAGTTTCTGGGCCATGAGCAAGAACACCCGACAAACTCGAACCACAAGAGTAAACCTTAGAGTTGTTGATCAGCAACGTGTGATACCTCCCTGTCGTAATTTGCATCTGCATAAACAACAAAAGACATTCATAAATCATAACACTCGTAACTTCCCAAAACCAAATCAATCCTAGAGTTCTCTACACCAAGAAACAGTCATAACATTCAAAGCTACATTCCTAAGACACCGACATGTTCTTCATAGCAATCTCTAAACTCCCCTAAGCTACCTAAACGACTACTTTGTATACAAAGACATAAGCTTTCACTGAAACCATACATTGCCAGCAGAGGTTTCAACCATATCTGAGGATTGCTCCACTGACTGCAAAAACCGCAAAAGCCGTTTCCAGTTTCCTTCGCAATTCGCAAAGAGCTCTTTCTGTGTAGCCAAACCCATCCCCACATAGACAGGATGCAAAGAGCAAAGCCGAGACGCGGCGTAATCGGAAAGTGACCTGAATTTCAAAGGGTACAATCCATAGCTTCCTCCAAACACTTTTGAAGTCAATTCAAGGCTAAGCAGATCAACGGCGCTAAGCCTGCCACTTGTCAAAACCTCTAAGATCAAATGACAAGGAAGATCCTCCAACGAAACAACCCAATTTCTATCAGCCATCTTCTTCTTCTTCTTCTTCTTCTTCTTCTTCTCCGAAACGAACCTTAAAGGACGAGACTTTTTGAGATTCTTCGAGCAAAAGGTTAAGACTTTGAGAGAAAGGGTCAGATTTTGAGGCGAAATCGAGAGCAATTGAAGTAGCGAATGAAGAAGACGTTGGAAGGTAGAAAGAGATAAGAGATCGAATAAGAGAAGGGAGTCTCTTTAGATGTTAGATGATAACTAATCATGAGACAAAAAGGGTCACAAGAACAAATCTTCGAGCTTTACCTGCAAAAACATACAAATCGAAATCGAAATCGAAATCGAGAGGAGAAGAAGAAGAAGAAGGATATAAAAGAGGGGTTTTTTGATAATGCGAGATAGCTAAGCTAAGAGATCCTTTACATGTAAAGCGAAAGGTCTTGACTTTTTGGACGCCACACTAAAACAAAAAAGGTCTACAAAGAAAGACGTGTTTGCTTGCTTCTTAAGCTTCTTTTGTGGCGATTCTTACTCTCTGTCACATAATAAGAGACTTTTGCAGAAATCTTATGAAGCCGAGTCGTATCTTCCTTGATTCCTTCTAGTTTCTGTCTTGGCTCTTTCTTGTAAACATTTTATTTATTGTTTTGTTGACTTTTTTTTTGCAAACCTTTCAGGTTTATAATGGGCCTACTGTTATTGATAAAGTGGGCTTTGTTTCATGATGGGCCCAATTTAATCTCAATGTTGATATATTTTGGTGTTTTCATAAGGTTGGAGAATATATAGAGACAATTGGTACATGCCTTGTTATTTCACCTTTCTAACAAAAAAACATGAACCATGTCATTTTCTGTCTCACCTTGTGGCTCAAAAGAAACATATTGTATTGAACATCGTTTCATGCGACTCTGTGTGCTCATGCTGATTTTGGGTTTTGGTTTCTCTATTTTCTTTTGTTTTCGCAGAAGTTGCGGCGAGTGAAAACCAGAAGGCACATAAGCTTGTTGAACCTGTTGCCAAGATCCACAAGATTCTTAAGTTTAGGGTAGCATTCGACAGTGAAGACGTATAAACAAACACAACCAGTTCGTAAAAGGTGTCTTCTCTTGAAGTCACTGGAGACAGACCTGACTTTGTACCATACATGGTGTTGTCCAGATAAATGTTACAAACAAGCATAAATGTTGAAGAAGCTACTGATTTGGAATTCTATCCTTCAGGTAGCTCAAGACAGCTTTTGCCCCTCTCTCTAGAATTGGCCTCCTGATGCTGTTTTTAACAATCATTGTTATTCAGTAATGAATGATGTATATGTAATGTTTTTGTTTTCATGAATGTATCGAGTTTCTATGTTTTAAGTGAAAATACCTTCTTAATGGGTTCCCGTCGAGCCGTAGAACCTCAAGTGTTGGTTCAAGCAATCCCTAAGAAGAAACAGAAGAAACAAACACAAGACTTGTTATCACGTATTAATGCGTATTTATGTTTCAGCTTAAAGGTAACAGATGTACCAGTTCTGGAGGAAGACTTGAAATGTTGTTGTTGGATAAGTCCAGTTGTTTGAGTGAAGTCATGCTCTTGACATCCTGCACAGAAAAATTATGAGGTTCTACTACATTTCTAACCACAGATACGGCAATTCCCCAGTAAAAACAACAAAGTGGAGCTTATAGTAATATACCTTGGGAATAGATTGAAGTGAATTCTGGCTCAGGTCAAGGATAAGCAGGTTAGATAAGCTGAATATATCTTCAGGGACTTCAGAGAGCTGGACTCGACTGTCAAGTTAGGTTTCATCTTAAACAAGTGAATAACAAAAGACGGGCAATGGATAGCATTAAGTACTATATCTCACCTCAGATAAAGCTCTTGCAGCTGTGGCAAGTGTGAAAACTTGGGATGCTCTCCGCTGCCGAAGGAAGATGCATTACCGCTTAGGTCGAGAATCTGAAGCCCAGAGACGGCTTGAAACCCATCCAGTGGAATCTTACAAGCAGATACAAAAAAAGGTGATGGGTTAATGTTTTGGTGGAAGCTTTTAATCAATTCTTTATTATATCTTCTTCTCTTCGAACATCACAATACCTGCTTCAGGGGGTTATTATCCAGCTTCAAGCACACAAGATTGGGAAGTGACTTCAAGGTTGCACCAGGCCAATCTTTAATCTTGTTCCGTGACATAATCATTGTCTGCAATTGCAAAGATAATTTGAAACATGTATAACAATATACATAGATTTTTTGTAGCAAAGGAAAAAATTAGATTATTAGCAGCTTCTTTGTGTACGTATATGGGAAGAGATGACTACCTGAAGAGAGGGTGATGAAGAAAGTTGTGAGGGCAATTCCTCAATCGAATTCTTCGAAAGATTGACCTTTGTGATTTCTCCAGATTCCCAAACTTGCAAAGGGACAGCACTCAAGTTGAGACCTTCCAGAGAAAGCTCCTGGGATTGAGTGAAACAGCAATCATTTAAGATCATTAAATTTCTGTCTCTATTAAGAACATGGAACTCTTAATAGGATGGTGCTCAGACACTTACCTTCGAAGATATGGACATTCGAGCTGCTGAAGCAATTACAGTTTCCTTTGTTGGTGTGCTAGCACTAGCTTCTATAAATGGAAACCTTTTACAGTTAAGTCTTAATCACTTACAAGAGAGAGAGGGATGTTGGACCAAAGTACCTTCACTATTAGAAAGGCGGCTCCTAAGATACTTCAATAGAGCAGCTGTTGGACCATTAACTAATGAGCTGAAGAGAAAAGAAAGAGAAATGCTGGGCTCTTTTAGTAGCAATGAAACTACGAACACACAAGCACACAAGCCTGTCAGAGACTGAGTTTTAAAGAGTACCTTCTGAGGGTTCTCAAAGGATTGCCAACAAGCACAAGCTTTCTCAGAGTAGTCATGTTTCCTTTAAATAAATGAGAAGACAAGAGTTTTTATGCTAATAGCTATTAGTATGATCTCATATCTAAATTCAATAGCAAGCAAGGGGATGTAGAAATGGTTAGTGCTGTTTACTAATCGTACCAAGCTCAGGGTGCAATCCTGTCAATGAATTATTTGAAAGATCCAGATATGAGAGCTTAAGTTTACATCCTCCAACCGGATATTCCTTGAGCTGAAAATTAGTACAAAGCACAAGAGTCAGGCTGTCAGGCCATTACATAGAAGCAAGTGACTGTCACTAGATAAAACATATATAAAAATCAGAATGCAGTTTCCATCAAAGAAATGAGCACAATACCTGATTAGAACGAAGATCAAATGTTCCTAGACATGATAGATCACCAATCTCTGCTGGTAATGTTGACAGTGAGTTAATTCTGTAACGAAGTACAAACAGAAGAATGTCAGTATTAATTAGATTCCATACAGGACCAAAAGATCTTTATGAATAAATATTAAATAGTAGTAGAGAACGACCCTAAATAGAACTCCACAAGAGAGGAGCAACCGCCTATTGATGGTGGAACAGACGAGATTTCTGCACGAATCAAATATGGAAACAACTTAGCAACTATACAGAAGGTTTGATAGTATCAGCATAAAAGGTATGACAGAAGCATTATCCTCTCAGTTTGTACAGTACTTACTGTTCTGATGAAGATCGAGCCGGATAAGACGTGAAAGGTTTCCAATATTTTGAGGCAGGCTACCCAACATATTCTTAGCTGCAGAGTGATAAGATATTTAGGTGTGTCTCAGAATCTTTCAATATGTAAGAAACAAAACAGAAAAACTGAATATCATTACATGCATTAAGTTCTGTAAGCATAGTCCACGATGCTATGTGCGCCTCAGAGAGAATTGTGAGCTTGTTTCCCTGCAATAGATTTAAATTACATCGGTAAATCATCTTTATTTACCCAAGCATAGCATAGCCACATTAGTCTCGAGGAAGAAATCTACACTAATACCTCTACATCCAGTTTAGATAATTTTAAGCAGTTAGCCATGCCTTCTGGCAAACTGGAAATTTGATTATTTGAGGCCTGTATATAACAATAAACACAATCATTGCCATGAAATAAGAAGTAAAACAAAAATCAACTGATCCAAAGGCAACACAGATGATAGAAAAACCTTCAAATCGGATAGGTCTAAGCATCTTCCAAGAGATTCTGGCAGTTCTTTAAGCCTATTGCTTGAACAGTCAAGCCTGAAGTGATCAAAAGGAGGGTAATCAATTATCAAGTGCGTGAGTTTAATGAGCCTAATTCCAAAATCTAGGCAGAACCACATAATATTAAGCTAAGAGTAGAGGTAACCTACTTGACAAGAGAAGTCGCTGAACCAATCTGCTCAGGAAGTTCTGCTATCGAGTTAAAGGAAACATCTAACGACTTCATCGCTGTAAGCCTACAAATAAGAGTTACAAGAACAAACGTCTCTGAGCGTTACAAAGCTGAAGATATTGTCATCTAAGTACAAAGATATATAAGTACTTACTCCCCGATCGCTGCTGGGAGTTTCGACAGCTTATTATGACTAACATTCAGCACAACCAAACATGCAAGGTTCTTGAGATCTTCTCTCAAAACCTCGATCTCGTTATGCGCCAAAATCAACTTGTGTAAATCAACAGCCTGCAATAGATTGTGAAATAACATTTCATTCAAGAAAACTATCACAGGACAATGCATTAGGGAATGATATGAAAATCCAAAAAAAATTGCATCACCTCCCACCAGTTTTCTCCTTCTCCGGTAGTTTCCAGACATTGATATACCTCTGTAGGTACATCCCTGAAAATCAAAGCTCCAAATCAATTAAAAAATTTAGGATACAAGCAGATCATATACAATGAAAACTCGTGAGCACAAGTTCAATATCCAAAATACCGTTCTAGAGCAGTATGGTGAAAACTCAAATTAGAATTTTAAAGGAATAAACAAAAAAATGGATCTTGCCGGAGAGAGCGATTGGAGAGATTGAGCGAACCGGACGTTCGAGCAGCTTTCAGAATCCGATCCATTAACAGTCTGTCTGTCACTTTCGTTGGTCTTCTCCTTCTTCTTCTTCTCCGTCGTTGTGATCGGAGATGAAGATGTTATTATTACAGTGCCCACGATCTTTTCGGAATGTTTATTGTTGCTTTCTAAGAAAAAAAACAACCCTCTTTTTTAATTTCATTTAAAATAAATTAAAACAGCTTAACTGGATTTGTGGGCCGGCCCATTTGTCAAAGATACATACATGGAAACACAAATATGTACATGCCTGATATCTTAAGCAATTTTTCACTTATTTAACTTTATTTTGTTAATACCTTGTCTTTTTTATATAACATGTTATGAAGCTTTTATTATCAGACCAAAATAAATTTATTATTAAGAGTGATTTATTATTAGTCTTTTGTATTTCATTGACACTAAAAGCTTAGACGTGCATCTCCGCCGAAGAGGAGGGTGCAAGAGCTTCAGTCATGGTTCCTTTGTCTGAAATGAACTTCTTTTGTCTTCCAGTGAAAGGTGGACAATGGGGACATGGTGGGTTGTATGAAGGTGGGTGGTAATTTGGTACGTGAGGAGGGCAGCCACCAGTTTGGCAGCCGGTACCATAGCCAGGAACCGTCACTCCCGGAATCACAAAACCGGGGATCTGTGTGCCTGGAACCACTATGGGAGGGATTGTTGTGCCTGGGACTACTACACTCGGTCCACCGCGTCCTATACCAATACCAATCCCTTCTCCTGAACCACTACCTTGTCCAATGCCTTCACCGAATCCACTACCTGGACCTCCCGTGATAGGACCGCAGTTAGGTTGGCCAGGCCCAGATCCTATTCCTTCTCCAATGCCAACACCTGAACCTCCATTGGAGCCAATTCCTTCTCCAAAGCCACTGCCTCCACTGGAGCCGATTCCTTCTCCAAAGCCACTGCCTCCACTAGAGCCGATTCCTTCTCCAAAGCCACTGCCTCCACTGCCATAACCAACGCCATAGCCTACACCATACCCCGTAGGCTTAACCACGTGATCAGGATCTACTGGTTCACCTGCCATGGTCTTCACTTGATGATCAAGCTTTTCCTTATCGTCATTCTGTTCTATATGGTCTGGTTCTGGTTCATCCAGCATGGTCTGCACATGATGATTAACCATTACTTTGTCACCATCATTAGCCATGGTCTGTACATGATGATCTAACTTTTCTTTGCCGCCGTCATTAGCCATGATCTGCATCTGATGATCTAACTTTTCTTTATCGTTATTCGTTTCTTTATGATCAGGCTTGACCTTGTGCACAGGGTCTATCTCCTCACTCTTCATGGTCTCCATTTCATGGTCAGGGCTGACCTTGTGCATAGGATCTATCTCCTCACTCTTCATGGTCTCCATTTCATGGTCAGGCTTGACCTTGTGCACAGGGTCTATCTCCTCACTCTTCATGGTCTCCATTTCATGGTCAGGCTTGACCTTGTGCACAGGGTCTATCTCCTCACTCTTCATGGTCTGCATTTTAAGGCCAGGCTTGACTACGTGGTCAGGTTCTAGCTCGAGCAACTCATGATCTTGGTGTAGCACAACCATCCCAGGCTTCACTTCATGGTTTAGATGTAGATTGCTCGACTCCATCATAGGGAGATCCTTAAGAACCCTGCGTGCCAAAGTTGAACTGAAAAAGCATAGTACGAGGACTAACACAACGCATTTGCCTTGGTGTCCCTGCGCCATTTTTCTAGGTAATAAGTCGATCCTGCTGTACATTTCAAAAACAAAGAGCCCCTCATGGTTTTATAGGAGGGATGACTAGTATACACATCCACATAAACACGATATGCCATCCACTGAAAACACGCATGAAAAGCCGATTCACAAACATAGCATGACAAGGCTCTAAAGTAAAGAGGTGTTTTTTTCGATAACACAAATTGTATGTTTAGCAACTTTCAAGTTTTCTAAAACTTTAGTTCCCAACAAGAAACTGCATTCAACTAAATCTTTAGAACAAAGATGTTATAACTTATTATAGTGAACATAGGAAAGAAACTTAACTAACATTATCTGAAGCTATTGAAAAGATTCAAACACTAATCACCACCATCACCTTGTGATTCTGCAGCTCTCATGCCTTCAGCTAAAGCACGTGCCCTGTTCTGTGTTTGTCTTTCTACAGCAACCATGTATAACCCTAAACACAATCATATGGTCTCAATAAGAAAGAAGAAGCTCATGAAAATTTGAGAAACAAAGCGAATCTGTAAAGATCATACCAATGGCACTTCCTAGAGCACATCCCCATAGAATCCTCATTGACCACTTATCGCTTATTATCCCTCTTGACCCCATACTTTCGATTCTCACGGATTGCGATACTCTTCGAAGAAGAAGCAAATTCGTGAGATTTCTCGTAGAATATATCAAGGAACTGTCTATGAAAGAGCAATAGGAGAGTGAGGAGCTTACCAGAGTTCGGGCGATCGGAGGAGTGAGAAACCGAGAAGACGACGATAATACGGAAAATTGACGGTGGGAGGAAGAAGAAATAAATATAAGGACTAATTTGTTAAATATAAAACAAGTAGTTCTAATTTGATAATACTTAAACTATGGAGGATTATACACAATAAATAAAAGAGAGAATTACAAAACTACACCATTTGAATTACATTTCACAAAACTACACAATTTTTAAAATATTTCACAAAACTACACTTAAACACTCAAAATTAAATCTAAATAAACTATATCCACACAGTCCTACTTCTTAATACTATACCTAAACACTAATTAGCGAACCCAAATGAAAATATTTTAATTTTGATAATTTTTAAAATATAAAAACTTCTAAAATTTTGAAAATGTGTAAATATGTGAAAAAATTAAATTAGGTGTAATTTTGTGAATGATGAGTTGAAAGGGGTAGTTTTGTGAATTCCTCTAAATAAAACATAAAGGACTGTAGAAATAAAATAAAACTAGGATTTTTACCCGGGCTACGCCCGGCAATATAATTTCAAAAAAAAATAATTGATTGTTTTTTAAACTTATATGTACAAAATTAAAAATATTTAATCATATAAATGGTTTGTATTGAAATATAGTAATTTGCCACCGATAATTTTTTAAATGACTATTTCCAATAATTTTTTCATGACTTTAGTAAATAAAATCAATTGTGAAAATGATACCATAATTTAACTTGGATAACATTTACTATTTGATTAATTTTTTTTGTTAGAAAAAACTAAAAAAAAAGAAAATTCCAAAAGTAAGAGAGTAAGAGATAAGTAAGCATGTTTTACAACAAATATATCATTCGTGAACAAATTGTGAGTTTTATAATTAAAGAAGTTGTGGAACTGTTTCCCCAATCGTGGTGGTTTTATATGAGAAAAATTAGGGACTATAAAAGTGTGGGACATTACTTTTGTTCGTTATTGTTTTTGTCACTTTTATATATTAGTTTCTTTAATTTTCACTACAATGCCATATGTCACCATTCAATTGGAATACTTAAAGATATTTTTGTTAAGAGTGGGAATAATGGATGAAGATTTTTTGGAATTTAGGTTTATGTAAATAAAATCGAATAAAAACAACCGAAATGTTAGTGGGTTAATTGGCGCTTTGGGCCCATGACTTGTTTTTCCCGAAACAAAATTTTTTGATTTACTTTAAAAAGAAAAATATTGAAGCACAAGCCACTTGACGCATTCTTATTGGCCAGGTGACTTGTGCTTTATAATATAAGGGATAAATAAAAGGGAGAATTACAAAACTACACCATTTGAATTACATTTCACAAAACTACACAATTTTCAAAATATTTCACAAAACTACACTTAAACACTCAAAATTAAATCTAAATAAACTCTATCCACACAGTCCTACCTCTTAATACTATACCTAAACACTAATTAGCGAACCCAAATGAAAATATTTTAATTTTGATAATTTTTAAAAGATAAAAGCTTCTAAAATTTTGAAAATGTGTAAATATGTGAAAAAAATTAAATTAGGTGTAATTTTGTGAATGATGAGTTGAAAGGGGTAGTTTTGTGAATTCCTCTAAATAAAACATAAAGGACTGTAGAAATAAAATAAAACTAGGATTTTTACCCGGGCTACGCCCGGCAATATAATTTCAAAAAAAAATAATTGATTGTTTTTTAAACATATATGTACAAAATTAAAAATATTTAATCATATAAATGGTTTGTATTGAAATATAGTAATTTGCCACCGATAATTTTTCAACCCGTGCTACGCACGGTAGTATATTTGATTAATAAAAGTTACCAAAATTTTAGTTTACTACATAAATACTTTATTATAAAAATATATTACTATCTTTTGTTCTTCAAGAAAATGTGAATGAAACTAATATATAAGATTTAAACTAATATGATATAGAAGTTTTAAAGTTCATAGTTTCATATATTATTTTGGTTTTGATTGAGAATAAACTAAAATTAAGTATATAATTTTTTTTTGAATTTGAACATCCAAAAAAAACAATCAAAATACCTTAAAATTTTCTTCATGCTACGATTACCACTTGTAAAGATTTGTCCACCTGTCAAAATGTTAGAGTTAGTGTAAATAACAAAATAAAGAAATTATGAATGTGTTGAGCATAAATTATGATTAAGAAAAAACAAAATAAATGTTTTTAGAAAAAGTAACTACCTAATTTTAAATATTTACAAATGGTAATTGTAGCACGAAGAAAATAATCTGAAAATTGTAGAGATGTGTTTAATAAATGAGTAAGGTTCATGGTGAAAAATGAAGAATACATAGTTAAATCATGGTGATCTTTTAAGAAAATAGAGAAATTTATGTAGTTTTGTTGTTTAGAAAAGAAGGAGGGATAGATAAAATGTTAAATTTTGGCGAGGAGAAGTTACAAAAATATTTCTTGTATTTTGTATTTTTGTAGAATATAATTAAGTTAATTTGTCAAAAAATTACATCACTAACACATTGTTAATGGGAGAGAAAATTCAGGGATATTAGTAATGTTTCCTATTTTTGAGTAAAATCATTTTTTTATAATATTTTTTTGAAAAAATAAATATTTTGAAACACAAGCCACATGGCAGAATTTGATTGGTCATGTGACTTGTGTTTTATAATATAAAACAATTATACAATTATATGATTAAATATTTTTAATTTTGTACATATAAGTTTAAAAATCCTAGTATTACGTAAAATCAAAAATCTCATTTTGTTTTAAGAAATTACCTATTTTAATTCACCAAAAAGAGGTTACCTAATTTATAACGTGACTTATGCAGAAACTTTCATTTTGTTTTGATTAAATGCACGTATTCTTTGGATTTTGCTCGCTTGTTTTTTTTTTAGGCTTCGTGATGTCTCGGCAAAAAAATGGTTGTGAAATACATATGAAAAATATCCTTCATGTATTTGCTAATTTAAATTATGTTTTCTTATCACCAAAAAAACTAAATTTTTAGTTAAAATACATATGAAAAATATCCTTCATGTATTTGACAATTTAAATTATATTTGCTAATTTAAATTATGTTTTAGGTTTATGTAAATCAAATCGAATAAAAACAACCGAAATGTTAGTGGCTAATTGGCCACAAATGACCGGCCAATTAGCCAAACCTACACTATCTTAGGCACGGGGAATCGATCCCGGGTGGGGTGGTGCTACCTGCCTCCTGTGGACTTATGAATGCCACTAGACCAAGGCCACTTACCCATGACTTGTTTTTACCGAAACAAAATTTTTTGATTTAATTTAAAAAGAAAAATACTTAAACACAAGCCACTTGGCGCATTTTTATTGGCCACGTGACTTGTGGTTAATAATATAAGGATATTAATTTGATAGGAAGCCCATAAAACCTCGACAGTCTCCTCATGCACCGAATAAAAATATCCGGTGTTCTCTCCTTTTAATTATCGCCGGCAAAGATCGCTTCATCTTCTCCGTCTCCGGTCGATTTTACAGTTATCAGTGAAAACACCAATAGCAATACTCGATTGAGTTTATCCCCTCTCTTTTCTCTCTACGGCTCCGGCGTCTTTCTCCGCGGCCCAAAACCTTACTCCGGCGACATCGATTTTTCACTGTTTTTCGGTAATCAAAGCAAAGTCTTGCATTTTACTCTTTTATCTTCGCATTTCTGATTTTGTCTACGAAATAGATTCCTCTGTGCCGTGATTTGCTTCTCTGCGCCGTGATTTGTCGATAACGAGTTCAAAATCTCGTTTTGATTTCACCTGCTATGTCACTGTGCCATTGATTTCGCTTTGGTTTGTAATTACATTAGAACTGAGAAAAAGATCTTTGATTTTGCTTGCATTTTAGCATTGTGCTACTGTTGTTTACTGAGCCATTTGTTTTGGTGTTGTGGATTAGCAGGAGAAATGTCAATGCTCGCAAGCTCGTCTCATAGTGATCCGGATTCAAGAAGCTTACAAGTGCTTCTCGAAGCTTTTGGTTCTCGTTTCTCTCTTGATGACATAGCTTCTGCTTACTGCCAAGCAAGCAAGAATGTAGATCTTGCTGGTGAGATTCTCTCTGCAATGACTGAAAAGACGCCTCAAAACGAAGACCAAGTCAAAGTTAATGGAGAGACCTCGAAACCAAATCATGTCTTTGTCGCCAAGGAAGCTCAACGACAAGAGGATAGCAAGGGTAAAGTATGGAGGCCAAAAAGAAGTTCTGTATCAATTGGTACTGTTTCGAGTGTTATCGGTAAGGAGTATGCTAGTGCTAGAACCATGCCTATATCGAATACTCCCAGAGAAGCAACTAAACCGATGAAGATAGACTCGAAGGATATTCCAGAAACTGTGATATGGAGTAGAGAAACGCCGCCGGAAAGCAACGAGGCAAACATTAGCAGTAGGGCTCCAACTGATGTTGAGGAATTCGTTGTTAAGATGCTCGGAGAAGGTTTTCAAGCTAGCCAAGATGTCATTCACCAGATTCTCGGTAAGCATTCTCTAGTTTTGCTTTTAGCCTTTAGTTTGCCTGGACATTTGTTTTCTTCTTTAGTGGTATTGGTGACTTTAGCTGCTGAACTTTTCTGCTTTTTTTGTTAAACTTTAGGTGTATGTGGATACGATGTGAAGAAGGTAAGCTGGTTCCTTTAGCTCTGAAAAGTAATGGTTTTTTGTTTCTTTGATAGCGTTTTGCTTTCGAAGATGCCTTCACTATCTTCTTTTTAAAAAGTAATAGAATATGTTTTACCTTTTCTGGCTGAATTACATTATATTATATTCTCCCATATCTTGAGCTCATGAACATGCCCACCAGCTTAATTATGACCTGTGACCTGTATAGTTGCATCACTCTTTATTTGAGATACTTTGACACTTTATGTATAATTAATACTCTTGAGATACTTTGACTATACTTTTTTTCCCCTGTCTTGGACTTATTGTTGACTAAAGGTTGAGATTAAGTTGACTTTTCATACCTACTATAACCTCTAATTTTGATCACTTGATTGCTAGTGGTATCTCTGTAGCTCTTTAGAATATGGCTATTTTTGAGAATTTCATAGATCTTGCCTCTGTATCTTTGTGCTGCAACTTCTTCTTTTAGGATTCACACTATATTTTTCATTATACTGCAGAGTACGGAGAAATTGCTTCAGTTGTCTGATGCTAAGAAGTATGCTGATGTTGGAATTTCCAATGACGTTGTGAGCTTTTATTATGACTTTCAGTTTGGTCTTTATTATAGAATGATGTTATCTTTTAAATCTGACTCTATTGACCTGCCCCCCTCTTCTTAAAGATGTCAAAAGTTGATCCACAAAGACAGGGTTCGATTTCCTGCAATCAAGTGGAACTGTAAGTATTATCTCACAGGCACAATTTTTCAAGTCAATCTCACTCTTCCTTTTGCAATCCTTTGATATTTTTCCTTCTCAAATTGCCTTTTTGATGATGCAGTGACGGAGTAAGAACCTTAATAGCTCCGCAGGACGTACAGAATGACAAGACTTCTCTTGAAAAACAAGTTTTAGAAGCTTTGTTCTCAGGTGTGGAAAGATATGAGAACGAGCCAAAAGTAACTCGGCGATTTGGAGAAAGGCGAGCAAGAGTTGCTGGTCGTCCTGTTTTTAAACCTCTAGAAGACCCTTTTCAAGAGAGAGTAGTTACTGTGAAACAATTGTCATATCCATCTAAAGAAGGTAACCATACCTATACGTTTGGTTGAGTTTATTCTCTCATTTCTCAAGAGTTTGCTCCACTATCTATGTTACTCGTTTGATAGATGAAGATGATGAAAAGGAATATGAAGCACATCGTAAAGCAGCACATGAGTATTGGTATGAGATGAAACAATATTACGGAGCTGTAAGTCTTTGAGATAGCAAGAATACTTTTACCTACTGCACCATTACGTGTTTGCAGTTTATTTATGATTGCCATGATGTGATGTTGCATACCTAAAACCTCTTCCTCTTTGGCAGGCTGTAGAAGCATACTCCAAAGGAGAAACCGAGCGAGCACACAGGCTTGTGGAGAAGGTGCGATTTGGGACTAAGTTTTTGATTCAAACTGATCAATGCCTTTGTCGTGTACTATATAATAACTATATGATATCTTTCGCATTACTTAGGGACACTTTTTCGGACAAAAAGCTCGAGAAGCAGATGAAAAATCTATGGCAAAGATGCTTGAAATCAAGTCAGTTAGTTTCTCAATCCATTTTCTATTATAATTTTCTGCTATATACCATTGGCAAGAAGTATTGAGAAAATTCAAAACCATGCTTATAGAAAAGAAGTTGATTCGACTTACAAGGAAGACGAGGTAGTGTTAGTGAATGTGAATGAACATGAACCGAAAGAAGCTATTGGTCTTCTCAAGCTCCAGCTAAAGAACTTCTCTGGCATTCCATGTACGGTTTTAAATATATATCTCTCTCAAAACCTTATTTGGCTAACAGAAACTAATCCAATATGTTTGTATTCTATTTACCATTCAGCTATCAAGTATCTCAAAGTCCAGCTGGGTGACAACAAGGAAGACTCCAAATGCAAACGACGGGTACATTCTTTACTTATCCTATCATCATCCCCTGAACACAGAACTTGAATTGCTTCTGTTTATGTTGTTTTCGCAGCATGCTGCAATTGCAAAGCTGCTGGGAAGAGAATCCATTCCTTGGTCTGAAGAAGATAATGGCCTCATGATGATGGTTCGTGTTGATGAGATTGACCCCAAGAAGCTAAGTTTTGCCAAGAAATAAGAACACCATTGGTTCTAATCCTCTTGCTTCATTCTATTAAAACAAATTGATTGTACTCTTTGCAACACTTGGTTCGTTATGTAAACAAACAAAGTGGCATTTTGGGAAGAAATATATCTTTGGTTTCAGAATTGAAGAATCATCAAACCATCTTAACATTATAATATGCTTAGAATGTTTTGAAATATAGATTCCATCTTTAACCATATAAACCGGTCAACCATTGAAAAAAACAAAACTTATACAGTATGGATTAATCAGCGGGTGAGCCTCTCAGCTTCTTCTTCTTGATTGCTATCTAAAGTTTCAAGCAGAAGAGGCGGCGCGTGCTGAGCATTCCCTTGATTCTCCTCTGAGTCTTGACAGAAAGATAGAATGATTGTGTCTATCGACATCTCAACCACCGCAAAGAAAAGTGTGGCAACAATATACCCCAAAGCCCAACATGCCTGCGCAGCAAGAGAGAGAGTCACAACCAAATCCTATTCAAGCTCAAGAAACATCTCTGTTTGTATTTACAGTAAGTCTAGAAGGGAAAGAAGAAATGTTTTACCAAAACGGGTAATAGCGGGGATGAGACTTTGTTGTGAGAAGACCGATACTTGTGCGAATCCAACATCAGAAAGCCAAAGAGAGCACTGAAGAGACTCACACAAAGCTTCCCTAGAAACAATATAACATCTCCTATTACATTAACCTTTCCTATCCTCATTATGTTGTTTATGATCAGCTCTGTTGCGATTGCAGACGATTTGCAGAAGCTTTTTCCTGTTATAGCAATCTGAAAAGAGACCAAGAGACAGAAATCTGTGAGGAGTTGATTCCAAGAAATGAGCTTCGTAACTTTGTTTTGCTAAAAGGAGGAATTTTCTGTTACCATTATGTAAGCATTGCGGTTAATCGATCTGATGGTCCACTCAACGCTTTTGAGACAACCCCGTGAAGTGTAATGACCCATTCTCAGAAACCAGTGGTCAGGTGTGGTCCCACTTACTTTAGTTTTACGGCGAATTGCTTCGAGAATGAACCGAACAGACTCTACAAAAGAGACAATGAGTGAACCAAGAGCCACAGATCCTAGGTTGTAACGTGCAAGCCGCCTCATTGAGGCGAAAACAGGAAGAAACTGTATCTCTGGCTGCATAATTCAGCCATAAACCCAATCAGTACTTAGAATAATAATCAACATATTCAAATACTTATACTTAGATATGTTAGCTTACCGATGCTTCGCCTTGAGACCAATAATAGGAAGCAACAGAGCCAGCAATCACTGTCGCAGAAGATGCGATAAAGAACTTTGTGGCCCAGTAGCAACCAAATAGATGGAAGAATATAGCAATAGTGATGTGAGGAGTGTAACGTATGCTGTAACCGCAACAATGGTCACAGTTCATTTTCTTTAACACGAGATCATACGCGCAGCATTTACTGTTATCACAGTTGTTCTGAACAACCTGACCAGAACTGAAAAGATGGAGAGCCGCTGATATCCAGAACATATAGAATATGGCGAGCATTGCGTATGGTATAACCGGAAATATAATCAGCGCATGAACTTCTCCGATTACTTTAGCAGCTACCTGGATTTCACAATGTATACACAGCAAAATGAAATTCCGAGTAAAAACTAAACTGGTCACCAAACCAGCTAAGAAAGTAAGAAACTAATATTTGCCTTGAGGACTGATGTTGCCATGAGAATCCGGCGGATGATGGCAATTGATGTGAGGATAGCAACAGCTGACAGAAAAGTCATCAGAATAGCGACTCCACGGACATGAGTAAGCTCCTGAGAGAAAGAAACAACAAGCCTTGATATTTTGGGATTGATGGCATCACAATTAAATGAACTTGAAAGCAGTGTAAGGCGAAAACGTTGAACTTACTCGACCATACACATGAAAGTATGGGTCATGCTCACCGATAATAGGTGTTACAGCATCATTCCCAATCCATCCAGCTATATAAGACAAAAAAAGTGGAATAAGTATATTGAGTCCATATGACTTGCAAGTTGCAACACATAGAAAGAAAGACTAGTGGAGAATTGATTTTCTTAAACCAACCTTTCAAGTAATAGAAGATCGTCACCGATATTAAAAGCATGTTGAAAAGGGAAACAGTTATCCAAGGCATGGCGGCAACAAAATGCCGAATCAGGAGCAGCCAAACAATGGATAGAAACAGCGGGACAAAGCCTCCACAAACAAGCAACACAGGCCATGACTTGCCAATATCAGCCACGTAACGCTGCAATTTCACAGCAGAAAAACGCTAAGAGCACTCTTCAAAATCACCATTTTACCATGTCAAAAGAGAAGAGGATCATTCTCTAACCTTTAAAACCGAGGCCCGAGAATTCATTGACCTTCGGATTGATTTGTCTATGATCATGTCATCTTTAATATCCACACCACGCATCTGCTGCCAGTGGCTTAGGGATAAATTCGAAGCACGAGCAATATATTGGCAGCTCCAATGAACTACAGAGACAAAGACCAAAATGGTCATAACAAGAAACAAGAAAATACTAAGCTTTGTGCATATATATACATAAAGCAATCATACCATTAACACTAGGGAAGATTACAGGGTAACAAGGACCCTGAAGCTGAAGAGAAGAATTCCTCATTTCCGGGGTAAGAAACTCAAAGTAATCATAGTTCCTGTTTATCCAATCATCCATCTTGAGACGAATCTCGCCTTCGGGATAATCACATACCCAATTGAGATTATCATCTGAAGTTTCAGGACAATCCAAGAGACATATAGTCCTGGCATTAGCTAGCTTGAGCTCACCATTTCTCAAACCACTTTGATAGACTTGGTTAGGGTTTAGCCAATATCTAAGCTTAAGATGAGTAAGGTCACGGTGACGATGATTGCTACCACACACATTCCCTTCATAGTCCAACCCATGTGTGAGCCTGCAAATAACACATAAACCACTCAACATAATGAAGTAAAGTTTCAAACTTTTCACAATCAAGTTAAAGTTAGACCAAAATTTCCCTTACAAACAGTGTAAAGATAGAAACTTTAGTGTAATAAAGGCAAAATCAGGTGAGATTAGGTAAAGCATAGAGGAAGATTTTGTCACCCATTAGAGGTTTAAGGAGGAAACAAAGAGAGATTTCATTATTTCAAGCATAATCAAAGGAATCTTTTACCTTAATGGGTTTCCTTGGTTAAAACCAAAGCTTGAATTAACAATCATTGAAACCCAAAAGGCAATGAAGATGATAAGAAACGTAACATCTCTGCACTTTCTGTTGTGTTTTATGATCCCATCGTTTGTATTAACACTACCATCACTTGAAGTGTATCTTCCTATCACTGCTCCTAAAGGTCCTCTCATCTTTTTGACACAGCTTCTGTCTCTCTTCACTATCTAAAAACCCTTAAGACCAAAGAAGAAAGAAAAGTTGAGGAATTTATCAGAGAGAGGGGACTTTTAGTAGAGAGTGTCTTCTTCTCTTTCTCTCTGTTTGTGTTTCATTTTTCAAGAAAAGAGTGTGAACTGTGAAAGGCACCGGAAGGGTATTAATGTCTTCTTGATAAAAAAAAAATGATTTTTTCTTTTTGGGTAAAAGTAAAAAAAAAAAGAGTGATTTACACAAAGGAGCACTTTTTAACACTTGCATATCAAAATAAGGCACTTTTATGATATGAGACACTTTTTACACTTTTTATTTTTTAAATACAGTTTTACCCTTCGTGTACACAAAAGTTGTGTACATAAAGTTGTGGATACACAACGTTGTGTACAGAAAGTTGTGGATACACAACGTTGTGTACATAAAGTTGTGGATACAGAACGTTGTGTACATAAAGTTGTGGATACACAACGTTGTGTACAGAAAGTTGTGGATACAGAACGTTGTGTACAGAAAGTTGTGGATACACAACGTTGTGTACAAAAAGTTGTGGATACGTTTTATGTTATGTGGACATACTTTTGTACAATTTCGTAAATGTATTTTAATTTATTGTAAAATATATTATTTCAATATTTTTTTTGTTTATCATATATCTATTTACATAAGTAATTTATATTTAATATTTACACTCACATATGTTTTTGTAATATTTTTAATAAATGTGAATGAAACATGTTGATATTAATAAGTGAAAACATGAAAATTACATGTACATCAAAACATATAAATGTTTTAAATTCATTATTAAAACCTATTTATTCATTTTTGAACATGAACCATCATATAATTTTAACTACAATTATAATTTATTTAAACTTGAACACAAATCATCATATGAATTGTCTATGATATATAAACTCATTGGAATAAAATTTAAACTCGTCCATTATACTTTGAACATTTGTACAATTCTATGTGGACATATATAAAAAAATCAGATATTAACTAGTTGTTCACAAATGTTGATCCATTCATAAATAAAATATATAAAAGTGGATATCAAAATATATATATTAAAATTTTATAAATCAATATACGAAAATAAATTATTTTATGTTACCCTAGAAAATTAGAATGCAAAATAGAAAAATGAGAAATAAAATGATTGTGAAATTTATGTAGAATAAATGAATTGAAGGGTAATTTAGTCTTTTATAACAATAAAGTGTCTCAATGTCAAAAAGTGCTCTAAAGTGTAATTTGTGTTTTAAAAAGTGTATCTTAATTTTCTCAAAAAAGAATATTGGGTAAAAGATTAAAATTTAATGGTGTACTTGTTCAAGTATATCATCCGTGGAACATGAAAAGAAACCATGTCTGGTTTTTGAGATTTTTTAGGCCATTTTATATTGGTTTCTTAGTAATTAACCATTTTAAAAAGTTTTTATTCTTCTGCTTTTTATGTAGATTTTAAAACAAACTTTTTTGTTCTTATTCCCACTGTGAAATATGCAACTGTAACGTCATTTATTTAATTAAATATACTTTGACCCAGCTTTTGCATTTGTTTAATGTGTAAAAAAAAGTTGATTTTATTGATTATTTTTATTTATGGATCAATTAGGTAAATGGACTTGGATAACATAAAAATTAGTTTTTGACCCTAATTTACTAATCTTTAGTTCTGACAACATTTACCATACATGAACTACCGAAACTGCCCCTATCACGTTTTTCTCTTTCTCGGTGGCAAGGGGGACAAGGTAACTATTTGAAGATATGGTGGGGATACAAAGCGCAAGGATATTTGGATGATATTTGGGCAGACTGACATGCATTTAATGTCAGGATTAGGGTTAAGATATTGTCAGAAAAATAAATAAAAATATGGCTAAAAATCATTTAATATTGTTACCGATAACAATTTAGTTAACGCTAACCAAGTTGGTGGCGCTAATCTTGTTGTTACCGTTAATATGATACATTTGTTTTTATAATGTAATTGTTATGACGATCTTTTATTTGTTATCGTAAAACAATTTTTTTTTGGTTTACTCAAATAAATAGTAAAAATATGTTAAATTATTTTAAACGATAACATGATTATCAGCTAACAATCAAGTAAAATAAAGAATATAATGAATGTAAAAACATACATGTTTGATATTACAATGTAATGTATAAATTATCATGGATACATAATTATCGGAAAATGATCGCAAAATAAGTTGTATAAAACAATTCAAAAACAAACGTTATTAATTTGAAGTTAACGGGTACGATGTAATATAAAAGATAACTCACTTCGCAGATAACAATCAAGTTACGTTATATGTTCAATGATGTATATGAGAAATTACAAGATACACATATTTGACTATTACACAATTACATGAACCATCACATCAGGTTATGATAGACGTTGATCCTATCACCAAACAACTATACACCATAAGCAATAATCTCTTAGAAAGTTGATGAACAACAATCTCATACATAAATTATTAATATCAAACATTATTAGTTTGCAGTTAGCGGATACGATATAATATAAACGATAACACACTTACCAGATAACAACCAAATTACGAAATATGTTACAATTACATATATGCCAAAAATAGCGAAAAAAACCTAAACAAATAATGATATTACATATGATACAGATTAACACCAAGCAACTATTCTCCGTAAGCAATTATCCTCTTGGGAATTCAAGAACATCCATCTGTAAAAAAATTAATGATATAGACAATTTATATAACAAAACATATACTAATATTACATATAATACAGACTAACACGATTATCTGATATTTTGCTAGATACATGATATTTTTACAATATTTTGGATGTTAAATGATGTAAACTTTACATCCACTTCAAACAAACAAAAACATTGATAACAGGTTTCTGAAACTCAACTTTAAATGTTAACAGATAACAAAAATTATTAAAAACACAACCTAATTTGATACAAAAAACTAGACGAACAAGATACAAATTGAAAATCTGAACCCACATACATTCAAAATTAACAAAATTAATTGTGGGAAAAACCCCAAATCAATTAGGATTACTACGGAAAAAGATAGGAGATTTGATAACAATCCGAAATTCATGTTCATAAAAGATGCATATTCATAAAATCAAATAAAAAATAACTTAAAGAGGGTGGATCACTGCAAAAACCCAAGCTTTTGTGAAATTGAACAAAATATTGCAAAAAAAAACCTTATACAAGTTCGGGTACTCTGTTCTTATGAATCTTCCACGAAACTGTGATTTGCGGTAATGCCTAAAAATGATTTGAATGACAGCGAAATCACCGACTAAAACTTCGTTTTTTCAACAATGGCGGAGAAATCAAAAAACTTTAGGAAGAGAGAGAGGAGAAGAATAACAAAAACAGAAAAATCTAGGAGAAAGCATATGTGTCAGTTGTATCAGTAAAATCATATATCACTCTTAGGGGTAAAAATGTCAATATAAGCGTGAACAGTGAACGTAATAGTAACAACTTTATGAGACCTAATATTGAGTTTATTGGTGTCCATGTAGTGCAATTATCCTTTATTTATTTTGTATTTGAAAAATCAACTCTTACAGAACAACTAGCAGAAAAAGCATGGGCCAGCTCCTTGTTTTTTTCAATATTTAATTTCTATATGAAAGAGTTAAATTCAGTTACGGCTAGAGTTTGACAATAACATAATGTTTCTTTATCATATTGCAATTATTACATTTCGAGTAATGCTCATACATAAATGAGAAACCACTTTTGATAATAAAATAAATTAAACACAGAATTATTCAGTAATAAAATAAAATAAAATCAAAGTAACTTTGCCCAGTAAAAAACAAGGACAAGGCTCATAATAAATAAGCAAAAAAGAGTTGAAAATTAGCTCCACTTCATAACATAGACAAAGAGCTAAACAAAACGCTACCGTTTTAGTAGTTATACTCACAAGAACTGTCCCCGACCAGAAAACGTTTGACCAAACAACCAAGAAGAAGGAACAACGTTTAAAAACGTCATCGTTTTGCGATCAAGAAGTGTAACTCTAAAAGAGAGTCTCTGTCCCCTAAGATCACCGGAGCTTTGCCAATTAGCACCCCAATTACGATTCATCTGAAGCCAAGTCTTTCCCTTTGACCCTCTAACCGCAACCGCTTTAACCGCGCCGCTGCCGCCAACGTTTGAGAGTATCACCATGTTGAAATTCCCTTGACCTCTCATTGTAAACCTTACACCTCCTCTTCTTTTGCACCCCACCCTATATATATAAATATCACATATTACATAATTATATAGAGTTTTGTAACAATATATGAGATAAAATTATTACATTTTTTGTTATATATTTATAGTCAATGCAAAGTAGAACATAATTAATATATATATGTTACCGGCGGTAAAAGACGGGCACGATGCCTTCGTTGCCACGTCTAGCGATACGTAAGAAAGCAGGCATGGACATATCGAAGTGGTGACGAGGAAGATTACACCAACCTCCGTTGTTGTTGGACGGACAAAAGTTTGTAGCCGTCACGGTCACGGCGGCTCCTCGGAGACACCACTTAGGATCCGCCCAATAGTCGCATCTCACTTGGTAGCAACCACCGCACGACTCACCGTTTTTGAATAAAGCACCACTTAGCGCCGTAGTGTGGGCTCCGAATCCGGCGTGGTATGGATTATCATATCCACAAGCTCCTCCTATAAACATATAAATTAAGTTGTTACTAAAAATAAAGTTGTTATATATAAAGAAAAGATTGTTATACGAAAATTCTTAAATAATTTTAAAGTATTAGACTATAGTGTGATGAAATTTTTACCAAGTGAAGCAGGACTATCATTAACACCATAAAACGTTGCATGAGCCCTAATCCAACCATTAGAGCACATTCCCACACTTAACGTACCAACCAAGATAATAACCGTTACCATATATTTTCCTTTTGTCTCCATATATATATAGAACTTTATGATTAGAGTAATATTAATTTTTTGTGTTGATGAAAAAGAAGGTCTAAGTTCACAAGTGATTGCTTGAGTAAAAAGGAAGCCTTATGGAGTCGTTTTATAAGAATATATTATCAAGTAATAACGCGTTTTGTCGGTGATTATTACGACTTATATTTCACTTACATGCACCATAATATCTCATGCATGTGTTTGTTATCTTTCTTAGTTGGATTCTTATTTCTTTATTACTCAAAATTTCTCTTATAATTTAATATAGGTCTAAACGCATGACAAATAATACATCTCAAAATATATGAAAAATTCATGGCATATAGTTAATTTTGCTTATTTTGGTGGAGTAGTTAAGATAACATTGATATATATGTTCATCATAACTCCAAAGTATGTAACAATGTTAGTTTTAGAGGAGGATTACCCATAATAAAATGGGTAAATATTCTGAAAGTATGAGAATATAATCTGAAAATTTATCAAAAGACTATAATTTTATTTAGAACAAAAAACGCGTTTTTTCATCACCATTTACTACATACATCATACATGTCATGGCACATATCAGAGTATATACACTTATGACATGATTGGATTAGAAAGTCAAGACACACGCATAAAATATGAACTTTAGACCCGCGATGACATTACCAATTAGTGTCCTATATAGTACATATGATAAAAGAGTACGGAAGCTACCTATATGTATGTATAGGTTGTACGGTGAATTATAAGCTTAAGAAGAAGGGGACAATGCCATGTGGTTCCACGTGGGATTATGCTTCTCATCATCCTCTCCTTTAATGTCGTCGGTGTAGTTTTTAAAATTTACTTTTATTAACAAACAAGACACAAAGTAGCCCAAAGGGAACATAATAATAGTCAAAATAGAAATATATGGTTGTTGAGTAAGCAACACAAACACACACATGGTTCAAATTTTGTTATTCGACCAAGAATCTTTCTATAGTTTTCTCCAACGTCTGTCTAGGCACGGCTCCTATGATACTGTCTTTCTTCTCGCCGTCTTTGAACACCATCACGGTCGGTACGCTGCGTATCCCGTAACGGTTAGCCGTGTTGGGGCTCTCGTCGGTGTTGATTTTGTAGAATTTGAACTTCCCGGCGAAATCCTTGGCGAGCTGGTCGACTATCGGGTGGATCATACGGCACGGTCCACACCAAGGTGCCCAGAATTCGACCATGACGGGTACGTCTGATTCGAGAACTTGTGTTTGCCATTCTGAATCAGACAGGTTAGGTACTGCAACAATCGAAAAACATAACACAAGTTTAGTTATATCTCTATGGGTGTTAACGATTTTTTTATCCCTCAAGAGCAGCTACCTACACTGAATCCCCTAAGTCTCAACCTCTACATATAAATCCCTGATGCAAAGTAGAGTGTATAAGTTCTGCTTTCATATTCAAATCACTATGAAAACTAGTTTTAGAGAACAAAAACACATAACAAGAATCAAAAGCAAATTTTGGAGTAATGATGGTTTTAAACAGAACCATACTCCCAAGTTTCACGGAATTGAATTATATAACTAACAAAACTTTATCACAGTCACATATTCAACATTCATATAATACCACAAAGTTTATGTGTAATCATTATATAAACACAAGCAATAAGCAATTATGCAACAGTGAATCTTACACAGATAACAAAACGAGAAGAAGAAGAAGAAGAAGGTTAGAAGCTAAGCTGGTATACCTTCGACGGCGGCAGTGGTGTCTTGAGCCTCGCACACGATTCGTCCACCGCGAAGCCTTCTCCGATTCGCCAGCGGAATCGTAGTCGTCACCGAACACCACCGCGAAGCCTTTAAGCCTCTGAAATCGAGAAGCCTGACGGGAGAAATCCTGTGACCGGAAACAGAAGGAAGCGACGAAGCAGATGAAATCGACGCCGAGATCGGGAGAGTAACCACCGTGACGGAATCAAGCAGCGAAGCCATTGAAGCAGCGAGTAAGAAATTTAAAGAGAGATGTTTTTGTTTTTTGTTTTTGATTTGTGTTTATTTGGCAGTTAGGGAAAGGAGAAGGTGATGATTTGTGTGACCGAGAAATCAGAGAGCAATACACATACGCGATGTGGATAAAACTCTTTTATTTTATTTTTACGATTTTATCCTCGCCACGTCACTCTTCCAACGACGCCGTTTTCAAGAACTCCCAATCAAAACCCTACTTCGGTTAAGCAGCAAATAAACCCACCCGGTTTACTTTTTCTTGTATCAGACAAAAGAAGATAAAAATCACCACTGCGAAAAAGAAAAAAAACCTTTCTTTCATCAAGAAAATTTATTTCTGTCTAAAACCATTAATCCCTAAAGGTAGAAGAAAAAAAAAACAGAGAAGAAGGATTTTCTTCTACTTCTTCACTTTAATTGTAGGTTTCTCATCTTCTTCATTATCATCATCGTCGCTATCATCAAACTCTTCATCGTCGTCGTCGTCGTCGTCGTCGTCCATATCAATATCATCAAAATCTTCGTCATCAGAATCTGTCTCCTCCTCTGAATAGCTGTCCTCGTCGTCCCCCACTTGCTTCCCATGATCCGCCTCCATCGTCTCCTCCCGAAACAAACCGACTCTGAAACCGGATTGCATAACCGGTAATATTTCAGAGTAAACCGGGTATTGGTAAACCGGAGTTTGGTTAAACCGAAGCAGAGACCGAATGGCCGATGATCCACTCTTCTGAACCGTCTCCGTGAGATTGGCCGTGCGTGAACGGAGGAGTAGACTCACCGCTGATTTTCCGTCGCGGATTAATAATCTCGCCGCCGATGAAGAAGAAGACATATTTGATCGTTGTGTGTGTTCTGTTTGGTACTGCGAGTTTCATTAAAAAACGGCTAATATACGAAGAGGGAAGGTTTAGGGCTTTCGAAGAGTACACGTGGACGGTTAGATGAGACGGATCCAGAAAGTTATTTGCGCAAGCTTGCCACGTGTACATTTGCGTATCTTATTAGTTTAGATTTTTTCAGTTATATCATTGACCTTCAAAAACGTTCATAATAAACTGTTAAAAAGCAACTCTACATATGAGAAAGTGTCTCCTCTTTACCTCTCAAGTCTAAACAGTCTAATTAAGATTTTTGTCACAAATTTAAAAAGAAGAAAGAAAAAAAAGAGGATCCATGAAACTAAGTGATATGTTCTGTTTCTTGAAAGTTAAAAGAAGATATAAAGAAAAGCAATGAAGCTTTTAATGTGATGAAACTCTGTCTCTCTTGGAGCTTGGTTTGTTTCTGCCACTGCTCTCTGCTGCAACGTTGTTAGCCTCTGAAGTTTTGTTTATTTCTTCTCCTTCGAGGCCAAGTACGCCTAGAAGAATAAACTCTTTGACCAACACCGTATCCACAAAGATAGCCACGTCTGTTCTAAACTTTTTAGAGCTGCTCTCGCTACTCTCTTCCACATCTTGAACACCTCCCTTCACCAAAGATCCCACAGGAGCTCCGTTTCTATAAGCGTTACACGCCTTCACTATGTCGTGACCGCAGCTAAAGAAATGCCCATACGCAAAGTCTTCAAAATACTACACCACCAACAACAACAAAAAAGATCTTTATAGCTATTTCTTGCAAAGGAGAGTGTAATTGGAATTGAGTTTGTCTTTTAATGTTACCTTGGGTGGTCTCCTCATGCTGTAAACCATAGTTTTCAAGGAAAGTAAGAAGGTGTTTTCGCTGTACGCTTTAGAGCTGGACTCTCCCATTGGAGAACCCTCTGTCCTCTCGTGTCCAGGCTCGTTGAAGTATGGTTTTTTGTTCAAGATTAGGCCTTGGATTGAGACAAGAACCTGTAACATTGTAGAATTGTTGGGGATCCATTTCTCCTTCTGGCTACCACTCCAAGTGCCGAGAAGACTTAGACAAACTTTACCACTATTGTACAGATTTGGATTGATTCTTAGCCCACCGGAATGGTAATTAACACTCTTTGTAAAACAAACAAAAACGCCTTATTTCGCAATCGTAAACAGAGAGACTTTGTTAGACAACAAAAACTCAAAAGTTTGATGGACTTACCGGTGGCACAGAAGGGTATGTATCAGGGAAGAAGATATCGAAAAAGAAAAGACCGTCATGGTAGGGAGTTCCTTCGGCTCCAATAATTACAGCTCTCAAAAGATCCATCCTAGATTCATAAGCTCTCACAAATATCATATCTGTTGCAAGAAACATAACAAGGAATCTTAGAAAGTTGCTAATATTGCGCAAGCTGAAACTAATGTATATGACACAATGTGTATAAACCCTTACCTGGCAAATCATTCTCAAGGATTCTCCACTCTTCTTGGATCCTTTTCGCCCAATCTTTTGTATACTGAAAGGATAAAGAAACATTCAGTTCTTGATTAACCGAAAGAAACATTCAAGAATAATGATTTAACTTATATATGATCATCTGGTCTTTAACCTGCTTTGTAGTTGATCCAAAAGAAGCATATTGGTGATCAGAAAAATCCTCCACAATATCAAATCTTTTGAAAAACAAGTAAGTCCCAAGATAATCCTCCACATTTCTCTTAACTCTAGAAGGATCCGGAGCTGAAATAACCTTCTCGGCTCTAGCCCGGGAGCTAGCAAAGCCCTTAGAACCTAAGGGGGTTTTATGTAAATGAGGGGATAAACCAAAAGGAACCGGAGCTGGAACATGATTCTCCCACATCGTGGTATCAGGAATCTGAGGATGAGGCTGGAGATGATTGAAAAAATCCTTGAGATGTGGAGGATAATAAGGCATATAATGGCTTTGCTGTTGCAAAGCAGAAGCAGAGGAAGACGGAGCAGCGACTACTTGAGAGTTGTTATACTGATTTTGGACTTCACTGCCAAACCACGGAGGAATAAATTGAGTCGCCGTGTTTGAGAAAATAAACTGAGATTGGACTTCACTGCCTGTAGCTTCTGTCTGAATCTCGTGTGTGGCGAGAAAAGATTGGTCGTTTCCGCTTGTTTTAGCAGTTTCTTTCCCAATTGAATTCTCAAACCAATCCATTGTTACCTCGACATCGGTTGGGATATCTTTACCGTCGAAAAGCTCTTGATACTTGGAGTAATCATCGGTTTCTTCCTCTTCCTCCTCCTCCTCCATCATGTTATCATAGTACTTGTATTGATCAGGATAGTCATAGTCGTCTTCGTAGATCAAAGAGTCAGGGTCTAGCAAACTATTCGATACAGGCGATGATCCATGATAAGATTCATTGTTATCTAATGTGCCATAACTAGCAGATCCCTAGAGTAACAAAGTCCAAAGAAATGTTCTTTTAGCTATAAATGCATTATTATTACACTGATTAAGAAGATTAAACACTTACTGCAGGGAATTGCTCATTGTAAGATAAGGTACCGAATTGTATCGCCTTCCCTTTGTTCTTGTTTACACCATTGTTGTTGTTTTGTAATTCATATTGCTCAACATCAATCACTTCTTGAATTACAGCCTATAGAGAAAGAAAAGTGAATTGTCACAAAAACCAAACACTACATAGAATAGGCTTTATATTAACATTTAAGTAACAAAGACATATAGATACAGAACAAGAACAGTTAGAGTTATGGTTTTGTAGTGATCAGAACAAAACTAAACAAGATAAAGAGAGATTGTCGACACATGATCATATGCACGTGTGAGCAAAACAAACGAAACATAAACTCTTTAAAATCAACAAAACCCAGAACGATGAATGATCACACAATCACAATTTTTAACTTCTATGGGGGATTCTGAATTAGGTTAAAAGTGAATCATTGGGAGGGTGAAAAAGTTAAATTTCGATAAATAAATAAGAAAATAAGAATTTAACCTTTTTTGACATCAGATTTTTGGAGAGAGGAGGAGAGATCTCAACTACGTCGGGCTCCATTGAAACGATCACTACTTAAAACAGAATATTTTTTCCACAAAAAAATCGAAATAGAGAGCAAAGAGATTCAATAAAAATTGAGTTTTTTCACCGTCGCGCCGTATTGTTATTACCAAACACACAAAGTATCTCTCTCCCTCCCTCTCTCTCTCTCTCTCTCTCTCTCTCGAACACTTCTTCACACAAGTTCCCTTCTCTGTCTCTCCTCTATTTAATAATCCTAATCTTAATTAGAAGAAGGAAAATGCTCATTAAAAGCTTTTTTAAAAGGTGATAATTAATTAAATTAAATTTCACCGTATGTGCGTTATTTATATTTCAACAAGTCAATATGGAAAGTCTATGTGTATGGGGCCCAGTTTTTTAATCGGACGGTTTAGATTCTATTTTATGTTGATACTAGGTTTGTACCCGGGTGTCCCACCGGAAGTAATATTTATTAAAAAATAAATATTATTTATTATAAAATTTTGATAACTAATTTCTAATTTATTATAAAAAATAAAATATTATTTATTTAAGTATAATTTAATGGGAAATTGGGTTGAATAATAGAAAGTTGATGGTTAATTGGGTAAAATAAAAGAGGGTTTTTGGGGTTATTTGAAAGACCATTTTAGCCCTCATATATCATAACGTTATTTGTTCAAAAATCAAACTGCAAATAAAAGAAACTCTGCACCTTTCTCTGACACAGCCTTTCACATCTACTTTACCCAAGACAAAACCCAATTTATTGCATGTTTGCGATAAACTTGCAGTTTACATATCCTGCACATTTTTTCAGTCAAAGAAATTTCCGGTTAAACTCTATCAAAATCGATGGGCCAAAAGGAGGTTGTTCGTAGACGAAAGCGAAGAACACAGAACTCCGTCGGGGACGGATCTGGGTCGAAGATTCCGAGTAACAGTTGCGCGTAAGTACTTAAGCATTTGGTTAGAGTTCCTCCTTTTGTATTTTGGGAGTAACTATTAGGGGTTTTAAAGAAATTGTTGTTATTTTCCCTAAGAAATTGATTTGTGGTTGAATCCAATTTCGGGAGAGAAGACAATACTCCTTCCTCGCCGTTGAGAAAGTTCGGTTATGGCCATGAGCCTCAGAAGAAGAAAGTAAATACGTACTTTAGTTTAAACCATTTCGATGTTGTGAAGAAAGCATTAGACAAAGACCAATTACAAACACCGATGGAATCTCGGTTTGGCAAATTGCTTCTGTCGGAAACAAGATTGCATTTTCGGTCAAGTTTGCCCATTATTTGCTTTGTCGACAATTGGTCACGAAGAAGACCCATGAAATATGGGTGTTGTTTGGGGGGCAACCTATTAGGTTTTCCATTAGGGAATTTGCAATCGCAACCGGTCTTGATTGCTCGGAGATCAATGTTGAAGAAGAGATTGTAGTCACCAAGAAAACCAAAGCTTTAGCAAAACTGTTGTTTGGACAAGAAACGCCTCCGACCCCCAAATGGATTGAAGATACACTTAACGGCACTCCTTACAAAGACAGAGACACGCGTTTCAGGCTTGCGCTCTTGTTAATCTCTGACGGTGTTTTGTGCCGAACTTCAGGTCAAGCCAAGATTACTTTAGAACATGTTGAATTGGTTAGAGATATTGAGAAGTTCTTAGTTTTTCCGTGGGGAAGGAAATCCTTTGATATGACCATGGGTAGCATTCAGGGGAGTTTGATACACAAATACACCCAGTCATCCATCGCAATCCAAGGATTTCTTCATGCTCTTCAAGTTGTTGTACTTGCTTGTTGTCCGAATGTATTAACGATTGCAAATGAGATAGATGAGGTATGCTCTGACGAAGAGGAACCACAACATCCTAAAGGACTGGTTACGAAACCTGTAAACCTCTACATGCCACTCATTCGCAGTATGGACCGAGATGATAAAGAAAGACAGGTACATAGTTAAAGTAGATTTGGTTATAGTTTATACATTTATTTTACAAATATGCAATTGACATATTTGTCACATATACATCTGTTTAACATGTTAACACATGTTTTTGACTAGGATGACGTTATATCAGTAATGCCTGCGCCAGAGGAGCAACAAGAGGTGGATAACCTGGTATGGGGTACATATCAACAAGACTCTTCAGTGGATTACTTGGTTACGTTAATAAATTCTAAACATAAGTTTAGTCATGCATCATGGAAAGTAGTCATATATAAAATATAAAAATATAGGAAAAGTATGTGAAGAAAGAATCATTCTTTAGAATTCCGTTCTAAAATATAGACGATTTTATATAAAGTAGATAACTAGTTTATATAGTACATAGACATATAGTTTATTTGTAGACAATTTCAACGTTGACGTTTATTTCATATGGTTTATTTGATAAAATATGTTTTCTTTACAAATAATTCATGATATAATAAAAATAGGCCGCTATTCTCTGTGTATACGTATATATAATTCATACCCATTACAATATCTTCTAGCCTAATACTTCCCCCTTCACCTAAAGCTTGTGAAGAACCTGTTTCCACAAAATAAAACAATCAATATACGATTGGTATCTACTCATAGTGTACTATTTTGATGAAAGTCAAATATACACAAATAGGCGGCTATTATCTGTGTATACGCTTATAAAATTCTTACCCATTACAATATCTTCTGGCCCAATACACCCACCTTCACCTAAAGCTTTAGAAGTATCTGTTCCCACGAAATAAAGATTAGTCATACAACTTAAGAACTACTCATACTATTAGTTATTACTTCTCAACATGGGTGAAAAATCTATTTTATCAATAGACAATTTGTAAATGTGTTAAATAAACATTTATGTACTAATGTTATATATGATCGTTTATAATCCATACCCATCACAAAATCCTCTGCAGCATTACTTCCCAAAGTTTGGACAGTATCTGTCTCTACAGATAAAACAAATCAACATACGATTGTTTACAACTTTTACACCATTAATTTACAAAAATAAATATTGAATGCTTACCGCCTCTTCTTGTCTCTGCTTCATTCTCTCCCCTAAATAGTACAATAGCAGCTGGGTTTTCAACAACCATCCCCGACGAGACAAAATCGTTCGACTCCACAACTATATATATATGTGAAATTTGGTTATTTTATGAAATTGACGAGTAACTTTTATACATCAAACATATAAAAAAATTAACCTTCATAAGGACCAGGAGAAACTTCCAAAATCATAGCGCATAGGTTTAGTTGGGGTATATCGGCTTGAACAGAGAGGAAAACCTCTACATCTTGGTCACAAGTAATTGAGACAGGAGGAGAATCTTTTGCATCATCCATTAACATGTATTGTGGCCACTGGTAACTCAGCTGCAACTTTTGTGTCATACCATCCATACACAATTTCTTCTCCACCATAGCCACAAGCTCATTGTAAGTAGTCCTTGAACTTAAACTCAACCCATAACTCGCAGAAGGTAAAAAAATCCAAATCCGAAATTCAGTGACAATCCATTCTCCATGTATCAACAATACAAACTGCACCATCGAAACCTAGTTATACACACATAAACAAGAATATCATTAAACACTCAATGATTGTTACATAAATGTTGTGTTGCATTAAATAAGAAAAATTTGCCGAAATAGCTCTAAAAAACTTTAACCTTTTTTTAGTTAAATAGCTGAAATATAGCTGAAGTAAACACAGGAAGAAGTAGATATATATAAACTTGTGCTCTTGTTATACATTACTTAGTTTGCAAAATCCTTGAAATAGCTATATATTTTATTAGATTGAATAGACAATGATGTTATAGGCAATTGTTTCTTCTTCAGGGTAATAAATGGTCGCCGGAAATAAGTCCCATCAAGTCAGGCATGTTTGCGATATTGCAGGGGATCTTTTAGAGGGCAAAAACGTATTAAAATAAAATTTCACCCACAAACTTTGTTAGTTTGGCCAATTAGTACATGATATTGTCATTGAGCCCAATTACACCCCCAATAACTATTATTCACCTAATTAACCCTAATTTAATTAGATAATTTAGTTATTGTATTGAAGATCCGATATGAGGTTATTTTAAATCCGATAATTTAGGAATCATATATATATGTTTTGATATTACGAATATAACTTTTTATATCTTACAAATTATGTATGATATTTTCCGACCCGTCGCAAAGTTACACATATATTTTCTATAGAAAAATAATTTGATTTTATCTCATAACAATTTTTATTTTTGTATCAAATTTGATTTGTGATCTTTATTGACCGCTACGTAAATTAAAGAATGTGGAGATAATCTTTAATCAAATTAGATACTAAAATCTAAAAATCATGGCTACATTTAAATCTAAAATTAGACCCGCAAGTAACATTTATTTTACTTTTTTAAAAGTAATATATGCATTTAAACTCTTATTAACTTAAAAACTTTTAAAAGAATTTTAAATATTTTTTTAATATTCTATGATTTTCATAAAGTTGAATTATTCATAATATTTTAATTTTTCATAATGTTACTTATTAAACAGGAATATTTTTTTTATATTCATTTTTTGTTTTTTTGTTTTTTACCTTTAATCCTATTAAATAGGAATAGTTTTTGATATTTATTTGTATTTTATTTATTAATTTCGTTTTTAGTTTTATAATTATTTTTGATACTTATTTTTTAAGTTTCTATTTAATAGGAATAACTTTTATTTTTTTTTTATAATATAAATTACCTTATACTAAAATTTATACGATGACATTTACATGTAAATAAAAAGAACTTTAAAAGTTTCTCAAATTTGGTTTCCCATTTAATAAGATAGATATGGTAAATATCAACGGTGGTAGAGTAAATAAACGGAGCTTACTCATTATGGTAGGTGACTTTGGCTAATAAGGCTATGAATTTATTAGAGCCGTAGGATTAAAGAAATATAAAAATAATTTGGATAAATCCAACGGATGGGAACTCTTTTATTGGTTTCTGTATCTACTCCCAATAACCAAAACAATCATAGCTAAATCAAATGAGAAGATAATAATAAAAGTCATAATCGGTTCTTTTTTTTTTTGTCAACTAGTCATAATCGGTTCTTTTTAATACAAAATTCATTATATTTCGTAACTGTATAATGATTTTTGGAATTTTTTTTTATTTATAAAGTTGTTACGATAAGAGCAAGGGGCTTTTGAATTGAAATTGGGCCTAGATTGTTTTATTACCACTTGACCAGTGGCTGCTAGATTATTTATAAAGCCCATTTTCTGACACCCCAAGTCACTAACTTTTGTATCTTATCCAAAGAAGGCACATATATGAATGACATATGCATAAATATTTATTTTTGTAAAATTTAAAGAATCAAATAATGAAAAAGTTGGAAGAGACATAAAGCCAACTAGCCAAAGTAAGTGGCACACAAAATATTCAAAGAAAAATATGAGTGTGACGACGAAACTTTCATTGTTCATTGGTCTTGGAGAGTCTACGTCAAATTTTTCACTAACTTTTTTAATATTTCAAAATAATTAATTACACGGGTATAAAACGAGCGCACGGCTTAAATGCCCATTTGGCTGGAAAAAAAATCAGGCGTGCCACCCTATAATCACATTGCCACTCATATAAGGAAAATTCATTACTACCTTAATGTATATTGATTTAAATTAAAGCATAAATAAAAAGAAAAGAAAAAGAAAACAAAATAAAAAAGGAAAACGAAAAAAACAAATCTCGTCGTCGCTCTTCTTCCTTCTTCTTCCTCCTCCATTCTTCGATTCTTCGAGGTCATCCTCCTCCAACTTCATCTCGAGCATCTGTGAAATTGAGATTGCGGGTCGAAACTATTAGTCTTCATCGACATTTCATCTGCATTCATTGGTTTGTTCTTCACTTTTCATTTTGATTCAAGCTTTTTGTTTTTTTTTTGAAGAATCGTAAATGTAGAGATTTGTAATGAAATCGATTGGTTAATTAAGTCCACATTTGTTTGTTAACCATCTTGTGTGTATACGCATTGCTAATTTAGCGAATGTAGGTGATGAATCGTGTGAATTTTAGTTTAATTAGGATCCCCTAATCGATTGGATCTTCATTTCAATTCGGATCGAGTGCGATTGGTTCAAATGGTACGATTCGTTATAAATCTTCATAATCATTATAATTGGTTCAACTAGTACAATTGTCGTCGTCGATATAATCGGTATAATTGGTTCAAATAGTACAAATGTGGTTATACTTGTTACGTATCGGATAGTTCAGTTGAGGATTATATGTTGTTTCTTTGCGGGAGGCGATGAAGAACAAACACACAAACATACATTTTGATTATGGAGGGTACTATTCCGAACATCATGAGTGGAATTCGGAAAAGCCGTGTATGCTTATATCTCTTAAGACGTGTTCCGTGGAAGATATCACTTACTCAATGTTAGTTGATAAGATCTACAAAAAGACGTTGAGTAATGAAAGCAAAGAAAAGCTCAAACTGAGTTATAGTTTATCTAAAAGTCGGAGAGAATCATATATTCTAGATAACGAGGACGTGTATGTGTATCTAACATCACTTGATACGGAGGGGCTTAAACTCGTATTGCATGTTGAGGTAATCGAAACTTTGGAAACAAACCGGAGAGTAGAGCAATATTCAAGAGCGAGTTAGAAAGTTCATTTGGTGTGAACTATGAGGAACTTGGTTCGGGTAACGAGTTGGTGATGTAGATAATGGTCGTATGTGGGATATAGTGAACGTTCCGATTAATGAAGAGGTGATGGTGGATGTTATAAATGATAATCTTGTTATCGACGGGCTTAACGAATCGGCTGCAACGGTGGATAGCCCGGTGGATAACCATGTTGATGAAGATTTTGATATGAGGCATGAATATGTTGAAAATGTAGGTCCTGTGAAACAAATTCAAAGTGTTGGTGAATGGGATGATGGTACAGATATGGAAATAGAACAAGAATTTAGTTCTAAAGAGGCCGTGCAAGATTTAGTTTCCCGAGCTGCAAACAAGAACTGCTATGAGGTTGTAACAGTGAAGTCGGACACGAATCGACTTATGCTACGATGTCGACAAGCTACGGTAGGTTGTAAATGGTATGTAAGAGCTGCGAAGACTAAGGCGTCATCTTTTTGGACCATCAGAGTGCACAAAAAGATGCACACGTGTTCTCGCCTTGATTCGGCTGCAAGTAGTAGTACCGGTTGTCAGAGAGGTACACGGAGATTAGTTGCGTCAATGTTACATGAAGATTATCCAGGTTTATATGATACACACGTTCCGAAGACAATTATTAGTATTGCACAACGTCGACTTGGTGTGCAGATGTCGTACTCTACCGCTCTGAGAGGAAAGAAACAACATGTTACCGATGTAAGGGGTAGCCACGAAAGAGGCTACAAGATTTTGTTTTCTTATCCGCACATGTTAGAGAAGGTTAATCTTGGAACAAAGACGTATGTGGAATTGGCCGAAGGTAATAGGTTCAAGTATCTATTCATCGCATTAGGTCGAGCATCGAAGGGTTTAGAGCAATGAGAAAAGTTATTGTCGTGGATGCAACATTTTTGAAGACTATATACGGAGGTATGTTAGTTTTTGCTACGACTCGGGATCCTAATCATCATCATTATCCTATTGCTTTTGGTGTCATTGATCGCGAGAAAGATGTCAGTTGGGCATGGTTTTTTGAGAAGCTTAAAACCGTTATACCCGATGATCCTCAATTGGTTTTTATTAGTGACAGAAATTCAAGCATCATCAAATCGATCATGGAGGTGTACCCTAAAGCAAAACATGGACATTGTATTTGGCATTTGTGTCAAAATGTTAGAGGACATGAGAAGAAAGACAAAGATGAACTTATGTATGTTTTTATTTGTTTTTAATGGAAATTTAGTTGAACTATTTGTTTTTTGTAATCCAAGTTAAACTATTGTCAGTTGCCCTTTAATTGTACTCATTTGTCCCTTGTCCGAAAGTTCTTGAAACTTAGCTGAACTATTGGTTTTTGTAATCCAAATTAATCTACTGTTAGTTGTCCCATTTAATTGTTCTCATTTGTCCGAAAAATTACTTTTACTTGTCCGAAAACTTACTTAATTGTTCCAATTGTACCATCTAAACACACACAAATGAACATAATTTGTTTCATTTGAACCAAAATACAAAAACAAATCAAACCAAAGTACTAGACGGACAAGTAACCACCTAATTTTTTTTTGGTTTCTTCGCCTCTCCTGGTGTGAACATCTTTTTTGGCTTCCTTGTCCTCTTCCGCCCGATCCTCACAATCAACTCTTGGTTCGGCTTCTTCTTGCCTCCTTCTTCGATTTCTTCTTATCCGTCTTTTTCCTCTACTACAACACTCTCGCCTCCTTCTTTTTCTCCTTCTTTTCTGACAGGTTCTTCTTCAATAGGAGGAACTACCAAACCCAAATTCTCTGCTGCAACTACTTCCGGAGGTATCGTCCCATACAAGATTTCCGGTATATCCAAATACCTTTTCACTTCATTCAATTTACCATTGAATTCTCCAAGTTTATCATCCACTTTCTTTTCAATTTCACCGAGCTTCCCCATCATCTTCCGAAACCCTTTATCCATTTCCTCCTTTATTACTCGGAGAAATGAATCATCTACTCCAGAACCAGAACCCGAAGCCTTGTGTCGAGGCATGTTGTCCACTCTCTCATGTTCAGGACCAACATTGCTACCTTTTACCCGAGAAGCAACATCTTGTTCATACATACCTTTCCACCATATTCTCTTCTTCTCTACTATTAGACGCTTCCTCCAACAATCCACTACTGGATCAATAAAACCTATCCCATCATCAACATCATCGTCTATAAGTCTGTCCAAAAGAGTCTTTTCATCCGCGTCCGGTACCAATACACTCTCGATATCCTGCACAAAACAATGTTACCAATTGAGTATCCGCCAACGATTAATCAAACACATATATTGATTTTCATCTAACCTTAGTGCTCCCAAGCGTTTCATGTATGGCATCCATTGGAATCCCTTTCATATCACATTTGGTGAACTTGCGCTTACACATCCTCGGACATTCCTTCTCTGCGGGTACATCTTCTCTATATTTGCGTCCAAGACGCGAAATACATTCAAATGGCAGAATCTACACACTCATATACAATATATTAATAATTTTGTTCTATTCTCTATTAAAATTTATAAACTCAACACATGATTTTACCTCTAAAGGAACAATAAAACCGGGAAAGGGAGGTTGTGCTCCTGGTTTGACCGTACCTCCCATTTTCTTAACAACGCCCGGGATACCTTCTAAACAATCTTCAAACGTGTACCGTCCCCAAGGAAACTTCTCACAAGCATACAAATCATCGACAATACGTAGAAGGAATGGGTCTATGTTTCCATCACTCTTAACCTTTGCTTTCAATATCTTGCATAAGAAATACAAGACCATCAACTTCTTCCTCTCGATGCAGCTGTTGTCCTTCAGTTCTTCCAGCTTCTCTTCCACTTCTTTTATTTTTATGCCTTTCCTCTTTCCAAACACCTTTTCTACCAACTTGGTATTTCCCAATTCCTTCCACTTGTTTGGATAGTCACGGCATGATAATCCCGTCAACAAACAGTGCTCTTTCATCGAATACCTGATCGGAACTCCGTTGACCACAAACCAGCACTCTTTTGGCATTTCAGTCTCAGCTGTACGAACCAGAAGCATCCACATGCCTTGAGTCATATGGTTTGGCTCCTTAGGCATGTGGAAAATATGCCTGAACTGAGAATGCTTTCTAAACCACTTCAATTCTGGTGAAAATCCCTCAATGTATTCAACCGTCTGACTAACACTGCACCTAGTTGCTAACTTACATGGTTTGGTGTATTCACTAGGAGAAAAGAATAGACGAATTGGCGGCAGAGGTTGGGAATCATGGTCAATATCCTGCAAATTATTCACATGAGTAAGATGTTCTAGTTATCGTCAATTGTACAAAACTCATAGCACCTCCAAACATTTAATCTTAGTTTCTATTTACATACCTGGTCACTATCATCGCCAACATCATCTCCAGATTTTTCTTCTACCTCTTCATCACCTTTTTCTCCATTTTGCTCCTGTCCTTCTAAGCCATGTTCTTCTTCATGGTTTTGGTCTGTTTCTTCTTCCTCTTCCTTTTCTTCTTCCTCTTCCTTTTCTTCTTCCTCTTCCTTTTCTTCTTCCTCTTCCTTTTCTTCTTCCTCTTCTTTTTCTTCTCCCTCTTCTTTTTCTTCAACGTTTTCCTTGTCTGCCTCGTCTGCCTTTTTTTCTTCCTCTTCCTTTTCTTCTTCGTCTTCGTCTTCCTTTTCTTCTTCGCCTTCCTTTTCTAAGTTTACTTCTTCGTCTGTTTCCGTTTCTTCCTCGTCTGTTTCCGTTTCTTCGTCGTCTTTTTCTTCTTCGTTCTTTCCTCCCTCTTCCTCTTCTTCTTCTTCTGCTATTTCTTCTCCATTTCCTACATCTCCTTCCACGTTTTCTCCTGCGTCGAACCATTCTTCATGTTCCTCTTCACCGTCTTTTTTTTTTGTGTTTGACCTTTTGAATATTTGATTGACTCGTATGCTTTTCCTTTCTTCCCCCTTCTTACACGAGCCATGAATTCGAAAATGGAATTTGGAAATTGGAAATTGAGAGGAGATGAAGAAGAAGAGATGAATCGCGAATTAGAGAGGAGAGGAAATTGGAAATTAGGGTTTCTCCGTTTCTCCTTTGGTCGAAATTAATTTAACCCTTTCCTCACCCCTTTTTCGTCTTTTACAAAGGAAAAATCAATTAAAAATAAATACAATAAATACAGATATACAGTTGAATACGTATAGTGGCATTAGAGCTCGTATTTTCTTGGAAAGTGGCATTAGAGCCGTTTTTCGTATAAAACTCGGATTGTTGTTATTAGTAAATCCAATATATTAAATCTCTTAAACATAGATAAATTGTAATGATTGAACAAAAATAAAAAAGAGGAATAAAGAATATATAAAGTGGGGGGGTAAAAAGTGAAATGTGACACGAGAGGATGGCAATGAAATGCTTTTCTTCTTCCGTAATAATTAAAACTATATAATTATTGCATAATAGATTCTCCACTATGTATCCCAACTATATAAATCACATAACCCATTTAACTCTGATCAACAAAGCAGAACAAGAACTCAATAACACACACAAACAAAGAACTCAAAACCAAAACTTGAATCATGTCGGATAAGTGTGGAAGTTGTGACTGTGCTGATAAGACCCAGTGTGTGTAAGTTTTACTCTCTTCTTTGAAACATATCTAAGACTATACTTTGTGTTTCTGATTCATTCTATGTTGTGTGTTTGAACTTTGATGGAAAAGCCTAAAACTTTATTTGGTGATCTTTGTTGACTTTCTTTCTATATAACTAACTACCAGGAAGAAGACTACAAGCTACACTTTTGACATCGTCGAGACTCAGGAGAGGTAAGAACATGAGAATGGTTGGTTTGTTTTATGAAAATAAGATTATAGAAGAAGATCATGATATGATGTAAATGATTTGGTTTGTTTTGTAGCTACAAGGAGGAGGCTATGATGATGGATGTTGTTGGAGCAGAAGAGAATGGTTGCAACTGCAAGTGTGGCTCTTCTTGCAGCTGCGTTAACTGCACTTGCTACACCTGATTAACAAGTCTGCTACAACATCTCTTTATAATCAAAAATGTATTATTATGAATAAAATGTTCATGTAAGCTCATGTCTCTCTCTCTCTTATGACTCTCTTTAGTATGGTATGGTGTGTGTGTGTGTGATGTAATATGTCCATGGCCTCTTAACCCTCTAAATACATCATCATATTATGTATTAGTAACATCTTCTTTCCCTTTCCTACAAAACTAACACTTTGCAAGATCATCTAAAAGTGGTTTCTTTGCAACAAAAGAAACACAGACTTGGTTCTACATATAAGAATCACACAACACATAATGTTTCAAGTTATAACAAGAAACAAAACTTATCAATCATACTTCTCCCTCCATGTATAAACCAGGAAGAAGATTCAAGAGACAGCCAAAGCAATGTCTCCAAGGGCTTGCTTGGGAAATTCAAAGGCAAGATCTTCGATCTTCCACTCAAACATAACTCTCCTTAGAGCCATTACTACATAGAGAATCACCGAACCTACTGCGAAGAAGCTATGGAAGTCTCTGTCTTTAACAAAAGACACAATGAAAAGCACTAAACCTATTGCAAAGAGAAGCAAACCAGACAATGACTGAGAAATCTGGATGAGTAACTCGTCGTGAGGCGTTGATCCTTGTTTGCTATGTCGCTACTGTGACCAAAGATTGGAGCTTTGTCTGTGTAGAACATCATAAGTGCGATAATCGAATGAAGTATACAAATTACGCGGAAGAGATGTGAATTCATTTGCTGAGTGGATCAAAAGTACCTGTGGAGATTTTACACAAACAGAAAACTTCAAAGACAGATGAGATTATGATGGTTTAAGCTTTGCGGGATAATCAATGGAAGAAAGATATTGTTTTGAGAGACAGAGAGAGTGATTATATGATTTCGTCTTGACGGAGAAGAAGATTTCGTCTTGACGGAGTAGAAGATTTCGTCTTGACGGCTTCTTTGATTAAATTGTAGGGTAATAATGATTTTTCTAACGTACAAGGATACAACTAAACTAAACTAAAGGTTCGTCCTTTAACGCCACCAACGATCTGATAACTCCTGGAGAGAAGAAGAAGAAACACTACTTTTTGTAGTACGAGCTATCTTCCTAAGTGCTGTAAGAGCCTCTCTGTTCCCATTCCTCTCTTTATCATTCTCCACAATCTTTTACACATACGATCGCAAACTCCCATTAAGACAAAGAATCTCTACACAAAGATTGATTACAAAAGTTCATAACTTTCTCCACCATTGTTACTCACAAAATCATATACAATCCAATTTAGATGCTAAAGAGTACCTGGTTTCTAGCTAACAGAAACTGATCAGCTTCGGCTTCTATTTTATTTGACAGCTGAGAAAACTTCTTTGGTTCCAAATCCATCTCTAGTCTAAAAAGATTAAGACAACCAAAGTTAAAACAAGATGTGCATAAGCTAACATTGTACGTACCCTAAAATCACGAAATCAAATCGCTAACGATAACGAAGCCAACCACAACACCACAAAACCCATAAGCAGTTCGGTAATAATTCATGTGAAATCTTTGTAAGTGAGAGAGACAAGAGTTGCTAAGACATAAAAGAACAAACCTTTGAATGGATTTACAGAGAACCCACCGAGAATTTCGACGACGCTTTACGCTCTCAAATTCTCAATGAAAGAAAGCTTAGAGAATGAAAGTGAAACCATCACAAAATCAAGAAATTTTTAATAAGACTGTGTGGTTTTGGGTCTTAGACGAAATCTTCTTCTCAGTCAAGACGAAATCATATGTTTTTCTTCTCCGTCAAGACGAAATCATATGTTTTAGGAAACACTTCATGTACCAACAAATGGCTGCAAAGAACAAGAACATGCCCACGTGGTATAAAGTTGGATGCGATGAAATTGAAGCCGTGTATGCGGTGTGTCTCTAGACCCTAACGGCTTACTGTTACTTATGTTCTTACTATTTACTTATGTTTTTCTTTATGTTCTTTGTTTGCGGAGCACAAAGGATCCTAACGGTAAGATTGCACGTGCATACATGGCTTGGTGGGACAGGAAGAAAAACAAGCACTGATCTGCGTTTGGGTTTGTTTCTATGACTACACTTGTTACCATCTGATACTATATGCTTTTGTTACTGTATATCACTGTCTATCGTTTTGACGGAGAAGCAGATAGACAGTGATATAAAGAAAAATAGAAGTAAACACCAAGCCATGTATGCACATGCAATCTTACCGTTAGGATCCTTTGTGCTCCGCAAACAAAGAACATAAAAAAACATAAGTAAACAGTAAGAACATAAGTAAACAGTAAGCCGTTAGGGTCTAGAGACACACCGCATACACGGCTTCATTTTCATCGCATCCAACTTTATACCACGTGGGCATGTTCTTGTTCTTTGCAGCCATTTGTTGGTACATGAAGTGTTTCCTAGAAGAAGGGAACTCCTCTGGAGGACCATTGTCACTGTCTGAGGAAGGAGTATCTGCTTTAATATTCATATAAAACCTTAATTAGACTAGAAAACGAAGAACTAAACAATTCAAAGGCAAAACACAACAACGCAAAGGCAACACATCGTTGAAGAGCACAACAAAATCAAAAATTCAAAATCAGAATCGAATCAAATGATAAATTCTTTGCATATCCGAATCAAAAGATTAAATCCAAGCTAATAAACTTCTAGATCAAATTAGAAAAACAGATTATAAGACAAAATCATGAATAACACAACAAAATCAAAATCGTATATGGAATCAAACACATCAAAATCAGATTCGAATCTGATAACACACAGTCTAAGATCATAGATCCAAATAAAATCATCACATACATATCAAACCAAATCAATTCGAATATCAAATCAGAATCTAAATCACAAACTAGGAACAGAGTTAGATAAAAAACGAATACCTTTAGAAGCTTTCTTCTTCTCCTCCATGCGAGATCTTTTGCGTTTATCCATCTTTTGAGAGAGAGGAATTTTTTCGAAATTCGAAATTCGAAATTTTGAGCGGAAAACGAAAGTTGGTTAAGCGATAAATGGAAAATTAATGACGTGGATGTATTTATAGGACCAGCGGCGGATCCACGTCACATGTTGGTGATTCAATTTAATCAGAAAAGTACATAGCGGCAAAGTGGTAAAACTAATCAAGCAAGGCACGAGTGCGAATGCTAGTGTTCGATTCCCCTCCAAACACATTTGTTGCAACTCTTTTTGCTAAAATTTTATGCTCACGTGTGATTTTTTCAACTAATTTTCACCGCAGATTTTAGAAATAAATAATAAAAAATTAAAAATCATAATTAAATAAAATATACCAGATCAGAGATTGGTTATTAAATTTTCAGTCAAGGTTGATCTGAAATTCAATTGAACATAAAATTCGAATTAAAAAAAAAAAAAAAGAAGAGAGAAACGAATAAAAATCATCAGAGTTAAATACTAAGAACAATGAGGATTATATCCTTTCATATATAATGTTGATGTATTTACCTCATCACATGATCTATTTGCCCCTTTATATTTTGAAAAAAAGAGTTTCACAAAAATCTAAATCATAATCTAAAATTTTAAATCTAAAAGATATAAAAAAACTAAACAAAAAAGACAAAGGAGAGAAAGTATTGAGTTACTTGTGTGATTGATATATATTTATAGAGAATACACAACGGCGGCTATACATAGGGGAAGCCCTAGAGAGATAAATGGGCCTTTTACAAGACCCATTATTATTACATCTTAGGCCCGTTAAAACTAATCATGTCCAATAATATAAAACCTACTTAATTTTGATTTTAGTTTAATTCGAGCATCATCAAAAAGGAAAATCTATATTTTAGTTTCGCTTGATCAAAATTAAAAGATATTTTATTCTAAAACAAATAAAATTTGAGTTATTCAGTTTTTAAAATGTGGAGATCATAGAAAACAAAACAAAAATTCATCAATACTAAAATGTGGGAACCTGATTCGAGAAGGTAAGATTATTCACTTCTTTTGTTTATGATTTCTTTTAAATTGTCATTACATGTTTTTATATAAAAAATTCACAAGTTTATATCAAAGACATATGTATTTTTTAATTTTTGGAAAAAACTTTTGAACCCTATAATAAAAACAGATGAGAAAAAATAGTATATATGCTTATTGACAAGTAGTTTGACCTAATGTTCTGTTTGTAATTTGGGTAACTTCTTTATCTAATGTTATGTTTGTATTTTTTGATTTACTTACCACAAAATTTATCATTATTTGTTTATTTACCATTGATTTTTAATAAAATTTTTGAAATAGTCCAACTATAAAATAACAACTTTTCTTATCATTTCCGGGTAATATAAAAATTACATATACGGGATTTGAGTTTTACATAAACAACAAAATTATCTAAGAAAAAGTGTTTTATAGTTATGTCTATTGACATAAAATTTACGCACGGGCTGAAATAGTAGTTTATTATATAATAGCACAAAATTCTCTCACCACAAGTCTCCACCTCATCACCTTATGCAATTTTTGTGTTTATTTAAAACTAATAATGGATTTACTTAAAAAAACATTAAAGTGTACAAATTATGTCATGAAATGCAAACAATTCATGTTTATATATAAAATAATATATCAACCAAATGTTAGTACAAGTTTTGTATAAAAAGTTAAGAAAATATTCACCGTAAAATTTGAATCATCATACAAAATAAATAAAAGCACATATAATTTTTTTAATAACATCACGAAAAAATTAAAAAAAAATAAAAGGCGTAAATATATAAAAAAATATATTAAATTATGTGTAGTTTTGTGAAAGAAGGGTCGAAAGGGTTTTTGTGAATTCCTCTATTTAAAACTCCGAAAATCTTTGGATCCGATATTATCAAGGGACCTTTACAAAACTACACCTTTTGAATTGCAATTCGCAAAACTACACCATTTCAAAGTTAATTTTCATAACTACACCAAAAATACTCAGAATTAAATTTAAATAAACTCTATCCACACAATCATATCCCTTTAATACTATACTCTAAACACTAATTAGCGAATCCAAATAAAAATATTTTAATTATGATAATTTTTTAAATAGTAAATCAACCAATTCAAATTTTGAAAGAGTTGAAAGGGCGTAATTTTGTGGATTCCTCAATTACAAAACTATATCAATTTGAATTGCATTTTACAAAATTACACAATTTTATAATCAATTTTCAAAACTACACCTAAATATTCAAAACTAAAATCAAATAATCTTTATCCAAACAATTATACACATTTAATACTATATCTAAATACTAATTATCGAATCAAAATGAAAATATTTTAATTTTGTTAATTTTTTAAAGGTTAAACCTTTTAAAATTTTGAAAATGTGTAAATATGTAAAAATATTAAATTATGTGTAGTTTTATGTCGGAAGGTCGAATAGCAATGATTTGGTCCTTTGTTCCATAGTACTCTTTTTTTTTCTTTGTAGAATTTTGGGCTTTAGTAAGTATTTTCAAAAGACAAAATATCTTTAAGACATTATTTGTGAAGTGATTTTTGTGAAAAATCTTACGTGTCATCACCACAATTAGATTCAACAAATAAATGGTGATATGACAGAAACACTTAATATAAACCAATCAAAACTCTTTTTATTTAAATATCTTTTTAGAAAATTACACAAATTACACTAGAAGTCTTATTGGGCTCAATCCTAAATGTGTGTACCTTATAGTTTTCTAACCTAATTTTCGAAGGTCAATGTTAAATAAACGTGTTTACACCTTTCTCTCATTCGATTAATCACTCCACTTCTTTCAAAATATGAGTTTGCTAAAAGAGCAACCAAAGAATATATGGGAGATAAAAAAAATTACAACACTCATTTTTCCTTTAGCGAATATCTTATGTCATCAAAAAACAAAAATAACACTTTGTTAATGTACATGAAGTTGATTAAAAAAGTATGTCGCATAATGTATAACTTAGTTCTACTCTTATTTATTTAGTGAGAAAAAATATAATTATAGTTTTGTTTTACCATTTTTCACACATTTTCAATACTGAAAAATGGAAACGACACATAACAAAAGTCATAAAAACGTGTTTATCTAAATACAAAATTAGGTAACGTTTAATTTAAATAAGATGTTCCGGAAATTTAATTTTAGAAAACTTGATTTTAGAAATTTAGAAAACTTTAAATACGAGATTTTTATGAAACTTGATTTTTTAGAAAATTATTAAATCGATGATTTTGAGCAAACAAAAAAATTTCTCATGTTTAATGTTAAATATTAACTTCATTTACTTGCTCAAGATAGTTTTCTCTAAGTTTTAATATCGAATCCTCGATACAAGAATCTGAATTCTATACAAAATCTGAATGACGTTAAACTAAAGAATGAAAATGGAGCGTTATACGTAAAGTCTCGAGATAATAGTTGTGATTCATCAATCATGTTTATAGTGACATAGTTCCGAATAGACTATTTCACGACAAAAATGTTACACTTTAAAACTAAATCTAATTTAGTAAATAAAAAATAGTATAAATTTTATAATCAAACAAAAAGTAAATTAAAATATAAATATTATTATATTAAACCTTAAAAATAATTATCCACCTCTACGTAAAACTCTATTATTTTCAAAATTTATTCATCGGGCAGTCACCTAGTTGTAAAACAAAACAAGTTCGAGTTATGGTCTCTGGTTTTAACAGAAACTATCAATACTTGTTATGTTTTATATCAACAACATCAACACTCCTCTACTTCTCATCAAAGGGTTTAAAGGAGAAGCATATGTTAATAAATATAAATGAAGAACGAAGGGTTTAAAGGACAAGCATATGTTAATAAATATATAAATGAAGATGAATATTCTTGACAAACAAAGTCAAGTTTCCAAGTAGATGAACCTCTCACTAGTCTGATCCGTAAACCTGATGTCGAAAATGAAATCTTTATCAAACCAAACTTGTGGCACTCCTTTGATTTCGACTTTCTTGAAATCATTGGTTTGCATATCGTAAAACAGAAGGTAGAATTGAGAACGCGTATCCACAGGTGCTAATACAGCTTTGCCATCTCGAGTTGTACCTTGCAAGACCAGTTCAATGCCGTGGACTAAATGTTTTTGACAAGGTTGCACCACCAGCTTCTTCTTCGACCATCTTGCTTTGGCTTTGTTCACTGTCCACACATCCACAATACCCTTGTCTCCGAGTCTGGTATTATCGAAAACCGCTATTTTCCCACCATAATCTATAATTCCTGCGTACATGTCAAATAAAGGAATACCCAGATACCCTGCTTCATGAGTCATTATGATACATATGAAGCAGAGCACCCTCCTATCCTATACCAATATCGAAGGAAGAAGACAAGAGAGGGAAGAAAGACCGAAGCAGTTACGTTTAATGGACCAGAAGAGAAAGGTGGATCCAATGGGCCGAGTGATCCAGTGGGCTTGTGAGGTCAACACTCTGAGAAGGAACGCACCGTTTTGATGTCACACACACTTTGTGTGGACACATCTTCTTTTTACTATTCATGTAACGTTGAGAGAGAGAGAGAAAGCATCAAATACTTTGTTAAGAAAGTTGATCATTTGGTAAGGGGGAGAGATCCTTTTAAATCTCTCAAGTTTGTTTATCAATACAGTGTTTAAAGATTATAAACTCTATTTTTACTGCTTGATCTGTGTTTTAAAACCTTACACATATCACATTAGTATCGTAGTCACCGTTTCAGACCTAACATCGATACTAACAACCACACATGTTTGCAGACTAACCCAACCCATATAGTGTACCGAACCATTGATAAATACTCCTTGTGAAGAGGGATCGTGATGATGATAATGATAAGACTCATCATTATTAACCTCCTCAAGCTTTTTCCAGGAACCTCCTCCAGCTTCTAGTACAAAGACCCAATGCTCCGACTTCACGTTACGACAAAAATCAGAAGTTACCGAAGTCGTGCTGAATATTTTGTATCCATCAGTAACAGGGTCGTGTCCAAGATAGTACCATGTACGTTTGATTTCACCTTGTAAAGCAACCATGTGAGATGTTAACTTGGGCAAAACCAAGCGTTGTCTGGTCGTGGGGTTATAGACGCAAACAACCTTTTTGGTAATAGGGAAACACATCAAGCCACAAGCAACATTCGTGTAGGAGCTTCCCATCCCCGAGATGCACATATCTTGGTCGACCACTAAACAAGTGTTGTTGTCTGGAGAAGACTTTGATGACATTGATAGCAACACACATTGCATGTCTTTATTTACTAAACTCATGTATGTATGTTGTTGTTGTTGTTTATGTAGTTGATGTTGTCGGAGACAGAAATATCGACAAGATATGAGAGATGACCAATTCCTAGAGACACACTTGAACCTTGCCATGGGATTTGGTGGCAATCTGATGAGAATTTCGGTCATGAGATCCGGAGAAAGCTCGCACATATCTATGCTTTTTACTCTTCTTCTTCTTCTTTTCTAGACAGCTACACAATGATTCAACAACAACAACACATAACAAATAAGCTAATAAGACCAGAGACAAGATATCAAAGTAACATTGTTTATGAAAAGGTATAAAAGACAAAGACAAAAAAAAACAAGAGTACCTTTGTCTAATGATGAGTTGTCTACTTTTGAATCCAACACCTTCAAAGACAACAAAACAGAACAGATCTAAGGCCTATCCAGTTTGGTAAGAGAACATGATTATCTATTGAAACCCTAAAACCCAATGTAAAGGAGGCTACCTCGAATTGATTGAGAGAGCTGCTGGATTGGGCAATGCCTTGACATCTCTCAAGCTTGAAATTATTCTTTGAAACCATTTGTTTCAGATCTTTCATTGCTATTTTTGGCCTTGGAGATCCCTAACGATAACGAAGCCAACCACAACACCCAACACCACAAAACCCATAAGCAGTTATGTAACAATTCATACAGAATCTTTGTAAGTGAGCTATATAAAGTGGTTAAGAACTAAAAGAACAAACCTTTGAATGGATTTACAGAGAACCCAGCGAGAATTTCGACGACGCTCTCAAATCCTATATATATACTAAGAACCATTATGTGAGTTATTAATGATTCACAAATACCAGAAAATTATTTAACTTTTAAAATTTATGGCAATATATTTGCAAAATCTTCAATGTGAAATCATCTGATTTATGATACAATAGAATTCAATAGTAAATGATTTGCGATTATTTGATATGAAACATAAACCCTACTAAAAAAATGTATAAGCTCTCGTACAAATTGGAAAATTCTCTTGTGCATTTAAAGAATCACCAATAGCTTCAATAGTTTTTTTGTTTCTTAAAGACTAGCATAATTAAAAAATCCGAAATATGATTGATTTTTATTATGATGGTGAATTTAGAAAATTTTGTCAATGAAATTTTAGATGGATTCGTTAAATCCAAACATAATGGATCATAAAAATCAATGAGACTATAATGAGAGAAAAAAATTATGAAAATGATAAATAAAAACAATTTAAAAAAACAAGGTTTTAAAAATGTGGAACAGTGGAAGAAAGTAGACGTGAAGAAAAAAAATCTCATGGTGGAAAGTTGGATTTTGAATGCTATCATTTTAACATAAAATCAATACCAAAGTCATTTCAAACTCTTTCACAAATCATTTCTAGAGTGAATCCATAAAATATAAATAACACAAGATTTCATTAATTCATTTTAAATCTTTTATTGAATAACAATGGATTTCAAAATCAGTTAGTGTAGACATTGCAAATACATAAACCAATAACACTAGATTTTAAACTCTTTTAATGAAGATATTTCAAATTCAAGAACCGATAACACTAGATTTTAAAAGAATAACTAAAATCATCTATTGAATAACAATGGATTGTACATGAATTTCAATTCTATTTAAATCCATGATTGAATAACACCCCCCAAGTGTTTCCCTTTTTCACAGATTTTCACAAAAAAAAAAATAATTAATGTGTTTTTGTGGTCCATTAATTTTAGAAATTTTATGAATTTTATTTCGGGTCCACGAAAACTTTCATATATGTATCACAAGAAACACATAAAACAAGCGGATGAGCAAGTGGCCCAATGGTAGTCACCTCTGCATCTAATCGCATAACCCGGGGTTCGAACCTCGCCGCTCTCAGTTGGGAGAGAACTACTTAGACACTAGACTACGATGAAAAAAAAAAAAAAAAAAACACACATAAAACAAAGAAAAATTCGTCGTTACCAAAAAAAACACAAAACAATTTCATTTATTTCGAAGCCCATTAACAGTTAAAAATCTCATAGTTGCCTCTTGACCATCTTTTATTTTTGTTTATGCGGCAATTATTTATTCATCCGTTGTCTATTCATTTCAAGAACTAGACAAAAACGAAATATTAATGGTAAAATAATTTCATAGCAACTCGAATATTGGATACATCTTTTTTTTGGTAACAATATATTGGATACATCTTTATTGCTTCCTTATTCGTTTTACTGAATATTTTCGACATTCCATCTATGTCTCACTCTAAATTAAGGTAAACCCTAAGTTATACTCTATATATAAATAATCGAATTAGACAATAGATACACATCGAAAAAACACACTTTCTTCCACGCAACCTCGGAAAACCAATGGCTTCCATGAATCTGATATCCGAATTAAAACTCTACAAGTCCAATTGGAAAATCAAAATCAAAGTCAACTCTACAAATAGTTAACATCTTATGGGATTTTGAGATTTTTTTATTTGCTTTTCTACTTACCTTTTTAGTTGTTTATAAACATAGGAAGAAAAACTATTGTTAACTGATCAAACGTTGACATATATTATCTACTAACATGTTTAATACTTGATTTTTCGAGTACTTGGATTAAAATGTCACACATTTGTATAATTATATTCATGAATGGACTTTGTTACTTTGAACAAACTATAACAAAGCGAATGTGCCTTGATATGAAACAAAATTATATTTATCCTATTTTATACCAACATTTTATTAACAATAAATAATCAATTGATTTCGAATGTTTGGTAGATAACGATTGATTTTTTTCAACAACTTTTTTATGTAATGATTAAATATAATGAAAGTCTAATCTACCAACGTTGATATCAACATTTTGAAGAACTGGAAAATGTTAACTATAATCTACCAAAAAAACAAACTATTTATGAAAAAAAATATTTCTAGAAAATAATTGATGCATTTCCTAAATTTTGACATACGACTCAACTATTTAACCTAATGGTTGCCTTTTTACTATTTAATTTAAAACTACTCTTCAAAACCTAACAAAGAAACACAATAAATAGGGTCGAGATACCCTAAATTATTCAAAATTTGGACCGATGGAATGGACAATTTGTCGTCTAAACTCAGGAAATTGAAATGACCATATTTAGAGTTTTTATTTGGTCTCGTTTTTTTTTTCTTTCTATTTTTTTATTCAAATTATATTACATTCTTTTTGTTTTTTTGTTTTCTAAAGTTTTTAAGATAATTTAATAGTCATTCGATATTGGATACACAATTAAACCGAAATTATATTTATCTTATAACGACATTTTATTAACAATATACACATTTTTCGCTCATTTTAAAAATATTAACTCCGCGCTTGAATGTAGTTCAATGAAAGAAAGGTGTGAGAAAGTGAAGCCATCAAAAATCAAGAAATTTTTAATAATTGTGGTTTGGGTCTATAATGGGCTTGGCCCATTTGACATTTGTTATTCATTTTCTATTAAAGTTGTGATGTTTTAGCCCATTACTAGAAAGTTACCCGCGCCAAGCGCGGGATAAAAAATTACGGAATAAAAGAAGAAATATTTATTGGTAAAAACAATGTATAATTTAAAATGAGATAAAAATAAATTTGGATGTCATGTGATTCGCGTTAAACGCGGAGTTTAATTTTAAGTTTATATATAAAATATATTGTATTTTGGTTTCTATAATATTTTATTTACAAAAATTTATTATTACTAATTTAATATTTATCATCGAAAAAGATTATCATTACTATTACCATGTTGAATATTTACCATTACGTATAATTTACTATTAATCATTGAAAAACAATAACTACATAGTGTTTTGAAACCATGATCTGACCCGTTTAACAATGAAAAATATGTCAATTCGGTCTCTGTTTGTCATAAAACTCGGATTATTAAAAACTCAGATAAAACCACTGAACTTTCAGGAACATGTGGGTCAACTGATGGTTCAAGTCAATTTTGTGTTCAAGTTTTGCCATTTGACATGGACTTTGATGTTTAATACAATTTTACAAAATAATATTGATATTTATGAATGATCAATATGTTTTATCATTGTTTTGTGCGAGAATATAACATACAAACATTAGGAAAATTATAAAATTGTTTGTTTTCATGGGTTTTTAAAATCATATTTTGTAGGCTTTTAAATATTTTATGACATATTTTTTATGAATGTTTAATCACTCTTTCATGTATAAAGTTATCCGAAAATTCTTTGCTCAAATTTTGGGAACCGGTGGTTCAACCGATGAATCGTAAATTATGTATTCAAATTTTGTCATTTGACATGAATTTTGGTGTCAAATACAATTTTACAAAATATTATTGTTATTTGTAAATGAACAATATATTTTAGCATTATTTTAAACATAATATGATAAAATATAACATATAAATATTAGGGAAATCTATTTTTAATTATAAATTGTGTTTCTTATGGATTTTTTAATAGTATATTTTTTATATTTTAGGGGTTTTTCGACATTTTGTAAATATATTATCCATTTATTATGTTAGTTTAAAAGACTTTTGTGATAAATTTGGGCTTTCATTTTTAGGCTTTTTGTTTTGGGTTTCTATGAATTTTCAATAAATCTTTTAATGATATGGGGCCAAAATTACTCACGTCATAACACGTAGGATTTTTACTATTATTTTCTCTCTCTATCTTCTGTATTAATAATATAAGATAAATGTGACAATTTCTTTCTATGTTATGTAGAGAAAGACGACATTAATATGAAAAACAATTAATTAATTATATAAATATTAATGGATAATTTTTGGTTCATGGAAAGACACCTGATGGGTCCCATTTTTTCACCGCAATGTCCCAATGTGGCTTTTACCTCCACTTGGCTTTCTTTATTTGACCAAAATTTTAATTTTAACAACTTTTTATTATATTTTGAATATTCAAACTCGATGGCTTAAGTTAAAAAACTCTTGTTATATAAACTCATTATTATCACCATCAAAATATATCAAAACACTAACACAAAAACACACAATGCAGATTCAAAGACTCTGTTTCATTGCTCTGTTCTTCTTAGTTCACGCGGTTTTCGCAGTCAAATTTAACTTTGACACTTTCGATGGAGACAACTTATTGTTCCTAGGAGACGCAGAGCTTGGTCCTAGCTCCTCTGATGGTGGCGTAAGCCGTTCCGGAGCTTTATCGATGACACGTGACGAAACCCCATTCTCTCACGGTCAAGGTCTATACATAAACCAAATCCCTTTCAAACAAACAAACACATCTTCTCCTTATACATTCAAAACTTCTTTCACATTCTCCATCACTCCTCTTAGTACTAAACCAAACTCCGGTCAAGGCTTAGCCTTTATCATCGTCCCGACCGCAGATAACTCCGCCGCTTCGGGCGGTGGCTACCTCGGGATCTTGAACAAAACCAACAACGGCAAAGCAGAGAATCATCTCTTAGCTATCGAATTCGACACTTTCAAGAACGACGAGTTTGGTGATATAAGTGGTAACCATGTGGGAATCAATATTAACTCTATGACTTCTCTTGTCGCGGAGAAAGCTGGCTATTGGGTTCAGACAAGAGTAGGAGGTAAGAGGAAAGTTTGGTCTTTTAAAGATTTGAACTTGAGTAGTGGAGAAAAGTTTAGAGCTTGGGTCGAGTTTAGAAACAGAGACGATAGGATCAGTGTTACGCTCGCGCCTGTAAACGTTGAGAAACCGAAGAGACCTTTGATTCAAGGTCCTAGAGAGCTTGATGATGTTTTGCTTCAGAATATGTATGTTGGTTTTTCTGGCTCCATGGGACGTGACGTTGAGCGTCACGATGTTTGGACCTGGTCTTTTGAAAACGATGCCTAAAATAACTAAACCGGTTTGGTTTGGTTCGGTTATGTTTCCTTCTTTTTTTTTGTTAAAAGTTATGTTATGTTTCCTTTGCTATTTTATGTTATGATTGTTTGAATAAAACAGCCAAATTTGTGGCTTAGTCTTATACTATGGATTTGTATTTTTTAATATTTGTTTAAAAATTCTAAAATATCAGACAATAAAAAATCAGGAGTATATAAACGGAGAATAATAATATATGTTTTTTCGCATGCAAAAAGATTATAAACGTGGAACGTCTTACAATAACACACGAGATATGAATAATAACAAAAAATATTATAAAATGCTCCATCAAGTAAGGGAGCATTACAATACAGTGATACATAATAGAATTAAATTATTACTCAAATTCAGTTATGATTAAATTTGTTTATTTAATTTTCTATTTCATTGAAAACAATAGGTTACTGAGAAGTGGTCTTGGTCTAGTGACAGTTATAAGTCCACGTAAGGCATATAACACCATCCCATTCTTCTCGGCGTTTATGTTTGTGTAGGATTGACTAATAGATCGGTAATTTGTGACGTAAATGGTGACAAAAAAATAAATAGGTCGATTGTTTTTGTTTGGCGCCGACTTGCGTTATTAAATTGACGATTCAATAATTTTTTAGCCGGTCCGGTTAGTGTCTGAGAGAGAAAAAACCGGAGTCAAATATTTATTTAGTTTAAAATACAAAAGTCAAAATTTTATTTAATTAATTGGGTTACGAGCTAAGTACACAGTATTACTAACATACATTATCTTAACTTTAGAGATACACTCCTCGTGAAAGAATCTGGTCTTTTGTGTTATTTAAATAAGTAACTCATTTATTAATATATATATATATATATATATATATATATATATCCAATTACAATACCCAAAAAGAGTAGATGTTGTGTTCCGTTGGGAAGTAAGAAATAAAATGTTTGTTTATTCCATAGCAATTTTTTTTTGAAGATTTGACCCTCAATGTTTGTCTAAATTTATATATTTGGCCCATGTAAAATATATTTCCTTTTATGTTTCGCGAGGCCTTAGATTAACCACGTCGCTTGCGTGTAAAGAGAGAGACAGTGTGAGTTTATCAAAATTGTTATAGCAACAAAAAAAAACCAAAACGGAACAGAGATAATTTAAATAAAAGAAGTATTCGACAGTGAATCGATAAATTTTTTTGTTTTTATTCAAAAAGGTCGAGAATTTTTTATGAGGCTGAGAGAGAAAGAGAGTGTGTGTGTGTGTAAGAGAGAGAGGCTGTTTGTGCTTTTTATGTTTGGTTTTTTTTGTTTGGTTGTTGTGTGGTTCTGTTTCAATATCGTTAAAGATCATTTCTGGGTGGCCTTTCAGGTTCTTCTTATCCTCTCACTTCACCTTTTAAGAAGTTTTTTTTTTTTTGCGGTAAAGAACCTTCCTTTCCTTCTTCTCTCTTTTGTCTCTTTATATGATCAAAGTTTGCATTTTTTCTCTCCTAAGTTCTTTCTTTACCTTAGGGTTTTATGTGTATGTGTTGGATCACTAGTTAAAGGGTCTTAGAGTCTAAGTTCTTGTGTGTCTTGTGATCAAGCAATGAGTTCTTGAATCCGAAATGGTTGTAGAATCTAGTGTTGGTTTCTTCTGTTCATTAGCTTTTGGTGGATGATCAATGGAAGGTTCTTCAAACTCAAACTCTAGAGTGTTTAATACCTCTGGTGTTTCAGACAAGAACACTGAGTTCTCACCAGTTGATGAGTATGTAGGAAGCTTGTTTGGTAGTAACACACACAAATCATGTGAAGATGATTCTTTAGGGATTGATCCTTTTGTTAGATCCTTGGAATGGGGTGATGTTAGCTTGAGGCAGTGGCTAGATAAGCCTGAGAGATCAGTAGATGTTTTTGAATGCTTTCATGTTTTCAGACAAATCGTCGAGATTGTGAATGCTGCTCACTCTCAAGGCATTGTTGTTCATAATGTAAGGCCATCTTGTTTCGTCATGTCTTCGTTTAACCATGTTTCGTTCATTGAGTCCGCTTCTTGTTCGGATTCCGGCTCTGATTCCTTGGAAGACGGTCCGATTAGCCAGAAGGAAACCGGTAGCTCGAACAGAGAAGAAGCTGTGTCGAAAGCAGTAGAAGAGAAAGGAGCCTATGATAAGATCTTGGAGAGACAAATAGAGAAACTAGAGGAAGAAAAGAAGCAACCTTTTCCGATGAAACATGTGTTAGCAATGGAGACAAATTGGTATACAAGCCCTGAAGAGGATTTTGGTTCTCCTAGTTCTTGTGCTTCTGATGTCTACCGTCTCGGCGTTCTTCTTTTCGAGGTTTGTTATATAAAGGAATACACATTGTTTCTTATTAAATGCTTTTCGGATTCAAAGTTTATGTTTTTTATGTTCGTGAAATGGATTAGATGAAAGTTAGTCCCTTTTCAGCTATTCTGCCCTGTGCCTTCAAGAGATGAGAAGTCTAGGACTATGTCTAGTTTAAGACATCGTGTACTTCCGCCTCAAATATTGCTCAAATGTCCTAAAGAAGCTTCTTTCTGCTTGTGGTTACTTCACCCCGAGCCGAGTTATCGACCATCAATGAGGTTTTTGTCCTTTAACTTCATCTTCTTAGTTTTGAGCATTGTTGGCCTTCATCATCTTTTGCTAAATGAGATATGAAGTTGTCTTTATGGTGCAGTGACTTGTTGCAAAGTGAGTTTATTACCGAACCAAGAGATAATGTGGAAGAACGTGAAGCAGCAATAGAGCTTAGGGATAAAATCGAGGAACAGGAGTCGTTACTCGAGTTCTTGTTACTGATTCAACAAAGAAAGCAAGAATCTGCATATAGATTGCGGGATACGGTTTCGCTTCTTTCCTCCGACATTGAGCAAGTTGTAAAGAGACAATTGGTTTTGATGAAAAAGGGAAGCTTACATTCTGATATCAGTAAAGATGATCTTTGTTCTCCCTCTGGTCAGCCACTGATGAACTTTGCAGGAAACGAAGAGCCATCAGCATTCTTGGCCTCACGAAAACGGTTTAGACAAGGGACTCAGGCGTTGGAAACGGATGCTGAACTTGACGAAGACAGTCCAGGAAGCACACTTCTTGAAAGCTCCCGGTTGATGAGAAATTTCAAGAAACTAGAATCGGTCTACTTTCTGACAAGGCGCAGGCAAATGAAGGCAAATGCTTCAGGGAAATCACTGACGAAACATTCGCCGTTAAGTAGTGAAAATGGAAGAGGTTCAATGATTGTCTCTGAGAAAAGCTCAGTGAGCAACCCGGCAGGATCCAAAGATTTCTACGCTAATGATCGGAGACAAGGCGGGTGGATAGATCCATTCCTTGAGGGTCTGTGCAGATATTTATCGTTCAGTAAGCTTAGAGTGAAAGCAGATTTGAAACAAGGAGATTTGTTGAACTCTTCTAACCTCGTTTGCGCCCTCGCTTTTGACCGAGATGGAGAGTTTTTCGCCACTGCGGGTGTCAACAAGAAAATCAAGATATTCGAATGTAATTCCATTGTGAACAATAACCGGGACATCCACTATCCGGTAGTGGAATTGGCTGGCCGGTCAAAGCTAAGTAGTGTATGTTGGAATAGCTACATAAAGAATCAAATCGCATCGAGTAACTTCGAAGGCTTGGTTCAGGTTAGTTCTTGATTTGACTCTATATTGTTGTTGAAAAACATCAAGACTGATGAAACCAGTTTGGGATACACTTTGTTTTTTTGTCTTAGATATGGGATGTTGCTAGAAGCCAGTTAGTTACTGAGATGAAGGAGCACAAGAAGCGAGTATGGTCCATCGATATTTCGTCAGCAGACCCGACTTTGCTGGCTAGTGGAAGCGATGATGGAACCGTTAAGCTATGGAGTATCAATCAGGCAATTTTAGTTTGAAATGTCGGCTATTGAAAACCGAAACTACTTTTCTTTTTCAATATATAGACATCTCAGCTCTCAGGATGTATGTTTAAGATTTTTGTTTTAAACATGTTTTCTCAGGGAGTGAGCATAGGAACCATCAAGACAAAGGCCAATGTATGTTGCGTCCAGTTTCCATCAGACTCGGGACGGTCTCTAGCATTTGGTTCTGCAGATCACAAAGTGTATTACTATGATCTTCGTAACCCCAAGATTCCTCTTTGCACAATGATTGGCCACAGCAAGACAGTGAGTTATGTCAAGTTTGTAGATTCATCAACTCTTGTGTCCTCTTCTACCGATAACACGCTGAAGCTTTGGGATTTATCGATGTCTGCTTCTGGTGTTAACGAAACCCCTCTCCACTCATTTGCAGGACACACTAACTTAAAGGTACCATTTATCCATAAATACACTTTCTAGACTCCCTGAAGTCTACAGTATCTGAGACAATATACTGTTCTGGCGAGTTGTTGTAGAACTTTGTTGGCTTATCGGTCTCTGATGGGTATATAGCTACTGGCTCAGAGACTAATGAGGTAAGGGCTCATAGAAACATAGCCTTTCAAATACATTGCTAGTCAGTAACTTGTTTGATCTGAGCTTCTTTTTGTTGTGGATCCTTGACAGGTTTTTGTGTACCACAAGGCATTCCCAATGCCAGTGATGTCGTATATGTTCAGCAACACTGACTCTGCGTCTGGTCTCGAAGTAGACGATGCCTCACAGTTTATATCTTCTATCTGCTGGCGAGGACAGTCGTCTACTTTAGTAGCTGCTAACTCCAGTGGGAACATCAAGATTCTGGAGATGATACCTTGAAAGCCTCTCAGAGACATAAAGGGGTTATGTCAAAAGATCTCTGGTTCTTCTTCTTCAAAAGAGATCTGTTTTGTTGGAGTATTTTAGTGTAAACAATTGTTACCATAAGAATAGGAAAGGTGGAAGGAAACATTGTGTATAGAATTTCATTAAGAGAAAAGGAGGAATACAAATAATGGATATTTGTATTTGTCGACTATGTTATACTTGAAGATTACAAATTTTATTAATGATTTCAGACAAGAAAGTGCCTAATCCCACTATGAGACAACCAGGTAAAGTGGTATATCTACTCAATCTAAACAATGTCTAAAGCCCTGCAACTGCAAGATTCGTTGTATATATATCACAAAAACAGTCTCACTCTCCCTGAACTCGTTTAACAGCCTTCAAGAAAAAACGATCTATTTACACTGAGTAAGTCCAGTTTTAGCCTCATTGACTAACCTGTCCACGAGTCCTTGAAGCCTCTGAGCTCCAGCACTAGGCTTGATCTTAGCTACATTACCCACCTGAGAGCAATTTGGTTTCCCACTGCACCACCCACCAGGAGTAAAACCATCTTTGTCATTGCTCCGTCTAAGCAATTCTTTATCGATCATATTGAGCACTTCGTCGTCTCTTCTGAATTTCCTAGCAAATGCAGTGCCGCTCGATATCATCTGGACCGTGTCATTGAGTGTCAACACATGTGGGTGCTGCTGCGGGGGAGTGTCCCAGGATATGTAATGGAGGTCATGGTTTATAGCGGTTTTGGAGAACTCGGGCACGTTGCAAATCACTGTTTGGAAGTAACCTTCGGGAGAGGAGACGAAATTGGTGTAATACATTAGGAGGGTCCGAGGTAAATTGTCCCATCCCCATGTACAATACTCTACAAAGGAGCGTGATAAAGTCATCCAAGCTGATCCTGTTAAAACAACAATGGCCAAAACTTAGCTTTATTGAGCAAGCAAAGCTTTGATCCTATGGTCTAAAGCGAGAATGAAGGTTCAGACACATTTTAGAGGACTAACCAGTAAATAACTTAAAAGCGGTTGGTAAACTTCGACGTGGTGTGACCCAGAAAACATCTGATTTATTCAACAAGTAGAGTCCAGGATCAATCATTAATGGCATTGCTCGCTTCTCCCTTCGAAAGTAAACAAATGAATCAGCCCACATGAACATAAGATTCATTCAACTAAAGAAGAAATGAGAAAAAGCTTACTCTTTCCAGCCTAGTTGACTTGTGTGTTCGATAAAATTAAGGTTCCGGTCCAATGTCGAAAAAGTATGAAGCAGATCTTCATAAATAGACATTATTGGCATTAAGTTAATCAAACACGCGAGCAAGTACTTGATGAAAATGAGAAAAATGTTGGATCAAAGCTTTTTTTTTACCATCTTGGGTCACCAGAGGATAATCTGAAGCACTAAGATTAATAAACCAATCCCAGTTTGCGCTTCTCTTGAGAAGAATCGCACAAGCGTGAAGAGTATTTGCCACCATTGTTGGTCCTCTGTACGTCACAAGATTAGCCTTGGTTATCATATAAACATTCCCGGTTTTAGAATACATAGGATCTTTATTGATCCGAGAAGCCAGCTCTAGTCTCTCGTCCACGGGTGATTCAAGATCCAAGTGAACAACATACTGGTTTCTCGGATGGTACAGTGCTCTAAGCGTTCTCCAAAGCTTTTCTACATCCCCTTTAGACCCGGAAACAAGGTACGCGAAACGGGGAAGCTTGTCCTCATGAGGCGAAACACGGTTTTGTCTAGCGACTTTGGACTCTGCAAATTCAAACCTCGTTAGATTCCTGCCGAGGCGAGAAGGGATGATGGAGAAAATCCCATTGATTTTTCGAAGCGAAGAGGCAAGTCCCATGTTGAAAGACGTTGCGAGGAGAAAAACGAAGACAAGAGATGTGATCACAAGAGGGAAAACCCATCTCTTCTCCACGTTCACATACCCCATTGCAGCAAACCTGTGATCATGAGACAAGAAAAAAGCTTCTGAAAGAAAACCGGTCTCTCGCCTAAACAAATAGAGTTTCGCAGCTTGCAGAGACAAAGTGTGAATCTTTCAGAATCAGTAACAATCTTTGAGTTCAGGCCACACAAAAACCTATAAAAACCATACACAAAGTTGAGTTTTTAGAGCCAGAAACAGAAAGAAGAAGATAACTAAATACAAGCAGCCGACACATTAGAAGTTGCCAGATTCTCACGCATCATCAAAAGCAAAAAGCTTGAGAATTACTAAAGAATTTAGAGAGATATACAATCAAGACGACAAGGCTCTCTTCTCCATATATAAAAACCTCCTTGGAGATTGAGACACATCATTGACCAATAAATAAGACATCTAATAAAAGCAGGCTATTATTAACCTCAGATTTAAGCAACTCTTTAAACCCCCTTTGAAAAATATAAATATCAATCTAAACCAACACGATCTCTAAGCTACGATTTAGATCTAGCGCAACACACTTAACTCATCACAACAAATACAACAACAAAAAATACCCAAATCTAGACATAACTTAAAGAGATAAATAAGATTGTTAAGACGAAGAAACCTGTTTATTCTCGATGCAAAGGAAGCTCCTTTTTTTGTTCTATGTTTCTTCTACTACTTGGAGCTACTACAAGAACGCGTAAATTATCGAAAAAAATCAAGACTTTATTACAGTTTAGATGAGAGTGTGTGAATACTCCAATTCGTGGAAAAATTAAAATTAACAAAAAATATTATTCTCTAGAATCTCCTTTTTTCAGCTCTAGTTTTCTTTTACTTTTTTGTGACTCTGTTCCTTTATTTATGGAATCTAAACGATTTATTATTTTTAAATTTTGTGATTAATTAATTAATAATTTAACGGAGAGGAGAAAGAAACCGTGTGGAGGACACGTTAGATAGTGGGGTCCTTCGATTAAAATCTTTAATTAGAGTTATAAAATTGAGGAGACAATGAATGGCTGAAAATTAACCTAAATAGATCTAATGGATGAAATTAATTATGTTATGTGGATCCGCATGTATCTGATTAAAAACCACAAAGAAAACATATTTATTACGTATGGTAACAAACACGTATGGTAATGTTTGTTATTTATTACTTACTTCTTTTTTATTTAACGTACTTTTTAATTATTTTATTTACAATATATGATGACCTATATGCGGACCTTAAAGAATATGTTTTTGTTTATTTACTCGATTCTGTTATGGCATTTTTTATGGAGTTTTATGAAAAAATTAAAGAATATTTTTACCAAACTTTTTACTTTTGTTGCACCAATATTAGACAATCGTTAATACTTCTCAAAAATTTGTAAAATTAATTATCATGAGTCGTGGCTTTCATTCATTTATTAGTGGGATCCAAATAAATAAAAAAGAGTAGACATAAATTTTGCTTTCACACATGAAAAACATCCAAGAGGATGTTTATCAATGTTTAATATAATGGTATTTGAGAATAAAAAATTAATATAATTGTGTATTTGTCCAAAAAAAATACATAAGCACTTTTAGAACTAAAAGGGTTGCAAAAAACTTTAATTAAGCATTTTTGGTTTGATAGATGCTTAATATTTTTGGCTTAAATACATCTTTGTTTTTTATTTAATCATCCTAAATACGAACTATTATACCTAAGCATCTACTAAGCACTTGATAAACATGGTCTAAAACTCGAACAATTAAGACAAAATCTTACTAAATGACAACAAAATTTGTAAGTTGCGGTAATTACGTGTAAATTAAACAACGCGCTTTAACTATTTCGCTAGGCACGTGAGTGATCACGTGATCATCATTAAGCCTTAATGGGCTTCTAGTGTCTCAATAACTATATTTCTCAGTTTTGGCTAAGGCCCAAACTCTTCTGCCCAGGATTTATTTAAAAATATGAACCATATGGTTTTAAAGAAATGTGATTATGGAGTGACAACAACAACAAAAATGTGATGATGATTTAGCCTTACCTAAATATATGTATATTTTGATAGAATCTAACAGCTTATTGAATAAGACAAGATAGCATTTCTTGGCCACTAATATAAGATTTCTTGGCCACTAATATAAGAATCTTTAGCTTACCATTAAACTTTTGAGTTTTTCTTTTTTTTTTAGTAACGGTGTATCCATCATTAATGGTTAATTAACATAGTTAAAGGTACAAACTCGATTTGAATAAGTTCATGAATATATTCCCACACACAATATAAACTAAAACAGGCTGCTAAGAAAAAGAAAAGTTAAACATAAAATATGTGTAATGTGTTAGGCAATTAACAAATGGTTAGGCAGTAAAGATGTTTAATTAGATGCTAACTCTTCTTTAATATTTAATTAGCAATAGTTTGTTCATTTTTCATTCACTGATAATACTCATTGTTTCACCGTCTTGTTATTGTAATTGACTTTCAACCACGTCTATGATAAAATAATAATACTCCCAAAATATGACCGGCTAATCCGAAATTAATTATATTTAGTAGAAGTAGACTAATAGGAGTATTTGCTTGTTCAACTATGAGAACCTAACCAATAATATGCATATAATTAATGTCTTGATAGTCATAAGACTTTAACTTAATTTATGTATTTTGTAATTAGGGTTTGCGGCTCAATACATGCACGCCAATCGCATCTTTCTTTATTCTGTCCAAAAAAAAGGCTAGACTAAATTCAAACTTGCATTGCAATTTGCATAGAATAATAATTGTTAAAATTAGGAAATAAATATTGCATAAACTTGTTATAATAATGGAAATGATAAAATAAATAAGTACAATCTTCTTTGAATTTATCTTCAAAAGAAAGTCTATTTATCTGAACGAGTCGTACAGAAAAAATAATATTTGAAATAATTGCGTTGTATATGACTTTTATACACACGTACTTAGCATTATACATATTCAAACTTCGACTAATTAATAGTGTTAACAATGTAAACAATCAATATTAGTGTCTACTAAATAAACCAATGGCAGACAAATTCAAAGTATAAAAACTTAAAAAATTGCCTAATAAAACAACTTTTGATTCCCTGAACACAAATCTTGTTGTCTAACTTTTACTTGTCTGTATTATTATAAACAACAAAAGAGTGATTTCAGATTAAATAAAAACAACTAATCCAAACTTCTTTTAATAATCCCAAAACCTAAACATGAGAGCTCCATTCAATTTAATTTCATCTTCTTCTTCTCTTTCACTCAAAACTCACACATAGAACTCCACTTAATAGATTCTATTAAAGTTCTGTTTTTGAGAAACCATCAAAATTAAAAACAAAGAACAAAATTATCAATGGAGATTTCAAGAGACCAATCTTCTACTTCTTCGTCTTCTATTACCAATGGATCATTATTACAACATAATAACCACATCATAACCAGATCTGATCATTATCCGACAACTTTTGTTCAAGCAGACACTTCCTCTTTCAAACAAGTCGTACAGATGCTCACCGGAACCTCCTCTCCTAGATCCCCAGGCTCGCCGCGTCCTCCGGCGACTCCTTCCGGCAAGGCTAATTTCGTGATTCCGCCGATCAAAACCGCGCAGCCGAAGAAACATCAGGGGAACAAACTCTACGAGAGGAGATCTCACGGCGGATTCAACAACAGCAGCCTCAAGAACAGGCTATTGATCAACACGCTCGCGATCGGCGGCGAAATCGGCGCCGGAAGCTCGAGATTCTCGCCGAGAAATCGGGAGATTTTGTCGCCTAGCTGTCTTGATTTCCCGAAATTAGCGCTCGATAGCCCCGTGACGCCGCTGAAACACGGCGGAGACGGAAACGACGGTGACCCTTTTGATAGGATGTCGCCGTTATCGGAGGAAGAGAGAGCGATCTCCGAGAAAGGCTATTACTTGCATCGATCTCCGATTTCAACGCCGAGAGAATCTGAGCCGCAGCTTCTGCCTTTGTTTCCGGTGACTTCTCCGAGATTATCGCCTGAGGAGTAGACTTTGACTTTGACTACAAGAGATAATGTTTATACATTTTTTACTGCGACTGTAATTTTTGTGTGTTTTAACTCTGTTTTGCTTTTGATATGTTTTTATCAACTCTTCAATTTACTATTTACCAATCCAAAAAGGTACTCCCTCCGTTTTTTAATGTAGGATCTTCTAGAAAAAAATCACAAATTAAGAAATTGTTTAAAGTGACTTTTATAACCTCATTTATTGTTGATATTATGATTGATAAAATATAAACATGATAAACCATAAATGTATAAGTAAGGACATAATAGGAAAATATGTGTCAATTATGCTAGAAAATCCTACATTTCAAAACATTTTTTTTTTCTAGAAAATCTTACGTTAAAAACGGAGGAAATATTAATTAAAATGTTTAAATAAAGTATTTAAGAGGTCAAAGATAAGATACACACGAATCAGTCTTACTAACATGTAATTTACAATTAGATAACTTGTGATTGGAGATAAACATTTTTATCAACAGAGACTTGTCTTTTTATGCTAATTGACTAGTTATTCTTTGCATCATCAACTTATATAATAACTTATCATGTTATCTAAGTTTCTTCCTAATCAATGAACAAAGTACACAAAATTCTCTGTCGTTTTGTTGCCAAAATTCTTCTTTTTGACCAAAATTTGAAGAAAAAATATATCTTGAATATGACATTGATCAAATCATACCAAACGAAAAAGTAGTATAGAACATTTCTTGTAGTTATTTATTAATAAATAATAGTGCCTTGTGTAAAGTGTGTAAACTACGATAACAGTACATATATCAAGATTACTACACATAAAGATCAACAAACAAACCATACACAGGCATCTGTTGATTTTATCTTAAGAGCTAACCATGTCTTTAATCTTTTATTGACTTTGGTTTCTGCTTATCTCAGAGTCTAGGAGATGGGGTAACAGGCTTCTTACGGTAGTCATAAACTCCGATCCCTCGTTTTCTTCCTAATCTACCAGCATCAACGTATTGAGCAAGAAGAGGACAAGGGGCGTACTTTGAGTCCCCAAGTCCTTCATGCAGTACTTTCATTATCGACAAGCAAACATCTAGACCGATTAAATCCGCCAACTCCAGAGGACCCATTGGTTGGTTTGTGCCGTGTTTCATTCCGTTATCAATGTCTTCCTTTGTAGCCACCCCTGTGTAAAGCGTGTGGAAAGCTTCATTGATCATCGGCATGAGAATCCTGTTCACGATGAAACCCGCGTAGTCTTGTGAGCACACTGTTGTCTTGCCTAACCTGCCAGGTTTCAAGGATTCACAGTTTAATAAACAGAGAGCTATTAGTTTAATAAGCGGTTACTTAGTTAGTCCGAGTAACCAAATACTTGTAGCAAACCTTTGATACCAAACACAGAAACTCTACTTTCAAGGAAAAACCAAACCTTTCAGCCAGAGATTTTGTAGCAATAAACGTCTCTTCTGATGTATCCGCGCCACGAATGATCTCAACAAGTTTCATTACAGGAGGAGGGTTCATAAAATGCATACCAATGACCTATAGACCAAGAAAGAAACACATTCAATTTTAACCTAAAACTCATGAAACAGATAGACCAAAAGTCATGCACCTAACCTGGCTAGGTCTTTGTGTCGCTGATGCAAGACGAGTAATGGAGATAGAACTTGTGTTAGAAGCTAAAATAGCAGATCTCTTAGCTATACCATCTAAATCATTGAACAGTTTCTTCTTAATATCTTCAGATTCAACAATAGCTTCAATAATAATATCAGCAGAACACAAATCTTTAAGATTAGATGTTAATCGTATACGACGCATAACATCATCACCAGCTTCCTGTACACATACACAACAAATTTGAACACTATAGTATCGTGAAGTAACCTAAGATCTTATAAATCGAGCACACAAATCAAACCTAGAAGTCATTTCGTTCCATGATTGAGGAAAAAAGGAGACTTGCCTTGGCGATTAGGCCTTTGGAGACGAAACGTTTCACGGAGGCGGAGATCGATGCGGTGGCTCGAGAGAGCGCGTCGCGATCAGCGTCCATAATCCAAACGTCGAGGCCGTTCGCGGCGGCGATTTGAGCGATTCCTGAACCCATCTGACCACCGCCGATAACTCCGACGCATTTTATCTCCGCCATCTTCTTCTCCGAGTCGCCGTCGCCGATCATAGTTATCTCTCTATCTGCAGCAATTGTATAATTTGCAAGATAATGGCTACATAACCTAAGATGTGCCTATACGTTAATGGGCCTAATGCTTACAAATGGGTTTCGATAAAAACGACCCAATAATAATAAGGACAAAAGCTATGTGTCGAATGAGTACGTGGCGAGACAGGAAACAGCAACTAGGAAACGTGTCTTATGTCTTCCACGTGTCGATAATCTGGTACTCCCACTACTCCACTTACTTCCGCAAGATTTGGATCTTCGCTAAGTACGTACTTCATAAAGCAATTGAGATAAAATCAAAGATAACACAAAATCAAGAAGTAAAATTAATTAAATATGTCGGTTAGGTTTTTGGTGAAGAAATTCGCGACGGCTAACGTTTCGAGAATGCATGGCGGAGATATCTCCGGTTATGTTCTCCGACAAGCAACCACCGGGCTTAACCACTTCTCCACCGCATTTAAGAAAACAGAGGTATATTGTAATCACTATCATTTGGTGCTAACATTTACATTATCGTATGTTTTTTTGACGACTAAAATATAATTTTATAATTTTAAGAACATTTACATTAGTCCAATTTACATGTAGTTTAAGGTCTATGCACAATGTTTAAGAAATTATTAAATTTTGTGTGTTTCAATACAAAAACATCATTTAATATCTACCTAATATATTTTATAACCAATAGAAAAATTCACTACATAATATTATTGGTCAAAATAAACAAAACAACAATAAATTTTGCATTAAAAATTGAAAACTACAACTATTTTGAAACAAAATTTTTCCTCTAAAACTACATGTTTTTTTTGGAACGGAGGGAGTATTAACTATTGTATATATGTATTCCAATATTAGTTGGCTAAGAGTGTAACAATTAAACATTTGTTATAGTAAAATGTTAGGTATTAAGGCTTATTCAATCAGGGATTAATTATATAATAGGGCACGGAGAGCATGAGAGACCATCACTACACTCAATGTTCGAAAACTACTAACGAAGATAAGTCCACGACGGAGTATGTATCGGACAAGGCAAAGGAAGGAGTTAAGAAAGCGACGGATGCAGCTGTGAACGCCGGAGATAACATGGAAGATGCGATGGACGGCGCGTGGAAAGCGGCCAAGGAAACGGGATAGAACATAAGCCAAGCGGTTGCAGGAGATGATCATGACGATATGATTCATCAAAAGGATAAGGTTGCAATTGAGTTGAAGGATGTGAGCCAGCCGGTGGACACGACAGAGTATAGAGGCGTAAAGGAGTTACGTCAGCAAACCGGCGGCGAAGATAAGTCGCCGTGAGATGACGGCGTTTGTTGTTTTTTAACTTCGTGTGTTTCATTTTAATTGTTTTATGAATGGACCGTTGTTAACAACGAAAAACTGCACATTTAGCAACGACTAAAATCGTTGTTAAATCGTTGCTGAACGCCATTAAACTAAAAGAGAAGTTGAGTTTAGCTACAAAACAAACAACCTCTTTTTGTTTAATCTCCAAAAATTAATTCACGCTAATTAACACGCATGTGATATTGTGATTAATTATCAAAAGGATAATTAAAATGTTAGTACGAATAAATTGACAAATATCTAAGAGAGAGTTTGATTGTGAGGTTTGGGTCTGAACACAGCTGGATCTCATTTGCGGTGTGGGAATCCTCACGTTGGCATTTAATATATTTAAAAGATGGGGTTTTTTTTTCAAAATTCCCGTAAATGGAGAGACAAATTCTCTAGCTAGGTTAGAATTCGCTCACCAAAGAAACAGATCGTTAACTTAATTTTGTACTATTTATTTACTAAAATTAGTACTTCTATCTCCTCATGAAAAAAGTAAACAAGTATTATTAATACGTACACAATTATGATATATCATCATTAATCATTCTTTGATTTTATGTATAAGAACCTATATAAGATAATGATCCATTTATTTTGTGATCACTATAAACTTTTACTAAATATATGTCAAATTTTAGTTGTTTTCAAAATTTGATATCTAGCTTTTTGGGCATCTACGACAAAGAAAAAAGAAAGTAAATTCTCTATGCTTAGTAGGAGACAAGTGGAACCGAAAACGAGAGGAACGCATCTCTAATATCTCTCTCTCTGGTGTTGTTAGTATGTAGTTGGCTTCTTAATGGATAGCTACGTGCGTTTTGTTTCCTAACGTCAAAAGTGACAAGAGAGAAGAAACTTATAAAAATTCGCCATGGTTGAGAAGGAAGTAATGTCTCTCTTGATCTAATAAATAATATTCTCCACTTATTGGATTTTTGTGTACTAAGTAGCATCTCTATTTTTCTTTCCAAGGTTCGATTTTAGGCACCAAGTAGACGGAGACGAGCATTAACTTATCATATTTTTCTGCCCCTTTTTCAGCTCTGTTCTCCACAAGATTTTCGAAAGAATAAGTTGTGGCTCACACAAATTAAGTTACAAAATGAAAGCAAAAGCCGGGGCTTCTAGCTCAGTTGGTAAAGGGCTCACGGCTGTGAGTTCCGTCACCTGGATTCGAACCCAGCCACTACAGCGTCCTTGGAACGACAGTTTTGAGCTGTCTTTGGACCACGTGTCCCCTTGTGCCGACAGGACGTGTGGACCGTTGCGTGCCTCGGACCCTAACTGACTAGTTTGTATTCACTTCGGTGAAAGTCAGGACACCAAAGTTATCAAAAAAAAAAAATTGAAAGCAAAAAACATATCCATTTACCTATATCAAAAATTTGAAGATGAAGGAGAATCAAGAGGACAGCATTTTTATTTTGTAATATGTATAAACAAATGCAAATGACAGAAACTTAAAGTCATAAATAAGATAGATGATAGATTCAAGACATGAGTACAGTTTTGGCATGTGAAACCTTTTATGTCTAGTCTCTTTCACTACCCACTACACACTATTTATTTTTCTTTCTTACACTTCCGTAATGTAATAATAATAAAAAGTTATTCAAGAAAAGACTGTTGGATTTTTTAACTCCCAGAAACAAACAAGAACAAGAGTAAATTACACTGCTGAAGAAAAACGAGTGAATAGAAATGATGATGATTGCACCTTACAGAGGAAACGGCCATACTAGTTTCATGGTCTGATACTTTTACCTGGTCCAAACTCGAATATACTCTCTACTTGTTTCAGTGACTTTTGTAAGACTTTATGATCATTGGAATCTTGCTGCCTATCAAAGTAAGAAAAACAAACAAAGGTTAATAAGTAAAGGATTTTGTCATTTTATGGTTAATAACTTTAAACCTTAAACATCACAGTTATCTCTATCGAGAATAGTTCCCTAGTGTCGCTTAAATTCTTTTACTTTCCATATTTTAATCTATGATTTTGCAATCCCACAAAATAGAATCTTTACAGGTATTAATGATAAATGCCTAACACCCGAAAGAAAACAAAAAGTGAATAAGCATCAACTAAATGCATTCATATGCCAAGGGTCCAGAACAGACAATCATGCTGCCAACATCAAATACCAAAGACAAGCCAAAGCTCAAAACAATGCAAACCAAACCATCATGTAATGAGAAAAAAAACAGATATATATATGCTTAAAACAAAACATAACCATTTGTTTCTGTAGTCCTAAGACAGCCTTAAATGCATTGTGTCTAGACGGGTCCAACTAAGCAGAGGAATCCAATAGACAACATTAGCGAGTTTTAGATGTGAAACCCATGTGTATATCATGCCTCACAGCTCTTCTTCTACGTACTATATTTCTACTGTTGCACTGGTCAATAAGGTGATGCTTCTTAATTACATACAAGGACATCAATGTTACGTTAAATACAAAAGGGTCCCCATTTTGAATAAAGATCTTGTATATAAAATAAAAGTCAAATAGTAAGTCGGATGTACAATATATATAGCTTGTACAAACTATTCATTGCATCAGAACAAGCCAAAACCACAAAAGACCTATAGAAAAGTAATCACACTTTTTTACTTCCTAATTCCAATCTAAACCCTTTTAACTTTCTATGCTTTTCTTATGGCAGGAAGCACATCACGTAATCAAGTACTTATTCCACCAGAGAAGCATACAAGGACACAGTGGTCCATCCCCTAACTTTTATTTTTCTTTTTAAACACTTCAAAGAAACGTTTACTCCACACACCAAGCCCATCTCTCAACATTGCTCAAGTCTTCACCAGAGTTCCATTTATATCTTCTCAAGACTAGAAACTATAAGTTTTAACCAGAAATGGAGGGCCAAAGATCACAAAGGTGGGGTTACTTGAAAGAAAAGGCTACAGTCTCCAACCTTGTCGAAGAAGAAATGGAAAACGACATGGATGGAGACAGAGGAGATGACGAAAAAAAGAAGAGAATGATTGACAGAACTAGAGGTCCTACCACTGAACGTGTTCCATCTCGGCTGTGCCAGGTCGATCGATGCACTGCTAATTTAACTGAGGCCAAGCAGTATTACCGCAGACACAAAGTCTGTGAAGTTCATGCAAAGGCATCTACTGCAACTGTTGAAGGCGTCAAGCAACGTTTTTGTCAACAATGCAGCAGGTACCATTCTTCCCTTCTATATTACTTCTCCTTGTTTCTCAAGAAGAGGTTTGTTTTCTTCTGTATGATGGTTTTTGGGGGGTTTGAGCAGGTTTCACGAGCTACCGGAGTTTGATGAAGCTAAAAGAAGTTGCCGGAAGCGGTTAAATGGACACAATGAGAGGAGAAGGAAGAGTTCCGGTGACAATTTTGGAGAAGGGTCAGGCAGGAGAGGGTTTAGCGGTCAACTGGTTCAGACTCAAGAAAGAAACAGGGTAGACATGAAACTTCCTATGACCAACTCATCATTAAAGCGACCACAGATCAGATAAACACGACCGCTCTCTCTCTCCTGTCATCTAAGTATGCTCTATCTACGTTATCTTGTTATAAAAATAATGGCATCTTACCATGTCAAAAAAGTGAGTCGTGCTAATGAATCCTAGTCTACTATATAACTTTAGAACCCTCTATGCTGTCATGTAAAGGATTCCTACCCGCAAAAGCAAAAGACCTCTGCATATTATTGCGTCTAATTATGTTCAGTGATCTTTCATGTTGGAATATAATATGATTGTGATGTGTTTTTTTTACTTTTGAGTCTCAACTTAATGTGTTATGCGTAGTGTTAATTAAAAGGGTTCATAATATATATTCAAGTAAGAAGACTAACCGTAAACTGAGCTCACTGAAGTTTCACAATGACTACAGAGATATCATCCGAGCTTCTCCTTGCAACAGCCTCCTCAGCAAGGTGTTTTGCTGCAGCCTTTGCATCTTTTATTCCCTTAATCGAGTCAACAGCCTCTTGGTTCGACATAACCTATAACATTTTCAATAATGAGTGACAATACAAATTAGTTACAAAGCGTAGATTTTGACAAAACTTAACCTTCCAAAGTCCATCACTTGCTAATATAAGAAACTCTGCATCATCATCTATTAACTCCACTGTAACATATGGTTCTGAACTCAAATGCATCTTTAAGCTCTTGTCACCAAATGCTCTTGCCACAGCCAGTTGACCATCAACTCGGGGAACGTCCCCTGAATTGGTCCAATACAACAAAAATCAAACATACGCAAAAAGCCAATAACATAACATATATGAATAAATGCAACTGAATTTAATACCAGGGAAGTTTGAAACAAATCCGCCTCTATTCTCAATTTCATCCTTCTCCAGGTTAGGCTCATGATCAACAGATAGTGCCTTTGCAACACCATCTTTGCAAATAACAGCTCGAGAGTCTCCAACATTGGCAACCACCAGCTTCTTGCCATTGATTAATATCGCAGTCACAGCAGTCGAACCGCCTTTCCCCAAATCAGATGCTTTGTCCAAAATAGTTGTATCCGTTATATAATAAGCTTTCTTAATCGCTATCTCAGGCTCTTGCCAGAAATTCGGCTTCCCCCATAAATAAAAAAACAACAACATAAATTCACATTCTCATGTTAAAAAAACCGATTTCTCATGCAGGTCAGAGGTGCTCCATTACCTCTTTCAAGATATTCTCAAACAAATGTGAGCACAAGTAGTCAGGAATCTCGTGGCTAAGATGGCCGTCGAAGATAGCAAACAGGCCAAGCTCATTGTCATCAACTTCCTTGAATTTGGCAACCACGTAATCCTCCATCTCATGGAAAGCTTTCCCTTTCACCAAGTGGAAACCGTGCGTGATCTGTTTCGACATTTTGCTCTTCCCTTTTCCTGAATCTGCAGAAGCAGATGCACCAAGCCCTACTTTCTCCTACACCAAAAGATAGTAACATACAAAATCAACTAAATCATGTTTTCCCAAAATCCAAAAACCTAAATCGACGCCAAAATAACAAAAATTAATTTGAAGCGTCTCAGATTCGAACAAGCATATTTGGATCTACGATGATTTGATAGCTTCACATGGATTCTCACTAAAACCAAATCCAGTTTTCGACCCAATCAGCGAAGAATATATTAGATACGAAGCAAAATCTACTCTCAGATCTACTGCGAAATTATCGAAATCTACGAGCCGTGAGCGATTATTTAAGTGACACAGAGAGAGAACAATGAACCATACCTTGACGGATTCTTTCATCTTGTGAAGAATCTCCTTACCAGTCATGGCTCGACGAAGAAAAGCGCGATTAAAATATATATATATATATATATATATATATATATATATATATATATATATGTATAGGAAGAGACGATCTTATCTTGTATCGCGAGCCTAATAGAGAGAAAGGGAGAGAGGAAGATGACACGTGCGCCATTGTCGCGCGTGTCAGCTTTCACTGCCGCTTTGTTTGCGGCTGTGACTAACGTCTTCGCGCCACCTAATGACTTTTCCTTTTTTTTAGCGTGATTTATTAATAACGGACTATTAAATGGGCCGATTAAAGCCCAAACCTAATTAAAGCATCATCATATCATCAGATTAATTAAAGGCTAAAGGAAAACCCTAGTAAATCAAGTTAATAAACTAATCACTCATTAATAAAACATAGAAATATGATTAGCATTTAGCACTGAGATTAATGATGGTATATGTTCCCTATGAAATGGGTCCTAATCCTTATCCCATGTTGTCTTTAGAGTAAAGAGATACTAAAAAAATTGGCTAATGGGAGACAAAAGCCATAGTGCAAGCTCTCTTTGTATATTTAATGTTGTGTAGATATGTTTTATTTTGTATTTCTTAATCTATTAGATATTTTTATTAATATGCCACACTTTCAACTTTTGTTTCCGTTTTTGTTGTTGTTGCTTTTGCTTTAGCACAAAGCGTATCTTTGGGAGACTTGTGTGAGTTGTGTCCATAAAACATGTTAGCTTACATATAAGTTTAAATAAAATTAATTTATCGTACAGCCAGAAATTAATTTATCTACAATGTGTCGGTAGTGAAGTTCAAGATTTCAATAAATAAAAAAAACATAACTAAATGAAAATGGTATTAAATAAGCATCCATGTTTAGACAAGATCATTAGTCAAACACCAATCCATATAGCCACGTGTCCTCCCGTCTATATAAACAAGTAATACGATCCAACCACACATAATCAAACCCTCTACAAAATGGAGGATATAGAGAAAACCACAACAATCTCCGACGAAACGACGCCGGATGATTTCGAGTTTGGGTCGTTGACTCCATCATCTCCTTCACAACAAGACTCGTTCACAGAGAATTCTCCCGCCGATCACTTCTTCTTCAACGGCCGTCTCTTGCCACACTCTTTCCCTACTACGGCAAGCAACACGAACTCAAAACGTTCCTCGATATCGCGCACTACCAGCGAATACACCTCAAGGAGCAATAGTACTAACAGTCTTAGCAACATAAGTTCAACTTCTTGCTCTCCGCGAACAAGCAACGTTAACAACTACAACAATAATGCCATTTATCACAAGCCGTTGGGTTTGAAACAACAAGTTAGTACACGTGGCAAAACTGTAAATACGACGATGAAGGGAAAATCAACGGAGGTCGTGACGTCAACTTTGTATAGATCGTATTCATCGCAACGGTGGCAGTATATAACTCCGATACCGGTGAAAAGAAGTGGAGGGGTAAGAGTCGGGAATACGAAGAAGAAAGCGGCGAGGATGAAGAAGAAGAAGAAGGCGGAGGAGAGAAGTGGGAGTGGAGTGATGAAGTGGTGGAGAAGAATTTTAATGGCGGCTATTTTCTTTTGCAAAGAGTGTCATGCATTAGAAGGAGCCTGAGAAAGACTTGTTAAATGTCAAAGCCTTGTGTGTGTTTTTGATGATTGTGTATTGAAGGATTTTGTTTTATTTGAAGTAACATATAAACACAAATTAAATTGCAATTAATATAAATAGTTTGGGGGAATTTGTCATACTAAGATATTTTTCAACATTTGTAGTGGTGGATAAAGTTTTTATTCTGGAAGAAAATAAAATGTTGAGAAAAATTTAATGAAAGAGTAGAGTTTAACTATGTTTAAAAGATGATGATAAAAAAGTTTGAAGCAAAACACAAAAAAAAACAACACAAACTAAAGTCTTTATTAAACCGTCTTGTAAAAACAACGATCATCATCACTCCAAGAAACTCATGTTACGGTGATGATTATCAAGGCTCAAGAAATCACTCGGATTAGCTTGACTCTCCGAATTGCTCTGTTCCTGGCTCTGATGCTCTGTTTTCTCACCCAAACCCTCCGAGTCAAACAGTAGCTTAGCGTTGACATTATTAGTCAACGCATTGAAAAAAGATAGCCCCGTGGGCCATTTCACTTCAGAGTCTTGTTCTTTGCTTGAATGTGGCATTACAGGGAAAGGCACGTGAGGCTGGTAAGTAGGCAAAGAAGATTGAGCCATCATCGGTCTTTGGCTTGTACCGCTCCAGTTGTACATAGGAAGAGATGGTTGCATTAGTGGCTGTGTATGTGAAGGAAGTGCAGAGTGGTTCGAGCCCATGAGCGGTGTGTTGTTTGATGAGGAAGTGGTTCGGTTCGATGAGAAAAGCTGAGAGAGGTAAAAGCCAGATTGGTAGCCAAGTGATTCAAATGTGTGTCTCATTCGAAGAACAAAGTGTAGATCTTCTGGTATCTGAATTAAACCGGCTGGTTTAGATAACATAATTAGTAGTTCACAATTAACAAAAACTTACTTTAAAATACTTACAATCTTGCAAGAACCGAGTTGTAAAAGTCCATGTCCTGCTTGAATAACAGCTATGGTCTGCATGAACAACCACAAAATATGGCGAAAAGGTGACTTGAGAAACAAGAAACCAATAAAATCAAGAACATTTATATATAAATAGTGTTCTTGATTTTATATTACCTGAATCCCTGATTCAAACTGATCATTCCACTCTGTAGGAATCTGTACATTTGTGTAGAGATAGGTCATGGTCAGATTCGAGTTTTTCTTTCGTATAAAAATGGTTAATTGATTAAACTTACGGCATCGAAGGAGCTTTGCCAGTAACTAGAAGCATTAGTTTCAGATTCAGTTTGTTCCTTGAAAACCCATTTATGACATTTATCAGAAGCAACCTTCCCCATTAACCTGTTAAGCAACAAAACACAGAACAAAAAAGGAAGATCAATAGTTTCTATTTTTGGTAATTTTTTGGAGTAATAAGATCAAGAGTTACATATACTAAGCATACACGTACGGGGCCATGCACAAATATAAGATAAATGAACAAGTAAATAAGGACGTACCCACCCTTCGCCGTAGTTATATAACTGAATAGACATTTTGCTGAAAGATTTACGAACATGATCTTCACCTTCCATGTCTCCATAGCAATGTTCTCCTGTTCCTCCTCTTACTCTGCAGTATCCATCTTCCCACATCAACATCCTACAATCCCACACACATCAATATGTATACGTACCATCTATATATGTGTATATTAAACAAGATCATACTGGTTATATATTTAAAGATCATAGCTTTAAATCAAAAAGATAGACAAGGCAGTTGCGTATATATATATATATAAAGTACATGTTCGTGTCTAAAATCTCCATGCAACAATTTTTGTAGCTCTTTTAAGACGTATTTTATTTGAACCTCGAGTAGTAATTGCTAAGTAAGTTGTTTACACACAAGGCGAAAATATTGACTTTTTAATGTTAAAGAAAAGTCGAAACTATAGTAAGTAAAGTCTTGACCATTGACCAATGTAAATAAAATTATAGAAAAGTGTTAACTTACAAGCTTCCATTGTCGTCGCCGACCTTGCAGCCGTTGCCACCGCCTCGAACTCTCCTAAATAGCAATAACGACAACAAAATTAATTTGATAGAGAGAGAGAAGGATATAGAGAGAGGTAGTTACGTACGGACGGGGACGGATGGACCAGAAGACAGAGTAAGTCCACTCTGTGTTGAGACAAACGGTTCTTAAGGCTTCATGTAGAGCCACCATCCCCAAAGCTTCTTTGCTTCTCTGTTGTTGTTGAGGATGATGTTGTTGTTGTTGTTGTTGTTGATGATGATGATGTTCAGATCCCACCATCTATATGAGTATGTGATGATGTATGTATGATTGTATATTACCTCTCGTTTTGGACTTTATGTTCTTTTTTCTTGCTTAGCTCAAGCTTTAGGTCATGGACTCTTTTATGCTCTAATCTTAATTTTCTTTAAAATTAATTTATTTCTAATTTAGGCTAATTATCCGATTAACAAACCAACAATTGACTGTTACTCGACATAATAATGTGTTATTTTAGTATTGTTGATAAATTTTCACAAATCTTGTGACAACGAGATACGAATTTCTCGGGGTTGGGTATTAACTCAGAATAATTAATTATAGATAACCAATTAAAAGCAAGGTTAAAGTTTATTGCATGGAAAAAGATGGATCTTTTCTAGGTTGGAAAGTCAAAGATACGCTACATTTTTCGTAACAAAAACTATTTAATTAACTTTATTTCTCCTTAATATCAACCGTTCATTAATATAGTTAATATTTTGATCTTAAAAAGAGAAAAAAATCATATGGTTTGAGTGGATAAACTGTTTGTTGTTATGATTAAAGTTGCAATCAGACTACAATTAAATAATTAATTACTCGACATTTACATTTTATATACGATTAAAAGTAAACCACTAAATGTAAATTTTAGTGAAAAAGACTTTCGAAAAAAATGCTTTTTTTTTAAGACAATGATCGAAGAGTCTGAGACGAAACTAGAATACTTCAACGACTTCAGAATCAAATTCACCCAAAGAGACAGAAACTCAAGAGCAGACAAGCTGGCGCGATCGGGAAGAGTGTATTCGCTTGTATCAGTGCATGTGAGCGAGTCACTTCCTAGTTGGATCAGCGATGAAGCAATTTAACTTCTTTTCCATACTGATGTAATAAAAAAAAAAAAAAAAATGCTTTTAATATTGCTGTCGTAAACTTGATAATTGGTTTTGGACCAAGATTCTTATGTATGAAACGCACGGAGATTAAGGGAGGGGGGGGAACGACAAAGAGAATATATAGGAAGAAGAGATTTAGGAGTCACGTGCGCACGTGCCCCTTGTGTAAGACTCGAGTTAGCTCTGCCATCACAACAGTAATATCCGGGTTTGATGTAAAGCGCGTGTAAAACACGTAAAAGACAAACAGTGATAGGTAACTAAAGCGCGTGAGGAATACGTTAAGATATCGCGTGGAGAAATGTGAATCAATGAAATTTAAGAAACTCAGAGACAAGAGAGAGTTGGTGTGGGTTGCATCAGTCTGACTGGTCTTTGCTCCGCATTGACCGGCTCTGTTTTTTACTAACATTTCTTTTGTTCGACTTTTGGACCCACTCTTTTTTTTTTTTTTTTTATACTAAATTTATCAAATTATTTGACGACGAATCAAGGAGCGGTCATTTTAATTTTATAAAGTACGTTAAAAAAAGAAATAATTAAGTGTAAACTCGAACTTGTGAAATTTAAGCCTCTGTATTTTAAAGCCAAACTGGTAGGGTTTTATATATATATGAAATATAATACAAAAAATAATTGAGGAATTCCCAAAACTACGCTCTTTCATTTTTTCCTTTACAAAACTCTATCTAATTCAATTTTAACTCATATTTACACTTTTTCAAAATTTTAAAACCTTGATTTACCCTTTAAAACATTTACCAAAATTAAAATGTTTTGATTTGGATTCGCTAATTAGTGTTTAGGATATAATATTAAGGGGGTAGGATTGTGTGGATAAGGTTTATTTAGATATAATTTTGAGTGTTTAAGTGTAGTTTTGTGAAGTAAATTTTGAAAAAATGTAATTTTGTGAAATGTAATTCAAATGATATAATTTTGTAATTCTCCCAAAATAATTCAATTAATATACTTTGAAAACTACAATTCACAAATATCAATACATAAAACTACATTGATATTTGAGAAAATCAAACATTTAAAAACAATTTTTTTTTCTAAAACATCAAACATAAAAGAACGGAGGGAGTATGAATGGTTATAGTTTGGTCGAGAAAGTATAGAGCTTAAAACGTAAATCAAAGCCCAATAAGAAGAACAAAAATATTTCTCATACACATGGGCCGATAAACAAACCCAAATCCTTATTAGGCCTTAAAGTACTTTTAAAATAAACCAGAAGGGAAAAAACAAAAAAAAAAATGGAAGAAAAAAGAATGATTGAGAAATCAAAATCGAGGAGGAAACTTCATCTTTCTCTCGATCTCTAAAGGTGGTGCTCGAGAAATAGCCTAAAGCTAGAGCTAGGCTTTCCCTTTCTCGGGAATGCCACTGAAGAAGACGAACAAAGAGATCTCTACTTTTCTTCTTTCTTCTTTGTCCAATTATTATCAGGTTTGTCCAATTTTAACCATGTAATCTTTTTTTTTTGTATGTTATCCACTATCATATAGTGGCGAATTGGTTACTACACATCCGTACATAGATAACTTTTCGTTTGTCTGATTTGATCAAACTGGTGAATAATCTCTGAAAGATGTATAGATTTGATTGTATGTTGTAATCCACTATCATGTAGTGACAAATATATTTGGCCACTTGCAAAATTTTAATCTTGGTCATATGTCACTTTTTTTTTTTGGAATCCACCAAACTTTTTAGGGTTTTTGCTGTTTTTTTAGGTCACTGATATAACAATCTTTCCTTGTCTTTCTTTTGCTTGCTTTGAGTAGAAGAGATTCCTGATTCCCCTGTTGCAATTATACTTTAGAGAAGGTTTTGTTATTCAATAAGTAGATACAATGGAAACTTGTTGACTATTTTGCTGGATATAGTGCTTGCAGTGGAAGAGAGAGAGAGAGAGAGAAAGGTTGTTTTCATTGTATGGTGGAGATGGAAGATGTTGCGGGATTACAAGAGGCGGCTGGAGCTAGGTTTAGTCAGGTTGAGTTAATCGGAAGAGGATCGTTCGGTGATGTCTATAAAGCGTTAGTACCTATCTATTACACTCTTTATAATTAGATGAAAAGATTGTCTTGAGAATTATTTGAAGCTAATCTTATATGTATGCTGTTGTGGTGCTGATGCTGCTGCTTATCAGGTTTGATAAGGACCTTAATAAAGAAGTTGCCATTAAAGTTATCGACCTGGAAGAATCGTGAGTGCATTTTTCTGTCTTAGTTTTTAGTCTTTGTATCTTAAGCTTTTGGGTATTTTCTGTTTGTTTGTTGTCTATGAATGTTATTTTTTTAAGTTCTCAGAGGCTAAAGGATATTAATCTTTCTTTAGCTTGCACTAGAACAACATATTCAGTTGTTAGCTGCAGTATGTTTGTCTGATTATACCATCATGTTCAGTGAACTTCCCTAACCTTTTAATTTACTTGTGACAGAGAAGATGAGATCGAAGATATCCAGAAGGTATCTGTTATTTGACATCAGGTTATGTAGTTGAGATTTGTGTAAAAGATCATCATGTCCATTTTCTGTTGTTTACCACAGGAAATTTCAGTATTGTCACAATGTCGTTGCCCATATATTACCGAGTACTATGGTTCTTACCTTCATCAGACCAAGCTGTGGATCATCATGGAATATATGGCTGGTGGTTCTGTTGCTGATCTTGTATGTTAACTTAGTTCTTTGTAAATTGTAATCAGAACTCTAAGAGTTGGAAAATATTAGCTTTGATGCAAATCATTACCCTCAAACGCAATATATCTTGTGCAGCTTCAATCTGGTGTTCCATTGGATGAAACATCTATCGGTTGTATCACACGTGATCTTCTTCATGCTGTTGAATATCTTCACAGTGAGGGAAAGATCCATAGAGACATCAAAGGTTTTATCGGCGTGATTATAATTACTACCTCTTAAGCTTTTTATGTGATCAGTATTATTTCTAACTGATTTGGTACATGAAAGTTTCCTTCTTCCTATTTTGCAGCTGCTAATATTTTGTTGACCGAGAATGGTGATGTGAAGGTGCTTTTGCACATTTACTATGACAGTAAAATATTGAATATCGTCTGTATATCTTGTTGCGCAAGATCAGTCTTTAACTTCTTTTACACTATGTATCAGGTGGCAGATTTCGGTGTGTCTGCACAACTAACACGGACAATATCAAGAAGGAAGGTGCGTAATTTTTATGCCAGTGACCTCTGTTAATTCTGTTTCTTCTTATTTGCTCATCTTCTGTTGTGCAATCTTCCGTTCATAAATTTATACTGGTAGAAGCAATGTTTTGAAAGATGGACAATGACTAATAAATTCTCATATAAATTTGGACAACATCTCATCTTCATTTCTTGGTGATGATTTAGAGTTCGCTCTAGTTTATGGGCATGTGCTGATATGTTAAGAATTCCAGACTTTTGTAGGAACACCTTTTTGGATGGCACCAGAAGTGATTCAAAACTCTGACGGATATAATGAGAAGGTATCTCACCTATATGCCAAGCTTTGCTTCCCTAGCTTAACATGTCTTATATTCTTGTAGATGCTATATTTGTTTAACATATCTAATACTTGTTGCTTTCTGTTGCTGGGATTGTTGTCACTTTAGGCCGATATTTGGTCCCTCGGAATAACAGTTATTGAGATGGCAAAAGGAGAACCTCCCCTTGCTGACCTTCATCCTATGAGAGTGCTTTTTATCATTCCTCGGGAAAATCCTCCTCAGGTTTCACATTTTGTTCAATTTAGATACTATAAACTATAAAGTGAATTCAGTCAAATCTTCACATTTTTTTTCAATTTAGATACTGTAATACTTTTTACAGTTTGCCTCAGAGGAACCTATCCGTGACATTTTTTTTTACTTTGAAGTTGAACAGTTTTTCTTCTATATGCAGTTAGATGAACATTTTTCACGTCCGGTGAAAGAGTTTGTTTCATTATGCTTGAAAAAGGTCCCCGCAGAGGTACCTGCAATCCTTGTCATCTCTGTTCTTTTTTTAGCAGTGGCATTTCAAGATCTCTTATACGAAGTGTTATATACTTTCAGAGACCAAGTGCCAAAGAACTTATTAAACACAGATTTATTAAGAGTGCTAGGAGAAGTCCAAAACTTCTTGAGAGGATAAGGTATGCTGCTTTTTCTCTTCAACCGCTCTGGCTTATGTTCCAGTTTTATGAATTACCTTGTTGATTTTGTCAAAAGTAATGTTTAGATTGTTTCCCGTGTGTTTTTGATTGTTAATATGCTAAAGAAATCCAGAATAAGCATGATTGTTAATATGTCCTTTATTCCTCTTTAAAGAGAGCGGCCAAAGTACCAAGTAAAAGAGGATGAAGAGACTCCTCGGGACAATCTCAAAGCTCCATTTGAATCATCTGGTACTGTTAGGGTGGCTAGAGATGAGAGAAGCCAAGGAACTTCTGGATCTAGGTTGAATGAATATTCTGCGCATAAAGTTTTTTCTGTTTCTTGTGTACCAAAATCCCGAATAACTCGTAGCTACAGTTTTCAGGGGAAAACAGTCAAAAATGCTGGGTGGGACTTTAGCATTGGGGCCTCTCAGGGTATTGGAACAGTTCGTGCTTTAAAACCTCCTCAAGGGAGGGAGAGGCGCCAAGAAGTTCCTTCGACTCAAACTTCGCAAAGAACAGCAAGAGCTAGTGGTAGTCAATTGTCACCCACTTCTGGTAGTACAGTTACGAAAGCCTCTGAAGGAAGTTTTGTTCAAAGACATTCTTCTCAGAATGACTATGAAGATGGTTTCCTCAAAGAGGTGAGATCCTCTGCCTCTTGTGTTCCATATGTAGTTTGTCTCCTTTCAGAAGATTTCTTTGCTGTGACCACCATTGCAACTGGAAATCATCTTCTAACGAAAATAATTATATGTATGCTTTCTAGCATAAGGAACTTAGTTAAATGTAACTTATGTATTCTTACCAACAGAATGACAACAAGGTAAAATGTTTATTCTTTTTCCTTTCAAAATTCAGGAAGACTCATCTCTTGGTGGATCAGGAACTGTTGTCATAAGAACGCCAAGAGGTTCTCAGTCATCTTCGATATTTCGTGAACAATTGTCTGCGGTATAAAACCTTTGCCACGTTTTCTTTCGCCCTCTACAGAAACTCTAGTTTTTTCCAACAACTCGTATAAATGATCACAGTTCTGCTTTGTAGTCAAGTGGCAGGTATGCATCTTTTGATGATGCTTCAACAAGTGGAACTGTTGTTGTCCGTGGAGAGTATGAAGACTCTGGCTCACCTCGAACCCCAAAATCTAGACTAGGGATCCAAGAGAGAGCTTCAAGTGCATCAGAAGATAGCATCGCAAATCTCGCAGAGGTTGCTCAACTCCTCTAAAATTGTTGCTTTAGGTATCTTCTGCTTATCTTGATTAATTATCGGGCTCTTACAGTGAACTTCAATTCTTCTTTTCACAGGCAAAAGCAGCACTTGACGCAGGTTTCAAAAGGGGAAATGCTAGAGGAAGACTTGGAATGGGAAAGGATAATAGTGATAGGAAGGTTAACCGAAGAAGGGAACAGGTCACGAATGATTCTGATGATTTAAGGTACATTTAGATCCTAGCTTATATTACTCGTATCGTTTTGCGTGGTTATTCCTAACATTAAGCTATAACTTAAGCAGAAATTCCGGCGATAAGTCAGGTAATCAACAAGCACTTGCAAGATCAGAACAAGTTAGTGATGAGGAAGATGACTCTGTATGGGATTCATTGCCTGCGTCATTGTCAATATTGCTTATACCTTCTCTAAAAGAGGTATTATCTTTCTATGCTTTACTTCAAATATAACAACGAATACTGAAAAGATGATCTATTCTGGTTTATGGTGAAGGCTCTTGGTGATGATGTAAAAGGGTCAATAGGACGTAGAGTGTTGAGATCCCTCGTGGCAATGGAACGTGAGAAGCCTGGTGCTTGTGAAGCTTTTGTTGCCAAGCTGATTGAACTATTGGGAAGGTACTTGAAACTTTTCAGAACACAGACACAAACACATGTTTTTGGCCATCTTATTGTGTGGACGATTTACCATATATCTGATAAGATTGCAAAATCCATAACAGTTCAAAAGAAGCTTCGGTGAAAGAAGTGCAGGACATGGCGGTCCGTGTTTTCTCCAAAACCGTACCTGCCGATTCAGAGAACAAAAGAAAACCAGCTTTGGATACAAATGTTAGCCCACTTGGCAGATTCTTGCTCTCAAGGTTTGTTCTATCAACAGTTTTGTTTTTTGAATTTGGAACATGAAACTACTGATTATGAGATTTGTTTCTTAAGTTTCGAAAATGGGTTTATTTGTGTCTGTGTCTGTAGATGGCTAAACCAATCATCACGTGATCATTAATCACACACCTTGAGACGCTGATATATAATCATTGGTTTGTGCTTTCTTTCATTGATGCATTGATTTTTGGTATTTATGTGCATAATCTGTTTTTTTCTTTTCTTGTTAAATGTATTTAATATATTCCATTTTGTTTGATTCTTCTTTCTTTATTTCGTGTTTCAACTCTGTAATTTGTTTTTCTCAACTTCTCTTCCTGAGTTCTTAAGGGCAAGACTCACATTCTTCACAGTGGTGTATAATCAAGGGTTTGGATATGTCCACAAAACATTTCATTTTATTACTATTTGTGTTTTATGAATAAGCTTTTTTTTGTCAACCGCTAAAATGGCCTTGTATTAAATAAACTAATTATTCAGAGACGATGATTATAAATTGTTTTTATCTCTCGTTTAAATGGAAAATAATAAATAAAATACGAGACGCGAATAAGGTGTTTTTGTACTAAGGCGTGGCTCACGCGCCGGGACACAGAGCACGTGGACCCCAATAGCAACTACTACTTATATATGGGCACACGTGAGAATGATATCAGCTTCACTTAGCATTTTTCTTAATAGTGACTGTCTGTCACGTTATTACACTTCATAGCGCCACCTGTCCCCATATATGATAACATCTGTGATGTGTCCACGTGTTCCCATTGTGCGTTGTCGCTTCACATTGGGAGTACAAAATAAATTTGATCTTTTTTAATATCCATACGTTTTCATGATTTGGAAATCTATAAATCTTATGAGATGGTATGATTTACAAATGATTTTTGTGTTTAATGAAATGTTTAGATTTATAGAAAACTTAATAAATAATAATTTGTAGTTGAAGCGTGTGGGTCCTACTAGGCAAAAAGCTGCCGTCGCGGCCAATTTTGTTTCACACGTGTCTTTCACTACTCTTAAATGGAATTATTTCCACACTAATATTAAAGCGTGTTTATACCATAAAATACATTATTATACAGTTTTTTTATTTATGTATGATGTGATAGCCGTATCTTCAACTAACGTGTATGATCTAATTAATTATATACGGATATAGACTCGTAATAGTACTGTCGCTTATACGTACATGACTACATCCTCGTGTAGTTGTGTGTAATCAGCGTATTCATGTTTCTCTCATTTTATCAAGAATGATAACATGAAAAAAATATTGAAAACTAAATAATATTTTGATATATGTAAATTTGTAGAGGGTGGTGTTTATGAGGAGGGGGAACAAGATGAGAGGGCAAAATGTAAATTTACAAAGTATTTCACACAAATAAAATAAGCATCAATTTTGTTTTTAATCGCACGGTGGAGATGACACGTGTAGACAAAAAGTGAGGATTCCGACATAAAACTCGTCAACACGGAATTTAAATCCGCGCGTTGTCTCTTTCCCACGCGGCATATGCTCTAACGTACGTTTCTACTTTCCAATTCATGTGTTTGTCGCTTTGAAACTAGTTTTGAATCAGTTGATTTATAATCTTTAGCAACCTTTTCGTTATTACTTTGATAATAATCATCTTCGCATCTCAGATTATTACTTTATATAAAAAAAAAAAAAATTAGAAAAACGTCGGGGCCCACAAACGTCGGATGCGTGTTTGCTGTAAGTTTGGAGTCATTATTAGTCAACGATACTCATTTACTTCGGATACAATTATTTTACAATTTTAATTAAAACACTACCAAATGAAAATTCAGGTAAGTTTAGACCATCTCCATTAGAGTTGCTTAGACCATGTTTATCAAATGTGCTTATATAGAGTGTTTGTGTATTTTTTGTGTATTTGAGTATTAAATTAAGTCAAAACATGTATTATTAATAAACACCTATAATGAAAAGTGCTTAATTAAGCATTTTAAGCTTCCCTTTTTGTAGAGTTCTTATTAATAATACATGTTTTAATTTAATTTAATACTCAAATACACAAAAAATACACAAAAAAATACACGAGCACTCTACATAAGCACATTTGATAAACATGCTCTTAGTGTATTATTTTGGGTTGCTTAGATATTTTGTTTTGTATTTAGGTATTAAAATAAATCAGAATTAGGTATTAAAACAAGGATCGATGCTTATTTAAGGGTTTTAAAAGCACCTTAGAGCATGTTTATCAAATGTGCTTATATAGAGTGCTTGTGTATTTTTTTGTGTATTTTTTGTGTATTTGAGTATTAAATTAAATTAAATTTTTTTTATTAATAAGAACTCTACAAAAAGGGGAACTTAAAATGCTTAATTAAGCACTTTTTATTATAGTTGCTTATTAATAATACATGTTTTGATTTAATTTAATACTCAAATACACAAAAATACACAAGCACTCTACATAAGCACCTTTGATAAACATGGTCTTAAGCACCCTTGTGTGTTGATTGGTCAAATGAGTGTTTTTAAAAATAAAAAAATCTCGCTATGTTTCTAAAATATTTGGTTTAAGCACCCCTAATGGATTTCATTAATGGACACAAAACTTTATTTGGTAATTATTAAGATCATTAACAGAAAAAATAAATGTAAAACAAAAATAATACACAGTTAATCACCTCACCAATGGAGATGCTCTTATGGCCTTTGAATTTTTAATGGTTTCAACGACAAAAAAAGGAATTACTATACCGCCGGAATAAATACCCAATTAGCACTAATCAAAAGTTGGATAAGTACTCATGAACAACATATTTTCTGACGCTATCAAAAACCAACAAGTAACGAAAAAGAAACACACAACGAAAGTTTAGATCTCCACTTGTGTAGTAATCTATATACATAACAATCCATGTCAGCTAAAATTATAATTTTCTTCTTAAAAAACCCGAAAATAATTTTAGATAAAAAATAATCTATTGAGAAAACGAAATCTCTCAGCTTAAAAAAAAACGCACGCGTGTCGAAAATAAAACGACACGGCAAAAACCTCATAGGCCTAATCCGACGGAGGAGGAAAGTTAAGATCTAGATCTAACGGCTTAGATCTCTTCTCCATCCCAACTTCGAAATCAACGACGGAGGAAGAATCAGAGTCACTCTGGACCCCACAAGCTGTCTTCGCCGCAACATTCACCACCACCGGAGGCTGACCACCACTTCCGATTCCCAAAAGATCCAAACAGTAGACAGGACGCGCGCTCTGGATCTGATAGCACGCGCCGCCGCCGCCGCCAAGACTAAGATCAAGCTTCATCTGAACAATTTCCGTCGCCGTCGGAGTAGAATCGCTAATATCGAGAGTGCTGATCGGACTGGTGCTACGCGCGAAAACTCCTCCTCCGTCTACGTTAGCCATCTTCTTCTCATTCATCGTCCCGAGAAAATCGGGGAAATTTGTCTTAGCCTTGGCTCCACGAAACTCACGCGCCGCCGAATCATAAGCACGCGCCGCATCTTCGGCCGTATCGAAGGTACCAAGCCAAACACGTGTTTTCTTAGTCGGATCTCGGATCTCGGCGGCGTAACGGCCCCAGGGACGTTTCCTAACGCCTCTGTAACGAATCTCGTTGTTATATGTCGGTTTAGGAGTAACCGGTTCGGTTTTCAAACACATCTTGACCATAACTACAATTTTGGAAGGAGACAGAGATTATAAAGCTGTGTGATAATTGAAGGAGAAGCTATGAGTTATTTTTATATATAAATAGATGAAGAGAGAGAAAGAGATTAAAAGCAACGCTCCTTTTGTTGTGAGCAGTCAAAGCTATGTAATGTTTTTTATTTTTATTTTAGCGGCTTCTCTTTACAACAACAGCGGTTTTCATGGTTTTTCTTTCTTTACCTCCATTTATTCTCTGCCACGTGTCTCTGTATCCTTTTTCAAAGAATCTTGTTTTTTATGGACCCTTCGTTTTTTCTTAAGAAAATTACGACCAATCGTTGTCACTTAATGTTGCTTACATTAAAACTTTTGTTACGCATTTAAATAGATTGAAACATTTTTTTATACTTACCGAGTGTAAAACAGTAACTGCTTCCAATAACATTAGGAGAGTTAGTAAAAATGAGAGTGGGAAATTAAAACTGAGATCTTTGTCTCAGCTACAAAATGCTTTACGGCGACGACGCTTCACATAGAGTAGATGAAGCAGTGGCTGTGTGTGAGAGGAGGAGAGAGTTTGGGACAGGAAATTTCGGTTGCTTTCCATGGGCTATTGATGTGGTTGTGTAGGTGTAAGCATGTTGAATCCGCGGAAGCCTTGTTTGTCTCTCGTAGAAGAGAGTTTGGCTACGGTATTAAGACAATGATCATTGTTCTCATTGCTTAACTATTCGCAGAAGCCGAAAGATCTCAAGGCAGTTTTGGAGAGGATGTCTGAAGAACCGGTGTGTGATGACAAGCGACTTGTACAATCTGATGTTTAGGTTGTATGTGCGATAGGACGATGAAGAGGAGTGGGTTTAGGACCAGATCAAAGAACATATACTATTAGGATTCATGGTCTGCACACAAAGGGGAAGATAGGAGAAGCATTGAGTTATTATCAAGAAATGGTGTCAAGAGGAATGGTTCCGGAGCCAAGAACTGAGATATTACAAAACAAGAACAAGTTCAAGCCAAAAGACGAAGACGTCAAGCTTAGAGTCAGGTGTACAAGAGAAGAAACAGAAATTGAAATGAATTGTACATGAAGAGACATATTTTTCATTTTGAAAGCACTGTTCAATTCTTCTTAAAAACAAAAAAGATTTTCCATTACTGGTGTCCGTGTTCTTACGCAGCCATGGTCACAGCTTCTGCGACTGCTGCTGCCGCTGTGTCTGGGACGTACCAACCGTGGTGGATCTCGACGGCTTTTTTCCTCCTAGCCAAGCGAGACTTTCTACGCGCACCGGTGTTCTTGTGTAGCGCTCTAACCTTCACTGCTTTGTCTATAGCAGAGTAAGCCTCTCCTATCAGTTTCTCCACAGTAACAATCTCATCGGCTTGGGCATCTGTTTTCTTCTTGAGCCCCTCGAGTGCTTCCAAGACCTGTTCTTGCAGAAGTTTTCAAGTCTACCAAGTTGTAAGAACAGTATGAAACAGCCTAAACAGCTTCAATGATAACTAATCCAGCCTAAGAGCTCACATCATCATCCCACTATATCCAAATCTACTTAAGCTTGTCACTAAACAGCACAACATTTGGGTACATGTATTCACATAAAACTACACAGAAACTATATAGCATAATATACCTTCTTCATACGTGTACGAGCTTCAGATTTCTTGGATTTGTTGTAAACACGCCTCTTTTCGGCTTGTCGAGCTCTCTTTGCAGCTGAATCAGCTTTCTTCGTAGGAGCCACAGCCTCACACACTATCAATGGCCTCTTTGGCTTCTCCACCCACAATTTCCCTGGAGAAGATATATTCATACATTTTCTTCCAAATTACAATCTCAAAAAAAATTCGAAAAACAACAATGTAATTTTTTTACCAGAGGAGAAAGCGACACATTGAGAAACGCTCTGTGCGAAGCTGAGAGAGGAGCATAGAGTAGCCGACGCACCGCGACGAGTGGATAAGGTAGAAGATGATGACTGTGGTGACGATGAAGAAGAAGAAGACAATCCCTTGAGAGAAAGGGCTTTGAATTTCGAATCGAGACTCGCACAGGAAGAAAGACACTGCACTATCGTCGCCATGGATTTTTCTACTTCTCTCTTACTCTGTGTAATGGCTCTCTCTCTCTATTCGTCGGACCTCTTTTATCCACAAGAAGATCATGTCTAAAGCCGTAATTTACCTTTTTACCCCTGATTTTATGGACTTACTTTCCTATATATCTTTAGTGTCCAATGGGCTTATAAGGCCCATGATATACAATGAAAAGATATCCACCAACGTAACTTTTTTTTTTATCTGATTGACGTTTATATCCTTAAAAACAAAAAAAAACCATTTCCAAAGACTTGAAGGCTAAAACAGTCTAGTTTTTGTGGGTCTAAGCTTGAAACACACTTTGTTTTGGGTTATGTCACTAGAATCCTTCGGCCATCATTACTTCTGGTCGTGCTTCTCTGTACTTCTTGGACAGATATGGTCCACTTTGAACAGCTTCTTGTAACTTGCAACAAATCATAAAGATGTCAGCACCAACCCCCCAAAAAAAGTACAACATTCATAGAATAAGCAACATGGAAGTTCCATCTTTAATACAAACCTTTTCACCCGTTTTACGACCGCGAGGGTCATCGACGAAGTTACTAGACAAGAACGCTTCGTTAATTGATTTGCAGCAGTTATATCTTGCTTCCATTGCTGTGTCAAGAACGTGAGATTCTAACGAGTCAGATCAAAGAGGTCGAGGAAGAAGCCACTCCAATGGCTGATGTGCAGATACGAGAATAATTTTACTTAGTTTTTTTTTACCTATTTTTGCAGTTTCAGTGGTTGCATCAGTCACTATGTTTATTATCTCTTCTTTGGACAAGATTTCCATCAGACCCCATGGCCGAGCCACCAACGCTGTTAATGTTCTATAACCCTGAAGAATACATTGTAAACAACATATTATTAGCAAATAACGTAGAGTTTACTCTGGTCTTATGTGAGATGAGATTAGAAGATCTGAGTTTGAATTTGAATGTTTTATAGTGTGCATTATAAATTTTCCAACTACGGAAACAAAGGAGAAGATAATGAAAGGTCATATGCTAAGGTTAAAAGAGTTTTTACCGCTAGACGAATTTCTGAGCTTTGTTGAAGAACTTGAAGAAATAAACCCTGCGATAATGTACGACATGCTTGAATTAGCTCATGCTATGGCTCAAGCATAAACATATGTACTCTGGGCACATCTGAGAAAGAAGAGGCAAAAGAGAGGATAAACTTACGGATGGGGTTAGTTTTGTGCTCTGTGCTGCAATATTGTATATCAAACATCTCATGCTTTCTTCAGCTTTTTCATCAACTATTCTGCTGCTCTTAGGCCTTCTTTCACCTGCCACGTATGCCAGTGCGTGAAGCGCAGCCTGTAAATGCCATTTGCAAAACAGTCACATAATTTCATAAGTGTATCTGCTAATGAAACAACATTTAAACCATTGATGTTGATTGGAAGTAGATATACTAAAACAAGAGGAGATGAAATGTTAAATACTCAAAAATGTCTCCAACACAGCCTATACAGAATTGAGAATTCCAAGTGATGAGAAGAAAAACCAAACTAACCAACTGTTTTCCATGTGCATTACGATCGAACGCAGAAGCTACAATGTGTCTTGCAGCTGGAGGTGAAGATGAAAGTACTAGATTCGCTCCCTTCATTGCTACAAAAATTGTAAAACTATGCATATAAATCACATGACTTTTGCAAAGGAACAATAATACCTTGTCAGTCGCTCTTATAATTTACAACTGTAAATGTATGACCTAGCTATCTCTTTTAATAGAAGACTGGAACCAACACATTCAATGAACTGAGCTACTTACTTGATCCAATCTGACCAAGTGCATCAAGTGCAGCTTCCTGTGCATCTGTATCATTCATCTCCGGTGACTCAAGACACCCATCAATAGCAGAAATTAACCCCTTCACACCTGGATTCAGAAAAAAGGAAAGTGGACCTTTGTCAACAACAATACATGTCTATATCCAGAAACAAAGTAATTCATAGTTAACTAGTCAACTTGTTCCCTTATATAACAGACACGGTAAACACAGGCAATTGGCCTGCATTATCAATATATTTAGAAGCAACCCTAACCTAGATTGTCTTGCATAACCTTATTACTAAAACCTTCTCATCGCAAAAGCATATAAAAAGAACATTAGGCAGTCACATTTTCCAGTGAATAAACGCAAAACACTACTAAAATCTTACAAGCTTCGTCCACGACATTGTAGATAGTGTCCCTTGATAGGAGTCTGCCACTTATCATAATTGCTCTTAACTTCACAAAGGGTTCCACTGATGTACCACTGAGAAGACCCATAAAAGAAAAGGGTGAGCCTAAGCAAGCATAATATGTATCATATTTTTTATTTACAACATGGGTAAGGTTTTAGAGCGCTTGTACCTGATGATAGAACACAAGAGCTGAATAAGTGAAGTTTGTGGCACAAACGCTGAACAATGCTCCACTTCCATTATCTGCAGCGTTACTCATGCATAAACATTCAACACATTCTATCTTTTCTCTTTATGGGAAACAAAGGAAAAAGATACCCTGGTCTTAGAAATAAGACTCCAACCTCATAGTAGAGTTCCAGAACATTTGAGACAACAAGAGTGTCTTTTGTACCCTTCATTTCCGCCTCCAGTAAATCAAGAAGCCCTGACTTCTTAATTTCTGAAGCTACATGAGGAGAAATCGAAAAAAGCTTCACTATCAAGGAAAGAATCCGGACTCGTGCCTGAAAAACAGTTGAACATCTGTAAAATTTTCAAAAGGAAATGGAACTTTATTGTAAAAGTAATTTATAAGGCGCATCAATACCAGCGATGAACTCCTTGCAGCAAGGTTACCAAGATGTGTAGCATTGTTGGTATCAACAGGAAATATTACTGACTGTATAAAACAGGTTTCAGTTTTATGCAGAAGGAATGGATAGTGTAAAAGAACTAGGCAATAAACCTAAATGAAAGCATTTAAGCACAAACCATTGCATCTGGAAAACGTGCTAGGCTCTTGATAGTCTCACTCGCAGCATGTGCCACTTCATCATCGCTACAAAAACATTAATAACATCATCGGTGATTTTGAGGCAAAGTAACTATTTGGAGCTACCAAGGCATATTCTAGTCTTGGAAGACCAATCTAAAGACGATAGACAATAACAATGCTCCGAGAATCTTCAATTGTTTTTTTCCGGTTTATCCTTGCAAGGCCAGGCTAGAGTAATCCCATACGAATGAACAAAGCTGTATGACGATATTATAGAATTAAAGCATTGTTTCTTACCTTTTGACGATATAATCAAGCAGAAGAGGGTATATGCCATGGCTAACAACTAGGTGAACAGGAGAAACATCGTTCGCATTACAATTCTCCAAAAGACAAGTGACCTAAAGGAAAACCAAAACGCGACACCACAGTAAGCAAACACTACAAACTAAGAAAACATTGAGAAAACATAAACCAATACTTTCAGGTGCTTACAGTTTTGCAAGCCAAAGATTTCACTACTGCAGAATCTGCCTTGAGACCAGCTTGCAGAACAGGCTTAACAATTAACATACACCCACAAAAAAAAAAAGCGAACAAAATCGAACTAGTCAACATACTTTTCATTCTTAGGTTACATACAGGACTAAACAATCACTTGCGACTTCAGGAACACCGCTATAATAAACATAAATTACAATCTGTGAGGCTTACCATGTACTGAGGAATGAGTGAAGCTCCATACTTAGTCTTGAACACTCTTTCCAAGCAAGTCACAAGCGTGGTTTCAAAGCCTGGGATATCCGGATCCGTTTGCAAAGCACTACACACGAGTATCATACCTCATATTAACACTAATGAATCCAAAGAAACTAACTAAAACCCTACAAAACCACAAGATGAAAAGTAGGGTTAAAAGAAAGAAGATTCACTTGAATATAACGGGAAGAGGGAAGCGATCTAGGAACTCCTTGACCGATGATTCGTTTTGCGAGCCTGAAAACAAATCGAAACGGTACTGTGATTTTCACAAACGCGAACGCAATAAGAAGAGTCGCAACCATACGCAAAAAGTGGAGCTCGAGTAGGTTAAGTTACCTGGATAGTTTGCAAACTCGAAAGCAGAATCGAACAACTGATTCACGTCTTCCATGGCGATTGCGATGGCGATTTCGATTTTTTTTTTAGCAAAATAAAACTTTGCTTTTCGTTGAGAACACAAAGAGAAACAAAAAAAAAGGACCTCTTCCTTTTGTGTGGGGTGCGTGGGAAGTTTTTTTATCAGACGCGTGGCAATAGGCAACAGACAATACGGCCTATTAAAAGCCCATTAAAGGCCCATTAAGCCCTAGTAGGAGACTACTTTTAAGAAAAATAAAATAAAGATAATCATAGACATGTTCACATAGAATCCATGTTAACACACATCACAAAACACGTACATAACACAAAATGCGACAAACGATAAATAATTCAAAGACTAACAAAAGCCATTAATTTAACCAAAGTTTATGTTTTCCCATAAATCAAATTCGTGAAAGATAGAGAAATACTCTGTGATCGCATAACGATCATTTAGAGAGCAAAAGGCCAGAAACTTATTGCGGAGGAGGAGGAGCCATAGCCACCGTACATTGCAAAAGACTGTTGAGGAGGAATAACCGTTGGAGGGAGAGAAGGTAGATTACTGAACAAACCCGCATCGAAACTAATCTCACCAGAAGATTCCATATCCATGAACTGACCAAACGCCGCCACGTCATCACAAGCGCGACGATGCTGACGTGGCAGTGACGGAAGGTATGTAGGAAAGCTTGCGTCTTCGTGATGATGAGTAGCAGCTGAGGAGGTATTGGAGAAACAGGACACGTGCTCCGTCGCAAAGGCGTCTATGATCGGAGCAATCATAGAAGCGGAGGAAGACGACGACGACGAGGAGGAGGAGTAATTGACACCGGAGGAGAATTCTCCGGCGACCGAAGAACAAGAAGAGACAAACTTTGACTCTCTGTTGACTACGCAGTTTTTCAGACAAACTTTAGAGAGAACCCATTCCTCCTATGTAAGAGAAAACAAACACATAACACTATCACATTATTTACTAAAAAAAAAGGGTGTAATTTACATGTACAAGATTTTTAAGAACTTGCCTTGGCAGAGGAAGTAATGTAATGGTAAGAGAATTTGCCGTCGAGACGATACTCATGCATGACCCAACAGCTTTTAACTCCTTTAGGAGCTCTGCCTTTGTAAAAGACAAGTGTTTTCTTCATACCAAGAAGAGAGTTTGTCTTTGAGCTTTTGATCTCTCTGTCTTTACCAGTGGCTTTCCAGTATCCAGCTTCTGTTGCTCTGTTTGTTCTTAGCCCCGTTGGGTATTTTCTATCTCTTAGTGTGAAGAAGTACCATTCTTTCTCTCCCATCTTCGCTTTCTCTGCTCAAAACGTATAACAAAATTATGATAAAGTGTAATGTAATACTCTGTTTTAAGACCAGAACATACAATAAGTGGGATCATGATATGTACTTGGAAGAGCTACAACAGTTTAAACTTTACACGTTGTAGCAATGGCTCTTAAGGTAAGTAGATAACAGAGAAAAGTCTAAAACTTTGTACCTATAATTAGGTTTTTAAGACACATCATGGGGTTAAAACTAGGGTTTCAAGGTTTTTCATTACTATAAGTGAAAACAGAACAAGGGTTTAGTAGTGTGTTTAGGTGGGCTTACCAGGAAGTTCCCAAGGCTCAGACTTGTTGAGATCAACTTGAGAAATAGCAGCACAAGCGAAATTGGAGTCAAGTACTTTCTTGAGAAGATAGTAAGTTATAAGTTCTTCATCAGTAGGATGAAACCTAAAACCAGGTGGCATTATTGTTTCATCTTCAAGTTTTGATCTTTCCCAACTATTAAACACATCCATATCCATTTGTTAGAAGACACACAATAAAGACAAGAAAGAAACTAAACAAAACCCTAGATTTAAAACAATGTTTATAAGAGAAGGAGAAGGGGGGAAAATAAAATAAAAAAAATAAAGTTTTTAATGATCTGTGTTTATCCTGTTCTACAAGCAACTGATGTGATATTTTTCGACAGTAGCCTAGTAGTGACAGACAGAGATGATGTTGATGTGTACAATACACCACACAAAACGAATATATATTTATATTTATATATTCGTGTGATTTTGTATGTATATATGTAAATATAATATATGCTAAGATGTATCCCATATTAGGATCTAGGATAATGTAATTTGATTATTTGTTTATTAGAGCATGCAACGCGTGCGTGACTAGAAATCTCAGGGGATTCTACGTCATCCTATTTTGTTTATTTTTGTAAAAAAAGTGTAATTAATTAAATTTATTAAAATTAGACTAGCTTTTAGTAGCCAATAGAATTATGGATACTACTTGGATCTTTGTCTATTGAGCAGTCTAAAGTTTTCACTACGAATAAGATTCTTTAGTGAAAATTTGTTATAGGCATTAAAAGTTGATCAAAGAGAGAGTAAAGAGGGAGCATAGATACATCAAATCATAAGAAGCAAATCAAATCCATCCATCAATGAAGAAGAAACAAACGGACAGGATATAGACACGTCATATCTGCCCACAATGAAACGTCGCAAAACAGGCTTTACATCAAATCATATTCCCATCCTTTCCTATTTTCCACAAATAACTCTACTTTTAAATTTAACAAAACTTATAAAAGATTTATTTTTGTACTTGATTATACGAAATACTAATAGAGAAGACGTCTCATTTACTTGGAAGGTAAATTTGTGAGCCACTAAATTTTTAAGGAGACTAATAAAAAAGTGATAATGATGGTAAGAATCAATAATTATGGATTGTTGTTGTTTAGCCGCATGAGAAAAAAGACGGACCAATGAGATTTTAACAAGTGGCAAGAGAAGCCAAAGTGACGTATGTATGAGTAGTGGAGGAGAGAATCATCTCCGCCGCCCTCCGCCCCTAAGCCCTACGACGTCGTTTCTCGAGTCCACGGCAAAGCTTTAGACCCCACCTCAGTTATTTTTTTTGGCATTTTCTTGTTTGGAGTTTGTTAGAAAAAAATATCAAATTTGGCGATAGCAAATTCCTCATAATTAGTTCCGATATAGTACACTTTCAAACAACACTTGATTTGATTTATAGACAAAACACATACATATGTGTCCTTGCTATTCACAACAACAACACCACACAACTTAAGAGACTTCTTTGGTCAGTTTTTGGGGATGACGTCAGACAAAGCAAAGTCATGAAACGGAGGGCCTGCAAGAAAATAACACAACATCTATCATCTATCCACTTGAATCAAGTGTTTATGGGAGAAGATAAGAATAACTCTTTTAACCTCCTTGTTCACTTAGTATGTGAAATGGAACATGTGCAACCATTTTTGGACCGCCCTCGCTCCAGTTAACTGTACCAGGAAACCGTTTTTCTGAAACCCGCGAAGGTCCTAACACAGACCAGCAGATTCCTGGTTCGTCCATTAGTCCTAAGTAATCATGAGCTCGTCTCCACACTCTTGCATCAGATATTCTAGACCTAACTACCTACACACACATGTACATAACTGTGTAATTGAGTCTTGGAGTTTAGTGATCAATGCGAATGTTTTTAGATTTAGATATGCTTCGTGTGTACCTTTCCCAAGGCGACACGTGCCCTTGGCAATAGCTCACGGTGATAAGTTGCGAGCTTTGCGATAGCTGTCACTACAAAACACAAAAGCCTTGACTGTACTGTCCTCCTGGAAGCATTTCCAGACTCTTGCCTCAAACCTAGACGGCTTTTTTTTGGTTGTTGGAAAGCAAATACCACAAAGTTGTATAAATACCATTTTTGTTTTTTCTGTCTTAGAAAAGTAGAAAGAATGATTGGTTAATAGTACCTTGATGAGAGATTTTCATACAGAAGTAACTCTAAGCTTTCAAAGAGCTCGCGAGCAGCATCCTTGTGTGTTTCTCCTCCACCACCATACTCCCCAATAGCCCAACATAGTTGTAATGCTAACTCTCTCTATATGGATGAAAATGTTTATAAGAGATAATCTTACAAAGCATCCTTGGAGAAGTTAGAAACTGACCTTAGCAGGGTCATCATAAGCTTCTCCAAGCCGGTCAATTATAGGCTTCTGCATTATGTAGGAAGTCACTAATAAGTTTCAGCAAATAACTACTTAAGAAAACATGCAGTAGTAATAAGACTCCGAAACCCAATGTAGATACTAGCTAGTGTGATTTTGAACTAAACAGGAAGACATTACTTTTAACAGCGCAATGAAGTTAGGAGACCTCTGAAATGCAGCTAGCACGAATTCCAGTAGCCTACTACGGATCTGTAAACACATAACATATCTCTGTAAGAGAAAAGTTCAATAAGGCAGCAATACAGGTCCTTTCACTAAAAGGCCAATAGCCTTAGTAAGTCTATGTAACAAGTTGGCAATTAATGGATGATCCGAAGGAAAGAAATTAAAAAACATTGTCAAATAGGATGTCTAAATGGATATATCCTATATGCAATAACGAAGTTGCCTGATACCTCATGAGAAAAACTCTTATCCGGAAACATTGTAGAGTTCCTTGTCATGAGTAGAGGGATTAACGCACAGATCAGAGCTGAAAAAAATAAAGCATCGAAAAGGAAATAAAAACAAGCATGAACGGTCTCAATGACAATAATGGTCACAGGCTTAGCTATGTTGGTGATTGTCTTATTTCCCTTTAGCAACTAAGTAACGCTAAAAAGTCAGGCAGTAGATTATCTTACAGTCATTTGCATCCCGCAACGTAACGCTGAAGTAGACATCAAGAAGTCGCGGAGCAATCTTAAGTGTCTGCTTCATCCTCTCTGACCGAGGACCACTTGCAGCAGCTTGCAGCGCTGCATTTAATGCAGGAGAAGCTCGGTGTCTTTCCTGCAGCACATATAACTTAAATTTCACTACAACATTTATATGGAACTGTTTTTTTTTGTTGAGAGATCTCTATAAAGCAAAAAAGGAGAGAGAAGGCATACAGCAAGACCATCATTTTCATCCTTGAGAAGCTCAAGAAACAGAGGATCAGCTATATCTATTGTATTTTCCTCTTCAGTTTCCGAGTCATCCTCTCCATCCTCGATCATTGAACCAGTATAGGCTTCATTCATAAGGGCAAGAAGCATCTACATTCACAGGATACCCTGTCATTTTATTGAGTATCTGAGAAGTGATATCTGTCTGCCAAGTATATGTTTTATGAAATATATTACCCCGGGAGCTGCGCTTTTCTGGATTGAAGCAATGCTACCTCCTACCTTAGACCCCGACCCAGAGCTCCTTTCTACTTTTTCTAACGCCACAACCAACACTAGCAAAAAAATTAACCAGAAGATGCATAGTTAGTACGTGGAATACCCATAAACTCAATTATTATAAGAGAATATATAAATGATAAATCCAAGCATCAAGCATAAATACTACAGAGGCTCAATCAAAACAATGGTGTTACAACACATCAGCTCGTCAGTCACCTAAGCGGTCTCCCCAAATTATAGTACAAAAAATATACAAATATGTTTAGAATTTTTTCAGAAAAAATGACTCACGTGGCAAGTCTAAAATGGATGGAAACAGGGGAAGAAATGACCCAGGTGATATCATGCCTGGAAATATCTTCAGGAAGGACTTCTCCAACCTGATATAAAATTTCCCCGAGGTTATCGGTTAGATAAGATATGAAAAAAGAATCACCACTATACCATGAGTTTTCAGTCTTACTTCTCCCAATTCCAGGCAATGAGCTTAAGCAACAACGGGAAAAACTGAAAAGTACAATTGCGAGTATTAGATGGAGAAGAAGATGGCTTCAATGCTCAAGTAGTAAAACCGAATTAAAATAGCATTACAATAAACAGTTCATACCTGAGGGAGTAAGTTTGGGAAAGACGCTAAGAGTTTTCTCTTGTTCTCCGTAAGGAATTCACAAGCTGCCTCTGCAACAGCAGTATCTGAGAACTCACTACAAATAAAATAAAAAAACACAACAAGATGATCAAATGTACTTACTAAACACCTAATAACTATCTTCATGAAAGTAATGTAACAAAGCCACAATACAAACTAGTTGAAACATAATCAATGTCCATACCGGCTAAGACACGAGCGAAAGAATGTCTTCAAACTCGGGTCCGCATCATGCAAAACCATATCTCCAAAATCAAGAAAAAACTGAAGAATGGCCTTAAAAACACACAGCAACACACAAACAAACAACCCTTGAATACATAATTGCTGAAACACGATCAAAAACAATCTCAGGGAAGGAAGTAACATACTAGCAAGAGAAGGCCTTTAGAAGCACCAGACTCAGACAGAGACAGTGAAGCAACAGAACGGTGAAAAACCTTATTGATCTGCGGATAAATTCTAGCCACAAGATCATCTGATTTCTCAGATTTACAAAACCCATGTAGCTTCTTCACCTATAATCACACATACACATTCCAAATCAGAAATCCAAGCAATGGGTTGTTTCTATGTATTCCAAATAAACGCACACACACACACACACACAAATATGCTTACCGATTGTAATACAGATGGATCAGAAGCAGGATCCGTTGAATCTCGCGCGCAATTGCTTAGGATTCTAAGATAAAAGTTCCAGTCTTCTTCTTGATCGGTCATGTTCTCGACGATTACACAAGCAACCAGCCTTTGGCTTCAGCGACTCTGAGCTCCGGAGCAATGAGAATTGGAGCGAAGACGACGACGTCGTTTCACAAGGATCTGTATTCTTAGAATGCATCCCGTTTTACTTGTCCATCCATGTTTAACATGTCGGGGTTATAAAGTAGAAGACGGCACGCAGTTTATTTAGCTAACCCTAGAATATATTGCACTAAACGTCACCGTTTCTCTACGTTATAAATAGTTAAAAGTTTGATTTGGTTATCTTTTGTCGCTCGGGCCAATTTAGCCTTCCACTAATCGCCAATTTTAGCGTCTCTCTTCTCTGTCTAAATTAGTGGAAAGGACGCGACTTTAATCTCCTTCGACGATAATGGCGTCGGCTCTCTCTGCGATAAGGGTTTCATTGTCTAGATTTCGCTCTTTCCGTTGTAGCCATTACTCTTATCCCGTCGCTGTGTCGCATAGTAGCCGAATCATGTGCGACTCTTCGCGTTCTGTATCTTCGTCTCCTTCTCCGTCTGATACTATTTCTCCGTCTTCTTCCTCCTCTTTCTCGTTGATGGACACGAATGAAAACTCGAGGTGGAGACCCATGTGCTTGTATCATACTCACGGCAAGTGCACCAAGGTACACATGCCCGTAAACTGTTCGATGGAATGTCTGATAGAGTTTGTGTCTTGACACTTGTCATTATTCTTTGTTTTTGTTTTTGGGAATAATGGTGAATCATATGGGTAATAAAAGCTTATGTTTTGGTGAGGGTTTAGATGGACGATCCTGCACATTTAGAAATTTTCAACCATGACTGTTCAAAGGAGCTTCAAGTGGCTGCTGCTGATCTTGAGAGAAAGAACTCTCAAGAATTTGATTTCTTCTTAGTTCTTGACTTGGAAGGAAAAGTTGAGATTCTTGAGTTTCCTGTTTTGATCGTAGACGCGAAAACCTTGCAAGTCGTAGACTTGTTCCACAGGTACGGCTTTAGTATACATCTTTGAATACGTGACTTTTTGTGTAATGCCCAAACGAGTCTAGGGATGTTTCAAGTGTTGAGTTTTTGTAAGTGCTTTGTTAGGCATAAGAACAGTGGTTGATTATTTGTTCTTTATAAACTTCATAAGGTTTGTAAGACCAACTAAAATGAGCGAGGAGGCAATTAACAAATATATCAAAGGAAAGTACGGGGAAGTCGGTGTTGATGGGTATGCTACTTCTCTCTTACTCTTGACTATAATGCTTGTTATGTTTTCTTTTTTAGATTGAATTAGTTTGATCCTTTATGCTCATGTTACCGGATGCAATAGTTAATTATATTATGTTCCCGTAAGACATTGCAATGCTAAAGAGTTGGTTTTACTGTCTACACAACTTCCTCAAACAGCTCCTCTTTTGGATTCTGAGACCGTCCTACTAACTTTGTTAAACTTGCATTGCAGCGTGTGGCACGACACAGCTATTCCGTTTAAGCAAGTTGTCGAGGAGTTTGAAGCTTGGTTAGCTGAGCATGGCTTGTGGGGTAAAGAAACAAACGGAGCTCTAAACGATGCTGCTTTTGTAACCTGGTGAGAAATAGTTATAAGAGATGAGAGTTTCTCTTTGTTGTTTCATAGATTGAATAGTTTTTTAGATGCCATCTTAGGGAGATACTAATTGAGATAATCCTATCAGTGGAAACTGGGATATAAAGACAAAGATTCCCGAGCAATGCGTAGTGGCTAATATCAAGCTCCCTCCATATTTTATGGAGTGGATCAATCTCAAAGACGTTTACTTGAATTTCTACGGCCGTGAGGTAAATTGGATTTATCACCAACTATGCATCATCATCATCATCTTTTGTGTATGTTTTTTGTTATAAACTCACAAACAGAGGATAAACATCATGACAGGCCAGAGGAATGGTGTCGATGATGAGGCAATGTGGAATAAGGCTTATGGGAAGTCACCATCTTGGCATTGACGACACAAAGAACATCACGAGGGTGGTGCAACGGATGCTCTCAGAAGGTGCGATTCTAAAGATCACTGCTCGGAGGAAGAAATCCGATATGACAAAGGTCGAGTTTCTGTTCAAGAACAGGATCAAGTAAACTCTGAAGAGAAATTGTAAAAGCCATCAAACTCGATGATCTAGAAATTACTTAAAGTCTATATTGTATTTTGTGTATTAATTAGGATGATTAGTCTTAAGTAGGCAATGTGATGTTGTTACAAGGTTATGCAGATTTAGAGGTTTAAGAACTGATATCTACAATTAAATCCACATATGACATTATTCAACATGCCATTAATGTGATGTGAAGCAATGTTCTATATATGATTCTATCAAAATTGTCAACAAATCTTCAGGTAAGCAGCCAAATTCATCTTTTATCCATCACTAATTAGAGATTTAGAGTTTAGACACATGACAAGATTACGGCTGATTTGTAAATAAATAATGTTAATTAATACTTTAATAGTGTTATAATTGGAGAAGAATATAGGTTGAGAGCTCGAGATTTATTGCTTTTACATTTACATGTATTTTTTTATTATATATCATCAAAAATCTTTGTATTTATTAGGTTACAATAATTCTTAGCTGTCGCGTAGGAGGCGATGGAGAAGAAAGAATATATAAAATAATAATAGTGTATTATTTTTATATTATTATAGAACCTAATTTATGTTTCATATTAGTATATGAATCACATGGTATGTTGACTGTCATGACAGGGCTTATTATGCCGTTTCTTAGCAATCATACCTATTTGATGAAACCTTATTTTTCTTAGTTGTTGCCAGAAACTCCTCTCGATTTATTTATTTGAAATTTGCTTACTTATTGGTTTACCAACTTGTATAATATTTGCAGTTTAGTTTATCAAGTAAAAAAAACAAAATCGATTATTATCAATGAATTCAAGAAACAAGTGGATTAATATTTTCTGGAAGTTAATATTGACTCTAAATCAAAAGAATCGAAAAATGAAATAATCTTCTATATTCGGAATAGTTTTTCAACTAATTTCATTAGTTTTTTTTTCTTCACTAGAAACTCTATTTTCATTTTATGTAATAAAAACAAAAAATTGACTCCACATAAAAGACTAAAATAATATATTTGAGAAAAATAAGTGCCGAATGGTTGCCCACATGGGCATAAAGCCTAATAAGTATCCAGAATCTATGCATCAATACAAACCGAACAAAAGCAAAGAAATAAGAAAGTCAAGACATATACTTATCTCTTTTTGTTATCTCTTGTCTGAAATTAAAAACACAATGGATCCTACTTCCAATGATCATCATCAAAACTTGGAACAAGTAGAATTCATTGATGATCTTCTCGAAGACTTCTGGTTCTTTGAGAACTTACTTGATAGAAGATCAAGAATCTTGAGGTACTGTCACTCAGATCCTTACCCTTCCACTTCTTCTTCTTCTTCCTCTGCCACTTATCCGAAACCCGAATCTCCAAAGACTGGAGATTCGGCTTTGGAGAATAAGCTTGTAGAAGCTTCCACGGTGGCAGAGTCCGTCCCACCACCACCTTCACCTCCATGTATAGAGATAAAAGAATCTGGAGTCAAGCCTGAGAAGAAATATAAGATGAGAAGACAATTCTCTGAGAAAATTAGGGCTCAAGAACAGAGTACTTACTTGCATAACAAGGAACGTGTGGTTCGAGAGAAAGGTATTAGAGATAGTTCAAGAAAGAACAGAACAAGTACTAGTGGTTGTAATAACAGTGTCAAGTGTATCCCTATGGGAGGGAGTTTACAGAGAACTCAGACATTACCGAGTTACTTAGGAAGAGAAGATGATGATAGAAACGAGTTTCAAGAACAAGAAAGAGACGATTCAAGAATGGGATTCTTGATCCGTGAAGCCATAGCTAGCTCTTCTTCAGAGTTTATTACTCCAAAGAAACAAAATATCCCTAAGGTGATATCTTCTTCTTTTGTTCTTGATTAGTTCTTGATGTTGTTGAGACTTTGAATTTTGATGAAAAAAGTTTTTTTGTGTAGGTTTTAAGCATTCCAAGGCATAGACCACCGAGAAACTCGAGATCAGAAGAAGCTATTCAAGAACTGGTCGCCAAAACGCAGATAATCCCTAACCGCAAAACGCTTCGTAAAACGCTAAGCAGCATTGATACTAAAGAGATTATGGTGTTGACGGAATTGGACATACAAGAGAAAGAAGATGAAGAAGAACAGAGGAGGGTCCCACGCACCGCGGCAAACCGGCCAGGAGTGGTGGTGGGACAACCGGTTCCGGTTTGGGTTCCGAATGATTCAAGAAGAGACATGAAAGCTCAAATCAAGTTTTGGGCTCGAACCGTTGCAAGTAATATTCGACAAGAATGTTGAAAAAGTGGTTTCATTTTTTTGTTTAACAACAAATAATAATGTCTATACAAAAATAAGCAGGAAAAAAACATAATTTTATGTTTTGTGACTTGACGGCGAAAGCGAATTAATGGCATAATTTATGTGAATAATATTGCACTAGAAATGTATAACTCAAGTTAAAAATAGTTATAAATCACACTAAAAACATTTATTAAAAAATTTGGTATTTAAGTATATAACTAAAAAATTGCTCTAAAATTAGTACTTTGGGACCTTCTCAATCGGGTAGAGTCTCCACGTTTACGTAACCTTCTAAACGATAGAGAGTCTTGGACTTAATGATATTTGAAGAAGACGATAATGGTGAAGATAAAAATATCCTCGGCGCGTCTAATAAAAAAATGTCAGTGTTGCAGAGCCACCAATGTCTCTTCTCCTTCTCCGCTTCTGCTTTCTCTCTGCCTCGCCGTCTCCGTACGTCTCGTCTTATCTCTCTTTACCGCGCACCGGTCTCCACCTCTCCGATTCATTCTCTCTCCAGCTTTCCCCGGATCCGACCCGATAGAATCCGAATACACGCCGTCGAAGAAATCGCCGATGCGGCGGAAGAAGAAGAAGAAGGTCCTATTGAGATTACTTCGTCTCCGTTTTCGTCTACTAACTCAATATTCGCAACTACAGATGATCCTTCTCCTCTCCAGCTAGCCACAAGCGTAATGCTAACCGGTGCCATCACTATCTTTCTCTTCCGATCTCTTCGACGGCGAGCTAAACGATCCAAAGAGCTGGTAAAAGATTTCAAAATCTCCTCTCGTTAAACCCTAAGCACTCCTAAGTTAGCATTAATGAACTCGTCCTGTGAATTGAGAATCATTTATGTTTTTGAGTAGAATCCGAAATCGAACAATGGATTCTATTGGGAAGGAGAGATGTTGTGATTTTGGTTTTTGGAATGTGTAGACGTTTAGGTCTACGGGAGCGAAGAAATCGTTGAATGAAGAGGCAATGGAGAATCTGAAAGCAATGGGTTCAGCTCCTATAGAAGGTGGCAAGTCGACTCCATCGGCTGCTCAGGCTTTTCTTGGCGCGATAGGAGCAGGAGTCATTGCTATCATTCTCTACAAATTCACTACCACCATTGAAGCATCGCTCAATCGCCAGACTATTTCTGATAACTTCTCGGTTCGTTTTCTTCCCACTCTCGCTATTTGTAGTGCCATTTTACATCATTGCTTGTGTCAAAGTTTGTGTTTCTATCTATTTTGCTTTAGTTGTTTTGTTTTAGCAAGTGACATTACCTTGGTGTCACAAGTAAATGCAATTCATCTTTGAGATAAAAGTGATGGATAAGCTATCTCTATTCTAAAATGGTTTCTTGATCATTGTTTGGTGTGCAATTAGACTCTACCGGAACCTTAGTTTCTGAGTTCTCTGTGCAAAAATAACTAATAAGCATTCATTGTGTGAACTATTTTGTCTTGTCGAAACATCTTTACGAGCTTCATATGTGTCTTGTATGTATTGCAGGTAAGGCAAATCACAGTAACTGTAAGGTATATATATAAGGTTTATCACTCTCTTTGTATTCATCTTAAGCCACATTCTTGCAGTTTCTTAGACCAAACTCTTCATGTTTCTTGCAGGACTATCATCAATGGTATATGTTATCTCGCAACATTTGTTTTCGGTATCAACGCAGTGGGACTTCTCCTCTACTCTGGCCAACTAGCTTTCAATGAAGATGACGATTCTGATGAAGACATCAAGGCCACAACAGAGCCTATTAGCGACTCGTCAGGTAAGAACAACAATAGTGAAGTAAATATAAGCAATGAGGAACAAAGCTCAGGTGATTAATTAATCTGTTCTTTGTATTTGTACACTATGAAACATGTAAGCTGTAACAATAATATCATACTCATATATAAATCAATTTTTTGTAATCTGTTTGTTGGGAAGTGATTAGTTGTTAGTTTCGATGAGAAAAACATTGCCACAGTGGAATAAATGAATTTATTGACTAACAAAACAAAATTTACAACCAAGGACAAGACGTATTTTGAAATTACAATTACACCCAAATAGTTTATTCCCACTCGTGTCTCCTCCTTTCTTCTAGAACCCTACTCCGGCGGCGCCAACTCCGACAGTACCTGGAGTGTGAGGCTCAAGCTTCCGATTCTTCCAGAAACAAGCTTCCGGGGCAAGCTTCGAAGCTGACTTCCTAGGCTCCGATTTGCAACGTGGCAACACTGGTGGCTCGAATGCTTTGTTAACTCCGGCTAGCTTCTGCTCCCCAACCGCCGCTATAATCGGCGGAGCGGCTGGGTATGAACACGATGACCGTGATGGCTGTAACATCGCTTGGTGCACGGGCGGTCTATCAATTGAACGCCGGCGAGAAGATGCGTTGGATTCGACGGCGGAGATGATTCGCTTCTTAGGCTGTTGTTGTTGATGATGATGATCTCCGGTAGCCTCTGGTATTTTCTTCGCCGGTGGTCGTCTTGGTAAAGATCTGGCGAAATCTGTACTGCAGACCCAAGTCTCCTTGGATACTTCCATTGATAGCTTCGGTTCACACATCATTAGCAATAAAGAATCCGGTAACACCTTATACGGCTTCTTCTCTTTCTCCTCTTGCTGGTTTCTTCTAATCATCACTTCCGGACTTGGGTCGGGTTCTCGGTTTCCTTGTTCGGATCTTTCTACGTTTGGGGTTGCAGTGGCAACTTCTTTGCTTTCTTCTTCTTCTTCCATCTCGGCGATGTGTTCTTCTTCTATGGCGTTTCTGATATTGTCTTCGATGTTTATGATTATTTTTGCTATAATTTCTTCCTCAAACGAATCTACCTTTTGGATTTTTGCAGATTCTTCTTCTTCTTCTTTTGCTGAATCTTTCAGAACTTGGACGATTTCTTCCTCTTTAGGCGGATTTGATTCTAAAGGAGCTTCGTCTTCTACGACTTCTCTCGCCACCGTTTTCTCGCCGGAAATCCATTTCTCGCATAACTCGATACGCTTCTTATCTTCTAAATCAATCTCTAACCTTCTCCTCTCTTCATCTTCCTCCTCGTCGTTGGCTAACATCTGCTTTTCTCGAACCCGGTTAGCTAGCGCCGCCACTTTAACCGGATCAGATCTACACCTCATCAACAGCAAAGCGTTCTTCGGCGGAGTACACAAGCTGATCCGTCCAATTTCTTCTCTCTCTTTCTTCTCCGTCGCTATTTCCCCCAAATCTATCCCTTCGAAAACATGTCTCCGTCGACTCCTCCTATCCTCCTCCGCGTCGTCTTCTCCTCCGCCAACCACAAGCTCGATCTCTCTTCTCTTCCCTCCAGTCTCCTCCACCGCCACAAACCACCGCGCGAACCCACAACCGTTTCCTCCGCCGCATCCATCTCGATCTCCGTCGCGATGATGACTACTATTGTTTCCCGTACACGAAGATCTACACGGTACGAAGCAGTTGAGCTCGGAACCAAAAGATCTCAACGACTCACAAATCGTAACCGGAAGATGCACCCAACGATTCTCACTACTCGCATCTAAACGGCATCCTCCTCCGTCGTTTTGATCAAAAGAGGATCTCCTTAAGCTCGTATCGCCTCCTCCTCTCCTTCTAGATCTCGCTCTCATCTTCTTCTTCTTCGCATGTTTCCTAGTCTTTACTCTTACTTGGCCGATACACGTCACCTTAGGAGACGACGGCTCGATGTTGTTGTTGTTGTTCTCGTAGCCAGATCCAGATCTCTTCCTTCCATTAGCCCCAAACATCGGAGAGTTAATAGCTCCGGCGGAAGCGTTTTTCAAGCTTCCGCTCGTACGGATACGGCGGCTTAGAGAAGTCGTGAGACAGGCGGAGCGGGCGGGGCTTAGAGAAGAGAGACGCATTGAGGAAGAAGAAGAGAAACGAGATGTGAAACAGGAGAATAGATCCGTAGAAGAAGAAGGAGTGTTAGCATTGTTGCTGCTGTTAATACTTGAAGAACGGTGGGGTCTCTCAGTTTCCGCCATTGTTATCTTCTTTATTTTTATTTTTTTACTGTGGTGGTGAAGTGGGAATCGCCATTGTTAACGGAATCGAGAAACTTAAGAGTCTGTGCAAATTTCCTAAAATACCCCTCAGTCTGATTAGGGGAAAGCATCGCCTTTGACTAAACCTAATTAGTTAAAGCCAGAAAGGGGTAAATTAGTTGGTCGGATTTTATGGTAATTGTAGTTAAAGGGGTAAATTAGTAAATGGTGAAAGTGTGTGTGGGGCCCTTGAGAATGATATGAGTTGAAAGTGTACGTATGTAAACACACATGTGCACACTGAAAGTATTGGCTTTCCCGAAAACACAAACACACAGACACGCATGTCTCTCTGTGTATTTGCATGTATTGTAACCGAAAACAAATCATGCACACTTTTTATTTTCAAAACATATGTCTTTTTGTGAAATTCGAAAGCTTATAGATATTTTTCTCATAACACTAGACTATTGGACCAAGTGTTTCCATGATCTACTTTTAAAGTCATAACCACATTTTCTGGTGCAAAATGTAATATGTAAATATTTAGTGGTGCAAACACCTTTTTGTTATCTAGCTAGTGTTATGGAATTTTTAAAAATGATATAAATCAAACATCTCATCAATCTATACAGCTTTATAAACAACACATCGAAATTCTAATCGTTTTAATCTGTAGATATTACATCAATTCACGAATCAATGTATCATATATGCCACATTTTCAGAAAAACTAATCGAATATGTCACTCTCTATTTTCTGAATTTTAAAAGATAAAAAATTTATTCAATTTTTTTTTAAAAATCTGAAAACGTCAATATTTTTTATTTAATTTTACGGATTTTATAAAAATATTTTTAAAAATTGAAAAACAAATTTTATATGTTTTTGATAAAATCATCCAAATATGATTATAAAATCGATTTTAAAATATATTTTTTGAAAAGTTTTAGGGTTTAGAAATCAAAATTTAACCCTTTGGGTTCGCAAATCCAAATCCAAGACATTTCGATTAGTTTAGGGTTTATATTTGTGAATTTTGAAAAAATTTATAAAATATTTTTGAAATATCAAAAAAAAAAAGTGACATAGAGATTGTTGTGTAACAGGCATCATTTTTTCTGAAAAAGGAACATATAAGACTGACGCTCTCAATTGACGGATATTAGTGTTTAGTCAATGTTTTGGATATCAAAAAATGAATCTTCTAGATAGGTTACGCTTGATGGCTATTTTATCAAAATTACGCTTTGTTAGTGGGAAACCAATTGGTTGGTGTGACGTTATAACTAACGCATTAGCAAACGATTTGAACTCACTCTTAATTACGACCAAACATTGGAGATTACAAAACTGGACAATATCTATTTTTTTTTGGTAAAAACGGTAGACTATATAAATTATCACATGGTTTAGGTTAAATACGGTCGAATAATATCTTATCATTATTATATGTATGAATATATAAAAGCATTATTATAGAACCCAAAGGTGGCACGTGATCGGACTACCGAAAATTATGGTAATGATTCGACATGGCCGTTGTTTTCCTTATTATAGTAACTTAGCTATTTTTTATATTTTTAAAAATATTGTTCATGTTGAGAAACAACTCCTTTAGCTCCTTGTGTTGATAAGAATTTGATGAACAATGTTCAAGAGCAAGTTTATAACTTAAAACTTTAAAACAAGTATATGAAGATCTTTGTTATTTGGAGAGAATATAAAGAGAGATGTTTAAACTTTATAGTATAAGCTTATGTTTTAGTGTGGTGGTTATTATTAATTACAAACAAGACTAACTACCTATTTATAGTAGTCTTAGAGAAACCTAGAAAAGACAAGTGTATGTATGACTAATACATAACCTCTTAACAAGACAAAGACAAGTGTTACAAGTGATGAATAATCACTTCTACTTTGGTGAATAATCAAAGCTATTAGGATGAATAATCAAAGATATTATGATGAGTATGTGTGTTTAGAGTGATGAGTAATCACAACATCTAAAACACATGTTTTATAACACTCCTCCTTGATTACTCATCATCTGATGAATTACTTACTGTATACTGCCTCGTTAAAAACCTTTTCGTGGAAAAACTCAGTGAGATAAAAACCACGATAAGGGAAAAAGAGTGCAACCACGCATTTCATCATTTCTCCTCCTAAAATCATCATCTTCCGGAACAAACGTATTTTGTAAAGAGCTATTTGGGAAAACACATTTTCTTCTTCCACAAATGTCTATCTTTTGGCGCGTTCTTGTTGCCTCGTTAAAAACCTTACCATAGAAAACCCATTGGGACAAAAACCATGATGAGGGAAAAAGAGTGCAACCGCGCACATAATCATGACTTCATCTGGAAGTCTTATCTTCACAAATAATCCTCTTCTCAAATAGGTCTTTGAATGAATGTGTTCCTTCTATTGCTCCCCCTGGGAGCTTCATCATCTTCCGAAGTAAACACTTTTGCACATTCTTTACATGCCTTCTAAAGCATTGATTTTGGCATTAATAAGTGGCGATCAAATGCACGGACTGAAAACACCACGAGATTGTTGTTTTGCGATCTCAGTTTACATGATCTTATAAGTATTCTTTATCTGCAAAACAAAAAATTTGGGAATTCTAATAATCCCAAGTTAATCACATTTAATCTCAACCAAATATATGCGCATAGGGGTTAAGTTATATTCTACATGTAGATTATTAGCAAATGTTATGTATAATAGATAAATGCTCAATGACATATAATTTTGGTCTTTATAACCAAATATATATTTTACTTCTTATAGAAGTATTTGACATAACATCTATTTCTATAGATGTTTAATACCTCGAGACACTTTGTCTTTCCAAGATCTTTTATCATATAAATAACTCTAAAAGAGTTTGATCGATCATTGTTCTTGAGAACATTATTATGATATCATTAATTTTTTTAGGAATTTAAACCTTTCATGCATGTTTCTCATGAGACGCAAATCAAGTCTCTCATAAATATTTTACTAACGGGTATTTTAACAAAACTTTATACAACATGCGTTTTGTTTTATATATCATAATACCCTTTTTCGGATTTGGACATCTTGTCCAAACTCTCGTTATTCAAACGAGCTTAATATAGACTTGGTTGTCTCTTTTATTTATTGGCCATAAATTAATCTCTACACTCATTCACAACGTGGAGATTTATGATCCTCATTTATATATTGACATTGCGCAATATGTCATTGTTATAGTCGACATTTATTTCGACTTTGGTTCCATATTTCTTTAATGACATGATCATTTGTGAGATCTCTTTATCACTATCAATGATATCATTCAGATATCTAATTTTATAATAATCATGTTTCATGCTCCTCTTTAAGATATTATTTCTCTTTTCGAGAATTTTCTATATCTTTGAAACCAAAGTAGTCTATCATGTTTCTTACATGTTATAGACTTATTAATAATATATATATTGTCTTTTACTGACACATATTTTTATTGGAGTATTTTAAGATGAGATATGAGATTTCTATTTTCACTTTGATGAATTATCCTATGAACTTCATGTTCATTTTGTTTTGTATGAGGATCTTATAATGATAATTCATTTCATGAAATCTCATCCATCAATCTTTTATACTGATTTGCAATATTTTAGAATAGTGATTCTTTGAACTATTGAACTTCACGTTCATAATCATTTTGCTCAAGGATTACAACTATTTCATATTTCTCCCTTAGAGAAATTGTATTATCAAAATAATGATTACAAATCTTACAATAAGCACATCACCAATGATGGCTTTTTAGAGCGGATCTTCATTTCCAGCTCATACACTTCATCCTCTTTGGATGTTATTTTTATGTGGTGTGGAGGAGCATTTATAATATATATCACACACCCACAAATTTCCAAACGAGATTTGATCTCAAACCATAAATCTTTTATATGGGAGAATTCTTTCTTATTACTCGTTGGTTTTATAATCATTTTTAGTCACGAATCAATTCCAAGGGAGAGATAATTTTCATAAATCATTTGACTTATAATCATCTCCAACTATGAAACAATTACATGAGAAAACTGATTATATTTCACCATAACTTATCTTTATGTTCTTAGGTTAAGCTCATTTCGAGTGTGAACATAATCTTTTAATTGTTCCACTTATTTTTATTGTGGATTCTTTAATTCTCCCCCTCAAGATGATAACTCTTTTAGATTATTCATCTCGAATTAAATCTCTTTTAAGGATCGATAACATATCCATTTTGGATCATATGTATCATCTTAGATCCTTTCTAACATTTGATATGAGATTCGTATTACTCTATCAAGATGATAATTTTTCATTCACATTCATCTTGACCCGATTCACATTTTTTTGGATCGGTTATATTATGAGTATAATTTTGGGGTATAAAGAAATCAACCAATATATATAATGAGCTTTTAACCAAAAATATGGTGATTTTTTTTTTCACATGATGATCATGCATTAAGTTGAAAAATCCTTTGTTTTTCAACATACTTTCAATAATCTTCAATCATTGATAAACCCGGATGGCTTAACCGGTTATATTATACTTTGATCAATTAGTAAACTTCATGTTTACTTTCATATATATATTTTGCCATTTTTATACATATTGCATGTCATCATCATGTTTTCTTTTAGAGCGTTTAGCTCTTCTTTCGTTCGTTTTCAGCGTTTTTGCTCTTCATGAGCGTTTAAACTATTCATGAGCGTTTAAGCTCTTTGTGAACATTTCAGTTCTTTAGCATTTTTATTTAATAAAATATTTTACTCTAATAAACATTTTGCTCTTACAGAGCATTCAATTATTTTGCATTACTTGATATTGCAAAATTTTCATATAATTTGGATAACAAAATTATTTAAAATAAATAATTATTTAGCTTACCGTATAATGAAATAGATATAGCCTTTCATTTAATCAAAGAGACAAAACCTCAATATAATCAAAGAGATCTTATCTTCAATTTGATTTATGACATATATTTTCATATAATCAAAGAGACATAGTCTTCAATTTGATTTATGAATCATAGTCTTCTATTTGATCAAAGAGGCATATTCTATTATAGATTTTTGGAGACTAAATTTTCCATTCAAATATAAAAATTAAATTTATAAATATCGACTAAATTTTGGCAAAGTTTCTTTTAATTTTTTTTTTCTTATATTATAGTAGTTTAAATTTTGCCATAATTTCTTTTAGATTTATTAGCTTTATACTTTTGGCAAAAATTATTTTGATAGAGTTTCTCTTAAATTTTAAACTATATTAATTTAAATTTTGCTAGAGTTTCTTTTATATAGTAAAATCATAATTTAAACATTTTAGGATATAAATTTTGTCATAGGTTTGAAACAGAATTTTTTCCACTATGTTTACAAACTTAACGACATAATTTAAAATTACCTGGATAATATTTAACCGGGGTATATAAAAGCTCATGCAACGAATACCTCGTATAAGCAGAGACGCTCGTGCTGATAACGTGTTGAGAAACAACTCCTTTAGCTCCCTGTGTTGATAAGAACTTGATGAACAATGTTCAAGAGCAAGTTTATAACTTAAAACTTTAAAACAAGTATATGAAGATCTTTGTTATTTGGAGAGGATATAAAGAGAGATGTTTATAGTATAAGCTTATGTTTTAGTGTGGTGGTTATTATTATTTACAAACAAGACTAACTACCTATTTATAGTAGTCTTAGAGAAACCTAGAAAAGACAAGTGTATGTATGACTAATACATAACCTCTTAACAAGACAAAGACAAGTGTTACAAGTGTTACAAGTGATGAATAATCACTTCTACTTTGGTGAATAATCAAAGCTATATTTTAACAAAAAAAAAATAATCAAAGCTATTAGGATGAATAATCAAAGATATTATGATGAGTATGTGTGTTTAGAGTGATGAGTAATCACAACATCTAAAACACATGTTTTATAACAGTTCATATAGTTTTCGTGATTTTTTCTCGTGAAGTTGTCGCTTTACTTTCTTTCTTGTGAATGCATGAAACTAAGGGCACGTGACGTGTCGCTTTTTTGTATCACTTTAAGGACTCGGACCCACTCTCTCGCTCTTGCCATTTTACATATAAAAAGATGTTGAAACATTAAAATTGTGATAAGGTTTTATAAATAAAAAATTTGTGTTGAGATGACGAGAAAGAGGTAATGGCGTTTTAACATTAAAAACCAAAAAAAAAAAGAGGTAATGGCGCGAGGAGTTATGTAATGGACCGCGAAGTAACGGTCATAATGGAGAGTAAAGATGAGTTGGTGATGTGGCAGTCTCGTACACAGATAAGATAAGAAAAGGTGTTTTGACCACACACATTAAAAGACCACAGGACCACACACTATATTATTTGCATTAGCAATGTTTTTAATGACGCTTCTACTTTTATTTATTTTATATCAAGTTTAGTAGACTAAATGCTACAGAAATGTATCATTAACTATTTGTAGTAAATACTAAATGCAAATATCACTTCTAGTATGTGAATTTTGTTTGTTACAAAAAAAGACAGTTTATGAAAAAGAAAATTTAGCATTATATTCATAAAATATGATAACACATACAATAAATTGCAAATTGATTACATATTTACAGAGATGAAGCATGTAATTACAGGAGGCAGATAGCACCACCGCACTCGGGATCGTTTCTCCGCGCCTACGATAGTGTAGATTTGGCTAAAGGGCCGGCCATTTATGGCCCAAATGTTGACAAAAAAAAACATGTGCTCATTGGTCCCCAAAAAAAACAAGTAATTATAGAATTGAACAAGATTTTTGATTTCGGATACTTTTTACTGACTTAGAGCATCTCCAAAAAGGAACCTCAAATTTGAGGTTTCATCAACCTCAAATTTGAGGTTTCAAGTGTTTCTCTCCAAAAGAAAAACCTCAAACTTAATTTTACATATTGCATTTAAGTCCTTACTATTTTTCACAATTAAATAAATCTCTTAATTTTTGTAGATAATATAAAATATACCTCAAATAATTATTAAACCAATAAATAATTACTAAATTGATATTTTTTTATTTTAATTTAAAGTCTTTCTTTTAGTTTAACATGTGAAAATTAAGTTTATATTTACAAAATATAATTTTTTATGTACTAAAATGATGAAATTAAAAAGTTAATAAAGATATTTGTGAAATATTATTAATTGAAGGGGTGAAAGTGCAAAATAAAGATGAAACCTCAAATTTTGAGGTTTTGAGGTTTCTTTTGGAAAACAAAAAACCTCATATTTGAGGTTATGAGGTTTCTTTTGGAGATGCCCTTATTAGCATTAACACTTACCGGATAAAAGTTTCCAAAGACTTGAGAATGTTCCGGACCCACTAATGACATTGTTAAAGTGAAGACCACGCGCAGAGTTGGCGCGTAAACAAAAAATCAAGAGGGAGGAGTTTGACCACACCATTAAAGGACAAGAAACCAAACAAAACATACATATTTAATATGTTCGATTAATTAATTACTCACTGCAATGTTAAGCTTTTTAATTAAAACTTTTAAGACCTATCTCTAATTATTACTAGGGTTTCAAGACATAAATTTAATCAACTAAAATTTACATAATTCATGGTTTATGTTGTACGACTCTACAACAAATTTTATGAACAAAAACCTTTTGAGTCATTTTTGACACAGTTGCAACTTTTCGGAAAGTCTATACACAAAACTTAAAAGTTCTTGATCTGAATCTAAGCTTAAGATTGAAGATCTCATGGAGGAGGCTCTAGATGTATTATTAGTGCTGATCAGAGCTCTAAAACAACTTTACCATGAATCTGCTTCTTCTCCTTAGCTTCATGAGCTGCTACTACTTCGGTTATCGGATATGTTTTCTCTACCGGTATCTTTAGCTTTCCATCTCTGACTAACCGTTGAATCTCGGCTAGACCTTCAGGATCAGCCCTCATATACGTCCACCAATAATCTGTTCTCCAGGTTCATCAATCAGTTTTATTTTAAAATCATGGTTCCTAAAAGTCGAAAGAGAGAGAGTAATGAAGGATCTTATCATATACCTATTCCATGGGAATATTGATATTGTATCTTTTTCTTCGCTAGAAGCGAAGCTGCAAGCGGGAGCCCAACCACAAAACCGTATCTATCAGTCAATGATGCAGACTCACCCTTCAGAAGATAAATGCAGAAAATTGTAAGCAAAATCCAAGAGATAAGCAACCAAGGTCACTGTAACATGAAAAGCAGGTACTGAGGAAATATTATATACCTGGAGAGTCATATAGTTTCCACCCCTTTTCAAGAAATTTATGCCTATTCTCTCTGTTTCAGGCCGACCAATAGTATCCAACACAGCATCAAACTTTCCTTTTACCGCCAACTCAATGTCCTATACATGAAACAGATCAAAGTTCATGAATCAGAACAAGATAATAGTGGTTTACCAGGAGTCAGTAGATTAAAAATGTGTCACTACCTCGGATGTGTAGTCAACAGCTTGCTCGGCACCAGCTGCTAGTATTCTATCTTTGGTCTGACCAACACAAGAGGCTGTAACATGACAACCAGAGGCTACCGCAAGCTGGATTGCAGCAAAACCTACTGCCCCTCCTCCTCCAAAAACTAATACTCTTTGTCTGCAAAGAGAAAAGGGTTTTCATAACAAACTTAATAGTCCATACTAGTAGACAGATAACACGAAAGCATCTGTAACAGTCTCAGATTCCTAACCATAAGCAGACAATGATAGTGTATCGAAAATCATACCCTTCGGTTATCCGAGCATTACTCTTCAAAGCACGCCAAGCAGTCAACGCTGCGAAAGGAATTGCACTAGCCTCCTACAAAAAGGCGCGAAACCCCCAAAAAAACACTTAAAACCAAAAACAATCAAAGCTAGAGAGAGGTCAAAGTGAAATATCTTCCTACATACCACATGAGATATTGACGATGGCTTTTCAACGAGTTCTTCTTCGGAAAGAACACCGTAATCAGTATAAGTACCTCTCAAAGCCGTAGGATGCAATGCACCAAAAACTTCTTGTCCTACTCTAAACGACTTCACAGAGTTCCCAATAGCCGCAACTTCTCCACTGATATCGCGTCCGATTATAATAGGTAGATGCGGTTCAAACACAGATCGACCATATCCTGCTCGTATCTGAGCATCAAATAAACACTTAACATCACAAAACTTGTTGCAGATTCATCACAGGGATCATCAAAAACCAATCTCACTACTCTTATTGTCAGTATCAAACACACAAGATCTAAGTTAAACCGATCACACGAATCTCCGATTTCTATCTAATGACACTAATCTAATGAAATCGGAGCGGATCAAAGGAGATAACACTTACTCTGCAATCGAGTGGATTAACGGAGACGGCTTTCGCACGTACGAGAACCTCGTTGGGATTGAGATTCGGCACCGGAATATTCTCCCGGAGCTCTAAAACCTCCGGACCGCCGAATCGAGGCAGCATCACGGCGCGGCAACCGGTGTAGACGCTACGAATAGAGCTTATCCTCGCCGGACGGAGAATCAATCCGGAAATAGAGTCACCGCGCAATGATCTCATTATTACTCGCATTTCTCTCCGTCGTCGTCGTCGTCTTCGTTGATGCGAGAAATCTGCTTCTTTTAATTTGGCCTCTTTAGGTTTTTTTCCTTTCTTTTTTGTTTACACAGAAACGGGAAGTTTAAGACGTGGCAGCACTAGCGTCCTCAGAGCGGTTTTGTTAACCGGATCGTACTTAGACCTGACCGAACCGAACAACAACATGCTTTTCTTTATTTGCAAACTTCAATGACATGTGATTTTTGTTATTAAAGTTAGTAATTATATGGGAAAACCAAAATATTGTGTTGATTAATACAAAGCAACTAGGTGCCCGGAAACAAAATTTTATCATCTTTAATAATATAACTATATAAGGTATCGCATAATACAATTAGATTCATATATAATAAATAAAATTATTATTTTATGTTTTAAATTAATCTTAGAAAATAAATAAATATTGTATAACGAATACTGTTTATTTAAGATATAAATATATACTTATTTAACTATAAATATCTATATTAAAGGATTAAAACGCAAAAAAAATTAAAAATATCATAAAATCTCTTTCGTCGCGACACGTGGGTGTTTTGTCTTCTCTTTTAATAATATAGATAAAAATATTAAAATTATATAAAAAAATAGTTCAAACTATAGGGAATAAAACTCAAAAAAAAAAAAAAAAAAAATATTGTAAAACTCTGTTGTCGTCGTGACACTTACACGTTTTGTTTTTCTTTTTGATAGTATAGATAGTTTCGATCTTTTACTACGTCGTTCTCTTAATTAGGTTTAACAAAATAATTGCTGGCAGAATTCTCAACGAACCAATTAAAAAATGCCAAAAAGGAGAGAAATTAATTAATTAAAAATTGGAAAGATAAGCACAACCGAATATACAAAATAGAAGAAGAATGAAAACATAATAAAATAAACCTTTGCGTCACCGCGAGGAAACAAAAACCTTCCTCCTCTATATATCTCTCTCGTCCCTTGGATCTCTCTCGCTGGTTTTGGTTTATTATCGATAATCAGGTAAAATTATATCTCATGACCACCACGTTAATCGGATTCTCTACCTTTTGATTCTGATTATTCTTTTTATAGAGCTGCTTTAGGTTTCTGAATTTTACAATGTTACAACGAAGCTTTAGTGTTCGTTGTTAGTTTTTTTTGTGGCTCAATAAGTAGAATCAGCTTTGCGATGTAATGTCTCTCTAGTTTAAGTTTGTTTACTTGTTCTTTCCCTGTAATGTTGGTCATGTTTCTAATTTTTTTTTAATTCCAGGGAGTTTATGCAAATATGAGACAGAGAAACATGATGAATGGTTGTTCAGACATAGAGCAGACTTGTCAAGGCTTTGTCTTCCATCCTGTGCAAGGATCCTATGACAACAACTCAATGTGGCATCAACGTGCTTCTGATCTCGGTGCTGGCATGTCAGCCGCACCGAGTTTCTACCCCCCTTATGCCGCTTTACATGCTCCACCGAGTCATATACTAGCTCATGGTGGAAGTCAGGGTGCAGTTTTTGGAGTTAATTCTAGCGAACATGAGAGGCAAGATTATTATATGGATCATGGATACAAAAGAAAGACTGTTGTATCACCCGGGATTCCGCAGTATATAACCACTGCAGAAGCAGCAGCTCCTTGTTCTTTTCCTCAACTGAATACACCGGAGACAACACCTTACTCTTTCCCACGGTTTGGTGCTTACTCTCAACCGCTCGATCATAGAAGTGTGAGGAACAGCGCAGAAGCTGCTACAATGGATCCACTTCAAAACAATTACATTCAAGGAAACTATGCACCTTATCTTTTTCAACCTCCTGGCTCAATCCGTTATGACCAATATTGTAATGGCAACCGTTGTGATGGACCGTCTCCGCTTTGGTCTCAAGCACCCTATGTTCCTTATATGCATGGTACTGTCTTTATTATCAGCATTAGACTAGTCTTTCTGCAAGTTCTTGGAAAACTTATATTTGTTCTTGAATGATCCCTTAGGTAACGCTGTTACTGGCTCCATAGACTCTGGTAATGTCTACTTTCCGAGATCCCATGGACCGTCTAGTAGCAGAAACCCCACACCAGCCGTATACCATGGACACAACTATGTTAGCCATCATTTGGCACCTCCTCCTCCCACTGTATACTGCCACATGGCTTCAGCCTCATACACTGTTCCTGAGGCTAGGCATGATGCTTCATACAGTCATGTGGGACCGGTTCAATCAAACGGGTTTAGAATAAACCAGCAACATAACGGAGATACTTTTGAACATGGAGAGACTCTTAGAGACCATATACTGCCTCAGTTTAGAGAAATTTTCCCTCTTGTACTATCCTCTTGAGCACATTTTCATCGTCTAGTGTCATGTTCAAGTGTGTTTGCTTGCGAATACTAAGCTTTTCCTTTTATTATATGTAGGAATATGCAAGTTTGGGGGAAGGAGACTTCTACAATGCTGTTAACTATGGTGATCTTCATCAAGACATGCGCTTGGACATAGATGATATGTCATATGAGGTAAGTCAACAGTTACTCTATACCACAATGATAGTTAGGTTTTCTTATCTTATAACATTCTAAACCTGGATGGCGCAGGAGCTTCTTTCGTTGAGCGACCAGATTGGAAATGTGAGGACTGGCTTGTCAGAAGAAGATGTTGAAGATCTTCTGAAAAGAAGAACCTCTTTATCGACAAGAATCAACCTAGAAGAAGCTCCATCTACCGACTTAGAAACCAATTCTTGCACTATATGCCAGGTAAAATCTTTTGACTGCATTCTCCAAGCTTATGCAAAGATTCACAGACACAGACTTTCATCTTAGTACTAAAAGCCTTGTCTTTGTAATGGGGAAATTGACAGGAAAGCTACAAGAATCAAGATAAGATCGCAACACTGGATTGCAAGCACGAGTACCATGCAGAATGCTTGAAAAAGTGGTTGGTTATCAAGAACATTTGCCCAATATGTAAATCAGATGCACTGGTCAAGGAGAAGAAGACCAACAAGAAAGTATAGGAGAAGTGGCTTTACCCGTTTCAACCTAAGAGAGGTAAATACAACAGATTGGTTCTTTTCGACGCTCTTTTATCTATTCGTTTTATAAGAGAGAAACAGAGTCAGGGTAAGTTTCATCCCCTCAAATCCTGTAAATTCCTACTTTTTTTGCACATAAATTTATATTGACAGTCTAAAGTTGCTATTGGCTTAGTGACTATATGAAAACTTTATAGGCTTCTTTGGTTCTTTCTACATTTGGTTTATTCTTTTAAAATTTCTCACCTTTCTCTGTTCATAGAAACTCTGAATATAACAATCTGTGAAACTTGTACCAAACACATAACAGAGACAAAAAAAAGTGAAACAAAGAAAGAATCATCTGTATAGGTTCTCATAGAAAATCAAAAAAACTCTATAGTTTCTCTAAGAAACAAATATTACCCGAGTTATCGAGATCAGCTTGAGCAGCATCCGACCTTCTTAATCTCAGAAACATCGTCTCTAGACCCGACATTGATACTCTGTCCTTTAGGAATAGCAGCATGATCATCTCCTACATCAAGCGCTTTCTTGCTCGCGACACGGTAAATCTGAGAAAGCACTTCAGTGAAAGCATTCTCAACGTTCAAGGCTTCGAGCGCAGATGTCTCCATGAAGAAAGTGTTCTCTCTCTCAGCGAATCCTTTAGCGTCTTCCGTGGAAACAGCTCTTAGATGACAAAGATCGGCTTTGTTACCGACGAGCATGACGACAATGTTGGCGTCTGTGTGGTCTCTAAGCTCCTTTAACCATCTCTCAACGTTCTCGAACGTGACGTGCCTCGTAACATCGTATACAAGCAAAGCACCAACAGCTCCTCTATAATAAGCGCTTGTGATTGCTCGGTATCTAATAAAACATCATCATCATTAATCATTAAGGGAAATATAGATGAAGAAGAGAAGGGGTTTGGTTAAGATTTGATTAGATTATTTTAACCTTTCTTGACCAGCGGTGTCCCAAATCTGAGCCTTGACGATTTTCTCGTCGACGCGGATGCTGCGAGTGGCGAATTCGACGCCGATGGTGGATTTAGACTCGAGGCTGAACTCGTTGCGAGTGAATCGAGAGAGGAGGTTGGATTTGCCTACGCCGGAATCTCCGATTAAGACCACCTTGTACAGGAAATCGTAATCGTCGTCAGCTCTATACGCCGCCATTTTAATGAAGGTTTCTTCGATTTAGAGAAGAAAGCTAATTCGAAGTTTTTTTCAGGTAAGAAAACGCGTATAGACGAAATGGGAAGAAGAAGAAGAAACGCATAACAAAAGAGAAAGAGAGAGAGATATTTGAATTTTGAGCCATTGAAGGAGAGAGAGAGAAGACGCCAGTGGATGAAATTTGCTCAAGATTTAATGACGGGTCGGATCAATATCCGACTAAAAACGGGTCAGATATATTAAAAATGCTTAAATTTTTGAAAGAAACAATTTAACCGATAAACATGCATCGTTGGGAGAGGGAAAGATTTAACATTTTAACCGGTTCTCATATACGTATACAAAAATTATCTTTGACAATAGTCAACGAAGGAGTATTTGCTCTGTGCGAAATAAAAAATAAATAATAAAATAAGATATTTCAATATATTAAACGAACAGGTCCCGTAGCTCAGTTGGTTAGAGCGTTGGTCTTATGAGCCGAAGGTCGCGGGTTCGAGCCCCGCCGGGACCAATTTATTAATATTTTTTATATTTTACTGTTTTTACCCTTTTATTTTGGCAACTTCGATAATTTTCACCCCAAAGTTTTCAAAACTATCAGGATACACCCATAAATCTTATTTTAATATATTAGTCTATTTGGGCCTCTACTCTGTTGGGCTTAACATCACAACGACGGCGTATCATCTGCGTGTCAAATTCTCTCTCTCTCTCGCTGAACATTGAGATCGCTTGATCTGATTCGTATCTCTTCTTCTTCTTCTTCTCCACATAGCTCAGGTAAGTTTGAATTCTATTTTGCGATTTCCTTGTTGATATGATTGCTTAAATTAATCTCCTTTAATAAGATTTTTCCTTCGTGTTTCCTGCAATTTCTTATTGATTCTTCGACATTTCTTGTAAAAAAAAACCTAACCTCGTTGTAAGATTTGCTTGAAAAGGACCTTCCTTTCTTCTTTACCCAGAAACAAAAATCGAAACTTTACAACACAGATCGATCTAAGCTAAGCTTCTCTGTTTCGCAGATCTCAAGAGTTAACCAATGATGAACGGAACTCCACGGATCGATATACCATCGTCTTCTCCAGCAGACGGTGAGCTAAACGAAGATGATATCTTCTCTATCGACATATCTCACGCGCCTCTTCACTCGCCGTCGTCTTCTCCGGTGCAAATTCAACCTGCTCGACAGATTCAAAGAAGCAAAAGCGGTTTGAAAAACGTCGAATCTTCCGGTATACTCGCAGCACTTCCCGAACCTTCTGCTAACAGTTACCTAAACCATGTCTTACACCACAAGCCTGCAGCTATTCTCTCAACTTCAGCATCATCCACAGCTTCTACTTCGTCTTTCGCATCGGCTGCTTCTTCGTCTTCGGCTCGAAACATCCCTACGGCTTCTAAACCAACTCAAGAGAGGCTTCCTTTTGCATCTTCTTTGATAGGTGGAGGGAAGTATCCTCAATCAGCTCCTGTTCAAGTTCCTGCGATGATGATGGTGAATCGTCACAAGAAGGAGTTTAAGCTGACTGATGTAGTGGATGACGATGACGAGGAGGAAGAAGTAGAAGGAGGAGGAGAGATGCTTCGGCCACACGAGATTGTAGCTCGGTCTTTGGCTAAGTCTTCGATTCTGTCTTGCTCGGTGCTTGAAGGAGCAGGAAGAACACTTAAAGGTAGAGATCTAAGGCAAGTAAGGAATGCTATTTTCAGAAGAACCGGTTTCATAGATTGATTCTTATGTTCGTATGTGTTGTTGTCTATATTACATACAATTTGTTATCATATCAAAAAAGAGATTTATATGATCATACATGTTTTGGTGATGCGTTTTAATTCATGTTTTCACATGTGGGATTAAAAAAGAGTGCTTTAATCTTGTTTTGAGTTTTAACATCTATGCATTACATTGATGGATCCGTAATTGTAAAGTGACTAATCTTTAAGAGTTGTCATAGTCAACATCTCTGAAGAAAAGTGATCAACCTTTTGTGTTTTCAATAAGTTTCTTTTTGTAATCTTTGCTCATTTCTTGAAATTGCAATTACTTAAAAAGTTGTCACATTTTGCGGTAGATTTTGTGTAAAAGCATAGGCAATGAGATCTTACAAGAGAAAATAGAGAGAGAGAGAGAGAGAGAGAGAGAGGGGACCAATTCTTAAAAGTGACACCTCTTTTGATAATTTTGGTTCCATCTTCTTCAACATCACTCTCAAACCCATTAGATATTTTTTTTGAGTTTTAATGAAAAAACGTTTTACTTGTTCATGACAGATAGATTATGGAGTACTACTACTATTTATCTAACTGTCTTAATGAACAAAACTTGTTTAATAATAATGGTAGATTGGATATGACTTCTATAGCCATGAGACCTTAAAATAAAGATTCTTCTTTACTATCTTTTGGTAGGGAAGGGTACTTTATGATATCTCAAAACCTTCTCATTTTGTGTGGATGGTACTTGGTGATGTATTTGCAACATCACATGTAAAAGGTATTCTAATTACTTTCTCCTAAATGAATGCAAAATAAACATCTGAAAATGATGCATTTAACCAAATGTTATTGTTTAAAGATGATTTGGAGTATAAGTTACTACAATTAGACAAACATGGGTGTCTCTATATTACCTATCTCATGTCCCCATTCTCTTACTAATCAAAGAAGGCAACATCACATTCAAGTTTGGTGGATCTCTGTCTACCACTAAAGTGGGTAAGAGAGAGAGAGAGAGAGGGATCAATTATTGACATGAGACAATGAAAACACTATCTCCTTATTTTTGAACTCTTGTTAGGCTTTGCTATTAAAAGGGAGCTTAGCTAAAACTCCCCTGATGTTCCAGAAGAAGCAACAATTCAAAACTTACTGTTCACTGGAAAATGACTTGTCTTTTATTATCTATTGTGGCCAAAATGATTTGAGTGAGAGACAAGATTCAACCAAGTCCTATGTTGTTTAAGGATCTACCTTTAACACAGCACCTTGTCATGGTTTAACCTCGTATGAAAATTGAAAATGAAAGTTCAAGATTTCATTAGAGAAAATCATGGAGTTTTACACACAACAGAGAACTGCAAAATCTCAAAGTAACTAACTGGGTGTTGCAGTAAAAAGAGGACGTTGATGATGATACAAAGACAACAAAAGGTTCTCAGACATAACACAACAACAAGAAAACTTGGAATCTAACATAATTGAGGCTACAGAACATTATCTAACTTGTGAAAAGATGAAAATTACAATCGGCAAGGTAGAAGCATATCGAAAAAAGTAGTAGAAGAACCATCTGAAACTTGTGGGACACAAAGTGTAGTAGTTCTTCTTCTATTGTTTCATCTTTTCCTTGCATTTTTGTTCATGCCATTGACCACACATTCCTTGTTCTGAACCAATCCAAGGCAAACAAAATGTCCTTATTAGTTCAATGAACAAAAGAAGTATAAAAGTACTTGAATTTGATGTAAAAAAGTAACATAATTTGGAGATAACCTGCCTTGGAATGAAGAAGATTTGTTATCAATGGCGGAAAATAGAGGAAGCAGAGGATGGTTTGTTGGTTAAACCGTCGTGATGCTCCTCTTCTGGCCCCTGAAACCGTGCTGGTACGCGAAAACCGGAAGAGAATTCGCCTCCTGGGGCAAATCCAATACCCGGAATCGCTGATTGCTGCTGGTGATGGTGGTGGTTTATAACATCGGTGGAGATGGATGGATGATGGTGAGGATCATACCAAGCACGGATCATGGGTGTTGTGTAACTGGACTGAAGGGAACCCCTCTGTGAAAAAACCTGACTTTGGCCTAATATTGGCTGAAACGACGCCGTTGAAGGAGGAGGAAGAGGAGGAGCAAAGACAAACCCTCCTCCTCCTCCGTTTCCTGTAACGTTTACTCCGCCGCTATTCCAAGCAGCAAGTCTCTGAATCCTTCCGAATTCCGACGACTGCTGCTCCCAACCCACCATGGAATTGTCGAATCCTAGCTGATTTCCTTGTCCGTAGAACATAACAGGCTCACCAGCGGAGGAGGCGGAAACAGAGTGGTGGTTATGGTGGTGGTTGTGGAGAAGCGACGGTGGACCATCAGGGAACGATTGTAGAGAGAGACGGAGATCTTGGTTTTGGCTATTCGTTCGAGAAAGCAAATCCGGCGGATGATTATGATGTTGATGATGATGATGATGGTGATAGTTGTGCATAAGCTGATTCGTAGGAGCTTCCGTTGAAGATCCGGCCACCGGGAAAAACGACTTTATAGTATCAGCAATCGAATCTGAGTCCATCGACGGCGGCAGAAAACTCGACTCGTTGTTTCCTCCTCCGTCGAATCGCGAACCGCCGAACTGTAGCTGCTGATGCTGATTTTGCTGTTGCGGCGGCGGCGGCGGAGACGGAGAAATCTGAGGTTTTGCGGTTCTTCTGGGTTTAGCGTTTGCGGCGGCGTTACGGATTGCATCGGCGGGATTCCACGGAGGAAGCTCGTCGAGTTCGTCAATGGAAGTTTTAGCCTTTTTGATAAGCCAATCAACGGCTTTGCTGGGCCGATCGAATCCGAGCCTGTCTTGAACATCGTAGAACTGAATCGCCGTGTGAGCAGCGAGCCTCACGCGCCGGTCACGTGGCCCTTTGGCCGTGCAGACTTTGCTGTGACGGTCTTTCCTTCCGGTGGACCGTACAATGTGACCTCCTTGAACCTCCACGATCTCTCCGCAGCCTCCGTTCGCAGAATCCGACGTGTCGCGGTGTTTCATTGGAGATAACGACTGTGGTGACGGGTGGATGAAGTTGTGAGAGTCGTCTTCCGCCATTGTTTGAGCATATTGAGGAAAGTCGGATTCTTCTTCGCGGCGGCGACGGCGGTTGGTAGAAGGTGGAGAATCCAGAGTGGCTTTAAAAAGGATGTAACTTTCGCATAATTGCTTCTCACCTCCAAAAACCCTAACCCCCAAAAACCCAGAGATAGCTTAATCCTATGAGGAAGAAGAGCATTTATCAAAATTGTAAAACTAACCCATCTCTCTCTCTCTCTCTCTCTACCTTTGTTAAGTTCTTTCTCTCTCTTGGGGGAGTATGTACTTGAAAGAAGGAGACCAGACACAGAGGAAGCAAGTAAAAGCAAATGGAGCGAAGCTAAATAGAGAAGAAAGGGAGATGTGGAATAGACTAATCAAGAAAAACCCAGAGAAAAGCTTAAAGCTTTTTTTCTTTATATGTTTCTCGGGAAAAGTTAAAGAGAGAAAGAGTAAAAAGTTAAAAAAGAGAAAGTTGTGGCTGATGATGACGCAACTTGTAAGATGACAGTCTTTTTTTTTTTGCTTTCTCTCTTATTACAAAAAAAAAAAAAACATTCTTATTCTTTTTCTCTCATGGGTCAAGTGTTCGATTCTATGTTTTCCTTTGTTTAGACCCATAATTTGGAAATAAAAATAATACATAAAGGTTTGTGTTATTTTTTGGTTAATTTTACATAAAAGTTATTGATGCTCCACTTCTCTATTTTTTCGTATAAAGAGAATCTTAATTAGTTAAATTTAAAGAAGATTTTATTCGGAAAATTGAACTTGCAATCGCATAACAAAAGCTAGAATACAACAACAACGTAAATTTGAGATGAGAGAACATAAGCTAATATAAATGAAGTAATAATGGAGAGTAAAAAAGACAATCTAACATTCAACGGAGACATTTTCATATATATATATATTTTGAGAATTTCACAAGTTCGAAAAATATAATTTGGTGGGTCTCCATTATGCTTCGTTGAATGATTCCCAACCAATTGACTACAACAACTCGCACAACTAATTTAACATATTGAGTATATTGTGTTTATAATATACTATTATATATATATATAACAAAATATCTCCAAATTTGTTAAATCGAATAACAACAAAACTATTATTGTCCACAATTTTGTAACATTGATTTTGAACACACGCACCAATGTAAAGCTATCAGAATTTTAAAGTCGTCCGTATCATATTTCAAACTATACTATTTTATTAGTTGAAAAATACTATTTGATGGTTTTAAACAATTCCGTCTATATACATAAATAATTAGTAACAAACACACCTACCTACTTTAAAGGGAATAATAAATCAGAATGTGACATAATAGTACTATGTAAATGGGTTGATTAACAAACCTAATACAAACACATTAAATAACTCATCAAAGTACTAAAAGTTAATTGAGAAAAACACATTAATATATGTTACCCCACGGTTGCATATTATTTAATTACATATTATATGTGCTTTCACTTGGAATTAGAGTGACAACGATAGAATGTAAACTAACCAACTAAATTATTGTAATTAATCTATTTCATATAAGAAAAATAGACTATAGTTGTTAAGTGGACTTTTATGATTCTTTGGTTTTCATGGCTCGGATATTATGAAGAATGCATTTTTGTTTTTTTGGGTAAATAAACATGTAATCATGTTTCACCATCGATTTTTTTGGGTCAAAGAAATTAAATACGGAAAGGTATTGAATATTTTGTAAATCAAGAGATAGGCTGTGAATTCTCTGTGTTATTCCTCTAGGCAAAGAGCCTCTTTATATAGTTACAATACATTAACCTACTTTACATAATAGAATGATATGGAGAATATATTCTCAGTTATTATAGGAAATATGAGTATCTACGGTTGTGTTGTTCCCTTAACACTCCCCCTCAAGTTGGAGCGTGTAAGTCACGAACGCCCAACTTGGACAGAAGGTAGTTGAACGTCGTGCTTCCCAATGCCTTAGTAAGCAAGTCTGCCGGTTGCTCAGTTGTTCGTATGTGTTTAGTGGAGATGAGTCGGCTTTGTACCGCGTCACGAACGAGCATGACAATCCGTCTCAATGTGCTTCGTTCGTTCGTGAAAGACGGGATTAGCGGCAATGTGTAACGCGACTCGGCTATCACAATGTAAGTCCATCGGATCACTATGATCGACGCCAAGGTCCATCAACAATCGTTTCAACCACTTCGGCTCTCGTAAAGTGAACGCCATTGATCGATATTCGGCTTCGGTCGACGAATGAGAGACCGTATCTTGTTTCTTGGTCTTCCAAGAGACCGACGACCTTCCTAGCATGACAACAAACGCCGATAAGGATCTCCGGGTAATCGGACATGAGGCCCAATCGAGTCGCGGAATGCTCGCATATGTAGCTCACCATCCGCGTGTAACAATATCCTCGGCCGGGACAACCTTTCAAGTATCGTACAATTCGCGGCCGCCGCTTCCCAATGAGCTTGTCTTGGTCGGTGCATGACTTGGGAAAGTACATGAACCGCATAACCGATTTCCGGTCGTGTTATTGTTAAATACACCAACCGACCGACTAATCGCCTAAACTTTTCCGTATCCGTAAAATGAGGTCCCGCATCCGAGAGCAATTTATGATTTTGCTCGATTGGTGTAGAAACTGGCTTGCACCCGAGCATGCCCGCTTCATTAACTATGTCAAGAGCATACTTGCGTTGAGTGAGAAATATACCCTTGTTTCCTCTAGATACTTCAATGCCAAGAAAATACTTCACTCTACCAAGGTCCTTCATGTGAAAGCATTCACTAAGATACCTTTTAAATTTCTCAAGTATCGGTATATCATTACCTGAGATGATCAAGTCGTCAACGTAGATTAAAACTCTCAAACACTTATCACCACGAATGAGAGTGAATAGAGAGTAGTCGGCTTTGGATTGGATAAAACCGAAATCGACTAGTGATGTAGTGAGCTTGGAGAACCAACATCTTGGTGCTTGACGAAGTCCATACAAAGACTTCTTAAGTCTACATACCTTTGTTTTATCGGATGTTTGAAACCCCGGTGGCAATTTCATATAAACTTCTTCTTCGAGATCTCCATGGAGAAATGCGTTGTGTACGTCCATTTGGTGAACTTCCCAATCTTTGACCGCAACAATCTTTAACAACGCTCTCACTGTGGTAAGCTTAGCGACGAGAGCAAACGTCTCATCGAAATCCTCCCCCTCTACTTGATGATTCCCAAGACATACTAGTCTCGCCTTGTATCTCTCAATAGTACCATCGGCATTGTATTTGAGTTTATAAACCCATTTGCTACCTATAGCTTTCTTCCCTACCGGTAAATCGACCAACTCCCAAGTACATGAAGCTTCAAGGGCAGCTATCTCGCGTCGCATAGCCTCTCTCCATCTTGCATCTTTTAGTGCATCATTGTATCTAGTTGGCTCAACACCAGCAGATACTCGCTCGCCAAAAAAATTCTATGGTTTTCCGAGAAACGCTCATCAGAGATATAATACTCGAGAGAATAAGGAGTACTACCTTTGTTACCGTTAACCGTTGTTGAGGACTTTGATGTAACCGGTGTCGAAACGGGGTCTTTATGTTTATCGAGAGAAGAAGAAACCCGAGAGTTATACACTACGTAATCATTGAGGCGTGCAGGTGGTCGACGATCTCGAACTCCCCTACCTAAACTCGGTTCTGCGATATGATCACTAGCCGGAGCAACATACACACCGGCTGAAGCTTCATGTGTCTCAATCTCGGCTTCTACCGAAACCGGTCTCCCCCCGTCGACCGTCACCGGGATAGCTATCTCATCGTCATACAAGTTACCTCGGCGAAACATCAACTTCCACTTGTCCTTCTTCAAAATCTCGTACATATGGAAATTGCGTCTCATCAAAAACTACGTCACGCGAAACAAAGATCTCGTTTGTCTCAAGATCATAAAGTTTCCATCCTTTCTTGCCATAAGGATATCCTACGAACATACATCGACGACTTCTTTCAGAGAACTTGTCTTTATCTCGTGCTATCTTATGCACAAAAGCAAGGCAGCCAAATACCTTGAGAGATTGATAATTTGGTGCTTTACCATACAAAAGTTCATATGGAGTTTTTCCATTTAAAATGGTCGTGGGAGTTTGGTTAATCAAGTGAACGACGGCAAGTACACTTTCACCCCAAAACTTGGTTGGAAGGCTTGCTTGGAACGAAGCGACCTCGAGACATTTAGGATATGTCGATGTTTACGTTCTACCCGACCGTTTTGTTGAGGTGTTGCAACGCACGATGTTTGATGTAAAATTCCATGTTCGCTAAAATACGTAGACAAACACAAGAATTCTGTCCCGTTATCACTACGAATTGTTTTGACATCTTTGCCAAATTGTCGCTTGACCATGTTACAGAAATTTGGAAGTACGGTTCTTACTTCGGTTTTCTCGAGGAGTAAGAATATCCAAACGGCACGAGAGTAATCATCCACTATTGTCAAGAAGTATCTCGCACCGCACGATGATGGAGTTCGATAGGGTCCCCATAAGTCACAATGTATCAAACCAAAACAATCAGATGCTTTATTATTACTAGAGACGAAAACTTCACGAGTTTGCTTAGACTTAAAACAGATATCACACCCTCCAAATTTATCAGAAACATGCTTAACCCCAGAAACAAAAGGAAGAAAATCAAAAACTCCAAATGCGGGATGTCCCAAGCGACGATGCCACAAAATCTGATCCTCAGCTTTAACCTTGTTCGACCTCACTTTAGTACCATCCCGATAAACATAAACACCATCCCGTTCTTCACCCGCCAAAATCAAAGTCTTCGAAAAACGGTCCCGCAACACGCACAACGTATCGGTAAAAACCGCAAAACAATCGGTTTGCTTTACCAACTTTGCTACCGATAACAAGGTACAATTAAGATTCGGTACAAATAAAACATTTTCCAACACGATATTGTTTGACAGAGGCAACTTTCCACAGCTCGTAGCGAGCACAGAACTACCATCGGCAAAGTTAACCGGAGACGTCACAATGTCTCGCAAGTCCGTCAAAATATTCACATCCCCCGTCATATGGTGTGAGGCACCGGTATCTATGATCACCTCACCCGTTTGTTCATTACCATTAAGACGATCCGGCAAAGGTGCAGAGCTTCGTTGGGCCGAAGTTGAGACAAGGAGGCCCATTGATCCGCCGTGAATGTTGGCATAGATGACGACGAACCTCCGGTCCGCACGGCGTTGGCGCGAGGTCGTTGTCCTCTTCCACGACCACCGGAGCGATCATCTCGGCCACGCGAACCGGATCCGGACCCAAAGCTCCTCAACCTCTCACTATTTTGGTTCTTCTCGGTCCACCACTCCGGGAATCCCACCAGTTGCCGAGCAATCCTTTTTATCATGACCACTACGGCCACAATTTGAGCACATCGTCCGATTCCGGCTTCTAGCGACGGACCGCCATCAACCCACTCATCGTTGCTACTTCGTTCGCGGCGGAGGTTTCAGTTCGAGCAGTGAACCCGAGCATAGCCTCCTTCTGTTCAACCCGAGAAGATGAGATACGCCTCTCCTCCCTTACGATTCTCTGATACGCACTGTTCAGATCTGGCAGTGTTTCTGATCCGATAATATTCGCACAAATATTACCAAATCGAGATTCATCCAATCCCATGAGAAATTGATGAACCCTCTCTTCCTCAAATACCTTTTTGTACTTCTCTGATGCATCACAAGTACATGCGGGAAGGTTCTCGTAGTTTGACAATTCCTCCCATTTCTTAGACAATTTCCCGTAATAATCTGAGACACTTGATCCTTCTTGGCGACACCTCGCCAACTCCGACTTCAGCTCATGGAGACGAACTGAATTACCAATCGAAAACCGCCTAGCCAGATCCTTCCACATCTTCTCGTGCATCCGGTGTGAACACAACAATGGATCCGACTTTGGGCGATATTGATGTACGAATCCACCCAACGACCATCGAGTTCACCGTTCTCCACATCTCTTCCTTCTCGACATCATCAGTAGGTCGCGTTATGCTTCCATCGACAAAACCGAACTTCCGTTTTGCTCTAAGAGCGTTCTCCAACTCGGAGGACCACTCTCCGTAATTCTCTCCGATTAATCGAACCGGCGAGATCATCGTTCCGGGGTTATCCGACGGATGCAGGTAATATGGTGACACCTGCATACCATCCTTTGTTCCTGACGTTGTACTAGATTCTTTTGACATCTTTCTCTTGAACGACAAACTTTTAAGGTTAATTTAACTTGGCTCTGATACCATGTAAATCAAGAGATAGACATGAATTCTCTCGTGTTATTCCTCAGTGCAAAGAGCCTCTTTATATAGTTACAATACATTAACCTACTTTACATAATAGAATGATATGGAGAATATATTCTCAGTTATTATAGGAAATATGAGTATCTACGGTTGTGTTGTTCCCTTAACATATTTCAAAAACAATTTCCGAGAGATTTGTTACACAAAATTGCAAACCATATAATTAGTTGTAATTATAAGAAAATTCTTAAAAAGTAAAAACATTTTAACGTTTTAGTTCTCAATTATCCACGGAGCATTTACCAAAGTTTTTTCATTGGTAGATAATTATGTTAGCTTTTCGTGAGAGATTATTGTTGTAACAATTGAAATATAAGTCCCCTCTTGCTTTGTTTTAACAGTATAAGGAGTAAACATGCAAATAAAGAGAAAGACAGACGCGACGTAAGATTGGCACGTCTTACATGAGTTTGCTACTAAAATCATGATGACGTGGCGACAAATGACAAGCGGCTCCACTTTTTAACATCCTTTACCCTTTGAAAAGCAAACGATATGACGATTTTACCCCTGACTTGCAAATTTGTGCTTTTTGTCGTATGTTATCGAAGCACCATTAGGAATCTAGGATCAGTTTTGCAAAAATCAGTTTGTCTCTTTGTTTACTTTTTTTTTTTGGTTTTAATGTCTCTTTCTTTACTTTATTCTTAAAAACATAAATTTTGATTGTCACATTATTTTTATGTTTAGCTCCCAATATTACTTTTTGTAAGCAAAATAAAAGAATGCTTTGAATAGAGTTGTAATAAAAAGACCATGGAAGTATACTTTTTTGTGGCAAATTAAAAGAATAATGATTTTCTAACTAAAGTATGTATGTTTCCACCTAATTTATTATTTTCTATGCAAAAAGCTATAGAAAATAGGGAAAATTGGAAATATAGGACATATATATCTATAGTTTATCCATATAGACCTTTTTAATAAAAATTTGTTCACATAAACCTTTTTAACTTTAGTTTCCTAAAATACCCTTAAATTAAATCAAATTAAAAACATATAATTAATTATAAATCATAAATAAAACTAAAATATAAGAAAAAGAAAAAAAGAGAAAGAGGAAACTTTTTAATTCATGTTGTTTCAACTTTGAATTACTAATTGTTCATTGTAATCTAATTTTATTTTTAAAAGAAGGTGAAGCATAATATATTTAGCGTCGATCACTAATTATATGGTTTAATTTTTTGAGTTTTTTCATGTTATATGAAAATAAAAATGGAGATGAACTTTGCATGCTTTTGATACATTAAACTTCGTCCAGTAACGAACACTTTTTTAAGATGCAAAATCTCCATCTTTATAATTGAAAATCGTTCTAGGTTATAGTGAAAGAATAAAAACCGATGAAAACATGTATATAGGTTGTGTAGCGTTTTCTAAAAGTTTTAGAATATGTATTCTAAATTATTCATAACGATTTCGTAGTTCAGAATTTGTATTCTACAACTCGTAGAATATTATTTGTAGTCTATTATAAACTACGTAGAACGAAATTTTGTCAAACTGCGCAGAATACATATTCTAAAATTTGTAGTACGTAGAATACATATACTAAAAGAATTAGAATATTCTAAAAACAAATTAAAATTCAAAAATTTGTGAATAAATTTTCTTCTACATAATAAATAAAGGGTTTGTAAAATATTCTTGATTTTCCTTTTAATTTAAAAATTATTTTTTACCATTTTTACATTTATACAAAGGGCATTTTATTTTTACCATTTTTACATTTATACAAAGGGCATTTTAGTAAAAAAAACATAAAAGTTTAGATAGACAAACTATAGGTAAATATGTCCTATATTTCTAATTACCCCTAGAAAATATAAGAAAGACGAGACATTGAGAAGGGACAAGATGTCCTTTCGCTCTCTAACTTTTATTGGCACATGTATTTCTTAGATAAACTTAATAGAGTCCTTTTTTTTTATTAAAATCGTAAAGAGAGACAGAAGAGCTCGTGATCCAATATTTACCAAGCTAGTACACTTTCATCTGTTTCTAAATATGAAAAGGATAACTGCAAAGCTCATAAATAGATGCCCAATAAATGCAACTTACATCTTACAAGTTACAACATAACAATAGTAATCGCTTGTCTCTAATAAATTATGTGTAAGAGAACATGCCATTGCTTATGAAAAGATTTCCACCTTTTATCACATAATTACATTCAGTGTTTGGAATAAAACTATATGTGCATAAGCTACTTTAGTAGAGACAAATGATTACTAGGACGAAATTATGATTAGAGCAAAAGCCATTTGGTTTATTTACATATATCTTTCTCGTCGCGGGTTCTTTGATAGCCGAACTTGGACATGACTTCCACAGCCGTCTTGGGGGAGAGAGGGTTCTCTTCAGACCGATCGTTTAGTCCCCAAAACCATCGAAGATTCACTCAACAAAATCAAAAATATGTAAGCAATAGCAAAAAAACAACAAAAAAAAAATTGAGTGCTAATTGGAGAGTCTATGCAAGATTTGAGAAAACTTTAACTAGGACATTGTTTTCTTGAAAGACAACTACACTAAAAACCAAAACCTCCTTTTCTCCACTTTGTGATCAAGAAAGAAGCAACAAGGCAATTAAGCGCGCATCAGAGACTATAAACCAAAATCTTACAATCTCAAATCCTAAAAAATTAACTTAGCATCTTGTGGTAAGGCATAGAAATCACAAGCCATGAGATTTTCCCAAGAAAACAAACAAATCCGCAACTTGAGGGATCCTAACTACACTTGGAGGATCCACACCAAACCCACATACCAAGGAGGAGTTTTGCTTCACAGTAACAACACAACAAGTTTATGTCATACAATACAAACATAGGTAAACAAAAAAAAAAGTCGCGGTTTAGCACAAAATAACAGCAAGACTTCAACCACCTTCAAAGTGATATTTTTACGCAACTTTCATCACGATTCAAGTTTGCTAATAGACCCCAGTTACTTGAAACCATTTTCTTTGTCAATAGGGAACATAATAACCGCAAAGTAAAGCCTCTATGGCCAAGTTTAGATGTTCTCAAAAAGTCACAGGCAAGTCAAATACTTATATCAAGGTTTCAGAAAGATAACTAATCAGGAAAGGGTGCAAGGACAAAGATACAACATATTATTAAATTCTCACTAGCCTGACAAACAAAACTCATCTGCCAAGTATGTCTATGGTAATGAAAATAGTACATCATCCTATTCTAATAGCAACCAGGCATTCAAAGGCAGATATACATTCATCATTCCAGAGATTAAAGAGGCTGCAATCACCACTAAGCACAAAAAAAGCACATCTTCGCCTAATAAGCTGTCACAGACCTGAATCAACACCCATTCATAACTCAATTTGATCATTAGCATTAACAAATAAATCAGCTTCATGCTAATTCTAAAAGACAGTTCAAACCAAGTGTTGCCTACGAAGTGCAAAGCAAATGATAATATGCTAAAGGTAAAAAGGCACATGTCAGGAATAGCAGCTTCAGCTCTTTTTAACCAAAATCGTAAGCAGATCAACAAAATGAAAAATGCATGAAATGCAAAACATTCACCAGCAAAGGGTTACATGGCGTCAATTCTTTGGCGGTATGTCGTGCATAAAATCAAGGCATGAACTCAAACAATACATCAAGACTCCAAGGCAGTGCATTAAGTAGCTAATGCAACACAAAACGAGCAAATATCCCGAAAGACAATCAAGGAAGAGAAAACCAGAGAACTCCTAGCAAACAAAACAAAGCACAACAAAAACAAGAACATTTCTAGCAAGGATAATAAAATGCAATGATCATGATAATGCAGCACAGTCTTAAACCCAAGCTAAGAAATCACATTAAAACAACACTATACAAGGGGGAAAAAACCTCACCCTTTTCAGTAGTTTGGCGGACCATTGGGGTACATACCACCATGTGGAACTCTCGGCACAGGTGAGTTTCCAACAGGCGGATGATGCTGTCCAGGATACCCAGCAGATGATGGAAGACCATACTGCCCACTCTCTGAATAACCACCGCCAGGCATCGAATTTGGTGGCATTCTATACGGTCCACCACTTGCAGCACCATATCCACCACCACCGCCCATTCCACCATAGCCGCCAGCAGAACCCGGACCTCCTCCATATCCACCATAGTGTCCCTGTCCACCATACCCAGCACCTCCATATCCACCACCTCCAGCAGCACCACCACCACCCATTGAAGACGGCGTGGAGTTCATGTGATGCGGTGGTGGTCCTCCTGCGTACCCACCATAAGAACCCAAGCTACCAGCTCCAGCTGCACCATAAGGCCCTGCAGCTGGAGGACGCCCCACTCCCATTCCATCACCATGACCATGACCAGAACCGCCATCGTGAGCTTGTGGCATTCCAGGCTTCCCTCCTTTCCTACCATCAACAGCCAACTTACACTGCAAATTTTTCCCTTCAATCATCTTCATCGGCTCAGCGAGCGCCGCCTGCGCACCTTCTGCTGTCTTGTAAACAAACAATGCAAACCCTCTCGATTTACCAGTAACTTTATCGAAACCCAAAGGACCTTCCTCAACATCTCCATAAGCAAGAAAGTGATTCAACAGCCTATCCGCCGGCATATCAAACGGCACGTTCGCCACATAGATCTTCCTCATGGACAAGTCCGAAACCTGAGAAACCGCACCTTGATTCCCAGAAGCAGCTAGCTGCGTCACAGTGACTCTCCCATCAATTTTCTTGGACGGCTCTTTGAGAGCGAGAAGAGCTCCGTCCACGTGTATAAAAGTGACGAAACCATAACCTTTAGACTTACCCGTAACTTTATCAAGGATCACGATAGCTTCTTCGAGATCTCCGTAACTTGAGAAAAGCGAACGAAGACTTTCCGATGTAGTATCCGCCGCGAGGCCACGTATGAACAGCTTCCGCAGCGAGATATCTGAGTCAGCGGCTGATCTGACGGATTCAAGCACGTCGGGATGTAGAACGACGGCTTCTTGTAAGATATCGAGAAGCTGATCTGTGGAGAACCGCTCGAGAATCTTCCGAGCGTCTTGCTGCGTTAATCGAGAAGGATCGACGATTCCGTCGCCGTTGGGCATGATTCCGTCGCCGTTCTCGTCGAGCTTTCGCTTCTTCATCATCATCATATCCATTGATTAGAGCTTTTTCTCTCTCTCTCTAGAGTTCCTCTTACGCCGTAAATCCCTAAACCTAGATAACAACATAAAAACCACAAGAAAATATGATAAAAGAAGAAAAATAAGAGGGAAGCGAGCGCACAAGTCTTAAGGAGATTTTCAATATGGGCCTTTGGGCTGAGAATAACATCGGTAGGTAACAATGTAATTAGGCCCAATAAATAGGCCCATATGACACGAAACCATGCATATAAATACTCATATCAGAATATAACCAACTTAAAGCGAACTGCTCGTGAAGGAAACATGTTTGGTGAGATTCTATCAAAGCACTTGAAATCGATTTAGGATAAAAAACTAATTGTAACAAGTGTTAAGAGTGACACAGGTCTCTCACACGATACTAGACTGATAAAACACTGATAAAAGAAGTTTTTCAACGTCTTCCCTCCCTTCTTCAAATCATCTATACATCGTCTAGAATGCATGATTCAAAAGAAAACCCACTACGACTTCTTCCATTACGTTCAACCCTGGTATGGGTTCCCGCCGCTGCTTCCATCACGGTTAGGTGGATAGTTGTTCTGGTACTGTGGCTGCTGCATTCCACCACTCTGCTGCTGCTGGTAGTTGTTGTTGTTGTTACCTGACCATCCTGCATTTGGTGGTCCTCCTCCCATGTTGTTCTGAGGCGGTGGTGGTGCCCCTCCATAGTTTGGTGGTGGTGCTCCTCCATAGTTGGGTGGTGGGGGTCCTCCGTAGTTCGGTGGTGGAGGTCCTCCCATGTTGTTTTGTGGTGGTGCTCCTCCATAGTTTGGCGGTGGTGCTCCTCCGTAGTTTGGTGGTGGTGCTCCTCCGTAGTTAGCTGGTGGTCCCTGTCCTCTCATGTTGTTCTGTGGTGGTGCTCCTCCATAGTTTGGTGGAGGCCTTTGTCCTCCCATGTTGTTTGGTGGTGGTGGTCCCCCGTAGTTCTGACCCATGTGAGGCGGAGGAGGTGCAGAGCCACCCATATGAGGCGGAGGAGCTGCAGAGCCACCCATGTTAGGGGGAGGAGGAGCTGCAGAGCCACCCATGCGAGGTGGTGGAGGGCCTCCCATGGGAGGACGTTGGGGAGGAGGGCCTCCTGCCATGTTCTCCCTTCTTCTCTCAAAGTTTCTGCTTCGATCAAAGTTACGAGGACGGTCATTCCGCCTGTTTCTTTCATTTGCTCTAGCATTGTTCCTTATCCACTCCTCATGGTACTTAGGATCATAAGGAACAGCCTTCCCATCGATGAAAGGCTCACCTGAAAGTCAATATAAAAACCCCATTAAGCCAGTTCTCTAATAGTATCACCTGAAAGATTTAAACTAACAACAAAAGGCTACAAACAGTCTAAAAATAGACATCCTATCAAGTCCAACATAAACACCCAAATTTATTTCAACAAACTCTCATAAACTAGAATTCGAAGTTGTGTCAAGTCAAAGACAAGGACATGGTCACATGTTCGTCTTATAAGTTATAAACAACTCTAGTAAGTAAAATGGAGGAGCAAAGCGTCTCTAACAATACTCAATTTGTGATAAAGATAACAGGGTAAGACTTTTACCTCCATAGTCTTTGTTCCTCACATCCAAGTAAGAGTCAGGAAGAACCCAACGCACCTTAGGCAGCTCTGGAAGAGTGAAACAAATTAGAAAGGCGGGATTTATAAACACATAGATGGAGACAACATAAAACTGGTAAAGCCAAGATAACCTTTTAGCTTGTGTGAAAGATCTTCTGACACAAGCGCTCCAAAAGCATAGTAGCACCTTGTTGACACAGAGTAGATCTTCATCCTCGCTTCTTCTTCACTAAAACATCCAAAAAATTAAAAACGAGATTATATCGTATAAACCCACAAATCCTATCATCTGTAATTTAGTAAGGTCGTGCAAAAGAGACTTTTTGAAATTTAGGGTTTACCTGCCGACAATCTGAGCAAGTGTTTTGATGTAGCTGTCAATGATTTCATCTCTAGTAGGCTCACCTTCAGGCGGCTCCACGACGACAAGCCAGTGCTCGAAATCGCAGCCATCGAGCAGGATCGTCTCCTTTGGTGGCCTATTTGACCAGTTAGGATTCGGATCGCTGAGAGAAGAAGACGTAGCCTGCGTTGAAAGCCCTTTAGCAGAGACGAAGCCGCCACTACGGACAACGGAGGATAAAGCGGCGATTAGTGGACGGGATCTGATAAGAAGAGAGGTCGTGTAAAGAGAAGAAGCTGGAGTTTTAGCTAGTGGAGCAGACGAAGCGAAGGATCGAGAGAGGAGGAAGGAAAGCGATTTAGCTGGTCTGCAAAGAATAGATCGAGAAATGGTATGCGTCGCCATGGAAGCCCTAGGAATATGGTGAAGAAACAGATAAAGCTAGAAATGTAATCAAGGGTTTTGCGAGGGGTTTAATAGTAGATTATCATGCGAGGGTATTATCGTCATTTTAAAACCAAACAGATGACGACGAAATCTACGGTAATTACTCCTTGATCTTTATCATATGTAACAAAATTGCCCCGGTTTTATAGAAAGTTACAAATAGCTCCACTGTTATTGTTAAGTTACCGTTCAAATTTACCTGTAAGGTGAGTCAGATAAAATATCTTTCACATGCGAGCCCTCTAACAGAGCCAGTAGTTTTAACACACTAGAGAAACCTCGTTTATTCATATATCATACAAAGTCACTCATGAACAACATAGAGATAAGTAAATTACATTATATACTCACGTCCCTTTTAACACTTGAATCTTTGAATTTACACAAGTGTTGCCTTTGCGAGCTGAAGGGCTTTCTCTCGCCCGTAGAACTTCTCGACGATCGCAAGTGAGAACTCCATTGCAGTACCTGGAGCTCTGCTAGTTATGACATTTCCGTCCACCACGACTCTGTGCTCAACGTGACTCTGGTCTGAAAGTTTGTTGCTCCACGCTGGGTGGGTAGTTGCCTTCTTACCCTATTAGAAAACATGTCTCTTACATCTTAGTTTAATGACTTGACATATAGCATGAAACGATAGTTCAAGTACTGGTTTGATTTATATACCTTGAGTAAACCATTAGGCTCAAAGACGTAAGCAGAGGACGCGCAGATTCCTCCATACGGTTTGTTTGCTTCCGCTTGTTTCTTTAACATGTTCACCAGTTTCTCGCAGCTTGCTAATCTTGGAGCACCGTTAGGGCCGCCCTGTGATTCATCGAACAAAGTTAAATGTTTGCTTTTGTTATTTTTCAATGAATCATAAAACTTTATTTTGAGAATGATAAACATTTTCATTGAAAGTTAGTACTCACAGGCAAGACAATCAGATCAAATGACTTCTCTGCAACCTCATCGAGAAGCATGTCTGCGACTAGCTTAGCTTTGCGAGATCCTACAACTTCCAAACTGTTACCAATCGAAGCTATCACGACATTTGCTTTTGCCCGCCTCAGGATATCTACAAGCGCAATAGCTTCAACTTCGTCTGAGTCTTCTGCAATGGGAACGAGAATCTGCAACAACAAAACATTATGATAAAGAAAGGAAAAGCTTTATATCACAACATGTTCCCAAGAATCCACTTGACCAATCAAACAAAGACTGTCTTAAACAATGTAAGGGACCAAGTAGAGAGGTAATTAGATATATACCTGTGGGATGTCTTCGAATGACCAGTTCGTTTGGTTAAGCTCAATAAAAGTGAACTCCTCACCAGGGTTAGGACGAACCAGCTGATATCATAAGCAGAACAAGTAAGTCTAAAAGGAGACATCAAATCTAAGTTTGAACACCATAGCATCATCGCCAAGAGACATAGACATAAAAAAACATACCAAGATACTAGAGACTTCATCAGCTTTCTCTTTACCATACAACTGCTCCACAAGCGTGAGGGAGAACTCAATGGTGGTACCTGGTCCTCTACTAGTCACTATCCTCCCATCTATCTCCACTCTTGACTCGCTAGCGGTGGCACAAGTCGCCGCAAGTTTCTCCATGAAAACCGGATAACCAGTTGCCTACAAGAAGCCCCATGAATCCAGAGATTAGACACGAAGTAGCGTACATGGATACTGATCACTATAGACTTGTTTACCTTTTTGCCTTCAAGTAAACCCCAAGTACCAAGAGCCAAAGCAGGAGCACAACATATAGCTGCGTTAAGCCGTCCATCAGTGTCCTGTTTCTTCACCATATTCTCCAAACTTTTACAGTTCTTAAGTGTCTCCCCACCGGGAAGCCCTCCCTTTTAAACCAATCACATAAATCCAAAAAAGCAATCTCAGAAACCACAATTGTTAAACTATTTCACAAAACATCACAAGCAATCATCTAATAGAATCGTTTCAAAGTAAGTTAAAATACCAATAGATACATCTTAAATACATGATTAATAGATCTAATCATCTCTTTAAAATTCCAAAAATTAAGAGATAAATCAGCGGAGGAGAGACTTACGGGGAGCACAATAAGGTCGAAAATAGAGTCGGTGATATCAGAGAGGAGAGTATCGGCGACCATCTTGATGCCGTGACATGCATCAACGCCGACCTGATTCTCGACTGACGCCACCGTCACGTCAGCACCGCCACGCCGCAACACGCTAATCATCGCCACCGCTTCTAGAGGCTCCGTACCATGTGCAACAGGAATCAAAACCTAAAAAAAAAAAATCAAGAGAAAGTTACAGATCAAATACAATAATCCGTTATGTACGAAGAAGCAAAACAAACGATCTCGTACCGTCTTCGTAGGTGTAGACATAGTCGCAAAGTAATCGTAGAAGTGGAGAAGAAGGAAGTGTCAGTGACGGTGTTAATATAGAGGGAGATTTAGTAACGACGTCGTTTAAGACTTTTCTTTGTAACGCTTTGATCAAAAGAAGACGTATGTGATGACGTAAGCGGAGGAAAAGGAAAGTGTGTAGAGACGTGTCGAGTACTGATTGGTTAGAATATGGTTTAGGTTTTCAATTTTTACACGTCATTGTGTGGATAAAATCAAGAAGACAATTTGAGAAGACACCTAAATATCAATTATAGACCCTCTCACTAATCTCTTTCTTTCAAATCAGTTGTTTTAATGAGAAGACACCTCTAATTTTTGTTGTTTTAGACCAACATTATCAAGATACTTCAGGATCTTAAATCTGTTGGCCCTACATATTTCACTAGTGTCGCTCATAAAACTCTTTTTTTGAGTGTCGATACTTCAATTTTTCGCGGGTCCACTATACGTGGCGGCCCGCGATTGGTGATATATTTTTTTTTTTCGAAAAAAAATAAATAAATAAATAATTTATAAAATTCCGAAGGGTTTTTTTTTTGGGTCTATCGATAATTATGCTCTTATTAGGTTTTGACTTTTTTCTATTCTTTAATCTCCAAGTGGGTGGAAAAGGATAGTATAATTCTTGACTTAATCTTGTTATTTACAAGCTTAATTAAATATTTCATAATGAACACTTCAAAACAATATATATATATCTAGCTCGTGCATGTATTAAGCTCTTTGAGTTTTTTTTATTTTGTTTATGGATGTTTGATATAAAATATAGATGTATGATGATGGTACTAATGGTTATCGGAATAGTATTCGAGTACTTAAAGACAAAAGTACATTATATTGGATATTTCATGTGTGTTTTGCTGTTAAAAGGATATTTGATGTTATGTGTATTGAATAGTTTAGTCAAGATTTTACAACTATAGTAAGACGGGTTTCAATGCATGTGACAAATATTAGGATAGCAAATTCGGATCATAAAAGAAACAATGATTCTTGTTATTCATACAAACTCCACGAAATAAAATATCAATATAACATTATATGGTCAAAATGTTTATAAACAAGTCAATGTATCAAATAAATTCATCTACCAACGTCTTTTTCATCCTCATAAAACAAATATACTTTTTTTTATTTATCATGTGTCAAAATATAACTTCAAGAATCAGAGAGTTATGTAGGTTATTAAGGAAATATAGTAACGTTTTCATATATAGAAGTTAAATAACTTTTTACTATATACTAGTATAATCATACGTAGCTTTTGACAATACAAAAAAAACTGTAATCGTAGGTATTGTCCGTTGGCATCATCTCGTGTATCTATGTGATGATATGTTATCGTTAAGACACGTTAAGATTCCCGCGCAAGTTACAAAGCATCCACTTACCATATCTTGTTTATAATTAATACGCATAGGTTTAACTTTTTGTCTTTTTTATGTGTTGGAGGTTGGACCAACACTAATCTATAGGTTTAACTACTTACTATATAACTATAGAAGCAATTTCAATCCCTAAATCAATTAATACCTCAACGTTTTCTTTTCTTATTAGTAGTACAAATTTATCTGTTAATGAATTGACAAATTTATCAATTTTCTTGTCATTAAGTGGATAACGAATATTGAAAACTGAATAGTCAACAAAAATTGTTTTTTTATAGTATTTAATTCCTAAAAACTTGGGTATTAATTTTGTGTAATTAATCGTGTATAACAGTTGGTCATTAAAGGAGACAGAATCTTAAGGTGAAAAATGAATTTGCCTTTTTTCACAAAAATAATTAAAAAAAAACACACAGTGAAAGAAGAAGAAGAAAAACCTAAAATAGAAAAAGAAAGAAATAAAATAAATCAAGACGAAAGAAAATAGCTAATGTAAGTAGATACTGTAGAAAGTGATAATAGGAGGAGGAGAAGGAGGAAGGGGAAATTATGCAACAGATTCAGAGTTAATAAAAAAAAACCCGTTTTTAATCAAATCCCGTTCATTGCACAGAGAGAATCAAATAGCACAAAGTCACAAGCTCATTGTTTCTTTCTTCTGTAGCCGCAAGAGAGAGAGAGAGAGTGTGTGTGTGTGTGCAGAGAATGTGAAAATGCGTTTCCCACTTGCGATAGAGAGAGAGTGAATCAGGCGAAACGAGACCAAACCCCATGTCCGATTCAAAAACCCAATTTGATCCCATGGAAAATTAGCTGCTCTGATCTGTTCTGCATGTTGGTAAATCTCATCGATTTTCGCATCTTTTTTTAAGCTAAATTTCTCTGTAATTTCGCAAGATAGCATCTCGATTTACTGAAATCTGGTCTATTACAGGCTTCGTGTATCTGCTAGATGATAGATTTGGTCTTATGGATCTTTGCTTTTAGCTTTTTTTGTGAATCTATGTTGCGCTTATGGACATATCGATTTGGTATTTTTTCCTCTCTTTTTTTGGTTGGTTTTGTTTAATTTAAAGAAACTTGTATCACTCATGTTTTTGTGGATTTTGGGTTATAAGTTGAAGAAATAGATTGGTTTATATATGATGTTTAACTCTTCTTTCATTAACCATATGTTGTAGTGTAGTGTAAAGAAAAGATACTCAAGCTCTACTTCATGCTTGCATTTGCCTTTATATACTAATAGTAATGTCTCAAGACTGATACCACCAAAGAAAAGAAAAGCATGATCCTTTTTGTTGTTTCCATTTCTAGTTTCATTATCCTTAATAGGATTATTATTACTTATTAGTCAGAGATTGAAAGGGCGTTGTTGTAGTAACACAAGTATGAAATTTTGTAGGTTCCTTACCTTATTTGTGTCTTTCTGATAACTTCTTTGTCGGTATTACATTATATGATTGCAGGTATCTACTTATCACTTAATTTGAGGCAAAGCGGAACATGCGATTAGTTTCTAAAGATGATTCGCGAACGTGAGATAGAGATGTTAGGAGATGATTGCTTCGAGGGGTCATCTGAGGAGCATAAGATATTCAGAGAAGTTTTTTTTGGAAGTGAAACCGGAAATACTACTAAAAGGTGTCTTGTTACTGGAGTCATTAATTTCGAATGTGATTCCATCAAGAATGGCAATTCGTCTTTGAGTTCCAACTACGACAACTCTGTGGTAACAAGTGGGTATGCATGTCTAGAAGGTTCTGAGCCATCTGCTTCAAAAGATGGTTCCGACTTGAACACAAAAGCTAAGAGAGCTAAACTTTCTAGTAATAATCATCTGGATGCAAGTAGCAGAAAAGGGTCGCCTTTGAGTTGTTTTCCAAATTCGGATTTCGCCAGAGAAGCAATACCTCTCCATTTAGTCGAATCATCTAACAAGGGTGTTTCAACTAGATCATATTTGCTAAAGCAAGGCATAGAAAAGGGAAAAGATGTTTATCTGGGTGGCATTGTCTCAGAAAAGTCTAAGTCACAACAAAGCTTGGAAAATTGTGATGGAAAGGAAATTATAGCAATTGCCTCTCCTGTTTCTCAGGAGAGCTTCGCTACCAGAATGATATGTGCAGGTGCATCTACGCCTCAGATGGAGAAGTCTTACTTCCCACTACAGGTGAACGAGGGATCTAAAGTATCTCCAAATGAGTTAAATACGTCCGAAACTTGTCTAAAGATCGATCCTAAAGAGGACCCCCGCCCTCTTCTCTACAAATATGTATGTCAGCTGCTAAGTTCTGCCAGATGGAAAATTGAGAAGCGCCATAGACCAAGTAGTAAATACCAGAAGACTATATACTTATCTTCAGAGGGACGGAAATTTCGTGAATTTGGGCCAGCTTGGAGATCATTGGGGGAGATCCTATTAGCTGATCATAAGTTAATGGATACTGGTACTAAGAAATGGACCGGTATCAATGACTTTTGGTCTGATCTCTCGCTTACGTTGTTAGACATTGAGGAGAACATGAAAAACTTAAATCTTGCCAACACACGGGCACTTTGGTGGAGTACCTTAGAGCCATTTGTGACTGCTGTTTTCATTGCTAAGAAAGTTGGTTCTTTAAGAAAAGGAAATAAAGTTGAAGTTGAAAGAAGTCCAGTTTTCGACAAGTTTAAGAAAGACGATGCAAATTGTCTGAACATGATCTCAGGCTGTCCTGAAAGTGTGCTGACATTATCTGAGAGCAGTCTTGTTGTTTGTGAAGAGAATACTATCCAAGAGGTACATTCAGACCATGAGGGGAAATTTAACAATTCCGCAGGAAAAATTTCTTCAGGACAAGAAAAGCAGAACAGAGTTGGTAAGGAAATTTCTGGGATTAATGAGCAGGAGGTTCGAGCTTCGGCAGAAGACATGCATGAAAGTGTTATGAGAGAGAAGTTACAAAGAAGGTCGAAAAAGATATCGCGAATCAAACCAGCTCTCTTGGACCAACATGATACACTAGATTCTAATTCCCCGGGTAGCCTCGAATGCCAGGTTAATGATCTGGGTAACATCCACATCATCCCAGAGGAAAATCAGGATGAAGTATCGAGGAACGATAACATGGAGAATTTATTTGGCAATTCAAAGAAGAGAAGAAAAAAAGCTAGACAGCACTGTAACCATGATAATGATCTTCTCAAAACTAAAGGTAAGCGTGGCTGTGCCAGCAGATCAAGCCAGAGAAAGAAAGCTCAGAAATCAAAAGCTAGAACAAAGAAACGAAATAATAAGGGAGGGTGCAGGCTGCTTCCCCGAAGCACAAGCAATCAGGAAAAACAAATTTGTCAAGGAAATTGGTCTTCCTTAGGTCCAAGAACTGTCTTATCATGGCTGATATCTACCAACGTAATTTCTAAAGACGAAGTAATACAATTACGAGATCCAGAAGATGATACTGAGGTAAAAACAGGCCTGGTAACTAAAGATGGAGTGGTCTGTACATGTTGCAATAGGACTATATCAGTTTCTGAGTTCAAGAACCATGCTGGATTTAACCAGACATGTCCATGTCTGAATCTATTCATGGGGTCAGGAAAGCCTTTCGCATCATGTCAGCTGGAAGCTTGGTACGCTGAGTATAAGGCCCGGAGAAAAGGATCGAGATCGGAGGAAGCTTTTGATGATGATCCAAATGATGATTCTTGTGGAATATGTGGTGATGGTGGTGAGCTGATCTGCTGTGATAATTGTCCATCTACCTTCCATCAGGTCTGCTTAGCAATAAAGGTAACCTGTGGCTCCTTTCAAGGTCTAATTTACAAATAGTTTATGCAACATCAGTAAATTAAATAGCATTTGTAATAACCATAATTATTGCCTTGCTATAAATTTATTACTTTTGTTCTTTCTATCCAGGTGCTCCCTGAAGGCAATTGGTATTGCTCAAGCTGCACATGTTGGATATGCAAAGAGTTGGTTAGTGATAATACTCCTGCTGAATGCTCCCAGGATATTAAATGTTCCCAGTGTGCAAATAAATGTAATCACCTCTCATGCTTATTAACTGATATGATTGATTTTTATTTTCAAATGAAAGATAGCTTCTGCTGATCCAAAGGAATCTCCTGGTTTAAATTTTGATGGTTTCATGATTGATGTCATTGTTATCAATTTGAATGATAAAGTGTTACTTATGTTATCAGATCATGGAGCATGCCTGCCAAAGATAAGTAAGCGCAGAGAACATGTTCCAGCAACCTACTTTTGTGGTAAACATTGTGAGAAGGTATCACTCTGTCTAGTAACGTGTATTGTAAATTACTATTTGATCTTACATTGAAAATTGATATCGTTCTTGCAGGTACACGCTGGTCTCAGTTCTCGTGTTGGGGACATTAATCCTAATGATGATGGTCTGTCATGGACAATTTTGAAATGTTTTCAAGAAGATGGAAAGGTTCATTCTGCTCGAAAGTTAGCACTGAAAGCTGAATGCAACTCCAAATTAGCTGTTGCTCTATCAATTATGGAGGAATGCTTTCAGTCAATGGTAGATGCAAGAACTGGTATTGACATGATACCTCATGTGCTATACAATTGGGGGTAACGTCTTTGTGTCATTAGCTTACACACTTTGGTTTCTGTGTGTTAATTTTGTATCTCCAGTTTTGCTTTTCATATCTATTGATACGTCTGACCTTTCTTAAAAAACATTTGTTGCATGTGAAGGTCAAAATTTGCCCGCTTAGACTTTGATGGGTTTTACACAGTGGTTTTGGAAAAGAACGATGTGATGATCTCAGTAGCATCCATCAGGTTAGTATGAATAAATTTCGACTTCGCACTACAAGTAAGTGTAATTTCATGGCTATGACATGTTTGGTGAGTGCTTTAGAATTTTATATCCAATGTATGGATCTCTTTTGTCCATTCATATCTCATCTGAACAATACAGGTATTTGACACTACTGGGTGCATGCATATGAAAATACATTTTACTGTCTACAGGGTCCATGGAGTGAGTATTGCAGAGATGCCTCTTGTAGCTACCTGCAGCAAGTATCGTCGTCAGGGGATGTGCAGAATCCTTGTGACTGCCATCGAAGAGGTACAAAACTTAGAAGTGCCTATGCCATTGTTCTTGAGGCTCCATCCAAATTAATGATATCTAAACCTGGAATGTGCTCATGCTCTGATTTCTGCTCAACTGATTGGTTTTGGCTGCTGCAGATGCTTATGTCTCTTAAAGTGGAGAAGCTTGTGGTAGCTGCATTGCCAAGTTTGGTGGAAACATGGACTGAAGGTTTTGGCTTCAAACCCATGGATGATGAAGAACGCGATGCTCTCAGAAGAATAAACTTGATGGTGTTCCCTGGGACAGTTCTGCTCAAGAAAACGCTACACGAATGCACAGAACTCAACACCGAGAAAGGTAAAAACAACCTCTCATTCTTTCTCCCTCTCTCTTGCTACATAACACTTCATCAGATTCTTGCTTCTGAACAGGTGTTTGTCTGGGTAAAGCTTGCGATGACCCATCGAACAAAGAAGCTAATACAGAACCAGGTTTAGATAAACCCGGGTTTGCCATGACTACCCAACTTAAGAGCTGTGATCAGATGGTTCCAGAAGGATCAGACGATGAACCACCCTCAGGCTTATCCGTGCCACTTGGACCCAACCAAACAGAACCAACCTCTGACGCAGAGAACCCAAACCGAGCAAGCAATGCCGCCACGGATAGGCCAAAGGCAACATCTGTCTCTAAGGGAGAAGAGAAAGATTGTGTGCAAGAAGAGCTGTCATCAGAGGAAGTGGTGGCAACAAGAGCTTCTTCATCCTCTGCAGCTACAGAAGAAGAAGAAGAAAGGCAAATTAGTGGTGTAGTAATTAATGTTAGTGATGAGATGTTGCTTTGTGTTGATGAACAACTTAGCTCTTCTGAAGATTCAGATTAAATATTAGATTCCACAAAATAATAATATGAAATAAACTATGATCACTCTCTTTTCTTGTCAACTTCAAGTTTGTTAACATAAGGACAAGAACCAACTTAGCTTCCTTTAAACAAACCAAATAAAACAAAATAGTAATGCTAGAACGTTTATATAATTTAGTTTAAATTAATTTTGATCTAGAAATTTGTAACCATTGTATTAATTACCAGTTCCAAAAACGCCTTCACAATGAATGATTCTTTCATTGACATTCTGATAATAACTAATGACTAATTTGTTTTTTTGTTAGGTTTATTATAATTAAATATTCTTTAAATTTGGTCAAATTACGTGCCTAATAACTTATGTCACAGACCATTAATGTTCTAACACACTTAAATAACTCCGTCTCTTCACAAGGATCCGAATCCAGAAAAACCGGATCCATCTGATCTAAGCAGCAGAGAATCCGTACAATCGCCGTTAACCACCGTTGATTTGTTAACCATGCCGTCATCTCCGAAGCTGAAGCTGTTTCACGCGCGGCCGTCACTCTTCAAACGCCGATCGACGGCTCTGCTCGTCTCCGCCTCTCTCGTTATCGGACTCTCCGGTTTCCTTTTCGGCCTCTCCGCGATTCTCTACCCGGGTCTCCGGTTATCTCCCCGCACGTGCCTCACGAGCTCTCCTCCGAAGACGGTACGGGTCGTATGGGACGTCGCTGGGAGCAGTAACGGTAACGGCGTTGTCGGCGAAGCGAAGAGGCATAAGGTGATGGGATTCGTCGGAATTCAAACCGGATTCGGTTCAGCTGGACGGAGACGAGCGCTTAGGGACACGTGGATGCCGTCCGATCCTGAAGGGCTTAAACGGTACTGATTGATTCTGTCTTCTCTCTAATCTCTGATTTGAATCATTCTTCAGCTTTTAGGGTTCTTTTGGAATCAAATTAGTGTGATTTTTGATTTGAATAGTATAATGCCAAAATCTGGTTAGGTTAGAGAAGAATCTGATTCATAGGCTTAATGCTTTAAAGATCTCGAGACCAAAGAAGCTTGAATATAACATCTGGTTACTGTTTCAATGAAAATAGCTCCTCTTTATGCAGCTTGGAAGAATCAACAGGATTGGCTATCAGGTTTATCATAGGCAAAACCAAAGACGAGGCGAAAATGGCTGAGCTTAGAACGGAAATCGCGGAGTACGATGACTTTATACTGCTCGATATCGAAGAGGAGTACAGTAAGCTCCCATACAAAACGTTAGTTTACAAACTAGCAATTTCTCTGTTTAACTTCTTGTTTTCGACAGATAACTTGAAAGGCTCTTTTTGATCTGTGGTCTTTTTGTATGTTTTTTGTTGTTGTTGTTGTTTAGTTTGGCTTTCTTCAAAGCTGCATACGCTCTATATGACTCAGAATTCTATGTCAAAGCTGATGATGATATATACTTGAGGCCAGGTAAATTATTGTATTCTCTTGAGTTTTTCCACATTACTCCGTTCTGGCTTTTTATATGAGGCTGTTATTTTCTTCTTCACAGATCGGTTGTCTTTGCTGTTGGCTAAAGAGCGGAGTCACTCGCAGACATATCTTGGATGCCTGAAGAAAGGTCCTGTTTTCACAGATCCAAAGCTAAAATGGTAAGGACAGGGGAAAACTAGGAGGAAGAACTAACCGAACATGCGAGTCATGCTTCTCTTTTGAGCAACTTTGAGATATGTTCTGATTTGAAACATCTAAAACATTTCTTGTGATTCAATATACCTGAAAAATTGGTTGTAATATTGCAGGTATGAACCTTTGGCAGATTTGCTGGGGAAAGAGTATTTTCTTCATGCCTATGGGCCAATATATGCTCTTTCTGCTGATGTTGTCACAAGTTTGGTTGCCCTAAAAAACAACAGGTTAGTTATGTCTTCTCTCTTTTATTCGTCTTTGAAGTCTCGTTATAGGACTTCGGCTTCTCTCTCTTGAAGTGGTCTCTGTTCCTCGGAACAGATCAGAGCCTTTTTTACAATTTTGTCTGATGAAGACAGAGATGTTTCCCAAACTTCAGTTTCAGGATGTTTAGCAACGAAGACGTGACAATAGGTGCGTGGATGCTGGCAATGAATGTCAACCACGAGAACCATCACACACTTTGCGAACCAGAGTGCTCACCGCACTCCATTGCTGTTTGGGATATACCAAAATGCTCAGGTTTGATATTCGCCACTTGGCAAACGCGTTTCCACACTACAAGAATTGTATTGATTTGATTGAATATGTTATTGGTGTTTTGACCACAACAAACATATATGTTACTTGTGTAGGCCTTTGTAACCCAGAGAAGAGATTGTTGGAACTTCACAAGCTAGAGAGCTGCTCAAAGAGCCCGACTTTGCCATCGGATGATGAGTGATCTTTACCTCTTACATTTCTCCTTTGATGAAGCAATGATTAGGCAAGACTTTTTTCATTTACTCACGAACTTTAAGGTGGCAATGACAGAAAAGCGAGGAGAGTTTATACTTTAGGGTTTATAAAACTAGGGTTAGTAAGTTTTGTTTAACCCAAGTTTTGGGTGATTCCTTGTTGTACAAGTATAAACTAATTCTAATTTCGGTCTCACATTGTTATCGATGAGAGAGAAAAAAAAAGAAACCTTAATAGTGTTTATCGATGAAAACTTATCTTTTGTACATTAATTTATATCTTTATGTAAATATTAACGACTAAAGCTAGATATGTCTTAACTCTTAAGGACTTAAATTCGTAATCAATAACGTAAAAGCATATTTGATTCGTAGTTATGTGCAAAGACAAAAAGTTATGGAAGTTATACATGTTGGGACTCTTTTACTAATGATGTTAAGATTGAAAAAGAATAAGTAAAATACAAATAAGTAGCCTAAAAAGGGGATCTTTTGCCTAACAAAAAATGGTGGAATCTTACTATCTTCGTGTAAACATTGTAAAAAAGCTGTCAAAACGCATAACAGCATTAATATAGAAATATAAAGAAACCCATCCATAATTCACTTGTTTTTCTTCTTAATTTTGTTTCTTTTATCGTATAATTACGACAAAAATAAGAGAAAAAGGTGAAATTTGTATGCTGTCTTAAATTATGCATTAAGGTAAAAAAAACAAAAGTAAATGATTTTTTGTTTTTTTGTTTTTTTTTGTCGAATTGTGATGATTTTTTGTTAAGAAAGTAGAAATTATACATTTTTATATATATAAATTTGATTTTATTAAAAGGTGAAAAAATAAATCCGCTAAAAAAACCCATTAATTTTAATCATTAAAATACGTAGGCGTACTTTCCTGCCACGCCCTCTGATCAATGTTAAATCAGAGACAGTGATGATTAATCTGACGTCATCTTTTTGACTGGAAACTATCGTACTCCATAAGGTAACTACGTTACTTTTGTATGATTACTTGTTAATAATAATGATAAACACTACCAAATTTGTTTGATGCAAAGCATTTTTACAAACCAAAAGTAACTTTAGATCTGTAATTTGCTATACTTACATTACATATTTTAGTTTCGTGTCATATTTGTTGAAGTTATCCTATGACTAATTTTTTGTAATGTTTTCTATAGAGACATTCACACTGTATAATTTTAGCCAATCCCATGCATATTTTTCTTTTGTGTTAAAAGAATTAAGTACGTACTTACCTACTCTTACTACAAAATCTAGACACATTAATTACATCCACGGTCCACCATACTCACATTAGAAGTAGGTCCATGAACACACCAACCAAATTAATATTCATGAACTTATACATATTTTCTCTAATTATTGTATTTTAAGCATTCAATTTACAGATATATGGTTATATCAGCCGCAAATATAATAGGGACTCTAGTAACACACATAATACAGCCAACGTATAATTTTATGTCAAAAAAATAAGTTCCAAGTATTTAAATTTATTAGACCAAAAGTAACCATTAATGTTTAAAAATAGTCCAATGCGACACTTGTGAACAATATTTATTCGAATATAGTAAATTAGTCTAACACACAACGTGTGGTAAACTGAAATTAACATAGTTTGTGTAGCTCTAAGTTATCACATGTTTGATAAAAGTAACGTTAAATAAAGATACGAAACTTTTGTTTCTTACCATATTTGACCATTGGTAAAAATTGCTGCATGTTTATATATTGGTTGTGACCTTACGAATCACGGTGTTAATGATGAAATTAGAGCATGTTTAGAGCATGTTTATCAAAGGCTTTTAAGGGTTGCTTAATGTTTTTTTTCATTTTTAATCAATTTTTGTAATCCAAAATTTTAAGAGTCGTAGCTTAATTAAGGTTTTTAAGGGTCGTTGTTTAACCTTCAAGACAATGACATACTAGCAACAAATAATTGGTTTTTCTGTTTTTTATTTTTTATTTTTTGTTTTCATTTTTATTTTTGATTCCTTTTTGTCGACATTCGTGCATATTGAGTTTTTTTAAGCAACTCAAAATAGTAACCCTCAATGGAGAACATGATTGTTTAGCTTTTGAAAATGGAAAAAAAATATAAAAAAATTATAAGCAACCCATTTTTAGGGGCTTTGATAAACATGGTCTTAGTCTCTTAGATAATTACTGATAAAAACGAGGCAATATCGGAAGAAAGACATGTTAGCAGATTATTAAATTATTCATTTATTTATTGGTATTTTTATTGTTTTTGTCTGATGATAGACATTCCTTCGAAATTGAGAAAGAGAAGATAAATTAAATTAAATAATATAAAATTTTCTGTCTCGTGAAAGTGAAACAGTCAGGTGATGAAGGCATTGAAGGGAGCCTATATAGAATCAATGGCTCAAATGCCACAAATTGGGAAAAAGTGATCCAATATGCCACCTCTATTTTCTTTTATTTTATTGATTTATTTTTAATTCGATTTTGGGGGTAAAAGGACGAAAATCATAAGTGTATTTCACTTATTTACGACCCAACCGGTTAGATCCGACCCAAACCCGAATCCAAACCCAAAACCCGACCCAAACCCGAGCCCAAATCCAAAATCCAACCCAAACCCGTGCCCAAACCCAATACCCACCCAAATAAAAAATCAAACTTAAATTTCTCAAATTTTCTCAAGAACCCTAATTTCATTTTTCCCCTTTTTGCTAAAACGAGAAGAGAAAGCCACTACATTTTCCTCCTTTTTCTTTTCTCCTTCTTCGATCTTTTCAAAATCAATCCAAATCATCAATGGCTCGTATAAAATTTGGATTCACATACTATTCTTTAAGCGAATTCGCGAAAAAAAACTGTTTGAATCGAACAAAGAAGAAAAAAACAAGGAGAAAGAAGATGTGAACGAAGAAGAAGAAGGTTCAGAGAATGGAAAAGAAGATAACGGAGAAGAAGAAGAAAACGAAACAGAAGAAGAGGAAAAAGATAACGAAGTAGAAGAAGAGAACGGAGAAGAAAACGAAAAAGAGAGCTAAGAAAAAGAGACCGAAGAAGAAGAAAAAAAGACCTAACAAGAAAAAGGGACCGAAGAAGAAGAAACAGAGATCGAAGCAGATTCTTTTCTCCTGCAGGATAACGATGATGATGTTGACGACGATGACGAGACCCAACCGATGCGACCAGAGGTTTGTTGGATTGTTGTAACTCGTTGTGATCTTTTGGAGTTTTTGTTGTTTTTATTATTATGCGTTTTGAATTTTGGATGTTAGGGATGTGCTTTTGTTGTCCGCCAAACAATTGAGTTTAATTAGGTACATATGTGTTTCGGTACATGTGTTTTTGTAGTTAAATTGTATCGATTTGATACATTTATAAAACAGATTGTACCATTTGTACGAAAAAACCGTACTCACGAAAATACCAACAAAATTGAAACAAACAACTAATTGAAAACAGAACGATTCCACAAAACACAACAAAGATAAAAAGTCATACAAATAGATAGAAGAGAATTATTGAGCATACAAATAACACAAACAAACAATCTACTTAGCAAGTAAATTCTTCATCCTTGCAATCTCTTCTTCTGGTCGGATAACCGATCATTCATACGAGATATTTCTCTACGCAACCAAAGAGTAAATCAAATTTTTGTGCTCACCATCTTCGAGTTTAAGAGGAAGAATTGTTTGTGTAACTCGAATAGCTTGCTTCATAGAAAGAATTGTTCGTGTAACTGATTGACATTTTGTAAGAAGAAGAAGATCGAAGATGAACAAGATTGAAGAAGAAGAAGACACGCCGCCGTGAATGTTCTTTGTGGATCTAGTGGTTTGGAAGAAGGAGAGAGAATATATCCTTTTATAATCAAATAAAATTAATTAAATAAACAAAAAATAAATAAAATTCAGAAAAATTAATGTTTTTGTCGGCTTTAAAGTACAATGTAGGACCCACATGTTTTTATCACCATAGTTTAGTTGTACCTAGATATCCAAGTGTATTATCATCACCATAGTTGTACTTTCATGATTATTGTGTAATTGTAGTTGAACTTCATTATAAAAATTAAAATTCCAGTTGGACCATTCATATTCGACTAGTATATATCATTTAAGAGGTATCCATAATAAAACTTTCAAGTAATCATAACTTTTACATTTCTTGACTTATAATTAGTGAACAATGACATGTTATTCCTTATACTTATAAGGGTTTGTTAAGATTTCATAGAATTTTTTTAGAAAAATTTGTTTTGGGTTTGTTTTGTTTAATTTGATGTTTTGTGTGTTGTTACATTGTTTTATAGGCAACATATTTATTACTTAATAATTTTTGAGCCGTAAATCATAATTTTATAAAACCGAAAATGTTTAAGTAGTTGTACATAATTGTCCAAGAAATACAACGAGACATAAACGAGAAAATGTTTAAGTAGTTGCGGTTTCTTCTTCTGCTTCATTATCATCATCTTCCCGATCGACTTTCCTTTGCTTTGATCAATCCTAATCTTCTTTTGTATCCTTTCTTCTAAAACCGAATATTTTATATCTTCTAAAGATGAGGTCATAAGAGATATAGCGTATACAGATTTTCTTGAAATCCATTCATGATCGTATATATCATATCAAGATTCAATCGATGGTTTGGGGATCTTTAATTAAACTAAATTCAACAAGTTTCAACAACTACATTTAACGAAATCATAATGCAGATAGATAATTGAGAGATAAATCAACACAATAACATAATTTCTAAAATTGAAATCGTTGAATTACTAAAACAGATTCTCCATTATCGCACGACGGAGAAGAATGGCCGACGAAGCTCGAACTCGCACGACGGAGAAGAATGGCCGACGAAGCTCGACGAAGAAAACCGTCGACGAAGCTCCACGAAGAATCTAAGACGAAGAAGAAAAAGAGAACGCGAAGAAGAGAAGAAGAGAAGAAGCAGATCTGAAAATCTCGATCTGATTTTTGAATTTTCTTTAATTTTTTGAATTATTTTAATTAATAATTAGTAAGGGTAAAATCGAAATAACACATTATAAGTGGCAAGTAGATTGATTTGTGGCATGCTAGATTAAAATTTTCCAATTTGTGGCATATGAGACCATTGCTCGCCTATATAAGTATATAAAATGTTTTGTATTAACATTTAAATATAATAATATTTTCTGTAATTCGTGTAAAATAATACTAACACCATCATCAATAATTAGAGTAGAGTGTTGCGTGGAAATATTCACAGCGCAATCCACGAGAAGGATTCAGTCAAGGACTCTGTATTTCACATTATTAAAAAAACAAGCTAAAAAAAATCAAAAATCCTAAATTAGATTTTCTAAAATCACAGAAAGTTTAGACCACAGTGATATTACTATTCGTTTTATTAGGTAAATTTGTTTTTAGTGAAAATCAATGACAAAACTAAAACGACAAAACTTATACAACGACAAAACTTATACTCCTCATAATAAATTAAATTTAAGCTTGTCGAAATAGTAATATGTTTATAATTTTGTTTTTTACTATTTATTTAGCGTGTGTAACACTTTTAGCCTAAAGTTAAATCACTTTTTTGTGTGTGTAAATTCAAAGTAAAGACAAAAACAATACAGTGATTTTTTTTTTTTAACTGTATCTTCGTCTCCTTCCTCTCTTCTATTATTTCTCTGTAACTTTCTCTCTCTAAAGATCACAATCACATTCATTCTTTTGCTTCTCTCCCTTACATCTCATCATCTCAAAGTCTCCACCTTTACATTCTCTCTCTCTCTCTTATCTCCTTAATGCATTGTTAAGAATTATCCGATCATACTTCCCATCTCCGCCGTCGATTCTCTCTCTCTCTCTTGCTCCGCCTTCCACGGCGGCTACTCTTAGTATTACTCCCGGAGAGAATCTCCAGAGAAATCTCGGATCTTTTATGCAAAGACACAATGTCGAGATCCTTTAAAGATGACACCGACAAGCATGGCGACTCTGTTAGCGCCGAATTGGGATCACCGATTACTCCGCTTCAGACTCGGCCGAGTGGACTCACCTCCGTGACCACCACCACTACCACTACCACTAGTAGTTCAAGTTCTAGCTCGTTTAAATCGGTAACCGGTCGGTCCGGTCATAAACCGATTACAAGTAAACCGGATTCCGGTCAGTTAACTTCCTCCGCCGCTCAATCCAAACATTATTGCGTTATCTCCGCCGCGCAATCATTCAAATCCTCCGCCGCTAAATCTTTGTCCGTCAGTTTATCCGGCGTTCAATTAAAACCCACCACCGACACCTCCGCGGCAAAATCTTATAAATCAACCGCACCACTCGCCGCAAAATCCTCAAAGTCCACCGCTCCCTCCGCCGCAAAATCCATCTCTCGCAATCCCGCCGCCGCTAGAATCGCCTCCTCCGCCATCCCGAAAACCTCAAGTGGAATTCTAAAACAAAGTCGAGTCTCCACCACGTCACACTCAGCTTCAGGGAAAAGCAATAATGCGCCGTTAGCTTCAGGCAAAAGCAATAATGCACAGCTGGTTCCGGTTAAAAGCTATACTGCGCCGTTGGCTTCAAATAAAGGCTATATTGCGCCGGCACAAGCCAAGATAGTTCCTGCCGGAAACTTATTCCCGTCAGGGAAAGTTCAAATAACAGGCATGACACAAGGCGTATCAAGAAACATGGTTCTTGGACTTGGCTCCAAATCTTACGGATATGGAAGCATTATTAGAGGAGACAGCTTCTCTGTTCTCAAGCCAACGGCTTATAGCTCCTCTCGGTCTCTAGTAATCGTCGATAGCTTTAGTAGTAGTGCCCCGTGCGCCGCGGAGACGACGCTGTGGAAAGATGTTATGTTTAGTTCCAACGCAGAAGAAGTGAAGAGATTTGGGAACAAAATGTTCAAGAAAGGTTGTTTCAATGAGGCTTTGAAGTTGTATGATCGAGCCTTGGAGCTCGCGCCGAGCAATGTGGCTTACCGTGGTAACCGAGCGGCTGCGTTGTCCGGTTTGGGAAGAGTCGGTGAAGCTGTGGTTGAGTGTGAAGAAGCTATTAGATTGGATCCAAATTTCGCAAGAGCTCATCACCGTTTAGCTACATTGCTTCTTAGGTATAAGGCTTTTAGATTCTTTGATTCGAGAAGAGGATACGCTAATGAGTCTTGAATTTGGTTGCAGGTTAGGACAGGTCGATAAGGCGAGTAAGCACATTATTCTTATGGATGAACCATGGGATCCGGTGGTGGTTAAAGCATTCGAGCTAGTAGATAAACACTTGGAAAAATGCTTAAGTGCAAGAAAACGCGGCGAATGGACTATTGTTTTGACGGAAGCAAGTGCAGCTATAGCTTCTGGTGCTGATTGTTCTCCTCAGGTAAAGTAAAAACAAACGTTCTCTTGTGTATTTAGTATTGTTACCTTGTTTACACACTTTAGCTTATGCAGTTAGCTATGTGTAAAGTGGAAGCACTATTGAAACTACTAAGGCTTGATGATGCTCAAGAGGCAGTAGCAGTTGTGCCAAAAGTTAAACCGTTACCAGCTTCTTTGTCACAGACGCGGTTTTTCGATATGAACTGTGAAGCTTACACATGTTTCGTCAAATCGCAAGTGGAGTTAGCTCTAGGAAGGTGAAGAAGTTATATACATGATTGAATATTGGTTTTATTGTGTCATCATGATTCATGAGTACTAAGAAGAGCACATGACAAAATCTTGCAGGTTTGAAAATGCAGTTACAGCTGCAAAGAAAGCCTTAGAGTTAGATACAAGAAACAGTGAAGTTGAAACCTTGTGTAGACATGTTAAATTGATTGCTAAGACGCGTGATCGTGGTAACGATCTTTATGAATCAGAAAGATACACCGAAGCAAGCATGGCTTACGCAGAAGGCCTTAAGTATGATCCGTGCAATGCTACTCTACTTTTTCATAGAGCAGAATGTTTCTTTAAACTTGGGATGTGGGAAGGCTCAATCCAATATTGTCATCAGGCGTTGCTCGTTCTACCGAGTTACACAAAGCCTCTTCACCAAAGAGCTACATCATACATCAATGTAAAGTCTTAATGATATGACTTACTAGTTTCGTCTTTTTTTTACTTGTTTTAAGGTTCTTGATGTGAAAATTGTAGCTAGAAAGATGGGCTGAAGCAGTGAGGGATTACGAAGCCTTGAGAAAGGAACTACCTTATGACAAAGAAATCGCAGAATCTTTGTTCCATGCTCAAGTTGAATTGAAGAAATCTCGCGGAGAAGTAGTTCTAAACATGGAATTTGGAGGAGAAGTTGAGGAAATTACTAGTCTTGAAGAGTTTAAAGCCGCATTGACACGGCCTGGTAAGCAAATTTTTAAAAACTTGTATGCTCTTTATACACTAAGAGAACTCTCTTTTTAACTTCTTGTATACTTAAAACGGCAGGAGTTACCATTGTACACTTTTTTAAATCCTCTGATCAACAATGCAAGGAGATATCTGTTTTCGTGAACGCGCTATGTATTCGTTACCCATCTATACACTTTCTCAAGGTAAAAACCAAAACTTGAAAACATGTTTTTGGTAACAAGTGAAAACCTTATCTTGATTGTTTCATTAGGTGGAGATTGAGAAATGTTGTGAAGTGGGCGATGCAGAGAAAGTGAGAGTTGTGCCAACATTCAAGATTTACAAACTTGGGATCAGAATAAAGGAGATTGTGTGCCCAAGTACAGAAACATTGGAGAATTCACTGAGGCACTATTGCATCTAGCAAAACTCGAAACACGATACCATGTTCATAAGAAAAGAGAGAGAAAAACTTGTCTATAGTCTCTGGATTTGTGTTAGAGAATCACTCATGATTCTATTCATTCATTGCTCTTGTTAGGTTTAGGACTTGAAAGTGAGATTTTTTCATATGTGCATAGATAAATTTTTGGTTAATTAGGTGGTGACACCATATAAAATAAACATAAAGAAAGAGAGCCATTCAACAATAAAAGTTACTACTTATCTTTGTTTTTCCTGAAATTGTCATTGCATTATAAAAAAAATACAAGGTTCATGACTTAGATGAATAGTGTAAATTTATGTTGAATATATGACAATAATATATTATGATGGGTTTGCTTGCAACACACACAACACAACCCATTTTATTTTAAACATATAAAACTATGCTTTAATTTTTTTTAACTACCGTTAATGGAATCGAAATGTTGAAGGTTTGCAACACACACAACACGTTTTATCCGAGACAGAGAACAGAAACTAAAAGACAAAGAAGATAGAATTTAAGATACACTGTCTATCTCTGTTTTTTTTTGTTTCCACTTCCAGAAACAGAGCAGTGTTTCGTTTTCATACAACGCAAAGATTAAAACTTTTTTTAACGGTGGATACTTAAAAGTAAACTGTAACTTATTATTTCGATTAGGGTTGGTAAAAAAGTAAGGGTCTCCTTCAAGAAGGTCTCTGACTCTGGTCATGTATCAAGTGCCAGTAAGGCTTGTCTGGTTAGTTGCTCGATCCGTTGCGGCAACTTCAGTGTTTTCTTCTTGCAAACAGTTTCAAACTTGTCATATAGAATGTTGTAGTTCAAGCTACTTATGTTCCTGAAGTAACATTGGTCACTTCCAACATAGTTATACACTTGTTGTGTGCTTCCATATCCATTGATCACTAAGTTATTCTTCACCACCATAACTCCTTGCCCTTCTTGCTTGTTCTCCAGCTTGCTCTTGAATGTTTTCATCATTCCGTTATCACTCTGTGATCTCTCCTCGTTGAATCCCATCGTGACATTCGAGATCTCTAACGATGTGTTGTTCCGTTGTTCTAAAGAGTCAGAGTGAAGGTAGAAAGGAAAGCTCTTGATGGATTTCGCGCAGTAGATCTCTTTTGCACCTCTCTTGGCGTGAACTCGATCATCGGCTTGTATCAGCTGATCTATGATCTGCAAGTTCCCATCTTTACCTAAAACCATCGAGTTTTCGTAGCTGAACTCTTGGTTGGCATTGGTTATGATGTCTCCGTGAGAAGATTTGACCAACCCGATAGAAGTTATCGACCTCTTTGCTTTCGTCGTGAAGTTTCCATTCAAGTCCTTAAAGTCCGACACAGAGCTAACCTCAAGAGAGCTTCTACTAATCTCCAACACTTTCCCTTCGACAATTTCCTTCTCCTGGTCCAACCAAAGATGCAAATTCGCATCGACAAACCAAACATTCAACGCATTAGTCACACTAAACCCAATCTTATGAGTCTTCCCATCTAACAAACTTCCCAAAAAGGGAGTGATCTCGATATCATAACTCGGCAAATCAAAGGAGCCAATGGCTGTGATTGGTCTCCACAGCAAAGGATTGATCCCTCCAGTGAAAACAACAGGGAAAGGCCAAACCGCACCAGCCGCTTTCCCGTCGAGGCTAACCACGACTTCTCTGAAAGGTCCATTACCAGCAACAGTGAGATTGTTGGCAGTAACATAGTCATTAGGAAGATTCCCAAACCAAAACTCATCATTCTCATGGAAAGAAACATAAACCTCAAGAACAGCTCTATACACATTCCTTGGAATCTCAAACTCCTTGTACTGAGAATCATCCGAATCAACGATTTCAAACCAAAGTCCATCGTTTAAAGGAAGATTTCTCGAAACAGGAAGGATCATATCAGCTCGTGGAGAGCTATAACTAGAAGAAGAAGAAAAAGAAGGATCTTGCAGGTTTCTCTCTAAAGGATAGAAATGGAGGATGATATCGACATGGTAGACACCAGTATAGGTTCTATCTACGAGATTACCGAGATAAACAGCGAGGATCTGAGTCTCGTCTTTGACGAAGAGAGAGTGATACCTGGTCACGTCTTTCTCAACAGACCATACGATTCCTTTCGAAGTAGGCTCGGCGGTGCAGCTCCGGAGAATCTCTACGCCGTCGAGCCAAACTCCGAAGATGCGATCGAATTGTCTTCCTTGGCAAGTGGATTTGAATTCGAGGACGATTTTGGAGAATTCTCGAGATGGGCAGTGAGAGGGGAGAGTGTAATTGGCGAGAACCGGTGGTTTAGCGTAGGTGTAGGCGAAGTCATGGCGGAGAATCCGATGCGAGCACGGTGGTTGGGTCGTCGGAGTTTGAGGAACCGGAGGCTTTGTGACCTCGAAGTAGCGAGTAGGGGATGATGAGTTTTGGGTCGGAGAAGAGAAGAAATGGGGAGGCTTGAAACGCGATCTGAGTTTCTGGGGATCGGCGACGGTGGAAAGAGAGTGGAGGGAGAAGAAGACGGTGAAGAAAATTAGTAGAGAAAGAGAAGAAGCCATTATCGTTAATTAAAGTCTTCGTCTGGTAAAATAAAAGAAGCTACATACTACTGTATGTATGTAAGTATTATCTTTTAATTAAATTAACGATAATTAACAATTATGATCTGATTATATTAGTTGACCAACAAGGTCCACCACTGCTTACAGTATTTATCAGAAGCAAACATTCACTACAAAACGTAGCATGTAAACAAAGACTATTTGTTGAATCTTTGAAGCAAAGAAATGAAAACAGTAATTACTAATTAGTTAACACACATATCATAAAATCAAATTATCTAAACAAAAAGGGGGAAAATGTTATAATATGTAAAGATATTGTTTTTTGTTAGAAAACATATTGCTGTATATAATCAATAAAAGACTTTGCTTTAGCTATGCACAACAACAGGTTTGCGAAGAAGAAGAAGAAAAAGCTGTTGAAAGTGATATAAAAGGTTAAGAGATACTTAAGATAGAGACCGGTTAAGCATAGAGACTTGGCCAGAGTCTCCATTGAGTAAGAAGACTTCAAGAGGAATGTAAGGAGAAGATGAAGAGTTTGATCCAAACCTGTAAGCAGGCTGCAACAATTTGCTACCTTTCGCACATTGAATCGTTAGGAGACGCGGCCCTGTTCTCATCTGCCACACCTGGTTCCAATCCGGAGGAAATCAATCACGACGCTTATAATCATAACAAGGTTAAAGATGTTGTTGAGAGAAGACAATGTTTACCTCGATGATCCCTTTGCGTGGCGCGTGTATGGCTAAGCATAGACAGTAATCGCTTTTTACAGGTTCTGTGTGAATTACAGATTTTCCTTTATCTTTCTTGGCTAACATCTCCATGAACACACAGCTAGCGTCTCGATAGCCCTAAGGAAAGAAGTTTCGATTTTTAAAGAAATCTTGACGATTGAGTATGAACAGGATGTTAAAAGAAACCTTCCATAGCCGGACAACCACGAGAGCTTGAGTGTCTAGCAGAAGTATTCGACCAAGAGAATCTGTTATCGCGGCTAAAGTCCCACTCGGGGATAATGTGAGCTTCTCGCCTTTCCTTGGATAGTCTTTTATACATGTCAAGGATGACGCTACACCAACATATTAACAAGGTTAAACCATAATAGATAGATGCTCAAAAAGTGAAGTGATTAGAGAGACACATGAAACCCACCTCGAGCAAATGACTGAGCCTTGGCTTCTGGCTTTCTTTTTGGTGATTTGTCATTACTTCTCCATATCAGTTTAGAAAACGAAGCTATGGTTGAAGCAGCCGCAGGGACAACTTTTGATAGAATCGCTCCAACAAGTGATCTACCTCTATCTTCTGAGAGCCTTTCAAAGATACATAACATAATAAACCTAATCAACAAACAGTGATCATAAACAAAGTTCACAAGAACAGCATCGAAGGTGTTACTACTTACTAACCTGTAAGCGGAGATTACAGCATCCTCACCAATGGTCACTGCACAATAATAACGTTGACTTGACTGTCAAAGAATTAAAATCAGCCAATGGTCACTGCACATAATAACGTTGAATTTCAGACAAAACCACACAATATTCACCTGATGTTCTAGTAATGGAGGAGGCATTATGCCAGTGACAGTAGCATCGACGCACACACCATTCTTGTTCACATTCCATATCTGATACGGTAATCGTTGATACAAACTACCCGTATCTTCTGCATCACCCTTTTTAGTTTTTTGCTCCCAAAAATTAGTGTTTCTTTCTTGAAACCATTTCTGGAGCATAGTCTACAATAATAACAACAAAATTAACAATCTATGAACTTTGTAAAACCTCGTAAACTAAGCCGTCAGAGGAAACAGAAAACAAATCTTCACCTGAATGTTGGATCCGTCAAAGCGGGCAATGATGCCAGGCAATACAATGCAAATCTCCTCCGACGATGTCTCTTGCATCAAATCTTTCTTAGTTCCTCTAACTCTTAGTTTCAAGATACGGCTTGGATGTACAATCTATAGAGTACACACAAAGCTAAGTTAGTATTTCATCAATAAGACCACTTGAAAGTAAACTTAAAGATCTCTTAAGCACCAAAACCAAACAAAAGCCACAATGTTTGACTGTTCTTTGAGACAACATTGCTCATCAAAACCAAAGCTTTCGCAATTCGACAAAACATAAGCTTCAAAATCGATAATCTAAAAAAGGGCATTGAAAAGTTTTGAGATTTGACCTGCTTATGAATCAAATCACCAGCAACAGAGTAAACAAGGAGATACCCACAAGAAGTCCCTGTAACGACAACTCTTACGTCGTCAAACACTAACCACTCGATCGCTGTAATCGATTCCGCCTCGATAGGAGACAGATCGGGTCTGATCTTGACGCGGGGCGCATCAGGATCAGCATCGCCCCAATTCACAATCACAATGAGAAATCGATTGGCTATAGCTAAAGAATGCGAATCGAGTGCGCATAGAAGATTCGGGGTGTTCACGAGCCATCCTTCTTTACCCGCACCGAGCTCGCTAAGCTCCTCGCACGCGATGCAGCCAAGTTCCGTCAGGTGAATCCTCTTCGCCATCGCAAATCCTAGCGAAAGAACAAAAAAAAAACTTGATTTTTTAAGAAAGTGTGTATTTTTTTTTTGTTGCTAAAGAGAAAAAACGGCGTCGTATCGATTGGGCTTGTCTTATATACAGTTTCTCTTCAGTCAATCTTCTTCGTCGTTTCGCGAAGGATTCGGGAGAGATGTTGTGTCAAGATTTATCCTTTTCTAAAACCCTAAGCCCTAGCTTCTCCCTCTTCCCTTCCTCCCTCAGTAAATCTCCACCCCGCTCCGTCGTGCGAAGAATCGTCTCTGTTTTACCCAATCACCCGCTCCGGTTCAAAAGCTCAGAGCTTTTCCTCCGTGAAGATGGCGGATTCCGAAGAGACGTGCGGGCCTTGGCGGGGAGAAGCAAGAAGAAGCCTGGAGGCTCATCAGGCGGGAGGATAGAAGGTGATTCCGATACGAGGAAGCAGATAAAGCGTAATGCTCGCGAGAAATCGAAGAAGCTAGCTGAATCTCTGTTCTACAGATTGTACAATAACCCTGATAAGAGCAGAAGTAATATTCTGAGTAGCCATCCTGATAAGTTCACTGAAGATGAGCTTGAGATGATTGGTCTTGGCTACGATAGGATGGTTAGGTTTATGGATAAGGATGACCCGAGGCTGCGTCATCCTTATGATTGGTTCAAGTACGGAGAGTTTGGTCCTTACTCGTGGCGCGGCGTTGTTGTCGGTGACCCTGTTCGTGGCACAATCTCTGATGAGTGTGTTACTATGATAGGTGAAGTTGGGAATCATGAAGAGTTTGAGAAGATTGAGCAGCATGAGATGAACTTAGCCTTTCAGAAAAGGGTTAAGGATTTGGATTCGAATGTCGGTTTAAAGTACTTTTGGGTTTTCGTTAGGCATCCGAAATGGAGGCTTAGTGAATTGCCTTGGGAGCAATGGACTTTGGTTAGTGAAGTTGTTGTGGAAGCTGAGAAAAAGCAGAGGCTTGATAAATGGAACTTGATGGGGAGATTAGGGAATAAGTCTCGGTCTTTGATATGTCAATGCGCCGCTTGGTTTAGACCGGATATCGTGTATGTGAAGAAGCCTGTGTTTCAGTGCAGGTTTGAGCCTCAAGAAGATTTCTTTAACTCGATTATCCCTTATATAAACCCGGTAACCGAATCTGGCTTCGTGTTTGAAGTGGAAGATGATGAAGGTAGAGTGGATTTGAGTACTTATTATGGAGGTTTGTGTAAGATGTTGAAGGTGAGACAGACAGCTTTTGTGGATGATGTGGTGAATGCTTATGAGAAATCGAGTGATGACAAGAAGTCAAAAGTCTTGAAGTTCTTGCTTGGAAACCATCCTATCGAGCTGTTGCATCCGTATACAAAAGAGTGGAAAGCAAAGCTTGAGGAGATGGAGCTAGGGTGTGATGCTCCAGATGAGGATGAGATAAGCATTAGTGCAGACTCAGAAAAGGCTGAATTCTCTGAGTGGATCGAAGCTGAAGCTGACAATGATGATGAAGAGGAAGATGATGGTGATGATGATGATGATGATAACATGGTTGTGAATGTGGAGGGAGATGATGAAGACTTGGAAGAAGACAGCTTGGAAGGTGAAGTAGAGGAGATGGATCCAGAAGAAGACGAGAGGTATTGGGAAGAGCAATTCAAGAAAGCTACAAGCAATGCCGAGAAGATGGAGAAGCTTGTAGAGATGAGTATGGCTGTGTCTGATAAGTTCTATGAGAAACAGATAAAGGCAATGGAGGAAAGAGAAAAGGGAGAGACAGGATTTGGAGGAGATGAGCTAGAAATGAGAGGTAAGAAGGCGAAAGTGAAGCCAGAAGAGTGGAAGACGGTAGGATATGGAAGGTGGATGAAGAAGATAAAGAAGAGTAGGATCCCACCTGAGCTCTTTTTACGCGCAGCAGTTAGACCTTTTGTTTACAGAAACCTTGTCAAAGAGATTGTTCTTACAAGACACGCCATTTTGGAAGGCGAGATTGGTCAAAAGGAGTGATCTATCAGTTCAAGTCCAAGCCTTTTTTTGTCCTTTCAGTGATTTGTTAATGTTATTTCTGCAACTCTGCTTGTTCAGATGAGTTTTGTTTCCTTGGTTTAAGATATGTAACCTTGATAAGGTGATGCTTACATGGTAAGAGTTATATACAAAAGAGTGCTGGAACCGTTAGTAGTGAGTGTTTGGTCAGAGAAAGTATTGGTGTCAAACAAGACAAGGTGCAAAATTTGTGTATGACCATTGGGGAACTACTAGCAGAATATGGGGGCATAAATGTAAATAGAGATATAAAGACTCGGCTTTGCTTGTTAAAGTCATGTTAGCGAAACTAGGATGCCCGCGAAACTATCATCAACTATTTTTTATATAGGCGTTATAAGAAACAAAAGTGACCAACTAACTTTCAACTACAAATTTTCATTACTTGTACAAAGATAAAAAAAATATAGTACATTGTAAATGTCTTACGTAAGTATATTCAAACTTTGTACAGAAAATTAGGGATTAAGCTATTTATTTAAAAAAACAGAAAAAAGAATACACCATGTATGCGTACGATTTTGGGAGCCGACTAAAACTTACGTCTGAGTTTTGAAATTTTTAGAAAGGACGCACTCTAAAGAGAAAATATCGGCCGATTTTACATTTTTTTAAAAAAAAATGGGCCGCTTTTCATACTAATTTTTTTATAAAAAAATTGGGCCGCAAACACGGGTTTGTCCCGTTTGTGGTCAGCACCGCTACCGGTTAGAATAAAATGTCAAGTCATCGTTTGTGTTTTATTTAAATTTAAATACTAGTATATGACAGGAAGAATCTTTTAAAAATATAATTAAAAAAAAAGAATCTTTAAATTCAACCAAACAAGTTGCTAGGAATCGACGCCGTTACAAGAGGACGCGTACCATACCAAGTGTCCTTATGCATGTCTTCACGAGACATGCCCATGCCACGTTCACTTCATGTTATTCCCTATATTTATTATTTTCATAAAACAAAATAACAAAAAAAACATCAATCATACTTGATAAATATCCCAACTAAAAAAAATAAAGTAAATTAACCAGCACAAAACATAAGTTGATCTTCATTATTACAACCAAAACATAAAATAGTTATTTTATATCTTTCACAACCATGTAAAACCCAAACAAAGTTTGGATAATCAAAACCACATGGTAAAAAAAAACATAAAAGAGTTATTATCTAAAAAAAAACTAATACATTAACCTTCTCAAGACACATCATTACCTTTTAAACCCACTTTTTTAAAATAGATTTCAAACGTTAGAACTTCGACGACGGTCATGACTAGCTCCCCAACCAGAAACACCGGCACGTAGCTCAGCCGCGGCGATTAGAAACTCCGCTTGTTGGAGCGGACTAATTAGCTCCATCACACGTGTGATCGTTCTCAGCCGTAGATCATCGGCTCGGTGAACGATCTCTGCTAGCCGTCGGATCCTATGGTCGAGATCTAAGGATGTTCCCATGACTAGGTCGCTTGCATCGTCTTGCCACTCTGATAACTCTTCGGTTATCGCATTCTCTTCCTTCACCGTCTCACATTGTAACTCACTCATCGTCCTGCCTTTGAAAAATTTATTAATCCTAATACTAAATTTTACATCAATTATACATCAAGTATAATTTTTAACAAAAAAATACATTTTTGCAACACTATACATATAACATTATACAACCACTAAATTAACAAACAAAATAAACATAATGAAAACAAATAAATTGACAACTAACAATTTAACGTTAATAATATAAAACAATATTAACGGTAGATAAAACTTAGCAAAAAAAGACTATAATAATTCCTAGGAAACGTATAAAAACAATATTAACGTTAGATAAACAAGTACTAGTTTAGGTAAAAGCTTGATGTCACGATATATTCATATCAATTAGGTACTGTTACGATTTATAACTAGCAAAATTAAGGAAAATTAAAAAGGATAATTAGTAAATATATTAACCTGAATTGAAAAGGAGAAAGATCACCGAGATCACCGGTACGAAAGCCACGTAAGATATCAACAATACGAGACTCAAACAAAATACTAGACTCAGTATAAACCAAGTGAAACAAAGTGGTCGGTCTCCAACCACCAACCCAATGAAGAGACCGTTCAAGAGCAGAAGACCAACGTGAAGCCATTACTCCTACCACATCTTTCTCCGTCGTCTCCCACTTTTCTCTATGATACTCTCTTAAGTGTTCCATCACTCTCTCCACCGCCTCCTTTAGCTTGTCTTCTTGTCCGGCCACGGAGTTGCTGCGGTGGTGGGTTTGGACCGTGCGGAGGTGGTTAAGGTGGTTTTGTAGCTGCTCTATCCATGACTGTTGGAACTTCTTGAAGTTTGACATTGTGTGTTCTCTTGGCTCATTTTTGTTTTTGGGATATGGTCAAATCATATTGTAGCTGATTTTATATTACTTGTTGTCACCGACTTTGTTTTGTGTATTAAGTAAACATTCAAGTTTGACTTTTCATTTAGTTTTGTTCCACAAAAATTTAAGAGATGATGTTAATATACATTTATTGTCTACATAGTCTATTAATCTCTATAGTCAAAGGGTAAGTAAAGTTAATATTTTATCGCTTTGTAGAACTAATAATGTTTTCAAAAAATTTTAGGGTTAGATTGGTGAAAGTTTTTTGACTAAAGTGTGTACATTTTCATGTCAAAAATATAGTTTTTTTTTTGTTTTTTTGCAGTGTTGAGACTGTAAATTGATATAATGCATTACTCAAATTCTCACATGAGCTTGGATGGGGCCATACGTTGTAGGGGAAAAACAATACTATCCTTGGATAGTACTATTTTTGGGCCCATAAAATCTATCAAAAATACAATGGACCCATCACATTGTTATCTAATATATTTGGTCGGTTGTTCAATAAAAAAAAAGAAGCAAAATTGGTCTCAAAATTGAAATTATTCTCCGAGGTTTTGCAAAATTACTTTAGAGAATATATCTCTATAACACTCATTACAAAAATTATTTATTTTAGTCAAAATCTTCTTAGATTCACTAATTGATACTACTATCATATTATAAAGACTAAAACACAATCATGTAAATATTGAAAATAGGGATAACGTTAATATCATACAAATTATTATTTACATAAGTTAAGTGACGATAGCTAATAATTGATTGAACACAGCTAAGAGATTCTTCTGTCTTTCTGCTCCAATATTGACAAAATTAAAAAAAAAAAACATAATCTCAAACACATAATGCCTCTTCCTTTAATCCAACGGTCAGTAAATCAAATACCCCCACCTAAAATTACCCTAATACCCCTCCTACAATCACCGGTGAATCTCCACCGTCCGGTGACATCTACCTGATCGGACGGCGTTGACACGACCTCGAGAGATAGACGTCGCATTGTATCGAACTTTCTCCGATTCTAAACCCAGGAACCACCGTAAACGCAACTCTCGGCGGCTCAGATTCCGGCGATTCGCAAAACGCTTCCTCTGCCACGCTTTTCATATGCACCTCCGTGAATCTACAGCCTCTAGACACTCGAAAGATCGATACTTTAGGATCGAAAGAGAAAGCGAGGCAATGCAAAAGCCAGACCCTTTTCGCCATCTCGACAAAGGCGTCGCAGAAACTCGTCTCCGGGAACTCTCCGGCAGCGATTTGGTTTCTCAGATGTAAATGTCCGAAGAAAGCTTCTTCCATCTTTGGATGTATTAGCTGCAAGTACTTGTCTCTGCAGAATCTCTTGAATCTTGATTTAGCATGTGAAGCTAAGCACTCTCTTGTCTTCATAGATCTAAGCTCCTTGAACCTGTCAAAGAACATCTCTTTAATCTTCTTGTTACCTGATGATGATGATGAGGTTGAGAAGTAAGGTAGATCAAACTCTTCAAACATCACTTTACATACGAAATTCTCGAAAGCGAAACACTTGTGGTCTTGCTTGTAATATAACACATCAGGCTGTATCGAATCAGCCGCCATTTCGATGTCCCAACACGCTAGTTTCATCTGATCAACCATCAATTTAACGAACCCTCTTGTTGATTTGACTGTGTGGTGAAGATAAGTAACGAAATGGGTCGGATTTAGCGCTGTTAGACCAAGATTACGATCAATTGTATTGTAAAGTTGGCTGCTTTGGTTAAGTCTCTTCTCTATGGACTTGTTCTGTTTCATCGAATCGTCAAGCTTCTCGTTAAGAAACATGATCTCAGAGTCTTTAAGCTTGAGCTGACACTCTAGCTTCTTACCCATGATCTCATAAGTCTTCAAGAGGCTTCTAAGCTCTTGAATCTCCGCTAGGACAAGGGTTTTATCGATGTTAGGATCAAACTGTTTCTTCAAGAAACTCTGTTTCAGTTCAGACAATGTCTTAAGCTCTGATACTATCAAGTTGTCTGATCTCTGTATCCCTGATGGATCATAAGGAGACTGAGCATACTGCAACTGCGCGTAACCCGATTTTATCGAAGAAACCGTAGCAAACAGCTTCGCAAGAAGAGCTTCCATGGCCATTCGTTTCTCATACTCTTCCTCAAGCTTGTCAAAGGATTCTGTAAGATTTGTTGCATTCTTCACCATATCTTGATCCAGCTTCAGCTTTTCTTGGCTCTTGTTTACTTTATCGACTTTGTCTCCTTCTGGGACAACATTGGTTAGCTTCTTAATGTTGATGACTTTCACAAATGCTTGTCTGAGTTTCCCTTTTCTTGAAGCAACATCTAATGGTTTCACTGTCTCCATCTGCAATTACATCCACCAATGCTTAGTTAAGAAGATCAGAGAAGAAACTTTAAGAGACTGTTTCACAAATGCTAAACACTACAATTTAGCTCACAAAGTAGAGAGAGAGAGGTATGCATATATACTTATGTGTATATAGAAAGAGAGATGCATATAGATTATCAAGTGGATACAGATTAAAGATTCATTCAAAAGTTGTGGGGGACAATGTGGTTCATATATAAAGAAAGGATAAAGAAATAAGAAATGTCCAAGGAAGAAGAATAAACAACTTGCGTGTGTGTAGACAAGTACTACAATTTTCTTTGCATGAACCGATCCTACTTTATTTTATCATATTAATGTTGTGTATCTTTTTGGTTATACATGTGTGGGGGCTATTTAGTCAAAATGTGCTTGCAATAGAATCAAACAAAAAGTGAGAAAAATAAACATATAATAAAAACTTGTACACAAATGGGTTATCTTGCAGAAGAACACATGCAAATAATTCAACAAACCTTTTCTCATTTTCTAATTCACTATTTTCTGAAAAGAAACAGTCAAGAAAAAAAAAGTGCAAAAGAGAACATAAAAAGAAGTAAGTAGTTTAATTAGATATAGATACTCAAAGTTGTTAATAAGTTAATCAATAATAGAGTGTACTTAAAAGAGTATTAAGGAGTCATACTGGCTACAAACCAAATAAGTTATAACAAGAATCCAAGAGTTTAAAAGTGCCCCAAACACAAATACACACATGTCTTGTTATGCGTATGATTCTATTGAATTTGGTCATTTCAAACAGAAAAAGTGGGACAGCCTCTCTTAAGCCTAAACATAGCTCTACTTATTGCCACAGACTACTAACAAAACATACATATTCTTTAATACACTAACTATAAGCACATTCACTTTCTGGTTAAACCCATGAGAAAACTTGTGTTAAAGAGTAACTATGAAACTTGGAAACTGATTCAAAGACCAAAACTAGTATTAACACAAAGGTTTTAATGAAATATAATAATAAGTAGGGCAATTCTTATGAATACAACTAAAAAAAGTTTTTTTAACATAAATAGCACAGATTTTCGAAAGTTTTACAAATACCATTAAAAAGTTTTTTTTCCATAAATACCACAAATCTTAAATTTTCAAAATTACACCCAAAACCTTCAAAAACTATACCCTACCCCTTCAAAACTAAACCCTAAACACTATATAGCGAACCCAAATGAAAAAATTTAAAATTTAAAAGTGTTAAAACTCGTTTATTGTATTTGTGGTATTTTTGTAAACTACTACTTTTTGATGGTATTTTTGTTATAAAAAACATTTTAATGGTATTTTTGTTATAAAAAACTTTGTAATGGTATTTTCAAAACATAAACTTCTTTTGATGGTATTTTAAGGAATTTAAACTTATTTTGAAGGTATTTTAAGGAATTTCTCTAATAAGTACCTTATAAATGTTAAGGTGTCTCTGTCTCTCTCTCTCTATGTTATGTTTTGTTGTTCTCACTTCATTGTGGAGTGAATAAGAAGAAACCAACCTCTAACTATAAACCCTGCAAGATACAAAACTCAATCATTTAAGACTACAAATCACATACCTACCAAATAAAGATTGAAGAAAATATTAGGAGACAAGAAGACACAGAGATAATGTGTTTTTAATCATTGACATCATATATGTACTGATTAAAAACGAGAAAGGAGCAAACTTTACAATGATGGTACAAGAAAAAAACGAAATCATTCATAAGAAACAAAAGATAATAATGAGAAGAAGAAGAAGATGAAGTTAAAAAGATTGTTGATTTAACAAACCTTATCGACGAAAAAAAAACACTCTTTCGATATAATCTAATCTTTGTTTAGGACAAAATTGGTAACTACAGATTCGTTCACGGTTTCAAGACAAAAACCAAAGCTCGAGAATGGAAGTAGAGAGAGATAGAAAAGTGATAATAAAAGGAGGTTTTAGAGAGAGAAGCGTTCGTGACAGTGAGGAGTTAGTAAATGACAGAGAGCGAGTCTAGGGAAGCTCAAAGGAACTTGCGTATTCCGAAAATACCCTCGTCTCTAAGAGATTATTTACACCGACATTTTCGCTTTACGCCGCGGAAACGTAGAAACGGCATAAGGGTGTTTTAGTATTTTTAGGGAATAAAAATGTAAAGAGATTTATAATGAAGTAATCACCTTAATTAACACTAAAAAATCGCTCATTAATTAAGTCTATTAATGAATTATTGTAATTATTATTACTAACTGCTAAATATGTTATTATGATGAATTTTTTATTAAAATGACATGCTTAATTTCAAGCATGTAAAATAACGTGCATCATACCATAAACTTATCTCAAATAATACTCCAAGTTGCATAAAAGACAGCTAAAAAGCATGTATTACTAAACTACGTTGAAGGGTTTTAAATGCAAAACTCTTTTCTAAGGGTTTTAGATGCAAAACTCTTTATTTTTGTTGGTCAAAAACGCAACCTTTTGTATTGGCATTACAATTTTATTTCCCTCTTCTACTTATACATTATTATTTATTATGATATGAATAATAAATTGGATGGAGTGGAGTGCCATATGAGTGTTTAATGGGGGAAAAAAGCTGAGAGACAATTAAATTTTAATTCTAGAAAAAAGAACCAAGAGCTATTGTGCGAGTCTACTACATAGGCTTCCCTATAAAATCTATAGTATATATTTCTCTTTATTTTTTATACTTTAATTCAAATATAGGTTTTTTTATGAGAAATTCACAAAACTACGCCATTTCAATTTCCCTTCACAAAACTACACCTAATTTAATATTTTCCCAAAGTTTACACACTTTCAAAATTTTAAAAGCTTGATTTACTCTTTTAAAAATTACCAAAATTAAAATATTTTCATTTGAGTTCGCTAATTAGTGTTTACGATATAATATTAAGGGGATATAATTATTTGGGTAGGGTTTATTTTGATTTAATTTTGAGTGTTTAGATGTAGTTTTGTGAATTATTTTGGAAATGGTGTAGTTTTGTGAAATGTAATTCAAATGGTGTAGTTTTATAATTCTCCCTTTTTTTTATTCACGACTATTCATATTATATTAAAATATGCAAAGATTTGTGAATAATTAGCAATTTACATAGCGAATAGAAGTAAACGGAACATCATATCAATTTACGAAAAAATGCTTTTGCTTCTGGTCATCATATCAATTCTTTTTTCTAATTAGTATTCTCTAACAAGACTTTATAGGCCGTGACAAAAGTAAAAAGTCTTAATGGGCTCTTAAATGGGCCCTAAAACGGGCCTAAGACACAGTAATGGCATCATTAACTTATTGAACCAATAGGAACCTGATAATATTTATTACTTTCAAAAAAAGCAAAAGATAGAAACTTTTGTCGTCTGCAAAAATTAGTTTCACATTCTCTATCTGTTTTTTTTTTTTTTGGTTCTTGTGTCTTGGAATATGTGAATCACAATCCTAGGGTTCGACTCGGACACAAACTCTACTTCGAAAGCTACAAGATAGATAAGAAAAAAGACATGGGCGAATCTCAGATTAAACTCATTGATTCTCTAAAGACTCTGTTCACTTTATGGATCGTCTTTACTCCATTACAAGCTCAAGCTGCTCCTGCTGGTAATAAAAAAAAAGTATTAACCTTTACTTGATCTGTCTGATTTTGATGTCGATTCTTGTTAATTTTTTGTTATTTAGGGTCGTTGATTAAACACATGTCATGGGTTTTGAAGTGGACAACAGGATCATCCTCTAAAACATCTCAATCAGGTTTAAACTAATTTTGCTCAATTTACTATTTTTGATCTTCTTGATTTGTTTTTGATGTCTTAACAAAGCCTTTTGTATTGTTGTTTTAGATACAAATGTTCTACAGTTTGAGAGTGGTTACTTGGTGGAAACAGTTGTTGAAGGTAACGAGATCGGTGTTGTGCCTTACAGGATTAGAGTTTCTGATGATGGAGAGCTTTATACTGTTGATGAAGTTAATAGCAACATCATGAAAATCACTCCTCCCTTGTCTCACTGTAATAAAACAAGATTCATATCATAACAATTTGTTGATCTTTAGTCTTTTTGGAGATTGTTATATGGCTTTTGTTTAATGATATATAGTTTGTGTGTGGCAGACAGTAGAGGAAGATTGGTTGCTGGATCTTTTCAAGGTAAAACAGGACACGCGGATGGAAAACCGAGCGATGCGCGTTTTAATCATCCTAGAGGCGTGACTATGGATGATAAAGGGAACGTATATGTCGCTGATACTTTGAATCTAGCCATACGAAAGATCGGAGAGTCAGGTATGTTTAGAGTTTTCTTTGTTGTGTACAAATTTAAGGACATTTTGTGGTTGCTTGTGATTTTGAGTGTTTGTAACATTCTGTTTGTTTTTTGTAACAGGGGTGGTTACTACAATAGCTGGAGGGAAATCGAATGTAGCCGGTTATAGAGATGGACCAAGTGAGGATGCAAAGTTCTCAGATGATTTCGACGTTGTCTATGTTCGTCCTACTTGCTCGTTGCTTGTTATCGACAGAGGAAACGCTGCTCTTCGCCAAATCTCTCTTAGTGAAGAGGACTGTGACTATCACTACAGTTCAATCTCTCCAACCGGTAAGAAGTCGAAAACGAATCAAGAGTGTTTCACTATAAAGATCATTTGCTTTGCGCTTAATTTTGTCGATTTTCTTCCGTTCTTTGTGTAGATGTCCTCTTGGTTATTGGTGCCGTTGTCATTGGTTACGCTACTTGTATGCTCCAACAAGGTTTTGGAAGTTCCTCTAAGACGGTAAATTTCAGTTTCTTCATCTTTCATGCCTCTTTTTCGCCATCTTCTACAAATTTTAAAAGTTTTGTGTTTTCTATTACAGCAGCTAAGCTCAGAAACCGGCTTTGAAGAGGAGCATCTAGGAAAAGAGAAACACTCTCGGCCTGTGCATGAAACGATAGCCAAGGAAGGACCTGGCTGGCCATCATTGGGGCAACTCCTTACCGATATCTGCAAACTCGCTCTCGACTTTATAACCAGCCATTTAGTCCCAACCCGATTCACAATCGGCCCTGGTCTAAGGCCATTGAAAGATAGACTCAAGATGCCCGAAGACGAACAAGAACCACCTCTAGTCCAAAGACATACTGCACCAGCACCGATCTCAGAATCCAGACACACACACTTGCCTAAACCGAATGATACTTACCAAGAACATAAGACCACAAAGGTGAGATCAAGTAGCGCAACAAAGGACCCGGCTTTGTCATCGTCCAAGCACCACAGGTCATCATCGAAACGGCATGAGTACGCCGCTGGGTTCTTTGCCTCAGGAGAGGTTGCACAACCAAAGATACATAAAGAGCGGTCAAGGCGTCGCCATAGAGATAAAACAACAGAGACAACAGAACCGAAGGCAACAACAGCAACGGATACAGTGAAGCCTACAGAGTATACAAATAGTTCAAGGTTTGATCATTACAACATGAGGAACAACAAGTATGGACCTGAAACTCCTTTTCGATTCTAGATATTCAAAATTACATCCTTGTCACAACACTTCCAAGTTTGCCTTGAGAGAGATTTGGTATGTTTTTGTAGTTTTCTGAGTAAATCTTATTACACATGAGGAGAGAAAAAAGGTTAAGAGATGTGTCTTGTATTGTAATGAGGATTGTGGATTTGTTCCTGAAACTCTTATTTGTTTTTTTGAGTTCAACTCTCAATATAGTTTCAAAGAAGTGAACAAAAAATATATAATAAAGGGCCCTACCGGGTTCGAACCGGTGACCTCTTGATCTGCAGTCAAATGCTCTACCACTGAGCTAAGGACCCCTTTTGTTGTTTTGCGATAATATATTAATATTATTCCCTGTAGTCATCTGATTCGAAAATAATCGTTTCATGAAAAACTATTGTGAAATATCCGTAGTAGTTTGGCTTGAAGATATCTAACTCAAAAATACAGAAAAATGAGCCACTTAGATACGAATAAATGAATTTTGCATAAAAGGAGAATGCTTGAAATTTTAGTATATAAACTTTGTGAAGAGAGCATTGACATAACTTCATTAAGTCTAAGTGGAAGTTTAAAATCTTGTACTAATTCATATTGACATTGTCCTAAACCTTTTTATTAACCTCACCCTCTTATCATAAATGGTTCCTTTTTATTCAAATTAGGTTAAATCACATACAATAATAAATGCTATAATTTCTGTTTTCTATGGTTGAAATTTGGGCTCACTAAAGTACTAAACCATATAATTGTAAAGAATCTCATTCCAAGTATCCGGCACGCCAGAGAGACACCAATGGCTACAATCATTTCCGGTTTGGCCACCTAGACCGTAAGCCGAGGGATGACCATCTTTTCTAAGCAATGAAAGCATAGTAACGTCTAGCAAAGTCACCGGTTTCGATATTTTCCCTAATGCTCTCTTCAAAACTCCGACTTCTGTTGGTAATCCTCCTGGATACTTTGTCCCCAAAAGCGGTTCTGTTTGCCCCGCGCAACTCTTTGCCATCGGTTCACCCCACAATTCTCCTCTGTTTAAAACAAGCATAATCAAATATATATTAAAACCAATTAATACTTTATATAGATTGATAACATTCTAGTCAAATGTATTAGCAACTTACTTGTAATGTGATGGTGATATCCCTTGAAAAAATACTCTAGTTTTTTTAGTATCTACCGCCGTATTGACCCATTTGCCCCAAGTCCCAAGTGCGGTTTCGAATGCTACCATACGGTCCATGTCTTTTGTAACGTTAGTCCCAATTTGAATAAAATCCCATCTACCAAAACAATAAACACACATTTTTAACACCAAATTTGTGTGTGGTTTAAGACAAGAGTTTAAGTTAATAAAAGAGTAATTAACGTACGGTTGCGAAGGACCTCTACGACTCCACCAATGCCAAGTATTGAAAACCAATGTATCAATTTCTAACCAATTCTTCCCATCATTTATTGAATCAAGCTTCAACACTCTCCCTACCTTCTCCCTTACTAAATCTACCAAATATACATTCCTATCAAGCTTTAATTCAACTTCATACTCCTGCAAAATTTTGTCACCAATCTCGGTTTAGTTCGGTTTAGCTCATCTCGGTTTTGGATATGTAACATATGTAGATTTTGTTATTATTTTACCTGGAATTTGAAGGTTGAGATACTTCCTTGTGTTGTTAAAGTATAAGTAGAGTTTGGAACAGAAGAGTGAATCATACATGTTAAAGATTGCCATTGGTTTAGGCTAAGTGAATCACCAACAAACATTATCTTTTTTCCTTTGTTTTTCTCCAAAAACTCTACTCCATTGAACCTACACATTATAAAACGGTGACGTTTTGTAAAAATAAAAGAAAGTCATAACAAGGGCAAAACCGTAAAGAGGATTTAGTTAGTGTCCCCACATGTGTGGGGGAATTTATGTCTGCTTGTGAGCTTAAAGAGAGTTTGGTGTGTGTCCTAATCTCATTGGCGGCGCGTGAAAGTCACGTCGAAACAACCACTTGGCACATACCGTGACGAAAGAGGTCGTTTTTTTTTTCTTCTTCTCGTGCAGTTTAGAGATTCCTTTCAATTATGGCACAATAAATATACAAATAAATAGTATTCTCTTTTATCATTGGCTGTTCACTCAAAAGTGCTTTGCACACAAAAAGGTATTTACAAACAAATATCTGTAAAATGTTTTCTATTTTCTTGTAAAGTTATTTTTACATGAATCAAATCAAGAAATGTTTACTATTGAATTGAACCGACAAAGTTTAAAGTATTTCTCTACATATTTTCCTATTTTGAACACATTCCTTGTCATCAGTGTAATATCATATTCAGACTAAAGAATAAATTTAAATAATCTGCAATTAAATTAAGTACGAGAAACAAATTTTATGGCGTGTGTATATATATATATATTTATAAAATACCTTGATTTTAAATATCTAAAAATAAGAAAAAGTAATTTGAATAATTTGGTTATTAGTTACCTTGCTAATTTGCAGTCCAGAGGTTGCCATCTGAAACTAGAATAATCAAGATCCCGCCGTCCATTTTTCTGGCAAGCGAACTCGCGACGTATGAAAGGACACGTGGAGGGATCGTAGAGAGGGTAAGAAGCGTCTTTCACCCACCGCCCCGTGAACATATCACAACCCTCTGCTTCGTGAACAAGAATAGGAAGAAGAAGAAGAAGCGATAATAATAATGCATAGCCATTGAAAGTGGCGTTATCCTTTAAGCCCATTTTAACAGAGAGAGAGAGAGAGAGCGATTCAAATACACATCTGGGTTTTATACACTCACGCATCTATATATATTATATGATAATATATTATATGATAATATATTTTTTGTTATATTTTAAAAAGGAAAATATATTTTTGCCTTTGTTTTAAGGGGAAATTAGGTGTAGTGTCATTTTTTGAAAGTTAATTAAGTAAATAAATTGGATGTTCTATTCATAGGTAGAATTACTTTTGGGCCCCCAATAGGTAGAATTATTTCAGGGTTTACTTTTTAAAAATAATAATCACCTATTTTGTTCAAAATTGTGGTTTATAAATAGTCACCTATAAATAAATAATAGTTTGTTTATAAATAATCACCTATTTATTATAGTTAGAAATATATCATATGGAATATTTCTAAAATCGTCATCAATCACCATCAATTTTTAAAATCTGGTTTTTAAATAATCACATAAACATTAAATAGTTGGTTTATAAATAATCACCTATATTGTTCTAAATAGTCGTTTATCAAACTCGCTTATGCTAAGTTTATTGAGAATAATTTATCAAGTTAATAATTTATCAAGTTAATAGATAAATATTATCAATTTATCAAATAACCAATATCTACTAATTTGTATTTTTCAGATTTTCGAATCTTTTCAGTGACAAGATAGATTGAGGGTAGTTTGGTATTAAAAAAAAATTATACTCTCTCTCTTAGTATTTTTTCTAATTAATCTACTACTTTGTCTTTCCACCCAATTTATACCTCAATAGATAATATTCACCTAAATCGTCCTTGTTTTAATGAGTCAATTGTATGAACCATAATGCCATATTTAGTTTTGGTAAAAGAAGATGAAAACCAAATCTTGACTATTTAATGACGTGGCTTTTTAACAAATGGTCTTTTAGGTTTCTTTTGGTTTTTAAAACTAGAGAAAATTACATCATGACACACTTTTTAAAACACAAATTACACTTTAGAGCACTTTTTGACATAGAGGCACTTTATTGTTATAAAAGACTAAATTACCCTTCAATTCATTTATTCTACATAAATTTCACAATCATTTTCTTTCTCATTTTTCTATTTTGCATTCTAATTTTAATTTTCTAGGGTAACATAAAATAATTTATTTTCGTATATTGATTTATAAAATTTTAATATATATATTTTGATATCCACTTTCGTATATTTTATTTATGAATGGATCAACATTTGTGGACAACTAGTCAATATCTAATTTTTTTATATATGTCCACATAGAATTGTACAAATGTTCAAATTATAATGGACGAGTTTAAATTTTATTCCAATGAGTTTATATATCATAGACAATTCATATGATGATTTGTGTTCAAGTTTAAATAAATTATAATTGTATTTAAAATTATATGATGGTTCATGTTCAAAAATGAATAAATAGATTTTAATAATGAATTTAAAACATTTTATATGTTTTGATGTACATGTAATTTTCATGTTTTCACTTATTAATATCAACATATTTCATTCACATTTATTAAGAATATTACAAAAACATATGAGAGTGTAAATATTAAATATAAATTACTTATGTAAATAGATATATGATAAACAAAAAAATATTGAAATAATATATTTTACAATAAATTAAAATACATTTACGAAATTGTACAAAAGTATGTCCACATAACATAAAACGTATCCACAACTTTTTGTACACAACGTTGTGTATCCACAACTTTATGTAAACAACTTTTGTGTACACGAAGGGTAAAACTGTATTTAAAAAAATAAAAAGTGTGAAAAGTGTCTCATATCACCAAAGTGTCTTATTTTGATATGCAATTGTTAAAAAATGCTCCATTGTGTAAATCACTCTTAAAACTATAGTAACATAATTACTTGGTCAACAAATTTAATGAAACTATGACTTCAGTGCAATATTTATTTCTACAATTTATCTGGAGATCGTGCTTAAATTTTGTTTTCCCGAATAAATTTAGATTGATAAATTTTCGATCATACATATTATGTGAAGAAGTTTCTTTATGTTTAGTCTATTTAAAAGGATTATGATTTAATCCCGTGAAAAAACTTGTGGACCTGAAAAATTGATATTTAAATTATTTTATTAAGTTTAGTTTTGTAGCTTTGAATCGATGATTTATAATTGGGTGGTACAGATAGATCATATTAAACAAATACAATCCAAATCATTTATCAATATGAACGGATAGTGAAAAGAACAACAATATATTCTGTTTTACTTATAGACAACTCATTTATTATGGTTAGCTTAATTAGCCAAATAATTCATATATATAAGATAGTTGACTAAGGCAATTGTATTATGGGATAATTACAACAAAGCCTAAAATATATAAATATGACAACTGATCAAATATGTAGCCGCCTATAAATTAATTTCAGTACGTACGTGTTAAAGAGAATATGATGGAAATAAATGTATGGTGGTATATAAGAAAATACAAGTATATACACCATTTAATTGTAACTTCGGCTATTTGATTTTAGTTTTAATTTTAGTGTAGAATTTTTTATTAATTTTTTTTTTATTATTTTTTAAAGAAAACATTAAATACGAAAATGTCTTAAATGTATCAAAAATAAAAACTTTACAAACAGAAAACACAAAAGTCACAAAAATAACTTTAACTCAATAATAATCTTTCAACAAACAAACACAATGTTTCCTTAGTTAAATTTAGGTTCTTGTGTTCCAGTAAGCAGAATCAAGCCTAACCGGATAAAGATCACCGGCATTAGCCGTCGTATGCGTCGACGACGACGTCGTCGTGAACGGTCCATCGGTGGTAGAGCTGGTTTGACTTTGACCAGTCATGTTGGTTATCTCTTCACCACTTATCATAGCGTAATGTTTCTTCATAGCCCTCAAGCTCTCTTCGTCTTTCTCGTTTCCTCTGTTGAAAGATGCTTCAAGAAGCTTCTCTACATCCACCGTCGAGCTTCCTTCTAGCATACTCACCACCGCCGTCATCGACGGTCTATCCGCCGGAACTTGGCTTGTACAAAGTATACCGATTTGGATCATCCTCATTGCTTCTTCTCTGTTGTAATCTATTCCTAGCCTTTGATCAACAAGCTCCTCAAGTTGGTTTTGTTCCCTTAAAACATGTACCTGTACGGTAACAAAGTATCGAGATTAGGACCGTCTTTTAGCACGTGCAAATAGAACGGTCGGAAAAAAGGTCGCGGCCTAGACAATTTGATGTGGTCTAGGTTAGTTTTGTAGTGGTGAAAATATATGTTTTTACCCAATCAAGAAGGTAGAAAGATTCGCCTTTGGATCGAGCGCTCGTGTTGCTTTTGCCGTGGACTAATTCAAGAGCCACGACTCCGAAACTGTAGACGTCTGCTTTATCAGTCAAATGGCCTCTCATGGCGTATTCTGGAGCCATGTATCCGCTGCAAAAGTAAAGACAAAAGTTTCGGTTTTTGGTTTAAAAGGAAACTTATTTATAGGAGTTGAGATTTGTATTGATGGGATGGCTCACTATGTTCCGGCGACTCGGGTGCTGATGTGTGTGTTTTCCTCTTCATCAAGCTTAGCAAGACCGAAATCCGAAATCTTTGGGTTTAGTTCCTTGTCAAGCAAGACATTAGTGGCTTTGATATCTCTGTGTACGATCTTCAGTCTTGATTCGTCGTGGAGATAAGCTAATCCTCTCGCTATACCGACACAAATCTTCTGCCTCGTTGGCCAAGTTAGTGGTATTTGAGTCTCTTGTGGACCTTAAGAATTTGAGATAAAAAGAATAAACATTGATGTTTTGAGCAAAACCCAAATTCGGATATGTGAGATGCTATTAGAGATGCGACTAACCGAAAAGCGCTCTAGCGAGACTGTTGTTTTCTAAGTACTCATAGACAAGCAAAAGTTGGTCACCTTCGACGCAACATCCATATAGTTTAACCAAATGAGGATGTTGGAGAGCAGAGATCATAGCAATCTCGTTCAAGAACTCTCGATTCCCTTGTTTTGATTTCGCCGATAGCTGCTTCACTGCGATTACGGTTCCATCAGTCATCGTTCCCTGTATATATACAATGGACAAACCTTATTACTTCAAAAGAAACGATTCATAAATCATTACGATGCCATTCAAGATTATGATGACAACCTTGTGTACAGGGCCGAAACCGCCTTCTCCGATCTTGTTTGCAGGACTAAAGTCGTCTGTGGCGACTTTTATTTGCCTCAACGAGAAGGAACTGATCTGGAAGTCCAAGTTCTTGAAATCTGAGGGCCAAGAAACAAGCACTTTTAGTTCAAAATCAATTGGATTGTTAAGCAAGTCTTGATATAAGTACCTTTCTCCATCTGACTCTTGGGTCTTAAGCAACCTCTCCACCACAATATACCGCCGATTAAAAGCACAAGAAACACCGTGGAAGAGACTACAACACCGACCACCATACCAACAGAGGTTCCACCACTAGTTCCTGAGCCAGGCTCCTTTGGTGGAATGAAATCTAAACCAAGAGACAAACACTCAATAAAAAGGTCGAAAAATCGCTGTTGAGAATAGCTTCCAGGTTTAGCAAAACTTTACTTGGATCAACCGATACAGCGGATATGAGAGAACCATATACACCTCTTACAGGTATAGCAGCAGTGCCTTTACCAGCCCAAAACAATCTTATCTCCACCTTACCATCAGTAATCGTCACCGGGAAACTCTTAACCACGGCTTTACCAGCACCTTTAGCCTCATTAACAATATCGAAATCCTTAATCTCAAGTTTACCCTGCACATTATCACACAAATCCAAGCCAAATTAATGATTTCAAAACATCACAATCTTTCGATTACATTTTCTGAATCATGTTTAGTTATTAATTATTATTACCTGAACATATATGTCAAAAAACCGTCTCCCTAAACTACTGTAAGAGTTGTTTCCACTGAACATAATCTCGGCGAAATGAAGATTAACAGTGTAGTTTCCTTGTCCAAGACACAACGCGTAGTAAGTGAGCGAGATGGCAGAGAGACGGGCACGTGTGTAAAGCCTAGAGTCTGTTATGTTAAGCTCTGATGAGTTTGTCCATATGGTTACTTCTTTGGGAGACCGGTCATCGTCCAAGAAGTTCCCTGTGTTACTTGAAACCCAACCGTTTCTACTATCGTAATAGATCGGTCTGTCCGATGTGTCGGCGTCATATTTAGTCCCATTGATTGTTAGTTCATTGCCACCACAGTTTATATGAAGGCCATAGAAAGCTGAGAAACAACGGTGTATGAAACCGAAAATTAATAAGATAGATGTTAAGAGATATGGTTTTGTATGTGTGTATTTAGCTTGAAACACTTACTTCTAGGACACTTGTAGTTACTTAGACATGAAACATTGGAGCTGTTTCAAACCATAGCATAACATCAATGTTTATTTTAGTGTTAGAACCAAAGATTTTTAAAAAAGTTTTGACAAGAATATAAAGTACTTACTAGTTATTTGCTACTAAAGGGCTTGTGCTTGAAAACATGTTCCTGAAAATAAAGAAGAAGCAAGAAACTGTAAGATTTGTAGTGCAGCAAGAGAAGTTTTTAAAGCGTTTTGATCGTTCTTCTTACACGGCATTTCGCTGACATTCTGCGGTTTGTGGATCTTTGGTGAAGTTATTGTAAGTTAGATCACTGCAATAGAAGATAAGATAACAAGGGAAAACGTTATTGTGATGTGTTAATGTCAAAAGAGTTAATGTTTGTATGAATCTGTGAAGAAAAAACTCACATCCTGTCTCCTTTGTCTACCATCCAACTTGGTACTTCACCGTTTAACATGTTACTTGTAAAATATCTGCAAAGACATATAACAAAACTCAACACATTTCTTTCATATACACAAAACATTTTAGCAAAACAAGAAGGAAGAGAAGAAAAGAGGTATCATACATGTTATCTACATTCGAAAGAGCGCTATATGATGCAGGGATTGGTCCACTTAGCTTGTTAAAGCTAAGGTCTCTGCACAACAAGTCTCATAATGTAAGTTTGAGTTCTTTTTCATCAGAAAATCAATATGTTCTTGTTGAAGAAGAAAGAGTTTTACTAACAAGAGCTTTAATGTTGTGACCGGTCCAAGATACTCGGGTAGTTCTCCTGTTATATTGCAGTTTCTAAGGATCCTGCACCAAACCAACAAGTGAAAATATAAGTTAAGCTCAACAAAGACGCGAAGAAGAAACTATTACTAAACTGGTTTTTAGTCTTGTGCTTAAACTCACAGTGTCTTCATAGATGTCATGTTTTGTAATGGAGGAAAGGTAGATCCTGGTCCATTCATGTCACTGATTCTCCTACAAAAATAAATATCATTTATAGTGAGTCCACGAAAAGGCGATAACAAAGGATTATCCACACGCAAAAGTTGGGGTATACTTACAAGTCTGTTAACTTTTTAAGAGGACCAATGGCACTAGGAATCGGTCCGGATAAACCACTTGCTTGAATAACACTGATTCATTCATCATACACAACATTTACACTCTCCTTTTTGTAAGTAAACAATACCGATATAAGAGATATAATTGATTTCAATGCAATGCTTATGCTTACAGTTTCTGAAGTTTAGTCCAGTTTTGTATGAGATTTGGTATAGTACCGGTGAACTGGTTGTCACTTATACGGCTACAAATCAAGAAAACAACCATAAAAATTACAGAATGTCGAGCAAAATTAGCCGTATAATGATTGAAGAAAAAAACAGAGGAGTACTTACCAATCAGTCAATGTAGTAAGTTTTGAGAATGTGCTTGGTATTTCCCCGCTCAAGTTGTTCGAGCTAAGAAGGCTACAAAGAGAAGAAAGACTCTCAACACTAAAGACCAAAAATGTTAAAAAAGAGAGAGAGTATTTTTAAGTGAAACTTGGAGAAAGATTCTTACATTCTTAGAATGTTGGGTAGATTCCCGAGCTCTGGTGGTAATTCACCTGAAATCTGGTTATACTCCAAGACACTAAAAACCAAAAAAAAAGTTCAGAAGAACAAAAAAGGCCGAATAAGATACTATTACATTACACTTAAAAAGTATGAAGAGACAAGACATAGAGAGAGAGATCAAAAGAAGTGTGTACTCACAGGCTCTCAAGGCTTGTAATGTTTCCAATCTCTTTAGGTATTGGACCGGTTATTCGGTTTCCAAGTAGTGAGCTGCAATTTCATCATCCAAAAAAAATCGATTTTTAAAACGCGTATATACTTAATGTGTACATATGAACATAGATAAGCATATAAGTACATACATGTTTACAAGTGGCAAGGTTCCCCATTGGGGAGGAATCGAACCGTTGAGATAGTTTCTAGACAAATCACTGCAAGACAACAAGAAGAACGTGACAGTTAAGTTAGTTAGCGGAAGATATTGTAACAATAATGTTGAAGGGCTAATAGTATTAATAATTTTTTAAATTTAAGATTCTTACATCTCTTGGAGAAAAGGAAGTCTAGCTAACTCTTTAGGAAGAGATCCTTGAAGGTCTTGTGCCTTTAGAACTCTGTTTTTAAGAGGGAAACAAAAGCAAACAAGATTTTTTAAAAAACGGTTTATTAAAAATAGGCCCATTATTTATGCGGCCCAATAGCATTCACGGACGCGTTAAAAAAAAACGGTCAACAGCGACGGCGTCATAACGGCTAAGTCTTTGGAAAATTGAAACCTGTAAGTCTTTTCGGTGTGGTCTAATTTTTCGTAGTCCAACGTTATTAATTTATAGAATTTTACAGTATTACTTTTACGAACGAGTCTAATTTTTCTTAAAATACACTAAAATATTACTGAAACAAGATATTTTTCTTGAAAAAATAACAAAATTTTGAGATTTAAGGCTTAGTTATTTTTGAAAATATATGGTTTTGTTCAAAGTTATCCTAAAATCCATTAATAACATTCTAAGTTTCTCCGCCATTTAAATGTTACCAATTACTATGAATTATATGAAACATGTAAATGGAAATTTTGTAAAGAAGAAAGAACGATAAGACTATATATTTTTTCTTAATTAAAAAGGGAAAGAGAGAGATTATAAAGAAGAACGCACATGCTGGTGACGTGGCAAACGGTGGAGCAGTTACAAGTAACGGCGTCTTCAAACCCTTTGCCGGCGTTAATATTTCTCCATCCTCCTTCCGTCAAAGTGACGTCACATGGATCCACATCAAATTTCCAATTAGTCTTCTTCAACGCCGTCGCTACGTCTCTTAAGGCATCCACTGCCAAAAAGTAATAATAATAATTCGAAAATTACACACAAAACTATATCATAAAACTAAAATCAAGAATATCACGTATATTTTATAAGAATTATAAGTATATATGTATATACCTTCTTCTTTAGGTAATGTTTGAGAGTATGTGAAGCCGGAGAGAATCAAAGAGACGATCAAGTAAGCGAAGATAAATCGATTAAACGACATTTTTCGAACATTAAATTTTTGAGAATTTTTCTCTCTTCTTTGGAATTTGTTATATTTCGTTGTGTTGAAAGACTCTCTCACGATGACTTTTGATAAAATGGATAGAGAGAGAGACAGGGGGGAAGATATGTAATAAGTCAACATTGTTTAAATAATAATAATTTTTTTTTTGTCAAAAAATATTTTTTTTGGGTTTTTATGTAAATTAATTTAATTAATAGGATCTATCTTATTAAATGGGAAGGACAAAATTTGAGAAACCTTCAAAGTTCATTTTATTTACATGTAAATGTCATTGTATAAATTTTAGTATAAGGTTTAGATTAAAAAAAAACAAAACAAAAGTTATTCCTATAAAATAGGAACTAAAAAAATATGTATCAAAAATAATTATAAAACTAAAAACGAAATTAATAAATAAAATACAAATAAATATCAAAAACTATTCCTATTTAATAGGATTAAAGGTAAAAAAACAAAAAAAAAACAAAAAATGAATATAAAAAAACATTCCTATTTAATAAGTAACATTATATGAAAAATTAAAATATTATGAAAAATTAAACTTTATGAAAATCATAGAATATAAAAAATATATTTAAAGTTCTTTTAAAAGTTTTTAAGTTAATAAGAGTTTAAATGCATATATTACTTTTAAAAAAGTAAAATAAATGTTACTTGCGGGTCTAATTTTAGATTTAAATGTAGCCATGATTTTTAGATTTTAGTATCTAATTTGATTAAAGATCATGATCTCCACATATTTTAATTTACGCAACGGTCAATAAAGATCACAAATCAAATTTGATACAAAAATAAAAATTGTTATGAGATAAAATCAAATTATTTTTCTATAGAAAATTAAATATATGTGTAACTTTGCGACTGGGCGGAAAATATCGTACATAATTTGTAAGATATAAAAAATTATATTCGTAATATCAAAACATACATATATGATTCCTAAATTATCGGATTTAAAATAATCTCATATCGGATCTTCAATACAATAACTAAATTATTTAATTCAATTATACTTAAATTAATAAGATTTTATTTTTTTATAATAAATTAGAAATTAGTTATCAAAATTTTATAATAAATAAGATTTATTTTTTAATAAATATTACTTCCGGGTGGGACACCCGGGTACAAACCTAGTATGTTTTTAAATTTGCTACTTGCATAAAGAAAACAAAAAGGGCCAGTGAGATGTTGTGAACCAAAATAATTCAATGTTTTTTTTGGCGTAGATTTTATCTTTAAATCTGGGAGATGTCTTAATTAGAAGAATAATTAACTCTACAAAGGTAGTTTCTTTTAGTTTATTTGGATTTTCTTAACTATGTCAAGTTTATAATATTTTCAAAAAATGATTTTTTGTACTTTTTAAAAAACATTCGTATATGTATAACTAACCTATGATTGGTTTTGTTTTTTGAACCGAAAATTAGAAAACCATCAAATCACAATTGTCAACAACCATCTTAAACAATTTTATTTTAGTATATTCAAAATAATTAAAATCGTACATACAAAAGCATTTTAACATAATGATAAGATGTTGTATAAACGAGTTTCTATATTAGTATTAATAATTTTCTTATCTTTTTTCTTGTTGTTGTTGTTGTTAGTATTCTTTACATATTCTTTTTCGAGTAATTCACAAATCTACACATTTTCAACCCCTTCTTCACAAAACTACTCCTAATTTAATATTTTCACAAATTTACACCCTTTCAAAATTTTAAAAGATTGATTTAACATTTAAAAAATTACCAAAATTAATTTTTTTTCATTTGGGTTCGCTAATTAGTGTTTAGGGTATAGTATTAAGGGGGTAGGATTGTTTGGGTAAGGTTTATTTGGATTTAATTTTGAGTGTTTAGGTGTAGTTTTGTGAAGTATTTTGGAAATTGTGTAGTTTTGTGAAATGTAATTCAAATAGTGTAGTTTTGTGATTCTCCCTTCTTTTTTCCTTCTACACTTTAAAATTAGTTCATTGAATAAAACATTACATGAATCTCGAAGACAAGTCAAAGTCACTCTTATTAGACTAATTATGATCTTATCTATTAATTGAAAAACATTATTACAAATTGCCCTTAAAACATTATGATCAGGACTTTCCACAAGGAGGTGTGTATTCAAACATGGATTACTTGTTATCCAAGCTGCAAGTAGTTGAGAGAGAGAATCACGAAAAATAATGTTATCTTTGGATATTATGGTATATCTGGAAATCAAGAAATAGAAAGGTTTATGAGGATGTGGAAATGGATCCACCCGATATAATTGAAATGACAATAAAAGAATCAAGAGCTTGGACGGAAGCCCAAAACGTGGAGGAAGAGGTAGATAATAGGATAAGTTTCTTTGCGCTAGAAGACTCGCAGAACGTGGTTTCAGGATTAGTTTGTCAAGTAGATGGATCATGGAAAAATACAGAGGTGTTTGAAGGATTAGGATGGATTTGTATAAATGGGGATGGCTCAAGCCATCTAATGGGAACAAGTCGGAGACCACGGGGTTTATCTCCTCTACACACTGAGTTTAGAGCCTTATTATGGGCCATGGAAGTTATCAAAGCACGGAATATCTCATGTCAGACATTCGAATCAGACAGTACGACATTGGTGGCAATCTTGCAGAGTCCCACAGAGTGGCCTGCGTTTAAGACAATGATCGTGGAGTTTGAGACGTTGCTCGAGTACTTCACAGACTTCAGAATCAAAAATATATCAAGGGACAGAAACACAAAAGCATATAAGTTGGCGCGTTCGGGAAGAGTTCATCCATTTGCTTCTACGTATATCAGCGAGGCTACACCGAGTTGGATTTACGACGAAGCTGCTTGATTTTTAATTTTCGTTAACTGATGTAATAAAAAAAAAAAAAAAAATTGCCCTTAAAAAAATATAATTACAATACAATGTCACTACATTTAATATCAAACTAGATGAGGACCCGCACGTACGTGCATAATTTAATATGTTTTTAAATTTATATATTTTAAATTATTTAGTAAAAATATATATTAATTTTTTTTCATCGACTTGGATTATATGTATATAATCTCTTATTTCATACAATACATTGAATAAAACATGTGGATTGTGCGGGGTAACAAATAAAGTAAGGTTTAACGCGGGATTCGTCCGCGTATTAGAAATATTTAAATTTTTTATCCCGGGATATACCTTCCAAGATGTCTTGATACAAAGTTAAAAATTGTTTACTAAATTATATTTAATATAAAGTTCAAAATTATATTTATGTATAATTTTATATTTGGAATATAAATATATTATGAATTATTTATGCTATTTTTGACCCGTTGCTAAATTACACATAAATATTTGTGCATAAATTGAATTCGAACCCGCACATACGTGCGGTTTTTAATTTGTTATATTTTTTATATAATATGATATGTATTTAAACTTATTTATTTGAAATTATTTGGTAAAATATAGATTAAATTTTTTTTACATCGACTTTGTTTGTGATATCTTGTTTTATAAAGTACATGAATATATTGTACTTTTTATTATTTTCTTAAAGTTAAAGTATACAATTTTTTGTTTATTAGATTTTGATTTTTTGAATATGATTTGGTTTATCTAATAAACATGTTTGATATTTTTCGACCCGTCGCAAAAATTACACGTATATATTATACATAAACTAAAATGGATTTAGTTTCATAACAATTATCATTCGTGATTTCATATTCAATTGGTTTTAATGACCCATTATAAAAACTAAAATATGTGGATCATAATTTTAGAGGAATTCACAAATCTACACCCTTTCAACCCCTTCTTCACAAAACTACTCCTAATTTAATATTTTCACATATTTACACCCTTTCAAAATTTTAAAAGCTTGATTTAACCTTTAAAAAATTACAAAAATTAAAAAAAATTTCATTTGGATTCGCTAATTAGTGTTTAGGGTATAATATTAAGGGGGTATGATTGTTTGGGTAGAGTTTATTTGAATTTAATTTTGAGTGTTTAGGTGTAGTTTTGTGAAGTATTTTGGAAATGAAGTAGTTTTGTGAAATGTAATTCAAATGGTGTAGTTTTGTGATTCTCCCATAATTTTATTCAAATTGAAATTAAAATGACCCGTTATTTAAATCTTTTTTCCTATTTTAATGTTGAAATTAATATGTTTTTATTTATTTGTTTTTTTTTTGTTTTTAAACATTATTTTTCTAAATGTTTAAACATATGTTATATTGGATGGCATTGTATTATAATTACAATTTTTGTCCTCTTTGTAATAATGTTTCTCTTTTAATAGTGTAAATTTTTTGTTTTGTTTTTTTTATTTTTATTAAGAACTAAAAAAAATAGTTTCCTTTTTTGTTTCTTATTTTATTTCGAAATTAAAAAAAAAATTATTTCGATTGTTTTTTCTTTTTTTATTTCAAAATTAAAATTAATTTTTTTCTTTTTTTTGAATATTCTAAATCAAATTTTTTTGTTTCCTATTTTGGTGTTGAAATTAAAAATGTTTTCCTTTTTTGTTTTTAAACATTATTTCTCTCTATAAATTTTTTAACCATAGGTTATATTAGTGGCATGACATTGTAATTACAATTTTTTTTGTCCTCTTTCATAAAATGCTTTCCTTTTAATATATAAGATTAATATATATATTTTTTATTAAATAATTATAAATATATAAAATTAAAAACTATATTAAATTCCGGACGTACATGCGAGTCCTCATCTAATAATATATAATTCTCATTCATTATTTATTCAGTGGGGCCTTTATTAAGTTATAACGAACATTACTCTCTTATTACCTAACAAATTCTCATTAAGGATCAAAGTCCAATAATTCTTTTACTTTTGTAACAACAGAATTTACAAATTTGGAAATATAGTTCAATTATTTTTTGTTGTTGTTAACCACTTTACAAAATGCACGTTGTTGTCTTAGGGTCAAACATCGTCAATATTCGGACTAACAAAGGAATCTAATTAGGCATTCAATAAATGTAGTTAACTAGTTGACAGACTTTAATAATCTTTTGAATTTTGAAATGGTGGCAAAGATAAAAAAAAATAAAAACTTTGTAACGTTAGTCTTCTTTGAATGTAAGATCCAACTGCATGTGTTTCTGACCCAAAACATATACTATTAACACATTTTGATTATCTTTTTGCTTTGACACTCAATATAATTTATTAATGACACTACTGATTAAACACGATAATCAAACCCTATAAGAATAACATACTAGAGATGAGATTTTTAGACCAAAAAAAATTTGGACCATTTCTCGATTTGTGCGTGTCATCCTTGCGCAGGGGCCATGCTAATCTTCTCTGTATCGTTCCAATTTTATCGGATGTCCCCGAAGGGACAAACATCTTCGTGTCTCTGTCGCTATATAAACACAGCTTTTTCGTTTATATTAAACGATGTGGGACTCTTTAGATAGTTAATAATGTTAATGGGCCTGTTTATAAAAGGGCCTCTCTTTTTATTCTTAATGGGCTTATTATTATTATTTTTATTAATCACATAATTGACCACAGGTTTCCTGATACTATATGATCCCTATAATTTATATATTATTTTTGAAGTACTAATTTGAACATGTCCAAAAAATCACAATTATTTATACATTATGCCATTGAACATAAAAGGAAATATTTTTAAACATTTAATTACGAAAAACCAAATAAGGAAATATTACATCTATATATTATTTTTGAAGTACTAATTTGAACATGTCCAAAAAAATCACAATTATTTACACATTATGCCATTGAACATAAAAGGAAATATTTTTGAACATTTAATTACGAAAAACCAAATAAGGAAATATTACAATTTTCTCCAAAAATAAATAAAAAATATTTGAAAAACAAAATAAAAATATGTAATTCATATAAATACATTATAACATAGTTTTTTTATAAAAACTAACATTAAAATTTTATTTAAATCAAAACATGTTTAATTAATATTATTAAGAATTTAAAAACGAGTTGAAACAATTTTTTGTTAAAAATATCAAACAATAAAAAACAAAATAGTTTGTTAACGAGTTCGATTTCCGGTTCGATTATAAACAAAAAAGAAAATATTGCAATTCTACTAAAATTTAAATCTTATATTACATATTTAGAATATGTTTACAACAATTATTTATATATATATAATCAAAATAATTATAATTTTAAATAAATTTGGGTAAATCGCATAATATAATTTGTGTATTTTATTAGGTTTCGGTTTGTATTTTGAATTCGGGTATTTTCGAATCCTAAATATAATAAATAATAAATTATTGGTCTAATTAACTTACAAATTATATTAAAATTTTGCTATACAAAATATATAATAAAAATATATCTATATATTATTTTTGAAGTACTTTTTTGAACTTTTCCAAAAAAACTCACTTAACTACATACTATGTCATTAGTTTTAAACTCACTTAAAGAGTTATGTGAAACTTACACACAAATATATCTCATTCTATATATATACTTTTTTAAAATTGACTTAAATATCAACAAAAACAATAAAACCGATTTTAAACATAAAACCAACCACTAATTTCATATTTATGATATTTTTGATATAATCTTTTTATTTTTCTTACGGAGGTCTATAAAAAATTTCAGAATATAATTTTTTTTTAAAAGTATATAGTTTAGTTTTTATATATAATCATTGTCCATATTATAATTTTCTATTTATATTAATATTTTAGATGTTAATAAACATCTATATTGTACATAGCTAAAGTTTGTTTAAATCAATTATTACTAGCATAACAATTATTTATTAACGGGTTCGGTTTCTAGAAAAATTCTAGATAAATGACAAGAAGTTTGAAAATAATGATTAAACTTTATCATAAACAAATTTCGGGTAATTCGAGTTCAAATATAGAAATTTGTTTTGGCTCCGGGTTTTCGGTTAGTAAATTTCTCAATTCGTTAGGGTTATTTATTTTTGGAACGGTTTCGGTTCTTTAATTTCGGTTTGGTTCCAATTATGTACTTCAAATATAATTATAATAATTATTATTTTAAATAATTTTTGGGTAGTTAGGGTAGTTTAGTTCTAAAAAATTGAGTTCATTTCAAATTCGATTTCGGGTATTATGGTAGTAAATTTCCCTATACATTCGAGTTATTTGTTTTTAGGATCGGTATTGATTTGGGGATTTCGGTTTGGTTTGGGTTCGGTATTTCGGATCCGGAAGTTTTGCTCATCCCTAATTTTTATAGTTTATAATAGTTTGGAATAAATCAACTTACAAATTATATTAAGATTTTGCTATATAAAATCTAATTCTCATTATATATTTATTTGCATAAACAATAAAAGAACAAAATACTCTTTAGAAATTCTGAATATTTTTATTTATTTTACAAAAACAGAAAAAATATTACAAACTTCTAAATTAAATGTATATATATAAAACTATTTGTAAAAAACATAAACCCGTGGTATACCACGGGTTAAATCCTAGTTCATATCTTTAAAAAGAGAGAATCTTTTGTTTTCAATTATTGGTTCATTATGGGAAAGAACTATAGATAACAAAGAGTGACAAATTATATAATAGAAGATATATTATTTTAATAAAGTTTTACACTGTATAATAAAGTTGCCAACTGGTATCGACTAATATAAAGTGAGAATAAGGTTGTAACATGTAAAGATTGATTTCGCACTTTAACACACAAAAAAGATTGATTTCGCAGGTGAATAATTAAGTTATTTTGTTTTGATTAAACTCTTATCTAATCTTGGGGAAATCATCAGTTCAACAACACTAATTGTGTATTTTACAATTAAAATCATATGTGCTGTCAGTAATTTATCATTTTTTATTATTAAATGTCACTAATTTATCACATCATCAAACTCTCGATTCTTCATAGGAAGTCTGTATTAGTGTTGTAATTAGTGTAATCTTGATTCCACTTTCGGTGAAAAGTAACAGAAAAAAAAACTAGTTGATAATTTATATAATTAGATAAAAAATTTAGGTAACGAATGATTGTGTTTTGGTTAAAATCTTAATCTCCACATTTAACCTTATAAATTATAATTGTAAATCAAATAAAAAAAAATACACTTCAATAAAAAAAACATCTTTATTAATAAAGTGCAGAAAATAAAATAATCAAAATAAAATTCATTAGACTAGCTAACCTCACATGACTAAAATTAAACAAACTGATCAATTGCTAAGGTACTTAAGGTATTTAGCCAACAATTTATCAGTGATAATCTGATATGCCTTTTCACTAGGATGATAAGCATCAAAAAACACATGTGTCGATGGATCCGTGCATGTAAAAGGTGTAAATTTGTTGCACAATTCTACTAATTCAATTCTCCCTGTACCACAACATCCTTTATCTGCTACTTGAAACCCTACAAAAAAAAACATACAATAATATAACATGTCAATATTAACACTAACATACAAAAGAAAATAACAATGTTTTAAGTTACCGTATTTTAAAGGGTTTTGTATGATGTCAAGGAGAGTTTCGTAGACGTCGATAAATACAAGTTTATTACTACTAGGCAACTCTTTTTTAAGAGCATCAATATTAGATGATAGTATTGTGTTGAAATGAAGTGCCATGTTGTTTAAATCTTCATAACAATCTCTATTTAGACCACCAAAAAGTGTTCTTTGTGCTGGTACACATCCAACAGGTACTCCACTAAACACTCCAATATTTTTAGCTCCAAGTCCAGATAGTTCCTAACATATTATATTAGAATAATTTAATAAACATATTCATGTACTTACTTTTATTATTGAATATTTTTGGTTAAGGAATTAAAAAAAAAAAAAACTTACTTTGATGAATTGTGAAGCCAAATTAGCTAAATATTCAGCATATGAGTTACGATTAAATTGGAGTGATCTGGCTAAATAAGTCTCGGCTAAATCATTACTGCTAGAGACAATTAGAAACACACTTTTCTCTAATATAAACTTAACTTTCTCTTCTCCAAAATTTTGTTTAATTTTTGATAAATATTCTTGAAAATATTTGAGTTGATCTTTCATTGGTATAACAGCCTGAAATGATAAAATATATAGAAAAGTTAAAAAATAAAATAAAATATTAATTAGAATAATAGCAAATTAAAATAGTATAATTAACAAATGTAAATATTTTAATACCAGTAATTGAGATGTTAATGGATCATAACCAGAACCTCCAGAAGCAAAGATTACACCTTTTAAAAGATCATTTGGCTTTAGATTTGAGCCTAAGTAAGGTGGTAATGTCTTTGCTATCCCCAATTTATCAGCTGCAAAATGTTTATATATAACATTATATATTATGCGTTACATAAAAATAAAAGACTAATTAAAAAGAGATTAATTAATCAATTAGACTATATATATATATAATACCAATGATGTCTGATGGAACTCTGCCATCTGAAAATCTACCGGTAGGAACACCATTAGGAAAATCTTGACCATAAGGAGGAAAATTAGCTTTAAGAAGTGTTGGTATGTCATTATTATTTCCCGTATCCATAATCGAGTCTCCGAATACTATTAATGCTGGAATTGTTGTGTTCCTTTGAGCTAAAATTACCAAAAACAAATTAATTAAATAGATTAGAGCTAGTATTGTGATTGATACAAAAATATGATTTAATTAAGTTTTTGTGTTATGTAGTGTACCATTGCTTGTGGTTGCTTCTAAGACAACAAATAACAAAAGAAAGCTGATCAAACGGAGATCCATGCTTGCTCAAGTGTTATTTTAATAATCGAATGTGAAAAAAAAATTCTGATAATTTCTTTTTGTTTAGGTGATGTTGCAAATAGAGTTGTTTCTACATGTATATATAGTGTATAAATATAACGGTAAGAAATGACTGGTCTCTGAATTATCCAGCTAATTTTTTGTTTGTAGTAAATAAAATATAATACACCGTATCAGAACAAAAAGAATGATATTATTTTTGCAAGGAATTGCATTACAAATGAAGTAAAAAATATTTGTTAAAATAAATAGAAACGGCAAACTATGGTAATAATTTTATAAGAAAATACATATATAATATGAAAGATATAAACTACATAAAAAGGAAAAATATATCAAAGAAAATTAAAACATACATATAATGTGATATTATATATTACCTATAGAATGTGATATTACCTACAAACAAATTAATATTCTATATTTCTACTAACATATGTATATGTATTGTAATTTGTATATTACCTACAAGCAAATATTGTATATTTTCCCTTATTTTGGTCAAAACGAATCTTCTGTCTTAAATTTAGACAGTAATTGTCATGTTCTGTAGTGCATACGTTAGTTTTTTACTGTATAAATGTGTTGTACGCGCATATATAGACCATGCCATGCACTACGTAATTTAATTTAGAGGCTACCAAAAATTTAATCAAACTTTTATAGTCTTTAATTTGGCTAATTATGGCCATCAATATGTAGCTTTTAAAATTTAACGTTACTTTGTTGTGAAATACATTCCTTATAAAAAAATTTGACCACATTAGTTGCTAAAACTTAATGAAATTTTGTTAACGAAAAAAGTATTAATAGAGTTAAATTCTAGCATAATCAGATTGATGTATTAGTTTTCGTTTTATATCATGATTTGATTAAGAAAAAAAGATCCATATCACGGTGTGTCTTCCATTTATGTATTCTATTAAGCCATCATTCAATTCATTAATTTATATTTTTGCTATCGACCAATGATGATTCAGTAGAATTGTTATCACTATTCGAATTATCAAACGTGAACCTGATATGATATGAAAGGATATTATATTTTATTTTATCTTATATGACGATATTAGTCCAAATCAATATCAAACGTTAATAACTAATATCCCAAATATTTTTCTCAAAATAAACTAAACGTGTGTGAGACTAAAACCGTTGTTTTTTAAAATGGTAAAAGTAGATCCATTAGGTTAATTATTACTATATTTGTATGGTCATAAGCCATTAGTTTAATTACCTTTAATAATTAGTTCATATTCACGCATATGTTTTTTCCTTGTCATGTGGGTGTATAGTTTATTGGTTTGTGCTAGTTTCTTAGACCATGATTATTAGGGGATTTAAGTGGGTTTTTAGATGTAGGACCTACAAAAATATAAGAGATTTAGCTTTTATAGCTCTTATTTGGGATCCAACTCTTACACAATTTGCGGGCCCCACTGACACGTGGCGGCCCGCGATTGGTGTTGTTTTATTTTTTATTTTATTTTATTTTTTAAATCAAAAAAAAAATAAAAAAAATAAAAATTTATACATAAGAGTTTGTGCACAGAACTTTTACCATTGATCATGCTCTTATATTCGGTTCTCTTCGAAATAGTAATATTTGAAAAAGATAAACCTAAAAATTGGAAGATATGAACGAAAGCCAAATCTGATTAAACACTTCCAAAAACCTACGCTGATATTATTTTTTGATTGCTATATCCAACTTTTGAGCACATAACGATAATTACAAAAAAAAAAAATAGTAATACACAAACATTATTATGCATTGTCCTATCCGGTCGAGAAACCGTGTGGTTGCGTTTGTGGCTTGTGTGCCGTTTTGATCTCTCTCATAAGTCACTTTCCATGTCGGTTTCTTACAACCTTTGTAATTATTCATTTAGTCGACCAACTCTACCCAACCACGTGTACTTTTCTTATCACTCCATCTGGCTTTATTCTAATTTTCTCTCCGTCGCTAATATCAAGGCACGTAAGCAAAATCAGGTGTATAACAATAATTTAATTTATTTTAGATTCCGAATGTATGTTTGGATATTTTTTTAAAAAAAATATTAAACTAATAGGACAAACGAAATTATTTCTTAAAACTGCAAAACTATGTGTCAGCGTGGTAGTACTCTTTTATCTGTTAAAGAAAGTGGTAATATTTACGTAATAAAATTGAACTAGATTCATATAATACAATTATCGTTAATAGGTTTTCAATGTAATTTTTTTTAATAAAGACAATGAAATTGTTGTTAATATACTTTTTTTTTTTTAACCAGGAGGTTCTGAGCCGAAAACCATAATCCCCTTAGGCCTGTGACCAACCTTTGATAATACCAATTAATGGCGTAAATCATCGCTCCCAACGCGGTTCGAACTCAAAGCACAATATCACCAACGACTGCGTTTAACCGACTGAGTCAACCCGTCGTTGAAAATTGTTGTTAATGTTATAAAACTACTATAATAATGTATATATATAATATATATTTATGTTAATAATGTATATATATAATATATATTTATGTAGTATGTATAAGTTTATAAACAAGAGAGAATGTTTATTACACTTGATGTTATTGTTCTTACAAATAAAGAATGACCAACTCCTTTATATAGGAGAAGTATATGTCGGTTGAAATGAATAGATAAACACAAACATCATTATCATTATCTATTATACTATGGATAATTACAAAGGTAATTTTCTAACAGTTAATAATTATTTGTATATTAATCATATTTGAAAGTTAGTTAACGGGTTGACAAAAAAAAAGAAAGTCAGTTAACGATAGATAAATTAATATAACATATAGTTCATACAAAACACATAAAAATATTGTATCATTCACGTGAAAATCAAAACGATACACACTGAAATAATTTTCTTAATTCAAGTAAAATATGCATGCAACCCAGAAATTTAGAATTCTAAAGTCGAAAATACCTTTATTATTATTATTTTTTGGTTAAAAACCTTTACTATTATTTTTTTTAAATTACATTATCATGCGGGGCATTACTTTTTTTATCTACTTTTTTCCATTTTTATTTATTAGCAGGGGACATAATAAATGGAAAAACTTTATATCGTATTATTGATTTTGTTGCTTTTAGCAACTAGCTCAAAATCTCATCTCACCAAAATACACCACATCAAGCATTATCAAATAAACAAATTCCACGTTTGAATATAAGAGAAAACAATTCTCTTTTTCTTCTTGCTTTCTCTCATAAACACCACTAAGTAACACAAATACCACCTACTTATTTGTTGTTGTTCTTGTCTATATATACCATTTATTTATTTGCCATAACCATACTCTGTCACACTCTTCTCTGCTCCAAATATTACAAAATAAAAATCAAAACTTTTCGAAGATCTTTCAAATCATGGCCGTTGATCGGAGAGACTTCATCGTGAAAATCAACGGCGAAGATCATATCGGAGCCGTTGGTGCTACAGATTCAAGCAGTCATGCCGACGGAAGAAATATGTGGAGAGGATCAAGCTACGATTTTTTGGACGGAGAAAAGGGAAAATACGGCGGCGGCGACGGCGACGACGAAGAAGGGGGGAGTTTTAATTTCCGGCGGAGGAAGGCAAAGTCGCATGATTTCTCCGATCCGCCGCCGAAGCTAATCGATCAGTTCCTCAAGAGCCAGAAAACTTCCGACGGAGAGATCTCTCTCGACATCGAGCTAATGAACAAGGCGGCGGAGCTACAGAGCAACGCGCCGTCACGCGACTTAACGCCGATATCAGAGTCGTCTTCTCCGTTCACGACCGAAGTAAAGACTAATCCTTTTAGACGGAGGCATAACAGAGTATCGCTCGGTGGAAGCAGCGACGAAGAAGGCCGTGACGGTAACGGTAACGAGACAACAGATCAGGCTAAGAAGTGTGGTAAGAATAAACCGATACTGAGTAGGAACCAGACCAAGTCAAGATTGCTTGATACTCCGACACCGACACGTAAATCGACTGATAAAACAGAGAGGAAATCAGGGAAATTTAAATCCGGTTTTCTCGGGAGAAGCCCTAGACCGGGGACGCCGGCTCGCGGGGAGGACGACAAAGAAGAAGATCCGTTTCTCCACGAGGATTTGCCGGAGGAGTTCAAAAGAGATAAACTTAGCATATGGGTTTTGCTCGAATGGATAAGCCTTGTCTTGATAGTCACTAGTTTGGTTTGTAGCCTAACCGTGCGTATCTTGCAACGCAAGACATGGTGGAAGCTAGATTTGTGGAAGTGGGAAGTTACGGTTTTGGTCTTGATTTGCGGCAGATTAGTCTCGAGCTGGATAGTGCGAATACTCGTGTTTTCGGCCGAGAAAAACTTGTTTTTGAGGAGAAGGGTTTTATATTTCGTCTACGGTGTACGAAGATCGGTTCAAAACTGTTTGTGGTTAGGGCTAGTTCTGCTCTCTTGGCATTTCTTGTTCGACAAGAAAGTCAAAATACAGACGCGAGCCACGGCGATTAGGTACGTGACAAGAGTACTGGTCTGTTTGCTTGTTGCTGTCATCATTTGGTTGATTAAGACACTCCTCGTTAAGGTTCTTGCTTCATCTTTCCACATGAGCACTTACTTTGATCGGATTCAAGAATCGTTGTTCACGCAATACGTCATTGAAACCCTCTCGGGTGCTCCTTTGATGGAGATTCAGAGAATGGAGGAAGAAGAGCATAAAGTATTAGAAAATGTCAAGAGCCTAGGGAAGCTAGCTGGAGCTAAGCTTCCTCCGGCTTTCAAAGCGACGTTTAAAAGCTTTATGAAAGTCGGGAAAGGCCCACGATTGTCGCGTGTTGGTTCTAACAAAGAAGGAGATAGCGAAGGGATAAGGATTGATCATTTGCAGAGAATGAACACAGATAATGTCTCTGCTTGGAATATGACAAAACTGATGAATATAATACGAAAAGGCGCTCTTTCTACTTTGGATAAACATATACAAGACACGGTCGAGGAAGACGAGGATGCCACACAGATAAGAAGCGAATGCGAAGCAAAGATTGCAGCTAAGAAGATTTTCCACAATGTCACTGAGCCTGGTTCCAGGTATATAGCTTAAGATTGATCATGTTTCTCAAGGTTCTTGATTAGTTTTGTCAAATCTTGAGAGGTTTCTTTGATGTTTAGGTACATATATTTGGAAGACTTTTTGGCTTTTTTGTCCGACGAAGAATCCGAAAGAGCAATGGCTCTTTTCGAAGGAGCTTCGGAGAGCCATAAGATCAGCAAATCTTGCCTCAAGAATTGGGTGGTAAGTCTCTAATTCGATATGTCGAAACTTTTGTCCTTATACAAAAACAAAGCTTTATTGACCACGCGGTTTCTTCATAGATAAAAGCGTTTAGAGAACGAAGGGCTCTATCTTTGACCTTAAACGACACAAAAACAGCAGTGAATAGGCTACACCGTATAATCAATGTCGTGATAAGTATTATAATCATAATCATTTGGCTTCTTATACTCGGAATAGCAACAACAAAGTTCTTGCTACTCTTGAGCTCTCAGCTCCTTTTAGTAGCTTTTGTATTCGGAAACTCGTGCAAAACCATCTTCGAAGCCATCATATTCCTTTTCGTTATGCACCCATTTGATGTCGGTGACCGTTGCGAAATCGACGGTGTTCAGGTTTGTTCCTTTATAATACAATAAATGGTTTAGTCTTATAAGATTGTGAATTCCAATACTAATCTTGTTGTTTCTTTTAACTAGTTGGTTGTGGAGGAAATGCACATATTGACGACTGTTTTCTTGCGATATGATAACCAAAAGATCATATACCCGAATAGCGTTCTTGGCACTAAACCTATAGCCAACTTTTTCCGAAGTCCCGACATGGGAGATGCTGTCGAATTCTTTGTTCACATAGCAACTCCTCCCGAAAAGATAGCTGCTATTAAACAACGAATACTCAAGTTAGTTAAACCCCAAACCGTAAACCCTAAAACACGACAAATATCCTTACATAAGAGTAAAGATTGTTAACAAATGTTCTTATGTTTCTTATGCAGTTACATAGAACACAAGAAGGATCATTGGTATCCAGCCCCTATGATAGTGTTCCTAAGCATGGATGACATGAGAAGCGTGAAGATCGCCGTGTGGTTAACACATAGAATGAATTTTCAAGATATGGGAGAAAGGTATATAAGGAGAAGCCAATTACTAGAGGAAGTAGGGAAAGCTTGTAGAGAGCTAGACATCGATTATCGTTTATATCCTCAGAACATTCATATTCGAAGCTTTCCTCCTCCGGTTACAGCCGGGACTTCGGACCGTGTTCCTCCTGTCTGGATGCACCATAACAATGTCTGAATTGTAATCATTGTTTTGTCTGTGTGTATATATGTATCATGAATATGTGGTTTTGTAAGACTACTAGTAGTACAATTTGAGATTTAAGCACAAGTGTATAAGAAAAAGCTTGGCTCTATATGGACTACGAATTATAAAAGAGGAAGCAAGCATAAGCCCATTTACATCTTTCACTAGGCCCATTTAACAGAAAAAATGGCGGGAAAATTCTAAATTTTATTTCGGGTTCATGAAGATACTATAGTGTTAAAATGATTTTGTTCAAAGAGAATAAATATTTCTCAGAAATTTGGCGGGTATTATTTCCCACGCACATGTTTCACTAAGCACCATCTCAAAAGAAAAATTAACGCGGCAAAATAACGATTTAATTATCTCTTTTTATATCTCTCTTAGATCTAACGAGTGTTCACACACAATATCTCATTATTCAATAAACCCTAAGATCTGAAAAAAGCAATGGATTCTCAGTTTCAAGATCTGCCTCCTCTCAAGAGACTTAGATTGATCCAGCGAGATCTCGAGCGTGCACATCACCGCCGCAACCACCACCAGCTACCACCACGGAGTATCAAACCGGAGGTGAAGCCGTCGCAGTTGCCGGCGAAGAAGAGGAAGCAGTCTCGTGTCGATTACGACGACGAGAACTCTAACCCAACGAATCTCTGTCTTCCCGCGAAGAAACGGATCTGGGCGATTGACCCAGATCTGCTTCTCTCTGGTACTAATAATCCCTTTTCTCCCTTTGAGTATAAGCCTTCCTTTGAAGAGAATTCGATTGAGAAGAATCGGTATTTGATGGTTGAATCGAGTCTAGTATTAGAAGAAGAAGATGATGATGATAAAGAGAACATAGATCCTATAGGGAAAGGAATAGTCTTGGATCTCGTTGATGATACGAAGCTTGATGATTGTGTAATCGAAGAAGATGGTGTCATGTGTGTTGTGTGTCAAAGCACAGATGGCGAACCATCGAATCCGATAGTGTTTTGTGATGGTTGTGACTTGATGGTTCATGCTTCTTGTTATGGGAACCCTCTAGTTAAGGCTATACCAGAAGGTGATTGGTTTTGTAGGCAGTGTATCGAGACGAAAGAGAACAGAGAAGAAGAAAGGCTCTTCTCTTGCTGTTTGTGTACAAGCAAAGGCGGAGCGATGAAACAAACCAATGATGGAAGATGGGCTCACATCACCTGCTCTTTGTTTGTGCCTGAAGTGTATTTCGAAGATCCTGAAGGCAGGGAAGGGATTTGTTGCAGGGAGATACCGGAGAAACGGTGGAAAGATAGGTGCTATTTGTGCAAGATTAGACGCGGGTGTGTTATCGAATGCTCTGAGATGAAATGTCAGCTTGCTTTTCATGTTACTTGCGGGTTAAAGGACGATCTTTGCATCGAGTTTCGTGAGAGGAAGAAGAGTGGTGGTATTGTTGTTGGTTTCTGCAATGAGCATACTAAGCTATGGGAAAGGGTAAGCTTCCTTGGTTAGTAGATTGTGTATGTATGTATGTGTGTTCACATGACTTAGTTTTGATGATAAGTTTTGTTTTATTAGCAACAGGAAAGTGGGAAGTACAAGATTGTTGCTAGAGAAGAAGATAAGAAGTAGAAGAAAAGCTTGGAGAGCTATGAACATTCTTTTAATGGCAACTACGAAAGCTTCATACACCGCCTTTTTCTTTCTGAAAGCTATGATATGTTCCACGTTTACATTGTTCAATCTGATTCCTCTTCATTGTATTTTAAATTGCTTAAATTTCCAATAATTAATGGTAGCAAGAGGTCTTTGCTTGTGTCAACTTTTACTTGAATTATCTCTTCCTTGTTATTCTCATAAAGTAGATCTTCCTTTAACAGATATGTAACTAACTAATTATAGCTTGTGGAGTATAAGAGGAGCACCAAATTGTGGGTGAATGGTGAAAACCATGTAAGGGGCATGAACATACGAAGGAGATATCTCAAAGGAGAATCTCTTAAGGATCAAAGCCAAAGCCATCTTTGCCTCCAACAGGGAAAAGTTCTGGCCTATGCATATCCTCGGTCCCCACGCAAAGGGAATGTAGGAGACTTGACTCTTTGTAGCATTTGAGATACCATCTTTAAACCTCTCTGGCTTGAACTCCGTTGCGTCATTTCCCCATAGCTCGGTATCGTGTTGGACTAGCATAACAGGTAGACTGATATGAACGCCGCCTGGTAGCGTCATGTCACCTAGCTTCATATCTTTGTGAATGGCTCGGGTTAGGTGTGGCACCGGAGGATAGAGCCTAAGGACCTCGTATAATATCATTGTCATCTGTTGGAAACATTCAGAAAACTCAACAAAAGTACTAAAGTCACCTTAAGTTCCTTGATTTGGTTTTTACTTACAACTTTGAGATGGTTTAGGCCTTCTGCATCGGGTTCTCTATCGCCAAAAACTTGCTTCACTTCTTCTCTTGCTCGAGCCTGCCAGTCTTGGTGTTGGCCTAACAGAACCATTGTCCAGACTAGAAGTACTGAAGTTGTTTCTTGCCCGGCAAAATAGAACAACTTGCATTCCTCTATAACATCCTCAGTGCTCATTCCATTTCCTTTAGCTTGTCCCAAATTTGATTCCAGAAGTATACCAAGCAAATCGTCGCTACGCGCTTCACCAGCTTCTCTAGCCCTTTCCCTTTTGTTTATGATCCCTCTCAGTATATCTTGTACTTCTCTGGCTGCTGCTTTTATCCTTCTATTTGACTTTGTTGGAAGATAACTACACAAACAAAAGAAGAAAGAATACGACACAACACGGTCCATGTCCCGGTAATAGACTGAGATGTTAGGCAAGTTTAGGCTTTATTACCTCCATCCAGGGATGAAATTTTTTCGAAAATCTTGTGCAAGGATCTCTGCTAGTTCTGCTTGGAGCTCAAATATCTTCTGTCCTTCTTTGTAGCTACTGCCAAAAGCCGTACGCGAGATCACATCAGCAGTCATATTCACAAGTCCAGGCCAAACATCCACTTCACATGAAGACCCCTTTTCTGTGACTAACTTGTCCCATTTGTCAACAACCTCGCTGCAGCTCTGGTGGAACACAGGTACCATATTCTATACATAAAAGTAGCATAAGCCACATATTGTGTCAGAGACAAATGAACATACATACATACATAAGTTAATCTTAAGTATCTAACTTGGTTCATGAATTATGAAACAGCCTACTAAACCTTGATCTTCTCAATGTGGAAAGCCGGGTTAATGATTTTTCGGTGTTTAGCCCATTTATCACCATCATAACTAAAGAGTCCAGTGGCTAAGTGTCTGCCCAAAGGGAAAGCATGTGGCTTCTGAAAATCATAAATTTTGTTGAACACTTCCTTGATTAGCTCAGGATCCATTATGGTGATGGTTGGTATAGGTCCAAACCATATAAAGAAAGTCCTTCCTGTTCCAATCACACAAGTTTGAAACCTTTTTTTTTTCAAGATAAGGTTCTCTATGTAATAGTTAAAACAGAGGGGAATCAAGAAACATACCGTGAGTCTTGTGCATTTCCAAGGTAAAAGGCAACACACGTTGTTTGATATCATCATTGAGTTTAATAGGTTTGGATTTTGCCTCTTTTGACATGCTGAAACTCCTCTTCAAATCGCCAACGAAAGGCGTGTAAGCATTTCCAGAAAGGCCTTGTCTTCTCAAGTAACTCTCAAGCATCTTAGGCTTGAACCAAACCCATTTCAAAGTTCTCCATACCCACCAAGACACAACAACTATAGCTACTGAAAATGTTACCAAGGCAACTGATATCTCCATTGTCTTGTGTTCTTAAAGTGATAGATGGATAATATTAATTAGCTAACATTGTCTTGATTTTAAAGGGGTTTTAGAATGTGGTGGTGACATCATCCCTGATGTATTAAAATACTTTTTATTGTTTGTTTTGGACAATTATTTTGTTTTATTGACCGTTGATTTTTCTACTTTACTTGGAGCTCAAAACTCACATGTGACGAAGGTAACACGAAACAAAATTTGATTTGTGTGGACGAAGAAAGATTAAATAATAATTTCTGTAAAAGAAAAATGCATGAAACCTTAAAATCCTCTTTGACTTTTCTTCTTCGGGGTTAGTTTTCCAAATCATTGTTTGTGACTGAAATAGTTTTATTTATTAAAAGGGTCACTTACAAGACTAGAGCCTGTGGATTGCTATGAATCTTTCGTCAGGCCCAATAAGCAGAATAAGATAAATCTCCCTTTAAGCCCAATAAGCCATTCCTTTAGATTTGGTCCAATAAGCCAACTTCCACATTGTGGCCCAACAGGTGAAACCCTAGAGTTCAGATCAGAGAGATGGCGAGGAGGCGCCGACTTCTCTAGCGAGGCGCATGCGCAGGCGCGACGGCGATAGGCGGAGCAGACTTCCGGAACGGAGGAGAGGGACCTAAAGACGGCTTGTGGTGGTTTTCTTTATTATAAAATTTCTATGTTCCAAATGTTTAGTAACTAGGATTTAACCCGTGGTGTACCACGGATTTACGTTTTTTATAAATAATTTTATATATATACAGTTAATTTAGAAGTTTGTAATATTTTTTCTGATTTTGTAAAATAAATAAAAATATTCAGAATTTCTAAAGAGTATTTTGTTCTTTTATTGTTTATGCAAATAAATATAGAGAAATTCACAAAACTACACAATTTCAATCATTCCTTCACAAAACTACATCTAATTCAATATTTTCACAAATTTACACCATTTCAAAATTTTAAAAGCTTGATTTACCCTTTTAAAAATTACAAAAATTAAAATATTTTCATTTGTGTTCGCTAATTAGTGTTTAGAAATAGTATTAAGGGGTATGATTGTGTGGATAAAGTTTATTTGAATTTAATTTTGAGTGTTTAGGTGTAGTTTTGTGAAATATTTTTGAAATGGTGTAGTTTTGTGAAATGTAATTCAAATGGTGTAGTTTTGTGATTCTCCCATAAATATATAATGAAAATTATATTTTATATAGCAAAATCTTAATATAATTTGTAAGTGTGTTTATTCCAAACTATTATAAACTATAAAAATTAGGGATGGGCAAAACTTCCGGATCCGAAATACCGAACCCAAACCAAACCGAAATCCCCAAATCAATACCGATTCTAAAAACAAATAACTCGAATGTATATGGAAATTTACTACCATAATACCCGAAATCGAATCTCAACCGAACTCAATTTTGTAGAACTAAACTAAACTACTCTAACTACCCAAAAATTATTTAAAATAATAATAGTTATAATTATATTTGAATTACATAATTGGAACCAAACCGAAATTAAAGAACCGAAACCGTTCCAAAAATAAATAACCCGAACGAATCTGAACCGAACTCAATTTTGTAGAACTAAACTAAACTACTCTAACTACCCAAAAATTATTTTAAATAATAATAGTTATAATTATATTTGAAGTACATAATTGGAACCAAACCGAAATTAAAGAACCGAAACCGTTCCAAAAATAAATAACCCGAACGAATTGAGAAATTTACTACCCGAAAACTCGAAGCCAAAACAAATTTCTAGATTTGAACCCGAATTACCCGAAATTTGTTTATGATAAAGTTTAATCATTATTTTCAAACTTCTTGTCATTTATCTAGAATTTTTCTAGAACCGAACCCGTTAATAAATAATTGTTATGCTAGTGTTAATTGATTTAAACAAACTTTATCTATGTTCAATATAGATGTTTATTAACATCTAAAATATTAATATAAATAGAAAATTATAATATGGACAATGATTATATATAAAAACTAAACTATATACTTTTTAAAAAATATTTATATTCGAAATTTTTTATAGACTTCGTAAGAAAAATAAAAAGATTATATCAAAAATATCATAAATATGAAATTAGTGGTTGATTTTATGTTAAAATCGGTTTTATTGTTTTTGTTGATATTTAAGTCAATTTTAAAAAGTATATATATAGAATGAGATATGTTTGTGTGTAAGTTTCACATAACTCTTTAAGTGAGTTTAAAACCAATGACATAGTATGTAGTTAAGTGAGTTTTTTTGGAAAAGTTCAAAAAAGTATTTCAAAAATAGTAATATATATATTTTTATTCTATATTTCGTATAGCAAAAATTTAATATAATTTATAAGTTGATTAGACCAATAATTTATTATTTATTATATTTAGGATTCGAAAATACCCGAATTCAAAATAAAAACCGAATCAAAATACACAAATCATATTATGCGATTTACCCAAATTTATTTAAAATTATAATTATTTTGATTATATATATATAAATAATTGTTGTAAACATATTCTAAATATGTAATATAAGATTTAAATTTTAGTAGAATTGCAATTTCTTCTTTTTGTTTATAATCGAACCGGAAATCAAACTCGTTAACATTATATTTTGTTTTTTATTGTTTGATATTTTTAACAAAAAAAATTTTCAAATCGTTTTTAAATTCTTAATAATATTAATTAAACCTGTTTGTTTTTATTTAAATAAAATTTTAATGGTAGTTTTTATAAAAAAAACTATGTAATAATGTATTTATGTGAATTACATATGTTTATTTTGTTTTTCAAATATTTTTTACATAATTTCTTTAATATTTTTTATTTATTTTTGGAGAGAATTATAATATTTCCTTATTTGATTTTTCGTAATTAAATGTTCAAAAATATTTCCTTTTATGCCCAAGGGCATAATGTGTAATTTAGTGTGATTTTTTGGAAATTTTCAAATTAGTACTTCAAAAATACTAATATAGATTCTTTAATATTTTTTATTTATTTTTGGAGAGAATTATCATATTTCCTTATTTTTATTTTTCGTAATTAAATGTTCAAAAATATTTCCTTTTATGCCCAATGGCATAATGTGTAATTTAGTGTGATTTTTTGGAAATTTTCAAATTAATTTTCAAATTAGTACTTCAAAAATACTAATATAGATGTTTTTCTTTTATGAAAAGCAACTAATTTATTATTAGGGATGAATAACGGTCTTGGCCTAAAACGATGTCGTTTTTCTAGCGGGTGATGCTCTGTTTTTAAAAACTGCAAGAGATTCTAATACTTGGCCGTATCAACTTGTATGATTAGTATTACATATTTGATTACAAAGTGTTTAGGCAAGAAAGTAAATTTTTGAGTTCTGCATTATTTGACAACAACACAAAACTCTATATAGGACTTAGAGCTTGTGGAGTATAAGAGGAGCACCAAACTGTGGGTGAATAGTGATGACAGTGTAAGGAGCATGAAGATAAGTAGGAGAGAGCTCAAAAGAGAATCTCTGTAGAATCAATGACATAGCCATCTTTGCTTCCAACATGGCAAAGTTTTGTCCAATGCATATCCTCGGTCCCCACGCAAAGGGAAAGAAGGATACTTGGCCTTTTGTTGCCTTTGAAACACCATCTTTGAACCTCTCTGGCTTGAACTCCGCTGCGTCATTTCCCCATAGCTCGGTATCGTGTTGGACTAGCACAATAGGTAGATTGATCTGAACTCCGCCTGGTAGCGTCAAGTCGCCTAGTTTCATCTCTTTGTTAATGGCTCGGGTCAGTTGTGTTATTGGAGGATATAGCCTAAGGACCTCATATAGTATCATTGTCGTCTGTCGAAAACATTCAACAAAATGAACAAACACACAAAAAGAGTACTACTTGTGTTGTTTCAAACAAGGTTTTATGTTTGGTTTTGCTTACAACTTTGAGCTGGTTTAGGCCTTCTGCATCAGGTGCTTTATCGCCAAAAACTTGTTTCACTTCTTTGCGTGCTCGAGCCTGCCAGTCTTGGTGTTGGCTTAACAGAACCATAGTCCAGACCAGAAGTACAGAAGTTGTCTCTTGCCCCGCGAAATAGAACAACTTGCACTCCTCCATCACCTCCTCAATGCTCATTCCATTTCCTTGACCTTGTCCTAAGTTTGATTCAAGAAGTATACCAAGCAAATCGTCGCTCGGTGCTTCACCAACTTCTCTAGCCCTTTCTCTTTTGTTTATGATCCCTCTCAATATAACTTGGATTTCTCTAGCTGCTGCTTTCATCCTTCTGTTACCTTTTGTTGGAAGATAACTACACAAACAAAAACACACAGAGAATAAGACACAATGTCTAATAGATTGCAACTCTTAAAGACCAATAAAGGTCTTGTACTAAAATCACACAAGTTAAGGTTTTTTTTTATTGTATTACAGATATCCAGGGATCAAACACTTCAGAAATGCTTGCATGAGGAGCTCTGCTAGTTCTGCTTGAAGCTCAAATATCTTCTGTCCTTCTTTGTAGCTGCTTCCAAAAGCAGTACGCGATATCACATCAGCTGTCATACTTATAAGCCCAGGCCAAACATCCACTTCACATGAAGACCCTTTCTCTGAGACTAACTTTTCCCATTTGTCAACAACCTCGCCGCAGCTCTGGTGGAAAGCAGGTACCATATTCTATACATCGAAGAAACACAAGGCAATTATTTTGGTTAGAGTCATATGAACAATTTAACTTGGTTTATGAGTTAAGAAGACTACTAAACCTTGATCTTATCAAGGTGAAAAGCAGGGTTAATGATTCTTCGGTGTTTTGACCATTTATCACCATCATAGTTAGCTAGACCAGAGGCTATCAATGTGCCCAAAGGGAACGTATGTGGCTTCTGAAAGTCATAAACTTTGTTGAAAACTTCCTTGATTAGCTCAGGGTCCATTATGGTGATGGTTGGTATAGGTCCAAACCATGTAAAGAAAGTCCTTCCTGTTCCAATCACACAAGATATACAAAAGTTGATCAGCCAAGAATCATACATACCAAGAAGAGGCCAACCAAGAAACATACCATGAGTCTTGAGCATTTGCAAAGGATAAGGCAACACACGTTGTGTGATATCATCATTTAGTTTGATTGGTTTGGATCTTGCCTCTTTCAACATGGTGAAGTTCCTCTTCAAATCGCCGAAGAGAGGCGTGTAAGAAGTCCCGGGAAGACCTTGTTTTCTCAGGTAACTCTCAAACATCTTAGGTTCAAACCAAACCCACTTAAGAGTTCTACATACCCACCAAGTCACAACAACTATAGCCAATGAAAGTGTTACTAACACAACTGATATCTCCATTTTTTTTACCTTCGAGAAAAGAGAGAGCAATAAGAGATTGATAAGTTTTGTCAACATTCTTGGGATTTTAAAGAAAGAGTGCTTGTGGTGATGACATCACACCTGATGACTTAAATGCCTTTATGTTTTGTGTTTTGGATAACTATTTTTGTCTTTGACCTATTGATATTTTTCTTTTTTGCTTTACTTGGAGTCCACTTCACGGTCGGACAGTCACATGTCACCAAGGCGCAAGAAACACATTTGGATTTGTGTGAAAACCGACAATAGATAAAGAACCATGGTTTTATTACTTTACAGTAATAATTTTGTGAGATATTTCATGATCAAGAACATAAAACAAGAAGGAAACATTTACAAGGGACAAGGCACAACATGTGACGTGGGGTAATATCATCATGTTAATAGTATATGAAAGAACTTTTTTTAATAGTATTTCCGGACAATAAACTTGTTTTATCATATAGTACATGGTTTTATGACAAGTAAGATTTTGAATTGTTTCAATTTCCTTGTGTATGACAAGATCATAGCTTGTGTAGTATAAGATGAGCACCAAACTGTGGATGAATAGTGATGACTGTATAAGGCGCATGGACATAAGAAGGAGATAACTCAAAGGAGAATCTTCTTAGTATCAAAGCAAGAGCCATCTTTGCCTCTAGCAGAGCAAAGTTCTGACCAATGCAAATCCTAGGTCCCCATCCAAAAGGCAAGAAACAGACTTGGTTCTTTGTTGCCTTTGAGACACCATCTTTGAACCTCTCTGGCTTGAACTCTGCTGCATCATCTCCCCAAAGTTTAGTATCGCGATGGATAAGCAGGACAGGGATGTTGACTTGAACACCTCCTGGTAGTGTTAGATCATCACCTAGCTTTATCTCTCTGTGTACAGCTCTGTTCATCTGAATAAGTGGAGGATATAGCCTAAGAACCTCATATATAATCATTGTCATCTGTAAAATATCATTCAACAAAACCATCAAGATACAAGAAAAACAAAAGTAATTAGCACATATATCATTTTTAAAGCCCATATGTAAAAGAATGTTCTGTTTTGGTTTGGTTTGTACTTACAACTTTGAGTTGGTTAATGCCTTCTAGGTGAGGTTCTCTATCACCAAAGACTTGAATAACTTCCTCTCGCGCGCGAGCTTGCCAGTCTTGGTGTTGGCTTAACAAAACCATAGTCCAAGCCAATAGTACAGAAGTGGTCTCTTGTCCCGCGAAATAAAACAACTTGCACTCTTCCATTATTTCATTAGTGGTCAGTCCATTACCTTTGGTTTGCATTGAATTTGATTCAAGAAGAAGATCCAACAAATCGTCATGACTTGTTGCTTCTCCAACATCTCTTGCCTTTTCTCTTTTGTTAATGATCCCTCTTAGTATAACTTGTATCTCACTAACTATTACTTTCATCCTTTTATTATTCTTTGTTGGGAAATGTCTACATATAAAAGCATGTATTAAATTCACAACTAGATACCATTAATAAATATAATATAAGTCCAAAAGAAGCCATATATAAAAAACATTTATCAGCCAACTATAAATTAATAACGTTGGGACTACACATATACATCAAAAAATTATTAATTTATATATAAAAATTATACAAAAAATCAAATTTAGAACCGAAAAAATCCAAGTTACTTACCTATATCCGGGAATGTAATTCTTGCCAAGAGCTTGTATGATGAGCTTTGCGAGTTCCTCTTGTAGTATAAATATCCTCTGTCCTTCTTTGAAGCTGCTACCAAAAGCGGTACGAGAGATTACATCCCCTGTCATATTCACAATCCATGGCCAAACATCGACCTCACACGAAGACCCTTTAGCCGAAACTAACTTCTCCCACTCGCACACAACCTCGTTGCAACTTTGATAAAATGTAGGGACCATATTCTATACAAAAAACCATCTATAATCATTCTTAGCAAAAAGAAATTTAAACCCTATTGTAACAATATATTGGAAATGTGAATATAGTACCTTAATTTTCTCAAAATGGAAGGCGGGGTTGATGATTTTTCGGTGTTTAGACCATTTGTTTCCATCAGCATTAGCTAGTCCATCGGTTATCAATGTAGTCAAATGAAACGTGTGTGTCTTAGGGAAATCATAAACTTTGTTATAAACTTCTTTGATAAGTTGTGGATTCATTATTGTTATGGATGGTACCGGTCCTAGCCATGTGAAAAATGTCTTACCTATAAGAAGTAAATATAATTATTTAAAATATTGCATTCAAAAATCTACAAGACAAAACCAAGAAACATATGCATACCATAAGTGTTGAGCATGTGAAAAGAGTAAGGCATGACAAGTGAGGTGAGATCATCAGTTGGTTTCGTCGGTTTCGATCTTGCTTTGTTCAACATTCTAAAGTTTCTTCTCACATCTCCGACAAGAAGTGTGTAAGGAGTTCCAACAAGGCCTTGTTTCCTTAGAAAACTCTCAAGAAACTTAGGTTTAAGCCAAAGCCATTCCACAATTCTCCATATCCACCACAATACAGCAACTATAGCTAATGATGCAATTGATATTTCCATTTGCTAATGTCTTTTTTTTTGTTTGTGGTGCCTTGAGAGTTGTAGAATTTTTATAGAGTTTGTGTTTTGGAGAATAATTTACTAATTTTCATGTAACTGTCGAACTTGCCTTACTATGAGCTATGGCCACATATGTCTTCCATGCCTTGAGTCATTTTTATGTTAATATATTAACTTCATATCCAAGTTATTATCGTATAATTACTTGAAACACGGATGGGAGTAGATACATAAAATTATATGAATTTCTTTATTTGTAATTTAGTCAATTTCATCTTTAATTATCTAGAATTCGTGTTAGGATATATAAATATTTTCTCGCAAATCAATTTGAAACAAAGTCCTTTTTTAGTTCATCCCGCGTATGAATATTTTCTCGTATTTAGGAAATATTTAAAAAAGTCAAAAAGAAAAAAAAGGAAATACAATTAATATTTAGAGGGAAATTTTGACCAAATATTATGCGCACAGCGCATAAAAAATAGAGTTATTTTTCTGTAAATGTTACTTTTGTTTGTTAGAAATTTTCCGTTAATAATATTTTCCAGTATTCAAGAAAGCTCTAGGCGGTAGTCGGGCGGTACCCTCATTTTTAAACGGTTTAGGCGATTTAAAAAAAAAATATTATATAATTTTATACATATTATATATATGATTATAAAAAATTATATTATAAAAAATTTTCAAATTTTAAAGATAAATCTATACTTAAAATAAGTAAAAAGATGTATTAGAAGTATAAATATTTTTATACATACTTTTAATATATTTTTAAAAAATTCAAAAAAATATAAGATATATATAATTCCACCTAGCCAACGCTTAAATCCACCTAGTCAACGCCTAGTCCGTTTATTAGTCAAATAGTCTGTCAAATTTTACCACCGCCTAATAGCACCGATTTTCCAAAAAACCAAGCGGTGAATGGGTCGCCTAAACCGCTTTCTTAAACACTGATATTTTCTGATATAAGCTAGTACACGACACAGGAATTGTTATAAGTTATGTTTTGGTGCCTTTAGCTATCTATAATAAATATTTATAAGTTACAGAACATTTATTTATATTTGATGACATTACTGTGGTAACTACATAAAATCAGAGCTTGTGCAAGATCAGATGAGCTCCGAACTGAGGACGAGTGGTCATAACCGTTAGTGGCGCGTGAACATAAGTAGGAGATATCTCAAAGGAGAATCTCTGTAGAATCAAAGCCATAGCCATCTTTGCCTCCAACAGAGCAAAACTCTGACCAATACAGATCCTCGGTCCCCACCCAAAGGGAAAGAAGGAGACTTGGTTCTTAGTTGCCTTCGAAAGCCCGTCTTTGAACCTCTCCGGCTTAAACTCCGCTGCATCATCTCCCCAAAGGTCAGGGTCGCGATGGACAAGAACCGTTGGTATATAAACTTGAACTCCTCCTGGAAGTGTAAGCTCTCCTAGCTTCATCTCTCTGTCCACAGCTCTTTTAAGCTGAGCTACCGGTGGGTATAGCCTCAAAACCTCGTAGAAGATCATTGTCATCTGCTCAAAATCGGAACTCAATAAGTAACTACAAAAGCAATCTTTCAATGCAATAAGATGTAAAAGTTGTACTTACTACTTTGAGGTTGTTCAGAGAATCTATATCGGGTTTACTATTCTTAGCATTGAGTACTTGTCTAACTTCCTCTCGTGCACGAGCTTGCCAGTCTTGGTGATGGCTTAACAAAACCATAGTCCAGACCAAAAGTACTGAAGTGGTCTCTTGCCCTGCAAAATAAAACAGCTTACACTCTTTCATCACATCTTCTACGCTCATTCCTTGAGATTCCTCCGAGTTTGATTCAAGAAGTATCCCAAGCAAATCATTGTTTGCTGCTTCTCCAGCTTCTCTCGCCTTCTCCCGTTTGCTCACAATACCTCTTAGTATTATATCTATCTCTCTGTCTATTGCTTTCATTCTTCTATTGTTCTTTGTTGGGTAAAACCTACACAAAACTATACATTAACTCGTTTTTTTGGGTTTCTTTATGAACTATAGACAATAAGGGTGCGTTTGTTTTTTACCTATACCCGGGGATGTAAGATTTCTTAAAAGCTTGTGCGACGAGCTGAGCTAATTCCCCTTGGAGTTCAAATATCCTCTGTCCTTCTTTATAGCTGCTTCCAAAAGCAGTGTTTGAGATCACATCAGCGGTCAAATTCACAAGCCAAGGCCAAACATCGACCTCACAGGACGATTCTTTATCCGTAAATAGCCTCTCCCATTCGCAGACAACCTGGTTACAACAACTGTAGAACACAGGGACCATGTTCTGTAAAACCAAAAATAGCAAGTCACAAAACATAGTAGCAAAGTCATATTGGATCTCATACAAGAGAGAAACCGAAACCTTGATCTTCTCGAGATGAAAAGCCGGGTTTATAATCCTTCTATGGTTTGCCCATTTATCTCCTTTATAGCTAGCGAGACCGCCTGCTAACAATCTAAACAAAGGGAAAGTAGAAGCCTTCTCAAAGTCGTAAACTTTATTGAAAACTTCCTTGATCTGCTCTGGATTCGTTATCATAATAGCTGGAACTGGTCCAATCCATATAAAGAAAGTACTTCCTGTTCCACACAACACACAAGTCAACCTAAAAAGTCAACTATTTCTACACACAAAAGGGACACACACACACACACACACACTCTTACCGTGAGATTTGAGCATCTTCAAGGCGAGAGGAAGGAGACGTGGTGTGATATCATCCGTTAGAGTGATGGGTTTGGATCTTGCTTCCATCAACATGTCAACGTTCCTCTTAATATCTCCGACGAGAGGCGTGTACGGAGTTCCGGCGAGACCTTGTCTTCTCAGGTAACTCTCAAGCTTCTTTGGTTCAAACCAAACCCACTTCAAGATCCGCCATGCCCACATCAACATAACCACCGCAGAGCCAGCCACCACTGAAAAATACATCTTTGAAATCTTGCCTGACCACTGAAAGTCGAGACCTTTCTTGGTCTATCACTGAAATTTCGGATTATAGAACTTGCAGTGTGAATCCCTTTTAGAGCTTTTAGCTAAAGGAGCTTTGTCTGTGATTGTCGTGTAAGAGTCTTCCATGTCTGATCTTATCTCATAGCAGTTTTTTAATAAATTTAAAATTTTCAAAAGACAGATCCACTAAGCAGAAGTGCTCTCAACTACTTTTGCAAGTGAGAGGAAAGCGCGTGTTTCTCAGACGACGAGAGCTTAATGAAGAAATCTCTGCAAGAAAGAGCAGACTTGAGTATGATCTGTTCTTCTAAGGCAAGAACCATATTTGAAGCAACAAAACTTTTGAAAACTTTCAAAAGACTCATCTGAGTATGGTATCATATCTAGAAAACAAAGTTCAAAAGATGCGAATAAATGCAAAATTTTAGGAAAAGATAAAACTCGAAAAGGTGTTTTTCGTTCAGATAGAGGAACAAGAACACTAATCTGACTGTTTGTAAAGGAAGATGATCAAGTAGATTGGTCTCACATGAAGAGATTTGGCTTAGACGCCTTGTAAGTAGTCTTGAGCTTCCTTGTCGGTGGCCTAACCTTCCTGAAAACAAGAGGGAACTTGATCTTCGAGTTATGGAACTGCTTGGTGCTCTCTCTCTTGCAAAGCTTTGCGGGTACCGTGGCTGTCTTGATGATCTGAATGCAAGGGAACCTCACTCTATGACGAGAAGCCATCTCCGTGTACATCTGCTCCACTGCACCGTTTAGCGTAGTGTCACGGAACTCCTTGTACATGTTGTGGTACCCAGTTCTGCTCTGGTATCGAAGCCAGATTCCAAAGTTCTTGATCGTCGTTGGGTTCTTCTCGAATATCTACCAAGAAGTTCAACGAATCACATACACATTGAACATAACTAAACAAGTACCTATTATGAATCTGAAGAGCGAAAACTCAATCCTTACCTCATTGATGGCAAGCATTTGCCCATTGCTTTTCTTAACCTTCTTCAGTTTCCTCAAAAAGTACCTAAGTCACAAGCAAACGCATTTACGATAAGGTAATTAACTTATAGAGGATAAATAAACAGAGTTGTGTTGTTATTAGCAAATCTTTGAAATTTACCAAAACTTGGACATGGCACGGACTTCATTAGTAGCCCAAAGCTTCATACGATAGATTTTAGGCTGCACATCTTTCTCTGTTGGAAGAGCTCTCCCAACAACTTGATACTGATGAAACTGCTCCAATGAAACCCAAAATTTCATTACAAAAACAATGAAGAAAAAGACATCACCTTTTGTATCACCCATCAATCAAAATTAACTATAATTCAATGGAAAAAAAAGATCCTTAAAGATACATTCACCAGTTCATAAACTATGCGAAACCAATCTTCGACACAGATCGAAAAAAAAACAAAAGGATCATAGCTAAGGTTAAACAACTTACCCTGAAAGCAACCATTGCTACGGCGAGATCAGAGAGAGAGAGGAAGAGAGCTAAACGGTGGTGGCGATAATGAGAAAACTATAAAAGAGCTTTCTCTTTTTTTCACAAACCCTAGAAGCTACACGACTCTTTGGGCTTTTCTTTTTCCTTATTGGGCCTTAAATAATAATTAGTAAACATATAAAATTGTAAAGCCATCCATAAAATCAATCATCTAAATGAACGGCTAGGATCTAACTCACGATTTCAGTTTGGGGATCATGACAGGGCATGGGATCTCATGAGTAGGTCCCACTGGTATCTCTCACACGTGTCTTTTCATTCTTTTTAGGCGGTTGACGCGTTTCTCTTTCAGACAAGAGTTCGGGGTTCGTCAAAAAAAAACGACATCGGTTTTTTTCTTTAGGCAATAGAACAGACGAAAATCGCCGGATTATTGATATCGATTGTTTTGTTTTTTTTTGTCTCTGTTATTTTTTGTCTCTTGTCTCAACTAACTAATCAAATCCTAGGAAGAAAGTGGCAAGTGTGTGTGTAATAATGGAGTGTTCGGTGTTCCATCATGTGATGATTGTGTTGATGATCCTTTGGCTTCTCTCTTACTTTAACCGATCACACGCTCTTTTCTATTTCCTATCTCTTATATATCTCTATCTGGTACTGTTTCTTTTGCTTACTCTCTCTCTCTCTCTCTCTTGTTACTTTGATGGATTGTGTAAGTAAAAGATTGTTGTTTTGATGTATTTAATGGGTTTGTTTTAGGTTCAAGAACGGTATGTGATGAGATTGAGGAAGAAATTGCAATTTGAAGAGAGGAAGCAAGCTAATCAGAGACGGGTTAGTTTTTAATTCCACATTCTTCATTATAGAGAAAAATCCCATTGTTCATGAGAAACCATTCTTGTAGGGGAAGATGTTGACTTTAGCTTTGTGTTTGCATCAAAAATGTTGATCTATGTAGGTTCTGTCTGATTCTGAATCGGTGAGGTGGATGAATTATGCTGTGGAGAAGATTTGGCCAATATGTATGGAACAGATTGCTTCTCAGAAGATTCTGCGTCCGATCATACCTTGGTTCTTGGACAAGTACAGACCTTGGACCGCGGTAACTATTAACATTACTAGACCCACTTGCTGCATCAAAAGTTTACACTCGAAAAACCCGACTTAGTGTCATTGATGGTCTACTGATGTTTTTTTGCAGAAAAAAGCTCTGATACAACACCTCTATTTGGGAAGAAACCCGCCTTTGTTGACTGATATAAGGGTGCTTCGTCAGTCTACGGGTGATGATCACTTGGTACAGTATAACCTTTTGTAGATTAGATTATCACTGTGTTTAATAAATGTGTAGAGCAAGTAGAACTTAATGATGGAGTGTATACAGGTGCTTGAACTTGGAATGAACTTCCTCGCAGCAGATGATATGAGCGCAATACTTGCCGTGAAGTTAAGGAAAAGATTAGGGTTTGGGATTTGGACAAAGTTGAATTTGACTGGAATGCATGTCGAAGGAAAGGTATATTGCGGTTTTCACTTTATGTAGTTAATTCACTTACATGCTCTCTGAAATGAAAGTACCACCTTGCTTTATCTAGATACCTTGTAACTCTTGAAGGTGTTGATTGGAGTGAAGTTCCTTCGTCGATGGCCGTTTCTTGGGCGTGTTCGTGTGTGTTTTGCAGAGCCACCTTATTTCCAAATGACTGTTAAACCAATCATACCTCATGGAGTTGATGTTGCTGGGATTCCAGGGATTGCAGGATGGCTAGTAAGTATTCACACATGAATAAACTTATAGACTCGAAATTACTGTGAAAACTCTTCTTCGTCCCTTTGGTGCTTTCCCCTTCTAACATTTCCACCACTATCTTTATTTCTAAATCAGGACAAACTTCTGTCTATTGCATTTGAGCAGACCCTTGTTGAGGTAAGGTTCCTGTGGTTTTCCATATCTTCTAGGTAAGCAAATATCTGCATTACAATCATGCCAACTAAACAGAGCTTGTGTCTGATTTGCAGCCTAACATGCTGGTTGTTGATATGGAGAAATTTGTTAGCCCACAGTCAGGAGGTAAATATTGAAGGAGATGTTCATAAATGATGACTTAAATCTTCCTTCTTTTTGTTGGTTCCTCAGACTGATCGACATCTTGCAATCTTTCATCTAACCAGTCCATGTTTACTTTTGTTTGGTTCCAGAAAATTGGTTCTTTGTTGATGAGAAAGAACCAGTTGCACACGCTCTTGTTGAAGTCATTGAAGCATCTGATCTCAAACCATCAGATCTAAACGGTTAGTCTCGAAATAACTGGGAGCAAGTTTACTTTCCTTTCGTAGTTTGAACTACATTTTATGAACTGTTTGGTGGATGCTTCAGGTTTAGCTGATCCTTATGTGAAAGGGCAGCTTGGTGCATACAGATTCAAAACCAAGATCGTTCGGAAATCGTTAGCTCCCACATGGCAAGAAGAGTTCAAAATACCAATCTGCACATGGGACTCTTCAAATATACTTACCATTGAAGTTCAAGACAAAGACCGGTTTAGCGATGACAGTCTTGGCGATTGTTCAGTAAACATTGCGGAGTTTAGAGGCGGCCAAAGAAATGATATGTGGTTGCCTCTTCAGAACATTAAAATGGGGAGGCTGCACCTTGCTATAACCGTACTCGAGGAAGAGTCAAAGGTAGATACAGATTAGTTTTAAATTCCTTATACACAGAGTTTCGGGATTAGTCGCTTACACAATGCTGCATCTGATTCTTTCACAGTGGAACGATGATCCTTTTGAAGGAGTAACTATCAGTAAAGAAGATATGTGGGCAACTTTTGCTTCCGACGTCACAAATAAAGGTTCCTTCTCGTCAGTGGTATCAGGTAAATCTCCAAGAGTTCTTGATAATATGGAACCGATCAACATAGAAGGACAAGAAGAGACTGGAATCTGGGTTCATCAACCAGGAACTGAAGTATCAATGATTTGGGAACCAAGAAAAGGTAAGAGCAGATGCCTCGATAACCAAATACGAGGAGCTCCTCATGATCCTTCTGCTGGAAGTGCCCGCTCTACTGCATCCACATCGCCAAACAATGAAAGCAGTAGCCCAGATGAATCTCAGGAAGGGAAGAACCCTGTAAAGTCTGTTGGCCAGGGCTTGAAGAAGATAGCTTTAGTGTTCCACAAGAACGGCAAAAAGGACGAATGTAGTGATCATAGAGGGAATCTGGAAGAGGATATCAGATCACCTCGGATTAATCTGAAGGCGTTACATAAGAAGGATGTTGGGGTCAAGTACATCATTGAAGACCGTTTATCTGGCCCTCTCACAGGAAGAAGCCCGAAAGCTGAGAGCTTAGGTTCTGGAGACGGTCAGAACAAGGGACACATGAAGGATGTTGCGAAGAGCATTCTGAAACACGCTGAAAAATCCGCAAGACACTTAAAGCATGCCTTTTCGCGTAAAGGATCAAGGAAATCAAAAGATGACGGGTGTTCAACCGTGTCAGAGCAAGATACTGTTCCTGAATCTGAGTCTGTGTCCGGTTCTGAATCTCAGTGTGGATATTCTGATGAAGAATCTATGCTTAGCAAGGTGCGGGAACCTGGAACGCCAAGAACACCTAAACCTGGAGAGAAAATTGTCAGGGCAAACTTGAAAGATGATGCTAAAGGTGCTGCAGACATTTCAACAAATAAAGAAGTAAAGGTACAAAAATTAAACCCAGCAAACTTGGAAACTACATATATTGATGCTAGGAACTCTTTTGATGGTAGTGAGAAAGTCGCCACTCCGAAAAGATCAAAGGATAGGAAAGGAAACATAAGTGATCAAAAGCTTTGAGGATTGAAATTTTGAGAATGTTCAACGGCAAGTAGTTGTAAATTTACGCCAAAAAGGATTCTTGTACAGCTTCCGAGTCTCTCTGTCTTGCCTCTGTTATGTCTTCTCCCACTCTTAAGAACAGACAGCTTCTGTGCATACAATACAATGTATAAATAAACCTTATCCATGACTTTCTTGACAATCAATAATGCGATCCAAATCTTCTTGACAGTCACTTCTTCTCTTGGAAACTACACAGCAAACAACTTTCCACCACATCCCTGTCTTAGGAACAAATCCATGATTGACCATCAGATTCAAAACCCATTCCATTTCCGCAACAGACTTGGTCTCGCATAGCCCCAGAATCATATTCTTGTAGGACAGAAAACTCGGTCTCATACCCCATGAAACCATCTGACCCATCATCTCTTTAGCTTCAAAGTTTCTCTTTTTATCCAACAACCCATAAAGTATCTCCTGATAAGTCCCAGGATTTGGTTCAATACCTTTAACCTTCATCCTCTCCAATATCTCAATCCCTTCATCAACTCTACCTTTCTTCCTAAGCCCTGAGATCAGAATGTTGAAAGTGATCGTATCCGGCTCAATTCCTTCCTTCTCCATCCTCTCCAACAGCTTATAAGCTTCACCGAAATCGCCCTTGTTGCAGAAACCGCGAATAAGAGGCGAAAACGTCATCACATTAGGCCGGGATTTTAACTTAGTAAATTCGTCGAGCAGTTGGTGTGCAGACTTTAAATTCCCACTTTCACAAAGCCCTTTGATCAGTATGTTCAAGCAACAAGCATCGATCTCAACGCCTAGCTTAGGAGCACTCACGAAGATCTTATGAATCTCATCGAATAGCTTCGCCGAAACAAGCAGATTCAAGATATAATTGAAGCTTTTGGTGCTTGGCCAGCATCCGAAATCGGACATAGAGAAGAGAATCTCGATGGCTCTGTTGATTCTTCCTGCTAAGTTCCCGTAGATTCTCATCAGATTGTAGAAGAACTCTTCTGAGAAACGACACCGTTTCTCAGCGTTTACGATTCTCATTACAGCTTCGATCTCGTCGAACATCTTGGCTTGTCCGAATTTGTTGATCAAAAGGGCGTAGAGAGATTCCGTCGGGTTATAATCTTTGCGCTTAGAGTAGCGTTCGTAAGCAGACATAAGAAAGTTTGGGTCTTTGACGTTGTCGAAGATTTTTAAAACCTCGTTTGGGGCTAACCAGTCCTTGTGTCTTAGCCTTACGAGTTTGTCGTCGACGGAATATCGCTGCGGCGGCGTATTTATGTCGGAAAAAGATGATTGGAGACGAGAAGAAGCAGAAAGTTGATAGCTTTTTATGGGGTTTGGATTCGATGTTGTAGACAGAACAAGCCTCCGAAGAATCATTGTCTCTGTTTCATAAACACGTTGTGAAACTCTAAACACTGTGGAGTGTTATTTATATTGGGACTATGATGGTTAAGCTTTTAGCAAACAAATAATTAAGAATATTGATTAACTTTTGATTAGGACATTTACTATATTGAACATCATTGAAATATGTTTGTATGAATATGATCTTTGTACAGAGAAAGTGGTAATATTGAAATAGTTACAAGATTTACACAGAAACAGAAGAAGGAAAGTAAAGTGAATGTTTTTTTATCTGTTCTTCTTCTTCCCTGCAAGAATAGGTTGGATTTGAAGCCTTCTGTTAAAAGCTTCGTTGAATAGAAACCGCGTTTGAAACGCAGAGATGATAGGAAGCCATGCTAAGATAGCCATTGGTGCAAACAGAACCACTCCCATTCCATAGTCATAAGCTCGAGCAAGTACTTGTGTGAACTCCCACAAGCTTGTCCCTTCTATCTTTGGCCTTACAGCTTGTGCAATCTGCAACAATACAGGGGTTCCATTAAGAAACTAAAAATGTATTTGATTCTTTGTTTTAAGAAAACACGAGGATTCGGGGAGGATTGGTACCAGAATCAGACCCCAACCGGTAGGCAAGAAAGCTAAGCAAGAGACTATAAGGTCCTTGACAGAGAGGTGACATATGTTTGATAGCGTTATAATAACTGTTAGAATGCTCACAAAGACGAATACTTTGAAGAACCGAAACACAAGATGCTTTCTTGTACTGAAGAGTTGCCTACCTAGGTCCACGGCCTGCAAAATAAACAGAGATAACGGTTTCTATAGCTTGACTTTGAATCTATTTTTAGAGCTCAGGAAAGAGCAAGTAGATGTGAGATTTACCTTGACTGTGAGGAATGTGGCGAGGATCACGACCCAAGAGAGCGCGTAGACTATGATATTTGTGTTGCTTTGGGTAATGTCAAGGTGATAGACCAAACCATACTGATACACGAAGAACCTAAGAGACAAAATTATCTCCAAACAGCGAGCGCCAACACTAGAGCCACGGAGATGGGCTTGCTCGTCATTCCACCAAGACTGCCAGCTCTTGTCTTGCTGAATACCTATCCCACCTTGCTCTTTGATCCACTTGTTCCAATCTCTCCAGTCACCGACTATTATCTCCCAGGTAAAGCCTGAAGGGTTGAAGAGAAACGGGGCGCATAACCAAGTAAGGGACATGAACCACACTGAGAAATTGATGAATGAGTAACCCATGTTGCTCTGTGATGTATGCTTGAACAACTCGTAGACGACCAGAAGAGTAATGAGCTCAAACCCTTTGATGAAATGGCTCCGCGAATATAATCTGTAGTTTTCGCTGAAGTTGGCGTGGAACACCACCACTTTACGCCCCGTGGGTCTGTATTTGGCGCCTCCATGGAGAATTGTTCTGCCAAAGTAATGAGTTTTGGTTCCTAGAGAGAAAGTGAAGAAGAAGGCAGCAAGCTGTAACTGCATGAGTATGAAATCTTGAAAGGCTGTGAGAAAGCCTTTCTCCAAACCAATCTCCATAATCATTGGTAAACCAGTCAAGAGACCTAGCTGGAGAAATGATTGAGAGGCAAGAGCTGTTTCCAATGACTTTATGTTCTTAACCTTGGCCTCAAGAATAAGTGTCTTTTGCAACCCACTCAGCACAAGGTAGAGCTGACCGTAGAGGTAAATATAAATCCCGATCACGGAGATCTATACAAATGTCAAAAGATATTACTTCATACACAAACTACAAAATATGGAACCTTTGTTATCAAGCTGAAAGTTTCATGGAGGGTTACCAAGCTACTGAAGTAGAATCCCATGGTTGTGAAGTAACAAGACAACATTCTGAAGAAATCAAAACGCTGTCCTAAACGGTATATGTCACGGCTGATAGTCTGCTCGCTGTTTCCGTTAGCCACTTTGGCCTCAAACTTTGAGATCTGATTGAGGCCAACGTCACGACCTTTTCCAACTTGGAGGTACTCATTGTATGTTATGCATCCACGTCTTAGTGTGGTATTATAACCTACATGATGTAAGGAAGAGTGTAACTACAAGCAAACCTTATAAAATTTCTAAAACATGAGAGAGAAATGTGATTTCATACCGGCGAAAACATCCTCGCTTAAGTTGATAGTTCTTGATGCTTTACTGATACCACCCCTTGTTATGTGAAATATTCTGTCGAAGACATCAGGATGTCCATAGTGAAACCGGACTCTGTAAACACAATGAAAAAAGTCTCAGCAAGTGAAAATTGTAAGTTTAAGGGTTTATGACTTATGGATTATTACCTGAGAGGATTAGCAAGAATTCTCTGACCGATTGTGACAAAGCTGGTTTCTTGATATGACATGAACCATGCTAGAGAAGAAACACTGCAATATAAAAAAACAGTAAATTATCTGGTTATGAGTTACCATGTCATGATTGTTTCAAGGAGGAACATATTTATGCTTGTATGTATCCATGTGTGGAACAAACCTTCCAGTGAAGATGTGTTCTCTTAACCCAAGAATTGTCGGAGGTCTTCTTCCACGGTTCCGGAGAAACTCTTGAAGGAGATTTCTCATCTTGAAAGCCTCTTCCAAGTAGTTATCCTAACATTTATGTCAGAAGTTTCAGAGGGCAAACAGGTGGTTCATTAAATTACACGCAAGAGGCAGAAAACTCACTTGGTTCATGTCAATGGTCTGAAGTGCTTCACCTCGAGTAAATATTATCGAATGGTTTTGATTCTCAGGCTTCCCCTCTCCTATGTTAGGTGGTCCAGGAAGTTTGATACGGTATATTTCCTACGTTGCCGGAGAATTCACATTTCAAATTGCACATCAAGTTGTAAAAGATTGTTGAAGAAGAGTTTACATACCTGATCGAAACCGTTGACAGCTTTTACCAATATAGAGTAGTAAACCTTCTTTGGAACATCCGACACGATTTCCTCCCTCCCTTCAACGTATGCAACACGGAGAGATGGGTACCTACGCAATGTAACATGGCTTTAAGCACCTAACTGAGATCATGTACAATCAATGACGTTTGGTTGCATAATCAAAACTTTACTTTATCATCAGGTCGAGTATGTCTTGCGCGTGGGGATCCCCGGCTGATTTTTGTGCTCCGAACATTTGGCACGACAGAACATAGGTGAATTTCATATCTGCCAATGCATCAAGTTGTGCGGCTAAAGGCCGGTTACTTTGTTCCACATCCTCATATCCTTCAAGAATATCTACAGAACAAACAAATATGACTGCATTAGAATAAGTTTTAAAAAAGGGAAAATGTCAATTAAATCATGAACTTTCAAAATTCACCGAAAAAAAGCATGAACTTTCACGTGAACCATTTAAATCATGTATTTTTCGTTGACTGACGTTTTAAATCATAAATTCTTTATTACCGGAACAAAAAGAGCACAACCTAAACAAAAAGAGTCCAAAGTTAAGTCTATTAACGCAATTGTTTGACACTGTTTGAGGTTTATTTGAGGAATCGAGCACTTCAATTGGCTGGAATTGAGTATACTGTCAATTTTTTCGTTAACAGACTCAATTTTGTGCTTTTTTGTCTCAGTAAAAAAAAAATCGTGATTTAAAACGTCAGTCAACGAAAATAGATGATTTAAATGGTTCACGTGAAAGTTCATGCTTTTTTCGATGAATTTTGAAAGTTCATGATTTAATTGACATTTTTCCCGTTTTAAAAATAGAAATTTGCAAAGATGAGAGAGGAGATTCAAGATGACAAACCCTCATCATCTGCCATGTCAAGGAAGGCCTGCAGTTTCAGAGCTTCTCGGCAATACATCATACCACGAACTGTGTTAACCATGAAAACATAACAAAAGTATGTTAGTCCCCTGTTTAAGAGTAACTGACACATTTTATTCTATTATAGTACCCTCACCGGTTCTACTCAATGTTTGTCCACGAAACGATGCCCAGTTTCGAAGCGCTTCTTCTTTGCCTTCTCTCTTTAACGCATCCAAATTCTCGCATCCCATTCGCTCCAGAAAGTTTTTCCATTCATCTAAGAAACAAAAGATTCAACCTTAAAAACATGAACAGAGAAGACGGTCATAAACACGGATATGGATTTACCTGGGAAAATCTTCTGCATATAAAAGATGATCGACACACTAGACTTGGTGGAATGTAGTTCCTTTGTTGAAAAGTTAATATCTTCTTGATAATATGGTGTCAAAACACTGTATAAAAGTGTTAATCCTGAGATTATGGTCTAAAAAGTGTTACATAGACTATTTTGCAGGGAAAAATGAGAAGGCATACCTGAATGACATCATATTGCGTACTTTAGGAGCGTCTGGCATATCCATGAAAAGGGAAGTAGCAAAGAAAGATATACGTCGTCGAGCTTCTAAGTTCTCTGGTATGTCCATTGCACTATCTCTGACGGTTAACAATAACAAGAAACGCTGGATCTGTCAAAAAAGAACATAGAAATATCAGTATGTTCACAGGGTTGGAACATTTATATCGCAGCATGTCGCTCACGGGGTACCTGTTCACTCAATGAGGCGCTATCTGGCAGCGGAAAATGAATGCATCTCATTTCTCCATAGGATTCAAACAACTGTGGTTTAATAACCCTCATGAAAATTTCTGTGTCCTCCTCCAAACCCTCCTGAGAGTTGAGCAAGTCCAGGATTCTAAACATGCCAAAGCTTTATCAGCGTATGCTCATTCTTTGACATCAAAGAGTACAAAGCACTATATTTGAAGTTCACCAACCTGTCACCATGTACCATTATATCATTTGTTACTAGCTCAAAGATATCTTGAAGAGCCTTTACAATTTTACCATGTTGCTCTTCGATTTTCTCAACCTGTAGTTGCTCTTCAGTTCCTTCAACCTTGTAACATATTGAAGATACAAATTATATTTCTATGTGACAAATTGAAATCTATAGCAACATTGCAAGATTATTACCAGAAGTTGAACCAGCTCAATACATTTTTCATGCAGCGCTGGGAGCTCTTTCATCTTAAATTCTTCAAGCAAACTTGATTGTCTGATGCTTTCCTCTATCTCATTTATTATGCCTGATATAATCCTGAGCCAGTGTCGAATATATAAATTGTTCGAGGCAGATGAAAATGAAGAAGATATTGTAACTAGAAGAGGGTACTAAAAGACTTACTTTTTCTCGAGATCACCAACCACAAGAATCTGAAGAATGTACTTCAATGATTCATAGCATTCTTTTACTGCATAGTACATGTACTCGTCTGTTCGAATTCTTCGATAGAGAGCCTCGTCCTTCTTGACAAAGTCCTTCGCAATGCTCAGAGCTGTTGAAAACTAGTAAGAATGTGGCAGCCATATTTTACCAACAAACCGAAAATTCCCACCCAAAAAACAAATTTGTGTTGAAACTTTGTAAGCAATGTACCTTATTTGCAAGGAGAAAAATGGGCCAACGAATGATCCCTGATAATACCTCTGATGACATTGGCATTGTCATCAAATCTAGTTCCCTGATGATAAAATATATAAACTATATGCTAGCTATTATATAAATATCGGAAATTTAACGCAGCCAATACAAAAGAGAGAAACTTACTTGTTACTTATCAGATCTTCTGTTCTGAAACTGTTAATGACTTGGTTCCAGACCAAAACAAACTTGGCCATACTATTTTTCTGGTTGTCTGATCCCTGGAAGAAAAAAAGCCGTGGAACTCAAATATAGCCAAGCTCATACAGAAGTGTATACAGTTCCAGAAAGCCTCTTACTCTTCCTAAAATGAAAGGGAAAAAGCCTCTTTGTTTTCTCTTTTTCTCGTTTTTCGTTGAATGTGGAATAAGGGATGCATTGAAAGCTGAAGGTAAAGTATGAAACCGGCCTCTTAGCATGCCTAGAGTTCGAATCTGAATAGAAATAAAGGAATATGTTAACCTGGAAACACCAACACCAAGCCAAGAAATCCAAAAAATGATAACTCTTGCATTGAAGAAACTTAAGATTACCTCGCCAAGGTGATGCAGAACTCCATAAAGCCCGCCAAAGATCGTACAGAAAACTGAATACCATATTTGAGTATCCATGAAATAGACCTGAAAGTTCAACAGTGTCTCAGAATTGAAGGAAGCAAAAGTTTATCATAAGCACTTAGTTTTGTTTATCCACATACTGAGAAAACTCACCACCATGATCGGTGCCCATACTGCAACAATTGCAGCAGCATTACTCTTCACTATAGAAAGAGAAAAGAAAAACTTATTTAGTGCGCCGCAATGCATACTTCAAATTAGAAGAAAAAAGTATTATGATTAAACCTTCAGGAAAAAGTTCATGCCACTCATAGTTCCGCACACCAACTTTCATAATCAGACGTGTTGGTTCTATTAAAGGCTTTATCTGCATTTTCATATCATAACAAATATAAGAAGCTCTTTGACTAAAAGCATACAACATAAATTTTCAATAGCACCTATCTGAAATTGCATCGGTTCTACCTCAAATGCATAGCTGAAAGCAAACTTGGTCAGGAGAACCAGAATCCAAAACAATGTGTACCTGATCAGATAAACAAAAACTTAAGACCACAAAAAAACAAAAAATAGAAAAGGCAAAGTGCAAAGTGCAAAAATGTCATGAAACATACTTGAACTGTGACACCTGAGTTTCTTGCACTCCTCGCCCAACGTATAATCTAGGCTGCAGAAAATGAGCTAGAGATTTGTAAAACAAACTATATTATAGGATGGTAACTTGTAAATTGCGCAAAAGTATCGGAGTTTATAAGATTGAATTACCTGTCCCCACCAAGACAAAGTCTTAAAGATGCGATGATTGGAGGTTTCAATGTATTTGCTTATGGCGGGAACAAAAAACAAGACCAACTCTATCCCACTTCCGGTCAAGTATATTGTGACTGCTACCATATATAGAGAAAAACACCATTCACCGAGCCAGGTTTTGTAATTTGTGAAATAACACTTGTAGTTTCTTCTTGAATGAGAATAAAGAATCGGTAGAATAATAGTCCACATCGCAGCGAAACCCAACTTCACCACCTGCTTCTTCTTTTCATTAACTGGCATTGTGTTTCTGGCTTTCCACTTGAAGATTATATCAAGAACACCTGCAACAAATAAATAAAAAAATAAATTATATTCACTTATTTACCACATGCTTCTTCTTGTGAAGTTATATTCACCACCTGATTCTTCTTTTCTACTTTATTGTTTCCAAAAAATTTCTTCCTCTCTATATACTATATTACTAACATCCAAAATAAAAAATTATGAATATTTTGAAAATTAATTGTAAAATTATATTATTATACTTTCAAATAGTTTAGTTTAATGCAGATTAAAACTCAAAATGATATGCACAACATTGTGATAGCAATTTTCAATATATTTTTAAGAAAATAGATTTCATGATCACAACTAAACATTGTTATAAATATTTTAAAATATCGATTACAGAGAATTTATTTATATTTTGTATTTTTTGTAAAAGAGTTTTCGATTACTAATTAAATAGTTACTAATAATTTTATGTGTACCAAAACCAGTATGTCTAATTAAAATTTCTTGTTTTTATATCAAGAAAATGGCTACTCACATTTTATAAGCTTCATAATTGCAGAGGTAATGAAAATGCTCATGATATCTTCAAATATATTGGCGTTAAAGATCTGGAGTGGAGATCCCACATCATGACAAGCCATAATTATCAGTGCCTGAAAGGGATATAAGAACTCTTCGTCATTTGTAAATTTATTACTTGTATATAATTTTTGTAATATGAAAGAGCAGAGGAAGAGGAACCTGGAGAGACAAAACAAAGAAACTCCACATTCTGTCAAAGCTCCGGAATATCTGCCAGAACGAACGTATCTCTACGAAATTCGTCTTCCCTAGCCATCTCGGGGTTGGTTTGGTTTGTTCCTCAGTGACAGCCTGCAAGCAACAAATACATAACATGACACATATGACATACCTATGTATTTAGACATACAAGAGAGCTCATTTCTGAATGCATAAGTCCAAGTTCGTTTTGTTTTTTGGATTCTTGACTTTGAAAGCCATGCACACACAAACAGACCCCATATGGATATTGTGCTTACTTAGAAATTTAAGCGATAATATGCTCCGTAGTCTCTTCAAAAAGCTAGGAACACCATACTGCTATGACACGAATGTTAAGGCTACTGATGAATTAAGCCTTCATTATCCTTTAGATTACTTGATATGTATATGCAAATGCATAATCAGCGGAATATATGTTTCCATGAGTATATGTACCTGAAGTTCTTCATCATCCTCCATTTCTTCATCTGTTTTCTTTGTCTGCTTGCGAAATCTAAACACTCCTCGCCATCTCCCAGGTTTATTAGTATCTGACGACTCAACACAGAAAAAATCATGGTCCAGACGCATTGGCCAACCTATTTCAAAGCATTCAAGAGACCTGTAGAAATACGATAGTGAGTGAATGTAAGAAAGAGACATAAGATAGTGAGTGAATGTTCTTGCCAGAAGAACTCGTTCAGATCATCGTAGTTTCTCCACATAGAATGATCGGCAGTTCCATTCTTGTTCTTCTCAGCTTCCTGCATACATATACTTTACAATTACTTACTCATTTTTAAATTAGTTCAAGACCTGCATCAATAGAAGATTTACCTTTGCGATAACCCTGTATATCGGGGTAACTACATTCTGGAGGAAAGCTTCGAATCCTCCTCCATATGCTGGCTCAACCTTCTCCCCAGTTATCAAACTAACATCACCGATTAAAACTCCATGTAATTCATAAGCCATCTGAGTTAACATCCACATTGTGAATATTGATCAGACTGACTAATAAACTTTTAAAGAAGATCATAAGACATATGAACAGAAATTTTCAGCTTGCCTGGTGAAAAATATAACACATACACTCTGGCATGAACCTCAAATTCGAAGCTTCTCCCCAAATAAGAAGGTAGAGTCCTATGTACAGTGTTTTATATTGAAGTGCTTCCTGTTTCACATAAGGCAACCTGCAGGTGGATTATGAGGACAGACCGTTGAAAAAAATAAACATAGGCTAAAAGATACACAGAACGTCGAACGATAAAAGATATACTAAGACTACCTGATGTTATTCTTTCTCCCAAGAAACTTGCACCAGTTTGTGTAGTTTTTAAAGAACTTCTTCATCAAAGCATCTACTGCCTCATCACCAGACTGATCACAAGAACTAAGATAATGCTCAATTCAAAGACGGAGGGTAAAATTGATTAAAGAAAAAGGGTGAAATACAAAAAATACCTTTGGTGCTGAAGACTGTTTCTGAGGTTGCCGTATAATGGTGTTACTGAGTAGTAGGATCAGATGCTCTCTCTGATTAGCAACATTTCCGTTCTAGCAGAAAAGATGATCAAAAGTTAGGTTACAATATGCAATAGTAGTCTTTACAAAACCGGCAACAAGTTCCTGACAAGTTACCTGGAACCCAAACGCATACTGCAGAAATTCAAGCAAGTCCACAAAAGGCTGGTTTCTCTGAAACTTCTCTGGAGGAGGTAATCCACGAGTGTTGCGTACAATTGCTACAGCGGCTTTGATCTGTAGTTTAAGGCATAAAGGAACATTTTGTCACCATTAAAAGTTTAAATATGCAGACAAAAAATAACATGATTTGGGCTCATACCTCAGGTAGGTGCATGATTGCTTGGTGTACACCTCCTCTGTCAAGGGGAAGAATGTTATATGGCACATAGAATTCAGATTTTGCCCGTATACTTTCTCTATCCGCAACGGCCTATCATAAACGACAAGTTCCAAATTAGAAACACAAAACTTATGCACAAGCTATAGAGATTCGAATGAAGAGAAACCGAAAAAAACCTGTGGGCCAGCGCCACTTGTGACTGTTTTAAGAACTTCATACAACACAGAAGCGATTCTGCGCGCATTGATCAACTTCTCTCGCTGACTATTAAGACAGGATTTCCAAAAACAAAAAGTTAATGTTAACTAGCTGAAACCGAACTAAACTATAGTTAGTAAATGAGAGAAGAAGACGATACCTATCATCCAAATTGAATGTTGCAGCATGTCTAATAATGTATTCCTTGTAAGCATGATAAACGCGTTTGAGTTCTCTAACATCACTCTTCTCTTTTCTTCTTCTCACTGTAAACTCTTCATCCTACAAAGAAGCAATTAACCAAAAAACAAGTCAAACCAAAAGTAGTTCAAGCCAACGAATCTTTAAACAATCTCATTACAAGAATCATAAATAAGACTTTGCCTGTTCAAGCCTTTGTAAAAGTGAAGTTTTGAATTGCCGTACACCTCTTCCTGTGGAGTTTCTATCCAGATGATGAGCTATCTCAAAAGCATGAAATCGACCTAAGACCAAACAAGTTACAGGACAGTGATACTAAAAGTATTATTCTTCAACAACAAAAACCACAAAAGTGCTAATTTTGAAAACATAGTTAGAGAGAGAGTAGAGAGTATTATACTCACATAGATAAGCGATGCGTGGCTCTTCGGATTCGACCAAGTTCGCTATACGAAGAAACCTCTGAATCTCAGAAGCTAATGTAGCAGGAAGCCTCTCGCTATCGAACGGCTCCGACACGTGTTCCCGGAAAGTGAGCGACCTCGTGAACTCGTCGCGGTGGTGGTCTCGTTGCGGCGAATCGTCTCGACCCAAAACGGGTCTTGAGTAGCTAGTGCTCGGGAAATCGATGGGTTCCTCCACAGGGACGATTTCGTGAGACATTCGAGAAGAAACAGAGACGGAATCAGACGGAATCTGATTCGTCTTCGATTTCTAGGGTTTCGTCGGTGTGGGTTTTTTTTTGAGCGAGAGAGAGGGAGAAGATGAGTGGGATGTGTAAAGGGTTTATATAAAGGGTTTAATTGCTTAGCGAGGTGTGTTTCCATGGCGAGAATTTGTTGAAAAAGTGAAGATTTTTGAGAGAGACGATGATGATGAGTGCGATTTTCCTTTTTTATCGTCTTTTGCTTTCTTTATTAATTTTGGCCGTTCTTTTATAGAGGGAAAAATATATATATAGAGAGAGAGAGAGTCGGTTTAATTTGCGTGGGAAATTAATAATAATAAAATTAATTATTAATTAATATCATGAATTTCCTTTTTTCTAAACACCTCATGATTTCCTTTTTTTGGATTTTAATCACTTCGATTTCCTTTTTCCAGTTAAAATAGCCGTTGATATTTTTCATATTTTATAATTGTCATTATATTTCTTTCATGCTTTATATGTGTGAAAAAAATCAGTTTTCACTTTATAATATGTATAACCTTTTTTAGTAGAGTTACGTCAACAAAGTTCTTTATTTCATAGATAGATATAGAAAACTTCACAATTTTTTTGTGTTAGGTAGATATGCTGAAAAACTTGGATTAGTACAAAATAAATTAGAACTACCTTATATAATTGGGTCTTAAATGTCAGAAAGATTAAAGTGGGAAAGGACTTTTAATTTAACTAAGTAAGCTTTTTCTCGAAAAGAACTAAATTAAATAAAGGGTTAAAGTAAAAGATAATAGGATATGCAAAACAGACATTTGGTATACATATAGTTTTAGCAAAAGAAGTTAAGATGTTTTTTTACAACATTCTTGCTAAATTAAAAGGGCTTCACAACAATAGTTAACACCATTATAGTAATACCAACGTGCATGGAAAAATAAAGCATACAAAGTTGATTAACTGTAAAGCAGCCAAAACTTAATTTAAAGAAATTGGAATATAAAGCATATACTTTCGGATTTGATGTTTATATGTATCAATTTTCTTAGTCACTAAGAATATACCACAAGGTCCACAAGGTCCACAAAGACCACAATATATAACTTGCAAGTCTCATGGCTACTACAATGCCTGAACAGTGTTGTCCCATAACAAAAACAAATGTGAAAACTTTCTAACTCTTTTAAGTACTTATTCTGATATCAAGTGGCTCAGAAGTTAAGACACTCATATTGTTTCTAGGATCACATATGATTGGGTTAAAAGGCTCATATCAAAATGCATTATTATCAGACTTCACAAAATGAATATTCTCTCTTTCAAATCTCTTCACAACAACAAAAATGATGATTATATCAGACTTCATAATAAATGTTTCAAAACAATATACAATATGCTAAAACATTTAGCTATTCACCCTTGTTCATAATAAAAAATACTTAATCACCTCCTCCGCAACCACCACCTCCTCCTCCTCCGCAACCACCACCACCACCACCCCCTCCACAACCACCACCTCCTCCTCCACAACCACTGGAACCACTATAGATACCAGCAACTGATACGGCAGTGCCATCACCAGTCAAAATGACCAAATCTCCCTTTTTGGTTCTATACACAGGCGTCCTAAGCTCTAGTGGTCGTGGTGGTGGTGGTGGTGGTCGTGGTAAAGGCGGAGGTGGAGAAGGCAGCTTAGTATTTCTGGTTATGATGCAGCTTAATATGATAATCGCCACTGCTAAAACGCCACAAGCTACAAGTGCAACAACCAAATTTGACATTTTCTTGAATTTGTTCACACTTTTTTTGCCTATATAAACCCTTTAAGATCCTATATGGAAAGCTTATCATAGTTGTTTAGTCTTACAAGAAACATGGACCAACACCACTTGTATAGACTCAATCTTTAGCATCATCCAAAACAATGTTATATTCTAAGCAAAACTTTGACCATTGAATCATTCTCTTTGACTATAAAATATCAATATTGTATTTTAGCGGCAAAAGAGTTTACTTAGACCCAATGTATGAAATATATGCACACCTACACACAGCCATTGACATATATTTATAGTTTATAATAGAGCTAATTTGAAAATAATGACAAAAGTCACAAAACAACGACTTTTCCAAAACATAATGTTCTAAAAAATCCCTTAGAGAAAAATGATGAAACAGATAAAAGTAACTCTGGTCAAAAAAGACAGATCCTAACAAGAACTCCAAATCCTGAAGCATGATCATGCTAATAACATAACTGGAGATAGCTGTTCTAAAATGTTATAAGATAAACGAAGATCCGAAAAAGAAAAAAAGTTACGGAAGAGAAATGAAAAATGTCAAAACTCTCTCTCTAGTTTGTCGATGGTGGTCGAGTGATTTGTGGCCTTACTGGTGTCTTTGATGGACTTACCCTAACAAAAATGAAGTGAATTATTACTAAAAGTTTGTTCAAAATATGAGATATTCGTAGAGAACTTGAAGAGGCTATGTCGATGAAAAGTTACCTTATGGGTTGAGATCCAACGACCATCCCGCTGCAATTAAGCGCCCCAAGTGCACTATCTGCCTGTTCATTTCAGAAAGAAAAGCAAGTTTATAAAGTTTCTGAGCTTTATCCTTTAGTGAATATCTTAAAATCTCACCAGAGCAAACTCAACAAAAGCTATGCGAGTTGAATGCAATTGGTCGCCGAGAAGCCTTAGGCGAGTTACCTTTTGCATATTAGAAAACAACTTGAGAACATTTCAGGTTAACTAACAAAACACAGAGAAAGAGATCAAGTAAGTATAGGTTCTGTTCTAAGTTCTAACCTCACCACATGCTGACTCAAAGAAGTTTCTCACATCAGCTTGAGAAACCTGCACTTGTATAAACCAAAAAATCTTAAAACAGGAAGATACTACTACTATAAAAACATGTTTTTGTTTATGGTTTAAGCTATTACATTCTTGTCAATATTTGTGCAATAGATTGTCCTTGAACACATCTCCCTCTCATCTTCTGACTGAACCCAAACCAACATAGTAGATATATATCAAAGAATATTCAAATCTCAAAACTCAAAACTTTATAAACAAATTTAGTAATAATACTTTTGCTCTTACCCTTGGAAGAAATGTTGGATTCACTGGAAGAATAGCAGTTTTTGAGGGTAAGACCCTCAACGGGTAGTACCCGAGCATTGTTCCACCAAGGCTTAAAGCTTCCCAAGCACCCTCTACATTAAAAAAAAAAATTACTATGTGAAGGGAGTGAGATTGAAATGTCTTCTTAAAAGAATTTTAGAGAATCTATCAGCCAAAACTTACGGTCATCGCCAAACTCAACAAACGCAAATCGAAGAACTGAATGTGGATCGCCACATATTCGACAATCAACAAGCTTCACAAATGAAGAGAAAAAGTTTAATGTTACTTCACAATATAATTAACTATATACAACCAAAGTGACATATAGATGAGCAAAAATAACTTGCCACATTATCAAAAACATGTCTAAGTTTAACAAAAAATACTAAAACCATAAGATATAATCAGCAAATTTAAAGCCTTTAAGGATGGATCAACATCTTACTTGACCACAGTTACTAAACAAGCCAGCAAGAGCCTCCTCAGTGACCTAAACCAAACAAAGCATATATGTATATTAGTTTACATTAATACAAAATTAAAAACAATTAAAAGACAGTAAACAAAACTTACACTATGGTCAATATCAGAAACATAAACTGTTCTTCTAATACTATCCTCTCTTTGAGCCTTTGAGATTCTTCCACTTAATCTCCTCTTCCCTTTACCAAAGTTGTTTCTTCTCTGTAACTAATCACAAAACAGTAACAAAAAATTAACACAAAACAAACCCATTTAATCAAAGTTTACATCTTTACCTTTTCACCAGATTGCTTCTTCTCTGTCGGAAAATCATCAGCCGACAGAAACTGATTGTTCTTGTTCTTTGTCGTTTTGTGGTAAGAAGGGTAAAACTCTTTAGCAGAAGGATTCAGTTTCTTGAACATCGCTACAAGCTTCTCCACGACAATCTCTGATTCGGGTTTGAGCTCTGATTCGGTTTCGGGTTTCGAACGTTTCTCGATTCCTTCATCGACGATGACGTCAGTGTGTATCTCATGAGTGACATCAGCCATCGGATCAGACAGAGACACAAACACTAAATGTAAGAAGAAGATAAACTTTCTTTGTCTTTCTGATTTTTCGTTAAAAATCGAAACTTTTGAAGAAAGACGGTCACAATTTTTTGGATAAATCAAAAGAATGTGAATACTTTTAATTGAAAAACGTTTATTAAGAGATTCTGCAAATGTGTTTGTGATTTGATCAAAATGTAATTAAAATTAGCCCATGAAAAGCTTTCTCTGTGATGTGGCTATGGCGATGAGCATGAAGAAAGGGGAGAGGAGATCATAAGAATTGGAAAAAAGTATAATATTTTATTATTTTTATGCCCCTCTGACTTATTTTTTCTTTGTATAATGTACCTTATAGTTTATTTTGTTTTAAATTTTGACGTAATTAGTCAAATAAAAAAATCGATAAAGTTATAATAAATAGATAGAGAAATTCACAAAACTACACCCTTTCAACCCTCCCTTCACAAAACTATACCTAATTCAATATTTTCACAAGTTTACACCCTTTCAAAATTGTAAAAGCTTGATTTATCCTTTTAAAAATTACCAAAATTAAAATCTTTTCATTTGGGTTTGCTAATTAGTGTTTAGGGTATAGTATTAAGAGGGTAAGATTGTTTGGGTAGGGTTTATTTAGATTTAATTTTGAGTGTTTAGGTGTAGTTTTGTGAAGTATTTTGGAAATGGTGTAGTTTTGTGAAATGTAATTCAAATGGTGTAGTTTTATAATTCTCCCAAATAGATATCGTACAAGGAATAATATAAAGTTATAATAACGGACCATGCTTTTATTTTGTTCCAATTTTTATGATTATATTCTTCTTTCTTTTTCTCTTTATAGTTCCATTTTAGTTTTGTTTAACATTTGGTTTTTGGCAATCATTTGTTTAAGTAGACTCTTTAAATAAATAATTACTCTCCACAAATCTTTGGGTTTGTTAAGATTCTAAAACAAGTCTCGTTTTTCTCGTTCTTCCTCAGTATTTTTTTAACAATATAATTCTAAATTCTCGGCCATTATATATTGCTGAAAAACAATTAAACTAAATATCTGATTATTGAAACAACATAATCCACAAAAAAATTCATTATTATTTATTTTCTTTTGTCGCACACAAATGTTGTCTAGACTCTAGAGGTTCAGAGAACCATTTTTTAGGCCCATCTGTATTTATAGGAAACTCAATATTTGCAAAATAATAACTTTTTGTCATATTTTATGTTGGGCTTTTATATTTAGACTAACTTCTCATATATAGGCCAATATTTCATTCTTATTAAACCACGACAGTGTCATGTGTGTTTTATAAACCACGACGATATGGTGTTGTCAAACTCAAATCTTGTGTGTATAATATTTGGTGGTAAAATTAAAATTGTATTCTTTCTCTATTTGTCTTTGTAAAAGAAGTTGTTTAAGAAACTTCCTCGAACATTTATATGTGTATGTATGTTGACAGGAGAATATATCAATGTAGCCTATCTTTTTCGCTAATTACAAGTGTTTGTTTTTAACAAATTACGTGGTACTTTTAAAATAAATAATAATAAAATACAAGGAAAAATCTCGTATTGTTTTGGAGTAAACGTACGTGTCTATTAGCCAAGCTCCAAACTAATATCGGAAAATGTTTCATGTGCAACAGTAAGTGTGAACTAAAACTGTTAAGGAAATTTCTATATATTTTAATCGAATCTTATAAATATACTTAACAGAAAATAAATGGATAAATTAGAGCATGTGATTAAAAAAAAAGAGAGGTCAAATAAGTAAAAGCAATAAACAAGTTTCAAACTCATCAAGTGCGGTCGCCACGTTTCGCCACGTGTCGGTCGTATTGTTAGTGAGAGACAGACACGTTTTTGTCTCCATATATTATCGTGTCTTTTAAATAACGGTATCGTACATTTGGCGGCAGTTTCTCAACCGTTGGAGAACATTCCGTCTTTACTCTTATATTTTTTATTTAATATATTGAATAATAATTATTATTTGTACTACAAAGAACTTATCTAATGGCATCACAAGATTACCTATATATATGATTATATTTAGCACAAAATAAGAAAATTAATTTATTTATAGTGTCTCGAATATATAAGCTTGTGATTTTGTTTGAGTTTGGTACTTTAGTGACTTATGGGATTGATTAACCCAAATGTGAATAAAATCATCCCAGATGCATGATTAATATAAAGTGTAGTCCAAGTTTAAAGAGATTTTTTATTTTATTTTATTTTGTATTTAAATAAGTAGAAATTCAACGGTGAGCATTGATTGGATAAAACGGTCGCATATAAAAATAATATTATTTAAATTAAGAAGAAAGATATGGAGAAAATGGGATGGGAAAATAATTTTGATTGAAAAAGAGTTATTAAAAATGAAAGGAGTGCATGAATCAATGAAAGTGAGGTAGTGCATGTCTCAATCTTTCATTTATTATAAACTTTCTTTAATCATAACTTATATTGTCTTTGCTCTATGAAAAAAGTAGAAATAATGTGGAGGTTATGTTCGTTACTTTTAAGTTTTAACTTTTAACTAATAAAGATAACTATACATATCGTTGTAACTAATTATGTATCGATAAAAATTGAAGTTCTGAATCTCATGAAACATAACTTCCTAATCCAAAAAGATTCTTTCATTGGTTTAAAAATAGTTTACAAAAACTACCCACATGTGTATTTCAGGTAACATACTTCTTTCTATGATTATATATATATTTTTTTATTATACACATGTATAGTATTAATTTCCTTGGAGTAAAACGGAATGAAATCGAAGCTATCAATTGTATGGTTTTTATTTTGCTAAAACATCGATTATATAATAATTAAACAATCCATTTTCCAAAATATCTAACAAAAAGTTGTTGTAATCAAATAGAAACAATGCACATGTCTTTTGATGTGAATAAAAGTAATGAATAAAGGTATAGATATTTTTTCCGCTTGTATTGAAGCTGTAGTGATTTTTAGCTTAAAGATACTAACTTTTATGGGCTAAGTCATATTTTAAGCTTGTATGTGTTTGTTTATGCAGGTTGCTTGTTCTTCACGTTTGTATGTTAAAGACACAGAGAGTTACGAGTTCCCACAGCCAAAGCAGCTATGGTACGTCTCGGTGAGCTTCTAAACCGAAGCCTCACAACACTATCGAGGAAAAGTTGTTACAAAGAAACCCCACTCTTTCTCACCATCACTCACCAAGAAAGAAACCAAGAAGAAGAAGACCCAAAACCCTAACAAAGTTCACTCACTTTACAGGTTCTCTCTCTCTCTCTCTCTTTTGATGATAAGACAAGAATAATACCTTCCTTTTGTGCTTCATTTTCTCTTCACCTTCTCATGTCCTTATATAACCAGACAGAATAATAGATCTCTGCATTTTCTTGGTTTTGTACGAACTTCATGTTGCCTGAATAAAGACAAAACCCCAAGATTCTACTTTTCCAAGTTTCTCCCAAAACGACATTAACTATGTCGTGTTACTTAAAACTCAACCATACTGGGCTTATTCGCTAAAGTCTCAATATCCTAAAAGCCCAAAACAATATTATCACAATCTCCACCTTTGTTTTGACTTTTAGACCTCTTTACCGAGAATTTTACCTTCTCTCCTTCCCCGACATCCACCGCATCGGAACCCTAGATCTTTTCGATCTCAAATCGCCCGCCGAGCACTCTCGACCGATCTCTACCCTCTTCAAATTTCTTCACCGTATCGATTTTGTAAGGATATCGACCGGATTTATGCTTCGTGTGTATCTTAGATACCACAATCAAACCTTCTGCAATCACATCTCTGATGAAATGGAGTCTAACATCGATGTGTTTTGTGCGTTCATGGAAGACGCAGTTCTTGGAGAGGCTTATTCCGCTTTGAGAATCGCAAGACACTTCAACACTCTCTCGAGGAAACCCTAACTCACGAGTAATCCCCTTTAACCACAAAGCTTCTTTGATTGCCTCCACTAAAGCCATGTATTCCGCTTCGTGGTTGACAAGGCCACGATGTGTTGAAGTCCCGATCGCCGACTTACCGTATTACCACCAACTTGAAAGATGTAACCAGTGATCGATCTTCGTCTATCAAGGTCACCGCATAATCACCGTCCGAATAACCCTTTATATCAAAATGCTCTCTTTTCCCGAAAGTTAAGCATAAAGACTTTGACCCTTCGATATACCCGATTAACCATTTTACAGCTTTCCAATGTTCAGGATTTGGTGAGCTCATGAAGCGGCTAATAAGACCAACAGCATGGGCTATGTCAGGACGAGAACCCACCATTGCATACATGAGGCTCCCAACAGCGCTGGAATAAGGTATGTTCCTCATATCTGATTCTGCTTGACTCTTTTCTTCTTCCTTAGTACTAGCTAACCTGAAATGACATCCCATAGGAGTAGAGACAGGTTTAGAATCAGTCATTCCAAAGTTCCTTAGTATCTTTTCCAAATAAGCCTCCTGAGATAGAACTAAAACCCCTTTGATTCTGTCTCTTGTAATGTCCATGCCTAGGATCCTCTTAGCTGGTCCTAAGTCCTTCATTTCAAACTCATTACTCAACAGCTACTTGAGTTTTCTTATTTCCACTGAGTCTTTAGCAGCTACTAACATGTCATCAACATATAGTAGTAGATATAGGTAACTACCATCTTGATATGTCTCGTAGTAGACACAAGAATCATAATCACTCCTCACAAACCTCTGTTTCTTCATGAACGTATCAAACCTCAAATTCCATTGCCTAGGAGACTGTTTAAGTCCATAGAGAGATCTTTGGAGTAAACATACCTTGTCTCCTCGAGCATATCCTTCAGGCTGCTCCATTAAAATTCTCTCTTCAAGATTCCCATGTAAAAATGCTGTTTTTACATCTAGTTGCTCCAACTCTAAGTCTTGATTAACCACCATAGATAGCATGAGTCTAATGGTAGTATGTTTAACCACAGGTGAAAATACCTCATTATAATCAATTCCTTCAATCTGAGCATAACCCTTAGCAACCAATCTAGCTTTGAATCTTGGTTCAGCAACTCCTGAAATTCCTGGTTTGATAGTAAATATCCATTTGCAGCCTATTGTTCTTGCACCCTCAGGTCTGTCAATTAACTTCCAAGTAAAATTCTTTGCTAGTGAGTTCATTTCTTCATCAGCAGCTCCACCCCACTTCACACTGTTTTTTCCACTCATAGCTTCAGAATAAGACCTTGGTTCTTCATCTTCCATAGTAAATGACATCACTAGAGCATAGGCTGCAACATCTTCATCATCAAATCTACTTGGTGGCTTGATTTGTCTCTTAACTCTATCTCTAGCCAGAACATAGTTTCTCAAATCAGGAGATTCCTCTTCTACTGGTTCGAGAATACTTTCAGTGTTCTTGAACCTCTTCTGCTGAATCGGACAATGCTCCACCTGAAACCGAAGACTCACCTTGTATATCGAGCACCAACAACTTCGGCTTCGTTTCTCCTTCTATTGGCGGATCAAAGGATACCTTCTTCTTTCCTTTCTTATCAACCAATGTTGAACTCGTTTTTCTTTTCTTCTTGGACATCTTTGTATAGTGTGTCTTCACAGAATGTAACATGTCTAGTGATCACACACTTGTTGTCATCTAAACTCCATATTCCGTATCCTTTCACTCCTCGCGGATATCCAACAAATATGCCCTTCTTTGCTCTTGGTTTAAGTTTCCCTTGGTCTACATGGTAGTAAGCAACACACCCAAATCTCTTCATGTGTTCATACATTGGTTTTCTTCCTGTCCATACAGCTTCTGGAATCTCCAACCTTAGTGGTATGGATGGAGTCCTATTTATCATGTAGACCACTGTGGCTGCAGCTTCAGCCCAAAACTTCTCATCCAAGCCGGCTTCACTTAGAAGACTTCTTACCTTCTCCAAAACAGTTCTGTTTAGTCTCTCTGCAACACCATTTTGCTGAGGGGTATAAGGACATGTTTTATGTCTCATTATACCTCTTTCTTTACAGAAATCATCAAAAGGTTTGTTGCAGTATTCTAAACCATTGTCGGTTCTCAAAGCTTTCACTTTCTTTCCACACTGATTCTCCACAAGTGCAACCCATTCAACAAACTTTGAGAATGCCTCATCTTTTGTCTTTAAGAAGTATACCCACACCTTTCTAGAGTAGTCATCAACAAAGGAGATGTAATATTGACACTTAGACAAACTTGGGGTGACATTAGGAGAGCCCCATAAGTCTGAATGTATATACTCTAGCTGAACTTGCGATGTGTGTATTCCTCCTTTGAAAGATAGCTTCTGAAATTTCCCCAAGATACAGTGTTCACACTCTTTTAGATCTTTGACATGTTCTTCTCTTAATACTCCTAGATCAGCCAGCCTTTGCAAACCCCTTAGGCTCATGTGACCCAATCTGCTATGCCAAAGAGCTGTGGCATCTTGGATTCTTTTAGTCACATTTGCCTCAACCAAAATAGGTTCACCATCAAGGAAGTACAAAGTGTCTCTGTAATCAGCTGCCATAACCTCCTCTTCTTCTTTAAAGACTTGCATTCTGAAATCTCTTGATCCGAACCAGACAACCAAGTGTTTCAAGTTGGCCCAAAGATATTAGATTTCTTCTTGCAGTTGGAGAGTATCTCACATCCTTTAGAATTATAGCTGTGTTGTTATAATTCATTATCTGAATCTTTCCAATGGCAGTGATCTCACAATAAGTGTCATTTCCCATAAGTATCTTGCCTCCATCTATTTCTTTTACATCAAACATCAAGTCTTTCCTGAAAGTGACATGGTATGAGCAACCAGAATCTAGGACCCATCCATCTCTGTTGTTATGTTCAGAAGCTGTCAACATAATCGCATCGGATGTTTGAGATTTTCCAATACTAGCTTCGACTTTGAAAGACTTGTATCGATTTGTTTTGTTTGGACAATCTTTCTTGAAGTGACCTTCATCTCCACAAACCCAGCAAGCTCTTTTACTCTTTGGTCTAGATTTGCTTCTCTGGTTTGTCTTTCCCCTTTGAAAAGTTGTCCTCTTATCGGTCCTTCCTCTGTCACCTCCATACGGACCTTCCCCTCTTGATGAAGTAGCTAGACTCCCTTTTGCCTTAAGATCAAGCTCAATGGAGTAAGCCGATCTTGTTATCTCCTTTAGTGAAATAGTGTCCTCGTCCTCTTCCATACTTGAGAGTATGTACCAATGGTTCAAATCTCCTAGGCGAGTGCATTCAGTAGAATCACCGCCTCGATCTTCTTCACTCGGCTCAACATCCGGACTTGCCAAATCTGAAACCAACTTTGTAAAGATATCTAGGTTCTTGTCCAGATTCTTATCTTCTTCCATCTTGTAGCTGTAGAACCTTTGTTTCAAATAGAACCTATTTGGCAGAGACTTGATTTGGTAAGTGTTCTCCGAGGCGGTCCACATCTCCAAGGCGAGTCTTAGCTTTAATAACCTTCCCGAGTACAATATCGGACAAGCTCATAGTTATGAGATTCTTCACTCTGCGATCCTTCTCCGGTCTCTTAGGATCGACTGCAGTTTCGATGGACACAACATCCGTGTCACTTGTTGTACTCTTAGGATCAGTTTCACCTTCAGCTTGTAAAACTGAGTCCAAACCCAGAATCTCTAACTGAGCTAACACCTTGTGTTTCCACAAGGCAAAGTCCCCTTCTCCATCAAACTTATCAACCTCAAACCTAGCTTTTGTAGGTTCCATGTTCTGTGAATCTGAAGACGGATTTGATCGGGATCTATAACGGACACAAAACACGGAGACTACACCACAAAACACAACACCAAAGCAACAATAATCTTTTCTCAACACTACAAGTTCCAGATCTAACTAAAGATAGAAACTTTAGGGTTTTTAACCAGAGAAAACAACTAGATCTAGTGTTTAGGTAGTAACCTTACCTTTTAACAGCTAGATTTGTAAACTCTAAGACTTTTGTTGCTTCTAATCACCAGATCTGCTCATCACCTAGAGCTCTGATACCATTTGTAGTGATTTTTAGCTTAAAGATACTAACTTTTATGGGCTAAGTCATATTTTAAGCTTGTATGTGTTTGTTTATGCAGGTTGCTTGTTCTTCACGTTTGTATGTTAAAGACACAGAGAGTTACGAGTTCCCACAGCCAAAGCAGCTATGGTACGTCTCGGTGAGCTTCTAAACCGAAGCCTCACAACACTATCAAGGAAAAGTTGTTACAAAGAAACCCCACTCTTTCTCACCATCACTCACCAAGAAAGAAACCAAGAAGAAGAAGACCCAAAACCCTAACAAAGTTCACTCACTTTACAGGTTCTCTCTCTCTCTCTCTCTTTTGATGATAAGACAAGAATAATACCTTCCTTTTGTGCTTCCTTTTCTCTTCACCTTCTCATGTCCTTATATAACCAGACAGAATAATAGATCTCTGCATTTTCTTGGTTTTGTACGAACTTCATGTTGCCTGAATAAAGACAAAACCCCAAGATTCTACTTTTCCAAGTTTCTCCCAAAACGACATTAACTATGTCGTGTTACTTAAAACTCAACCATACTGGGCTTATTCGCTAAAGCCCAATATCCTAAAAGCCCAAAACAATATTATCACAGAAGCATTGCAATTAGGGAGGAGGGACTAACCTGACCCGCCCCATAAAATGAAAAATATATTTAAAAAAAGATCCAACAAAAATGTTAATAAGATACATAATTTTGTATTAAAAAGAAGAGTAACTTTTAAACTTTATATTAATATACCATCCCCCTTCCAAATTAAATTAGTATTTGTTAAAGGTAGTACTTTCTATATTAATTTTGTTGTAACTAAAATATAAAACTAAACCGTATCACATCAAAAGAAGTCTTTAATTACTCTTAAAAGTGTGATTAAGCACATTGAACCCAAAGATTACAAAGATCCAAAAGATATGAGAAAAAAGTATACAAAGATAAGGTTATGCTAAATATATTAGGCCAACAAAAGGGAACATTGCATACGAACTATAAAAGTCACTCTTGATTAGGTACGAATAAAAGAGCAACACGTAAGCTCTTCGAGAAGAATTTTTTTATTTTTGTCACATCTCTTATAAACTTTATATAGTCACTAATAGAAAGGACTTTAGAGTTTAGGCAAAGAGCTAGAGACTATCCAACCAAAATCAAGAGTAGCAATTAGGTTTAAAATATGACTTCAACAAAATTTATTTAAAAGATAATATTTTTTTTTGTTTTCTTAAATGATTATAGTAAGTGAAACTATGTAGTATCTTAATTTTTTTTTGGTTATATGTGTAATTTAACGTTAATGATGCTATTATTAAAAGAATATCGTTATTGGTGATATCTGCTAGTATTCCACAAAAACCGTGTGGTATAAAACAATGCCCTCATCGCCGGGCATTATCTAAATAGTTAGGTTATGTATTTTTTTTAATCTAAACCGTGTTTACTTGAAAACAAACAAAAAAAAACTAATTAATAAACCCTCTCCAAAAAGTTATAATTAAATATTAATTAATTCGACTATAGGACGTGAACGCGGTTTCTGGTGCGATAGCTCACCACGCATATATTTTGTAACGACAATTATTCCACGTTGGACATTTTTTTTTAATTAGATATAATTTAGTGAATTAATTATATTAATGCTGACCAAACAAGATTTACAATAAATTATTATTCAAATTAACGAATCAGCCACATCATATATATTCATATTCAGTGATTAAATATATAATGTAGCATTTGATGGTCCTTTGCCGACATCAGGATTTTTGCTTTTAGAAAGATAAAAAAAAAAAAAAAGATTTATATTTTTCGAGTGCTTGTGGATTGTGGTCGTTTAGTTCGTTGGTGTCATCTAATAATTGTCCATAACAGTACAAAAAATGTAGTATATTCACATATATATTTTCATCCACATTTACTACTCATATAAATACATTATTATATGTGGATTTGTTACTGTAAAGTCAAATCAAGTAAGTAAGTAATTAGTTAGAACTTAGACTAAGCATACAAATTGTTATATTTTATCCGCATAAGAAAATGACTACAATTGTTATCTATATCTGCAAATCTAAAGAAAACTATTTAAATATTAACAAAACGTAGAACTTAGTTTAAATTAATTAGTGAAATTAGTGATTTATAAATAAATTAAATGCGTTGAATTTTGACCAACTTTACTGATTTACGAACGAAAATAAATATGGTCGCTTAAAATAGCAATAGTTAGTTAAATGTAAACAAATCAGATGAAGTTGATAAAGTCTTCTTTAGGTAATTTCATTGATAGGTCTTTTTACCTTCCTTTTGACCGATTAATCCACTTTTCTAATAAAGTTTTCTAGAAATTTATACAACGTGGAAGTCTAATAAAACAATCAATAAACAGAAACATGATGGGGATCATAAGAATATTCGCTCATCTACTTTAAGTAGATACTTTTTATAGTAAATAAATACATTTAATCTAATTTTTTTAAAAAGAGAGAAAATTGAATGACTCAATTTTTAAAATAAATTATAATAGAAGAATTATAAGTAAACTTGTCATAAAAAAAAATTATAAGTAAACAGTGAATAACTCAGAAATAAAAGAATTTTTTGTTGACAAAAAAGATAATTAACGCAGTGTTTGGAGTCGGACACATATTGTAGCGTTTTCTTTGTAGCATGTGTTGTAACAAAAACTTAGACTTGACACGTGCCAAACATGTCCTTAAAAATGTTCCATTATTCTTGGGTGCGGTCTCTTCTTCAATTGAATTTTGGTCAAACTTCCAATGTCTTCATAGCCACACATATTGGTTCCAATTATATACACTCACATAAACAAAATTACAAAACTTAAAAAGCTGAATAAAAAGTAAATAGATTTATAACAGCTATGCTATAAATTTACAAATACAAAAACCATGAGATTGGGAACTATTTTCATCATCTTTTGTTTTTTTTTCAGAATTTGCGTCTGAATGATTGGTCAATAATTATCATATATTTCCAAAAAAAAAGTTATATAGTATATGTTATATATTATAGGGCTGGGCAAAAAATCCGTTATATTTAGGGGTGGGCACAAAGCAAATACCTCACAATTTGAGATATCCGCGATCCGCTCCGTTAGCTCGGATATTTGCATTTATGATTAGTATTTGCTCCGCCCACTAATGGATATCCGATCCGCTCCGTGGTAATAGTGAAAATATAATATATTTTTTTTGAAAAAAACAATTTTAACTAAAAATGACAAATATTTTTGCAAACAATATTTTTTCTTTAATATTTTTCTTCCCTTGAAGACTTTAATAACTAATGCGAAGAAGAAATAATCATTAATATTATATATAAGTAAAATAACTAGATTTATATTGAGTTATTTATATAAATATGACTATACATATAAATATAAATATATATAAATAGATATTTATACACGAAGCGAATCGGATATCCGGCCTTTGAAATTTTAGTATTTGATATTTGCTTCGTTCTTAATGGATATTTAACTTTAGTATTTGCTTTGATTTCTAATGTCACGTATATATGGATTTTTCGAATCGAATCGGAACAAACAACGGATTGGAGAAAATATAACGGATATTTTGCCTAGCCTATTATATATATAGGGAAAGAGATACATATGCAATTGAGCACATGTATATCTATTATCTGAACGCTGATTGGCTGGTCGGCGCAAGGCTAACAAAAAGTCAGGGCATTGGTAGGGTCCCACACGCATAAGACTAATGTGGGGTCGTTACTATAAATCCACTGTTGTTTTGTTTTGGTTAATTTAAAAGTGAAAAGTTCTATTTATATCAGGTGCTTTTCTATCTCTATATTGGCCAATAATATAGGAATTGTCCCCGTTTAATTTTTAGATTAAAATATTGTTTAAAAAAACCTTGTCCATTTAGCACTATGTGTAATATGTATTTGTGTATATATATATATACCAAATACAATTTCTTTTTGCATCAGCATCCATGAACACATATATATCAAAAGAAAGAAGCAATATAGGAGTCAACACCTGTCAATTTAAACCATTATAAAGTGGGAATAACTAGAAAATATATATATCGTGACAAAAAACACCGAGCTCGAATTAATGTAGTTTACGCGTATAAACCCACTTTCTGTATAAACATGCATGTAGTTCAATAATACGAAACACTTTCTGTCATTAACAAATTTAGAAATATTTGTAACCAAAATTATTCATTTAGTTTACCATGTAAATTAATCTAAAGAAAAAAAAAGTTGCATGAACTAAAAAAAGAAAAGGTTGCATGAACTCGTGTAAGAATCTCCAATGGAGTTTGTTAAATGGATCTTAACCGATGGGGTTCACAAAATAGTTAAGAAATTGACTCTTAAATTCTTTATCTAAGATCCGATTTTAGAGGAATCTTGCACTGTTTATGGACCCCACTAAATACGTGGCGGCCCATGATTGGTGCGTTATTAAATTTATGTTTTTTATTTTTTTTAAATTACATTGTTCATGGATCTCATTGAATAGTTAATAAACTTTGTCGGTTTTTCTGTTAGAGATGGTCTAATATATATGCGTGCGCAACACATAGTGACGAAGTCTTTTGTCGGTGGATGTCATCCAATAAAAACTTTACCCGTGTCTAGAACCTATGAGTTTGACTGTTGACCGTTAATCGTATTTTGCTGCAGTCCGCCTTGTATTTAATAAACAAAATTTTAACCCTAAAAACAAGATTTAACTTATTTTCGTAGGGATCTAAAGCCTCGCGTAAAATGAATGAAACATATACATAACTTAACAAATGAATACATGAACAATTAAAATTATAATCGATCATATAAGTGTCACATACCATTTTAAAGAAAACTCAAATGCTATATGTAGCATTGGATTAAAAGGTGTTTGAACGTGTCCTCAATTCAATTATACAGCAAACTTGTTAAATCGGATATATAATTGGACCACACAATTATTAATGTGACATGTGACGTGAACGAGTCTACTTTGACCCACCAAAAATAATTAGAGAAACTATGGAACCACAAATAAGTCTATTAGGGTTCTGACAACATTCCATTCCATTGAAGATAATAAGATTTATATATGTTCTTTCTTTTATATACCTTTTTATGATAAAATTTGCAATTTTTTGGGATAAATTGTTATATTATTGATCCAACTTAGTTTGTTAGTGTGAAAGCATAGAGCACATAATGCATATTTCTTCTTAATTAAGTTGTACCATGAACAAATATCTCCACGCGTATTGTATGCAGCAACTCTCGTCATGCTGATATATTTTCTACATTGAGTAGAAAGTATACTTAAAAAACATGTGGAAATTTTAACGATTACCCTACAAAAATACTTTAAGTTATTTTGTACATTTTTATACAAATTAGTGTTATATAAAAAAATATATTAATTTGATCATTAATAAACAATATTCCTTCTTTACCTTTTCAGGAAACTTGTTATGTATTCAACTATTTATGTATGCATCGTGTGTACACACTACGTAAATATTTAAGAGAAATACACTCAGATTATAAAATTGAGGTGTCGGTAAAACTAACACCGCGATAAGTTATGATATATTGTATTATATACACTATTAAACTAAAAAGTATATATAGATGCTTAAGATGACAAGCACGACTAAAATTATATATAGAAATCAAAATCATAAGGAATCAAGCATGAGACGATCACCGTATTATATTTATAGTATATGTTATTATTCCCATTAATTTATTTCCCTTCCACTTTTCTCGGGGTTTTAATCGAGTCATTGATGACTCTAATAATCTAAATAATCGAGACAGAAAAATTCCACTTAGACATACTAATCTCATGCTATAGTATTTTAATAAACTCATGTTTGGTACTTCCATGTTTAATTTGTTTAATAGACTTTAGATTTGACTAAAGCTTAATAGTACTTCTTTTGATTACAATAACTTAGTAGTACATTTTTTTGGTTTTAACTTAGTAGTATTGTATCTATAGGTATCATTGTGATGTCACAATTTAGATTCAAATATATGACCGCGCGTGCGTGTGTTGATTTGTAATCGATAAACATGAAATAAAATATTAATTAGTTAGTAAAGTCTTACTAAGATTTAGGATGCGTAAACATTTTTTTTTAGAACATAAGATCTTGTGATGTCTAAAAGGGATTACTTTTCTCAAAACCGTGTTATGTTATCGTAGAAACGTATTTTACCCATTAGACCGACTTTTTTAAAACATAATTATATATAAGTGGTTGCCATAAAAATAATATATATAAGCGAAGATGAATTAAAAGTGTATACCTAACTTTGACGGTTTAGGATAATAACTGACTAATTATAAAAATGTAGTGGCACTGACAAATAAAAAGAGAAAAATATTTTATTATATGTTATACTTATAATCTGGAACGCATGTGATTTTTTTTTGTTAGAAAAAATATACGAATTAAAATGTAAAGTTTTGTAATTGGAGAGAAAAGAAAAAAGATATATAAAAAGTGAAGATAAAATGAGAAAATGTTTGACAAATAAAAAGAGAATAACAAAGCAAACGTAATGGAGAGAAGAGATTAAAAGTTAAGGATGCCACGTGTTTTATTTTGAAATCACTAAAACGTGTCCTCTTAACTAACGAATTTGATTTTACTTCTCTGACCAAAACAAAAAGATAAACGACACAATGGTCCAATCAGAGATTAGTGAGACAACACAAACCCAAATGTCCCTTTACTCAACTTTTTACGTGTTAGTATATTTTTTTGTTTTTGTAACATCATGTTTTTTTTATGTATCCTATGCTTTTTTTTCTTTTCAAAATGTCCAAATACATATAACCGTATAGTGCAATGTTTTGTTCTACACGAGGCTATTTTTCTTATCGGTTTTTATATGGTTCTTTTATATTAAACTAGTAGGCGTAGTTTCTGGAGAATTAATACGTAAAGTTAATTTTTTTTGTTAAATAATACGCGTAGTTTGGCTCGTTGATTAATATATGTATCATCTTATAATAATACCCAAATCTTCAAGAGTCTTCTCTTCTAGTAATCTCGTAATTAGTTTATTACTCGAGTCTTTATATATATAAAAATATATTACATGTAACTTTGAATTCGTACTTGAGGTCCTAGCTAGACTAGACTATGGTATTGTAATTCGTTATTCAAAGGGCATAATCAAACGTATATCATAAATTTAAAATCTTTAAAACGGTGACATAAAGTAACGATAAGATATAAAAGTACTTTCGGTTAATATTTGTTGCTAACAACACAAGTATTTGAGTAAATTTAAATTAACAAAATTATATAAACAACTTGATGACAAAAAAAAACATAAATCTCTGTTGAGTGGCTGACCCGGTAGAAAAAGGAGTGGTCGAACATCTCAACAGATCTCGTCAACTAAAAATCTAAGTGAATTTTTTTTTTATCATTAAAGACAATACAAAGTTAATATCTTAAAGGACAAGTTTTTAGATGATGTAACACACCGACTTTTTGAAAAGATTCGTGCGTGGAGTATTACGCTTGGTTCATTTTTACATAGATGATGTAAAATGTTGTATTAATTAAGTACTAATATGGTACTAATTAGGGTAAATACAAAGTGAGACGCACGTTTTATTTTGAAGTGTTTGCATCCTTATAATTAAAAAAAGAGAATTACAGAACTATACCTTTTGAATTGTATTTCACAAAACTATACTATTTTAAAGTCATTTTTAATACTACACTTAAACATTCAAAATTAAATCCAAATAAAATTTATTCATACAATCTTACCCCTTTAATATTTATACATTAAACAATAATTAACGAAATCAAATAAAAAGATTTTAGTTTTGATATTTTTTTAAAGGATAAATCAAACATTTAATTTTTAAAAAAAATGTAAATATGTAAAAATATTGAATTATCTGTAATTTTGTAAATAAAAGATTGAAAAAATGTAGTTATGTGAATTTGTGGTTAAGAAATGTCTACACATTAATGGTCGGAGACTTAATATACTAACACTTAAAATAACGTTGATCAATTTTACCCACGGAAACTTTTTTGACTAATGCAATAGGACAAGCCAATTAGCCACATTATATTTCAATTTTCAATGTTGAATTAATTACTAGACCATATATATATATATTAAGTCTTTAAGATATTTTTCATGTTTTTGACAAAAAAAGATATTTTTCATGTAGAGATGAATAGGCCAAGTTGGAGTTTTCAATACAAACTCTTGTAAGCCACGTTATAAACTCAAGTTGATGATTTGTAATTAATGAAACATCACTTTTTCAATAAATGTGTATAAATGTTTTTGTTAGTATATAACCATAGAATCCTTTTCTATTATTCGAATTATATAGACAAATTTCAGATTATATTATAGTTTTGTTTAGCTTGTGGACAAACTATGCCCTACAATGCCTTGAACCACCGATCTGTGAATGATTTAGTTTCACGACCAATGCCATCTTCAAGTTGCTAAAGATCTGATAGCTTCTATTAACAAACTTAATAATCTCATAAGAGGCCACAAAAAATTAGACCAAGGAAGAGAGTTAAAGATTGAAGTGGATACATTTATGTGTATGTGTGAAAGGTTTCAACTTTGAACCATAAACATATCACTCTCTTTTCTTTTTTTTGTTCCCAAAATACCCTTTTTCTAAATACACCCACTCACTCCATTCTCTCTCTCTCTCACTGATTCAACACGTGGCCACACATGTGGCACCCACCATTCTCACTTACGTAGCCTCTCGGTTTATATAAAGAGTCCATTAACACATAATCGCTCTCAAACCAACTCTCTCTTCTCCTCCCTCTTCTCTTCCTCCACTTCACAAAAAAACAGAGCTTTACAATTTTTCGAAATCGAACAGTCACTTACAGAACCAAAATACTGATTGATATCAAACAAAATATGGCATCTTTTGCGGCGACGACGGCAGTTTCTCGGAGATGGGTCGGTGGCAATAATCCTCATCCGCCATTATTGTCTTCTCAAAACTCTGATTTGAGTTATAATTGCTCCTTACCCATGACTAGTCGTGTCCAAAGAAAATTCAATGTTTCTTCTGCTCTTCACACTCCTCCTGCTCTCCGTTTCCCAAAGCAATCATCCAATTCTCCCGCCATTGTTGTTAACCCTAAAGCTAAAGAATCCGACACTAAAAAGATGAACTTTTTCCAGCGAGCGGCGGCGGCGGCGTTTGATGCGGCGGAGGGTTTACTCGTAAGCCACGAAAGACAGCACCCACTTCCAAAAACGGCTGATCCTAGCGTTCAAATCGCTGGAAATTTTGCTCCGGTAGACGAACAGCCGCTCCGGCGAAATCTCCCGGTGATCGGAAAAATTCCGGATTCGATCAAAGGCGTGTATGTGCGTAACGGAGCTAATCCTCTCCACGAGCCTGTGACAGGTCACCACTTCTTCGACGGAGACGGGATGGTTCACGCCGTTAAATTCGAAGACGGTTCAGCTAGCTACGCTTGCCGGTTCACTCAAACAAACCGGTTTATTCAAGAGCGTGAATTAGGTAAACCGGTTTTCCCCAAAGCCATCGGCGAGCTCCACGGCCACACCGGTATCGCACGGCTCATGCTATTCTACGCCAGAGCAGCGGCCGGTTTAGTCGACCCAGCACACGGAACCGGAGTAGCTAACGCCGGTTTAGTCTATTTCAACGGCCGGTTATTAGCCATGTCCGAAGACGATTTGCCATACCAAGTAGAGATCACTAAAGGCGGAGACTTGAAAACCGTAGGCCGGGTCGATTTCGACGGGCAATTAGAATCAACAATGATCGCCCACCCGAAAATCGACCCGGAATCCGGCGAATTATTCGCTCTAAGCTACGACGTCGTTTCAAAGCCTTACTTGAAATACTTCAGATTCTCACCGGACGGGATTAAATCGCCGGACGTCGAGATCCAGCTTGATCAGCCTACGATGATGCACGATTTCGCGATAACCGAGAAATTCGTCGTGATCCCGGACCAGCAGGTGGTGTTCAAGCTTCCGGAGATGATCCGCGGCGGATCTCCGGTGGTTTACGACGGCGAAAAAGTAGCAAGATTCGGGATTTTGGACAAATACGCCGGAGATTCGTCGGAGATCAGATGGATCGAAGCACCTGATTGCTTCTGCTTCCATTTATGGAACGCTTGGGAGGAACCCGAAACAGAGGAAATCGTAGTGATAGGCTCTTGCATGACTCCGCCGGACTCGATTTTTAACGAGTCCGACGAGAATCTCGAGAGCGTGCTCTCGGAGATTCGTCTGAATCTACGAACGGGCGAATCGACCCGCCGTCCGATAATCTCCGACGAAGAGGAACAGGTTAATTTAGAAGCAGGGATGGTGAATAGGAACATGCTCGGCCGCAAAACCAAGTTCGCTTACTTGGCTTTAGCAGAGCCGTGGCCTAAAGTTTCCGGATTCGCTAAAGTCGATCTCTCCACGGGAGAAATCAAGAAACATATGTACGGAGATAACCGTTACGGAGGGGAGCCTCTGTTTCTCCCCGGAGATGATAACGGAGGAGGAGGAGGAGGAGGAGAAGACGAAGGTTACATACTCTGTTTCGTTCACGACGAGGAAAAGTGGGAATCTGAGTTACAGATAGTTAACGCCGTTAGTTTGGAGGTGGAAGCGACTGTTAAACTTCCGTCAAGGGTTCCGTACGGGTTTCACGGCACGTTTATCGGTGCTAGTGACTTGGCCAAACAGATGTGACCGTTATGTGTATATACATACACACACATATACATATGTATACATTATGGTGAAGAAGAAGCTTCTAGAAGAAATTAGAGAGAGAGAGAGGGATTTATCAGTGGGATGCTCTGCATATAAACGTCCCCGGAATCTTCTCCTCTTTGTGTTTTAATTTTTGTGGATTTTGCTCTGTTTCATTTTGTGTTTGGGGTGCAGTTTGCTAGTTCCTGTTTTTTGGGGTAAATCTAGAAATATGAAAGATTTTGAGGGACCAGTTTGTAGCTTTTGGGCTGTAGGGTTAGCCTAGTCGTTCGAGCTCAGCTGGTTTCTGTTATTCTTTCACTTATTGTTCATATTAATGACAAATATGTATTAAACACAACATTATTATGTTTGTATTTGTGTCCTTGTAATATTATTATTATATAATCGCGTAAATTAAGCCACATTTATTACATTCGATTAAAATAATATTTTGTTCTGGTTTTTATTTTCAACATTTTTTCTAGGGAAACGTTTCTTTGGGGTTGTGCCATCGTCAAAAGATCTTATTGGTAAATATATATATTTTTTCCAATGATTATATAGTTTAAATAATGAACCAATGAGAATGAGACAAGACTCAGGTAAACTTTTGGACGTTAACACAAAAAAGTTAATAACCAAATCACAGGCCGTATAAATCTAGTTGGTCAATTTTTGGTATTTGCATGGAAGAGAATCACCCGAGTCAATTTCAGTCAATTTCGAAATAGAAACCAACGAGTGAAATTATCCCACGTAAGTACAACCAAAAAGAGAATTAAAGTGATTAAAATTGATCTATTTTAGAACATTTAGTAACCAGTCTTTGTCTTAAACCTATATTAAAATGCATATTGTTTTCGTAAAAAAAAATGTATATTGTTATTTCGGTAAGCAAAACCGTAAACATTGGATATGTGATTGGTGGTTGGTAACAAAGTGGAGAGACCAATCAAAACTAGTGGAATTGTGACGAAATTAATTAACGGCATTATTCTTATAAAAATCATGAGTAATTAACTAATTTCTTAATAAACTTGATAATTTTAAAAGGTACGTAACACTAATTAAATCTTATAGGATATTCTTTTGATCGAAGAACATGAATACATAAAGAAAAAAAAGCAAAGTCAACTGTCCGAAAGAGTGTTTTGGTGTATTGAGATTTTGACATTTCTAAATTAATTGGGTTGCAGTGATCTATATTTCTTGTCATTTAATTATCAACTTTATGTTGCTTGACTAAATCTAAATTAAATCTTTTAAGTTTTACGTACACGTTAGTCATTGTGTATTCTAGATTAATATTTACTATATTTAGCGGGTTGTGAAAATGTTAACAACTATACTTATTTAAGCTAACATCCATATATATAAATATATAATTTTTTGGTAAGAAGCAAACATTAATATATAACATCCGTAGAATTATCGCTTTGGGTTTATATAGGGAAATTAAAGATTCTTTAAAAAAAAATATCTTCTTTATATATATTTGGGTATGTACATATAGGTTAAGACTTGAGAGGAAATAGTTAAATGTGTAAAGAAGTACAAAGTGATCATTCCATTAGTTAATGCTATAGGTATCAAAAGCACATTAGTTCGCTTTCACATTTACACAAAAAAATATCTAAAACACCAAAAAAGTGTTAAAACATAGATCATACATGGTAGTTTTGAAAAAATATCAAAAAGAACTATTAGTACTTGGACAACTCGGAGACATTTTCATATGCTTGGTTTTAAATTTGTTTGTTTCTTCACGTTCTCTTCCAATATTCTAGAAAACACGCTAATAATTTTCCAAGAAATTTATAATATTTTTGCTCAACATATTTAAGTGTTTATTTGGTTTGAGATTCCTAATTATAATATTGTAAAGAAAGTGTTTATTTTTGTATAAGTGAGTGAATAAATAAAACGAAGTTACAATAACATGTTGACTATTTTTTCAAACAAAAGAAAAACATGTTGACTATTTACCCAAAGTAGAAGAAGGTGACTAGTTTTCTTCTATCCAAATGGCAATTATGTTTTCTATTTATATAATGGCAGATATTACATACTCTTACCTTATTTTGACCGTGAAATCCGGCATTGTGATTCGCAGAATTATTTGTTGACATGTGATATTTGTTGTTTTCTTATATACTTTTCCAAAAATTATTTTCATAGATTTCTAGCGTATATAAATCTTGCACGTGGCTGGTATTGTAAGGTTCCGTGTGGCAAATGCATGCTTTAATATTATTTCGATAACGGGAGAGTTTGGTGACATATATGTGGACACTCGGCAAAATTATAAAGTTTATAAATATATATTTCTGATTTTTTTTCTTTTTTCTTCATGAAGTTGACTGAATACCGGGAATATATGATTGAAAATAAAAGGTTTACAGAAATTATAAATTACGTTTATGCACTTGTCAATTATAGTGTTATATTTTTTAAATATATTTTTTATTGATAACCTAGCTGCTAGCTAAAAATGATTGTAAGAACATCTTTACTGGTATATAGTCTTTTATTTATGATTTTTTAAATATTTTAGTAATATATTTAATAATATTATATAAATGGGTTTCTTAATTTGGGTTAAAGGGTTATTATTTATAAGATTTTATCAATATCTTTCCTTATTTTCTAAAAAACCATCTAATTATTATTATTTTTTTTTTTCTTTTGATTAAGAAACCCTTCCAAAAAACTACAACCAGAGATGGTCTAACATTGTGAATTAGTCATTGAGTAGTTTTGCGGCGCATTATTTGGCTCTTCGCAAATATTAAGAGAGACCACAACAAATACTATTAGGAGTGTGTTGTTGTTTTGAAGATTTTTAAAATGTGTATTCCTCTAGCAAGGAACTTATGTTAGTGTTGTTGTTGATGATAGCAAGAAACATGAATAATGCAAAACAAAAATTAATAAATATTTTTATATAATTAATTATCATTTTTAATGCGAAAAAATTAGGGGAGAGTGACGAACAAGATGATGTATACCACTATAATCGTGCCTCGTATATATAAATAGTATACAAGATAAACGCCAATAATGCATGCCACAATACTTATAATACCTCCAAAATTTGAGTATATATTATAGATACACACTATAATAACTAACTAGTAACTACCATACAATACTAGTATCATCGGTCTAACAATAAAGATTCGAAATTTTACTTGGATATCATATCATCGTTCCTATAAACTAATCGATTAATTTGATGGTGAATACGTACATTTAATTATATAGATATACAGTGTAAAGCTCCCCATAAAGCAACCAACATCAATAAACAACTGGGGAATTTTGTGTTGTGTAGAGGTCGACCTTTCAACGTTGATATTGGCCAATCATGTTTTCTATATTAATGATTTTTTTTTATAATATTAGTATATTTATTTTTAAAATACAATAGTTATTTGAGGAGTATTCAATTTTTATATTGTTTTATGCATAAATTATATTATTATCTCACTCTTGACATTCCGTCATAATCTTTTAATGTTTACGTGAATATCACATATATATACACTGATTATGATGTTACACACATTATCCGTTTTATCAGCCATGCTATAAATTTCTTATCGAATCAATAATTAGAAATTAAACTAAAACTAAAGTAGTTCTTTGGATCCTTGGTTGGATAAAGTTATTTTTTAATTCCGCACAAAGAAAACATATATACATATTTGTAAACTTGGATATATACATATATATATGTTTCAAATTAACTGTACTTAGTACCCTTTTAAATAAAGTTGGCATGTTATTAGAACATAGATAACATATTTTTAGTATATTGTGCTTGTGGTCAAGTGGTTGATGACGGGTTTGAGACGCTAACACGTTTCAAGTTCGATACTCCGATTATTATGAGAAACTAAATTATATTTATTTGGACACTAATATGGATATGAACTCTTGCTTTCGGTCCATTATAAAAAACTAGAGATGACGTCTATCTATGAACTTTTCTTTTCCGAGAGAATTAGTCCGGACTCTTCCATAAATATGAGATTATCCCTGAATTATCATAAAAAAATATTATTATTAATATTTTAGTTAGTTCCAATATCTTGCAATATCACGACAACAATAAATATGTCAAGAGCAAAGATAAGACAACCATGGACCGCTTAAGATGTTATTGAAAAACTTGGCACATGACTGAAAGCCCACAAAAATGGATAAAAGCAGACCAAAATATTTATTTTTATTGTTTCTAATAAAAATATATTTAAAATAATTGTTTCTTTTGAGTCAACATCGTCATATTCCCAAAAAAGAGATAAAATATCAAAATCAGCCACGCGCATAAACTTCTGGGCGTATTAGAGGCTTTTGAAAAGCAAAGTAGGACATAACCACGTGACCGTCAACGTAAACCCATTATAGTCACAGGGCACTTACTGATTAAGAAGTAGCAGTAGAAGAAGAAGAAAACGACGACGAACATATCTTCTTTCTTTTTTTTAAAAAATTCTCTCATCATCACTTTAAAAACATTGAAAACGATGCTTCTTTGGTCAACGCCTTGTCGTTTCTATGTTCCGCTGTACAAAAGCTTGTAGTTCTGTTCTGTGTTACACTGAACACCCTGTCGTTTGTGCTAACGGCCGTTACGTTGACGTTGTAAAGAAAAATCGTGCTGTCTTTGCTTTCACACAGTGAACATCTTGCTGTTTTTTCTTGTTCCTATTTTTTCAAAATAACAAGTTATGAAACAATTTAGTGATATTAGGCCCATTAATAATTTCATCGGTCCAAGATTCTTTCTCCCTTTATAAAACCAAACTCCGTCGCCGGGAAAAAAATACTCATCGGAGAGAAACAAAATAGAAGCGACGGCGAGAGAGGATGATCGGATCGGCGAGTCTGATTCCATAATCGGATTCGTGTGGAGAAAACCTTGGTGGATCTTAAAATTCTCGCCGATCTAAACCGAGTTTCATTTTTGTTAACAGTGGTTACCTCTCTAAATCTTTGAGCATGTTTCTGCAGGACGTGTATGGTTGCTTGTGTTATGAATGCATAAGCTCCTTACTAGTTTGTGCGTTTTTGCGTGTGCTAAGTTGATTAGTTAGAAACTGCAATCACTATTTGGTATATGTATACATGTTCGTTTAATTCTCAGGGAACCACGAAGAAACTGATCTGTGTGGAGATATAAAGACATGGAATCTAAGCATCTATGTGTTTCAATATAGTTTCATTCTATAGAAGTAGGAGGTAATGATCGGTAATTTCATTGTTTAGTAGTGTATATCTCAGATGCTTGTGTCTATTGATTAAGCAATAATAATAATCAGCAGCAAGAAGTTGTAGCCAAATACAGTGCTAGAATCTCTAGGTAAGGTTTGTGATTTGATATAAACAGCATAGAGTAGAAGCCAAGTGAATATGATTTGAGTTTAGCCATTACATGTTCTGCGTTGTTGCTGTTCTTACTTCTCTGCTTGTTTTTGGTCTCTCTCTATAACTTGGGCAAATGGCGTGGAGTGTCCCATTCGGTTACAATGTGGTTGCGGGTGATTTCACTGAGAGACCGGCACCCACTTAGTGCCATTGTTAGCTCAAACTCATCGCGTAACATCTGAAGCATTTTTCTAACTCCGGCTTCTCCTTCTGCAGCTAGTGAGAATACCACTGGTCTTCCAACCTAAGATTTAATGAAAAACACACACTTTGTGTTATTATTACTGTCATCGGTTTCAAGGTAAAAATTTTACGTTATGATGCTTACGAATATCCCGGAAGCTCCAAGTGCAAGTGCCTTGAAGACATCAGTGCCACGTCTAACTCCACCATCCAAGAAGACAGGAACTCTTCCTTGTGTTGCTTTAACAACCTGAACACATGAGAACATATGTGAGATTGTTGTACATAAACACTTATTGATAACATGAGTTGATCTTACCTCTTCAAGTGCTGAGATTGTTGCTGGGACATAGTCTAGCTGGCGAGCTCCATGGTTCGACACAATGATCCCTGCTGCTCCAGCTTGAATTGCTATCCGTGCTGCGTGAGGATGTTAAAAATTGACATGGTCAGGTATGCTTATGAAACTAAAAGTTATTGAATAGTTTTGTTTTTTCAAGATAGTATAACTCACCATCCTCGCCTGTAAGAACACCCTTGACAAGTATTGGCATGTTAGTAATTGTCTGGAGCCACTGAACATCCTGTTTGTGTATATGTTGAAGTTAGGATAAAATCTGAATCAAGTTTTTGTTGCTATGCTAATTTTGTTGTATGCTTTTACCTTCCAGCTCAATGTACGGTCAATTTGACCAGCAACATATGAAGCCAAGCCAGAGTCATTAGCCTGAAGGTGGAAACATAACAAGGTTAAGAACACTTAAAACATATGTTTACGTAACATGCCTTGTTTAACACTTGTTTCATGAATGGATTATTGCTTACCTCATCCATCTTTCCGAGGTCAAGACCTTCAAAGTTCTTCAATGTCAGATTTGAAGGTAAAGTGAATCTATAGTTCCAGTACACATAGTTATTCTGTAGTTTCGAGTTATCTATTTGCATGTTCGACTCCAGTCAACCCTTATCATCGTTTAAAGTTTCTTGGCTTTACCTGTTTTTGATATCAGACTCTCTACGACCTAGCCTTGCTACGGTGAGAGCAATGGCTTTGAAGCCAGCCTTCTCTGCTCTTCTCACAAGCTGCTCAACCACCTTTCTGTTTTTATATACCTGCTCAAAACGATCATAATGTGTGTGAATCATCAAGTGTGGCCAGGTTTTATCAGGATGTACAACAAATGACTGAGATTACTGACATATAGCTGGAAGAATCGGATCCCTGGCCCTGTGGAAGCAACTTCTTCAACGCTAGAAGTAGCCCATGAAGAGAGTGTCTGAAACATTATGGAAGTAAATAACTCGAATTAGAGATATGGTTATGAGTTGATGGTGAATTAAGAAGCTCTAAACACCGAAGAAAGGTAATTAACTTTCTTTGATAATTTTGTTTTGTATTTAAATGATAACTTACCATGATGGTTCCAGCAGCAGAGGCAGCTGTAGCCGTAGCATATTCGCCTGCCATTAGTTTCCATTAGAACAAGTTTTCGTATTCTTTCTCTAACTATATTCTTAAACAAGTTTTCACTCTCCACAACATAACTCGGTTTGTGTTTACCGTCAGGGTGAGCCATCTTTTGCATGGCAGTAGGAGCAACCATGATTGGCATAGAGATCTTGAACCCCAAGACAGTTGCTGTCATATCAATCTTGTTCACATCAATCAAAATCCGAGGACGAAAGCTGTTTAAAACATCGCATCCCAAAAGGTATGTATATCCAAATCACATCTCCTGTGTATAAACCAATAAACAAAAAGTATCATCTTATCATTTTAAGAGAAAGAGGAAGGAAAAACTCACAGGATCCTTGCGAAAGCGTTTCTGTTCTCTTAAAGAGTCCATTGGTCTTCAGCACCAGAAGCATAGTAATCGTAAACCATCTTAGGCAACTTCTGCTTTGCTATTGCTTCGTACTCAGTAACGTTTGTTATCTCCATTGTTTCAGTCTGTTACAAGGAGCAAGAAAGCTTAGAAAGGCCTGAGTTAGTTATATGTTGTAGATTTCAGACAAAAGTTTCTCTGTTTTGTCTTCAACACACAGTATCTCTCACACACACCTTGTTATGATTAGTTTGTTGGAAAATAATATTAATGGATGAGAAGCTGAAGCTGAAGCTGAAGAATGGATGTGGAGATACAGACAAAAGATCAGATGGGGGGTTCTGTCTAATCCACAAGCAACATGTGTGTTCCTTACCATTTCTTTTCATAATCGTTCATGTGAAGCATGGGAGGATGAACATTCATGAGCCTGAAAAAATAATATTTGCCTCAAAAAGCCCAATTCTATTGGGCTTTATACGTCACTCGTTGAAGAAGTGGGACCCACTAATGGTCGTTCTTTGATCACCGTCGTTCTCTATTAATAAAGCTGTCTTGTGTGAGAAGATGGCAAAGTGAAATTAAATACTTTCAGTGAAAGAGAGGAGAAGATGGAAACTCACGTTTTCTTATGTAAAAATCAAAGAAGAGAGAGAGAGACAATGATCCGGGCATCAATGGCGGATCGAGGGCAAAGGCTTGATGAGAGACGAATTCGTGACCTATGCTTACATCCTTGTCTATATCGCGCTCTCAAGCGGACAAATCTTTTTCAATAAGGTCTTAACTTAAACCCCACTTACCTGTATTTCATTGGATCTGTAATATCTTGCCGTATCGTGCTTACGTTTAATTCGCATTGCGTTTAAGCTGGTTCATCTGCTTTTTTCAGATTAGGTGTTTGTTTCTTGTGCGGTGCCTTCGTTGTTTTTCTCAGGCGGGGAAGAACACAAACTACTCTGTTACCACACACACACAAAAAGATCAATCAATTTCTCCAATTATCATAATTTTCAGTCACATCACAGATTATGCAGGTTGTATATAATAATATAATTATGCAAATATCAACATTGAACCAATAATATTATCATTCACATAAGGCAGAAAAAGAGAGAAAGTATTGCCACATGTCTACTTCCTATTTGCTACAAAATGGGCCTAAAAGCCCAGTAGGATTTTCCTTTTTTTTGTTTGTCCAGCTGGAATTTATATTATTAAATAAATAAAAAGGAAAAAAATGCGAAGCCTCGCGAAGGATTGTGGGGTTTGTTGTTGTAGCTGGGGGCGGGTCTCTTCCCACGGCAGTTACCACCACCATCGAAATCGATCTCTCTCTCTCTTCCCCTTCGTCAAAAATCTTCTAGAAACTTCCACTAGAAAATTTCGAAGAGCCCCTAAGCGCGTGGGATTACAGGGAAGAGAAGAGAAGCGGGGGAGGAAATCGCGTGAGAAGATGCGATCGGAGCTGTTGGATTCGCCGTGAAGGCGAGTCAGCTATGAGCTTCGTTGTTTTTCTCCGGCGGAGAAGAAACGGATTTTCATGGGATTTAAGCTGAAGATGAGCTGGATGCCGAGTCTACTTAGTCAGAAGCGGAGGAATGGCCCGCCGTTAGGGTTGCGAAATCTCGGCAACACGTGTTATCTCAATAGCGTTCTTCAGTGCCTCACATACACTCCTCCTTTCGCTAATTTCTGCCTTAATCACAAACACTCCTCTCTCTGTAAGCTTATTCGTTCCTTCTTATAACGCCTCCTATTAGGTTTAGTCCTTGTTCAGTTTTTGAATTCAATTATTAGGTTATATCCTATGATCTGTTGCCATTAGGAAGTTGCTCATAAGTTTTTGTATTGTAGTTAGAGATGATTTTAGGTCTATTTTTGAATCTGTGGCGCTTTTGGTGATGTGTTGTTATCTCTGTTTTGGGACCGGTTTTTGAAAATATTTGATAGGCGATTCGTATGTGAACGGGGAGAGGAAACGGGATTGTCCTTTTTGCATAGTTGAGAAAAGAGTAGCAAGGTCTCTTAGTGTGGACCAAACAACCGATGCTCCGCTCAAGATTTCTAACTGCCTCAAGATTTTTGCCGAGCATTTTAAATTTGGGCGTCAAGAGGACGCTCATGAGTTCTTGCGGTATGTAATTGATGCGTGCCACAACACCTCTCTACGCACGAAAAAGCTGCGGATGAAGGGTGACGAGCCCTTTAATGGCAATACTGTGGTGAAGGAGATTTTTGGTGGTGCTTTGCAGAGCCAGGTCAAATGTTTGTCCTGTGGCGCAGAGTCGAATAAGGCGGATGAGATTATGGATATCAGTCTTGAGATTTTGCAGAGTAACTCAGTGAAGGAATCGTTGCAAAAATTCTTTCAGTCAGAGATTTTAGATGGCAACAATAAGTATAGATGCGAAAAGTAAGTGATTCTACTCTTCTATTTGTGGGTCTTTCATAGTTATCAGTTCATTGTTCTGTTTTTTTAGCTGGAATTTATCATTTGTGTAGCTGTAAGAAACTGGTGACGGCGAGGAAGCAGATGTCAGTACTCCAAGCGCCTAATATTCTTGTTATCCAATTGAAAGTAAGTATATCATGTTTTTGTGAACAGAAGGTAAGTATTGTTTTAAAAATAAAGTTTTCAATGTGTGTTCTAATAAACGGGTTTACAGAGATTTGAGGGCAGTTTTGGTGGAAAGATTGATAAGGCCATTGCATTTGGTGAGGTTCTTGTTCTCTCGAGCTTCATGAGTAAAGCAAGCAAGGTACAATATTCTGACACTTTCAACTTACATTTAACTTTGTTGCCAGTTTCTACTATTGGGGTTGTATATCTGGTTATGGTGCATATCAGAAAATTCATGATTGTAACCCCCTCTTCTTCGTATAGTTTAAGTGGATAAGTGATGATTAAGCATTAAGTTGATAACTCCCTGTTCTTCATGAGTAATGCTAGTATTTTAGTGATTAAGCGTTAAGTGAATAAGTGAATGTAATTGTATATCCCAAGTCCTGCTTATTGTTAGTCGATTTACTTTATCAAACTTGCAGGACCCTCAACCTGAATACAAGCTTTTTGGGATAATTGTGCATTCAGGATATTCTCCAGAATCTGGGCACTATTATGCATACGTTAAGGTACTTTTACATCTCTTTTCAGCTTTTACAAAACACCAACTCTTGAATCGCTTGCTGACTTCACAGTTCCGTGTGTAGGATTTCTTAGGTCAGTGGTACTGCTGCAATGATTCGTTCATCTCACTTTCCACCTTGCAAGAGGTTATGTCAGAGAAAGCTTACATTCTGTTTTTCAGCCGTTCCAACCAAAGGCCAGCGTCGGCGAAAACTTTGGTAACATCTAATGGGACTACATCTCATGAAGTTAATGGCTGTGAGACATCAACGCCCCATAAGTTTATTGGGCCCCTTAATAATCTCAACATCAAGCCACAGGCTGAACAATCCTTCCAGAAGAATAGCCTGGCTTCTTCAACGCCTCATAAGTTTATTCGTCCCCTTAAAGATGTTAACATGAAACCACGGGCGGAACAGTCTCTCCATAGGAATAACCTTGTTTCTTCCGAAGTTGTAAAGGCTCCTTTGAAGCCACATGGAAAGGTCAGTATATCCGTCAACCTTGGTGCCAAAAGGGTCTCTCCTACTGTCAATGGCAGTGTGTCTTTCCACCAAGATCAGAACACATCGTCAAAGGCGGACAAAGAGAATATTGTATCTGCTACACCAACTAGAGTTTACACTTGCGCAGAGAGAAAGTTTGGTACTGAAAATGGTGGCAATGGAGTTAAAGAAAACGGGAGTGCACAAGGTTGTAGTAGTAATAATAAGGAACTGACATTGCATCCCCACGAGCGAAACGGCTACAGCAATGGGGGTGATCACCACCACAAAGATAACTTACAACCATTCAAGAGTAATGGGTCACAAAATGGAACTAATCACAAAGACACCGAGAAGGACGGTGTAAACACAACCCAGTCCAAAGCCTTGGGCTCTTCAACAAATAAAGACCCATGTATCTTACTTAGAAAAGATGATACATCTCGGGATGAACTAGAAGCAATAAAAGACAGGTAATTTTTCGGTTTGTGCCTTTGCTTAATACTCCTATTATATCTGATCACATACCTAACCTAGGATTGACTTACGCTTGCATTATTTTCCTCAGCTTGAAGAAAGACGCAGCGTCATATTTACGAGCATGTGGATGGTATGATAAAGTACACATCGCCATGCGTGCCAAGAAGAGATTGCGTAACAAAGAGAAATCAGAAGGGGACGGTGACGACTTAAAGTAAGTGAACCCGCGGCTCTTTTTACTGTTTTCCACCACTCATATTTGCAGATATGTAGATGCTTTTGTTGTGCTTCATTAGTATCTTCTTTTGTTTCTATGGTGAACTAACAGTTAGGGCATATGTGTAGGAGGAGGTTGATAGGAGATGTAAGATCAAGTAAATCAGAGATTCCAGAGGAACTCAAAGCGAAACTCGTAAACCGTCTCATGGAAATTAGCAAGAAGAAGTACTCTTGATCCCATTCTTTGACCGTCCAAGCAAGTCTCTCTGCTTGGGATTCTCTTACAACTCTGGGTTCGTTCATTTTCATTACATGACACATATTGCTTGTGATATAGTAGAGAGAGTGGATACAGAGAACGTTTAATATTGACCCATATCAACGAAGCTTCCTTCACACATACATATATACTAGTCCTCTTGAAAATTAATATAAAGAGCGTTCCTTGGCTTTGATTTCGTTACAGAGATTATGTGTGTTTTATCTATTCTTATAGAAAAGATCCATCAAAGATGTGACAAGAATGTTTAATGGAGTATTGACATCTGAAAATGACGCCATATTTGAACGAAAAGACAAAACAACAACAAGGTTGAATAAAAACAATAAAATAAATTTGAGGTTTTTGCTAATGTTAGTTAGATAGCTACTATTTTGTAATATTTCTTTCATAAAACAATTAATCACGATTTCGTGTTGACGGGGCAGGAATGGTGTATTCCATTTCATGGGTCCTTCGTTTCCTATTTAGCTTTCAGATACGTGTAACGTTTTCAGAGGTCGTTAGAGAAGCTGTAATAGAGTGAAAAAAAAAAAATATATATCAAACCGAAAACGTTGACTACCTCACTTTCTAGAGTGTATATATATAATTGTAGATGTTATGTTAATAATTTATATAAGTTTTGGCCTTTTAGGTTGTATGTGTCCCTTTGTGTTGGTTATACAAAAAATAATTCGCAAAGTAACATTATTCATATTTAGTTTAGTCGATAGTTATAATGTCTTTGTTTAACTTGAAAGAGGGCATCATTCAATGTATTTGAAAAACCCATATGTTATGTTGTTTAATTAAATTAATTTGGCTGTGGGGTCTCTAATGTGATGATCGATTAGGAGCTTCTGTCATGTTTATTGTTTTTATCTTAATGAACTTGATTTAATATGACCATGTCAAACTTGTTGAATTAAAGTGTTTTGTACTTATTACCAAATAAGCTTAATTAGTACACATTATTAAATAGTAAATTAAATAACCATTTTCGCATCGAACAAAAGAGTTCAAGATAAGATGCATCGCACCTCAAAAGGGATTAACTCTAATATGGTTTACACTCCAATGCGTAGTATTGAAATAAAGAAGTGATCAATTTATATTAAAATTTAAATATTAGTATTAATTAATTGGCGTATGTGAACAATAATTCTCGAATGAACTTAACTCGCATCCAAGATTTCTTATTTTTATTTGTCCGAGTTTCAAGTGCTAATAATACCACCAAAAGGAAAAATTTAGAGAAAATAATTGATGGAGTCAAATTAATTCCAACCTGTATTAATTATTAAGAGAAACCATTATTTGAAGAAGAAATAATGCTAACCTCTCATGTGATGAATAGTTGCATATTTGGCCACACCACAACTACTTATAACAGAAATAGAAAAATATCTCAATCTATATATGTTATCTATAAATATATTTGATATTTCATGTATATTGTAAATGCGACATTACATTAATTTATTAACTCTTCACAGTTTATAAAGTTAATGCATGTTATTATGTTATTATCAGCTGGTCTACCTGCAGATTATACATGGATCGATTCATTAATAATGTCATACCACTTGGTTAATTAATAAAAATCACGTGGTTTGTTAAATGAAATCACGTTATATTCTAATGCAAATTGCTTAATGATATTATTGAGATTTTCGACCAAAAAAAAAATTTATTGAGATTATTGTGACCACAAGTTAACATATATACTTAGGGGAAGATTCTCTTGTTTTTTCCTTTTCCTGAATTCTTGGGCTTTAAATTTTTGGTTTCTTATATATACGGGCTTGATTGGAAGGGGTTGTAGAAACTTTCTAAAGCCAAAATTTAGTCTAGAGTCAATTTATAAAGCCAATCAAGCTTTACCTTATTTTAAAATCCTACAACCAAAAAAATAAAACATGGCTTTAGAATGGCTTTAGAAAGCCATTTTTCTACAACCTAAAATATTGTGCTTTACAAATCTTTCAAACCAAAATATCACAATATTACTTATCAATGTTAACATATCCATACAAAATACATATATAACATATATTATAACTATTATAGTTCATGATAACATATATACTTTAACATACGTATATGTTATTTTTCAACTAATATATAATTTATTGGAAATTTATAAAATACTTTTTTCAACATATATTTGTGTATATATATATATATGATTATCATTTATTTTTTAAATTTTAGATTGTATTTTTATTTTGTTCTTTATTACAAATGTGTATATACATAACATATTAATGATGTATAAATATTTTATAATTATGATACTTACTATATAATTTTAATTTTTAAATAAAATTCTACATTATTATTTACAAGCATTATCAAACCAATCACAATTTTTTTTTTAAACTCACAGCCGAAAATCTAGAGTCAAAATCTTACAGCAACAAAATCTAGAGCTACAACAAAAAAAACTACAGCAAAATTTCTACAGCCAAAAGCTAAAAGCTACAACTTCAACCAATCGGACCCTACATGAACATTCATATACGCTACATTTCAAAACAATTTTTTTCTAAAAAATCCTACATTAAAAAACGGAGGGAGTATAACAATATGTGAACATTCATAGTTTGATTAACTAATTCATGAAAAAATATGAAAAAAAAAACTTGTGAACATTCATGAACTCGCGTGAACGCGCAAAAAAACTGAAGGAAAATTACATAATTACAAATTAAGGTCTAAAAATGAATCTCATTTCCTAATTTTTTCTTTTATTTTGCAACTTGCGTCATGCGTATGGTGGTATACCGGTATGATCTGGTATATGTCTGTAGTTTAATGATTTATCAACAAACTATAATTTAAATGATAATTAATTGCATTTTTATCCAAAAAAAAGTTTCCTTAAAAAGCATATTATTTGAAGAAACTACCCTTAAACCGATCAACAAAATATATACACTCTTCTCCATGGGGCAGGTTTAGCCATTTGCTAGTTTTCAAATCTTTTAAATTAGCTTTCCTAAAACCTATATATTGTGATATTTATAGTATTATACTACTCAATGTATCAACCTGATCAACTAGCAGTCGACAAACTTATAATTTGATAGCTTCAATAATTGTTTGGGACAATAAATAATTGATTAAAAAACAATTATGGCATCTTATAGAAATAGTAATAATTTAGGTAGGAAGTTAATGGGAAATAATTATTGGGAGAATTATGAACTTAACTAATTATGTTATTATTTTGAAAAAGAAGCCCACAGATAAATAAAAGATTACAAAATTGATAAAAGCGACAAAGATGGGTCTTATGTTGGCCACGTGGCAGACAAAGTAAGACTTTTGAGCCGACGTGGGTCCCATAACGGTAAGAAGGCTTAGTAATGGCCCATCACATGGATCCACTTCCCATATTCTCTTCAACATACGAATCTCCTTAAAAAATTTGACCTACGACCCAACCAAAAGTTAACAATGAAAGTTTATGTTTACAACAATACATAATTAACTCCTTAATCAATAGATAAGATTGTATATATGGCGTAAACTCATAACACGTAAGCGTGATTAAGCTAATTTCGAGGAACGTAGCCGACAAACTGTTACTGCGCCTCATTAAATACATACAGTCAAGCATTTAATTTACTCTCACTCTCCTTAACTTTCTTTTCTTCACATTCACGCACCTATTTAAATATTAGGTTAAAACCACTTGCAATTTTTTTATAAAAATTTCCTCAAGCCATAGTTAAAACTTAAAATCATAATTGCTTATATTCTTAAAATATTAGTAAACCATGTGTTTATGGCAAAAAAAAAAACATGTGATTGCACACACTAGCTAGTTCCAATCCATGTTTAATCGAATATTAAAGCATTAACCAATTTTTTTAAAAAAACACTAACATGCTAAAGTCAAATGAATAACTCTTCCTTGTCCTTTCCCAACTTCCACAAAACATAAAACAAACCTTATTCATTTAATTCAATAATTAATTAACTAATTAATCAATCTTTCTTCCTCTCAAGTGATCTAATCAATCTTCTTTATAAATAACTCAATATTCCCCGCCCTTTAAAACACACATAAAAATCAAGAAACAACACACACACAAATGGAAGAAGATATATATTTCCCCGACACCGATCTCGACCTAAGCTTCACATCCACCGTCACCGACCGCACATTCGCCTCTTCTAGCGGCCGCTCAAGCCTCACTTTAAGCTTCAACGACAGACTCTCTACTTCCTCCGCCGTCACAACCTCCTCCACAACCTCTTCTTCCACCGTAAACCACCGTCGTCAAGATCCTCACTGGTCATCAATCCAATCCGCAAAGCTTCTCTCCTCCGACGGTAACATTCACCTCCGTCATCTCAAACTAATCCGCCATCTAGGCACCGGAAACCTAGGCAGAGTCTTCCTATGCAACCTCCGCGACTCCTCCGCGAAATTCGCCCTAAAAGTAATCGACCGAAACAATCTAACCACCGCGAAGAAGCTATCGCAAGTCGAGACGGAGGCGGAGATCCTCTCCTTGCTTGACCATCCTTTCTTGCCTACGCTCTACGCTAGAATCGACGAATCTCACTACACGTGTCTCCTCATAGACTACGCGCCGAACGGAGATTTACATACCTTGCTTCACAAGCAACCTCGTAACCGCTTACCGGTTCAGCCGGTTAGGTTTTTCGCTGCCGAAGTCCTCGTCGCCTTGGAGTATCTCCACGCGATGGGGATAGTCTACCGTGATCTTAAACCGGAGAACGTTTTGTTACGCGAAGACGGACACGTCATGTTGTCTGATTTCGACCTATGTTTCAAATCCGACGTCGTTCCCACGTTCAAATCTCGTCGCTGCTACCGGAGAACTTCTTCTCCGCCGTCGAGACACCGGCGTAGAAGCGGTTGCTTATTCTTCGGTCGTGCAACGCCGGAGGAAAACTACGAAAGGGAAGAGATTGTATCGGAGTTTTCCGCCGAGCCTTTGACGGCGTTTTCGCGTTCTTGCGTGGGAACACACGAGTATCTCGCGCCGGAGTTAGTCTCCGGAAACGGACACGGAAGCGGAGTGGATTGGTGGGCTTTTGGGATATTCCTATACGAGATGTTGTACGGAACGACGCCGTTTAAAGGAGATAGCAAAGAACAAACCCTACGCAATATAGCATCGACTAGTAATACCGTGAATTGCCACGTGGATTTTGAATTAAGTGAAGCTAATGATTTGATAGAGAAACTATTGGTTAAAGATCCGAAGAAGAGGCTAGGATGCGCCAGGGGTGCGCAAGATATCAAACGCCACGCGTTTTTCGACGGGATCAAGTGGCCGTTGATTAGGCATTATAAGCCACCGGAGGAAGTTAGAGGTCTTGTGGTTAAGAAGCCGATGGCAAGATCACATGCTGGTCACGTGACGGCTGCGGCGGTTTCGCCGCGAAGGAAGAGGGCGTTTTTGTGGAGGGCGCTGTCTTATTTACTTCGGGGTAAAAGCTATAATGGTGGCGGTGGTAAAAATCAGAGTAATAGTAATTATTATCATTATGTAGGCAAAAGCTACGCGAGTCGCAAACGCGTTTAAGGCTGTTACACGTTTTTTGTTTTCCTTATTTCAATTTTTGTTATACGAATGCAGTGGAAAAAACAATATAAAAACATAGGTGTATATGGTGTGTGTTAGTGTATGTATACAAATATAATGTTTCAGCGATTTTGTATATGGGAATTAATTATAAGCCATAATATATAGTCTTTTGTGTATATACCGACTATTTTAATAGTGTAATTTAATACCATAATTGCATTGCAACTTAAAAAAAAAGTCCATTATGTATCAACCTCAATGACAAGAATCAAAAGTCAAAACAATGATTTTACCAACAAAAAAAAAGAATCAAAACAATGAATAGTTTGTGACAAAAAAAAGGAATAAAAAATGATTAATTACTTAATTACTAATTAGATAGAAATGGGTCTAAGACCCATTATACTGAAAATGGTCTATGGAGTTAAATTTGGGCCTTGAAGTAATTGGAATGTGGCCGTATTGTTTAGGAGGATATAAGAAACAATATAATAATCATATATTTAATGTGAGTCTGGTTGGGCTTAGATCTTCAGTATCATACATTAAAGTCTTCATATCTTAACATGATTTGTTTGATGAGGTTTTTAATGTGATCAAGATATTGATACACAAAGTGACGTAGAACTGATTAGAGATAATGTTTTTTTAAACCGAAATTGATCTTGTTGGTCCGACCATAATCTACAAAAACAGTTAAATTAAATGGTTTATCGATAAATCCGGTTTGAAACAAACCAAATCAAAGTGGATAAGACAAAGATAAGCTTGCCGGTTACATGTTCCCTTTAAACCGAATCTCAATGTTATTGTCTTGTTTTAACATATCTCCTCTTTTCGTGCCCCCACATTTCTCCTTTTTCTACTCTTTCTTAACTTTGTGTTGAACAATTCTCTTTTAAGTCAAATCATTTAATTTTAACAGCTAAACCAGAGGTTATAATATCCATCAACAAACTGTGTTTACCGAGATTTTTGAAGGTTTTTTTCAATCGAATCTTAAGACTAATTAGTTTATGAAAGTAATTTTTTAGATGAGTTTGAAAATTTCTATTTATATACTTGTGCATATCTTGTCCCTTTCCATACGTACACAAAACCACATTTAAAATAATATAAAAATGTGGTGTTGACCAAAATAAGATTTATTTTATTTGCAACTCATTTTAATAATATATTTGACAGACATAATCAAATAAAAAAATATGAAAGTTATGATTTCATGCAATACGAAATCTCATGGAGAGCCATGCAAATCCTCTTAATTTTACTACACATTTTTTATCTTTTTCTCTATAAATACTCTCCAAATTCTTTTCTCCTTCATCACAAGCTTTTCATTTGCATGCTCTTTTATCACCCACTAAAAGGTTTTTTTTTGGCACTCAAAGTTTAAACTTTAAACCAAAAAAAAAACCAGGTCTTAACCTTTGTTCAATAAGATTAACTATATAACTCTCAAGCTAATGGCAGAATTCAAGAGAAAGTTTAAAAAAAGTCATGCTTTTACAAGCAAATGTGTTTCATTGGTGAAGCAACAACGAGCTCGTCTCTATATTCTTCGCCGTTGCGCCACCATGCTTTGCTGCTGGTACATCCACGGCGACGTATCCCTTTGATTTCTCCTTTTAACTCTCTTCTTCTTGATCCCTCCCCGATAAAATTTTTGATTCCCTAGCTTCTGTTGATGCAAAACTACCTCCTTTTTTAGACCTAAAGACATCCATCTTTTGGTTTTTTTTTGCAAACCAAACAAAAGAGAGCGACTTGAACATATATATATATATAGAGAGAGAGAGAGAGACTACACTCTACATGGATGATGTTATGCAAGAAAAGAAGTTTCATACTAAATTTTCAAGAAGTTTTGTTTTGACCAAAAAGAAGTCTCTTTTGGTTTCACCTATGACCTAATATCTTTGTGTTGGATTTTTACTTCTGCTGTAATCAATACGAGAATACTATAACATATGAATAAAATTATTAGTTGATTGTGTTACTTAAGATTCTATTATATGCTAAATCTCAAAAACTCAAGAAAACATCTCAAACGAGTTCTTGTTGAGCCAAGACTTATTCAAAGAACCAATATCTGTTCAAAAACAGAACACTCTTCTTCTTCAAAGAGGGGACATCTGAAGATCATAATCTGGTCCAAGCCTAACCGAGTTAACGTAATCAGTCGGGCAATGATCCGACAAACCTGGAATCAACAGTCCCATGAGCCTAAACATGATCCTAAACCATCCTTCTTTGTAGTCCGGTCCATGAATGAACCCCATTGTCAAGCCTCTTATCAACTCCCAAACCGCGTTTACGTGACCAAGAATCTCATATCGCATACCGTAAGGGTTCGGGTCCGGTTCATCCTCTGCTTTCTATATCATAAACATTCAAGAAAACAACAATATCATTAGTTAATAAACAAGTTTCAGTCGAAATCTGAAATCAGTAAAGTTTGTTTTTTTAACTAATGCTTACTGTCTCGTTGTAGAAACTGTCGTAGTAAAGACAGAGACCGAAATGTTTGTAGAGGAATGTTTTGTCATCGTAAGGCAATCTCGGGACAAGATCGTTGCAGTAAACTACTCGAATGTATCGGTCCACGGGTTGACTCAGCTGAGGTTTCATGAAATCCCCGATCTCTCTGTTTCCGATCCTAGGTTGTCCAAACGTGTAAACTCCGAGGAGCCTCTTCATCATCTCAGTCTCTTCTTTCAACACGAGCAACGTGGGAAACAGTATCGCTAAAGCACCTCCCAAGCTGTGTCCTGTGACTACAAACCGAGCGTTTTCGTGTTCCGAGAGCAACCGTTTCAGAGTTCTTTGAACCGCGTAATAAGCACTTCTCTCCCCCATCTCTAGTTGAATCTTAGGACGATTATCTTCCTCGGTTTGGTCTAAGAGATGGTAATGAAAAGTTGGAGTGTCGTCTCTTGAACCTAAACCCATGGCTTCGATGAAACCCATGTGAAGCTTACCCACATTGGGGACTTCGAACCACGAATAGTCGAAATCTGTTCCCCAGTCGTCGGCATCGAAAGGCTCAGTGCCTCTGAAGCTGATCAATATCAAGTTTGCATCTTTCGGCTTATCGGTAAGTATAAACACTTGCGTAGACATCTGCTTCTGATAATCTGCAAACACACATACACAAAGATCTTCAATGTAAAAATTAACTATAATCAACCAAACCCTAAATCTTGCTAAATCTAAACTCTCACCATTCCAGCAATTCAAAAACTCCACCAGATTCATCTGCATACATTACAAAGATTGAAACTTTCATGTAAAGTATGAAACTTTATATCATGAAAATGATGATTAAAGTTTCTGTTTTGTATGAAACTTACCTTCCAATGGAGATTAACAACGTTTTCAACAACTTTAGCGTTCTCATAAGCAAGCTTAGAAGCCATCACACACAAATCCATAAGCCCACGACTTCCAATTTCAATGCCCACCAAGTGTTCGACGAAACTCCATCTCTTGTAAAGATCGATTCTTCCATCAAGATGACCAATCGTGCTTATATACGTCACAGAGTCTCTCTTTGGTATCAAGATTCTCGCTACATTACACAAATCAATTTTCACATTAAAAAACTCAATCTTTTCTTTCTTATTGTTTCTTGTTTCTCATAAAGTTTGTAACTTTTGACTTTACCTTGGATTAGCCCGAGAAGCAAACCAAAGAATCCGCCATTAGAGGATAAGAGATTGAGAATAAAATCAACGAAGAGACCTGTGTACTCCATAGGCGTTCGAAGAAGTCCGATGATTTTGCGGACAAGGATCGATACGACGATGACCCAACGGTGGTCATCAGCTTCTTCGTCGATCACCGTCGTGCTTCCGTCGCTGTAGTCAGGCCGTTGAAGAAACTTTGACTTGCTGGTTTCGTCGTTTCTTGCACCGTATCGGAACAAGTCAGTGTAGCCGCCTCGGTGAGGTCGAACAATCAAGTAGTTTGACCCGTGACCCGGATCCGAACCCGGATCCGATTCGTTGTCTTCCTGCATGTCTCTGGTTCCTTCTGTGTCGAGGTTACCTTATACTATAAAGTTTATATATGATATGATATGATATGATATGCATGCTATTGCTTGTCTAAGTTAAAAGGTTTTTTTTAATTAGATAAACTTTCGTTATCTTAGCAAAAAATAAAGAAATAGAAAAAACTATTTAATTCATTTATTATTTGAGTCTACATATTCTGATTTTATAAGTTAGTGAGTAAACTCGTTTAGGCTTTGGACTTTTGTTACCTTTGTTAATTTGGCAGATACTTAAAATTTTGCATTTCTCATTTTCCAAAATACTAAAAAAAAATTGCAATTCTTGTGAGTGGGTAAATCTCTCACTTGAAGATCTGTTTTTTCAAGAAAAATATAGTTTTAAATTTTTACTGCAAGATTTTTGTGTATTACATGAGACGACAAATATACATGTGAACAAAGTAATCATACTTGGTGCACAAAAAAAAAAAAAAAAAAAATAACTTTGGATTCTAGCCGCTAAAGTTTCTCTCCCAAAGTCTTTTCTTTCTGTTTTTCTTCTGATTTCATCCGGTGACACCGGCGTCGGTTTTTTTCCGGCGTCGGTGTCGCTCTCCCTCCTCTGGCTTCCTCCTTGCATCGTTTGTGGTCCTTTTCGCATAAGTCATCTTTGACGAATCCATGATAGTTCTTTCAGTGGAACAAGCTCCGGTGCTCGATTCCGACGGTGGTTTTAGTCTTCGGCCTCTCCTCGTCGTTCTGATCTTGTGAGTGCTTCTCCTCTCCTCTGTCCTTTGCCAGAGTCTTCAGCGAGGTTCTCTCTTTCGGTCTAAGATTCAGATCTGAGATTGTGTCTCTGTGATTCTAAAGGTCTTTGGTGTTTCATTTGGTTTTATCCTTAATCTCTCTCATTATCGGTCTAGTTTCTCTGATTTGGTTTTCGTGAGTGGAGGTAATCAATTGCTTACCGTTGAACTTCTTTTCGATGGTTTGTTTCTACCTATTAACATTGTCCACTCTTCATATTTTGGGCTTTATTGGCTTAATTGAATCGCATCCTTCACCCTCGTTATTGATGGTGAATCGGTTAGGCGGCTTCGTGTTTCCTCTACAAGAAACGACTATCAGATTTGGTCGAGGTCTGATTTGATGTGCTTTCTCGTTATCGGTTTTCGGTTGATCCGGTCTTGGCATTTGTTGGTCCATTTGTTATTTTCGGTGGATTCGTGTGTGCCTTGTCAAGAGAAACGCAAGTGCTATGATTTCAGAAGTCTACATATTTTAAAAAAGGACTTGAAGAACTTTTTCTTAGTGTTTGTGGTTGTTTGGTCCGTTGGCATCCTCTCTCAAGTTTAGTTCTTGGTTATGCTCGATGTTGAAGATTGGGTGTTGGTGGTGTTTGTAGTTCAGACTACTTTGTTTGGCTTCTTGTGATTAGTGATGCTTCTAGTTGCATCGTTTTTTGTCTCCTAAGAGTATTTAGCTTCTTTAGTAGAAACTTGCGGGTTTGTGTCTCCCGAGGTTTTCTAGCTTCGTTAGTAGGAATCTGTGGGCTTATGACTCTCGAGAGTTTTCGGGCTTTTATAGACGATCTCTGCGGGCTTGTGTCTTTCCAAAGTTTATGTTTTATGTTGTTTAGTTTTATCCTTTGTTTTTGTTACCGAAGAGTTTTGGACTTTATATTGCCGGAGTTTATATGCTCGGTCTATATATAGCTCCAAGTGGGTTTTGTATGCTTCCGGTTTTATCAATAATATAATTTCTTTCAGCGAAAAAAAAAAGTTAGTGAGTAAACTTTTCTTGTTTTTGTATTTTAATTTGTTTTTTTTCTCAATGAAAACAAATGTATATTTTTGTCAATTCATATGAGTTTTAGAGTTAGCCAAAAAAGGTTGCACTAACTCGTGAGGCAAAAAAAATGTTAGACCATGATTATTGTAAAAAAGTAGACACAATCTTCAAGATAACATATTATTTTTTTTATTTTTTTTTTTATGTTTAAAAAAAAAAAAAAAAAAAACAAACAGAACCAGAGAAAAGAGAACCAGTCTCTTATTATTTAGTGGGCCCATAAGCTTTAGAACCCACTTAAAACTTCCGTTAATTAGACCATGATCATTGCAAAGACCTGGGCACAAACTCTTAGGTAATTTTATTTAATATTTTATTTATTTTTTTGTATTTAAAAAAAAAAAAAAAAAAACCGAGCCAATCATGGGCCGCCACGTGTCAGTGGGACCCATGAACAGTTACCAGAACCGGATCTCAGTTAAGAGATAAAAGGGCTTGGTTCTTAAGATTTTGATGGGCCCTACCACTTAAGAACCCATTAAAACTCACCATTGTTTATGCTCTTATGCTCTTAAACTTAGCTATTTGACAAACAAAATAAGAAACTTATTCAACTACCGTTGAACCAATGGAGTGCATTATAAGAAAACTCCTCTTTAATGCACTTTGATTAATTATTTGTTTTTGTCAAAATGCACTTTGATTAATTTTAAGTTTTAAAAATCGTCCATAAAAAAATCGGAAATGGACTCCATTAGTCTTCTTGTTAATCTCTGCGAATTCGTGTTACGTAAAAATTGAAAATGATATTTATGATAATGGCACAAGAGCTACACGTGTCAACGCGTATTATGATAAGAACTGGGCCTATGTTCTGACCGGCCCAATAATCAAATAGCTCTCACGAAGTCCACGTGTTATCTCCTTGCCCATATAAAGTTTTTAATAATGTCTACTCTCTCTTTTATCTACCGAATTTTCAGGTATATGCATAAATAATTGTGTATCTAAAGTGTATCTTTGAATCTTACGTTTGTGTTTACTTTTCTACTACATTTTTAACCTTGAGAATGAATTTTATTATGTAATAAAAAAAAGAATGAATTTTATTGAAGCATTAGGAGAAAAAAAACCCAAATATTAAGATTAGGTTGAATCTATGGTTCATGCCTTCATGGGCTTTACAATTATGTTTAAGCCTATTAAAACAAAACAAAAACTACCATCACATTGTTGGGCCTTACTAGGAAATAAAAAAATAAAATATAAATATATATTTATAACCTAAATTGCATGAATCCTAGTTATAATAGAACTAGGTGGTTTGACTCACGCTACGTAGCGCAGTATTAATAGTTTTTGTACCAAAATACACAATAAAAAATTAGTTTTTATATTTTTGAATAAATTGAATTGATAAAATAGTAAAAAATAATATTTTTCTTCAACTGTTTTTATTTTTTCAATGAAATTGTTATATAAATCTCGATATAAAAATAATAAGTAATCAAATTATAAAGAGTGACCAAATTAAAGAAGTCGGTGAAAGAAAAGCACTTCAAATTAAATTTTTAGTTTTTTATCATATATTAAATTAACTATATTAGTTTATAATATTAAGAGAAAACATTAAATTTATGATCATGTGCTCGTCATTATTAACGAAAATAAAGAAAACCAATAAATGAGAAAAATATATATAAATTCTCTCTCCATAAAATCTTTTATCTTTATTTATTATATATGTAAAAAATACAATTTAAAAAAATAAATTTTTATAATTCTTAAGTTTTCTCGAATTGACACGTAAACTAACTTTTTAAATTCACTTTCATGTAGAATTGAAAACTATATACCATTTACTGGAGCCAAAACTCTTTGTCTAGTGGAACCAATCCGATAGGGTTAAGTAACCGGTGATGGAATAAATTGAATATAGATAAACAAAATAGTTCTTAAATTATCTATAAATATATGAAAATAAAGTTAAAAAGTAATCCGTTAAAAATAAAAAATAATGTTTGAAAATTTTACAAGAATATATATTTTCTAGCATGTCTTTGTTATTCAAGATAAGTTTTTGTAGTACGTAAAAGGGAAAAGAATAGAGAAATACCTATTGATGAATGCTAATAGCTTTAAATCCTCAAATGTATAATGTTTTAAGATATGATATAAGAAGCTTTTTAAAATCACGTTTATAACCAAAAACAATAATTATTAAAATATTAAGTTTATCATAATTGAATAAGAATAGATTTTATATAATAGTAATATTAGATAAACTTAAGTTGGTTTACGTGAATCATGTATACAAATATTAAATACTCCATCTGTATCAATTTGATTGATTTTATAAGAAAAAAATTTGTATAAAAAATATTGATTTTCTTAACTTTAAATGTATTTTTAGCTATTAATTTATAAAATTGTAAAGTTCAAGGGATATTAATTTAAATTATTGGAATATTATTGGTTGAAATATATTGAAAATTGTGTAATACAAAATATGTAATTATTACTATTATATACGATTTAATATTAAATAGGATAATTATGAAGAATAATTTTAAGTGAATAATAAAAAACGAAATTATGAATAAATTAAATATGATTTAATATTAAATAGGATAATCATGAATAATAATTTTCAGTAAATAATAAAAAACGAAATTAAAAATAAATTAAAAATAAATTTTCCTAAATTTACTCTCGTTGCGACACATAAGCCAAATTCCTTGCCATTTATTATATATGATTAGGTTTTTGTTACGTTTTTATAAGAAGCACCAACAAAAAAAAACAAGATACTAATTAACGAGATCGTTCTCTATAGCTTGTGTGATTTATTTGGCTAGCTTTCTCGCTATTAAATTTTCTTTAGAATATGAGAGAATCAGTTTTTGAAAAACTAACAGACGCTGGACTTAATTTTGGTATCATGTTAGTTTTCTTCAGCATTATGTGTGGATTATATATTTGTGGTATTAAATGTTACAATAGCAATTCTCATGACGAAGACGACAACAACAACAACAACAATGACCATACCATCATCACCATCAACGAATCTACCGGAATCAAACCTAACGTTCTCCAATCCATCCCTATCGTAGATTTCGACAGTAAAGACTTGAAAGACAACGTTCAATGCGTAGTTTGTCTCTATGATCTCGTCGACGGAGAAAAATCAAAGGTTTTACCGACGTGTAACCATTGGTTTCACGCTTATTGCATCGACTCGTGGCTTATATCTCATTCTACTTGTCCTATATGTCGAAAAAGAGTTGATTTGGTGCAAAGAGCTTGAAGGCGACTAGTGTTCGAGTCAAAATCATGATCCAATCTAGATTTTACAGAATAAAATCTTAACAACTTTTAAGATTCTTACGATAATTAGTTTAGGGCCTTTAGGTCTATTTTATGTAATTTTGGCCTATTAAAATAAGGTCCATGTATAAAGTTAGCGTAGTTTTACCAAAAGAGTTAATCTATTATATAATAGCACAATCCTCTCTCAATCTAATGCATCCACATCATCAACATAAATAATTAAAATAATTCAATTAAAAAATCATTTAATAAAACTTATTCAATATTTATAAAACTCATTCAATATTAATAAACTAAAATAAAAAACATTCAATATAATTTTTAACACTAATAAAAAACATGTATATCAACTTTCTAAAATGAAAATATATAAATTTTTTTTATCTCTTATACTAATTTTTTGGCATATATTACATATGTTCCATTATCTAAAATTTTCTATCTAAAAGCACAAAAATTTAAAGTTATAAATGATGTTTAACATTTATTCAAAACAATTAAAAATTAAGACTACATAATATTAGTGGTCATACTATAGTTAATAAATAAAAAATACCTATAGAAACTTGTGAAAATCAAATAAAATAGAACAAATCAAAAGACCTAAAACATTTAAAAAGTTTAAATAACTATAATTTGAGATGAAAAAAACTCCATCTATTATATAATAGCACAATACTCTCTCAATCTAAGACATCCACATCATCAACATAAATAATAAAATAATTCAATTAAAAAATCATTTAAGAAAACTCATTCAATATTTATAAAACTCATTCAATATTAATAAACTAAAATGAAAATATATAAATTTTTTTATCTCTTATACTAATTTTTTGGAATATATTACATATGTCCCATTATCTAAATTTTTTTATCTAAAAGCACAAAATTTAAAAGTTATAAATGATGTTTAACATTTATTCAAAACAATTAATAATTAAGACTACATAATATTAGTGGTCATACTATAGTTAATAAATAAAGAGAAATTCACAAAACTACACCATTTCAACCTTCCTTTCACAAAACTACACCTAATTCAATATTTTCACAAAACTACACCCTTTCAAAATTTTAAAAGCTTGATTTACCCTTTAAAAAATTACCAAAATTAAAATCTTTTCATTTGGGTTCGCTAATTAGTGTTTAGGGTATAGTATTAAGGGGGTAGGATTGTGTGGGTAGGGTTTATTTGGATTTAATTTTGAGTGTTTATGTGTAGTTATGTGAAGTAATTTTGAAATGGTGTAGTTTTGTGAAATGTAATTCAAATGGTGTAGTTTTGTGATTCTCAAAATACCCATAGAAACTTGTGACAATCAAATAAAATGGAACAAATCAAAAGACCTAAAACATTTAAAAAATGGGTGAGAGAGAGAATATTTTAAAAATAAAATAAATATAAATTTATAAAATTTTAAATAACTATAATTTGGGATGAAAAAACTCCATATATACATACTTTCTAAATCTAAATGTTTGTACCAAATAATATATGAAATAAACTTAAAAAAATTACTAAGAAAACAAAACCTCATGCAAAACAAACAATTACATATACAAATAATTCAATAACGTTATAGAGAATACAAAACAAATATGATCCAAATTAATTGACGAGTTAAAACAACATACATTTGAGAATAAACTAAAACATGCAAATAGAAGTTGTTCGTAAACAAAATCATTTTCATTAGTTTAAAATATAAAATAGATGAAAAATATCTAAAGTTAAACCATATATCTATTACAAAAATAATAAACTTCATAAAACAAACCAAAACACCCGTAAATTCAATGTAAAATTATTTAAAATTACTATAATAAATAGCGAATATTCCGCGCAACGCGCGGGTTCTTTCCTAGTATACTAAATTATGTGAATCTTAATAATTTTTTAAATTTTCTGCAAGTTGTTATTAAAAGTATTCCATGGATGTCGCGGTTCTCGATGAGTGATTCGACGAATCATTGTAATTCCCATCGTTTAAATTTTTAATAGAATTAAAAGAGTGTGTGCAGTGACAAGTGAAAATCGTGAGCAAAGAGAAATCTACCAACCAACATGACCTTGCAAAAGAATAAAAAAACAGACTCGTAAGTGTAATTGTATTTGTATGAATATAGAATAATGGTACTACAATATATAATTTAGAGCATGTTTTATATACAAAAATTTATATAGTCTTAATGATTTAAAGTATAATCGAATTATTGGAAAATATGCTAAATGGACCCATGACAGGCTTGCAGCCTCTAGTTGCTTTTTGTTATTCTATTTAATCATTTTATTCGTTGCCACAATTATTTAATCTTTATGCAACATTTTTTTTTGTTAATTAAATTATAATTTAATTTTAAAAACCTTATCTTCCAGTTGAGAGGCAGATAATAGCTGGGCCGCCGCGACCACCTCTCGTAATATCATTTAATAGCGTAAATCATCGTTCCCAACGCAGTTCGAACTCAGAAAGACAACATCATCAACGAAATCAACCGAGTCAACGAGTCTTTGGTTGCAACATTTTTGTATCTCTTTAATTACTCATATAGTTAGTGCCATTATTCGAACTATAAATATGTTCCATTTTAGGTATGGCTAACGTTATTAGAAACATCATTTTACAGTAAATTATGTTTATACATAAAAATAAATTAAATTAAATAGTTTCGTATAATAATGGTCCAGTTTCAGCATTTTCATCCAAAATATAATAGTCTTCCTCGTAGGTGGCTGTTAATCGTCATAATAATTTAAACAAATCAACGAAAATTTTACGTTTAAATTACATACTATTGACAAAATATAAAAACCAGATAACAAAAATACAAATTTTGAATAGCTACTTCTGTCAAACTCGAAATAATATTAAAAACCTTATCTTCTAGTAGAGAGGCAGATAATAGCATGTGGTTTTTTTTGGATACTTGAAAAGTCCACTAAGATAATATAGTCAAGAAAAGTAATAAAAAAACTATTTTTAAAATATCATGTCCGATTTTAATTTCTCGATATAAACACCAATTCCTCACGACAACATTCATCACTCACTACTCTCCACTGTCAAAAAAAAAACAATGACAACATCCATCAAACAAATATTCTCCAAAGAAAATTTCAAGAAAAACAAGAAACTCGTTTTAATTTCATCCACCGTAACATTCCTCGTAATAGCTTCCCTCGCCGGAATCATCGCCGGAGTTTCAAATTCAAACAAAAAACAAACCCTATCTCCGTCGTCACACGCCGTACTAAAATCCGCTTGCAGCTCCACGCGTTACCCTGACCTATGCATCTCCTCCGTAGCCACATCCGTCGGCGACGTCAAGCTAACGTCGCAGAAAGACGTCATCGAGGCGTCGCTTAACCTAACGGCAACCGCCGTGGAACACAACTACTTCACCGTGAAAAAGCTTATAAAGAAGAGGAAAGGACTTACTCCACGTGAGAAAACGGCGCTTCATGATTGTTTAGAGACTATTGATGAGACTCTCGACGAGCTTCACGAGGCCGTGGAAGATCTTCACATGTATCCTAACAAGAAGTCTCTCCGTGAACACGCCGGTGATCTCAAGACATTGATTAGCTCTGCTATTACGAACCAAGAGACTTGTCTTGATGGTTTCTCTCACGACGATGCTGACAAGGAAGTTCGTAAGGCCTTGTTAAAGGGTCAGGTACGTACAAAATATTAATTATTTCGCATTTTACATCTAACTTGTGAAAACACACAGAAACATCAAAATATTAGTATTAATATGTTATTAAATATAATTAACGAAGACGAAAGAGTACTATATATATTGAAAAGAACAAATGTCGACAAAATGTATTTGTTTTGATTCACACTAAATTTATTTTAATAGTGGGGTTATGAAAACAATATTAATTCAAAAAAATGTCTATAGTTCAAAAGTTAAGGGTAACAAAAAAAAATAGATATATCATACGTCACATCAGTTTAACAACTTGTAGAATTTAATTTTGTATTTATCTTTTTTAAATGAAATGTTGTTAGCTAGTGTTGGTTTATACGTATGAACAGTTGCTATCAGATGTTAATAAGAGTATATACATTAAATTATATGGTAACACAAATTTTCAAAACTATAGCTTTAAAATGAAATAATTATGTGTAGATACACGTAGAGCACATGTGCAGCAACGCACTGGCAATGATCAAGAACATGACTGATACCGACATTGCCAATTTCGAACTAAAAGCTAAGTTAACCTCAAACAACCGTAAGCTCAAGGAGGAGGAGGCCGAGACTACGGTGGCCGGAAAACTAGACGCGGCCGGGTGGCCGACATGGTTATCTACCGGAGATAGAAGGCTTCTTCAAGCTTCTACGGTGAGAGCCGACGCAACCGTGGCGGCTGATGGTAGCGGTAGATATAAGACGGTGGCTGCTGCGGTTGCGGCGGCGCCGGAGAATAGTAACAAAAGGTATGTGATACATATAAAAGCAGGAGTTTATAGAGAAAATGTGGAAGTAACAAAGAAGAAAAAGAATATAATGTTTATGGGAGATGGTCGTACGAGAACTATTATCACCGGAAGTAGAAACGTCGTTGACGGTAGCACCACGTTTCACTCCGCCACCGTCGGTAAGTAATATTTCACTTTATTATTATTTTTTGAAAATAATATTAAAAGTAATTTTGCACGGTGTGTGTGTGCATTTTTATGCGTGGGGGATTATTTTAACTTTTTCCATGCACATTGATTATACGCATGTAGAATATTTAACTTTTAGTACCCATTGCAACAACTTTTTTTTTAACCATTATACAACAACTTATTCGCACATGTAGTCAAGAATAACAAGCAATGTTTAAATTGAAAAAAAAAAAGAATACGAGTAATGTGCTTGTATCCATCAAATATTTTTGCCTTTATTCATGTGCTTATCCACGTTACATTATATGGATTTTGGTATATGGCTCATCCACTAGTGAAGAGGGCCTTTAGTTTCAATTACCTTTTCTTTATTTAATCATATCGTTATGCTTTTGGTTTTATGTGTTGTTGACTTTTCTATCGAATCTTTTCCCATATTTACATGTTAAATCATTTCGTTATAGTACTCATTTGATGTCATCACCACATTTTAAGTAGGCATTTCTTATTTTCATTAGTTTAATATTTTGGTAAAATGTTTAAATAATAGATTCGTTAAACTAAGTTATATATAAACAAAAAAAGAATCAAATCATGCCGTTAATTAACCGATGTTTTCTTTCGTGTGGGACCCAGCTGTTGTCGGCGAGAGATTCCTAGCGCGTGACATCACATTCCAAAACACGGCCGGTCCGTCGAAGCACCAAGCGGTGGCTCTCCGCGTCGGTTCAGATTTCTCCGCTTTCTACAATTGCGACATGTTAGCTTACCAAGACACACTCTACGTCCACTCCAACCGCCAATTCTTCGCAAAATGTCTCATCGCCGGAACCGTAGATTTCATCTTCGGAAACGCCGCAGTCGTGCTCCAAGACTGCGACATCCACGCCCGCCGACCAAACTCCGGTCAGAAAAACATGGTCACGGCTCAAGGACGAACCGATCCGAATCAGAACACTGGAATCGTTATCCAAAAATGCAGAATCGGCGCCACGTCGGATTTACAGTCGGTGAAAAGTAGTTTTCCGACGTATTTGGGTCGACCGTGGAAAGAGTATTCGCAGACGGTTATAATGCAATCGGATATATCCGACGTGATCCGACCGGAAGGGTGGTCGGAGTGGACGGGGAGTTTCGCGTTGAATACTTTGACTTATAGAGAGTATGCGAATAGAGGAAGAGGGGCTGGAACTGCAAATAGAGTAAAATGGAGGGGCTTTAAAGTAATTACGGCTGCTGCGGAAGCTCAGCGATATACGGCTGGTCGGTTTATTGGTGGTGGCGGCTGGTTAGCTTCTACCGGTTTCCCTTTCTCACTCGGTCTTTGAATTATATTTTGTTTCTTTTCTTCTTATATATTGTTGGTCGGATAATTCTTGATTTTTAAATAAGATTGCATTTTTAAAGTTTTATATGAAAAGGAATAAAGTGAGAGATATAATTGTGTTGGAGATTATTTCGGAAAGGCGATAGAGTTCAAAAATAATAATACTCTTAAGAGCATGATTATTGCAAGATTTTATTGGGTTTTTAAGAGTTGGACCCACAAAAAAATAAAAGCTAGGCTCTTTAAATTCTTTTTTTGGATCCAGTTTTTAAACAAGTCGCGGCCTCCAGTCACACGTGACGACCTACGATTGGTTCATTTTTTTAATTTTTATAAAAAAAAAAAATTTATAAACAAATATAACTTAGGAGACCGTGAATTAAGATTTTGCAATTGAACATGATCTTAATTACGATAATAGAAGTTAAAACTATGCACTTTCCGCTACGTTTTACGAGTGAATTTTATAATTTGAAAGCGAATAATAAAAATCTCATCGTTGACCTTGATTAAGCTAGCTAGCCAAAACTGACTTCCCTCTATTTTCCTCTATTATAACATTATCCTTACCGAAAAATCATATATTATGGAATCACGGAATTGTGAGAATTGATGCTAAATATGTAAGATTCAATACATATGGAAGCTAATATTTTGTTCCCACTACACTAGGACTCAAAATGGTGCCCACTACACTAGGCCTACCTAGTGTCCACTCTGATTATATAAGTCATAATCAATATGTGCAAAGTATCTGGGCCTGTAAGTGAGATTGTTACTTGGTGTGTACAGAAAGGAAAAAGACAAAACATTTGGACTTTGACCTAAAACTATTAATGTCATTACAAGCAGCATGTATTAGACGATTAGTGTATTACTTATCCCCGTTTTAGGACATTCATGGTTTTCTATAAACCATGTCAAATATCTTTGCATTGATTATACAATATTCGTGCAAGAATAAGAAAGGAAACTACCTAATGAAGATCGAATTAGATTAAATTAGTGACAGAACATCATGAGTCACCACATGCCTAATCCTGATTTATCATTTACACACACTTCCTTAAGAAGCATCACAGCCTTTGCGCGTCACGTTAATATGAATATTAACATTCCACTATTCTTATATAAACCCATTAACAAACACACCAATTCAATATTCTTGTCACATAAAACCTAAGAAAGTTTTGATTTTTGCGTCTTGATGGATACTGTGAAGTCAATCAATAAAGGCTACGGCAAAGTAGACGAAGCTGAAGATTTAGCGTTGAAGAGAAAAACGCGGAAGCGGTTCATTTTAATCGGCGTTTCCGCCGCAATTCTGTTGTCGATTATCATCGGCTCAGCTATCGCAGTCGCTGTTCACAACCGCAAAAACGATTCTCCCGTTTCGACGCCGAGTTCGATCCCCGAGTTAACTCCAGCCGCGTCGCTAAGAACCGTTTGCAGCGTGACTCGTTTCCCCGCGTCTTGTATTTCAAGCATCTCGAAGATTCCATCGTCGAACACGACGGATCCTGAGATTCTCTTCAAGCTTTCCCTAAAAGTTGTAATCGACGAGCTAGCTTCGATTTCCGATTTGCCTAATAAGCTCGCCGAAGAGACGGAGGACGAGAGGATCAAATCGGCTTTAAGCGTTTGCGGAGATCTGTTAGACGACGCGATGGATCGTCTCAACGAGACTGTTTCCGCCATGGAAGTCGGCGACGAGAAGAAGATCTTGAACTCGACGAAGATCGACGATCTCAAGACGTGGCTAAGCGCAGTCGCGACCGATCACGAGACGTGTTTCGACTCGCTAGACGAGCTTAGCCAGAACAACACCGAGTACGCGAATTCTACGATCTCTCGGGATCTGAAATCCGCCATGAGAAACTCCACCGAGTTCACCAGCAACAGCTTAGCGATCGTCGCGAGGATCCTCTCTACGTTGAGCGATTTCGGGATCCCTATTCACGAGAGACGACTTCTCGATTCGGCGAATTCGTTTCCGAATTGGGTTGGCCCAGGCGTGCGACGGCTACTTCAGGTTAAGAATCTAACGCCTAACGTGACGGTGGCGTCGGATGGCTCCGGCGATGTGACAACAGTAAACGAAGCGGTGGCAAAAGTACCTAAGAAAGGGGAGACGATGTTTGTTATATACGTGAAATCTGGGACATATGTAGAGAATGTTGTTATGGATAAGAGTAAATGGAATGTGATGATCTACGGCGACGGCAAGGCTAAAACCATTATATCCGGTAGCAAAAACTTCGTCGACGGGACTCCCACCTACAGAACGGCGACGTTTGGTAACTCCTTTATCCTTATACTACTCTGCTTTAAACGCTGTCGTTTTAGTAATTGTAGGTAATAGAATAGAAATTTCACCATTTGTTTATGTGTTTATTTACGTTTTTACCCTTACTTGCAGCGATCCAAGGCAAAGGGTTTATAATGAGAGACATCGGAATCATAAACACCGCCGGAGCAGAGAAGCATCAAGCGGTGGCGTTCAGATCAGGATCGGATCTCTCCGTCTACTATCAGTGCTCGTTCGACGGTTACCAAGACACTCTCTACCCTCACTCAAACCGTCAATTCTACCGCGACTGCGACGTCACCGGAACAGTCGATTTCATCTTCGGAAACGCCGCCGTCGTCTTCCAAGGATGCAATATCCGGCCGCGACAGCCGCTTCCGAACCAGTCCAACACGATCACCGCGCAAGGTAAAAAAGATCAGAATCAGAACACGGGGATCTCTATCCAACGATGCACGATCTCCGCCAACGGAAACGTAACCGCTCCGACGTATCTTGGCAGGCCGTGGAAAGAGTTTTCGACGACGGTGATTATGCAGACGGAGATTGGGCCTATTGTCAGGCCCGGTGGGTGGTTGTCGTGGGTATCTGGTACTGACCCGCCTACGAGTATATTATACGGAGAGTATAAAAATTCGGGTCCTGGGTCGGGTTTGACCCAAAGAGTTAAATGGGCCGGGTATAAGCCCATTATGACTGATGACGAGGCAAGGAAGTTTACCGTTGCCACGTTGATCAGAGGAAGTGACTGGTTACCTGTTACGGGAGTTCCGTATCAAACAACTTAATTACGTTTTTTTTTTTTGGATTTAGATTTATTTTATTTTAAAAAGCGAAAAGGGTTTAGGCTGAAAAATTCTTTATGTTTTTTTTTGTGTATCTTGGAAGAAATTTATAAGATAATATTAATACTTACGGACCACGGTATACTAATTGGTGACTTATAAGAAGATAATATTAAAAATTACTGTATAAAATTTATAATCAAACCGGATAATGAACATTTAATAGTCATATGCTTCTTAACATACCTTGCATTTTACATTGGTTAACCAAAGGACATTCTTTTTCGTCTTTCTTTGCTTTGTTTCTAGGAATAACCAAAAGACACTTTACTACAATTCAATATCGCTTAAGATCTCATATTCCAATGCTAATTAAATATCATCATAAATATTACTAATTAAACCAGTGTAATTAACCAAGAAAAGACCTTCCAACTTCAAAATCCAACGCCAATATATTTAACACAATTACACAAACGAGACCAACGCATAACCAAATCAAAACCAAACACAGACAAAATAATGAATGATGGAACATCATCATCATCATCATCATCATCAAAGGTGGATGTTGAAGTGTTAGTAGATGAATCATACTTCTCTGCATTATTCGATTACGACGAACTCTTCCCAATCTCCGACGAAAACTACGCAACAGAGCTTTATCTCCAAGAAGCTCTCTACTCTTCATTGATCAATTCAACGGCTGAGATCAACCATCCTCCTCCTCCTCCTCTCATCACAAGGATCAAGCAAGAAACAAAGATCAAGATCGAACAAGAAACAACCTTCTTGAATCCATCGTCAAGAAAGCTATGTATGATATGCATGGACGAGAAACCTATCTCAGACATCTTCATAGGAACAACCTCTTGCACACACTCTTACTGCACAGATTGCACGATCCGTTACGTGGCTAACAAGATAAAAGAAAACTCGTCGAAAATCAAATGCCCTGACGTGGATTGCACGCGAATGATCGAGCCCTACACGTGTCGCGATCTCATACCTAGAGAAGTTTTCGAGCGTTGGGAGAAGATCTTGTGCGAGTCTTTGATTCACTCTATGGACAAATGTTACTGTCCGTTTAAAGACTGTTCTGAAGTGATGGTTCTTGACGGTGGCGGTGACGTGGCGCAGACGGAATGTCCGTCTTGTCATAGAATGTTCTGTGCAAAGTGTAAGACGACGTGGCATGCTGGGATTGGGTGTGAGGAGTTCAAGATGTTTGGTAATAGTAAGAAGAAGAAGAGTGATGAAGAGGATGATATGTTGATTAAAATGGCTAAGAGTAAGCAGTGGAGAAAGTGTCCTAGCTGCATGTACTTTGTTGAGAAAGTTGATGGCTGTTTACACATTAATTGCAGGTTAATTTGAGTGTTTTTTTTTTAATTTATTTATTACAAATCACTTAATTGTTTAAATTAAAACTGTAAATTGTTTTTTTAATATATTTGTAGGTGTGGATTTCAGTTTTGTTATGGATGTGGAACGGCATGGAGTTCTCATCACGCATGTCGTGCATGAATGCTAATCGTTGTGTAATTCGAATAATTTATCTATTTTTGAAAATGTTTTTTTTTCTCTGTTCTGTTTTAAATAATTTGGTTTTTGTGGGTCAAATTATAATTTGGTTATTTCAACTGTCAAAACTTTAAATTATATTCAAACTTGTGGCCCATAATTTACTTTATAAGCCCATTAAAGCCCATAACAAAGGTTTTCGAAAAGTTGGAGTTTGAATCGGCTTTGCTTCAAAAACCAAAAGCTAAAGTTGAAAAAGAAAAATTAAAAAGAATTACTAGTGAGTCTCTACTCATTACTAGACTTCCTCCAAGTCCATAACCGCATGTGACTTGCTAAAAGGCAAAGTCTCGTTTACTTTTTAGTTTCTCCAAAATCATTATTTAAAAAAAATAATTTCAATAATTTTAAAGAACTATAGAATATTCTCCCAAATAATTAATTACTAAATAAAAATTATAACAATAGATTCGACCAACTTATTTTCCGTATAACCCACCAATATAGTTTGAATGTGTACATTTTTGTTTTGTGACGACTCTTTTTAGTAATATATAGATGAAATATTTCTGTAAAAAGAAAACAAAAATAGCAAGAAACGAACAAAATCACGTGAACTACTCTGCTTCTGGCTTCTGAATTATTAAAAGGATATTAAAATGCGTTAGAATATCAATATATCGTATATAGGAAATTCAACAAAATAATGGACTCTCAAGTCAATAATACAAATAAAAACATGGGTTGAGGATTTTTTAGGCCTTGAAAGTAGCTACTCACGCTCAATCCTCAATCCCAAGAACTTTCAACCTCTACATATAAATCCATAAACTTACAAAATTTTATGATTGTCCACTTCAACTCATTAAAATCTAACTAATTCTCAATTTGGCCAAAATTGTAATTAATATATTAATTAATTGTGTTAAAAAATCCGATTATAATTTGAATATTGTGCGATTACGATTCAAAACCGCGGATCTAAGATTTATATACTTTTAGCGGGTTAGATCCGCGTTTTTGGATCGTAATCGGACAAAATTCAAATCATAATCGGGTTTGTTTGAACATAATTAAAAAATATATTAATTGCAATTTTGGCCAAATGTGTAATTAATTAGATTTTAATGAGTTCGGGTGGCCAAACAAATTTTTTTGTAAGTTCAGAGGTTTATATATAGAGGTGGAAAGATAAGGTGAATTCAGTGTGGGTAGCTACTCTTCAACAGTAAAAAAAATCGTTAATCCTAAAAACATCACCTACCTAGGTGGGAGATTTCTATGGAATCACGGACACATCTTAACTCGTAATAATAATTGTGATTCCAAATATCCATATTAGTCGTTTCATAGCATATGATAAATTAACATGTAGACTTTAATCAACATTGTGACAAAACATCATAATGCCTTTAATCCTAGTTTTTGATTAGAGAAGAGTTAATCCTTGAGAGATAATACACGAGCGATTCGTACACGTGAGAACATTCATGGGCCCCGCATAACATCCATTTGTTCAGATGACGTGGACAACTTTAGTTATTACAAGTCCCAACGATGGAATCAAACTTTCATTAAAGACAATTATAATCGACAAATAAATACTTGATCACCCCATCTACAAATTGAAATTCAAAATCCTTAAACATAACCGAAATACAAACATTCAAAACCCTAATTGAAACTACTAAATTCCTTTTTTTAATTTCTATTAAAAAGTACAAGGGTAATATCGTAATAAAGAAAGCATAAGGAGACAGAAAGTGCCTCCAGCTCACAAACACTATAGAGAGTGTGTCACAAAGTCACAAACTTTCTTCTACTTGCTTTTGCTTCTGTACACACTACACATTACCAATGTGGTACCCTCTTCCTCCTCCTCCTTCTTCTTCTTCTTCCACTCACTAACCAAATCCAAAAACTAAAAAGACCATAACTTTCTCCATCAATGGCTTTCTTCTTCCTCCTCTTCCTCTTCACTCTCTTCTCCCCTTCTTCTTCTTCTTCTTCCTCCTCCATAACTTACATAGTCCACGTAGACCACGAAGCTAAACCATCAATATTCCCAACACACTTTCACTGGTACACATCCTCTCTTGCCTCACTCTCCACCACTTCCTCCTCCATTATCCACACATACGACACCGTTTTCCACGGCTTCTCCGTTAAACTCACTTCACAAGAAGCTACTCAACTTCTAAACCATCCACACATAATCTCTCTAATCCCTGAGCAAGTCCGTAACTTGCACACAACTCGCTCCCCTGAGTTTCTCGGTCTTAGATCCACCGATAAAGCGGGTCTTTTAGAAGAATCCGATTTCGGGTCGGATCTTGTTATCGGAGTTATCGATACTGGGATTTGGCCGGAGAGGCCTAGCTTCGATGACCGTGGTCTTGGTCCTGTTCCCACTAAATGGAAAGGCCAATGTGTAGATTCTGTTGATTTTCCGGCGAAGGTTTGTAATCGGAAACTTGTCGGAGCGAAGTTTTTCTGCGGTGGGTATGAAGCTACTAACGGGAAAATGAACGAGACGACGGAGTTTCGATCTCCGCGTGACTCCGACGGTCACGGGACGCATACGGCTTCAATCTCCGCCGGGAGATATGTTTTTCCGGCGTCTACTTTAGGTTACGCTCGCGGCATAGCTTCGGGGATGGCTCCGAAAGCTAGACTCGCCGCTTATAAAGTCTGTTGGAACTCCGGCTGCTACGATTCCGATATCTTAGCCGCTTTCGACGCCGCCGTTTCTGACGGTGTCGACGTAATCTCTCTCTCCGTCGGTGGCGTCGTGGTTCCTTACTACTTAGACGCCATAGCTATCGGAGCTTTTGGAGCAATCGATAGAGGGATATTCGTCTCTGCTTCCGCCGGTAACGGAGGTCCCGGCGCTTTGACGGTGACTAACGTATCTCCGTGGATGACAACGGTGGGAGCCGGAACGATCGATCGCGATTTCCCGGCGAACGTGAAATTAGGTAACGGAAAAACGATTCAGGGCGTTAGCGTTTATGGCGGACCAGATCTGGATCCGAATCGGATGTATCCGCTTGTCTACGGCGGAAGCTTACTCGGCGGCGACGGTTATTCCTCGTCGCTTTGTATCGAAGGCTCTTTGGATCCGAATTTGGTTAAAGGCAAAATCGTTCTATGCGATAGAGGAATCAATTCGCGAGCTACGAAAGGGGAAATCGTGAGGAAGAACGGTGGCTTAGGGATGATAATAGCTAACGGCGTATTCGACGGCGAAGGTTTAGTCGCCGATTGCCACGTGTTGCCTGCTACGTCTGTTGGTGCTTCTGGAGGAGATGAGATCAGGAGGTACATTTCGGAATCGGCGAAATCGCGTTCGTCGAAACAACCGATGGCCACGATCGTTTTCAAAGGGACACGTGTCAGGATCCGACCCGCGCCCGTCGTCGCTTCTTTCTCTGCTCGTGGGCCTAATCCAGAGACACCGGATATTCTTAAACCGGATGTTATCGCACCCGGGTTAAACATTCTAGCCGCTTGGCCTGACCGGATCGGTCCATCTGGCGTTCCTTCCGATAATCGAAGAACGGAATTCAACATTTTATCGGGCACTTCCATGGCTTGCCCGCACGTGTCGGGTCTCGCAGCTTTGCTCAAGGCAGCTCATCCGGATTGGAGTCCCGCGGCGATAAGGTCGGCACTTATGACGACGGCTTACACAGTCGATAACCGCGACGAGCCAATGCTGGACGAGTCCACGGGCAATACATCTTCGGTTCTTGATTATGGGTCGGGTCATGTTCACCCTACCAAAGCTATGGATCCAGGGTTAGTCTACGATATAACACCTTACGACTACATCAATTTCTTGTGTAATTCAAACTACACGGGAACCAACATTGTGACAATAACCCGTCGCAAAGCCGACTGCGATGGGGCTAGACGCGCAGGACACGTCGGGAACTTGAACTACCCGTCTTTCTCCGTTGTGTTTCAACAATATGGAGAAAGTAAAATGTCTACACATTTCATCAGGACGGTGACAAATGTAGGCAATCCAGATTCGGTTTATGAGATTAAAATTAGGCCGCCGAGGGGCACCACGGTCACGGTCGATCCCGAGAAGCTATCGTTCAGACGGGTTGGGCAAAAACTGAGCTTTGTGGTTAGGATTAAGACAACAGAGGTGAAACTGTCACCAGGAGCAACAAATGTGGAGACAGGTTATATAGTTTGGTCGGATGGTAAACGAAATGTGACAAGTCCTTTAGTTGTTACTCTTCAACAACCTCTCTGAAGGGTTTAAGGAGTTAGAGAACTGTAAAATTCTGGTCTCTTTGTTTTCATAAAAGAAAGATCATAAGTTGTTGTTGTTGTTGTTGTTGTCATTGTTGTCTAATGTCTTTGATCTTTGTTAGGTGTTTCTGTAGTATAAAGTGTATCGGTTGTTGTTAAGCTACGTGATCTAAAAGGATGTCTCATTTTTGTTGAATCTAGTAGGCCTATTGTATATATTTTACATTTGTGATATGGGCTTTTAAAGAGGCTTATAAAGCTATCAGCCCATATGTGTCTCTTGTTTTTGTCGGTTTTGTCGAATTATAGAATGATGATTCAATTACAGAAAAAGCTAGAAGTTACGTGAATGTGGGTACGACGATTTGTATGGGATAAGAACTGGGAATTGGAGGCTCAATAGATCAAACTAGCAAAAGAGAAAAGAAGGCAAAAAACTTAGTATAAGAGAATTTTATTGAAATAAGAAGATATGGGTTCTTTCTTGGGAATTAGACATACGCCCTTTTCCTCGCTTCTCTTCCTCTATTTATACTTATGATTTACAAATAGAGACATTTAAATCTTAGCTCATTAACGCGAATTAAATACATTTAAAGCAGCCGTTATGTCGTCATCGAACTCCCTAACCGTCGAAGTCCGCTCGCCTCCCCTCGTCCTCTTGTCGAACTGAAAGCGAATATGGGCCCTCCTTCGGCCCATTATACTTTGGGGATTTATAGAGTAAACGTGCCTGCTCTTCTACTGGGCCTCGGCCAGCTCCCTTGGCGGGCCCTGGTACCAACTCGAACACCAACAGAAGGCCCCCTAAGTTCGATGTTTTCCCGTCGAACTCATCGGACTTAGACAGTCGAACTCATGCTTCCCGTCGAGCTCATCAGGTTTAGGCAAACGAACTCTTTGATTGACGAGAGGAAAACGGATCGCCAAACAAATCTTCATGGATCTTGATGACCTCGCGGCATTCGGACTCGGAGGAGTAAAGCCCTTAATTATTAGGAGAAGATCCCGCCAATTAGGTCTCCTCGGATCCCGAGTATCGCGCTGTACGATACCCTAATAATTAAAAAATATTAAAGGGTAATGATTCGTTTTTTCAAAAAGGTGGGGCGGCACGGTTTCCGTAGCGTCAGGTGACGTCACTTTAAAACCGGATGACGTCACTTTTAAAATTTGATTTAAATAGGCAGAAAAAGAACGAGGGTCTTCTTACTATCCTTTGCCAACAAAAACTCGCTCATCCTTCAGGAAGAACAACGAATCTTCACCTTTCATTTTCTTTTTTCTTCATCCAACCGATAAATTTTGACAAAAAATGGCCCCTAGAGAACCACGACGGATTGTTACCCAGGCCAGCGACCAATTCGGCCCCTACCAGAGTACGTTATCGACGGAAAAGTCCCTTGAAGTTCTTCGCCGCTCATGTGCGATTCCCGAGGCGGTGGAGTTGGTGCTGCCCCGTGAGGGCGAATCGCCGGAAAGTGTCCGCCCCGGATTCTGCTGCGCTTACGAGGCGTACTTCTCCGGAGCCGGACTGTCCTTCCCAATCCCGGATGCGTTGATACTCTACCTGCATCAGCTAGGTATCGCCTTCCCCCAAGCTTTGCCGAACTTCATCAGATCGGTATTATGTGCCCTGACGGTGGCAGAGGAGACCGGATTTGCCCTCGGCGTCCCGGAGTTGATGGAATTGTTCAGCGTCCGAATCTCGAAAACGAGTGGGACGTTCGCCATTTACCCCAACACGAACCGGAATTTGATATTCGGCTTTCCTGAAAAGGACTCGGGCTGGATGGACCGGTACTTTTTCTTCCGCGTCACGAAGTCCTCCGTCGGGGACATGCACGAATTCATCGGCCGTAAATGGGCCGCGACTTGCGGTGAGTTTTTTTTTTACACTTCGATTGGAAAGAAAAAGTTTGGATAAAGGGCTTTCGCCTCGGCCCCTTTTGAGCTCTTAATAAAATAAAATGTAATTTATTTCAGAGACCCAGACGCGCCTCGACGACCTCACGCGCTTCGAGGACTTCTACCGGGTCGCTGTCGAGGCCTCGTCGAAGTGGAATTCCTTCTCACTGGAGAGGATCCACGGAGCTTGTGCTCGCGCGCGAGAGCGGACACTCAGAGAGTCGGCCTCTCCTCGGCTACCTGCGGAGTCATCTCCCCCGACCTATCGGGCGAAGAAGGAGAGAGAGACCAGGCTCACAGCCTTGGCTAAGGCCAAGAAAGAGGAGATCTCGCGCTTCAAGGCGAGCGGGGAAAAACCCAAAGTCAGCCTGGTGGTTGACTGGGTCCTCCAACAGGCCCCCGACGAGCTGCGGGCCGTGGTTACTCCGCCTCGCGCAGACGACGACGCGGAGGAAAAGGAGGAGAGCCTGGAGAGGCGGAAGAGAAAAAGGGGGGCCGATGATGCGGGCTCATCTCCTCGCACTGACTCGAGGACGAGGTCCAGAAGCGCGGACCCCGTGAAGGCCCGCGGTGCAACCATGCCTCCCCCCACCGCCCGCTCGGACCGCTCCGCCCCGCCTGGCGGCGTGAACCGGGTCGCCCGGCAGCGGCCTATTCTTCGCCGCGAGGGATCCAGCAGAGGGTCGGCGCAGGATCGGTCTCTCGTCGTGAATGCGGAGAACCGCAGTGGTAGGGAAACTCATGCTCTTTGAAACTGGTTAGCTTTCGCTTCGGGGCTAACGTGTGCTTGTTTTTGTTTTGCAGATCGCGATCGGGTCTCGAACCTATTTCGGACCTTTTCGTATCAGGGGCTCGAAATCCCGGCGCTAGAGAACATGCGCGATCCGGTGAGGGACTTATACGCCCGTCACTCTATTGCCCTAGCCGAGGTATGACTCCTGCACCTTCTCTTCGTTTTCGTTAACGCCTACAAATATGTTTTCTAGTCCTTACACATGGCTGCCTTCTGTTTCAGTCGGCGACGACCTTCAACCGTCTCCTTTGCGGGTACGAGGGGATGCTCACCGAACCCGGATCTCTTCAGCTCGACCTCACCAGGGCCAAGGAGAAATTGGCCCTGGCGGAGCGATCACTCGAGACCATGCGCACCGCGTCGGAAAAGAACGCGGACATGCTGAGGCAAGTCGAGGATTATCGCCGCCAACGCGACGAGGCGAGGACGGCGGCTGCCGCAATGGAGACGAAGGTGGCCCTTATGCTAAAAAGGGCTGAAATTGCGGAGGAGAAGAGCTCGCGATTCGAGCGGGAGCTGATTGCGGCGGAGGAGAGTTCGCAGGCGATGTCGGTGAAATACGAGGCTCTCCTCAGGCTTCGGGATCGCGATCTCCGACTCTCCTCCCACGAGGCCAGGCGCGACGTCAAAGGTACCGGGGTTGCGGTGATAAACCAGGTGAAGGACCACCTCCTGCTCTTGAAGAGGCGATCTCGGGTGGAGCGCGAAGTGGCCGAGATCCGAGCCAATCAGGAATTCCTGGTCGGGATCCGGAGAGGCGATTACCCTGATCTCGAGGCGGAGGCGGCGAGCATGGCCGAGGATCTGCCGGTGGTCGAAGCGAAGCTGGCCGCTATGCCTCTTCCTTCGCTGGACCTGGTTGAGCTGGCCAAGAGGTTCGAGGCTTCGCCGCCTCCCGAGGATGCAGTCAGCCGTGAGTCCGCTCTGGTTCTTGTGGAGCCACGAGCGGTCGATGAAGCGGCGCCGCTGGAGGTAACACCACTGGCTTCGGCACCCTTCGATCAGTTCGGATCGATGACCGCCAGCCTGACCGTCGAGGATGCCCTTAACCTTAGGGAAGGCGTTCGCTCCGAAGGGTCCGAACCGGTGGTCACAGTTTCCGCTGAGGGGGGTCATGAGGTTGCACCCGCTGAAGAAGAGTCGTCGCAGCCAGGGGCTGGAGAGAGCGGAGCGGTGGATGAAGCAGGTCAGACATGAATGTGGTCATGTCTTTAAACAGGGGCCTGTCCCAAAAAAAACTTTTTTGGTTTGTGTTTTTTTTTGCTTTTTTTTTTTAAAAAAGATTGTATCGTTGAGCACAACATCACTTTGTCCTCGTGGAATCCGTTTCTTAGCTTTTCATATCTTTGTTTCTGCGTACTTAGTCGTTTTTACGGAAAAGCGATTTGTCATAGTCTTTAAGTTCCTTGGCAGAACTGTATGGATCGTTCGCGGACCCTGAGGTTCGATGTGCATCGTCAAGTTTTGTTGAACTTGTTTAGACGGCTTAAATATGTTTTGCTTGTTTGATCGTTAAGTTCTTTATGTCGAACCGTGTAGGGGTGCATCGTTAAGTTCTGTCTGTCGAACTGTTTTAGATGGCTTAAATTCGTTAAGTTCTTCGGTAGAACTGTGTAGGTCGTTCGCGAACCCTTAGGTTCGATATGCATCGTTGAGTTCTTTATGTCGAACTGTTTAGATGGCTTAAATACATTCTTGCTTTTCTGATCGTTCAAACTCTTTGGTCGAGCTGTATTGATCGGGGACGAACCCTGAAGTTCGATATGCATCGTTAAGTTCTTTCTGTCGAACTGTTTAGATGGCTTTAATACGGTTCGCTCGATCGTTAAGTTCTCCAGTAGAACTGTGTTGGTCGTTAGCGAACATTAGGGCTTGATATGCATCGTTAAGTCCTTTCTGTCGAACTGTTTGGACGGCTTTAAATGTGGTTCGCTTTTGAATATCCTTTGTAGAAAAAAGATTTTATTTATTTGTATAGCTGGACCCGATCAAACGATACGGGCTGCCTACGTACCCGAGTTGGGATCAAGCCTGAAACGTAGTTCGGTTTACATTAGAGCGAAATTAAGCATAAAATTTCTTAAGGTTCATGATGTTCCAAGGTCTTTTGACGTTGTTCCCTTCGGAGGTTTTGAGACGGTAGACTCCCGGGCGGATGATTTCGTGTACGATGTACGGTCCTTCCCACTTGACTCCGAGTTTGCCAGCGCGATACTCGGCGGTGTTCTCAAAGACCTTTCTTAGTACTAGGTCCCCGACTGATAGGGTTCGTTGCTTGGTCTTCGAGTTGTAGTATCGTGACGCGGATTGCTTGATAGTTTTGAATCCCGATCATCGCTTGATCTCTCTTCGAATCCAGGTTATCGAGAGATTGTCTTAGCATCTCGTCGTTGTCCGCTTCGATCGGAGGGTTCCGAGTTCGCCTCGATCCCCGGGACTCGCCGCTTCGGCGGGGACGATCGCTTCGACTCCGTAGACGAGGGAGAACGGAGTTTCCCCCGTCGCCCTGCGCGGTGTGGTTCGGTAGGCCCAGAGTACCCCTTCAAGCTCATCGTGTCATCCTCCTTTCCGAGAATCGAGACGTTTCTTGAGACTATAAAGTATTGACTTGTTCGCTGCTTCTGCCTGTCCGTTTCCCTGCGGGTAGCGAGGTGTAGAGTATTGTACTTTTATTTTCCAGGTCTGGCAAAATTTCTCGAACTTTTTTGATATGAACTGGGAGCCGTTGTCCGTGACGATCTCGTACGGGAGTCCGTGCCTGCAAATGATGTTTTTCCATAAGAACTTGCAGACCTTTGTGTCGATGATTGCGGAGTAAGCCTCGGCTTCGACCCATTTGGAAAAATAGTCGGTTAAAACGAGAAGGAATTTCCTTCCGTTGGTCGACTCGTGCAGCGGGCCGATGATGTCCATGGACCACCTCATGAAAGGGTAGGGGGCGGAGACGGATGACAATGGTTCAGACGGCTGGTGGATGAAAGGAGCGTGGCGCTGGCACTTTTCGCAATGTTGCGCATATTTAATGCAATCGTCGGTCAAGGTGGGCCAATAGTATCCCCGTCGGCGAACCTTGGTGGCGAGGAGACGACCACCGGAATGATCTCCGCGAGTCCTTCGTGGACTTCCCTCATGACGGTGTCGGCGACTTCTCCGTGGACACGAGAGGAGATAAGGCCCCCGGAAGCTCCGCTTGTAGAGCCCCCCCTCGATCATGCAAAACCCGGCACCGATGATCTTAAGTTTTCGAGCCTCCCATTTTTCAGTAGGGAGTTCGCCCTTCAAGATGTAGTTTTGGATTGGCGTCCGCCAGTCAACGATAATTGTTTCTGCTGCGTGGGCGGACTCCTCCTGCTTATTCCCTTTCAGGATCGCAAGGACCGGGCCAGTCGGATCGATGCAAGGTCGGTCGATGCACTCCACGGAGATGTTCCTTCTTATGTCAGGGTCGGAAGTTGATGCTAAAGCTGCCAAGGCGTCTGCCGAAGTGTTCTCGCCCCTGGGGACTTTGACGAGCTCAAATTTGTCGAACTCTTTGCAAAGTTCTTTGGTGATGGCGAGGTAGGCCTCCATTCTTTCGTCTTTGGCGGAATATTCCCCGGAGAACCGGCTTACAACAAGGCGGGAGTCGCGGAAGACCGAGATATTTCTGACCCCAATGCCGATGGAAAGGCGAAGGCCGGCGATCGGTGCCTCGTATTCCGCTTCGTTGTTCGAGGCGGGAAATCGCGATCGAAAAGATTGCTCGATGACTTCTTGATTGGGCGATCGCAGCTTGACGCCGATCCCCGATCCCCGCTTGGATGAGGCCCCATCAACGTGCAAGATCCAGGGGAGAGTGTTAGTGGACTCGGGATCTTGCACGGGGAGTTCTACTATGAAGTCGGCGAGCACCTGGGCTTTCGCGCTAACGCGGGGCTTATATTCCACGTCATATTCGCTGAGTTCGATTGCCCACTTAGAAATTCTTCCGGACTCGGTTCGGGCCGTGTAGAATCGTTCCGAGGGGGTGCGATGTGAGCACTATGATCGAGTGGGACTGAAAATAGGGTCGTAATTTTCTTGCCGCCGTTACAACCGCTAGGGCGAGTTTTTCCATCATCGGGTACCTGGTTTCAGGATCAGTTAGAGTTTTGCTTGTGTAAAAGATCGGTTTCTGTTCGCCCCGATCTTCTCGTATGAGGACTGAGCTGACGGCCGAAGGGGACACCGCGATGTAAAGAAAAAGAGGCTCTCCTTCCTCTGGTTTAGCGAGGATCGGTGGTTTCGAGAGGTATGACTTTAGCTGATTAAAAGCCTCTTCACAATGCTCGTCCCAAACCCAGCTTTTGTTTCCCCTTAGAAGGTTGTAGAAAGGGAGACATCGATCTGTCGACCGTGAGATGAACCTGTTGAGGGCTGCGATCCGTCCTGTGAGCCTTTGAATTTCCTTTATGTTTCGAGGTGACGGCATATTTAGGAGAGCGTCGACCTGGCTAGGATTCGCCTCTATCCCTCTCTTGGTGACTAAGTACCCGAGGAATTCTCCGGAAGGTACGGCGAAAGTGCATTTTTCCGGGTTAAGCTTCATGCCATATTCTTTGAGGAGATCGAAACACTGTCGGAGGTGTTCGATATGATCGCCCTGCTTTGATGATTTGACAAGCATGTCGTCTATATAGACTTCCATGACCTCGCCCAATTGTTTCTCGAACATTCTGTTGACAAGTCTTTGGTACGTCGCTCCTGCGTTTTTTAGACCGAACGGCATTACTTTGTAACAGTAGGTCCCTCTGTCCGTTATGAAGGAAGTCTTCTCCTGATCGTCGGGATGCATCGAGATTTGGTTATAACCTGAAAAGGCATCCATGAAAGACAAGAGCTCGTGACCGGCCGTTGCTTCCACGAGTCGGTCGATGTGAGGGAGTGGAAAACTGTCCTTGGGGCATGCTTTGTTGAGGTCGGTGAAATCGACGCATACCCTCCACTTCCCGTTCTTCTTCTTCACGACGACCGGATTTGCGAGCCATTCCGGATATTTTACCTCCCTGATCGATCCTAAGTTCAGGAGTCTCTGCACTTCGTCGTTTACAGCCTTAGCTCTGTCCGGCCCCGCGCTTCCTCCTTTTCTCGCTCGATCGGCTTGTAAGTCGGATCGACATTCAGTTTATGAGTTATTATCGTTGGGTCGATCCCGGTCATGTCCTCGGGCCCCCAGGCAAACGAGTGTATGTTGCTGGTAAGGAACTGAATCAGCTCGACCTTCTGCGGATCTGAGAGTTGCACTCCGATTTTGACGGCTCGGGACGGATTGTTCTGATCAATTGATACTTCGGTGCTAACGCCGTCGCCCCCTCGGAGCTTCTTTTCGGCCCCGCTGGGTCGAGCGACGTTGGCTAACTGCTATTTGACGGTGAGCTTGTGTCCGCTCATGTAGCAAGAGCGTGCGGTCTCCTGGCTTCCTTGTATCTCTTCGACTCCCGTCGGGGTAGGGAACTTGAGGCATTGATGATAGGTCGAGGGAACCGCCTTCATCTGGTACAGCCAAGGAGTTCCGAGGATAGCGTTGTACGCAGCAGGGCGGTCGAAGACCGTGAATTCCACGAGCTTCGAAGTTCCTTTGGCGAGGACGGGAAGACGGATCGTTCCGAGTGACATAGTGGTTTCACTGGTGAAGGCGATGAGTGGGGCGGGGGCCCCCTCTACTTCTTCCATACTGATTCCCATCCTTGAGAGGGTGCTAAGGAAGATGAGGTCCACGGAACTGCCCGTGTCGATCAGAATTCTGGACACCTCGAAATTGGCGCCTTGAGGGCATCGTCATGGGGCCTGGCGAGGCGGAGAGTTTCCTTTTCCTCGAAGGTGATGACTGGTCCGTCGAGTGTCCCGTATTCGGGGCTCGGTTTCCCGACTTTCCTTTGGTGTTTTTTGATGGAGTTCACCGATGAGCTAAAAAGCTTGGACCCTCCCATGATCATATCGATCCTTTTCTTGGGGGTTTCTTCGTTCTCGTTGTCGGCTTCGACTCTTTTGGGCGATGCGCCGCCGACTCCGACGGAGGAAAGTCTGCTTCTCTCGGCCTGAGCGATGGTTTCGAGGTCGAAATCAGCGAGGTCGCCGGCAGACCATTTCTCCATGAGGATGGTTTTCAAACGGTAGCAGTCCTTGGTGTCGTGGCCTTTTACACCGTGGAGCTCGCAATAAGCATCCTTGTCTCGGACCCATTTGTTGCTTGGCGCCGAACCGCTTCGCTTTCCTCCGGAGTCTCTCGCCCACGGCGAAGGTTTGCGAACTTCCGCCGGCTCGGCGATTGTCGGGTTTTTTAGACGGACTGCGGGGAGTGGTCTTAGGAGGCGGTCGATATTTCTTGCTTATCGCGAGCTTGTCTTCCTCGAGCTCCATCCGGTCGTGGCTCGGTGAAGTGCATCGTGGATACCGGTGGGCTTGTTGATCACGATCTCCTCGCGGAAGCGCGACTCGTGCCGAGACCGTGTTTGAGGCGAGGAGATCGCCGTGGAATCGGTGATCCCGGGTAATCTGGACAGAATTTCCTTGAACTTGGTTATGTACTTTCTCAGAGGCTCAGCCTGCTCCTGAACGTGGTTCCATAGGTCGCCGTCGGAGAGTCCCTGGTCTATGAAAATAGAGTATTGTTTGATGAAAGCGGTGGTGAAGTCGGTGAAGCTATCGATCGAGCCGGGTTCGAGGTGGGTGAACCAGACTAAGGACGGCCCGGAGAGGTTCTCGGCGAACAGCCTACAAAGGCCGTCATCTTGCTCGTGCTCCTCGAACCGCACCCGCCCGGCGGCGATGCGGAAGGCGGTGAGGTGCGTCTTGGGATCTCCGACTCCGTCATAGGACGGAAGTTTGATCTTTCTTGTATCGCGGACGCGCAGCCGATGCGATCCTCCGAGTAAACGTGGTTCGCCTGGTCTCTTCAATAACTCGGTTGATTTCCGGAGCGGAGCTTATTGCTTCGTGGATTTTTGAGTTTATTCCCCCGGATCTCGGTCCGAATCTCCTCGAAATCCTTCCCGCCTAGGTCCGCTCCGCGCAAGGCTTCGGTGCGGGTCGCGGAAGTCGGCGTTGGCTCCTCGCAGTTTCGTCCGTCATTCGCCGTCGCTAGCCGAGTGGGGGTGCCATCGGTGTTCCGCTCGTTGGGGGCCGGAGATTGGTAAGCACGCCTTCTATCTTGTCGAAGCGCTCGGCTAGGGTAGAGGTCGCCTTCGTTGCTCGGTGATTACCTTCCGGAGGTCGGTGAGCAATTGGGGCGAAGTCGACGGATGAGACATTTTGAGAGTCGGTGACATCCATGAGAAGTGGTTTGATTTTCCTCTGTTACTAATTAAAGGTGATCTATCAATTCCCCCCTCCTTCTAGCGCCAAATTGTGGGTACGACGATTTGTATGGGATAAGAACTGGGAATTGGAGGCTCAATAGATCAAACTAGCAAAAGAGAAAAGAAGGCAAAAAACTTAGTATAAGAGAATTTTATTGAAATAAGAAGATATGGGTTCTTTCTTGGGAATTAGACATGCCCTTTTCCCTTGCTCTCTTCCTCTATTTATACTATGATTTACAAATAGAGACATTTAAATCTTAGCTCATTAACGCGAATTAAATACATTTAAAGCAGCCGTTATGTCGTCATCGAACTCCCTAACCGTCGAAGTCCGCTCGCCTCCCCTCGTCCTCTTGTCGAACTGAAAGCGAATATGGGCCCTCCTTCGGCCCATTATACTTTGGGGATTTATAGAATAAACGTGCATGCTCTTCTACTGGGCCTCGGCCAGCTCCCTTGGCGGACCCTGGTACCAACTCGAACACCAACAGTGAAGTGTTGGTGTGCGTAATGTACTGCTAGTAGTGGCAGACACCAAGACTAATTTACCCTTGTGTTAATCAAAGACACCAAATTTGATTTGAGATTTTGAGAATATTCGATTGTTAGCTTTCTAGAATTCACAGCCATCTTAAAAGGAAATATTATGATCACCTACCAGTCAAAAAGTTCAAAATAGGTTAATTACTTTATTTTTCTGTCGAAAAATAGTATATAAATTTGCATTTAAATTTTTAATAAAAAATTAATAATATATTTATATTGAGGGTTCAATAATGAAACAAAAATAATTGAAGGATACGGATGGGTAGCTTTCAGAAGTTACATCATGGTCCTATCTCCTTTTGCATTCTTTAACTTTATATCGTATACAGTATATTGATTTACTACACACATTTAATAATATTGCCCATCTTAAATTCTCCCGGATTTTGTTTTCTTACAGCATGATTATTGCAAAGATTTTATTGGATTTATTTACTTGATGACAAAAGAGACTAAATTCCTTTTTTCGATAATTAAGATCAGAAAAATTTCACTTTAGGGCATCTCCAAAAGAAATCTCATAACCTCAAATATGAGGTTTTTTTTTCTCCAAAAGAAACCTCAAAACCTCAAAATTTGAGGTTTTGAATAGTGAAACCTCAAATTTGAGGTTTCACTATTCAAAACCTCAAATTTGAGGTTCCATCTTTCTTTTCGCACTTTCATCCCTCCAATTAATAATATTTCACAAATATCTTTATTAACTTTTTAATTTCATCATTTTAGTACTTAAAAAATTATATTTTGTAAATATAAACTTAATTTTCACATGTTAAACTAAAAGAAAGACTTTAAATTAAAATAAAAAATATTAATTTAGTAATTATTTATTGGTTTAATAATTATTTGAGGTGTATTTTATATTATCTACAAAAATTAAGAGATTTATTTAATTGTGAAAAATAGTAAGGACTTAAATGCAATATGTAAAATTAAGTTTGAGGTTTTTCTTTTGGAGAGAAACACATGAAACCTCAAATTTGAGGTTGATGAAACCTCAAATTTGAGGTTCTTTTTGGAGATGGTCTTAGAGAAATGATATGCAATTTGATTTACCATAAACATATTTTGCGACAAGTGTATGGTACTTGTACAGGCAGTCCACTTGTTCAACTTGTGTTTGTGTTTATATCTCTTCACACGTGTAATGAACTTTTTTTTTTTTTTACAAACAAAACCTATTTTATTAAGTTTTTTTTTTTTTTTTTTCATCATAGTATAATGTCTAAGTAGTTTTCTCCCAACTGAGAGCGGCGAGGTTCGAACCCCGGGTTATGCGATTAGATGCAGAGGTGGCTACCATTGGGCCACTTGCTCATCCGCATTTTATTAAGTTAAAGTAACGACATATTACTTCCCGCTAAGGGAAGCCAATCCGGAACCAAATCACTTACATGGGAAAAAAATACACCTCGGGTTCTAGCCCGTTTAGCTAAAACATCCGCTTGGATGTTATTGGATGTTAAGACGTCTACGAACAAACTTAATAGAAAACTCAACAAACAACGTCTTCAAGGTTAAAATCTCTCCTAACTCGGACTCAAAAGCTGGCCACGACGCGGGATCCTCCACCATGCTCACTAGTTCCTTACTATCGGAGACAAAAGTCATATTTACCATCGACTTAGCCACTAAAACCTTCATTGCCCAAAAAAGAGCGTGAAACTCGGCGTGGAGTGAAGATAAAGCTCTAGGCACATACGCGCATATAGAAGATCTCCTATTAATAAACAATTTCTTTATGGAATATATTTTATTTTATTTTCTTTATTTTGTTCTCAAGGGATCAGACTATATATATATATATGCAAATAATCATATAAATATGTATTTTGGAAGGAAAAATAAAAAATCACATATTTTCATTAGTATTCATGATTATATTCACAAAAAGTAATAAATTATAAGTTATCTTCACCAACCTAAAACAAGGGAAAATACGTTTAACCTAATTAAGAAATATAATTAGTCGAAATGGTATTTGTGTAGAACTACTAACAAGTAAGGGCTATAATAGTAAAATAATTAACTTATATAATATACGACCCACCATTGCCTCTATCTTTGTGGAACCATATAGAAGAGAGAGAGTAAAAATAAATTAAAAAGAGAACCCCAAATAAGTTGATATTTATCGTTTTCGCCGCTAAGTTTATATTTCTTAACATTTAACACCCTGTCGAAGTATTCGATTTCGTTGAAAAGCCACCCATGTGTGGAGGTGCAATAATCTCCGATTTCATTCCTCCGACGAGAACTCGCCGCGTCACGAGCGAGTTTTTATGGCCGGATCTGAAGAATAAGGCGAAATCATCGAAGAAGAGATCGAATAAACGGTCAGCTTTCTTCGATCTAGACGATGATTTCGAGGCTGATTTCAAAGGGTTTAAGGATGATGATGATGATGATTTCGATGTCGGTGATGTCTTCGCCGATGCGAAGCCGTTTGTCTTCGCCGCAAACACCAGCGCCGTAGCTTCCGCTGCCGCCACTTTCGCCGCCACTGGTATATATATAAATTTTGAGCTTATCCCAAAATCTCAATTTATTTGAATGGGTTTTGTGTGGTTATCTCTTTCTTATGTTGAGTGTTTTGGATTCATTTGTGCATTGATTATCATTACATAGGTTAGATGAGAGTTTTTTCTGTATGATTCTTTTAAAACTTTGTTGCTCTTCGATATGTGTTTATGGATCATAATCATGATGTTCATCTTCTTCTTGTTTATCTTTATTTTGGTTTTTATCAACATAAAATATTATTCCAGCCTAAAATTTAAGATTTTTTGCATAATTTTTCAAGGTTTCGGGGGAAAAGAACAAGATTTATACCTTTTTTAGCTTTGTTTTCTCGTTTTAGCTTTTTTCTTATATTATTTTAGTTCAAATCTCTATCTTTTGAGTTTAGCTAATAATTGAAATTGATTATTGTGTGTTTTGACTCCAAAAAGGTTCAGCTTCTGGAAAGAAAACAGTAGTAGAGGCTAATGGGCAAGCAGAGAAGTCACCTAAGAGGAAGAGGAAGAATCAGTACAGGGGGATAAGGCAGCGTCCTTGGGGCAAATGGGCGGCTGAGATTCGTGATCCTCAAAAAGGCTCCCGAGAATGGCTTGGAACATTCGACACCGCTGAGGAAGCAGCTAGAGCTTATGATGCAGCTGCACGCAGAATCCGTGGCAGTAAAGCTAAGGTGAATTTCCCTGAGGAGAAGATCCCTTGCGTCTCCCAAAAACGCCCTATTTCCAAGACCAGTAACCTTCAGAAGCCAGTGGCTAAACCAAACCAATGCTCAACAACTCTGGTTCAGCCGCCAACGCATGTGAATCAGCACTGCAACAACTCCTTTGGTGATATAAGTTTCATGGAAGAGAAGCCACAGATGTACAACAATCAGTTTGGCTTAACCAACTCTTTTGATATCGGAGGTAACAACGGATACCAATATTTCAGTTCTGATCAGGGCAGTGAGTCGTTTGAATGCTCCGAGTTCGGGTGGAGCGATTACGGTTCCAAGACACCAGAGATTTCTTCATTGCTAGTCAATGATAACCAAGCTCCGTTCATCGAAGAAACCAATGCAGCCAAGAAACTCAAACGTAACACCGAGGACAAGACAAGCAACAATGATAAGTCTGATGATCTGATGGCTTACCTTGATAACTCCTTATGGGACAGTCCATTAGAAGTGGAAGCCATGCTTGGCGCCGAAGATGCTACCGCTGTGACTCAACAAGAGGAAAACCCAATGGACTTGTGGAGCTTAGATGATATCAATTACATGCTTGAAGGAGTCTTCTGAAGTGACTTATTGGCTCTCTAGCTTGTATATAAAGCTTGTGTGTTGGTGTGTTTCTGTGTGTGATTGAATCTTTGTTAATTTATGAAACCTTAAGTGTTTGTTACTTAAACCTTTTGTATGTTTTTGTTGCTATGTCTCACAGGATTTTGCTGTTGGGGAATGGTAGAAGAAGTCACACCTAGAGCTTATTATTGCATTGGTATCTCATGGGTCTCTTTAAATTTTCTGAAATAAAAGGGGTGATGAAGTAATTATAGTTATAACTATTATCTATGGAGTCTTCTTTCATTTTTGTTCGTTCTTTCTTTTAAGACTGTTTCTTGATCTTTTGATCTTTGTGTTATTGAATTTTGTTACCCTTGAAACTTGAAAGTGTTGTTGTTTTGTACCCCCAACTTATTTAACATTATAATAAGAGTGTATTACAGTATGAGGCACTTTCAGTTTATAACATTACAGTTTAAGGCACTTTGCCGTTAAGGTGCACTTTCCAGACGAAAAATATTATTTGTGACCATTTTGCCCTTTTATATATTAGAGAGAGAGATTGAGTGGGGTTTTTAGTTACAGTTTCTACCTTTTTTTTGTAACCAGAACTGTAACCAAGGTTGTCACATCTTCACATTTCCTCACATTTGTTTTAACCGATGACAATGTAGCAAGTGGTACCAAAGAAATAGTTTACCTTCTTGTTTGTGAAAATCATTGTTGTTACTTTTTGTGTAGGGTTAGGCTCCAAATATGACCCCACTTGTGGGCCCATTATTGATGATATCGGTATTAAAAAGCTCTTCTCTCCTGATAAACCCAAAGGTAAACTATTTATTTTCCCTAAACAAGTCCTTGAATTTATTTGGTCTTTAATTCTTATTTGGTGAATCTAAAATAATTTTGGTACATGTTTTAAGTTATGATAATGTTTTCTCTACATTTTGACATCCATTTTGTTGTACTTTATATTAAATTAAAATAGATATAAAAATTGACATATATTGTCCACATGAAAAAGACAAAAATTGTAGAGGGTTGAGGAAAAAGACAAACATTGTAAAGAGTGGATAGCTTGAATATTAAAGATTGATTTTCCCCTCTTAATATGAAATCTTGATTTTGCATGATTGTTCCCTCTGAAAAGTGTAGCTTGATTTTGCTTTTGGACAGGTTTCGATGGACGACCAGGCAATTGTCATGAGCGGTGAGTGGCGGTGTGGAGCTGATGGTTATTGGGAGTTCTTAATTGTGGATGTTTATTTGTGGATGGTGAGGTTGTTTTATGTATGTACATTTGTGGATGTTTATTTGTGGATGGTGAAATGAAACTGGTGTTTATGAACATTTTCCTTAACACAATTACGTTGTAATAATTACAAGTGTATTTGTGGACGTATAGTTGTGGACGTGTTAGTTGTGTTGTGTTTGTGGTTACATTTTCCAAAACCTATTTTGTTTTTGAGATTTAGTAGGGAGTGAAACACTACGTTTTGTGCTTTTTCTGATTGGATGGATTTATAATCGTCGATGGTGAAATTGAGTTGTGGTTATTAAAGTTTTCGAAAACCCTAACCGCTCGTAATTATTGCAAGTGTATGTGTGTTATTTGGATGTGGGTCCATTTTCTGATACATATGTCCAGTTTATATGTACGCGTGGATGTATGGTTGTGGAGATATAGTTGTGGATGGTTAAGATGTGATGTGTTATAGGAACGCTTAACAATGCCTAGTTAATCTGTTGTGTTTTGTTTAGAAATGTGTGTTGCAGTGTGTGTGGATGAATAGTGTGTGGATGGGTAAGCTGGTGTGTGTTTGTGGTTACGTTTTCCAATACCTAGTTTAGCTGTTGTAATTACACGGACACCGTTAGGTGGATGGGCAAGTTTTGGTGGACAATTTTAGTTGTATTAACTGTGTGTTTCATGTAGTTCAAATTTTAGTTGTATTAACGTTTTCGAAAACCCTAACCTCTCGTAATTATTGCAAGTGTATGTGTGGATGTGTGTTATTTGGATGTTGGAGAGTGTAGTTGTGATTTGGTTTAGGAACGTTTTCGAATGCCCATATAAGCTGGTGTGTTTGGTTAACGTTAGTGTGCGTTGGTGTAATTGTGGATCTTTTTATGTGGACGAGTAAGTTGTAATGTGTTTGTGGGTCCATTTTCCAATACATATGTCCAATTTATATGTACGTCTGGATGTATGGTTGTGGAGATATAGTTGTGGATGGTTAAGATGTGATGTGTTATAGGAACGCTTAACAATGCCTAGTTAATCTACTTGTGTTTTGTTTAGAAATGTGTGTTGCAGTGTAAGTGTGGATGAATAGTGCGTGGACGGGTAAGCTGTGTGTGTTTGTGGATACGTTTTCCAATACCTAGTTTAGCTGTTGTAATTACACGGACACCGTTAGGTGGATGGGCAAGTTTTGGTGGACAATTTTAGTTTTTTATTTGGGATATGACTCCAATACCTACGATCATCAATACCTGTAGTTGATAATCCTTTAGCTGATATGCTTAAACAAACACCACCTGGAGATTTTGAAACGCAAAGGTTTACTCCAAATCACGGATTCAGCATTAGAGAATAAAGAAACTGTGCGTGTGTGTGAGAGAGAGAGAGAGAACACTTCTTCTTCTTCTTCTTCTTCATCTTCTTCCTCTAACTAGATAGATCTGCCGTTTCCACCTTCGTCCTTCTCTCTCTCCATTGATTTAGGGATCGTCTTCTTTCCCCATCTCCGTCGTCTCTTCGCTGCCGCAGAAAGCTATGGTCTCCTCCACAAAAATCAAATCCGTTGATTTCTACAGGTTCGATCCCTCTCTGATCTCTCCGCCATTACCTCAATTTCTCGCTTCCTTCGCTGCATATTCGCCTTCGCATACGTTGACAGAGATTGATTCCGACGTGATGTGTAAAGAGAGGGATTAGGGTTAGAGAAAGGGGAAAAATTTGCAGTTTATCGAGACTAGTTAGCTTAGTTACAAAAGAAAAAGTATAGTAAGTTCTAGATAAGGGGTATAAGAGTCTTTCAACTCTTAGAAAGTATGTCATATAGTGTAAGTGTCTTATGTTGATATTACACATCTTGAAAGTGCTTATAGGTGTAATTATCTCTTATAATAAAGGGAAACTTGTTTAAAACCTTTTTGTTTTTATGAATCATCTATGTCTCCTAGGAGCTTTTGCTTGGTCAAGATTTGTTTTGGACCGGAAACAACCGAGTAAGATTTGGGCTTTACGATTGGGTCTCTTTGCTGATAAGAAGGATGCTTGCTTTATTGTTGTTTTAGTTTGGGCCAAGATGTGAAGCCCATTATACTATTATTTAGCATTTTGGGTCAACGTTTATATTCCTTGTAAATCATTTTTTGGTCCTTACGTAAACAAGAGACTCGAGACTATTCTGATTCTAGAATATTAGAGCATGTGCATTGGTGTTTCTTAAAGAGATCTTAGCAGGTGGGACCCGTTAAATAGTTAAGATCTGGATCTTATATTTCCTATTTAAGATCCAGATCTTAACTATTTAGTGGGCCCTTTGGATACGTGGCGAACTATGATTGATGCGTTTTTAATTATTTTATTTTTATTTTATTTTAAACTGACTGTTCATGGATCCCCATGAATAGTTAAGAAATTTTGAGGGTTTCTCTGTTGGACATGGTCTTAGAACTCAGTTTATACTTTATACTATTCCAAAACAAATACTATTCATAGATTTTGAGTAAATAAACCAACACCGGTCACATTATAAGTAATAACTATCACATCATAGTTTTCAAATCGTAAAGTTTCTTCAACAATTAGAATACACCTCTAGTCTTCTAGTAATTTATTTTTTGGTCAAGATCAAATGTTTTTTTCTTGGGTCAAATTTGAAGACCATAAAATATAACATAAGATGTCAACTAAGCAACTAACTAAAATAAAATTATACAAATATTTATTGAACATGTAAATAAGTCGTTAGAAGGTACCAAATATTAACATCAACCTCCAAAACGATGTCGTCCAAACACAAAACAAAACAGAAGATTTGGGCCTTGACTTAAATAAGCCCAAACGAGAGAAACAAGCTTCGACTCATTACGACGCCGTTGAACAACGGTCATCGTCTCCTTCTCCAGCTAACGACAAAGGTAAAGATCACGCAGAGATTGTGCGTGACCGTACGACGATAAAGCATGACTCGCAAATCCCAATCCATAACAGATTCAACCTTCTTGGATCTTGCGCTGACACTGGATGATGCCAAGTGTCCTGAATTGAATCTAGGGCTTTCTCCCTCTTTCATCTCTATATATTGTAATCTGTGAAAGTTGTGAAAGTTAAAGGGAAATATCATTAATAAAACAGAGCATTATTAAATCTTTCATGGTATCAGAGCCATGGAAGAATCCTTGGAGCTCTATTCTCACCCAAAACTTAATATCTCAAATTGTGTTACTGTAAAACTTACAGAGAGAAACTATCTTCTCTGGAAAACCCAGTTTGAAACCTTTCTTTCAGGACAACAACTCCTTGGCTTTGTCACCGGAGCCACCCCCGCGCCAGTCTCTACCTTACAGGTCCCTACCATTGGTGAAACACCAAATCCTGACTATATTCTATGGGTCAGGTCAGATCAGGTTGTCATGTCATGGTTACTTGGCTCCCTATCAGAAGATGTTCTCTCGGTAGTTATGGGTCTCAAAACTGCACAGGAGGTATGGTCTGGCTTGGCAAAACACTTTAACCGGGTATCATCCTCTCGCCTTTTTGAGCTTCAACGTAGATTGCAAACTGTCAGTAAGAAAGATAAGCTTATGTCTGAGTATCTTAGGGAGGTTAAAGATGTTTGTGATCAGCTACTTTCAATAGGTAGCCCGGTTACTGAGAAAATGAAAATTTTTGCTGTTATTCATGGCTTAGGACGAGATTATGAGCCTGTTATTACATCTATTGAAAGCTGTATGGACACGGCATCTCTATCTTATGAGGATGTTGTGTATCGTCTCATAAGTTTTGATGAACGTCTCCAAAGATATTCCGTCACAACAGATGTCTCACCTCATCTTGCCTTTCAAGCTAATGTCTCTTCCGGGTACACGAATAGAGGAAGAGGCTACTTTGCAAATAGATTTGGTGGAAGCAGAGGACGTGCACGTTCCTTCACTACCAGAGGTCGTGGCTTCCATCAGCAATTTTCTTCAAATCAAAGACCTACTAGTTCACACTCCATCCCTGACAGATCAGTTTGCCAGATCTGCGGCAAGCCTGGACATCATGCCCTTGGATGTTGGCACAGGTTTGATAACAACTATCAACTAGAAGAACCCACCACAGCACTAGCAGCAATGAGGATTACTGATGTCACTAAATCATCAGGACATGAATGGTTCCCTGATACTGGAGCCACAGCTCATATCACAAATACCACTCAAAGACTGCAGCAATCTCAACCATATTTTGGTTCAGACTCTGTCATGGTTGGAGATGGCAGTTTTCTCCCTATCACACACGTTGGTTCAGCAACTCTCCCATCCACGTCAGGTACGCTACCATTGAAAGACGTTTTAGTCTGTCCTGATATAGCTAAGTCCTTGCTATCTGTGTCTAAGCTAACCAAAGACTACCCTTGCTCTTTTACTTTTGATGCTAATGATGTGATTGTAAAGGACAAGGCTACAAAGAAAGTCCTGACGCTGGGAAGAAACCATGATGGGCTCTATAAGCTGGAGGATCCCTGCATCCAAGCCTTCTATTCACCACACAAAACCTCTACTACAGATGAAGTGTGGCATAAAAGGTTGGGGCATCCAAATGATCAGGTCCTTCAGTGGCTGTCTCAGAATAAAGATGTTCAAATAATCAAGACTACAAAGCAAATCTGTGAAGCTTGTAGACTTGGAAAGAACACTAGACTACCCTTTCCTTCTTCTAGTTTTGTTGCTTCTAAACCATTACAGAGAGTTCATTGCGATCTTTGGGGCCCGGTTCCCATTTCTTCTGTTCAAGGTTTTAGATACTATGTTATCTTCATTGATAATTTCACACGATATTGTTGGTTCTATCCTCTAAAGTCTAAATCTGACTTTTACAACATCTTCATTATCTTTCAAAACTTTGTGGAGAATCAGTTTAGTACCAAGATTGGAACTTTTCAATGTGATGGAGGTGGAGAATTCACAAGCAAAATCTTCACTACACACTTACAAAAGTCAGGAATCCAACAATATATATCATGTCCTTACACACCGCAGCAAAATGGCTTAGCCGAAAGAAAGCATAGACACATTACAGAATTGGGTCTTACAATGATGTTCAACAGCAAGCTACCACAAAAGTTTTGGGTTGAAGCTTTTTACACAGCTAATTATCTAAGCAATCTTCTGCCTTCTTCAGTTCAAGAAGATCACTGCAGCCCTTTTAAGATGTTGTTTGGACATTCTCCTGATTACTCCTCTCTTAGAATCTTTGGCTGTGCTTGCTACCCCACTCTTCGAGACTATGCTGCAAATAAATTTGACCCACGGTCTTTAAAGTGTGTCTTCCTTGGCTACAACAACAATTATAAAGGATATAAATGTCTCTACCCACCAACCGGGAAAGTCTTTATCAGCCGTCATGTGATCTTTGATGAAATGAGTTTTCCCTTTGCAGATATGTACCTGAATCTTCAAACACCAGGAAACACAAAGCTGCTAGAGTCTTGGCAAAAGAGTTTTATACCACTAACTTCTGCTCCATCAGCTCCTAATCTTGGTATGAATGATCTCCTTCCACGTGTTTCACCGTCTCAGAATGTCTCCAATGACATACCACCTGATCTGCCTGTGTCCTCTGAACCTTCTCCTCCAGCAACATCTGGAACAGAGCAAGTTGTGTCTACTGGTACTGATGAGAGTGGTAATGCTGGGTGTACGGCAGACTTAGACTCTGATCCTATAGGCAACAGTACCACTCCTTCTCTTCCTAGGACAGACACACTTGTCCCTACATCACAATCAAACCAAAGACAAAGTATTGGCCAGCATCAAATGATTACAAGGGCAAAATCAGGAATTTTTAAACCCAATCCGAGATATGCTCTGCTAACTCATAGAGTCTCATATCCTGAGCCAAGGACAATCACTCAGGCCCTTAAAGATCCTGGGTGGACCTCAGCATTAGAAGAAGAGATGAACAATTGCAAGGAAGCACAAACATGGTCTCTTGTCCCATACACTCCTGGTATGCATGTTTTAGGCTGCAAATGGGTTTTTAGAACCAAGTTATATGCTGATGGTACACTAGACAAACTAAAAGCAAGAATTGTGGCAAAGGGATTTAATCAAGAAGAAGGTATAGATTATCTAGAAACATACAGTCCTGTGGTTAGAACAGCTACTGTAAGACTGGTTCTTCACCTTGCAACTATATGCAAGTGGGAAATTAAACAAATGGATGTTAAACATGCTTTCCTACATGGTGATTTAACAGAAACTGTCTACATGACACAACCCGCAGGTTTTGTCGACAAAAACAAGCCTACTCATGTCTGCCTTCTTCACAAATCACTCTACGGACTTAAACAATCTCCCAGAGCTTGGTTTGATAAATTCAGTAATTTTTTACTTGAATTTGGTTTCTGCTGCAGCCAGTCCGACCCCTCCCTATTCATATGTATCAGAGGCAATGATATTATCATCTTACTTCTATATGTGGATGATATGGTGATTACTGGAAACAGCTCTGTCCTCCTTAGTGACCTCCTTAGTGAGCTAACCAAACAATTCAAGATGACTGATTTGGGAAAGCTACACTACTTTCTGGGAATTCAAGCAAATTTCCATTCAGAGGGGCTTTTCCTGTCACAGCAAAAATATGCCGAAGACTTGCTCACCATCGCTGCTATGCGGGACTGCGCACCTGTCTCAACCCCTCTGCCTATCCAGCCTGATAGAACTCCACATCAGTCTCTGCCTTTTACTAATCCCACATACTTCAGAAGCCTTGCTGGGAAACTGCAATATCTCACTTTGACACGTCCAGATATTCAGTATGCAGTTAATTTTGTGTGCCAGAAGATGCATGCCCCAACTATGTCTGACTTTACCTTGCTGAAACGAATCCTCCGGTATGTAAAAGGCACAGTAACAATGGGTTTGTCCTTCCAAACAAACTCTGACTGCACCTTGAGAGCATACAGTGACAGTGATTACGGAGGCTGTTTAACTACGAGACGATCTACTGGAGGATATTGCACATTTCTGGGCCAAAATCTGATATCTTGGAGCTCAAAGAAACAGGACACAGTTGCGAAAAGTACTACAGAGGCAGAATATCGCGCCTTATCTGAAACTGCCTCTGAACTAACTTGGATTAGCAAGGTGATGAAAGAACTGGGTGTCCCAATGTACACTACTCCTGAGCTGTTTGGAGACAACAAATCCTCTGTTTTTCTTACTGCAAATCCGGCATACCATGCCAGATCAAAACATTTTGAAACACACTGGCACTATGTCCGTGAAAGGGTTGCTCTTGGCTTGCTTGAAGTCTCTCATGTTTCAGCTCATCTTCAATTAGCTGACATATTCACCAAATCTTTGCCTGGACCAGCTTTCACATCTCTCAGATTCAAACTTGGTGTTGATTTTCCACCCACACCAAGTTTGAGAGGGGCTATTAACATCAACCTCCAAAACGATGTCGTCCAAACACAAAACAAAACAGAAGATTTGGGCCTTGACTTAAATAAGCCCAAACGAGAGAAACAAGCTTCGACTCATTACGACGCCGTTGAACAACGGTCATCGTCTCCTTCTCCAGCTAACGACAAAGGTAAAGATCACGCAGAGATTGTGCGTGACCGTACGACGATAAAGCATGACTCGCAAATCCCAATCCATAACAGATTCAACCTTCTTGGTTCTTGCGCTGACACTGGATGATGCCAAGTGTCCTGAATTGAATCTAGGGCTTTCTCCCTCTTTCATCTCTATATATTGTAATCTGTGAAAGTTGTGAAAGTTAAAGGGAAATATCATTAATAAAACAGAGCATTATTAAATCTTTCACCAAATACTTCTCAATATATTTATAAAATGTCTTCGTCAAACTCAGCAGTCAGCTAGCAGCCGTATATTAAAAAAAATCCCTATTGTCTTATTGAAATATATATGCAATTATAGTATAATACAAAGAAAAAACAACTTGACCACGTTATTCTAGATTTTTAAAATTTTTAATCACCTTGTATATAAATAAAACTGCGCACCCATCATCATATTGTATATCAAAATATTCAAATACTACCAAAAAAAAAAGCAAACATGACTAGTTTTGGATATAGTTCGATCATAATCTTATTCATATGCACAATTAGCTTAACGATCGGTTCGATTTCTTGCAAAAACAACCTCGTAACGAACCAAGCAGCTTTGTTCGTGTTCGGAGATTCTTTGTTCGAAGCTGGTAACAACAATTATTTCGATTCTTTACCAAGTTTCCGTTCAAATTATTGGCCGTACGGTAAATCAACTTTCAAATTTCCAACGGGACGGGTCTCCGATGGACGTATGATGATAGATTTTCTAGGTAAATAATCAAATCTAATTAAGAACTATATAGTCTAGTGATTAGTGTTGTAAATTTTTTTGATAAAAATTTGATGTATAATAATTAGATAATTTGTGACGTGGCAGGTGAATATGCTTGGTTACCGTTACTACCACCAAATTTACAGCCTGGTTACAGTAAAAATCAATTAACTTACGGAGTTAATTTCGCTACTACTGCCGCTGGTGTATTTGCCGCCACTTTTCCCGGATCGGTAATTAAATATCTTCAACAAAAAAGTCAAAGTTTATGATGTCTTTGACTAAAACGTTGACTTTTTAACTTTTGGTTTTGATCATAGTCGAAAGATTTGGGAACACAACTAAACAGCTTCAAGAACGCGACGGACGTTTTGAGAACAGAGCTAGGATATGCAGAGGCTAGAAGAATCATATCAAAAGCTGTTTATATATTTCACATAGGAGCAAATGATTATCAATACCCATTTTTTGCAAATTCGACAATTATTACTACCACAACTAAAGAAAAATTTGTCGATTTCGTCATCGGTAACACAACGACCGTCGTCGAGGTAAACTAAATAACCGAATTTTAACAATGTTATAATAAATAAATAAAAAAACTAGAGAGGAATTTTTATAGAATCTTTAATTCTAAAAAGATGTGTTTTCTTTCTTTTTTATAAGGAATTGTATAAAATGGGAGCAAGAAAATTCGGATTCTTGAGTTTAGGTCCGTACGGTTGTACACCAAGCGCGTCGATAATAGACCAAACAAAGATAGGATCATGTTTTGGACCGACTAGTGAGCTAATCAACCTTCATAACCAAGCATTCCCTAAGGTCTTAAGGCGTCTAGAGCGACAACTATCCGGATTCAAATACTCTCTTCACGACTTTCACACTTCTCTACTCGAAAGAATCAATAACCCTTCTCGATATGGTTTCAAGCAAGGGAAGATGGCTTGTTGCGGAAGCGGACCTTTAAGGGGAATCAATACATGTGGATTCAGAAATGGACCTTCACAAGGTTACGAGTTATGCGAAAACGCTGACGATTACATCTTCTTTGATCCTGGACACTTGACGGAAAAGGCTCATCGACAAATCGCAGAGCTTATTTGGAACGGACCAATTAATGTCACCGCGCCTTATAATCTCAAAACATTATTAGAACTCTAAAGACTTTCTTTTTCAATGTAAATGTTTTATATTTTGCTTTCTTTTTCCTATGTTTCATTATGAAATCGAATAATCTTTTTAAAAATTGCAACAACAAATTTTTTTATTCAAACTTTCAACATAGTACAACAAGAAAAACAATCAAAAGCAATTTATTCAACGACCGATACACAAGATGATATATATATATATGGTAATGGGCTCATGGAAGATTCATCTCAAAAGTTATAGATCAAGCTTAATAATAAGCTGCTAAATCGAGATAAGTGTGACGAAGAGAAGGACGACGACTACGGCGAGTAGACAACTTGTTAGGCTCCCAAAACTCACGCATATTCTCGCCAATCGGAAAAGTGATAAGCTCGCGTAGATTCATGGGCTGAACAACGGTAGGATTGCCTCCGTAGATGAGATGAGCAAGCTCTTCTTGACCTTTCTCACTGTTGTGACGTCCGTCGAAAAAGAAGTAAGATCTTTGGTACTCACATAGCTTTGAGTGAACGTTGGGGAATCCACAACCATAGGCTTGGTGAGTCCCTACCCCGCAACACGATGAGTTCGTCACAAAGAAACCTATATATTATATGCATACAACAAAAATATGAGCATCATCAAGCTCGTGCTTGTTCTGCTTTCAATTTACATTGTTTCAAAAATACTATCACAAGTTTTTTTTTTTTTTAGTTATATAATACCATTAAAATGTTTTTTTGGACTGACTTACGGTAGTTAAAACTCCGGCCTGTCTCAATCCTACGGATAACGGCAGTGTAGTAATCGAAGATAGTGAACTGAAATCCTTTAGATTTTTTAGCAAAGTCGTTCAACATTGGACCGATCTTCTCGTTGTGTAGTTTAGCCAAGTCGTTGAGTGGCTCGTGACATGCATCCATGCCGGTCTCATATTCTTGTCTTACGATCGGTAAGCAACCCAACGGTGCTAGCAATGTAACCGCGAATTTAGTAGCTCCCAAAGTCTTTAACTCCTGTTATAAAATTGATAGATGTATATTATATAGTAGTAAACAAAATGATCATAAAGTACTAAACCGCATATATATATATATGTATATATGACAACTTACGCCGATGTCACTCTTTAAACGGTTAATAACGGAAACGACAAAAGCTTGTTGAGAAGAAGTGTCTGCTTTAGGATTGTTCTTGGTGAAGTTTAAATAGTCTTCAGTGCCAATGTATATCATAAACAATGATTTTTCGATATAGAGCTTGGTCCAACTTGATATCATATCTTTGAATTTCTTCACTTGTAGATTTAGTGTCATCTGATTCATTATATACAACGGATAAGTTTGTTTAAAATTTGAAAAAAAAACCTAAAGTTGTACTTAAGTTGTTTTTTACTTCTCCCTTAGCCCCGTTTCGTTATACAATATAAGTTGTTGACAAAAAAACGGACTTACAGATTCCTCTGGAGTCCCGAGAATAGAAGCATCCGCGACGGCAAAACTAGCACCACGTGTGAGGTTTACGCCGCTTTTAAGCGCTGGTGGGATCCCGTTGGGAATGTCCATGAAATCGCCTATACATCATTATTGTTAATTAAAACAAGAATTAAACGTTATCAGAGTGGATACATCAAACATTGCATTGTACATATAATCTTTATAAAAAAAAAATTAGAGCGTACCTATAAAGTCCGGGACAATGTGGCCGTCGGAAAAATTTCCGTTAGGGTTGTCCCGGGATTTTCCATAAGGCCACATGGTTTGTGGAGGGTTTGCTTTTGTTGTTAGAAACACTTTGTTTCCGACATCATAGGAGGAGTCACCAAAAGTGAATAGTCCTACCAGCGGAACACCTTGGCCGGCGTCGACGATGATAGGATTATCGAAGATGGTTAATACAAATAAAGTCACAATAACACTCACCACACTACACTTGCCTGCCATTATCTCTCAAGTATTAAGTGAGTTGGTTTGTTAACTTCACAATCTAGGTTCTCGTATTTATATTGCTACAAAAGTAATAATATCCAAAATTATATTAAAATATAGGGATTATTTTTTGAAATGTCATTAAAAAAAAAAACTTTCGAAAAATGTCATTAAAAAAACATCTTTCGGAAAATACCACACGTGGACATAAAATTGTCGACGTCCACGAAATGAGACGACATATGACGAATTTGCTCTCATGTTTTGTCCACTTGGTGTTCGTGGACTACAGTTTGTCCACGGAAAACAAGATTAAATTCGTCATTTGTCATCCTTTTTCGTGGACGTGTACAATTTCTTGTCCACGTGTTGCATTTTTCGAAATGTTTTATTTTAATGACATTTTTCGAAAGATTTCTTTTTTTAATGGCATTTTTCATAATTTTCTCTAAAATATATCATCGAAATATTATATATGCACATGTTATATATGAGGCTTTATTGGAGCCGCTAGGTTCTTATCTTTACTTAGAGCATGATTATCCATAAGTGTCATAATTGGGTGTTTATAATTTTTTATTAATAAATGGTTGGGAAGATGTTATTTAGAAATATGTAAGAGAAAATGGTGATTATAAGTAGCACTGTCAAATGGTTCTTTAAAAAAAATATTTATAAAAAAAAGATTTAGTAAAACTTTTAAGTTTTAATAACTCTATCTACCAACTCATATTCAATACTCAAACAACATAAACTACAACTACATAATTAAACTAAAACATTAATATTAACTTGTTGCATTTACACAACTTTTGAAATGACTCTTATCTACTTGTCTTCTATCTCCAATGCCAAAAGAAACATAAGGTGTTATTAATGCACATATTATACAATAACAATCAAACGAAGAAACAGAAGGTGTTATTAAATCAGATTACAACACTTTCTAGTTTAAACAATATAGTTTAATACACCTTCAAATTTTGATACAGACATTCTAATTTAAAAAACCTTTTACGTTTTGGTACACATTTTGAACCTTCAAATTTTGATACACACAATCAAAACAATCAAATATCTACTTAAATAAACTTTTAATTGAACCTAATTCTCATATGTAAAATTAACAATCAAAAGAGGAACATAATGTTCATATAACATCAACTCATAATACTATGTTAATGGTTTTGTCTAAGTATAAATCTAAGTCAAAACAACATCAAAACATTGAAACATCTAAATCCAATCTTGTGTCTATCAAATAATCACTCATCAATCTAAACGTTTCATACCTTGAAGAATCATCTAAGAAGAATCATATCTAAGATGAATCTTCTTCTCACTCCCTCATCAAGCTCCTTCTATATAACTCTGAAATTAAGAACAACATCATCAATCTTTAAAATCACAAAACTCAATCAACATGTATGCAAATGAACGAAGATGGAACTAAATAATAACTAATCAAGCAAAAACGTAAAGAGAGGATGGAAGACGAAGAACATACCTTAAGATGAAGGTTCAGTGACGACGATTTATTCACCGACTGAGCAATCAAATGACAGCGATGAGGTTTTCTTTTCCGGTGAAACAGACGAGGATGCTGATTTGGTCTCAGATCGTCCGTTTTTCCGGTGTCGGAGACTAAGATTTCAACGGCAATACATAATGAATATACACATTGTTATTGGTTTTCGATAAATGTGTGGCCCATTTTTGTAGAGAATCCGACATAGATCTTGATTCTCTTTAACATCGATTCCGGCGAATCGGACGGAACCACGACACGCTATTTGACCCGGTTCACGGCGTTAACTAGCCGCTACATCCGGTTAGGAACGGAAGCTCGTCCTCGCTGCTCCGTTCCCTAAGTTCTATAGATAACCGGAAATAACCTCCGGCGTGGTGATTACATATGAGACTCTCACCGTCGATTACAAGCTAATCGACCTTACAAGATCAAGGAAGAAGAAGGAGAAAGAATAAGGAAGAGAAACCCAAGAACCCAAGATCAAGAGCACACACACCGTCTCTTTCTCTCTTAGTTCTCTCTCTCGCTCTTAGTAACTCTCTGTAAAAAAGAGATGATAATCATGATGTGATAATGTATCGATGAAGAAGAATACCCTTTTTGGTATATGAGGAGATAAGCTCCTTCTCACATGTGTGTGTCACGTGACTTCTTAAAACACCTCTATATTGAAACCTTCTTTCTCAATTAGAGTGTTTCTCTTCTTCACCTTCTTCAAGTTTAATCACATCCTAACAATCTCCACCTTGATTCAAGCTTGAAGAATTCCTTGTTAGTTGCCTCCATAGAACCTTTTGACTAAGTTCTAACCTTCATCTTTGATCTCCAATAATCTGCATAAGTAACACTTATACAAACTAAACATATTAGACCATCACACACATGTAAGCACACTTAATACCATATGAGCCTTGTTGATATAACAAAGGTAACTGCTAACGCCTAGGTTGGTTTCAACAACCATAAACCAGTAAGAACTCGACCTAACCAAATGATTAAACCAAACCTTTGATTAAACCAGCTCTCTATCGGCTTAAGCTCCTATCAAACAATTTTTCATCACTAGTTCACCAAACTTCCAATGACAAATCACTTGATAAGCTACACATAGAACGTCACAACTCATACCATGAAATCCTGAGTAAACTACTCAAACACTTAACCATTAACAAGTTTAAACTAACTATCTAACTTGTTAACACAACAAACAATTCATAAGACAACCACTTAAGAATCAATAATACACTAAGTCTCATCTATGGTTTTGTAAGTTCCATAGAATCTTTGACTAATGCAAACCTGAACCATCTTAGCTCCAAAATCCATGAAGCATACTTGATTCACCTGTAAACAATCTCAACAAAACAGTTAACTACTTTTAACATTGAGATTAAACCTTTACAATTCTTGTCAGAACAACATAGGACTGCCCATGCTTCAACATTTATGTTTAAAACAGACCAAGCATGAACATTTTCTTTTGTTAAACAATTTTGGTAAAACCAGAACATACTAGCAGCCTTAGCTTCAACTACTAGCCACTTATATCCTGTCTCACATCATCCAATCCGGTGATACACTTCAGCTTCTTTGACATCACACTTGAGCTCACCGATGTCATATTACCACTATAAGTAACCCTGCAAAACTTTAAAACTATGCAGACTTCACCAAATTCCTTGGCACCAACATCAATATCAATATTTAGACTTAACAAGAACTTCCCTTTACATCACCTTTAACATGCTTTGATAGCTGAACCTTTGCTTGAATGTTCCACAAGCTTGACCCCTGAAGTCTCTTTCAAAATCTTTTCATGATGCACTCAAACATACAAGACTAAAACTTGCTTGTTGCTTGTCTCCAAATGCAGCTCTTTACTCCATGCACTTGCAGCTTCATTCTTCATAGAACTAGCTAAAATTCTGTTTTTTTTTTTTTCTTTGAGAATCCACCGACTCCTTTAAGAGTCATAACTTCACCTCAAATCCATACTTCATGTATCTCCTCTGACTTTTCAGACCTGCAACTTATTACTTGAGTACACTTGTCAAAACTCCACCTATGACCTATACCAGTCTTGAGTTTCTGTGTCTTCTTTAAATCATCTAACTACCATGAGTTCCAGCTTGACTGTGACCCAAACTCATCTTCAGCTCATCCCTCAGAACTGAACAGAAACACATCCCTATGTTTCAACCAGAACTGTCAAAACAAATTTCAAAAAATGAACAGGTAGTTCTTCTCCGAGAACTGGACATAAACATAATTATGTTTCATCCAAAGCTGCCAAGACACATTCCAGAACTGAACATGTAACTCTTATTTAAGACATCACCATATTCAGAGTGTGTATCACTCATGATATACAAACATTGACTCCACCTTGAACTACACCTACTTGAAACTCCATGTCTTAACATACTTAATCCTAGTTTAAACATCTCCTTAGCCATCATAAGCCCTCATGAAACTGAACTCCTTCCATGCTATACTCAGAAACAGTCCCAACATCAAAGAGAAAACCGCTGTCGCCAATAGGAACAGGTTCTAAGCCTGCCGTACGCACATGACAACCCCTCTCTTATGTGGTTTGACTTTTCTACAATATCATTAACACCTTGAAGCCAATTCAGATATACTTTTCCAAGCATTCTTGCTTACATTCCAATATTTGACTTTTACCCATCAAGATTGATATTGTTATAGCTTAGATCCTGAGACTTAAACCACTCATCCTTCTGTTGTTGGCTGATAATACCATGTGTACTATCCAAACATCTCCCATACTCCACCTTGCACAAAACTTACAAAAACTTTGATCCATTTCTGAAACTTTCAGTCTTGAGAACAAGAGTATCCACGAGCCTCAAGTCTTCACATCTAAATATCCTATAACACTACAGTCTAAATCTCCATGGCCTCTAGGTGAAAACCACATTAGACACCAAAACCCTTTTCTGGTTTTTACACTTCTGATTTTTATACCATCAGCTTCATCAATCATCATACCTTTGATAATCACATCTGAAACTTCTCTTTAACTCACCAAGAACTTTACCTTGTCCTTGTATCAACCACTTCAAACTTCTCTTAAGCTTCCTTTGTTGTTACCACAAAGACAAATATGTTCCAGCACACAACTGAATGTTGTACACACAAATTCTTCATTACCAAAACTTCTTCCTTGAAGTATAACCAGTTTCAGATTCCTTTGACTTTGATGATTGTACATGCTTCCCCATTGATGCCTTTGACTTGCATATCCTCATAGGAGGCACCATTTCTGTCCAAGCATAGATTTATATTTTTCTAAGCACCTAAGTGCTTACAAGGAACCAGACAATAGTTCCATCAGTCTTTGATCTTATTCCTTAGATCATAAAGGCTGAAAACAAGCTCCATGATGATATGATATTTGCCTTAATCATCATATACTTTGAGCTTCTCAGATTTCTTGAGAATCTGCTTATACCACTGAGATTAATACTAAGTTAAACCTTCCTCACAGCCTTGTAGATACCTTGATAAACTCTGAATCTTCTTCTGCAATTTCTTTCTACCACAACCAACAATGTATGTTGAACCTTCACTAATACTCATACTCATCAACCACTAAAGCGTCCCCTAGTTCCAGACTTGTATAAGACCACCAACGACTGTCCTTTACTCAACTCAAGCTTGTATCAAAAAACTAACCCAATGTATTAACCCAATGCTGCACTAACACCTAGTGTTCTCGGTTAAAACTTTGAACAGTGGACATACAAGCTTGTGTCTTCTAAGCTTTGAATCTTGAGAAGAAGCGGTGAAACGATAATGGTCTTCACTACGATGAGCTAATACCAACATCCAAAAAACCCTTTTCCTGAGATCACTCACCTTGCAACATCCTCAAGATTGTTTAACCCACAGACCAAGAACAACATCTTTGATCCATAACCTTTTGTATCAATCTCTTAATCTAAACTTTCTTCTTGACAAATACCTTAGAACACCAAGTTCTTTAACCCAAACTTGCAGCTTCACAAATAGATTATTTGTGGAGAATTAAGCTCCACCGGAAAAACATCACCGAGATCCTTTACTCTTTGACCATGGCAATTTCACTCAATCACCAATCACCATCTTCTTCCTCTAGGTTTTGGATACCTTGATTCTTCTTGTTTCTGGTCCTAGCTTCACCAGCATGATTCTTTGAATCTATTGAACCACCGAGACAAGAACAAGAACATACCCACCATGGAATCTATGTATCGCTGAACTCAACATGTTGTTGCTCCAAGAAATCTCCGATTGAATCGGATTTCTCTCCGAAACTTGAGCCGAACAAACTCGCCGTTGAATCCGTCTAATGCCGTACAAACTCGCCGTTGAATCCGTCTATTGCCGAACAACGAAGCTCTGATACCAACTGTAGAGAATCCGACATAGATCTTGATTCTCTTTAACATCGATTCCGGCGAATCGGACGGAACCACGACACGCTATTTGACCCGGTTCACGGCGTTAACTAGCCGCTACATCCGGTTAGGAACGGAAGCTCGTCCTCGCTGCTCCGTTCCCTAAGTTCTATAGATAACCGGAAATAACCTCCGGCGTGGTGATTACATATGAGACTCTCACCGTCGATTACAAGCTAATCGACCTTACAAGATCAAGGAAGAAGAAGGAGAAAGAATAAGGAAGAGAAACCCCAAGAACCCAAGATCAAGAGCACACACACCGTCTCTTTCTCTCTTAGTTCTCTCTCTCGCTCTTAGTAACTCTCTGTAAAAAAGAGATGATAATCATGATGTGATAATGTATCGATGAAGAAGAATACCCTTTTTGGTATATGAGGAGATAAGCTCCTTCTCACATGTGTGTGTCACGTGACTTCTTAAAACACCTCTATATTGAAACCTTCTTTCTCAATTAGAGTGTTTCTCTTCTTCACCTTCTTCAAGTTTAATCACATCCTAACAATTTTGAATACAACGACAAAAATTTGGTACATGTGATTACTGTAAGATATTGACAAAAGATAAATGATTTCGATTTTTTATTTTATAGGCTCCTTTCCAATTTAATAGATAGTCCATAAAATTGTCGGGCAACAAAAAGTGGTCCACGTGAATTGTAAATTTGAGGGAAAAAAACACAAACATTTTTTCATTATCGGGCCCGTTGCTAACAAAAACATAAGATTTAATTTCTTGTGGTGTCATTGCATAAAGACATAAACTTGTAGTTTTGTACCAACTTTATTGCGAAGACACAGCACATGTTTTAAATTGTATTAACACTCGTGACTATACAAGTACATAAAAGATATCAACGATTATAGAAGGTCCCATTGTTCATTTAAAATTTTCATAGGATCCAAACGGTCCCCTTCGATGACGTGGATCAGTACGACATTGACGAGATAAAACTATAGATATGGAAATTAATGAGAGATACTGATTGTATTGTGTTAAATAAAATGGGCCTTGGTAATTGAGCTAGAGAGCCCATATGAGATGATGCAATGTTAAAAAGGCTTGACCAAGTTGGTCTAGAGATGATATTCAAATTCTACAATGGCATTATTTAGGTGTATAGAGTGCTTAGAAAGTCATTAGTTAGTTGCGACAAAATCATTAATTAAGAGATTACCAAAAGAAAAAAAATCATTAATTAAGATGAAGAAAATAAAGTAGTGGCCGCCAAAAAGGGACACGTGTTCCGTCAATCATTTGCACTTTATGTTTGTTTCCACATTTTCGTCTTTAATTAAATGTTAACCCCCAACATTTTTTATGCTTAAAAAGTAAATGACATTTTTTTTTAACCGCAAAGTAAAGGACATTTATTCCTTATACTTTTTTACTTTTAAACCTTTTTTAAGTATAGAATTTTAAATCAATTCGATATACGCAGAACTCTTAGTTTGGTTAAGCGTCTTTCGACGCATCTCATAAGGTGAATTTAACATCAGAATTATGAAATGTTATATAGTCTCAAAATGTTTGAAGTAGCACATAAATCATATGTTTATTCAGATTTGGCCTTTTGTAACAGCCGGACAATAATACAAATTTAGGTCAGAACTTTTTCAGTAATGATTAATAAAGCGATTGTTTTAAGGTTGTCACACAAATCTATTTTTTTCATAATTTTTTTGTCAAAGTAGAATTAGTAGTAAAAAATTTAATAAAGGCTGAAATGTGGATGAGTAATTTACAAATTTACAAGGATTTTTTGTTGCAATTTAAAAGAAGTGGTATTAATTAAAGACCAGAAAAATAATTAAGTAAAAAATGGCCGCCACGGTGGTCCAGACAAAATCCACATGATTCTCGTTTGTGAGTTTGAAGAAAGGCCCACACTGTGCCACGTCATCATACCAGCTGTCTCCAGTTCCCTCGTTTCAGGGTCTTTCCCATGTTGTTGTTGTTGTACACGTCACTCTCTTAAACTCTGTCGTTTTGAGCCGTCGGATATATTAAATCTAACGGTTCGGGAGATGTAGATGTACGAATATCCAAAGAAGGTTTCTACCTTAATCAAAACATTTGATAGTTTCATAATTTAGTGTAGATTAAAGGTTAGAAACCCTTTGTTTAGTTTTGCGTGTAAGGGAAACCTTTTTACACATGTGGGAATTTTAAACTTACACATGAGTGAATAAAAATGTGGGAATTAAAAAAATGATTAAAGGAATATAAGCATAATATTATAAGTATATTCTCCTTTTTTATATCAACTAATTATGATTCTATTTTCCATTAAAACTTTTTAGCGAAGCCAATGGTTAAAAGGACAAGTCGAATCCAGCTTCTGAGTTATGAATTTATGATGTTCATTTTTCCCACTTATTATTATTTGCAAAGTATAGTAACAACACTCCAATCATTTACTATAATTTATATTGTAATGATATCATTCATGATTAATAGTTAATACCACGTTGTATCTATCGTTTTAGTTATTACATTTAATATTTCCTTTGACATATGTACACGTTAAATGACATAAATAAAAGTTTCAAATCAAAGGTAACCAAATGGTTGGAATTTCTTTTTCTTTTTCTTCATAATTTTACAATTATACTTTATACCATTTCTGAAAAACTACATGCTGTTTTTATAGTCGTCCTTTAAATTAATATCGTCTACTTTGTCTATCGACCGACACCTTATATTCATCATAATATTTTGGGGGTTAAGCTACTAGTAAAATTAGTTTGTGGATATTGCTTAAGACATAATGGGCTCGTAGGCCCATACGCGAAGACAAGAATAAGAAGCCCAAAGTTTCAGTATAAAAGGAAGACGACGACGTTTATCCACAACAACATCATCACTACCAGATTCTGTTACAGGAAAAGTATCAGAACAAGAAACAAAGCAAGAAAGGAGAGAGAGAGATCGCAGAGGAAGACGATCTGATCCGGTGAAGCTAAGGGTTCCGCGAACAGCTCCATCGCCGATACAAGCTCCGATCAAGGCTGTATTGGATAGCTCTTCTCCGTGTAATTGTATTTGGTACCTACACAAAGAGGTAGCCATTGTAAAGCAATTAAGCTTGGTGATAGTGATCATGGTGGTTTAGTTCCACTCCCAGACGTAGCGGTAACGTGAACTGGGTAACCAAATCGTGTGTCTTTAAGTTTACGCACAAACACAATCAAGGATCAAGCACAATCAAATCTGATAGAAAGTGGACAAAGATCGAGATACATCAAAGACTGTATCAGGGACCTAAATCAACAAGTGGTATCAGAGCTCTAGGAGCATCCTATCAGATTAGTGTGAGAGGGATTCAAGGATTGTAGAAGACTTATCTTCGTTGCGGTCTTCGAGGGCGGATAAGTCTCGGGGTCTTCTTCAAGCGTGTAACTCCTCCATCTCCTCTTGATAGTTCACTCGATACAAGAACCAATCAAGATTAGTCATGGAGCCTACACCGGGGAAGTTTCAAGTAGAAAAGTTTGATGGTAAAGGCGATTTTGGTCCGTGGAAGTTCAAGATGAGAGCACAACTTGAGATACGAGGCCTAATAGCAGTTTTGGATGAAGACTTATCCGATATGTCCGAATCAAGCAAAGCCGAAGAAGGAATCACTCCTGCAAAGGCTGATCCTAAGTGGGCCAAGAAGGATCTCGAGTTAGAAGTCTCATAGGAACATGTCTCGGCGATCTTATTCTAAGGAAGGTCATGAATGAGACCACGGCTCTTGGTATGTGGAAGGCTCTAGAGAGAGATTACCAAACCAAGTCTCTTCCAAATCGCATACACCGAAAAGAAAGTTCTCTTGCTTCAAGATGGAAGAAGACAAGACCATTGAAGAAAATGTTGACACATTCCTAAAGTTAATTGCGGATCTTGCAAGCTTAAAGATCAAGCATATCGGATGAGGATCGAGGCTATCCAACTATTATCAGGACTACCTTCACAATATGAGCAGCTTGTTCACACCTTACAATATGGAACTGGAAAAGAGACACTCACTGTCAATGAAGTTGTGACAGCAGCATATTCTAAGGAGGCTGAACTAAAGCAGAAGGGGCTCATAAAGAAGGGAAAGTCAACTCCGAAGTATTGTACTCCGAGTCAAGAAGTAGATCAAACCGAGAAGAGTGGCAAGGGACACTTCAAGAAGAAGGTCAACCATAAACCCAACCTCAAGTTCAACAAGGTTAACAAATCGAATGTTTCATATGTGGAAAAGAGGGTCATTGGAAAAGAGAATGTCCAGACGAGAGGGAAGAAGAAAGCATCAGAATCTTCAATCAACGTTGCATCAGAGGTTAGACAACCTATGGTACTCATGGCTAGTCATCAAGGTACAAGGGACAGATGGGTATTGGACTCAGGGGCCTCTTGTCACATCACCAACAACAGAGAACTCCTATTTGACTTTGAGAAAACAGAAGGAGGTAAAGTGTTGATGGGCAATGATACTTTAAGCGAGTATCGAGGGCATAGGAAAGGTGAAGATTGTTAATCCCGATGGATCGAAGTCATTCTCACCCAAGTTAGATATATGCCAAAGATGGGAAAGAGCCTAATATCTTATGGGATGTTAGAGAAGTCAGGCTGCAAGTATGAGGGTGAAGATTTTGTTGTTACTTTCAAGAAGCAAGGTCGAAGGTCATCTCGGGGAAGTACAATAATGGGTTATACTACTTACAAGGATCCGTATCAAGCCATGAAGCAAACGTAGCAGAACCTGCTGGAAAACTCACCAAGTTATGGCACTCAAGACTGGGACACATGAGTGCTCACAACATGGAAGTCTTAGTCAAGAATGAGTACATACCTAAAGAAGAAGTTGGAAAGCTAGAGTTTTGTGAAAGCCGTGTCTTAGGGAAATCACACAAACAGAGTTTTCCTAAGGCTAAGCATACTACAAAGGGGATATTGGAGTATGTTCATTCGGATATGTGGGGATCACCATCTACACCAGAGAGTTTAGGAGGCTGCAAGTACTTCATCAGTTTTATAGATGATTTCTCAAAGAAGGTTTGGGCTTATTTCTGTAAAACTAAGGATGAAGCTTTCTCAAAGTTTCAAGAGTGGAAGGAAACTGTTGAGAATCAGAAGGGGAAGAAGGTTAAGTGTTTAAGGACAGACAATGGACTTGAATTTTGCAACAATCGGTTTGAAGATTTGTGCGAAGCTCGGGGATTAAACGTCACGGAACATGCACCTACACTCCGCAGCAGAATGGTGTTTCAGAAAGGATGAATAGGACTATCATGGACAGAGTAAGAAGTATGTTGGCTGAAACTGGTTTGGGTCAGGAATTTTGGGCAGAGGCTACATCAACAGCTGTGTATTTGATAAACAGAACACCCAACTCCACAATCAACTTCAAGTTACCTGAAGAAGTGTGGACAGGTTACAAACCCGATCTAACACATCTAAGAAGGTTTGGATGTTCTGCTTATGTTCATACAATACGAGGCAAAGACAAGTGCTGGAGTCTGTGAAGGGTATTTTTCTTGGATATCCGTTTGGAGTAAAGGGTTACAGAGTTTGGATTGCAAAGGAATGGAAGTGTGTCACAAGCAGAAACGTTGTGTTTCATGAAGAGGAGGTGTACAAGGACATCTCAGGACAGAAAGGGGAAGCCACTCATAGACCGAAGGGAACAGAGTGAAGATCGGCTCTAAGGTGGTAAATGAAAGGGTTTCTCCAACTACATCTTCGGAGGAGTCACCTGATGCAGGTGGAGAATTGGAACAGGCTTCAGATTCTGAGTCAGAGGATGCATCAGAGGATGCATCAGGAGATGAATCAGAAGGTTTAATTTTTCATGAATCAGATGACTCAGGAAGTGAAGAACAGGCTGGTGATGGATATCTACTAGCTAGGGACAGAAGTAGAAGAAGGAATGTTAGACCACCATCAAGGTTTGAGGATGCAGATTTTGTTGCCTATGCTCTATCAGCGGCTGAAGACATTGAGATAGAAGAACCTAAGAGCTATGCAAAAGCTAAGCTAAGCAAGGAATGGAAATTCTGGAATGGTGCAGCTATTGATGAGGTGGATTCTCTCAAAAAGAATCACACTTGGGACTTGATAGACGGACCGAGAAAATCGGAAGGTTATTGGGTGCGGATGGATCTTCGAGGCTGAAACCGGGAATACCGGGAGTGGAAGACAAAAGGCACAAGGCTAGAGTAGTAGCAAAAGGCTATTCACAGAAGGAAGGTGTTGACTACAATGAGATTTTCTCTCCTGTGGTCAAACACGTGTCTATAAGGATTATGCTTTCAATAGTGGTGAATCCGGATTATGAGCTGGAACAAATGGATGTCAAGACTGCATTCTTGCATGGTGATCTAGAGGAAAGGATTCCGATGGAACAACCAGAAGGGTTTATCAAGAAGGGTGATGAGAACAAAGTCCGCTTATTGAGGAAGTCATTGTATGGGTTAAAGCAATCACCCGGACAATGGAATCGAAGTTTGACACCTTTATGAAGAAGGAAAAGTTCAAGAGAAGCAGCTTTGACTCTTGTGTCTACATGAAGAATGAGGGAAGTGCTACAGCAATTTACTTGTTGCTTTATGTGGATGATATGTTGATAGCATCTGGGGATAAGTCAGAGATCAGAATGGTTAAGGACAGCTTAAACAGAGAATTTGAAATGAAAGATTTGGGAAAAGCTTCAAGGATACTAGGAATGGATATTCAAAGGGACAGAAAGGAGGGAACTTTAACTCTGTCACAGGAAGTGTATCTGAAGAAGGTTCTCAAGTGTTTTGATATGGATGAAGCAAAGCAGACTACTACACCAATTGCATCACACTTCAAACTTAAGAGCTTGAAGAAGGAAGAGGCTGCAGAAGAAAGCAAGCATATGGAGAAGGTTCCATACGCTAGTGCTGTTGGGAGTATCATGTATGCCATGATTGGTTCAAGACCTGATCTAGCTTATGCAGTTGGACTGATAAGCAGATTTATGTCAAGACCTAGCAGGGAACATTGGGCTGCAGATTAAGTGGGTGCTGAGGTATTTGAAGGGGACTTACAACTCAAGTCTAGTTTTCAAGAAAGGAAAAAGTTTCAGCGTTGAAGGATTCTGTGATTCAGATTATGGTACAGATCTTGACAGAAGAAGATCTGTAACAGGATATGTGTTTAAGGTTTGGGGAAACACAGTAAGCTGGAAATCAAATCTACAGTCAGTTGTTGCTCTTTCTACTACTGAAGCAGAATATATGGCTCTGTCAGCAGCAGGTAAAGAAGCAGTTTGGTTAAGGAATATTTGTGAAGAATTGGGTTTTAGTGGTGAAAGTGCAAGGATAAACTGTGATTCACAAGGTGCCTTAGGCTTGGCTAAGAACACCGTGCATCATGAAAGGACTAAGCACATTGCAACTAAGTATCATCAAATTAGAGATGTGGTAGTCGATGGAAGTGTTACTCTTTATAAGGTTCATACGAGTAAGAATGCAGCAGATTTTCTAACTAAAGCTTTACCCGGGCCAAAGTTTGAGCTCGTTGTGACCTCGTGAACTTGTCCTGAAGGGACATGCGGCTCCGGTAATCACTCGTCAACATTGGTCTCCCAAAACAGAAGGTACAATGGTTAGTGTATTTCCGCAAATCCGAAACTTGTTGACTAAAGTTATTGAAAGAGGTGAAGAGTGATTACTCGAAGAGCGAGAGGAAAAGACAAGGAGGTCTTGTTCCGGGTGGAGTACACATGCAAAAACGAAACAAAGGTTAGAGCTTTCTATGGTGTTATGTTAACGGCTATGGAGAAAGCTTGAGGAAAGGTCAATACTGTTGAAGCCGAAGAGAGTTAAGGCGGAGATCGTGTCATTGAAGCTCAGATCTGACAAGGGAAGAAGACAAAACAAGAGGGTTAGTCTTTGGAATGCTAAGAGACTTAATGGTAAAGAATAAAGGAAGCGGAAGTTCTTACCAGAGAGATTCAAGGTTAAGGAGATCAGATCTGAGATGTGTGAGCTTCACAGAAGCAGTGAAGAACATGCAAGAAGAAGATACAAGATTCAGTACAAGGTCTAGGTTCTACAGCTACTCAAAATCAAGCTGAAGAAGAGAGACGTACCTGATGAGTTCTTCTGGGCAAAGATCGTGAAGATCTTGAGCAGGGTTTCGTCGAAGAACATGAGGAGACGAATCGCCTTCATCGTCGCCAAGGAGAGACAGGAATTAGGGTTCGGCGGAAGTTTCGCGAAGATGTCTGAAGCAAAGGTGGAGTTTGTGGATATTGCTTAAGACATAATGGGCTCGTAGGCCCATACGCGAAGACAAGAATAAGAAGCCCAAAGTTTCAGTATAAAAGGAAGACGACGACGTTTATCCACAACAACATCATCACTACCAGATTCTGTTACAGGAAAAGTATCAGAACAAGAAACAAAGCAAGAAAGGAGAGAGAGAGATCGCAGAGGAAGACGATCTGATCCGGTGAAGCTAAGGGTTCCGCGAACAGCTCCATCGCCGATACAAGCTCCGATCAAGGCTGTATTGGATAGCTCTTCTCCGTGTAATTGTATTTGGTACCTACACAAAGAGGTAGCCATTGTAAAGCAATTAAGCTTGGTGATAGTGATCATGGTGGTTTAGTTCCACTCCAGGACGTAGCGGTAACGTGAACTCAGGTAACCAAATCGTGTGTCTTTAAGTTTACGCACAAACACAATCGAGGATCAAGACAATCAAATCGATAGAAAGTGGACAAAGATCGAGATACATCAAAGACTGTATCAGGGACCTAAATCAACATAGTTGAATTGACTAATTTATAATCATACCAAAAATAAATCTTAAATCGAAGAGAAGAATCCATCTTTTATATTCAATGGAGTTTGTACAATCGTACACGTTTGATTAATCTTCACACTGTAAGAAACGAACGAATAGGTCTTTATATTATTTGAATTAATATATATATATATATATATAATGAAATGTGAAAACGAGTTTGACATGATTTTGTAAAAATACAAAACTGACATTCCCGGAATATGCTGATCACGTTTGTCATTGACCTATGAATTTTACAATTTATAATTTTACTGTTCTAACCATTTACAAAATTTGATTTGACAAAAAAAAACCATTTACAAAATTTGATTACATAGTTTTCCTTAATTTAGTTATTACTCGTATAGATTTATGATTCTAATTTCCATATATATATTACTAGTATATTAATAATTGTGTAAATGATTTAAGCTAATTGGAGTTAATTTTGCCGGCCAGCTCATATGGAGTTAATTTTTGTTTAATAAGAACATGTAACAATTAGACATATTTGTTTATATTTAAACAAAGAAATTTAGACATATATTAATTTAAAATATATAGAAACCTATTGGTCCAACTAGATTATTTTCTAATGGAACAAGTTACAACTCACCATTTTAATTTCATAAAATAATTCACAAGTCAAACTTACATTTTCGAAATCGAATATTTATATTAAAACCCCTTTTAAAATTTATTTTACCAAACAAAAACAATACAGATTTTTAGGAAAAATATTTAAACGACCGCCTAATTTCCTAAAGTTAAAAATTTTAAAAACCCAGAAGAAGAAAAAAAAAACTAAAATTTCATTTTTTTTTTTCTTCGTTAAATTTTTATGTGGTTCCTGTCACCGAAGCTCTGTCATCATCATCTTCTCCTTCTTCTTCATCTACCAAATCCATAATCTGCTCAGATTCTCTGTTAAATTTTCTCGATCTTTAAACCACCGCATAGTAAACGGCGAATCTACGTTCGTTTTCGTCGGTGTTTCTCGTTGTAATCGCGACGAATACTCTCTTTTGAATTTTTGTGTAGATTTCGTATTTCAAGTCAGATTTTCAGCTTTCTCTGAGCTGTACGAATATTCCTTTGGGCTATATTGTCCTGTGATCTATTGTAAAGGGGTTTTTCTTCCTTCTTCTCCGATTTCGTTTATCGTCGCGTAACTAAGAGCTCGAGCTTCTCTCTAATGGCGGCGTCAGAGAGATCGATAGACCAAAACGTCGACATGGGTTCTTCTTTCCTTCAAAAATTCAGACTTTACGAGACCCGATCGGTAATGATTCTCAATCTCTATCTCCTCCTTCCCTCTCTTATGACTTTGAATCCTTAGATTTGCTAATTTATAAGCCTCTTTTGTTTTTTTTTGTGTGTGTAAAAAAAAAAACAGAACTTTTATATGATAGGAAGAGATAAACACAGAACTTTCTGGAGGGTCTTGAAGCTAGACAGGACAGATCCAAAAGAGCTTAACATGTACGAAGATTCAACGGCTTATACAGAATCTGAATGCTATGAGACTTTGAGAAGGATACATGAAGGAAACAGATCATCTGGTGGATTGAAATTTGTAACTACTTGCTATGGGATCATTGGTAATAATGTCTTTTGTAGAAGCATCAAAGCAACATCTTTCTTTGTTGGATTATAAGGGATTTTGACATTGGAACACATTTGTTTGTTTCTTGGTTTCAGGATTTATAAGGTTTTTGGAGCCTTATTACATGTTGATTATCACTAAAAGAAGGAAACTTGGTGAAATTTGCGGGCACACGGTTTATGGTGTAGCAAAGAGCAAGATAGTTACGATTCCACATTCCTCTGTGCTATCCAATGTGGCTTATTCTAAGGACGAGAAAAGGTCTTGTTATGTCACTTCTGCTTGTAAAATGGAAAAAAACATGTACCTTGGTACATTCATTACATTTCGAGACTATAAAAATTTCTACTTGTATTTAGATTCTGAGACCTTTCTGCTACCCTTTTCTCCTTCTTTTTATTGCCTCTTTGATATGCTCTATAAGAGTTTTACAGGTTTCTCGTAGACAAGTTAACAGTTGTTGAGGTAACTGTGTGATTGAATTCGTTACACTATGTTCTTAGCCTATTGGAGAGAATCCAAATGCATAGTGTTTCATTAATGTCATTTCCGTTTTGTTGCACTTTTTGCCTTTTTACTATTTCTGGGTATTTTCCTCTCTTGACTATACAGTGGATACACTTCTATCTGTTGTATATATTTTGATATGTTATGTGACAGAGGTACTATCAAGGGAGATTCTTCTAATTTCATTTCATCTGTTATATTTTGAACTTTGATTCATGTTGTAACATCCTTTTTCTTTTAGATTATTAACTGATACAGGGTCTAAATCATATTTTGTTTCTACTGTTTTCCTTGGATTTTATAGGTACAAGAGGCTACTCTGCACCGTCGATCTCACAAAGGACTTCTTCTTCAGCTATTCTTATCACATCATGCATTCACTTCAGAGGAATCTGTCAAACAATACAGAGGGGCACACTTACTATGAATCAATGTTTGTCTGGAACGAATACTTAACTCGACGGATTCGAAACAACGCTAAGGACTGTATGTGGACAGTTGCCTTGGTATATGGATTTTTCAAACAGGTATTATTTGATCCTAAGGTTTCTATTGCTTTTTCTAACATTTGGAGATATGCATACTGAAGTTGACATTGAGAAAGGTCACATTGAAAATTCTATTCTCCATGTTGCTTGATTTTGAACATTATTGCAGCATGAGAGAAGAAACTCTCCCAAGAATTAGGACTTAAAACCCACACTATGTGGATGCCTTCTCAGATCTTTTTTCTTTTGACGCTCAGTAAAAGTTTGTACTTTTCCTCTCATATTTAGGTTAAACTATCAGTTTCTGAGAAGAACTTTAGATTAACTCTAATTGCTCGCCGATCTCGGCATTATGCTGGCACAAGGTACAATCTCCTCATCTGATATTGTTATATAGCTGACATTTATTTGGTGAAGCTGTAATGGAATTGATTCTATTTTGTTTTCCAGATATCTGAAACGCGGTGTGAACGAAAAAGGCAGGGTAGCTAATGATGTTGAGACAGAGCAAATTGTTTATGAGGATGCTCAAGATGGTAGTCCCGTCCGAATAAGTTCTGTTGTTCAGAACCGAGGTTCAATTCCTTTGTTCTGGTCTCAGGAGACCTCACGGTTGAACATCAAACCTGATATAATATGTATGATGTTTGACCAACGTAATAGATTCTTATTGATTTCTTTTATGCTTTGATTTTTCTGCTCATTTCTCTTGTGTGTAAAGTGTCAGCGAAAGACTCTAGCTTCGAGGCAACCAAACTGCATTTCGAAAATCTCGCAAAGAGATATGGGAATCCAATCATCATTTTGAACTTGATAAAGGTTGGTATTTTATGTTCTAACTCGTCGATGATGATACAATTTTTGACATATTCTTCCTGGTAATCATGAATTAACTTGACTGATGTAACAGACTCGTGAAAGGAGGCCTCGGGAGACTATTCTGCGTGCGGAGTTTGCAAATGCCATTAGGTTCATTAACAAAGGGTTAAGCAAGGAGGAGCGTCTAAGGCCTCTTCACTGGGATCTGCATAAACACTCTAGAAAGTACGTGATGACACAACCTCATATCCTTTTTTATTTCTAGCTGCATTTTCTAATGAACACAATAGGCTTGTACTTACTGGAAATGTGTTTTTGTTCGTTGCAGAAAAGGCACGAACGTGTTGGCCATTCTCGGCACGTTGGCTACGTATGCACTGAACTTGACTGGCATCTTCTACTGTCAGCTACCATCTGATCTTAGAGCAGATGGGTTTCAGAACCAGAATCCATCAACCATGGAGTGAGTATCCAATTTACCAACTGTTTTTTACCTTCTATATAGTTTCTTGCTTAGCGTATTAGGTATCTATCTCATATTCCTTGTAACTAGGCTTTGATTAATTTATATATTTTTTGGTTACTATGGCAGGAATGGTGAATGTTCTAATGATATTCCTAGTAAAGATGAGACTGCATCAAACTTGGCCGCGGAAAATTGTAATGAAGATAAGGATGCTAAGGAGGATCCACAAAAGGATGCTACCATGATTCAGAAAGGAGTTCTGAGGACCAATTGTATAGACTGTTTAGATCGCACTAACGTTGCTCAATATGTCTATGGGTTGGTAGCATTTGGGCGTCAACTCCATGCTTTGGGATTGACAGAGTCTACTACTATTGGTCTAGAGAATCCCCTCGCTGAAGATTTGATGGGAATTTATGAGACAATGGGCGATACGCTTGCACTTCAGTATGGAGGATCCGCAGCACACAACAAGGTATGATTGCTAGCTTCTCTGGCCATAATGTGTTGCCTTGTTACGTAGAAATCTGTGGACATAGTTATTGACCAATGATCTTATTTCTGTGGGAAGATCTTTTGTGAAAGGCGTGGTCAGTGGAAAGCGGCTACTCAGTCACAAGAATTATTCAGAACGTTACAACGATACTACAGTAACGCCTATATGGATGCCGAAAAGCAAGATGCAATTAACTTGTAAGCTCGATTTAAATTTTCTCTTTCTAATGCCTCTGCCCTCTTGTATGACAAACTTGTTTGACTTCTCATTTGTATTCCTCCACAGGTTCTTGGGATACTTTCAGCCACAGTCAGATAAGCCGGCACTATGGGAGTTGGGTTCGGATCAGCATTACAATGCAGCAAGATTTCTTGCCAGTTCTGCATCGGATAATTCAAGGTACATTTCCTGGTTAAATGAGACACTCACATAGTAGTTTGAAACTTCTAATGCTTCCTTAGAGATACTTACATTACATGTTATTTTGCCTTTAGGTCTACGATGAAACGATCTCTATCTGAAAGTAGCATCCTTAGCGAGAGCAGTACATCCGCGTCAGGACCAGCCACTAGACATGGTTTAGCTGAAAAGGGTGAAGAAGGTAAAGGTCTTTCAGATTCTGCACCTGAGATCTCAAAGTCTAAAACTGCCATGATTTCTACTAGTTTGAGGTTAGAAAAATGCTTATGATCTCTGTCGAATAAACCATATATATCGAGGTTTTGTCAGCTAAATCTAAGAATAATGGCTTTGCGCGTGTGTGTGTGTGTGTGCAGTGCTCCACCGCGGACATTGGAGGAAATAGGTTTAGACAAAATACTTGAAAACGATTGCTTCTGCTGTGATGGAAACGGTGACCAATGTACATGTGCAACTTTTGATATGGATTGGGTTTCTTCTTCAGGAAACTCTTGTGAAGATGAAAGCTACGGAAGGTAGTAAAAACTTGAAAAAATCTCCTCCCTTTATGAATTTAATATGTGTCTCATAGTGTGACATTTTTTTACTGCAGGTCCACAGTGGTTAGATCCTTTGAAATCATACCTGAAACAGAGTCAGAGATTTGTGTTATAGAATCTGGTTCTAGTAATAATAATATAAAGGTGAGAAAGAAGATTAGCAATTAGCCATTGATACCTCTCTAATTATCTAAAGTTAGTAAAATAGTAAACTCTTTTGTTTTTTAACAGAGAGATGATGAAGTGAAACTGGAGGATAAAGCCATATCAGGGATACCTCATGGTTATGTGAGGTGGGTAATGAATGAAGCCACACATTTCTGGTGAGTGAGAAAAACAGAGCTTTTTCAACAACAAAAAAGTAAACAAAAAAAGATCAACATACCTTTTAGTGCTGATGAAGAAAGAAAAGTATCAGAGAAGAACATAACTGAAAAAGAAAAACTAACCGCCACTAATTTATTAACCGGGTTTGGAATTTAAAAAGGTGAGAAATTGAGAGAGAGAAAGAGAGATAAAACTTGTAAATATACAGAAGTGATGAATGATATGGTATATGAACATACCTCAAATATTTGCTAAACTTTTATATATATTATTTTTGACATTTTTATTTTGTTTTGATGATGGGATCTGATTAACAACATTGCAAGGTAAAATATTGAGGTTAGTTTCAAAATTCTTGTCAAAAGTAGGGGTTAAAAATGAATAATCAAAACCACCTTTGACCAACAAAATCATGTCTTAAAATGGACATTAGTAGTCAGTGGGTCCCGCAGAATCACGTGTTTAAAGCTAAGAAATATTCATTAGAATCTTCTAGAGAGCCAACTTAAGAAAATATGAGCAATTCTGAATTCTCAGCCGCATTCTCATGACCGAATTATATTCTCCCAACCAAATTACTATTAAAACAATTTTATACATTTCCTGTTAGAAAAAATATATGATAATATCAAACTAATAAAAATAAAATAAACAAACCCAATATTTTAAGAGACTTATTACCATTTCGTTTAGAGTAATTCACAAAACTACGCCGTTTCATATTTTTATTTACAAAATTCTATTTAATTTATTTTTTTTCATAATTACATCTTTTCAAAATTTTAAAAACATGATTTACTCTTTAAAATTTCACCAAAATTAAAATTTTTCATTTGGATTCACTAATTAGTGTTTATGATATAGTGATTACGTGGGTAGGGTTGTTTGGGTAGTCATAATTTGGATTTAATTTTTAGTGTTTAAATGTAATTTTGTGAATTTTTTTTTTTTTTTTTTTTTTTAAATGTGTAATTTTGTAAAATGCAATTAAAAAAACAGGAAAGTGACCTTGATCTAGTGACAATCATAAATCCACATGAGGCATGTAACACCATCCTATCAGAGATCGATTCCCCGCGCCTACGATAATGTAGGTTTGGCTTTTGGGCCAACCATTTGAGGCCCAAATATTGACAAAAAAAAACAATTAAAAAAATGTAGTTTTTTTTTTTTTTTTTTTTGTTAACTGATTTTCTATTAAAACAAAAGAAAGAAAATGTTTGTGGGGAGCAAAACCCATTACAAGCCTAAACAGATAGTTAATGAAACATCCCACATAGTATAATAGAACCAATTGAACCAGAAAGTAACTAGTAGGTAAATGAAGTGAACCCGAGTGAATTTAATTTGGTTAGTTTACCTAACTAACCAACAAAAGATTCCCCTCAGTCATATTGTTGTCTAGAAGAGTAGCCGACCCGCGAGTCATATTAGGTGGAAGATGAAGGAGGAGCGAACGAAACCAAAGTCGAAGTAGACTCGAAGCAAGCGTTGGTTGTTTTGCGAGAGAGACTTGATGCTCGTTTCTCATCGGCCTATCCAAAGAGGTGAGAAGAGAGGTAGAAGATCTAAAAGTGTTCGGTGTACACGGTGATTTCTTTCCGTCCATAGGTAGTATACACATGCTTGCCAAGCGAGGAGAGTTAGAGTTCTTTTCACTCCAGTGAGTGCATGCAAATCATTGAGGATGAGCCCCCAGTCGGATCGGGATGAGAAACCACAACGATCGGCCATAGGGATCCGGATTCTTCGGCTAAAGCCGCAATCGAAAAACAAGTGATCCCTCGATTCACTAGCCGCTTTGCATAAGACACAAAGTGGATCCGCCTGTAGACCCCAATTCGAGAGTCCGTCCTTGGTTGCGCAACGGTTAAGTGTTACTAGCCAAACCGGAAATTGTCGTCTAGGAATGCCGACTTTATTCCACACTTCGGTATGCCAATGAACAAGGGGTTTATGACTCTTGAGAAGGTAATATATCCGACTTCGTTTTGTAGGATGATGATTTTTTATCTTGCACATACCACTCCATCGAGTCTTCAACATCTTCTAAAGTCGAGGTTGTCATGAATATGTGCGAGGTTGAGTTGTGCATCTGATCTTGGGTTGGGTAAAACCCAATTACCATTCCTCCATAGATCCGCGAGAGAAGAGAGCCTATTTATTCCCATGTTGATTGTCGCATCCTCTCCCAAGTAAGTAGTTAGTTTTCCAAAAGGGGACCAATTGTCCGTCCAAAATCTTGTATTTTTACCGTTTCCCACTTTCTTTTTCATCCAAGGGAAAATGAACTCCCCGAGCTTTAACAATTTATTGGAAAACCAAGATCGTGATTGCTTTCTTTTAGTGTTGATTACCCAAAAATTGTTTAAATCACCTTTTAACACTTCTTTTGTGTACCAGGTGGCCCAAACAGAAGTTGGTCTAAAGAACAGAATCCACGCTAGTTTTAGAGCTGCAGACTTTGTTCCAAACTTGTAAGTCCCTAAGCCCCAACCCTCCTTCCTCCTTTGCACATGTTACCGTAGACCAAGCCACCTTTGCAGAGTTATGCACATCAACTGTTCCTTTCCATAGGAACTCACCGCATAGGGAGTTTATCAAATCAATACACTTCTTTGGGAGGATGAAAGAACATGACCGGAAATTGGTGATGCCATTGATTACCGAAGTGATCGGTTGTTTCCTTCCGAGCATAAGAGAGTGACTTTGCCGCCCATCCGGACATTCTTCCTTTAACTCTTTGAAGAAGGTTAGCACATCCACTCGAGGTTAGTTTCTTGGAGTTTAATGGAATGCCCAAGTATCTAACTGGCAAGGAAGCATGTGACGAGTCCGTTGCCATAGATATATCATCAACTTCTACCCTAGAAAGGCCACAAGAGAAGAATTCTGTTTTTTGAGAACTAATAGCTAAACTCGACATTTGCTTGAAAGTCATGCGAGATCCGGAGGACTCCTTGTACCGAAGAAAGTGTTCCATCTATGAAGATCGGTAGGTCATCCGCAAAACAAAGATGAGTTAGCTTAGTATCCTTGCACTTGAAATGGTAAGTAAATTTCCCATCTTCGACTCCTTTGTTTAGTAGCGAGAGATAGACAATTCATAGCTATTACAAATAAGTATGGAGAAAGAGGATCCCCTTGCCTCGAGCCTCTCTTTCCTTTGAAATAACCATGAATTAACCCATTATAACCCACCGAGAAAGCAGTAGTACAAATACAAGCTTGTAACCAGTTTAAGTACACCTCCGGGACATCGAAACCTCTCAAGCAACTAAAGATAAATTCCCACCTAATGGAATCAAAAGCTTTTGCAATATCCACCTTAATAGAAATACGCTTAGGACCCATATCTCCGTGGTAAGTATGAACAATTTCGAAGCCGAATAGTATTCTCAACTATTAATCTCCCTTTTACAAAGGCCGTTTGATTCGAAGTATAAGCTCCGGTAGCGAGGGTTTCAATCTCTTCACCATGATCTTTGAAATGACCTTATAAATTGTGTTGCAGCAGGAAATAGGCCTATACTCCGTGACTTTTGAAGCACCTGGCTTTTTTGGGACCAGCGTAAGAATTGTAGCATTTGTGGCTAAAGGGAGAAAAGCCGATCCGAAGAATTGGTGGATAGCCGCTAGAAGTTCCGGGCCCACTGTTTCCCAAGTCGCCTTGAAAAACCTCGAAGTAAGTCCATCAGGTCCAGGAGCCTTGTTTGGATTGAGCTTGAAGAGAGTGCACATTATTTCTTCAGATGTAGGTGTCGAGGCCATTGAGGCAAGGAGATGAGAGCTACATCGGAAGGTTGTTAAGGACTGGATCCATCCATGTTGAAGTTGCAAGGTAGGAAGAGAGGAGGGGGACAAAATATCTTGGAAGTGTTGAAGGGCATGGTTTCTCATCATCAGAGGGTCCACTAGAATGGTGTCATCTTCCAAGGTAAAAGATCTTATTGCATTGTTGGAGTTCCTCATTTCTGAAGTTCTGTGAAAGTAGGTAGTGTTTTGATCTCCTTCTCTTAGCCAGTTAATTCTTGATTTTTGCCTTAGGTAGGATTCCTCTATGGATCGAAGTAATTTCCATTTTGCATGAAGCTCTCTCTCTTCGATAAATAGGGTAGAAGTAGGATTCTGTAGCGCCTGAACCTGCACATATTTCAACAAATCATTAGTCTCTAATACTCTCTTTTGAATTTGTGAAAAAGTCTCTCTTGTTAATGATTTTAGGGAAAACTTTAGTCCTTTCAGTTTGACATAGTAATAAGCTGAGTGCTCTTGACAATCTTCCGCTTTGGTTCCATGCAGTCTCAACCGTAAAGTTAAAGGAAGTGTGGCTAGTGAGGTAGTTATAGAATTTGAAGGGTTTGGTTCCAACTGAGGGTAAACAGGCTTGAAGATCTAGGACACAAGGAGAATGGTCAGAGAATTCTGGGGCTTGAAAAAATGTAGTTTTGTAATTCTCTTTTTAGTTTACTAGTAACCGTTGTGCTGGTAAATAATTTGATAAACTAAGATATTACCAAATTTATCGACGCATAATTTGTAAATTCGGTGTAAAAGGAAAAGTAATATAGGTTAATATTTTCCATTTTGTATGTTTTTTCATTTTGTATATTTTCATATGAAAAATAGTAAATGTTTAACCGAAAGAAAGATGAACAAGAAACAGAAGATAATAAAACTCAGACAAGTTTGACGATAGAAAAGCAGACGACACAGACGGCGCTCTAGGTTTTTAAATTTTCCTTTCTCTTTCTCTCGACGCCGGTGGCGGAGCCTGTGGCCGCCGGCGTCGGGATTTCTCTGATTCTCCAGATCTATTTCTTGTTTCCCCTCCTCTGGTCCTATGTTCGTGAATCGCTTGGAGTTGTGGTTTCTCTTCCGCCGCAGGGCTTCTCACGGAAACGACGAGCAAATCCTTCACGGCCATCAAGGCCGGTCTTGTGGTGGTTCTGCTCCGGATGTCAAGGCTGAGAAATCTGTCTGCAGATAGCGTTGAGAGCTCGGTTAAGTTCCTAGATCTGCTCTGGTGGCAAGGAGAGTGGCGTAGCACGGTGCCGGCTCCTCGAGTTCTTGTTGTTGTTGTCTGATCTGAGGTTCGTTGGCTCGCAGTTGTTTATCTGGTTGTCAGGCGGAGCTTGGTAGTCTCGCTGATTGTGTTCGGTTTATATCGAGCAGGTTAGCTGCTTCTCCCTAGATCCGTTGGATCCTTTGGTGCTTCTGGTGTCTCGAGTTGTTCTTAGTAATTAAGGTCTAGTCGTGGTTGTTTGGGAAGTGAGTAATGTTAGATTGGCTATGTTTAGACTTCTGAAGCCTCTTTAGTCGTATTGTGATAGATCTCGTGGTTTCTTTAGTCCTTTCCGATTGATTGTCTTTGGCCATCTCGGTGGATTAGGTTGGGTTCTTGTTGTTGTTTAGTTTTGCTCTTGTTCTCGGCCGGTGTTGTAGCTTGTAGTCGTCGGTTTGGACTATTCGAGACTCTTGGTTTGGCTAAACTCCGTTAGCATTGAGTGAGAAAGTACTCCTCTCGGTTTCGAGAACTAGTTTTAAGGGTTAGGAACCATGTTTTTGAATCATGTTTGCGGCTTTGGCTAAGGTTGATAACTCTTATTTGACTTTTTCGTTGGTCAAAATGTGTCTCTGGGGGTTTATAGTTTTTGACTCGCCGGCTTGTGTCTCCGGAAAGATGTAGTTCTTTGCTGGCTTTGTGTCTCAAAATCGTATTCCAATGTGTTTCAGAGGAACCATATTTAGCGCGTAAAGGCTAATGGTATTTGGGCGTTTGCAGTTGAGCCGTTCTTGTAGCTTCATGCCATCCTCTTGGGTCAGTTTTAGTCTTTGGTTGTTTTCTTATGTCATTCTCATGTCGTTTGTGTTTAGACGAGAATCAAGGCTTTAGATCCTCTATCCCCTTGTGCTATACTACCGGAGTTTATTGCTCGATCTGTATAGATTTCAGGAACTTTGTAACGAGGTCTACTCCTTTTTTTAATATTATCAATATTTCAGTGAAAAAAAAAAAAGAAACAGAAGACAATAATTATTTTTTATTTAATTAGTTTATTAATTAATGAAAAAATAAAAGTGAAAAGAAAATAAAAATATCTAAGCAAGTGGGTAAAATAGGTTCTGGAGAGTTCCATTCTCCTAAAAACGTATCCTCCTACGAAACAGAGACATACACACAAAACAAAACAAAGATGAAGAAGAACAACACAAACCTTTTATTATATCTCTCTCCCTCTCCTTTCTCAATTTCCTCTTCTTTGATCTTCTTCTTCTTCTACGTTACCAATAAAGCCCTTATCTTCCATTGATTCGGTCGCTTTTCACGAAACGTTTTACCTACAGAATCCAATCGAAACACACAAGCCCCCTCCCTAAATTGGACTTTTGCTCTGTTTTTTTGGGGGTTCAAATTCGTCGAAAACACGATAAAGGATTCGTTTTTCGAATTGGGTTTTTCTCTGTAATTTCGTAATGGCGTCGAACAATAGAGATGATTTGTATGGTGTTCTTGGTTTGAAGAAAGAATGCACATCCTCTGATCTCCGTTCTGCTTATAAGAAACTCGCTCTTGTAAGTTTCAATTACTATCTTCTTCTTTTTCGAGATTTTGATTTTAGTTTCTTTGTTTCATGCAAAACAAAGTGAATCTGTGTATTAAGCTGATTAAGATCTAGAAACTAAGCTTTTTAAAATTGGTTACAGAGATGGCATCCAGATCGTTGTTCTTCAATGGAGTTTGTAGAAGAAGCTAAGAATAAGTTTCAGGCAATCCAAGAAGCTTACACAGTTCTGTCTGATTCAAACAAGAGGTTTCTCTATGATGTCGGTGCTTATAATACTGATGACGATGATGATGACCAAAACGTAATGTCTTCTTGTTCCTCTCTCTGTCTTTTGTTGTTGAATCATGTGTAGTAAGTGGATCTTGTTTGTTTCAGGGAATGGGAGATTTCTTGAACGAGATGGCTACAATGATGAACCAATCAAAGCCTAATGTAAGCAGATCTTGTATTAGTATCTCACTTTCGGTTCATAAGATGGCATTGATTGTGTTGAGTGATGTGTGTGATGTTGGTTTGTTTTGTCGCAGGAGAATAGTTCAGGAGACAGTTTTGAGCAGCTACAAGATCTGTTCAATGAGATGTTTCAAGGAGATGCTTCTGCATTCTCATCGTCTTGCTCTGCTTCGACTTTCGCTTCTTCGTGCACATACGATCAGCGTTCGCCTTTCGATACGAGTTCGATGAAGACTAATGATCCTTTCGGGTTCGACCCTAGAGGCCATACCTTCTCTTTAGGGGTAAAGCATTGCAAAACTTATATCCTTTCCTTTTCACAATCAATCAACGGTGTGTTCTTGACCGTTTCTTGATGGTGTTGTAGCAGGTTGAGCATCAGCAAGGTTTCAAGAAAGGCAAGAACAACAACAACGGCGGGGGAAGAAGAAACAGAAGGAAGAACAATGTACAATCTTCTGGTCACGAAACATCGTCCTCCAACAGCTATGGAGTCCCTACTTCATAAGCTTTCTTCACGGCCATATGTGGTCACATTTGTCGACTAGTCCACAACATAGGCAAGATAACCATTTCTTGTCTTTGTAACAGCCCAGGCACTAAAATCCTGAAGTTTCCTCGTTTAGTTAAACTAGAGAATTCTCTGTGTTCTCCAGACACTTTTTGTTGTAGTTGTTGTTATGCTTCTCTGCCTTGTCATTGAATTGTTTTCTGGCTCATAAGCAAGAATCGTTAAGATAATCACTAGTTACCCGTTTCATATATTTGAACTCGGCCCAATAATTAGTGGGCTTAGGCCCATCATGAGAGATGTCTAAATTGAAAATAAGGAAACACAATGATAATTATGTCAAAGTAAACTAGCTTAATCTACTAATAACAGCTGGTTTTGTAAAGTAATTACAGTGAAGAGGTCTCTCTCTTCTCTCTAAAAAATCTTTCAGAGAGAGACCTTCACCGATAAATCTTTAATGGGTTATCGGATATTTCTCTGACATCTTCTGGCTTCTTCGAGCAGAGGTTGGTCTGTGTTGCTTCGAGATCTCTGGCTTTCACAGTGGAGATGCTTGCTTTGTTTCTGGGCCGCGGTTGCTCTTATAGAACCGAGTCGCCGGCTTGTTTTCCGGCGTAGCTATCCTCGTGAAGCTACGACCGGCCTATGTCTCCGTCATCTTTTGGCTTTTACAGCAATGATGGTCGGATTTATCCCAAGATCTATTTCAAACGTTTGTTTTCTTTTCTTTTAAATCCAAAATCGACGGTGGTCCTTCCATGGCAAGTAGCCATAGTGCAGATCTGTATTTTTGGAGGAGATGGATTCTATTTGAAGTTTTCTCCGGTGATTTGTATCGACATGGCTGTCAATATTAAAGAATGGTGAAAAAATTTTTTAGCAGACTGTATTTTTGACGGAGGTCGACTCAACCATTAACGACGGTCTCCGATCAACCTCAGCTGCCTCTTCGACGACGAATTTTCTCTAAACGGCGCATTAGTTCTGGAGTTTGGATTAGGGCAAATCAGATTTTTGGGTTTTTAATGGGCTTCACATGTATTTTTGTTGCTTCAATGAATCTGCATTTTATTTTGCTTTTTGGGCTAAAATCTATTGTTGGATTTTGGTAAAGCCCAAAGTTGTATGACCTGAAATTATTTAAAAAATCCACCAGACGACAAAAAAAAAAAAACTAGCTTAATCTACTAATAATAACAAAATGAAAAAAAAGACTCAAGGGATGTGTTGGGGTGCGTTATGTAAATGTGTCTTTATAAAATTGTATTCTTTCGTTGTAAAAGTGTCTTTATAAAGTTGTATTCTTTCGTTTATTTACATAACCATTTTACAAATCATGTCTTTTAATCGTGACTTTTGATCATGTCTTTTGATTATTATAAATAGAGATTTGTTCAGATTTTTTTGTTGAAATTTCGTAGGGGTGTGTTCCGTAAAGTTGTCTTCACAAACTCGTAAATATGTCTTTATAAATTCGTAAATGTGTCTTTACAACTCGTAAATGTGTCTTTACAAGCTCGTAAAGGTCTCTTTAAAAACTCGTAAAAGTGTCTTTACAAACTCGTGTTGTTTCGTCGAAAAGGTGTCTTCCAAAAGGTGTCTTTTGATTATTATATATATGTCGTATGACTACTTCCAAATCATTTTTTAAGTTTTTAAAATTTTAAAGACGAAGAAAAAAACCTTATGGTATGATCTTAAACCTCATTTAGTATATTTATTTCTCGTTTTTTATTATTGTTTGTAGATTATTATTTATCCCTTTTTATTTTCTTTATTTCGATTTCTTGATTTATTACTTATCATTATTTTTTTGGTAGTGTGGTGTGTATTTTATTTGTAAGATTTAGTTTTGTGACTTTAGAATTTAGTTTAAGAAATTTTAAGCTAATTTAATATTTATGGTATTTTTGTAACTACTTCCAAATCATTTTTTTTAAGTTTCTAAAATTTTAAAGACGAAGAAGAAAACCTTATGATATGATCTTAAACCTCATTTTGTATATTTATTTTTCGTTTTTCACTATTGTTTGTAGATTATTATTTATCCTTTTTTATTTTCCTTATTTCGATTTCTTGATTTGTTACTTATCATTATTTTTTTTGGGAGTGTGGTGTGTATTTTATTTGTAAGATTTAGTTTTGAGACTTTAGAATTTAGTTTAAGAAATATTAAGTTAATTTAATATTTATGGTATTTTGTAAAAAGAGTTTTTTCAACAGTGTTCAAAGAAGAAAAACAATGAATCATGTTAGTTTATTAGTGTAATAAAATTTGATTACAATTAATTATTAATTGCCCAACTTTTAATGTCTGTTCCAATAAATGGTGGTATAACTTAAGGTAATGAAAAATTTAAACATCTTATCTTAATCAATTCATAACTATTTTTCTTAATCAATTTAGACTAATAAACTAAATTTATTTATACCTCTCTAATATATTAAAAAATTAATCATATAAATTTTATCATAAAAAAATTAAAGTAAAATTCCAATAAATTTAACAAAACTTAATAATTTTGATTACAATTACTAAAAATACCATTAAAAATTATGTTCTATAGATGTATTCACATATAAAGTATTAATATAAAAAAGTTTTATTTTAGTTTAAAATCTTAAAAATTAAACCCTAAATCCTCAAAAGTAAATCTTACCTACTTCAAAATTAAATTTTAAACGCTAAATAGTTAAACCAAATGAAAAACAACCGTCGTTTTGTTTTGTTGAAAACATAAATTTTTGATATCTTACTAACGCAATTTGATAAAACGATTTAAAATATGAGTAAGCGTCGAGTATTCTTAACATATTTATTTGTAGTAAAGAAAAATGATGTAGGATTTTAATTTGTTTTTAAAATTGTGACAACATTTTTGAAGTTAAAAATATTGTTACGAGGTTTGTAAGTTTGTGATTGAGTTTTATTTAAATTTAATTGCAAGTATTACACTTTTAAAATAACTGATGTATATAGAATATTGAAATTATAATGATTATGGATTATCTAATATATATGAATAAATATACTAATTAGTTTAGATTTATGAATTTTAAAAAACTATTTTACGTATTCTAGCTCCATACGATATCAGCTCCGGTGCGATACCGCACCGGTACCTACCTAGTTAAAAATAAGGGAAATTTAGTAAATTAGGTAGTTTTTGTTTTGTAATTGTCAATAGGGTGATTTTAGTTTTCTAATTAGGAATTTAGGTAATTTTAATTTTTCGGAGTATACAAAAAGACTAATTTATCCTTATTAATATTTAACCAAAATATATTCACCATTCACCAACGTTATTCACTATTCACCAATTGATGTTTACCATTCATCATTTGACTGTCACCATTCACTTATCATTATTCATCGTTCATCATATGAATTAATCATTCAGTAACAAAACATAACACGTTAATAGTGATCTACTAATAATAACAAAATGAAAAAAGCCTCGAGGGGTGTGTTTGGGTGTGTTATGTAAATGTGTCTTTATAAAATTGTATTCTTTCGTTGTAAAAGTGTTTTTATAAAGTTGTATTATTTCGTTTATTTACATAACCGTTTTACAAAAGTCATGTCTTTTAATCGTGACTTTTGATCATGTCTTTTGATTATTATAAATAGAGATTTGTTGAGATTTCTTTGTTGAAATTTCGTAGGGTGTGTTCAGTAAAGTTGTTTTTACAAACTCGTAAATATGTCTTTACAAATTCGTAAATGTGTCTTTACAAACTCGTAAATGTGTCTTTACAAACTCGTAAAGGTGTCTTTACAAACTCGTAAAAGTGTCTTTACAAACTCGTGTTGTTTCGTCGAAAAACTGTCTTCCAAAATGTGTCTTTGATTATTATATATATGTCGTATGACTACTTCCAAATCATTTTTTTAAGTTTCTAAAATTTTAAAGACGAAGAAGAAAACCTTATGGTATGATCTTAAACCTCACTTAGTATATTTATTTCTCGTTTTTCATTATTGTTTGGAGATTATTATTTATCCCTTTTTTATTTTCTTTATTTCGATTTCTTGATTTATTACTTATCATTATTTTTTTGGTAGTGTGATGTGTATTTTATTTGTAAGATTTAGTTTTGTGACTTTAGAATTTAGTTTAAGAAATTTTAAGCTAATTTGATATTTATGGTATTTTTGTAACTACTTCCAAATCATTTTTTTAAAGTTTCTAAAATTTTAAAGACGAAGAAGAAAACCTTATGATATGATCTTAAACCTCATTTTGTATATTTATTTTTCGTTTTTCACTATTGTTTGTAGATTATTATTTATCCTTTTGTATTTTCCTTATTTCGATTTCTTGATTTATAGATTATCATTATTTTTTTGGGAGTGTGGTGTGTATTTTATTTGTAAGATTTAGTTTTGAGACTTTAGAATTTAGTTTAAGAAATATTAAGTTAATTTAATATTTATGGTATTTTGTAAAAAGAGTTTTTCAACAATGTTCAAAGAAAAAAAAAGAATGAATCATGTTAGTTTATTAGTGAAATAAAATTTGATTACAATTTATTAATTGTCCAACTTTTAATATGTGTTCCGTTAAATAGTGGTCTAATTTAAGGTAATGAAAAATTAAAACATCTTATCTTAATAAATTCATAACTATTTTTCTTAATCAATTTAGACTAATAAACTAAATTTATTTATACCTCTCTAACATTTTAAAAAATTAATCAGATAAATTTTATCATAAAAAATTTAAAGTAAAATTCCAATAAATTTAACAAAACTTAATAATTTTGATGACAATTACCAAAAATACCATTAAAATTTATTTTCTATAGATGTATTCACATATAGAGTATTAATATAAAAATGTTTTATTTTAGTTTAAAATCTTAAAAATTAAACCCTAAATCCTCAAAAGTAAATCTTACCTACTTCAAAATTAAATTTTAAACGCTAAATAGTTAAACCAAATGAAAAATGACCGTCGTCTTGTTTGTTTTGTTGAAAACAGAGATTTTTGATATCTTACTAACGCAATTTGATAAAACGATTTTTAATATGAGTAAGTGTCGAGTATTCTTAACATATTTATTTGTAGTAAAGAAAAATGATGTAAGATTTTAATTTGTTTTTAAAATTGTGACAACATTTGTTAAAAATATTGGTAGGAGGTTTGTAAGTTTGTGATTGAGTTTTATTTAAATCTAATTACAAGTTTTACACTTTTAAAATAACTGATGTATATAGAATATTGAAATTATAATGATTATGAATTATCTAATATATATGAATAAATATACTAATTAGTTTAGATTTATGAATTTTAAAAAATATTTTACGTATTCTAGCTCCATGCGATATCAACTCCCGTGCGATACCGCACGGGTACCTACCTAGTAACGTTAATAATAATATAAAAATCGCACAAATAATATTCATCACTCATCGGTGTTATTCACCATTCATGTATACATTTACCATTGACGAATTAGATTCATCATTCACCACGAAAAAACATAAAAATTAACTTAAATATTATAATTGTCTTTTTAACATATAAAATTACTCATTTACCAATTACAAAACAAAAACTACCTTCTAACAAATTAGAAAGCTAAAAAGTACCTCTCAACCAATTTTCTCTAAAAATAAAGGCAATTCCGACACAACATTCTATAAACTCACTTATCTCTTCTGTATCGGCTACATTTGTCAGTTTAATTATATCATCATCCTTTATTAAAACCTACTTAATTTTGAAAGTTTAAATTAAGGTATAATCTATACATAAGTCTAACCCAAATATATTCAACTCTTATCTTTCCAACTCTTTGTTAAGGGTGGGCCCAAGCCCACTCAGGCCTGGCCCATTCCAGAAGTCACCAGGAGAATTCATTGGGCCTTATCCGGAGTTCGGCCCAAAGGCCCGCCGAAGTCAAGGCCCAGCCGAAGTCAAAAGCCCAACTGAAGGAGGCACGCGCGACAGTGACATCGGTACGGACCCGCCGGGACTGACACATGTGACGTCTGTACGGCGCCGTGGCTCAGAGGTGTCAGTACGGACCTGCAGAGCACAGAGGCCAGCCGAACCAGCATTTAATGCAGAGGCACGCTCGACAGCTGCATTAAATGCAAAGGAGTGTTCGACAGAACAGCTTTCCGTATGTCGGGCATGCGCCGGAGATCCCGCCAAGGAGCAAAACCCCGCCAAGTCTCCAAAGTCTTCACTATAAATAGAGAGTTCCGGCTCATAAGCAAGGGATCCGGAATTTGGAGAGAGAAGATAGAGAGAGAAACAGCTAGAAATATATACTTTCACTTCGACATTGTATCAAACAATCATTCAATCAATAAACAAACGAACTCCGAGTTCTTAATCATATTTTCTGTTCGGCACTTTATAATTTCACTTCGGCATTTATCTTTACTTTGACTTCGGCATTATCTGTTCGTCTCCATTATCACTTAATGAGTTTTCCGACCCCACTTCTACAACAATCATCTCAGTTCGGTATCTTACCCGAACCCTGTTTTAACATTTGGCGCCGTCTGAGGGGACTCCCACTTCTACAACAATCATCTTCAGAGGCATCCCGAAGCCTATCAAGCTGAACCTTCGCCGCAGCAACATGCTCCGAACGAGAACGACGCAGTCGAGTAAGCTCGTCGCTATGGCGAGCACAAAGCCCATCACATCGCTCCTTCAGAACAGCGAGCTCGGCAGAAACAACTTCTACAGCCTCGCGCGACTCCTCCAACGCCAGGTCTCGAGCCTTAGAAGACTCGGTCACAACCTCAAGTTTCTTCTTGAGATCGGCGTTCTCAAGCTCGACCTTGCTAAGCTTCTCCTTCAGCTTCTTCGACTTCTTCTCCTTCTTCAACAGCTGAAGATCCTTCTCGAGACCGCTAACCTTGGCCAAGGCAAGGTCCCGCTCTTCCTCGGCCGATGACTGGCCCTCCCGGGCTGCGTCGAGGTCCTTTTGGACCGAACCTTTCTCATCGGCAGCCGATGCAAGGAGCTTCTCATACGAAAGATTCAACAGCGTCCTCTTATAAGCGACCTAACAAATACCGAACGAAAGACGAACAGTCAAGAAGATCCAAATATAAAAAAAAAGAGGTACAGCAAAAGCAAACTAAGGTAATAAAACTCACCCTCTGCTCCAACCGAGCAAGTTGCGCCATCTCCTCCGCGAACACAAGACCATTGGGAAACTCCTCGCCGTGAATAGCGGAGTAGACGCCGTACTGAAAGCTGGCGCTGGCCTCGGTATGATTGACAAAGGGCATCGCGCCGTTGTAGAAAAATTTGAAACCATGGTCATTGGTCTCACTCAACCGATAGCCAAACTCCTCTTCGGCAAGTGGAGCCTCGGATCGAGATGGACCTCCAGACAGCTTTGCGGGACCCGTCATCTTCTCCGCGGTCCCATCCTCAAGCCGAACCTCGGCATTAGTAGACAACGGCTCCACACGAGCCCTCTTAGAAGAAGAGCCGGCCACTTCGCCCTCCACCGCCTCCAAAGCCCTCTTCGCAAGATACGCCTCCCTATTAAAGGGAGACGTTCGCGCCGCTGTCAGCGATGGCGATCCCACCTCCGAAGCAGGAAGTTTCGCCTTCGGCGAGAGCGACTTCGCCTTCGGCGACAGCGACTTCGCCCCAGGGACAATCGACTCCTCCATCCGAGTCGGAGAGCTCACTCTCGGCGGAGGTGTGGCAACCTCCTCGTCAGCCAGCCTTTCTTCCTCTTCCTCTCCGGCAAGATACTGCTCCCGAAGCTCATCGTCAAAAACGCTGGGGATATCATCGAGATCCAGCATCGCGTCAACCTTATATTTTTCTTGAGGTGGAAGAGAGAACGAACCTGAAAAAGATGTTCGGAATAAAAAAAAAAAAAATAAAAAAAATAATATATATATACATATATATGTACCGAACGTACCTCCTAACGATTTCAAATAAACCTGTTGCTGCCGAACGACCTCAACCCAAGGCACTTCCTCCTTTTGAAGAAACTTTTCCTTGAACGGCAAGTACTCCGTAGGGAAGGGATAGATCGGAGGACACTTAGCTGAAAAAGAACAAGAAAAATCATTAGAAAATCAAAGAAAAAAAAGGGGGTTCTCGCAAATCCCTACCGATGAAAGGAGACCACTTGGTCTGATACACCCTGTCAACATCCAAAACAGATGCCCGGTTAACCTTGACAAAAAAGTACTTCTCCCACCAAGACTGAAATTTGACGGAAGTGTCCGAAGTCAACTTAAAACCCGGCTTCCAGCAAATAGACCACGTCCCTTCGAGAGAATAGTTCTTGCTGACACGAGAAATCTCTTCGAAAAGCCGAAGAGTCATCTCAACCTCCATCTCTTCGGCCGCTACCATCGCCGCGATCAAATTTCGAATACACGGAGCCGTCAGCTGGGAGATAGCTATCATCCGCTCCTCGGCAAAAGAAACAAGCAACCGAGGAAGCGGAAACCAGAGCCCCGCCTTGGAAAACATATGTTCGTACAAACATATGTAACCAGGAGGGCAGTTCCAAGGCCTCTGATTCGGCTCCGGCACCACCAACTCCAGCGGCTCGCCAGACTCCGAAAGGGTTCGGAGGTTACCGAGACTCCCCGATAATCTGCTCTTCGATGAGGTGAAGAAATGGATCGGCCTCGTCGCCTTCGGCTTTTTCTCCTTGGGAATCTTCGACTTCTGTTTAGTCCCGACAGGATCCAGAACACTCTTCGCCGAAATTTTCAACCTCTTCGGAGGGATCCTCCGAGCTTGACCACCAGGTTGAGAAGACGAGCCTGGTGCCGAAGGCGGAATAATCGGCGTCATCGCCGGCTTCGGAACGCTGGCGCGATCGGTCGCCGAACCAACTGCAGGAGATAGTCTATCTCCATCACAGTTTACCCGTTCGTTCGGCATAGGCAACGGCTTCGACCTTTTTCTGATAAGACGCGATTCCGAGCCGGAGGAGGTCGAACTCGTTTTGGAGGATGAAGAAGCCATAACAAATATACAAATTTTAGAGAGAGGTTGAAGAAGAAGTTTAGAGAGAGAAAGTACCTGAGAATTTGCGCGAGAATGAAATGGAGAAATAAAACCGGAAGAGGGTTTTTATAGAGAAATATGGAAGACGAGGAGGCGCCATCGAAGGGCGCAAAACGAACCACCATCATTACGATGACGTGGCATCCCCCTATTCGCCAGAAAAAAAGGCGCAGCTTCAACGACACGACTCCGAAAATACGAAGCGACGGGAGCTCATCATTACGATGACGTGGCATCCAGCGATTCGCCAAGGAACGGCGCGCGCCCCCCAATGTACCGCCAAAAACTTTAAATAATTACACGACTGGGATGACGTGGCAGCCATTGACTCAACGAAAAATGGTGCGCATTGGTGACATGGGATTCAACAAATCGACGTGGCACTCCGGTGACGTGGCATTTACCGAAGCGATCAATCGCCGAAGACAATCAAATCGCCGATGGTAACTCCTAGAATGCGCCTAAGGCCGATCTCTTTAGTTCGCCTCTCCTAAAAAGCCGAGCGGGGAGGGACTAATGTTAAGGGTGGGCCCAAGCCCACTCGGGCTCGGCCCATTCCGGAAGTCACCGGGAGAATTCATTGGGCCTTATCCGGAGTTCGGCCCAAAGGCCCGCCGAAGTCAAGGCCCGGCCGAAGTCAAAAGCCCAGGCGAAGGAGGCACGCGCGACGGTGACATCGGTACGGACCCGCCGGGACCGACACGGGTGACGTCACGTACGGCGCGCGTGGCTCGGAGGTGTCGATACGGACTGCGGAGCACGAGAGGCCAGCCGAACCAGCATTTAATGCAGAGGCACGCTCGACAGCTGCATTAAATGCAAAGGAGTGTTCGACAGAACAGCTTTCCGTATGTCGGGCATGCGCCGGAGATCCCGCCAAGGAGCAAAACCCCGCCAAGTCTCCAAAGTCTTCACTATAAATAGAGAGTTCCGGCTCATAAGCAAGGGATCCGGAATTTGGAGAGAGAAGATAGAGAGAGAAACAGCTAGAAATATATACTTTCACTTCGACATTGTATCAAACAATCATTCAATCAATAAACAAACGAACTCCGAGTTCTTAATCATATTTTCTGTTCGGCACTTTATAATTTCACTTCGGCATTTATCTTTACTTTGACTTCGGCATTATCTGTTCGTCTTCATTATCACTTAACGAGTTTTCCGACCCCACTTCTACAACAATCATCTCAGTTCGGTATCTTACCCGAACCCTGTTTTAACAATCTTTGTATAAAAAGCACTATACTTCTAATCAAGAAAACAAACGTAACATATAGTCTATTAACACAAAATCCTTTTTAAAAAGTTCTGATCAGAGAAATGGGATTTTTACACAAGCTATGGGATGAAACTTTGGCCGGTCCGACGCCGGAAAATGGTCTAGGGAAGTTGAGAAAACACATATCCGGCCGTGAAAATGTTACGAAAAATGGTGACATGAAGTTGATGGTTGATATTAGTCGTGTCCCAGATTCAGCTCCTACCGGGACAAGCGAATCGGGTTCTCCTTTGGCTCGTAAGTTTGTCTTTTTCTTGGTCCATTGTCAAATCTTTCGAATGCTTGTTGTATTATTGTTTATGTATATAAATAATTAATAATATAAATTAATATATTGTTACCATTAATCAATTGTTACCATTAATCATATATGCAGCTCGAACACCAAGCGAAACTCATGCCACAAAACTCAATGCTTGCGATTGGTTTGATCTCTTTTCTTTTTATATTGTATTAGTTTAATGTTTGGTATATTATTATATCCATAATTACGTCCGTAATTTTGCAGGATTGTGCTAAACGCATTGGACCGTTGAAAGAGATTAAAATGGAAACCAAACTACGAGAAGAAGTATACGAACCCTACTAATTTTTTTGTATATATAAAGTGTACAATAGTATTGTAATGTGTGCATGTAAAGCCCAACGTATAACCCACTAAAATAGTCCAAAGTAATTGCGTTGCGTACATGGTCACCTTTCCTTAATACAAAAATTAATTTATTGCTTTATTAAGAAATCAAAATACCATTAAAAGTTAGTAATCACAATTTAATGATGAGTTTCTCAAAGGAAGATATACACTGGAAAACTATCGACGGACAAAAGACACTAAGCTCTTTTAACAACCGATTGAAATTTGGTCGTTAGGCTAAGGGGTAGTTTCGGTACATCACCGTCAAAAAATGATTGTGAAGCTGTACAAGGATATTTCCGGTAATTTAAGAGAAATCGATGGCTATTTTGGTAAATTTACCAAGCCGGCTACTTTACCGGTGACGGAATATTACTATGACCCAACCAATCACGTTCTTACACGTCGACTCCACGTGTCCTCCTTACTCACCGACGCCGTCTCCTTCCCGTATATTAATACCAAAAACCTAACCCTATCTCTCTTTTCTGAACACATATCCCGGCGAAATCAAATCCCATGGAAGACGACGAACACGAGATCCGATCTCACGCCTCTCCCACGGCTTCCGATTCTCCAGATCCGTCTTTCTCCTCGCCGCCGGTGGGTCGAATCACGGTAACGGTGGCTTCCACAGGTCCGCCTTCTTATTCTCTAACACCTCCAGCTTCTTCTTCTTCCTCGCAGCAGCTGCACAAGGATCCAAACGCCTTGGCTCTTGCTCTAATCCCCGTTCATACGAGCGGCGGCGGAGGCGTCGGAGGAGGGAGTAGCAGCAACGGTAGATCTGGCGGCGGAGGTGGAGGAAGAGAGGATTGCTGGAGCGAAGCGGCGACGGCGGTGTTGATAGACGCGTGGGGAGAGAGATACTTGGAGCTAAGCAGAGGCAATCTGAAACAGAAGCACTGGAAAGAAGTGGCTGAGATCGTGAGCAGCAGAGAGGATTACGGCAAAACTCCGAAAACCGATATACAGTGTAAGAACAGGATCGATACGGTGAAGAAGAAGTATAAGCAGGAGAAGGTGAGAATAGCTAACGGTGGTGGACGTAGTAGATGGGTTTTCTATGACAAACTTGACCGTCTTATTGGTTCGACGGCGAAGATTCCTTCGGTATCTCCTGGTGGTGGAAGTCCTTTAGGAGGAGGAGGAGGAGGGTTGCATAAGATACCTATGGGTATACCAATGAATACTCGTTCGAATCTTTATCATCAGCAAGCTAAGGCTCCTCCTATGCCGTCTTTCAATAACCTTGACCGTCTAATTGGAGCTACTGCTAGAGTTTCAGCTTCTTCTTTCGGCGGAGGAGTAGGAGGAGGAGGATTAGTCAATGTACCTATGGGAATTCCGATGAACAGCCGTGCGAATCCGCAATTACAGCAAGGAAGGACATTGCCACAACAACAACAACAACAACAACAACAGCAACAAGGGATGATGATGAATAGGTGCAGCGAGTCAAAACGGTGGCGTTTCAGGAAGAGAAACACCTCTGATTCAGACTCGGAATCCGAAGCAGCAATGTCTGAAGATTCCGGTGACAGTTTACCTCCACCTCCTCTTTCCAAGAGGCCGAAGACGGAAGAGAAGCAGAAGCAGAAGAAGAAGACGAAACAAGATGGTGGTGATGGAGTGGGGAGCAGCAGCAAGTGGAAAGAGCTAACAAGGGCAATCATGAGATTCGGAGAAGCTTACGAGGAGACAGAGAATGCGAAACTGCAGCAAGTGGTGGAGATGGAGAAAGAGAGGATGAAGTTTTTGAAGGAGATGGAGTTGCAGAGAATGCAGTTCTTTGTTAACACACAAGTTGAGATATCACAGCTTAAGCAACAACAACAACAACAACAACATGGAAGGAGACTCGGAAACACAAGTAATGATCATCACAACAATAACAACAGGAATGCGATTGTCAACAACGGCAACAGAGATTTGGGTAACTAGAGTTTAGTGATTAAGGTCTTAATTTACATATTTTAGATTTAAATTTTTGCAATTGCTGAGAGAAAGAGGGACTTATCTTAGGGTTTTAATGAGTGTATTAATATTTTGCCAAATCTTTGTTTAACTATTTGATCACATGGAACAGATTTAACTTCACTAGAAAGTCATGAGATACCTATGAAAACATTGAATCTGTTTGTTAGAACATGGCCTATACATTCTTGATACAATCTAATAGCACTGTTAATGTTATTATGTTTTGTTATTATGACATTGAACATAAAACACACATGATTTGCTATAAAAGTAGAATGTTAGGCAAAACATCTTTTTGTTTCTATGTTTAATTCTTTATGATTTTACCTCTTTTGTCGATTTTCGGTACTCGATTCTATACAACTTGGTAATCATTTAAAACATGAAACATTAATCTCGTGCATTAACTTGTAAATTAAATTAAATTCATTTTTTTTAGTATTTTTGTTGGTTCTCATCGATCTCGTAATTATGAATTCATGATAGTTGAGTAAAATACTATCTTCCTTGTCCCATCTAAACAATAATTCGAACTTGCATTATTTATCACGTTTTTGTTGAAGAATACAATAATGAAAACTTATTGAATAAATAAACTAAGGTGTTCTAGTCGCATATATTGTTATTTTGTGGTGATAGGTCTCTTGATTTATATGATGAATTAGACATCATTTTGTTAAATTTTCGTAGTTAGTATATATATATATCTGTGTAATATGTTGACTACTAATAATAGAAGAGATATAATAATATCATGTATGGCATGTGCCTCATAATTTCCATGATAAATCCAGCATGGCTTAAACAAATTGAAATATTACATAAATTTTTGCTGTGTTTTCTCTGTTTTATATCTTAGAAAAATTATTTCAATCCCTTGAATACCTCTTTCCTTTTAAAATTAAACATTGGAAAGAAAATTAATTTAAAACATATGAAATAAAAAATTCCAAGGGTGAAGGGTAAAATGGGTAATTATGAAAATTTCGCATTATACTGCCGATTTTTTTTTTTGTATTTTTATAATTTCAAAATTTACGCTACTTGGCGTCAACAAAGATGGTGATTTCTGTTTGAAGAACGTTTTTATTTTTCTCTCTCTCTCATAATCTCACTTTCTCTCTCTACAGTATTTTTTTGACAAAGAGAGAAAGAAAGTCAATGGGAGAGCAATCAAAATCCAACAACACGCGGAAGTAAAATAAAGCAACAAAGTTGGGTTTCGAGTGAAGCAAACAAAAACCAACAACAGTAATCGCCATTGTTAGGGTTTTATTAAGCTTTTGAGAAGATATAAATCGAAGATTCTGAACAAAGACAGCAGAGAAAGAGAACAATGACATTAAATATTCGAATGCGAATCTGAAATAGACAGATCTCATTTGTGTCTACACACACAGGTAAGCTCTTAAATGGCCGATCCGAGAGATAGACTTCACTTGAAAATTCATAGTCTTTTCAAGTTCAATGGCTTCTTCATGTTGTTTATGGATGTGGGTTTTTCATTATTCATTGTATTGTTAGATTTTCAATGATCGGATTCAGATCTAGCAATGAGATTTGATTCTGTGTTTTGAGAGGTTTCTATTATTGTAATGTGGCTTTAGTTTGGTTAAGTTGTATTCAGAAGATATAGCATATAACTCTTCTGCTAGTTTCTCTTTGAGCTTTTGATTTGTAATTTTTGGGGCTTGTGAAGGTGGAAAGGCATAAGATTTTGTTCTAAGTGGGGAGAGAAGATGAGACCTCTTGACTATGCTGTCTTCCAACTTTCTCCAAAGCGGTCAAGGTAAGTAATATTAGTAGAGATTGATTCTTCTCTTTTTCGTTGTTAGTGTTTGGTTGGTTTTGTAAGATACTATTCTCTATGTTTTTCTTTGTTGTAGATGTGAACTGTTTGTCTCAAGTGCGGGGAATACTGAGAAGCTTGCTTCTGGATTGGTGAAACCATTCGTTGCACATTTGAAAGTCGCTGAAGAGCAGGTCGCACGTGAAGTTCAGTCTATCAGGCTAGAAGTTGATAGCAGCAAAAATGCTGGAACTTGGTTTACAAAAGGGACACTCGAGAGGTTATATTCCGTTTTCAACAAGACGGTATTTATTAAGTTTTAGTGGAGCAGAGCTTATGCTAACACTCGGATTTTCTTGTGCTTGCTGGTTTTGTAGGTTTGTACGCTTTGTAAGTACACCCGAGGTTTTGGAATTGGTAAGTGTATTGGATGGGGAAATGTCTCAGTTGGAGGGTGCCCGAAAGATATATGGCGAGGTACTTTACCTCTTTAATCGTCCAAGTAAGCGAAATAATGTGTTAACTTGAATGCTCATGTTGGTTTTAAAAATATCTTTGCTTTAGGGGACTGGTGATCAGCGATCTAGTGCAAAAGGTATGCATACACTTAACTTGTCTTCTCATTGTACGTTCTGTTACATTGTGCATTGGCTCTAAGGAGTTTGTTATTGTGGCGATTAATGGACAAAATACTGGTAACTTATTCATGGGCACTAGAAAAGTATCTTGTATATAACGTCGTTGCGCCCCTCCTGATTAGACTCTTGTACCAGTCTAGGTTCGGAAATTAGGCCTCCAAAATCAATGAGCTACTAGTCTACCACTAGAAATCTTACTGTCAAATATGCGAAAAGTATCTGCAGGGCACCTTTTGAGTGGCAGAGTGAATCTGAAACCATTATATCCTCTTTTATATATCCACAAAATTCCATCAAATACATTCAATTTCATTTACTCGTCTCTTTCTTGCTTTTGCATTAATCTGGCTAAATCTTTCTTTGTTCAGATGGCACAGAAACCACACCAGCAGCCGATGTAACAAAGTAAAGCTCCATCCTTTCATGATATTGACATTTGACAAATTACGAATATTTGGCCAATATGTCTGTTTTTGTGCCTTTCCAGGAAGGAGCTACTGAGAGCTATTGATTTACGGCTTGCAGCAGTTAGACAGGACTTGGCAACTGCTTGTAACCGTGCATTGGCTGCTGGTTTCAATCCAACCACTGTTTCCGAACTTAGTCAATTTGCTGATCAGTTTGGAGCCAATCGTTTGAAGTAAGTGTTTGATACCCTTTGTTGTTCTGGCCTTAATTAGTAGTGTGAACAGTTACTTGTAGTGTACACAGAAGAAGACAATACATCGACAGTAACTTATGATCACCATAACCACGTATGTTTATATAGTCGCATACATGTTTAATGTGTAAGCCTTGATGCATATCTTTTCGGTAAACAGAAACCAATCATGCTCTAATTTAGGTAGGTTTGGTTTGATGGAGACTTAAGAACAGCTAGTAGGTGGATGAATGTGATTATTTATGACTAGGATGCGTAAATGTACTACAAGACAAGTTATCAATAGTCAACCCAGTGAATTATCTCCCTTTTTTCTAACATAAATCTCTAATTCTTAGCATTCAACTTAGTTAAATGTCTGTTATGTGTACTCTGATCATGTTTGGTCTTCTATACTTATTGTAGTGAAGCATGCTCCAAGTTTATCATACTTTGCCAGAGAAGGCCAGAGCTTATGAACTCTTGGAAGTTCACTCAGGAAGAAGAAGCTATGCGCTCGTCATGTGAATCTGATATGTCACTTGATGATCCCAATGAACAAGACCCATCTAGAAACCTAGCGACAGTCAGAACCATACAACACAAGGAGCATCAAACTAATATGGGAGAACAAAACACAACAGGAAGCAACCGATGTCAGCAAGAATCAAAGCTTACGCCAGAAAGTAGACACAATGACAAGAATGAAGAAGAGGAGAAAAGTCCTGTGCTCGATGAGCCGGTAGCAAGTCAGACTAGGCAACTCACTAGACGGCTCAGTGTGCAGGAGAGGATTAACATGTTTGAAAACAAGCAGAAAGAGAACTCCGGAGAGAAAACAGCTGTGGTAAAATCCACTGAGCTGAAAAGGCTTTCTTCTGATTTATCATCTTCTGCAGGCATGGAAAAAGTTGTGGTACGAAGATGGAGTGGTGCCAGTAACATGAGTATCGACTTGGGAAATGATAGGAAGGATGGTAGTGGTGATAGTCCCTCGTCATCATCATTGTCGAAAGATGGAAGTGGTATATCTTTCAAAGAATTTGCAACCAACAATAAAAATGAGCAGATTGACTCGAGTCATGCTGCGACTGTTGGAGTAGAATCTCAGAATTCAAGTTCCACTTTCTTACGAAAAGACAAGGAGGTAGACTTGAAGGTGCGACTGAGCACGGATAATCAAGTGGGAGTGGGACATCAAGGAAATTCTCAGGATGGTAGAGGCACTTTGGATTACTCAGGGAATGCAAATATAAATGACGAGTCCGACAATAAAGTGAGCTATTCTGCATCAAACAGGCTGAACCAAATCCAGTTTAGGGATCCCCGGAAGTTAGGTGGTACTGAATCTAACATCACTAATGGTCATAGCAATGGAGCAACTGTGGAGTCTCCTAGGAAAGAACCTTTGGATAGGCAAGCGCAACTACTTGAGGATCACCCGAGAAAGACATTGGTGTATGGAGGTCAGTAGTTCTTTGCTTACCTGTGTTCTAATGCTTAGAAATGATTATGACCATAGATATATTCTTTTTATTATTAAACAATTGAGTGTGAGAATAGATGAACGACTAATTCTCAGTGTGATAGCTTACCTCTCTTCTTTTCTATTGTAGAGTTCTATATTTGTTTAATATCTTGACTTCAACAAAAGTGGTAGATTTGGCAACCTTCTGATTATTTTCTTGCACCATCTTTTCTTAGGTACTGAACAGATGAAAAGGCCGCATGGTAGGGCTAAATATGGTTCTGCTGATACATGTGAAAAGCCATTTGCAGCCATTAATAGTGTTTCAGATATCTCTGAGAGTGATACTCTGACCCAAGATTCCCCGGGAGAGCAAGTTCAAAGGGAAAATGCGTTTAAGGGAAGTCGAGAGCTAAATGATGAACTGAAAGTGAAAGCAAATGAGCTTGAAAAGCTTTTTGCTGAACATATGCTCCGTGTGCCAGGGGGTCAATCCAGTTCTGTCCGTAGAGGTAATCCCGGGAAGCAGAGTGAACAGGCTGCAGCTTCACATACCAGAAGATCTGTAGCAGAGGACGTATCATCTGCACAAGTTTCTAATCAGAAGACCCCAACAATGCCAACTTTAAGCTCAAACGATGAAGACAAGTTCAGAACTCCACCAACAAAGAAGGTGGTGGTTAACAATGACTATGGAGATACCACAAGGCAAAAATTTATAGAAAACAGCTTTTCAGATAACTCTAGAGGAAAGTTATATGAGAAGTATACGCAGAAAAGAGACTCGAAGCTTAAGGAAGACTGGAGTTCAAGAAAGACTGAGAAGGAAGCCAAGTTAAAGATGATGCAAGATATACTTGATCGCAGTAACGCCGAGATGAAAACCAAATTTTCTCAGTCTACAACAAGACGTGATTCAAATGACCGACGTGCAGAGAAGCTTGTATACTTCAATTCTAGGTTGACTGGTAAAAAGAATCAGGTATACGTCCTTTTCTTCTTTTGAAGTTTCCCTAGGGTGAAATGTTATACTTGGTTTCCTAATAAGGCTAACAATGCAATGACTTCACAGCATCCCATTAGCTCATTTCACAGTGAAGAAGGTGAAGACTTTTCCAAGAACACCCAGGATAAGAAGCTACAACAAAGCAAAAACAAGTCCTTGACTGCTAGAACCACTCCTACATCAGCTTCACGCTCGGTAGCGAAAGTTTCAACACAAAGTGGTGTTAGGCGGAGAGGACAGTCAGACAAATTTCTTGCACAGTCAGTCCCTAACTTCTCCGAGTTCAAGAAGGAAGGCATGAAACCAGCCTCTGGAGTTGGAAAAAATGGTGTCCGCTCACAGGTGAGAAGCTCTGTCCGGCCAAAAGCTGTAACTGAAGAAGAAAAGCTGCGAAGGCCGACAAATTTCAGAAAAGGTTCGGTTGACGCTGCTGAGTTAGCAGACTGTTCTGAGTCTGTACCTTTGAATCTTGAGCAAGAGCAAATCGGCAGAAAACTAAACAATGTTGGAACGGGTATCAGCTCCGAAAATGCGCAGCTAAAGGCTTCAGAAGGATCTGAGGCATCAGACGAAATGGAAGAAGTACTTGATGACACAGAGGTCGAAGCTTTTACGGATGCAGAAAGCGAGAAACCAAGACCAAGTCAGGAGTTTGAAGGCTGGGATAGTGCTGGAGTTGCAAATGACGAATCTATTTATCAGCCTGACCCTGGTTCAAATGCTAATTTACCTGCCGACATGGCTTCAAGGCATCAAACCATCGGTTCATTTCTGGATTCACCTGGCAAAAGCCCTATTCCGTTGAATCATCAATATCCAAACGAGGCATCTGAACTTGATGCTTCAGTGGACTCTCCAGTGGGTAGTCCTGCTTTCTGGAACTTCTCTTCCGTAAACCAAACAGAGAACGATACAACACAGATGAGAAAGAAATGGGGTGCTGCTCAGAAACGTGTTGGTGCTGGTAATCCAACACAAAATCAAAGCCAACAAGATGTGACAAAAGGGTTGAAAAGGCTCTTAAATTTTGGAAGAAAGAACCGCACGGCCGAGAACTTGGCTGACTGGATATCTGCAACAACCTCTGAAGGGGATGATGATACCGAAGATGGGCGAGATCTTGCAAATAGATCATCAGAAGACTTAAGAAAGACAAGATTGGGCTTTCTACACAGCCATCCCTCTGATGATAGCTTCAACGAGAGTGAGCTATTCAATGAACAAGGTAACAACCTTTTCAATCACATTGTATTCATTACACTAACGCTCTATACATCAAGCAACTAAAGATTTGTTTCTTGGTCTGTTCATTTTGATCTAACATTGTGTACCTCATTGCAGTCCAAATCACCCTGAAGGAGGATCAAACGTCAGGAACTTCTGTAAAAGGTAAGCAATCAGGACCAACCTCTTAAACTCTTTGTTTTTTTGCTATATGCTTTTTATGCACTCTTAAGCTCCATGTTTGTTGCAGCACCAAGGTCGTTCTTTTCACTATCCAATTTTCGAAGCAAAGGGAAATAGTTCTAGACCAAGATTCATAAGGATCCAAGCGTATGACAGGTGAAAGATTCACAACACAGTTGCTGGGCATAACACGTGAGTATACGAGTGTGATGATCTGAGATATCATCTGCTCGTTGTTTTCGGGTCAATGTATCATTGAGAATAGTCTATCTTCTCTTCATGATCTTCTGTTTATTTGTACATTGTATCGAACCTGAAACATGACCCTTATCGGTTTGATATCAATGTGATTTTGGCAACACAAAAAAGAATTAAGAGTTTGCTGTTTAGATAAAAACCTCTGATTCCAGAAGAGTGGTAACTGTACTTGGACTTTGCTCCATGCTTTTGTTGTTCCGGTTATAAGGTGAGGCAATATCAAGATGATGAAAGTTCATCCGCTCCAACTGGGATATACGATACTGCCTCTAGAACAACATCAACAGTTGCATTTATTGCATCCAAACAAGGTGAATGCATTCATAAGCAGATAAGATATCAATACTCTATACAGCTTGTGATTTCTCGAAGCAGAAGTAGCAAACATATTTATGAGGAAGAGAAAAGTGACGTTAAGCTAACAGATATTGAATCTGGTTAATAACCAATAATGATAATGATGGTGTGAAATTGCATGTAGGAATTTGGAAAGGAAGGGTAAAAAACGGAAATAAAGATGACTGAGTCACTAGACTTTGTTCTTACCTGTAGTTGCTGCTACCTGAACAAAGAGAGAGAGCCTATTTCATCATAAGCCACGAGCTCGAGCTCGAGCTCTCGTCATGATCTTCAGGCGGGTTTCCCGACTCCATTAGAGAAACAGAAACCTGCAAGTACGTCACTAAATGAAGGGTTATATCATATATATAAGTTCAGTCTTACATACCAAAGTCATATATTGAAAAACAATTCACTAGAGTAGAGACCTTTATTTCCAGGTAAAGTGGACTTTGAAGCTAGTTCTTCCAGACACAGGACTAAGCGAAGGCATATCTGAGCTGTATGGTTGTTGACAACAAGCTGATAAACCTACAAATGAGATGTTAATGGTGACTCCCGGCATCAAAAAGTCCATGAGTAAGATATACTAAACATGAACGATTTCATTTGAAAAGGGATTCAAAAAAGCATGCATTACTACAATCAATTCCTCTGAACCTTCTTGAGTATCTGCAAGAACAAAGACATTTCACCAATAATACAACCTCTAGGTAGGCAAAAGTGACCAGGAGGCAGCCTCGCCAAGCAAAAGCTGAGCCTTCGAAAAACTTGAAACATAATAATCAGAACCGGAATTGTGAAACAGCCCTTCATGACTCCTCAAGTCTCAATATAAGATCTGAAAAGGGCATCAATCCTGCAAAGCAAAGACATCAAACATGTAATGCCTACTTAAGTAAAGGAATCTTAATTTATATGAAAAATGATATTATCATACAAACCTTGAAGAGCAAAGATTGTGTAATCTCCACTATCCACAAAACTCATCTTTCTCAACACCTTGCAAGCCTTCAGTGATTGACTTCCTCATGTGGCGATGTCGAGTGTCTCTTCATGCATCATATGGTATATTGATTATGACATACATATTAATCAAATAGTTAAACCTCAAACACGCAAAAGAATCGTATTCAAATTTTGCTACAATCAGCCAATTAAAGCTGCAACCAGGAAAAAAAAACCTAAAAATCCAACAAGACGAGACAAAATCGGAGATTCTTACAGAAAAAATCGAATAAAGGGTTGTCTAAATTCTTACCGATATCGATTGATCCCTAACACCATGGTTCATATCTTCTTCGCCAACGAAATTTAGCCCTAAATCGCTATTAAGAAAGACGATCGTACAGCTTTCGAAAACTTAGGGTTACAATAATTTGATGTAGCGGAAGCGCGGGGAAAGCTTTGATTTGTCGATTAGGGTTTTCCTTCACTCGTCGCGAAATCTGAAAACCGTTGAAAATATTCGCCGGGAAAAATACAGAAACTACTGTAGAGGACAATCACGCGGCTAATATTTATAAAATTTTCAATGTCGGTGTAATGGCATAAGTGTAATTAAATAGAAAGGTAGGGGTGTTTTAGTAAAAGGCTCTGATTTTTTTTGCATTAAGCTAATTACTAATTTTTAATTAACGTTGTCTTTTATCGAGAGAGAGAGAGAGAGACTCGGTGATGGCAGCTCTTTTCCGGTGTTGCTCCTCCTTCTCCGATACTTCCGGCGGCGGATCTCCACCGCTCAAAAAGGCTCTATGTCCAGGTTAGCTTATCGTTCACTGGATAACTCAGATTTTCCATTAAGAGTCTATGTTGTTTTGTGAGTGATCAATTCTTCATAATTTCGTAGTTTTTGCATATAGATGATGACATAGGAAGATTTGATTATGCATAAATTTAGAAGCTTGATTTATTGTGCTTGCATTACTAAAACTAGTAAAAAGCTTGCGCCTTTTCGTATCATTTTGTTGTTGGCTTGTTTCGATGAAAATTGCCAATTGTTGGTAGCTTCTTCTGAAGTCGTCTTTACTAAAATCCATTGTATTTCTTCATTGCTTTTTTTCTCAGAGATTGGGAAGTTGGCTACATCTATTGGCTACTCAGTGGTCAGAAAACCTGTGGATCTTCATCATACTGTCTCCAAGATTCAACATTTTTCTGCCAAGCCCAAGAATCATCAAGGCAAGGAAATCTATGTGTTTGTTCTCATCGAATGCGAGGATAGTATTGTCAAGTTTTGAATTGTGATGGTAAGCCTTTAGGCCTAGCTGTGGCAGGGATTTGGGAGGTTCAAGTTACCGGTGATGTGTACGCCACCTGAAGCTTTGGCTGCTGAGATATGTGAGCAAGAGAGCTCCATGTTCAGAATGCCAGTTCTGTCGCTTGTAGCTCTTGTTGGAGGTAGCAATGTGCCCTTTCTTCAATGTATGCTTCTACAAACTATAATCATTGAGCTTTTTGGTAATACTTTTTGTGGTGGACTAACCAGGGTTGCTTGCTCGGCAGAGGAGAGGGGAGTTACAGAGGTTGAACGAACAACTACACCAGATTAACGCAGCTCTTAGAAGACAAGCGAAAATCGAGTCTTATGCACCAGGCTTAAGTTATGCCCCAGTTGGAGCAAGGATCCCAGAGAATGAAATCATTGTGGAACCAAAGAAACACGAGTTGATTTCAAAGTTGAAAACAGGGAAGACCTTCCTAAGGAACCACGAACCGGAGAAAGCCTTTGCAAAGTTCAAGATAGCCTTGGAAATTGCGCAGAGTCTAAGAGACCCCATTGAAGAAAAAAAGGCTGCGGGAGGCTTAGGCGCTTCGCTGCAACGTCAAGGCAAGTATATGGAAGCCATACAGTATCACTCCATGGTTCTAGCCATCTCGAAGAGAGAAGGAGGAGAATCTGGAAGCACTGAAGCATATGGAGCTATCGCAGACTGTTACACTGAGCTCGGAGATCTCGAGAAAGCTGGAAACTTCTATGACACCTATATTGCTTGGTTAGAGACAGACTGATTCATACGCATTGTCTTTTGTTCTTTGTGTTAATGTCAATATCAGATAAAACGCATATCAAAAGCACTTTTTGAATGTAATTTTGTTTATTTACAATCCCCATAGGGATACATAGCTAAGCATAAAACTGCAGGTGAAAGTTTATAAATGTAACTTAAGTGAGACAAGAGACACACAACCAAGGGATACACTGATTCCATGAGCAAGCATCCTCATTTAGTCTCTTTACCATCCTCTGCAAAACCGAAAAAACAATGTAACTTTGTTTAGCTATGAGTGTTTTCGCAAATTCAACTCAAACTAGAAAAGAAACAGAAACAGAATCTGCTTAGTAATAGAAAGACAACCTGAAGAATCTGCTTTTGTAAGCTCCACAACACTTTTTTCATCAGAGCTGTTCTTGTCCTCGTCGGAAGTTGCGCCTTTTATGGCCCAGCTGCATCTTATCTGTCTGCTACTTAACCACTTACCTGAGAAGATGTGAAAGGTTAAGTGGTAAGACACAAAGAAGAGAAACTCTTGACTAATAAGTCATAAAACACACAGATAATCCTTCATGAACTTCTTCTATCTCCTAGGGCACAAACAATATCTTGAAAAATCTTAAGAGCTTCAGAATCAACAAAGCAAAGTTCACAAAAGCTACTTCTAAAATCATTACCATTCATCTCATTTATGGCAGTTTGAGCATCCTGCAAAAATTGAATCAAACATTAAAAATCAGTAACAAAACCATATGAACATTAATCCTTAAGTTAAGATGAAACAGTTACTTCTTGGTCACGGAAGGAAACAAAACCAAAGCCTTTAGAGCGTCCAGTGTTATTGTCCCACATAACTCTTGCATCCCTTCAAATTTAAATAACTAATTATGTTAGACTCAACATATAAACTCATAAATCAATTATGTGAGTTTTGAGTCCAAGCATGAGATCAAAAACTTACGAACAAGTGGGAAAAACAGAAAAGCTTTTATGCAATGTTGAATCAGTAACATCCTGGCTTAAATCTCCAACAAAAATATTGTAATGACCTGAAAATCATCTCATAAAAAACAAAACCATTAAAAAAACCACACCTTTTTTATGAAACAAACTAAAAAAAACACAAGTTTACTTACTTGAAGTATCTTCTCTTTGACCAGTAACATAAGCCCAGTTGACTTTAATAGGCTGTCCAAACCTATGAACAAAAACATTATAATAACATAAGTGAAAGCTCTTCACAAATATCAAAGAAAAGGAACAAAACTAAATTGTTGGTAATAGTTACTTACAGATGCCTTCCATTCAAAAACATTATAGCCATAGAAGCTGATCTTCGGTCAAAATAGTCAACAAATCCATATGATGACTGTGAAATCATTAAGACAAGAATACTAATACTTTATCAAAAATAGGTAAATTTCACAAGTTAGATTATTGAATATATATATATATATATATATCACTAATTAACCTTATCCTTTTTGATGAGTTTACATGTTTCGACAGGGCCAGTGCTATTAAAAATCTCTTGAAGAAGATGTTTTGTGACATGTGTGTGTATGTTACCAACATACCTGCCAAATTTATTACAACGATTCTACTAATTAAAAAGACATAAACTTCACCTTTTGAACAAAGTAATGACACAAAATACAAAATTGACTTACACGCTACGGCAAGTAGTGGGATCAAAACCAGGAGGAAGGTTTCCACTTGGAGCAGGCTATTTGCCAAAATCATATAAATAGAAGAAATTTTTTATAAATTTGGATTATAATTATCACTAGAAGAAAGTTCAACGAGATTATATGTAGAGAAGAGAGAACCTGAAGAGAGTATTGCTGCATCAAAGATAGATGTTTTCGTAAACCCTAAAACAAGGAAAAAAAGATTTGATTTTTCCTCTTTTGAGTTTAGGTATCAAAGCAAAAGACGATATCAAAAAAATACAACAGAAAACCTGAAAAGAAAAGGAAAAGAGAAAGAGAGAAAAGATGAAAGTGTGTGGCTCAAGTGACCTATTTATAAAAATATTGTATAAAGACGGTCAATAATTTCTCATCTTAATAACGGCCCAAACTAAAGCCCAAGCCCATATCTAAACGACGTCGTTGACACAGTTTGGTTATGCCTCGTGGCTGATTTTATAACACTTCTTGTATTATTTGGTTTAGACATTAGATAATGAACTCGATTAAAATCCGTACCAATTATGAGGTTTGAAAATGTGTATATATATAGATATTAGGTGGTTTTCGACTATTCAACAATACATATATATACTATAATACTAATATACATAAAACACCTCCATTATAATAAATTTTGAAACTTTTTGTTCTTATCCGCAGATATAGTTTGATTTACAAAAAAAAATGTCGCAGATAATAGAAGTATAAATTGATGTCCTTGACAAGACGGTCCAACCACGTCATTGTACTTTTAGAAAACTACAATTAACACCTAAAAATGATTATAGAGAAAATTAGGAAAAATGTCATTAAAAAAGGAAACATTTCAAAAAATGTCATTAAAATAAAACATTTCGAAAAATGCCACAGGTGGACAATTCTTGTCCACGAAAAAAAACGATAAATGACGAATTTAAACTTGTTTTCCGTGGACAAACTTTAGTCCACGAACACCAAGTGGACAAAACACGAGGGCAAATTCGTCATTCGTCGTCTCCTTTCGTGGACGTGGACACACGTGTGACATTTTTCGAAAGATGTTTTTTTAAAGGCATTTTAGAAAAAAAAAAAATTAATGTCATTTCAAAAAATAATCTCATGATTATATTAAGTAAAATTAATTGCACAAATACACTGTTTTGTCTTCAACTCTTTTTATATTTTCATTCAAGGGGTGTCTTAATTTGATTACTAAACTTAAGTAGTAGTATATAAAAACTAACAAGTATCAAATTGATGTGTCACATATTCTGTAGATTTTCATTTCTTTTGTAGATAAATCATCCAAAGTTATTGGCTTCAATGATCCCATTATAAAACGAAATATCACAAGACATGATTAGATGTGTCTCTTTTTAGAGTAAGTGCCACTTTAAGTTTAGGCATTAATAGCATTTATTATTTATCACTAAATTTCACCGAATTGTTTGTCCGGTAAAAATTACGCCGCGCCGGCGCGAGTAAATTTAGAAGAGAAAAGTTATAAACTTTGGCAACGTAGACACATATGAAGAGTTGAAAAGTCTAAAATACCATCTTCCGTTTTTTCTCGCCCACTTGAAGAAACTTCCAAAAAATAATACAAAAACATACACAGCTTCTTATTAAAACAAATTAAAAAAAACAATACTTCACAGATTATTCAATTTTGAGAAGACATAATATTGAATCTGTGAAGTAAATAATTCATTAGCTTCAACTATTATTGATATTTTTGCTTCTTTTTATTGTTTATTTATATTTTCGTGTTTGATTTTAGATGGAATCGCCGGAGAATAGTTGCCGTTTAGATTCCGATGAATCGAAGTTAGCGACGGCGGAGAGAATAATACTCCGGTGGGACTCATCGGCGTCTGAGGAAGCGAGAGGGAAGATGATTTTCCAAAGCGATCGTGACGAAGTGGATCGGTTCCTTAGAGCCGTAGATGAAATCCAACGGTCCATATCTTCTCTCTCTTTCTCATCTCCTTCCGCCGCCGCCGCCGCCGCCACAATCGACGACCACCACGAAGTCAAAGCCAACTCTGCTATCCAAATCGCCATGGCTAGGCTCGAAGAAGAGTTCCGTAACATCCTCCTCTCTCAAACTTCAGTTTTCGAGCCTGATTCTCTCTTCCTCGACGAATCGGTCTCTTCTCACTCTTCACGCACTGATATCGGAGAAGACAGTAACGTAACTTCTCATGATGAAACCGAAGAAGAAGAAGAAGAAGAATCGGTATCGAATCTGCAATTTGATTCCGGTTCAAACCGGTTAACTCGAAGAAGAAGCAGTTACAGATCCACAAGCAGCATACGCGAGATGGATCTGATATCTCCAGATTCAGTCTCCGATCTAAGATCGATTGTTCAACGGATGGTCGCCGCCGGCTACTCTCGCGAATGCATCCAAGTGTACGGATCCGTTCGCAAATCCGCCATGGAAGCTATACTCAAGCAGCTAGGGATCGTGAAGATAAGCATCGGAGATCTACAGAGGCTAGATTGGGAAGTTATCGAAGGCAAAATCAGAAAATGGATCCGTGCAGCTAAAGTCTGTGTAAGAGTCGTCTTCTCCAGCGAGAAGAGACTCTGCGAACAGCTCTTTGACGACGAGGCTATGTTCGAGACATGCTTCATGGAGACGGCGAAGCCATCTGCTACGAGACTTTTCACTTTCCCTGAAGCTATAAGCATAAGTAGAAGATCACCGGAGAAGCTATTCAAGATCCTTGATTTACACGACGCCTTAAACGATATGTTGCCTGATATAGAAGCCATATTCGACTCTGAATCATCGGTTTCGATCCGCGTTCAAGCTTCCGAGATTCAATCGAGGCTAGCCGAAGCAGCAAGAGGCATACTTTCCGAGTTTGAGAACTCCGTTCTTCGCGAGCCATCGGTAGTTCCTGTCCCTGGAGGAACCATTCATCCATTGACAAGGTATGTGATGAACTACATCAGCTTGATCTCTGATTATAAGCTAACGTTGTTCGATCTCATAATGTCGAACCCATCGGTATCCTCCGATCCAAACACGCCGGTTATGGACTACACGGAGCTAGAGAGTAAGTCGCCACTGGATTTGCATTTGATATGGTTGATCATGGTCTTGCATTTCAACTTGGAAGAGAAATCACACCACTACAAAGACGCGTCACTAGCTCACATATTCATCATGAACAACATACACTACATTGTTCAGAAAGTGAAGGGATCACCGGAGCTAAGAGAGATGATCGGAGACCATTATCTTCGGAAACTCACTGGGATATTCAGGCATGCGGCTACGAACTACCAGAGAGCCACATGGGTTCGAGTACTAAATAGCCTGAGAGATGAAGGGCTACATGTGAGCGGGAGTTTCTCTAAAGGTGTGTCGAGAAGCGCGTTGAGAGATAGGTTCAAGTCGTTCAATGCAATGCTCGAAGAAGTTCACAGGACGCAATCCACATGGTCTGTTCCGGATGCTCAGCTTAGGGAGGAGCTTCGAATATCTTTGTCTGAACATCTTATCCCGGCATATAGATCGTTTATCGGAAGGTTCAGGGGTAATATAGAGAGCGGGAGACACCCTGAGAACTTCTTGAAGTATTCGGTTGAAGATATCGAGACTATCGTACTAGATTTCTTCGAAGGATATACCACGCCACCACACTTGAAGAGGCGATAGCCACGATAGAGAGAGAGAGAGAGGAAGTCATATAGAATAGAGCCCATTCTTTGAATTTTTACTCCCGAGTCGGTCCAAAAGGAGCGTTTTTTCGTTTTCTGCACAATGGAGTAATATCTCCATGTAAACATTATAATTGTGTGTTGTTTATGTTGTTTGTGCCATATGTTATTTGTATACTTATGTTATAGGCAAACAAGTCCTCGAACCAGGTAATTGTTTGCAATAGTGTGAGCCAACAATCACGAGTTCATAGAAGAAAACTCTTTTAAAACTTGATGAATCTCTATAAACTCTTTTATAGCCAAACAAGTCCTCGAAATGGTTTCACCAATCAGAACAACATACTCTCGAGAGGCCTAAAGGAATGTCACAGTATTGCCCACCAACAATTACCATAGCCCAAGACATCGTCAAAATCGAATAATAATATAAAATCATCGGGTATTATAAAGCCCAAAATGTTATACTACCTACCTTCCAGGCTAGCCCATCCGAGACCAAATTCAAACCATAATATATACAACCGGATTGTGTGTTTATATTCGGTTAAGAGAAAACCGGAATGAGATACATGTGAAGAAGATGCGTGTGAGGAAAGAGTAGTTGCGTGAAAGGATGAAAGCGTGAGTGACAATTCCACGTGAACAAGTCATGACCTGACCCCCCAAACAAAAAATATTCATAATACTTTGCTTCTCACGCAAGTCGCACTTTGATTAGTTATTTTGGGACCACACACACTCCTCTTTTGTTCTCTATATGCTTAAACCGAAACTTAACCGATCTAATTCCGTAAAATTCAACGAATGCTTCATATAAAACCAAATTAATTTTCTCTCTTAACCAATTCAAACTGAAATTTAATCATATTCTTCAGCCGTCGATTACATCATTATAAAAACGATCATGTTAATAACGTAAGTCTTTACGCACGTGACGCACGTGCGTAGAATGTAATAGCCGTTGACTTTCAAGTTTCAACGAAGTAGTAATATTCGAACTCAAACCGAAGATTCAACCGTAGCCATTAGATTCGTGTATTACACGCGATCCCCACAAGTCGTGGAAGTTATTTCGGGGGTTGGACACGTGAGATGAGCGTGACATTTGTTTTATTTTTCTTCCGTGGCCGCCAATTATGACGCGTGTCATGTTCAGTTTTGCCGACTTAGCGCCACGTGACGATATATTCTTGCTCCGTGACGCGTCATGTGTCCTTATCTAAACTCGTTTCCATAAGTTAATCTTCTAGATTTTCGGGAAAATTCATAAATGTTTTAAAAATGTTTTTTTATTTTTAACAACTTATAGGAATCTCCTAGTGCTTTGAAATGTCACTATTGTCCCTGTTTAATAATTCGATCTTTTACCGCTTTGTTTTAATTGAAATGTTTGACTGAAATTTTTGCACAATTTATTTATTTTATTTAGAAACAAGAGTTGTCCTGTTCAATAAATTAAAAACTAGAGTTGTTCCAAATTATGAAGAAGAAAGTAGACTAGACAATACTATCTCGAGGTGGACCCTATTTTCTTCAATTTGTCGATTTTTTTGTTTTTGTTTTTTTTGTTTATGTTTAAACTTTAAAGTATCAAACTTAATTTCCCAACAAGTAAACAATTTATATCGAATAATGAAGAAAGTAACACTCATCATATATATATATATATATATATATATATATATTTTTTTTCATAAATAATAGAATAAAGGTGATTCAAATGGGTTCGAGTTCCAAAAACGTATTCCACCCTTGTAATTCAAAAGTTTCTAATATATTTAAGACGACAAAAAAAAAGTGATTCAAATGGGATGACTCATCTACCTTAGTCCTTAGATAATGCACTCTATATAAGTCTATATTAATCATTTTAAAAACAAAATTTGAAGAAGAAAAATAAAATGACTCTAAAAGGATAAGAACATATAAAAAATGATTAGTTCATGCATCGGCGTAAATCTAAAACAAAGCATATGTGAATAATGATTACATAAACTGGACTTTGTCCAAATTTGTCAGTGGAATTAAATTAAAATACAATTATCTTAAAATATATAAACACACAAAAGTCGTTTAGTGATGGTTTAGTGATGACAGGCCAGTCCTAATGTATTTGTTGCCTAAAGCAAATCAACTATAATATAATAAAAATGATGTTTTTACATTTGAGGGAGGATTCGAACTTGTGACAAATAAGTAATATAAACCACACTTAACCAACTTTGCTATCTAAGATATTTGTTTTTTGATGCCTTTAAAATATATATAAATATTGCGCCTAAAGCCCTTGCTTCTCTAGCTTCCTATCAAGGCCGGACCGAGTGACGACTCCATAAAGGCATAAACTATGCTTAAACATTATTTAGCTTAAACATTATGTAATAGCCATTGGAGTTGAGATATCGATGTCATCTGACTAGATATTGCTAATCAAATAGCGTATTAACAGTTTATTAAATTGCAAGTTTCTTTAATTAATCATATTTGTAGCACTTATTATATTCGTGTATTGAGTTTAGAAGACAGGTTGATAATGTGATAGTAGCAAAAGTTAAAATTCCAAAGATCTCATAGATCTTTGATTAGAAATATTTTATCTTTAAACATATTGAATCAATACTCAATAACAAATTATATTACCATTATTACGACATTAATGGATAACGACATAAGACCATGTTTATCAAAGGTTCTTATGTAGAGTGTTTGTGTATTTTTTTTGTATTTTTTGTGTATTTGAGTATTAAATTAAATCAAAACATGTATTATTAATAAGCACCTATAATGAAAAATGTTTAATTAAGCATTTTAAGCTCCCCTTTTTGTAGAGTTCTTATTAATAATACATGTTTTAATTTAATTTAATACTCAAATACACACAAAAATACACAAGCACTCTACATAAACACCTTTGATAAACATGCTCTAACGAGATTAGATTGTAATAGTTCCACTTAATCATTTAATCACCGAATAACTAAAAGGGTATTTTGGGTAAATAATGTTTATCGGTTAGGCTTGGTCGGCCAAACTTTAACAGACGAATAAGAACACAAGAGTTAAAGAAAGAAAAAAAAAATATCTAAAATAATTTTATTTCCTTAAAAGAAAGCGTCTTCGTCTCTTCTTCTTCTTCCTTCTATCACACACCATCCTTCTTTTCTTTATAGTCCTTTTCTTCAGTTTCGTTGAAAATTCATATAAATTGTATATACTTTAGGTTTTGTTCTGTTCATAAACCTTACTAAATTTTCCTTATTTCAATCTGGGTTTCTCTAATTTCGTGTTAGGGTTCGTGGGTTTTCAAATAAACTGTTTAATTCCCAAAAAAATAACGAATTTGTGAAGCTAATTCTGCGAATTTCTGGTTATTTTTAATTCAATTTATTGTTTTTGTTCGTCGTCTTCTTCTTCGATTTCTGAGGAAAATCTAAACATTCGGATCCTAAACCAGAATCAGCGATCTCCAAAAATGGTGGTGGCTACGACAATAGCGCTTTACGCTAGCCCACCAAGCAGCGTATGCTCCACGCCGCATCAGATCAACGCCTTCGATCTCGATCTAAGCTCAAGGACCTCTTCTGCATCTCCTTCCACGCCGCAGCAGAAACCCATCATCGGAGGCCTCTCTTCGCTCTTCTCCGGCGCTTCCGTCAAAGGAGGAGAAGATTATTCGTCTTTGCGTCTTCACGATCGTTGCGATGATCTCAAAGATCTGAGCTTTAGCAGCTCCTTTTGTTATTCCCCTGCGAAATTCGTGGGTTCTTCTTATCATAGAAGAGACCACCAAAGCCCGATCTCTGTTCTTCACGGTCCTGTCTCTTGTAGCTGTAGCCCTCCTACGAGATTCTTACATGGGTCTCATCGTGTTGGATCTAGCGGATTTTTTAATGGGTTCGTAAGGAAAGCTATTGGCTCGTGTGTGGATTACGAATTGGGATCGTCTTCTTCGGATTCGGGTATCGTCGATGAGCTATTTACCATGGAAGATGGTTTTGGAGCTGATACGAGACAGCCTTATGCTAGAGATTTGCTAAGACGTGCACAGCTAAGGCACAAGATCTTCGAAGATGAATCTGTGATCAAAGCTTTTTATGAAGCAGAGAAAGCTCATAGAGGACAGGTAAGAGAGAAACACACGAATTTCACCAAGCCTTATAGATTAGCTTGTGCTTCTTTGTAATTTTAAAATTTGATCTTTTTTGTTTGTTTGTTTTGTTGTGTGTGTTTTTCAGATGAGAGCTAGTCGTGATCCTTACTTGCAACATTGTGTTGAGACTGCTATGTTGTTGGCTAATATAGGAGCTAACTCAACAGTTGTTGTGGCTGGTCTTCTTCATGACACCATGGATGATTCCTTCATGACCTATGACTATATTCACAGAAACTTTGGAGCAGGTGTTGCTGATTTAGTTGAAGGGGTAAGCAATATCTATCGACTTTGAAAGATTCTGTTGTGAATGTTCTTGTCATTGAGCTCAATGTGTGTGTGTGTTTTTTTGTTGTTGTATAGGTTTCAAAGCTTAGCCAACTTAGCAAACTTGCTAGAGAGAACAATACGGCTTGTAAAACCGTTGAAGCTGATCGGTTACATACAATGTTTCTTGCGATGGCGGATGCAAGAGCTGTTCTTATCAAACTAGCTGATCGTCTGCATAACATGATGACGCTTTACGCTTTGTCCCCTGTGAAGCAGCAGAGGTTTGCGAAAGAGACTCTTGAGATATTCGCGCCTTTGGCTAATAGACTGGGAATCTCTACATGGAAAGTTCAGCTTGAGAATCTATGTTTTAAGCATCTGTATCCGCAACAGCACAACGAGATGTCTGGCATGCTCGAGGATTCGTTCGATGAAGCCATGATTACTTCTGCGATAGAGAAGCTCGAGAAAGCTCTCAATAAAGAAGGCATTTCTTATCATGTTCTATGTGGTCGCCACAAGAGCTTGTATAGTATTTACTGCAAGATGTTGAAGTAAGTTCTATTTCCTTCCTTTACAAATGAAACAGTGTGAGTGAAACTAGAAGACTAATGTTGTCTTTTCGATTGTGCCAGGAAAAAGCTAACAGTAGATGAGATACATGACATTCATGGGCTACGTTTGATTGTCAACAACGAAGGAGATTGTTACAAGGCCTTAGGAGTAGTTCATAGTTTATGGTCCGAAGTCCCTGGAAAGCTCAAGGATTACATTACTCATCCCAAGTTCAACGGGTAAGTTCATATATCGTTTTATAAGCTGCAGCTTGTTAAAGTATTACGAAACTAACTTTACTATGTTTTTGTACTTCAGGTATCAGTCTCTGCACGCGGTAGTGATGGACAACGGAACGGTTCCACTTGAAGTCCAAATACGTACGCAAGAGATGCATTTGCAAGCTGAGTTCGGGTTCGCAGCTCATTGGAGGTACAAGGAAGGCGACTGTAAATACTCTTCCTTTGTGCTTCAGATGGTTGAATGGGCTCGTTGGGTTGTAACTTGGCATTGCGAAGCAATGAGCAAAGACCGATCATCCATCAGTTCTTCAGACTCCATCAAACCTCCTTGCAAGTTTCCGTCTCACTCTGAAGGCTGCCCGGCTTCTTACAAGCCTAATAATAGCGAGGACGGACCAGTCTATGTCATTGTAATTGAAAATGAAAAGGTTTGTTATAAACTTCTTTAAAACTAATCTTCTCTAGTAGTATAACTTAACTCTTGATTGTTGTATTGACTAAACTGTATGATATGCAGATGTCAGTGCAAGAGTTTCAAGCGAGTTCGACAGTGTCGGATCTGGTGAGACGGGCGGGGCCAGGGTGTTCGAGGTGGTCCATGTATGGGATACCGGCAAAGGAAGAATTAAGACCGAGGCTGAACCAGAGACCGGTAAGCGACTTAAAGTGGAAGCTGAAAATGGGTGATGTGGTGGAGCTGACTCCACCAATACCTGATGAGTCTCTGAGTGAATACAGAGAAGAGATTAAAAGGATGTATGATCAAGGGCTCGCATTCTCTCGACCTGGGACCATGGTCGGATGGGGAAGCTGATGATTGTTTAACTTAGTCCAATGTATGTTTGTATTATGTATATAGTAAATGATTAATTTTGTTGTACATAAACAATGTTTCTGTTGAATCAATTATATAAAGCTTCAAAATCTGCTCAAGTTTTAAGTGCACTTAGACCATCTTCAACAGAGAAACCCACAAAATTTCTTAACTATTTATTGGACCCATGAACAGTTTGTTTAAAAAAAAGAAAAAATAAAATAATTAAAAACGCATCAATCATAAGTCGCCACGTATTCAAAGGGCCCACTAAATAGTTAAGATCCGGATCTTAAATAGGAAATATAAGATCCAGATCTTAACTATTTAATGGGTCCCACCTGCTAAGATCTCTTTAAGAAACACCAATGGATATGCTCTTAGAGCAAGTCTAATGGTGTTTCTTAACGGGATCTTAGCATGTTGAGCCCACTTAAATAGTTAAGATCTGAATCTTATATTTCTTATTTAAGTTCTAGATCTTAACTATTCATGTATACGTGGCGACCCATAATTGATCCGTTTTTATTTTTTATTTTTTTATTTTGTTTTAAACCAACTGTTCATGGACCCAACTAGATAGTTAAGAAATTTTGTGAATTTCTCTGTTGGGGATGGTCTTAGTTCATCTTTATCTGTATTTCACAACCCACAATACTAAATTTAACCCCGCAAAACTAAATCTTAAAGACTAATTAATAATGGTAGAATCACAAAACTACACCATTTGAATTACATTTCACAAAACTACATCATTTCCAAAATATTTCACAAAACTACACCTAAACACTAATTCAAATAAACCCTATCCACACAATCTTACCCCCTTAATACTATACCCTAAACACTAATTAGCGAACCCAAATGAAAATATTTTAATTTTGGTAAATTTTTAAAGGGTAAATCAAGTTTTAAAAATTTTGAAAGGGTGTAAATATGTAAAAATATTGAATTAGGTGTAGTTTTGTGAAGGGAGGGTTAAAAGGGTGTAGTTTTGTGAATTCCTCATTAATAAATCCATACAAAACAAATTAAATTCTAAAAGTGTGTTATTTTTGTAAAACAAAAGTTGTTAATAGTATTTTTAATATTAAAACACATTTTAAAAGTATTTTCTTATAAAGCAAAGTTGGTTTATTTGTGTTAGGCCAATATCTACTTTTTCAAAACTAAACCCTAAATCCACTAAATAGCAAATTCAAATGAAAAAAAATAATTCTAAAATGATTTATATTTTGTGTTTATGATAGTTTGGTTCAAACAAAATTTAATGGTACTTTAATGAAAACTTTTGATGTTTTTGCTGGCCAATAACTTTTTTTAGCATACATTTTAAAAATACTACACTTGTAGTTGATAATATTTTAAGCATTTGAAAGTACAATAAATATATTATTGAAATGTAATTTGTTTGTACAAAAAATGTGTAATTATTATATATCACATTAGTCTTATAATAATTAAGACTTTGTAATACGCACACCTAAATCAATGAATACAACAAAAAAATGTAGTTCAACGGAAACTTTGCTAAATGCTAGCTCTAGATTTCATGTTTCATGATGTACAAAAAATAATTTCCAAACAAAATTGCTAGGTTAACAAACAAAAAATCTCCAAACTCATATATTTATCGACAAAAGTTTGCTAAAAAATGTATATTTATTAACAATAGTAACTTTATATTATTCATATTACATTACCCGGTAAAACCAGATAATGTAATAGAGTATGTAATTGTCATGCCGAAATTCTGTCTCACAAGAGTGTTAGGGCTAACAAAGCATTTGGCTTAATTGTAATTGAAAATTATTATGTTATTTCTTCTCTGCATGCAAAATAAACAAAATAATAATCAATTAGTCAAACAAAAAATACACAAAATTAAGTTAATATGCAATAATACTCACTAAAACATCAAATCTCGTACGCCTCTGTCCTGAATTTATAATTATCAAGGCGTTTTCGTTAACGTATTCAGTGAAGTCCTTTCAATACAGACCTTGTCTGAGAGGCGTCACAAATGGAAGACGTCGAGAAAATCATCAATGTGGTCCATCAATATTTCCGACTTGATCTTGTGGAGAAATCAAATGCATGATGTTATCAATATATTAGAAACATGTCTCCCACCTATAAACATACATTTTAAAACCAATTATATATCGGAACAATATGTATGACAATAAATGTATGAAAAGAAATAATATCAGGATTAAAGAAAGTCATGTTTTAAATATTCATTATGAGAGGCCCTCGCAAGTTTGCAACAAAAGACAATAATACAAAATTGTTATACATAACGCTGACGACGCGACTTAGTTTCAATTTTCAAATGATGTCAAAAAAATAATTTTTTTTTTTGTTAAAAAAATAATAAAAATTGTTATATATACACGTTCGCTGATTAGTTTTTTTTAATAAGAGACACAAACCCAATTTCTATGTTTTATTAGGCCCATCTAAAACCCAATTTTCCAATAATAGCCCATTTGAGAAAATCATGACTCGTAGTTCAATAAACAGTGAATTTCATTTGTCAACTATTGTTTTTTTATTGTTGCATATAGTTTCTCAAAAAAATTATTACCGTATCACAGTATATTTTATAGGAGTGGCCATTTTCAATTTAATTGTGTTCAATTTAAGATTGGTTTGGTTAATTTTGGACTAAAAAAAATATAATGAAACTCAAATATTTTACGTTTTCTACATTTTTTTATCAATATTTAGGCCACAACTGGCTGATCAAATAGTCAATTCGGTGCTGAGAATCGATCCCGGATGGAGTGGTGCTACTTGATTCATGTGGACTTATAAATGTCGTTAGAGCAAAGTAACTTCCCCATTTTCTACAATTAAAACGGTTGGAAATGTTGCTTTTTATATTGTCAACATGACATGTCAAATCACAGATATGTAGTGGAGTGATTTATAGACATCCACACACACACACTAAACATGTATGATATGATACGTATAATTTTTTCTCTCTTTAATTGATTGGGCTCTTTGAGAAAAATATGAATATCACACGTATCTCTTTTGAAGAGATGGACCGTGTATGTTTGTAATGTACTCTCTACCTATTTTGATTTAAAAGGAAACTGCTTTTGGCTATTGCCATGCACCAATTCAAAATATGATGTGATCGGAATATTCTATTGTCTATCATTCATATTCCACACATGTGTCGAATCCTCAGGCTACTATTTATTATATTATTGTTAATTGTTTACTATTTTTTTGTCATCTAATTAATATTAATAAATAACAAGTGTAAGCAAAGGTTACAAAATCAAGCAAAGAACAGATCGAGCTATGCTCCGGTAGTTCCCGCGATGAAACCTGAAAAGCTTACAAATGCAAAAGCTAAAGGTCCTAAACAAATGGACCACATGTCTAAAAAAGAAACAAAAATAACACACTACAAGAAACTGGACTTTTAGCAACGAAATTTAACAAGGAAATAACGACGAATAAATATAGCAACGAAATAGCAACGAATTGGCGACGAAATAGCAACGGAGAATAACGTCGTCGCTAAATCGTCGCTATTTAGCGAGGTATGTTTTCCTCGCTAAATTGGCTACGATTTAGCGACGATTTTGGCGACGAATATATATCCTTGCTAATTGGCTACGATTTAGCGACGATTTTTAGCGACGAATATATATCATTGCTAATTAGCGACGAATTAGCGAGGAGGGTCGCTAAGTAGGTAAGCACGTTTTCAAAAACGTTGCTAAATCGTTGCTAATTTGATTTCCTTGCTAATTCGTTGCTAATTTTCCATCTATATAAACCCATCTACACTCTTCAAAAAATCACACCACAACACAATACAAAATCAATAACTCTATAAAAATATAAACACTCTAAAAATTTCAATATGTCTCACGGTAATAACAATATATACGAGTTACGGTCTTGGATGTATCGGCATAAAGATCGATCGGGGGTAGTTACGGACGAATTTACGGAGGGACTTCAAGCATTCATGCGACGAGTCGGAAACATACGGAATACGCAAGATACCGGTAAAATGTATTGTCCATGTAAGAAGTGCGTTAACACTAAATACGTGTTTGTTGAAACCGTATGGAAACATCTTTTTAATAGAGGTTTTATGCCGCAGTATTTTGTTTGGTTTCAACATGGGGAAGGGTATAACTCTAATTATAATACTGAAGTTGGAGATAGTAGTTATACGTTTCCTGTTAGTGATCATGTTAGTAACGAACCTGCTAATTTACCGCCTCATTTTGATAGTAACTATGATCATGATCAGGGCGGTGGTTCGAGGAGAAAGCCATGCATCGCCTCACTGGGATTATCAACAAATGGAAGACGAAGTGGCTGAAGAAGGGAGACGAGGCGAAACCCATAGCAATGGATGGGGCGGTGTGGAAGGGCCTTTGCGACTATTGGACGAACCCGCATTCGGTTCAAGTTGCGGGTAGCTGCTCCAAGTCCCGACTCACACCGATCGACGAGACCGGTCCATATGTCCACACCTCAGGACCGACTTCTTACGCCGGACGGCGTATACAGATGGTATTATAATTAATATATATTTAAAATTTAAATACTTTTTCAAATAATATAAAATTTAAAAATATATAATTTAATTATAATTTTCAATAGCGCGAGGAGATGGGCGAGCTTCCGCCCATTGTAGAAGTTTTGAAGAAGGTCCGGAAGAGGAAGGACGGGACCTATGTGAGTTCACGATCCGAAAAGATCGTGAACGCATATGAGGCTAGAGTCGCCGAGCGGGTTAGTCAGGGTTCGACGTCGACCGATGGTAGTTCGGTCAACTCCTCGGGACGGTTGTCGGTCACCGAGTGCGACCGGATCTACTATGAGGTAATAATTTAAAATAATTTTATTTAATTCAAAATAATATTTATTATATTAATATCTAACGATTTTAAATTGTCTATATAGGTGGCCCCGAAGACGAAGAAGAACCGCACTTTTGGAGTCGGTTCGATTGAGACGGTTCCCGCCGCTTCTTTTTCGCAGCCTCGTCCCACCGCCCAAGATCACGCCGAAGAGAATGTTCGGTTGAGGGAGCAGCTCGCGGCACAAGAAGTCCGCTATCGAACATCACGGACTTCTTCTCCATCATCGCGATGGAAAGTCCAAACCTCGCGAGGTTGATGCGGCAGACGGGGAGTCCAACCAACTCGGCCACCGGTGATCCCTCCGGATGTAGCGGCAGCGGCAGCTCGAAGACCTCGGACGTGATATCGAGATTGATGATTACGTCGTCGATCCCGATGATCCCGCCGATCCCGCTCGTTTAGTTTTAATTTATTGTATTTTTAAAATATTTTGTATTTTTTTAATATTTTTATAATTGTTTTTTTTATTTTTTTATAATTGTTTTTTTTTTAAATTTGTTTTTTTTTAATTTTTTTTTTTTTAAATCGTCGCTAATTCGTCGCTATATTAGCGACGAATTAGCAAGGACGTGTCAAGCCATCCTTGCTAATTCGTTGCTAATTTAGCGACGAATTAGCAACGACTTTTTAACACATCGTTGCTAATTCGTCGCTAATTTAGCAACGAATTAGCAACGATTTGTTTTCGCAAAATATTTAAATTGGAAATTTATTTTTATATATCGTCGCTAATTCGTCGCTAATATTTTACGACCAACGTCGCTAATTCGTCGCTAATATTTTACGACCAACGTCGCTAATTCGTCGCTAAATTAGCGACGAATTAGCGACGAAATAAAATTAGCGACGATTATGTTGCGTCGCTACATTGGCGACGAAATAGCGACGATTTGAAAATGGCGACGATTTAGCGACGAATAGTGAATAGCGACGAGCGTATAGCGATGAAAATATTCTCGTCGCTAAATCGTCGTTATTGGCCAATAGCGACGATTTAGAGACGAAAAACGGCGTTGCTATTTGCCGTTTTTCTTGTAGTGACAAGAGGATGAAGCTTATGCATAGCAAACGCGAACACGCACAAAGACGACTATCTATACCCGATAATCTAGCGTCGAGAAGATATCGTAGCCAAAAGCCCAAAAAAGGGAGACAAAAGTCCGCAGAACTTATTTGTGGTAATCCAAAGCTCTCAGAAAACAAAAACCTTTGAACCGAAGGTATCACATAACTTAGTCACCACCATCAAATCTTCAACATTGAGTAATCCAAAAAACGCAAGCCTTTGCAGGTATGAGAGCGGACCATCAAACCTAAAGAAAATCTCCATGTCCTCTATTGGTATAAGTAGACTTCTGAATTCAAAGATCTTGAGCTTCTTTTGAAATGGCAAACCACATCCATCATAAGGAACAAAATGGAGTAATGAGAAAACCAAGCCGGAAAATCGATAGATAATCGAAACCCGGAGAAGAGGAAGCAGCAGCCAATCAGACCTCGACCAAATCTGATACAAATTTCTTGTAGAGGAAACCCTAGAGTCGCTTAAACGATTCACCATCAACAAGGAAGGCGAAGGATGCGATTCGAATAAGCCAAAATAGGAGAAGGATACTCACGAAAGAAGACTAGACAGGGGTTAAACTTCGTAGCCATAACCAACGAGACGAACAAAGGGTCAACCTAACTCAAACCAAAGGGCCAATAAAAATCCAAATCCAAAAAACTCCATACACCGTTGTCCCATCCGAAAGCGCTTAAACCTTGAACAACCAAGTGCAATATCCAACTAACCAAATCTATCATGGCTAAAGCCAAACAAGAGAGGAAAAGCTACCTGCTCGTGGAGCCAAATCAAGGACTAAAGAGAAGAGATTAGCCGAGCACTGATGGGACCGGAACGGAGAGACCAAGAGAGGGATATATCTGCACCTTCTAGACACGATTACACTTCACCAAGACCTCAACAACGACACAAAATAACGATGAGGAAAACCAAAACGAGCCAAGGCAGAAGACCGAGAAAGTGACAAAGAGATGGTGACGCCGACGGCGGATGAAACCGCCGGCGTCAAGGACAGAACACAGAAGAGAAGCGAAGGAAAATTAGGGTCGGCCCCTGAAACTCATTATTATATATATCTGATAAATATTCTCAATATTTAATCAAGCGATGTGAATTGTTTACTATATGATTTTATTTTTCTATTTGATACGATAAATAAATAGGAAAATCAATATTATAACAGTGTTTGCAAGTGTTGGGTCACAAATACACATTAATTTTTTTTTTAAAAACAGAAAAAGGATGATTGGTGGTTTGTGGGTAGAGGCAGGGCCCATTAAGTTATCGAGAAAGACACGTGGCAATGATTATTATTATTATTTATTACTTGTCTTCCTTCTTCTTCCTCCTCTTTTAAAACACACTCTTCTCTCTCTCTCACTCTCCATTTTCTCTTTAGCCTTTAAAGCTTCTTCTCTCATGGAGCCAGTCTCGTCTTCGTCTAGGTATCACTATCGTCACCAATCTTTCTCTTCCACTCTCCTTGACCAAATCTACCGCTCCATCGACGATTCCCCTGCTCTCGATTCCACGAAGAAGAAGAAGAAGAAGAACAATAAGCAGCAACGCTACACATCTCTCCACGAGAATCGTGAAGCTTCACCGGATAATCTCGTTTTTCACCGCCGCTCAATCGCCGCCGATTTCGATAGATCTAGCAGGACCACCGCCACTAGCTTCTCCGATTCACGCGTATTCTCTTCCTCCGAGTCCGATTCCTTCTACAGAAACTCCAGATCATCTGCTTCTTCTCCTCCGCCGCCGAAGCCGATTCGTACATCCGCCGAAAAATCCACCGGGAAACAAGATCTCGGCGGATTTCTGAGAACCAAATCAAAGGCGTTGAAGATCTACGCCGATCTAAAGAAGGCGAAACAGCCGATTTCTCCCGGCGGAAGGCTCGCTACTTTCCTCAACTCGATTTTCACAAACGCCACGAGCGACAATAAGAAACCGAAGAAAATCACCACCGTCGCGTCCCGCGCGGCGGAGCCGCCGTCCACGGTCTCATCCGCCGCCACGTCCTCGTCTGCATCGTCTTTATCGAGGTCATGCCTGAGCAAAACTCCGTCGTCTAGCGAGAAATCGAAAAGATCCGTACGGTTCTGCCCAGTGAACGTTATACTAGACGAAGATTCCTACAATAACAAACCGTACGGAAACAACAACAAGGATAACGACAAAAGCGACCGCCACGTCATGGAGGAGGAGAATCGTCGCGTTATAGAAGCAGCCAAAGATCTCATAAGAACATACCATAATAAAAACAAAGATGACATGACCAACGTTGATGATGATGATGATGATGCTATGAGTTGTGCGAGCTCTGATTTGTTTGAACTTGAGAATCTATCTGCGATAGGAATCGAGAGTTATCGACAAGAGTTACCTGTTTACGAGACCACTCGTCTTGATAATACAAATCTAGCCATTGCTACTATATAGTTTAATTGTCTGATTATTATAAACTTAATTAATTAAGGCTATTATGTTTTAGAGCATGTTCATCAAAGGTGTTTTATGTAAAGTGTTGTGTATTTTTTTTTGTATATTTGAATATTAAATTAAATTAAAATATGTATTATTAATAAGCACTTTGCAAAAAGAGAGCTTAAAATGCTTCATTAAGCACTTTTCATTATTAGAGTGTTTATTTATAATACATGGTTTGATTTATCAATATTCAAATACACACAAAAAAATACACAACCACTCTACATAAACACATTTGATAAACATGGTCTTACCGTCTTTCTACTTAAATTCTCCTGTGTTAAGTAACTCGTACTTGTATAAAAATATCTATGTTAATTAATTATCCTAAACGTGGTATGTTTTGGTTATAAGAAAATATTTTGGGTAAAAAAACAAATATTAGTTTTAAGTAAAAGTGAAAGATTTGATTTGATGCATGCGACTAATAATGATTAATAACAATGGGCAAACAAAAGTGAAAGAGACTTGGTCTCAAATGTCATGGACAATAGTATCCCAATATTTGATTATTTTCTACTACTTTTTTCATTGTCTGAATTTGATTGGATTAACATCTCTAGCTATAACTATAAGCATGGTTTGAGATTATGATGTTGGATTATGTACACGCTTAGCTTTAATTACTTTCACTTTTATCATATCAAACCAAGAAGATATATATGAACTTAATATTCTCTTCACTTATATTATTTTTTTTTTAACGTACGTGTGTGTGTGTGTGTACAGCTTGACAAACTTCGATTTTATCACATTGATCGAAAGAGAAAGAATCTACACATCAAACATTATAACTCATACTCGAATATTAACATTTCGGGTATTTACTTACATATGGTTACACTAATAATAATAATATAAATAAACATGACAAAAACGGAAGCTTAATTGGTACAAAGTAATAACTAACAAGATCGGACCACCGAATAATATAATGACACTATAATAAGCTACTAAAGTTAACACACACATGCTAATTAGCTTGACATTTATGTATTTATTAGCAAAGTATAAAGCAATTAGTTGATTGCCTAATTTTCTTTACAAAAGGCTAATATAGCTATGTGGTCAAAAGTTTAGTAGCCACAGAAATTTCCGATACAAAAATGGTTGTTTTATTATTCATAGCTTGCAATTTTCCATATAACCGATACGCATTTGCATTTCTCTATTAGCTTCAAATCACACATTTGAGAGGAATGTTTATTAAATAAATTTTAAAAAATCTTCATAGTTTATTCTATCAAACAATATACATACTATGTGGAGTGGAGAATCAAAGATTATCCGATTTTTTGACTTACGTCGGTAAGTATAAGGATTTGTCCATATTTGTGGTGGGTGGAGTTGTTAAAAGTGATATATAATCATGAGACTAACGTGCTAATTTATAGCCAATTAATTTCCAAAGTTTGACTCCAACGTTAATATCAAATCTATCAAATAAACAATAGTAGCCCTTATAAAAAAAAAAAAAAACAATAGTAACTACTTTTTTATATTATTACCCAAATGCGCGGTAAACAATGAATTTTGAGGTGTTCGACATAATACAAGTTAGATAAACGGTTATCGAGCGTAGAATTTTCGTTGTCAACATACGAATTTTTAAAAAAGTATTTGGACAGCTATAGAATAATAATTAAAAAAGGGCATACAATGTCCCATATAAAGCATGAACAACTCGTTATCCGCATACACTACCAGCTATATATATATTATATGAACTAGATAGGGCTTACTCAATTTCAAATCACACACACTCAAACTCAATACACCATAATGTTATAGTATTTAATTCGATAGTAACACACCTGTCTGTTTCGTGAGTGTGCACGGACGTGTACATGTCTTCGTAAAACGGTACATGCAAGGTGTATAATTGTAGTGGTGGGACACTCTCAACACTAATTTTGCGCTAAACTTTACTCGATATTTGAAGTTTGTAATTATAAAGTTGGCTAATATTTCGTACAACATTATAATCCATATGAAATTATATTAGTCATTAGAATAGATGCTCTCGTATGGCCAAAATAATAGAGATCCATTCAAAGAAAAGAACAATGAATAGTACACGTGGCAGAAGTGGACCGGAAAACGAGTGGATATCAACATAGCCCGCACGTGACGGCCTGACGGGTGGCCGCTTCAAGTGTCTGCAACTCTCTCACGTGTGTCCACGTGTTAATCATTTATTATTATTATTTTGTTTTTGAAAGATCGATGCCAACAAAAGATTTTGTCACAATATAATGTTAAATCTAATAGTCGCGTATTAATCTAATGTTAAAACAAAATATCACCCGCCATTTGTGTTACGTTTTGCCGATATGAACCAATGTTCTTGATTGATTCTTGATACTTGTTGTTTGCGGAATTGGTTAATGAAAGACACGAGATTTTGTTACCCCGAGTTCACCGTAATTGGCTACGTCTCGAGTGAGCTTTCGCAGGCGTTATCACTTAGACTTTCGTCGGAAAAGCCCTGACGTGGCGGATACAAGAACTAATCTTGTCTTTATACTTTTCAGGTACACACAATACAATCACACGAAAGCCACAAAGGAGACGAACTGAGACCAACCACCAGTCTCTATTCCAGGTAAATTCTCCGGCGATGAACCTCTTCTTCTCCGGTGAATTCTCTCTCTCTCTGCCGTGTATTCTTCTCTGTGTTGTTCTCTGTTTCTGCAACTAACCCATTTATATATTGCAGGAGAAACGACGACGTCTTGATACTGAGCTGGAACTTGGGCTTCAGCTTCTGAACGAAACAGGCCCACTTACAGAGTCCAGGCCCAATGCGTTTTAGGTTTAGACATATATAAGCCACAATCTCCACCTTGTCGTAACCTAAAACCTAAAAGCCGCCTCTTCTTTTTCCAGTAATCGCCTTTGGCGATTTCATCTTCTCGTTGCTTTTTCCGACCAACCTGTGCTTCTTCTCCGATCTATGGCGCCTCTCGCCTTCATCGGAGTTCTTATTCTCTTCCTCTTCTTCTATTTCCATTTCTCTTTCCTTAACCCAAACATCTCAGCTTCCCTTTACCAAACACTGGTTCGAAAACTATGACGACTTTCCGAGTCACCATGACTCACAGTTCTCAGATCTGCAAACCCCATACGCGGATCTAGCTTCTCGAACAGGAGACGCTTCAGCTACATCCTCGATCTGGTAAGATCTCGAACCCTAGCTTCTGATTCTTCTGAAAAAACTTTACCGAGAACTAACCCTTTGTGTTTCTGTTTTGCATGTCTGAGATCTGGGACGGAGAAGCTGTTAGAAGACCTTGAAGAAACCGGTGAACCTCCTCCACCTTCAGCTGGTAAGTATAACTCCACCTTGCTGAAATACCCTTTATTCTCTTAACACCAAACATACTAAGTAAAAGTACTAACCCATGTTTGTGTTTTCCCTTTGTGTCTGCGAGGTGATGAATAAAGAAGAACACCCCACAGACGTTGCATGCAGCTTCAGTTCAGGATCTTGAGGGCATCTAGATGCCTCTCAAGCACGGTACCAGGTACGCTCTTAGTGAAAATATCCGCAGGATTCTTGCTTGTATGTATCTTAGCAATAGTGACCATACCATCATCCACTTGATCCCTGATAAAGTAGAACTTAGTAGCCACATGTTTTGTCCTTTCATGATGTCCTCCATGCTTAGATAGGTCAATAGCACTTTGAGCATCACAATGAACCTTTACTGCACCTTGCTTGAACCCTAGATCTTCACAAATACCCTTAAGCCACATAGCTTCTTTTATCGCTTCGTTAGTGCCATGTATTCCGATTCTCGTAGTAGATAAGGCCACAACATGTTGTAAACCCGACCTCCAACTTACCGTATTACCACCAACTTGAAACACGTAACCCGTGATTGATCTTCTTCCGTCCAAATCCGTGCCATAATCCGCATCACTGTACCCTTCAATAGTAAAATCCGAACTTGAACCTTTAGTAAAAGTTAAAATACAATCCGTTGAACCCTCGATGTATCTTAAAATCCACTTAACAGACCTTCCAATGCTCTCTCGCTTGGCTTCCCCATAAACCTCGCTAACCACCCCCACCGAGTGTGCAAGGTCCGGTCCGGAACCAACCATTGCATACATAAGGTCGCCCACCGCACCGGCATATGGTATATTCACCATATGTCTAGCCTCCCCCTTTTAACTCCTCCTGAGTTAAACTCTTTAACTTGAACTGGTGCCCAAGTGGTGTAACCACTGGTTTGCTGTCTAACATATTGAATGTCTTTAAGACCTTTTTCAAATACTTCTCCCGTGACGCCTTCAAAGTACCCTTTACCCCGTCCTCGTGATGTCCATTCCTAAGATTCTAGCTGCCGGCCCTAGATCTTTCATCTCAAACTCATTACTTAAGTTCTGTTTGAGAGTAGTTACCTTCTTAGGATCCTTAGATGCAATTAGCATATCATCCACATAGAGTAATAGGTAGATCATGTTCTGAACTTCAGTTCCTTTGATGTAGACACATGCGTCACTTCTGCTTTGCTTGAACCCTTGCTCCTTCATGAAACTGTCAAACCTTTTGTTCCACTGTCTTGGAGACCGTTTCGATCCATACGGTGACTTTAGAAGTAGGCGGACATCACCTTCTCTTCCTTTCTGTTTGAACCCCTCTGGTCGTTCCATGTAGATTTCTTCCTCTGAGAGTTCCATGCGAAATGCCGTCTTAACATCCAGTTGGTCCAGTTCTAGGTCAAAGTTAACCACAAGTGATAGCATTAACCTTATGGAGACATGCTTCACTACCGGTGCAAATACTTCGTGTAGTCTATTCCCTCCACCTGAGAATAACCCTTTGCTACCAATCTGGCTTTGTACCTAGAGCTTTCCACATTTGGAATCCCAGGTTTTCTCTTGAAAATCCATCTGCACCCAATGACCCTTTTATTCTTAGGTCTCTTAGCAATATCCCATGTGTGATTCTTACTTAGAGAAGTCATTTCCTCTTTGCAAGCTTCGTCCATTCTTCTCCGTCTATACTCATCATAGCCTCGAGCATAGGTTTCTGGTTCTTCAACTTCTATGTCTTTGGCGACAGACAAAGCATAGGCCGATACATCAAAATCATCATATTTTGATGGCATCTTCTGTTCCCTTCTCACTCTGTCTCTGGCTAGAACATAGTTGTCTAAGTCTTCCAAAATTTCCTCTTCCATTTCTCGTTTCAGCCTCCTCGGTGTCGACTTGAATCTCTTGAGTCCGATCCGATTCCGATTCCGGAAATTCATTTTCCGAAACCCGAGTCGTTTCGATACCGATGAAGCTCCACCTTCATTTAGTGAACCCGAGTCACTTGAATCGGATACGGCTCCACCTCGACTCGAACTCCGAGAACTTTCCGATGGACCTCCGATCAATTCCGTGCCGAAAGTGACCTTCTTACTCTTCTTAGCTTCGGTTCCTTGGTCGAATCCTTTTCCGAAACCGAACCCTTTCTCGAAACCGAACCCTTTTCTCGTTCCTTTACCTTGTGTGTCCTTGAAAACCTCTTCTTCATGAAACACCACATTTCGCTTATCACACACTTAAGCTCTTCTCGGTAGCCAAACCTTGAACCCTTTTGTTCCCCGTGGATACCCCATGAAGTAACCTTTTATCGCTCTTGGGTTTATCTTGGATTGAGTGATATGAACATAAGTCGAACAACCAAATCTTCTTAGGTGTGCTATACTGAAGCTTACTTCCCGACCATAACTCTTCCGGCAGTTTAAACTCAATAGCTGAACTAGGAGATCTATTTATCAAATAGACGACGATAGCAGGCTGCTCGACCCAAAACCGCTCTTCCATTCCACTTTCAGCTAGCATGCACCTTACTTTTTCCATGATTGTTCTATTCATCCGCTCTGATACCACTTGTTACGTTTTGCCGATATGAACCAATGTTCTTGATTGATTCTTGATACTTGTTGTTTGCGGAATTGGTTAATGAAAGACACGAGATTTTGTTACCCTGAGTTCACCGGAATTGGCTACGTCTCAGGGGCTGGCTTTCGCCGGCGTTATCACTAGACTTTGGCCGGAAAAGCCCCGGCCGTGGCGGATACAAGAACTAATCTTGTCTTTATACTTTTCAGGTACACACAATACAATCACACGAAAGCCACAAAGGAGACGAACTGAGACCAACCACCAGTCTCTATTCCAGGTAAATTCTCCGGCGATGAACCTCTTCTTCTCCGGTGAATTCTCTCTCTCTCTGCCGTGTATTCTTCTCTGTGTTGTTCTCTGTTTCTGCAACTAACCCATTTATATATTGCAGGAGAAACGACGACGTCTTGATACTGAGCTGGAACTTGGGCTTCAGCTTCTGAACGAAACAGGCCCACTTACAGAGTCCAGGCCCAATGCGTTTTAGGTTTAGACATATATAAGCCACAATTTGTCAAAGGATGCTCTAAATCTAATAGTCGCGTTTTGTTATTTTAATTTATTTTTCTGACAGCAACAAGATAATGTTAACGAGCATAACGACTGTGTATAATATAGCTTAATAGATCAACATATTAAATTATTAATATTGCTTGTAGATTTGTCCTAACTCAAAAAATCATTAATTTTGCAGTGCCCATGCATCATGCATGAGTGATAAGCTTGTCTCCTTTTCTCTATTTATGGACCATCCCTTATAAATCATAATTAATCGACATTACTTTTTATAAGGATAACGATTGATCTATCTATATATCTCCAACGGGTCAAATGTCATTTTCTTGTTTTCTATATTTGTCCAAGTCTCTCTCACCATGTGAATATGATCTAAATCAGACCAAAAAAATTTTATATTTAACCTATATTATTAAAAGAGAAAACAAACGCCTACTGTCGCGACCAGAGAGTTTCGAGAAAATTTTCTATTTTTTGCGTTTATATCATTATATTTTAGTCTCAATTAAAATTTTGAATTTTTTTTTGTATTTATGCCCTTATATTTTGCCTCAATAAAATTTTTGTCTCAATTTATTTCCGAATTTTTTTTTATATACTCCGATTTTTTCCATCATTTATATATTGCGATTCAATATACTTTTGATTATTTATTTTTAATGACCGATTTTACTTTACGATTTCACATTTTTAATAACCAAAATCAAAAAAAAACTTTAGCCCGATTACTAATATTCTTTAATTATTATTTTTTTGACATTCTTTCTTATTTTAGACGATTATTATAATTTACAAATAATAACAATTATTCAATTTATAGTTCAAATTTTATTATTTAGATACATTTTTCTATTTTAATAATACTAATTATTATTAATGTTATTTGAAAACTAACCCACTTTTTAAAAATTTATAACATAAAATTAAAAATAAGTCATGTTATAACGTTCAAGTTTTTCTAATTATTTTTAGAAAATTTCAACCAATATCACAATCTTTAATACTTTTTAATTATTTAATTGTGCTACTGATACATATATATGTATGAATATATTGATATGTATAAATTTTGGATAATTTTTCGTAAACAAAGAGTTATACTTTTAGCAAAATAAATATATATTTATATCTAAAATAAATTATGTTCGTTATACAATATTCATTTCGTTTATATGATTATTTAAATTCAGAAAAAAATTTTTTAATGTAAATGATTATTTTTGAATCAAAATTTTATTGAAGTTTAATCACCTAGTTTAATCAAAAATAGTTTAAATGGGGTTATCACCTAGTTTAATCAAAATTTTATTGAAGTTTTAAACAAACAGAGTACACATAGTTGAAATTAAACAAAACTAAATTTTAGGCCCATGTAGAAATTAGTTAAATGGGCTTTAGGGCCCATGAAGAAGCCTATGAGGTCAAAAAGAAGATTCGCTGTGATTATTGTTGTTGTTGTTGATGACGACGACGATGGCGATTGACATTGGATCCGCAGTTTTCACAAAAACGGAACTAACAACCAAAAAAAAAACTATTTTTTTCTTCTCTTCGTCTCCTTCTCTATTACAGCTTTCGATATCTATATCTCTTACTTTCCCTCATTTTTCTCTCTCTCTCTCTCTATTATCTATCTCCTCTGCGTTTTCCCGGGAAAATTTAACCCAGATTTGAGATTCATTGGGTCAAGAATCTGGAAAAATCTGGATACGAGGATTTGGTCGCTGGATCAATCAAACACGAATTCGTTGTCGTCTTCTCCGTTCGTTGACGACAACATCGGACGACGGTGGACGGTGGAGATCCGCCATGTGTTGACGGAGAAAAAAGGAGACAGCTTTTTGTTTAATTCTTTGTGGATCGATTTTTGTCGGTGATGGGTTTTTTGGATTTCGCTTTACTTGTCGCTGTTATTCTAAGCTTACATGGCTTCCTTTTTGTTCAATCACAAGACCAGAACCAACCTCCGACGATTGAGAATCTATCTCCGCCGCCGCCGCCTGATTCTTTAGCGTTGATGCAATCTCCGTTAATTCCAGGCATTACGCGTCCTCCTCCTCCTCCGCAGATTCCACAGGTCAATACGCCTCTTCCTCCTCCGTTGACGCCTCCTGTATCCAGATTTGACCTTATGGCTCCTCCGCCACCATCTCCATCACCACCTCCGCCTCCTCCTCCTCCACCATCTCCTTCACCTCCGCCGCCGATTTCAAGCCAACCACCACCTCCCCCTCCTCCTCGGCGTGCGAAAGCTCTTCCTCCGCAATCTAATAGAAACCACCCACGACGGCTACGACCTCCGTCTCATCCTCCTCCGCCTCCGCCGCGGAAGTTCAAGAAGTCGGAGAAGAGTGGATTAAACACAGGCAAAACAGTGGGTTTAGCGTTCGCTGGATTCGCAGGGATGTTGCAGATCTGTGTAGTTGCCTTCTTGGTTTTCAAGAGAAAGCAGCTTATGCGATGATGATGATGATGATGATGACACACACTTACTGATCAAATTTTTATTGAGTTTTTTTTACAAATCACAAGGGAAACACACTTTCTGATGGGTACACTCTTGATTTTACAAGTTTCATATTTTTCTTGTGTGTATTATTCATCTTATTTCAGTCTTGATTCTTTTTTGTTCTTTGTAAGATCTTGTTAGTTTTTTTTTGTTTACATGCTTAACGATGCTAACTAGAGATGTGGAAAAGAGAAAGAAAGAAAGATTGTGATCAAAGAAGTCCTGTAAAAATTGTTTTAGTGATTGTGTGAGTTTCTCAATACATATTTGTTATTGTCTCTCTGCTTCTTGAGTTCTAATTGTACATAAATCCACTGTTCTAAGAGTAAAATAGGAAGATCAAGTAGTTTCCTTCTCCATCTTTTGCTTTTATTAGACAACAGATTCTTTGTCATTCTCTTAGGTTTTCTTTTTTGATCGTTTGGGATACTTATTCAGACAGGAACAGTTTAGACTGTTACTGAGAGTTGTCGGAACCAGAAAATGTAGAAACTTTTGTGTGTTTGTCTGTAAAATGTTGGTTGATCTATTTAGATATGTAACGTTGCAAAGTGCACATTTTGTATGATGATGATAACTGAGAACAGGACTCTGTTTTGGTTGTAACTGGTGGTTTCATGACCAGATTCGGTTTACACGAAACCGGTTTGGTTATGATAGTTTCACATGGTTGAAGAATGCTCTTATAATTGATCTTTGTTCCCTCTTCCTATGAAAGTATTCAAGACGCGTTTTTTTCACTTTGGTGTGTGATAGAATGTGAGCTGGACAAGATTCCGCTCGTAGAATCTTCGTTGGCAACATGCTTTTTAAAAATTTATCAACATACTTTATATTATAGTTTAATGTTGGTAATGATTCCAAGTAATCATACGCACGTAAAAGAGTGTTATATATACTTTTTTAACTAAATCAAAAGTAATTAATGATTTTGGTCTTTTTAACTATTACCTCGTTCCTTCCTTAGGCTAAAGAAGCACATGCATGTAAGGTTAAAAGGAATCATGCCACCAAAAAGTTGTGAAGTTTGAAACGACAAAATCGATAATAGTTTTTGTTGAAATGTTTGCAACTAAAGATGCTTGTGTCCTAATAAACAAACCAATATATAGATATATGGTGGCAAGAGAAACACACACAGACAGATATATGTCAGATCCACTTTTCTTGTTGGACCTAAACACACACTTAGATAAGTTACATATAAGGTTTCTGCAAACAGACTGTCCCGTCTCAATGTTCCACGGAAATAGATGTCCACGTCTAGCTACCTGAGTATATAAATAAGGTTAATTTTGAAATCTATCAATCATCAATACACTAATGAAAACTTTTTAATTAGCATTATTACCAGTGTCAAGTCTTGAGTGAGAAGAAAGGTCAAGCCAAGAATCAGAAGTGTTCTTGTTGTGTGCATAGTCCTCACCAAAGAAATGATGAAGTGACTTTTTCGAATCTTTCTCTTCCTCTTCTTGATCTTGATCTTGTCTTGATGTGTTTGTCATGAGGACAGTTCTTGTGGGTTTATTGAACATGTCTGCTCCCAACACAAAACATTGTTGTTGTTGTTGTTGTTGAGATGATGATGATGATGATGAGTATGTGATATTATGTTGATCAACCTTATTATAAGTACTACAATGATACGGATCATTCATCACTGTTGCTAATGGCTGTTGTTGGTGGTGATGGTATGTAGAATCTTGAAAGCTTCTAGAAGCTTCTGGAAAGAAAGTTCTCTCTCCAATTCCTTGAAAATACCTGAAAAACCACAGTTCACAAGAAGTAACATTTAATCATAAGCATGAAGTGATAGAAGTTAAAGAAAAGAAACAGAACCTGAAGTCTTTGTTTTCAGTTGCAGAGGCTAAGTCATTAAGCTGAGAAGTAGAAGTATTTTGTTGAAGTGACAAAGCAGAAGCATGAAGAAGTGGTTGTTGTTGTTGTTGTTTTGGTGAAGAAGAAGGATAAGGATAATCTTGAGAATGATTGTTGAAGTAAACTCTACTGTTACTACTACCAACACCAAATCTATTGTTGTTGTTACCGTAAGCATCCATTGATGTAGAATAAGTTGTAGAGGAAGAAGAAGAAGAAGACAAGGTGGGGCTTGGATTGTTGTTGTTGTTGGAGAAAGACAGAGATGGTGATGTTAAAGAAGTAGTTGTCTGATTCTGATCAATAGATTTTCTTGCACGGTTTCTTCCTCTGTGCATGTGTTTCTCACAGTACTTTGAATCTTGGTAAGCTTCCCTTGAGCATCTCCATTTTTTACCATCAGTTCTTCTGCATCTTCCTGGTTCTGGATCTGGTTTCCTCCCTAGTCCCATCTGGTAGCATCCCCATCCAACTACATCCATTTTTATTAACACAAGATTGTAACTTTATATGCAAGAAAAGAAACAAAAGATTATATAAGGGCTTACTAGATTGGTGAGGGAGGAGTCTAGAGACTAAAGAAGAGTCCAAGCTTCTTCTAATGGAGAAGATGAGCTCAGGTGGGACAGGAACACCAGAGACCATGTACTTGTAAACTAGGGCTTGATGTTCTAGCTCTTGCCATTGTGTTTGTGTAAAGGGTGGTTTCTCTATTGTTCTTCCACTGTTTCCACTTAGACTCATCATCTTTTCTTCTTATTGTATAGCTTTCTTTAAAGGGTTAAGTCTAAAGAGTATAACAAAGATAAGAGCTTTCCTGGTAGATTAAGAGATTAGGGTTTCCTGAGTTTAAGACAACATAGACAAAGAAGACTTCACTTTTTTTCCCTTTGGGGTGGTTTCTCTCTCACTCTCTCTAGGCATATATTCCCCAGATGCAATTTGCATGAAAACTAGCTAGCTACCTTCTCCCTCTTCAAGAGACCATTCTCTCTTACATATTTATACTCTATTTTCTTGTATTGAGATAAAGTTATTACAGAACATATATTTAGTCACACTAATATTATTATGTCACAAAACATTTATCAAATAACTTAAGAGAGGGATAAACTGTGCATAAATAAAAGCATATGTATCACAATAAAGGACAGAGAGCTTTTAAGGAGTTTTGACATGTAGTGTAAAATCAAAACAACATTAAAATATCCAATATTGTAAAATGTTAAAATAGATAAAATGTTATAATAAGAGAGAAGAAGAGTGTGTGGTCCTATAAAATTTTGAAGAGACTCTGTCAGGCCAAGAGTTTCTGTTGCTTCTTCTGCAGCACTTGATGCTCCTGTCTCTCTGACTACTCTTTCCTCTCTTCTTTAATTTTACTCCCTTTTCTTTTATTTTCTAAAATTATTTTTATATATAACATTTGTATTAAGAATCTTTTTGTTTTCCTTTTTAGTTTCAGCTTTATCGCTATGACCTAAAACTGAGTGCCATTTACTTTTCACTGAGAACGTTTTTTTTTATATTAAATTTAGTGAAACCTGTCTGATATTACTGTCTAAAAGACAGTAGAGAATCAGATAGATGAAAACAACTGATAGATATGTTTTAAAGACCAATATTATTTGTAATATTGTAGAATTGTAGTGACCTTCTTGGTATCACTGCACAAATCTCTGACTCATATTTAAAGAAATAACCAATCTTTTTAACTTAAGATAAAAAAAAAAAATTACACTTGCTGACTTACTAAAAAAAGTTAAAATTATATATTTTAATATCACATTTTCTAGTCAAAGTTCTCATTTTTGTTATACTTGGTGATGTAAAGAAATGTGGTGTATTAGTTAAGGTGGGGGGGGGGAAATGGTAAATAAGAAAGAAATAAAAGGGTATTTAGATGTGAAGTAGAGAGCATAGAAGAGACCATTGGATAAAGAAGGGGACTAGGTTTGTTTGGTTGCAAGTGAAGTGAAAGTACTTTTGTCTTTTTAAGAAAATGTTAGATATTTTGTCGTTTACTATATGTTATTAATTTCTGCAGAAAAATGGAAAAAAGAAAAATTATGGAATAAGAAAGAAGAGGAAAGCATGTGAAGAATCAGAAATATACAGAGAGGGTTTGATTCATTAAGACTGTTCATTTCTCTGTCTATTTTCACATGTTCTGTCCTTTTCTCTCCTTTTTTTTGAACCCCCCCCCCTAGATATTTCTTCTTACACACCTACAATCTATCATTCTATACATTTACATTTTGTAATATATATATATACACATACATATTAATAATCGTGCGCTAAAACAATTACGAGGATTTAATTATGTAAAGAAGTACTATCACTAGTAAAAAAAATGCACATACCCACAAAAAAGCCACGAAAATTTTCGTGGGTATGGAACAAAAGCCACGAAATGCCACGAAAAGCCACGATGAACAGTAACAGACTACCCACGAAAAATTTCGTGGCTTTTTCAGTGCTTTTTTTGTCCTACCCACGAATTACCCACGAAAATTTTCGTGGGTATCGTGGTACCCACGAAATAGCCACAAAAATTTTCGTGGTATCGTGCTACCCACGCAAATTTTCGTGGGTAGCGTGAAACCCACGAATTATACCCACGAAAATTTTCGTGGCTTTCGTGTACCCACGAAAATTTCCGTGGCTTTTTCGTGGGTACTTCGTCTTCTTCACAGACCTAATTTCCGCCGAACATAATATTCTCCTTTGTTTTTTTGACGATTTCCGGCGATTTGAGACGAAATTCCGGCGATTTTAGGCGAAAAACGTGCTATTTCTTCAGGTTAACTTATATATGTATATTTGGTTGTTTAAATTTTGATTGTTGTTGAATTATCATAATTGTTGTTTGATTTTGTTGTTTGCTCTAGATCTTGTTGTTTGATTTTGTTGTTGATTTAAATTGTTGTTGTTGTTTGATTGTTGTTGTTGTTTGATTTTATTATTTGATCTAGATCTTGTTGTTGATTATGTTGTTGATTATTATAATTGTTGTTTGATTTTGTTGTTGATTATATTGTTAAGGACATAAACAATTATAAGGTCATTCATAATTATTATAAGGTCATAAACAATTTAAACTAAAAATTATACAATTGTAACAATTTTCTCCTTACAAATCTTAGGGATTTTGTCTTTCTATAATTGTTTATTTTACTTAAACTTTCTATTGTCTTTGTAATGAATTTGGTATAAATTTTAAAACACTAATCATATGTGACAAAATATGTGAATTTCACTTAAAATATGTGATTTTTACTTAAGATATCTTTGTTTAATTCACTTAATATATATGAATTTTAAAACACTAATTTCAAAATATGTTTCCTTGATTAGTGTTCTAAAATTTGTGATGTCATGTTTTTTTACTTAAATTTATGTTTGTTTGTTTTAAAATTTGATTGTTAAGTTCTATTTGTAGTTATGTCTTCGTCTAGGGTACACAATCTCGTTCTAGTGCCGCAAGGCCCGATCCAGCTCGAGGAGTTCAACACAACCCACCTGAACTCGCTTGAGAATTTTGATTATAACCTGTAGTTTTTGTATTTTGCAACAATTGTTTTATTTATATAACTTTGAATTTTGTTAAACTATTTGCTTTGTGGTTTTAATTATAAAATATTATTGTCTTTCTAATTTGGTTTTAATTTTAATTTTTAAATTTATAATTTTGTAAATCAAAATTGGATTATTATTATTTTTTAAAAAATTTCAGCCTACCCACGAAAATTTTCGTGGATAGATTTGCCACGAAAATTTTCGTGGCTTTTCGTGGGTATTTCGTGGGTAGCTTACCCACGAAAAACCACGAAAATTTTTACCCACGACGCTATACCCACGAAAATTTTTCGTGGGTTTTCGTGGGTTACCCACGAAAAAATAGGCTTCGTGGGTATTTTTTTTTTTTTTTACTAGTGTATATCCTTAATCAAGTGGTTAAATATTCATGTATGTAATATTTGCTAATTACAAGAGTTTGATTTCAATTATATATATACTTGCATTATTCCATGTTTTAATTAGGGCCCCGGGGTGTTATTCATTATAGGATTTTAAAAAGTTTGTAAATCCTAACCAAATATTCAATTATTGATTTTAAAATCCATATTAATTTTGTGTTATTGGTTTCTATAATTTTAAAATACATATGGAGCTATTTAGGTTTGGTCTAAGTGATGATGATGATGGTGAATAGGAGGTGGGAAACACTTTTGGACTAAGGGATATTTCCATTGCAGAGCATAAGTTTCCATTTTAGTTATTTATATGTATTATTATCATCGTCATGATCTTTTCTTCTTTTTTCCTCCTCTCTTTGTTTTTATTTATAGTTTTTTTTTTAAAATGAAAATGGGAGGTTGTATATTTATGTGCGTATATATGAGATGAGAATTGAGAGGTAGGTAAGGGAAATATAATTGGGCAATAGACCTATTTTGACTCACCCTTTCCTATTATGTCCAGTTTCATAACATTTTGACATAAACCTACTCTATACCCTAAGGCCTAAGGTATATATATATATATATAGGGTTCTTTACGAGTTATTTATGTTCGAATATTAATGATCCATCGAATCACATAAGTTCCATTGCTATATTTGTATGTTCAATTATTTATTTATTTTATCCTATGTATATATAATTGTATTAAAACTCTAGTCTCCTTTGACGAGATATGCCTTCTCGTCTTTGTGAATCATAGTAAAAAAGTTAAAAATATATATAATCACTTTCATAAAGCGATATTGTCATGCTTCACATTGTTCGCATAAACAACTATTAACTTATTTAAATAATACAAATTGTATACTAACTCGATACAATCATCAAATCTTAACTCACTCAATGAACATGCATGTGAGACTTTTATTATAATGGTCACATCGTTGCATGCACCATTTCCATATATATCATGCGTGGATTCGTGTTAGATCCACGTTCGAGCTCGGCCTATACGTCAATGAGCAGGAGATGGAACCAATGGAAGCAACGGTGGAACGGACCGTCGTCTACGTGGACAACAACAACATATGAACCAAACAAGCCAACCTAGTAACCGAACTAGTTGGCTTACAAGTACTAAAACAGGAAACACAATCCAAAATCCCAAATAAATCACAAGTATATAAATAATTGTTTGATCTTCTGATTGAACCAACGCCACGGCGAAAAAGAATGCCGCCGATATACAAATAACCGCAGCCACCATAAACATTACCAATATCGCCATTATCATCCGGTTCCTTTTTAAATTAATAAACATCAAATAATTAACATTTTGTTTATCATATTATAACCACTCAATTCACACCAAAAATATTTTACCAAAAAAGACCATAAGATAACTATGTACACATTGATTTGTCATAATTATCCATTTAGTAGAACCAAATATAAACAAGTCAATATTTTTCTCATTAGTCAAACGGGTTTTGTTGAACTAATCTATAGGTCAACCATGTGACTTTTAAATATTTAATCAAAATCAACCGACCAATGTGAATGTCAAATTTTATTTATATAAATCATATGTATTACCATTAGAAAATATCCTCCAAACATACCATATGTTAGTTAAAATTGAAAAAATAGTTAAAATATTTCTAATTATAATTAATTAGCATATGACATGACATATATATAGTTAACTAATTAGTAGTAACCTACCTTAGTTTTAAACCGCTAATGACAAGGAGAATGAGACTCATAGAAGCAGAAAACGACACCGTACTGCTAATAACCATTCCAAGATAAAGCGTACGCTTTGAACTATATTCCAATACCGAAGTTCCGGCTCTAGCTTTACAAACCGGTACGGTTCCGGTTTGGTCTCCTAATGGACAACTGTCACTTTGCCATACACCACCTGGTGGACTAACCATAACTTGAAAACTCATACCGGCTATAACCGTCGCTGCAACCATTAGGTTCCCTCTTGTTTTCTCTAACCAATCACCTTGCCGGTTTAAATATGTTACAAACCATTGAGATGATTCTTCTTGTTGTTGATTCTCCATGATTAGTGACCTAGCTTTAGATCAAAGAGTTTTTGTTTTGTGGTTAACTTTGTAAATATTTAACTTCTCTCTTATCTTTAGATTATATAGAGAACAAAATATGAGGAATGTGTGTTTAGGAAGGAAGATAGAAAGTTCTTGTTTGATTAATCAAAAGTCTTTGATTGAATATGTTTTGTTTTTTGGGATTAAAAATTTAAAATTGATAGTTAACGATATAGACATTATGGAAGAATGGTCGTCGATTTTTTTATGTATAAGAGTTCTAGTTTTTTAGGTAAACATAAATTAAAAATATTTAAGTTTTGATCTTTTTTGTTTTTTGTTTTGTTTTGGGTTTGTTGGTAAGATGAAGCTTATATACTTACTTCAATGTAATCTCGGCATAACAATTCTGTGTACTGTCTACTTTTAAATTTTAATGATACCGAGATATGGTTTTATTTGGCTTTTTAAAAAATTAGGCAAAGTTATATTATTGTGTGACAGTATACATTTATGATTTGGATGTCAATTATTTAATTTATAATTAGATGGTCCAGTTATAAGGCCCAATAGAAGGCCCATGTATTTCACCTACACACATGTAATCTTGAGAATTTTGTAATAAATAAATACTTGGGGTCTTTTATAGATTCGGCAAAATATAAAGGCTCGTTTTGCAATTCTTCAAAAATTATAAAATTAGGGCTTTAAGTTCAGTCTCTCTTTTCTAAATTCGATACAGAGCTCTTGCTTCTTCAGCGATGGCGGACACAGACCAGACCGATAGTGCGTACGAGGAAGACGATTTCAAGACACCGCAAGTTCACGAGAAGAAGAAGCAGAAGAAGAAGACGAAGACAACAAGCGAGACGGCGAATCGCGAACACGACGCGACTATGGACATCACGGTTCAACAAATCGCAGAGAAATCCGATAGAATCTCACCGATCGTAGCTTATTTCGCTTCAGGATACGATCCTTGCGCCAACATAGAATCTCCTGAGGTTACGGTTTACAGGCACAAGGCTGAGACCAAGAAGAGGATTCAGGTCGTTGTAAGCCCTCCTGGCTCAAGCGTAGAGTTCGTAGGCACTAATTACACAGGAGAGCAAGCTGCTAGACAGACTTGTGTGTATACACTTGGTGTCTTGGATAAAGAGACTCAGACATTGAAGATTCTTCCCATTGCTCACAATAAGGTTACTTTGATACTTTTGTTTTTATTTTATTTTGCCTAGTTTTAGAGATTAGGAAAGGATGGATTTTTAGAGTTGGGTTTGGTTTTGTGTTAGATTTTGAAGTTTTGGGTTTTGATTTGCAGGTGTTTAGGTTAGAGCCAAGGGTTAAAGTTAGTGAAACAGCTAATTTAGAAGCCGAGGAAACTCTGGACCCGGAAGTTAGTGAAAAAGAAAGACGAGCCAAAGCAAGGGAGAAACTTAACAGGAGTTTTGGTACAAAAGTAGCTATTAATAGGGTATGTCACAACTCTCTCTTTATCTCTTTTGTGTGTAACTTGTCTTATGTTAGTATAAGTCTTGCTTGTGCCATTGCTTATAGTATATGTTTACATCATAATGTGTTTTCTTTATGCAGGACAAGAAGAGGCAGGCCTTAAACTTAGGAGATGATCCCGAAGCTCAGAAATCGCTTGATGGGGAACTTAATAAAGTAGATGTTAAAACTAGTGCTCTTGAAAGCACAGGCTCTATTGTTGCACGCAACATTCCTCCTTACGATGCCTCGGCTACGAATCCGAAAGAAGCTTATCCTCTGGGGAAGATCATCGATAGCGGAGATTGGGCATTCCTTCAAGATTTTTACAAGTTTACGCAACAAGAAACTATAGCAGCCACAGACGCTTACCCTCTTTTTGTTCGTAACAGGCTGTATAGGTTGAAAGATATCAGGGTAAAATTTTGATCCTTTTCTTGGAAGTATGCTGATCAATTTTCATTCACAGGTCAAGTTCTTTATATCATTTTGGTCTATATTGCAGGACGAGACCGAGAAAGAGACGGTATCTGGTGTCTTATCGCTCTTAACACATCTGGTTAAGTTCAAGGACATGAACTCAATGAATGGTTTTGATTCCGCCAAAGACCACAGGTTACCATCGATCATCCGTCAGAAATGTAAGAGTTTGTTCAAGGATTCCGACGCAGAGAGAATGCCTGTAAGCAAGATCAACCTTCTGATAAGCTACGTTCTTGTGCTCTCCCTTCACGTGGATAAGTTCAAGACAGACCCAGAAGACATAGCGAAAGATCTGAGGATGAGCACGGTGGATCTGAGGAAGCATTTTGAGAACCTTGGCTGCAAATTTGTGAAAGAGAAGACAGTTGCACTTGCTACATTACCGGTTCCTCTCAAGTTCCCAGAGGTTCTGCGGAGGAGGAGACGGGGATGATGTAACAAGATTTGCTCTGTTTATTTTGCTGGGGAGATGTTATATTTAGTCATGTTTCTTTGGTTTTTGATGTCAAAAAACGACTCACATAAGTGATGACTTTTGTCTGGTTTTACAAGTTTGGTGTCGAGATGTTATTTATATATTATTAGATTTTTTTGTTTGTTACAAAGATGCAATCTCTTGTATCAAATCTTTTAAATGGCCAAAGACATGATGTAGTGGACTTGGGGAAATCTTTGTCCGAGAATATTAAAAGGCAAAAATAGGGGTAAAACCGTAATTTCAAACAATATAAAAATAGTAACGCTTCTTGTGTTAGGGTTTAGTTGTCTCTATTGAGAGTTTTTGTCTTCAATCTTCATCGTTTTCAGATCCGAGTTCAGTGGCAATTTCAAGCTCTCTTCCCTTTTTATCAAAAAAGCACTCAGCTTTCTCTTCTTTAGCTTCTCCAGGTTTGCATCAGCTTATCTCTCCTTCCCTGTGGTCTTTTTGTTTTGCTTTTTTTTTTTTAATTCGTTTTTTCTCTGTTTTTGTTTATCGCCAATTTAGCCATGGCAGGAACACGAGATTTCGATGAAAAGTTCAAGCAACTGTTAAGTTTCATTCTTTGTTCAAATTCAATTTGTATTTCAACACTCTGTGTAGTTCTTGCTCTTGTTGCTAAATCGTATTTGTATATTATGGATACAGACTCGAGGGACACGACGAGTTCTTCACTACCTATGATGATGCTCGCGATAGCTTCGATGCCATGGCTCTCCAAGAGAACCTTCTCAGGGGTATCTATGCTTATGGATAAAAAAACAAAAAAACTTTCCTCTGTTGTTGTTTCATGACTCTCTCTCTCTCACCTTATGCGTGTGTGTGTTTTTTATTTATAGGTTTTGAGAAGCCTTGTGCTGCTGTGATCCAGTCCGGTACTGGCAAAACCGCGTCTCTCTGCTCTGGCGTATTGCAGCAGCATTGTCCAGTGTCAGGCTCTGATCAGGAACCAGTGTCCGTGAGGCTCAGCGGATCCTCCAAGCCGATGTCTATGTAGTCGTTGGAACTCCAGGACGTGTCTTTGACATGTTGAAAAAGACAATCTCCTATATTTTGACCTTTTCTTTACTGTTCTTCTAGCTGTTTTTCTTGTGAACCTATTTCTCTTATGAACCAATTTTTATAATTTATTTTCTTCAAAATCATATGAAGTATTTATTTACTTCTTTTAATTGTTTTTTTTGGGTTTATTGTTGTTGTCTTTTTTTCTGTATCAAACAAATTTTTGTTTTTCATAATCTTTGTTTTTCATAATCTTTAGAACATAAGTAAAAAAAATTTAGATATTTTGTCCATTATAATTCAGACGGAAGAAGCCATGCCCACCACCGACATAGGCTGGTGGTCTATTTAAAATGATATTATTGGCCTGAAAGTTTCTTAAAAGAAACTACTAGAAAATGAATTATTGAATATTATTTTTAAATATAATAATTTAAGGTATTTCTGCCATATTTTAATCTTTGAGAAATTATTAGACTTTTAGACCAAATCCACATGCCTAATTGAAATAGTTGGGAAATCATTACATCCACACAAACCTAACCATTACAAAACATTACAAAACAAGCATGATCTATACTATTTAGACATACATATATATATATATATATATTATATGTTAGCTGTATAATTTAATTATTTTAGGTTAGTTCAAGAAAAGAGAGAAATAATTTTAAGAAAGTAAGTGGGGTCCTTGACCAACTCAACATGGAAATTGTATTATTAATTTTATTTTATAAACTTTCGAAGACGATATTTGCGTTAAAATATGTTAAAAACAGAGACAAGGCGACTATTCTACATCAGACAACCAAAAACTCAAGCCACCAATGGAGAATTATTACAAAGAAACGGAACCACCGTCTGGAAACGGCAGATACGCAGCTGATGCGGTGAAAGGCTACAACGATCAGACAAGCGATTACCAAGTTAAGATACAGAAAAGCAAGAGCGTTCCAAACGCGGATCGCGACGCTGCGTCTAGAAGCTGGAGTTTCAGCGATCCTGAATCGCGTAGGAAGAGAAGAGTCGCTGGCTATAAAGTTTATTCCGTTGAACAAAAGATGAAAGGTTCCTTTAGAAAGAGCTTCAAATGGTTCAAAGACATTATTGGTATTTCTTGATTTTTTCTCTCAGTTATATCGAAATTAAGTACACCCAAAAATCTTTACTAATCTCTTGATGATGAGAGTTAGGATTATATATATATATATATATGTAACAAATTACAACAAAAAATGATAATCCAGTTCTTATAAGAATCTTGCAACGAAACAAAGATATAGATAGATAGTCTTGAGGGAGACAAATAATGAATGAAATCAGTTTCTATATTATTTACATGTGAATATTAACATATATTCTTCAAAACAGTATAAGAATGAATCTCTAATCATGTTCTAACTTCTAAGTGTATATTTATATACACACAAACTCACTCAATACACAAATATTCTCTTTGTTTCCTATTATGTACAATCACATTTCACTTCCAAAAATAGACACTTACAGGATCAACTATGTCGTGTGGTGGTGGACGTTGTTGTATCACTTGATGATGATGCGCTCGTACCGCTCATAAAACTCAATATAGAGTGTTTTCTCTGAAGCTTCCCTCTCAGCTGGCGGATCTTGGCGTCAACACGAGCCGTGAATCCAATCTTTGTCTTCTCTCTAGCCTTTGTTCTTTCTCTAGTCCACATACGCTCGTTCTGGAGGTCAATTCTGTAATGTTTGATCTCTTGAATGATGTGATGGTCCAGAGGGTTTGAGAATCTCTGGAATGATATGTGAGCAAAGTAAGGAATTGTCGCTGCGACTACAACCAGGAGCGAGGTTAGCCAGAAGATTGGTGCTGGTGCTAGGATTTCAACCAGCATGCAGAAGATGTTGCCTGAGAGTTTTGTGTGAACCATGCCGAACAGGGCAAGGAAAATGTACCAGGTGACGATACTTCCCCATATCAAGACGTGTTGGATCCAAGTGAAATGGCTCATGGTTAAAGCGATCTGTACGTTCACTGACCAGATGATGCAAGTGAACATTGTGGTTCCCATTGTGTCCATGTCTGCTGTTTGCCCACCCAAACAGAAAGATTGGACATGGAAGATGCCAATGTTGAGGCTAAAGATGACTATAGATGCGTAGACTCCATTCCCCATCCACCCGAGGATTCTGTACCAGTCGAAGAACAGGTTCTTGGGGCCTTGTTGGTACAATGCAGGGAACTGTAGAGAAATAGAGAGTGGAAAATAAGATTAGAAGATAGCTTCAAAGGTTTAGATGGGAGAGATTTAACTGAGCCAAACCTGTAAGCAAACTTCTGATGACACATCTTGCTCAAAAACTCCAAGGGAGATGACGGGGAGGGAAGTTAGAATAACGTTGAAAAGCAACAAGTAGGCGTCGTTGTAAATGGCTTGACCAGAAAACCCAGTGAACGCCTCAAAGTAGAAGAGAGTTAGGCCAAATGTTATGTTTTTGTAGAAGAAGTAGCAGATCTGTCAGACAATAATATTAACCAACATCAGGTTGTTTGATGGGTAATGATGTGATTGTACATAAGTTATTCGAATCACAGATATTTACCATCTGAGCTATTCTTTTGTAGCACCAGTGCCCGTGGACCACGAGTAGTCTCTCTAAAAACCGGAACTGGGCAATGGAGAAGTCACTTGCCATAACAGCCTGCAAAAAGAAAGAGAAATGCATTTGCAATCAGAAACATGACAATGTAAATGTCTTGTTGTATCAAAGAAAAAGAATCATTGGGTCACCTGCATGCCTTCCACACCACTGATGCCCACACCTATATCAGCTTCTTGGATCATTCCAACATCATTTGCACCATCGCCAATTGCCAAGGTTGTTTTTCCTGTCCCTTCTTTAGCTAGCCTCGTTACCTGAAATACAGATATAAACAAATATAAGTGTTTTCCATCAACAACGAGATGATATCAATAGGACTTGTAATGAATCAATCTTACAAGTGCTTTCTGCATGGGAGAGACACGACAGCATATCACTGAAGCACACTCAACCGCCAGGGCAAGAAACTGATACTTAATATCATCCTCCAAAGCATAGGTAAGTGTCTTTCCATCAATGATCAAAGCAAACGCTGCATGTGGATCTTTCTCTAGTTTGATCATCTGTGATGCATTTACAATCTGCATAAGAATGCTCTCTCTTGCAGCCTATTCATTAACAATAATAACAAACAAGTCATCACATGCAAGTTTTCACTGAAACAATAATGTAGGTTTCTTACAGCATCAGCCTAATACATACAGCTTCTGGGTCTTGTGATGGTTCCTCTTCATTTCTAAATGATATGGATATCCGCTTCATACCCTGTCGTAGTAAACTGCAGGCATATCTGCATTTCCAAAAACAAAAGAACATAATCCAATTAGTTCCCCTGTTTAGGGTCCGTGGTATTATCAGCAACATAGAAGAGCAACTCACCCTACGTTAATTGCTGTCTCCATCTTATCTCCTGTTAAAACCCATATCTTGAGACCAGCTTGGGCAAGTTTATCTATGCATTGAGGAACCTGATACAAACAATAAACAGTATCTTGAAAGGAGTTCTCAAAGTTTTAGCGTTTTAATAATAAGTAGAAGAAAATTGTGTTGCATACTCCTTTCTGCAGTTTGTCTTCCACTGCAGTAGCACCGACAAGAATCAATTCCTTCTCCATCATATCAGATACTTTTTCGAGCATTTCATCTCTCTCAGCTCCGACTGAAGTTTTGGCTTTATGAAATTCACTGTTCCAGACTGAATACTCACTCTCATTCAGTTTTCTATAACTGAGAGCCAACGTACGTAAACCTGCTTCACCGTATCCATTCAAATGCGTGGAAGTGGCTTCCAGATAAGTTTTTCCATTGTTGGATAACCGGTCAAAAATTATGCTGCAAAAAGTCAAGATAAGGCATTGAACTCTACTTTTGAAGAACTGATACGCTACATGGATATATTTGAAGTTATGTGGCCAACCTGTCAGCTCCTTTACAGAGTAGAAGAATCTGCCCTTTCTCATCACGGACAATAACAGACATTCTTTTTCTTTTGCTAGTGAAGTCCAAAACATTTAATACTTTGTATTCTCTGCAAAACATCTGGCACATAGTTAGATATATATTCACTGTTATAAGTGAAAGATTTACTGTTACATTCCCACCTTTCAACTGGTTGGCCTGAATGCCGTTCACGGATAAACACACTTGACTGAGTTCTTTTACTAAACTCAAAACCAAACTTCCCAGCAGCAACAAGGAAAGCAACTTCGTCAGGAGACTCTGCTTCATAAGTACACTTTCCAGTATCTTCATCCACTTCAGGGATAGCAGTGTGACAAACCGCCAGTATGCGCAGAAACATCCAAATGTCATCTGAATTGGGTTCACTTAACCAGTTTCCATTCATTAGACGTTTATCCTCAAAACTAAATCCTTTGACACTGGTGGAATCGGTCTGATCCCTTTCGTCAGTAGCAGTGACTACAGACTCCAACTCCTCTTCGAAATCTATAGCCATCTGCTTTTCAGCAGCTAGTTCAACTTCACTAGCGCGAACACCATAGGAAGTACCGGCAATAGAGCATTTCAGAAAGTCCATCTGGTTACATGTCAAAGTTCCTGTTTTATCGGAAAGGATTGTGTCAACTTGTCCCAGCTCTTCGTTCATATTTGATGTACGTGCTTCAGCTGGAGTCCCACTCTCACAATCATACATCTGCAAATCTTTGTTTATGAAATTTGCCTGCCAAACTTTTACCAACTCGATGGAAACATACAACGAGATGGGAATCAAGTATCCATAAAGCAATAGAGCAGTGATCAGGTGGAAAACCCAAGCATACCAAGGATTTCTTGGATTTGTTAAAAGCTCGGGCTTGTCTGGTCGTAAATACCACCAGTCTCCCATATGCATCTTTGTCATCACTGCAAAACCTAGTGAGCTGATGAAGGAGACGAGCAGCAGAAGTGCAAAGAGAGTATATATGATTTTGTCCATTCTCTTTTCAATGCTGCTTCTCTTTGAAGGCGATTTTGTTGAATTCTGCATTACTTTTGTGTCATGACCGGTAAATATCACCACCCCGTAGACATAAGACGTGTTTCTGAGCTTTGAGTCTCTCAGGAGAATCTGGTAAGGATCAAGGGGATAAACCTGACCGCCATATTCAAGGTTTCCAACAAACGTATACAAGTCGGGATTTGGATCTTCACATTTGATAGTTCCGGAGAAAGTCTGGAAACTATCATCATGTTCCAAAGACAGTGTAACTTCCAAACATCTCTTCACTTTTAAGTTGGTTTCGCCATCTAAGTTCATTGTCTCCACATAACAGATCCCATCCTCATAACTTGATGACAATAAGAGCAAATCAGCTGGGAAAAAATCATCTTTCTCCACTTTTACTACATCGCCTACACGGATCTTCTTCCACTTCCTACGATCAAAATCACCATCCCCTCTGTGAATAGAGGCTTTCCTAGAATTCACCTTCACATCCTGCATAAACCGGCGCCAATCCTCCAACCCCTCCTTAGACATGCTAACCCCCACCACAAAAATCAATGGAGAGATCATACTCCACTTGTTGAATGGGGAGAGAGGAAACACAGAGAGGATAGCAGCAATGAGGAAGTAGATGTTGGCGACGCGGTGGAATTGCTCGTACAAGCATTTGGGCAAGAAAGTGAGGAGGTTGTACCTAGTGGTGGAGACATAGTTAGAAGTGTACCTAAGGACTTTAGCAAGGTGCATGTGAGGCTGGTTACAATGAACTATTCTCGTGTATCCAGGTCCATTTATGATATTATGTGGTCCTTGATCTTCTAGTGTTTTCGGCCTAAGACATCTAAAGGTGTAAAAACTGCTTTTCCTGATTCTTGATCGTATTCTGCGACGGCCCATATTATCAAAGCTCAAGAAACACGAAGATATTCTTTCACCAGAGGCTCTCGCAACTGTGGAATCAAACAAAAACAAGAAACGATTTCAGCTAATATGACCTAAACAATCATCTTTAGAGACAATCGAGCCCATGAAAGTTCAATCACAGATTCATAAACCATAAGAATGCGAGAATGTAAATCATCTCCTTAAAGAAACTTCGAATTCGACGCGCATCAAAGCAACAACATATCCCCACACAGGACAACCCCAAAACTTGCAACACAAGACAACAAGACTCCTTTTGAATGTGACCTAAGCTCGAGCGAGAATCACCTTGAATCGGAGTGTCGTGAAATCAAACGCCGATTCCGACGGAGATAGCTGATCGGAAAACGGCGGAGAAGAGAATCGGCGGAGAAGGAAAGACTCTTCTCCTTTACTCGCTCGCCGTCTCTCTCTCTCTTCGCTGATCGAAAAGGAAGATAATCGCTTTCTTTCTCTTTCGCTCTCTGCAACTCAGAAACCTAACGCAACAATTTCTGTTTGCCTTTTGCTCTCTCTCTCTATCTATCTCTCTCTTCACTCTTCAGCTCCCTGTTTTTATACATTAAAGAAAAATTAGCGATAATTAATTTCTTGTATTAGTCTTTTTTTAATTAAAAGAAAATCGTTAATCAACAAAAGTAATTACTTTGCGCAACGTTTTGTTTTCCTTGAGTCCGTTAATGTGAGGTCTGCCCAATTTTGTTTTATAATAAAAATATCATTAAAATATTTTTTATAACAAATATATCATAAAAATAGTAGTTTACAAAACTAGCACACTGCAAAAAATGAGTTTTAATATTTTTATATTTTAAATTTTTTGAGTTTTAACACTTTTATATTTTAATTTTTTTCATTTGGGTTCAGTGTTAAACGATATAGTTTTGAAAGGGTAGGGTATTTTTTGAAGGTTTTATGCGTAATTTTGAAAATTTAAGATTTGTGCTATTTATGAAGGAAAAAAAATTAATGGTATTTATAAAACTTTAGAAAATATATAATAATTGTGTTAAAAAAAAAAATTTAGTGGTTTCTGTAAGAATTGCTCATAAAAAAATATTGTTAATTGGGCCGTGCAGCCCAAAATAATGACTCCTCACTATGATTAAAATACGTAAGAGTAACGTTGTATATTAAAGAAACAGCTTTATAATAATTTGAAAGAGATACAATGTTAATTTTGTGTCTAATCAAGAAATATAAAAAAAAGAAAGAATAATTAAGGACTACAATGACATATCCAACCCTCAGGCTGGTAATTAGCATAATAAGGAGATAAGTGAGGAATAGATGAAGAAATGGTAGGGACTTGAATGGCTACACAAGGCTCACATCCATAACACCTCTTCTCACATATTGGTGGTTTTGATCCTATTCTTCTTCCTTTCTCCTTCTCTCTACTCTTATTGGGCTTTACTATTGGCCCATTAGTTCTGTTTTCTGAAGTCTCTGGGCTTATCATCTCTGCAGGTCCATTACCAATAAAGTAAATAAAGAAAAAAATAGTCAGAATTCACCCTAATTTGTTTTACTGAGTAATAATCTATAAAATTAACCCTCGTTTGAACCACGGTTTAAGAGTCTAAAAAATAGTCAATACATACAAGTAAATATATGCTCATAAAAAAGGGTAAAAGTATTATTATTTTTAAATTGCTGGCAAACAAAAACTAAAACAGGGAAGTGTTTTGTTTATAGTTTATACTTCAGATATCTACATGACTACTAGACTCAGGAAGATGATAAGAGATAAACCTGGATGAAATAGAACATAATCGGAAGCAATAGGCCTGCTTGTTGCACAAACATAGCTCACTACTTGCATCAACACCATTACAGCCACATAACACTTTCTTGTTTCTCTCACTCTCATCATAATGAATTAATGATGATGATGGTGATGACTATACTGATGTTTTGTATATATATATATATATATAGGGCTTGAAGAAGAAGGAGATTCGAAGCCTAAGGGTTTTTAGACTGATGTCTATAACATAGGGAGAAGTTGTTGCTTAAGGGACAAGAGAAGTTATCTACTTACCAAACTATCATCAAGTCTTCTTGCTTTTTCTTTTGACTTTTTTTAAAAAAAGAAAGCAAAGTGGTTAACCTATGAAATGATTTCTTCATTTTTCCTCAAAATTTTAAATTTTATGGGATTTTACAAGTCATTAATTACTGACAAGTATCAGTACGCATGATAGTAAATAGGAGTAAATATTCGAAATCAGATCTCAGAAAGAAAACAGATGTGAGATGACAACAGTTGAGAGAGAGAAGAATCTATGTACGAGATGGTCCATGAAAATGCTAATTATGGTAATATAAATTTTATGATTAAGGAAATAAAAAAAGTGATATTAGAATTTACAAGTAATAAATAATATTTTTACTATATTTTTTTTTACTGTAGTAATATATAATATTATTACTATATATTAATATTATTACTATATAAATTTTAAAGTTTGTGTGTACATTGCAGAGGCATTCATTAGCTCAATAGCCTCATTACCATTTAGAGAAATAAAAACAAGTAGTAGTATAGAAGGGTTTCATTTAGGTCATTTATGAAAAAGTTACCCTTTTTAATATATTTATCCACATATACCTTTTATTAGGTTTTTACCTTTTTTGTTTATAAATGTCCACAAAATACCCATTTATCATAAATATTGGTATTTGTAGACATAAAACAGGAGTATATATGTATATGCATGTGGAGTATGTTTTTGTATCAAAATACCAAGTTTTTAGGGTTAATTAATTCACGTTTAACACTGTTACTACGACGAGAAGTGATAGTGTTATAATTTTCTGTCATGCATTACGCGTAGACAAGAGACTTTGATATGTCAGCTCGAATAAATGACTAGAAAAATGGACAGGACATATTTCTATTTTTAGAATATGGTCCAACAAATTTTCATAAAATTGACCGATCAATTAGTTTCTAGTTTTAGTTAACTCCAAGCTCACACGTTGTCTCAATCAAAGGCAAAAACAATAATAATCGTAGCATCAGTCAAAAAAAAAATCACAGTTTTAGCATTATCTTTTTATCAGTAAAATAAATGTTCTTTCTACTTTTCTCCTACTTTCTGTTTTATAACGTTAAATGAATTTATTAGGCATCTACTAGATTTGATTAACATCCAAACACTAAAACACTAAGAAGAATTGTTTAAAATCTTTATAAAAACAAGAAAAATATTTAAAAATTAAATACACACATACACATTAATTTGACTTTTTGACCAAAGATATTAAATTACTCTTGACTCGGACTCTTACAATAAAACTGATTGGGTATGGACTGTTCCGGTTAGCACCTGGGAACAGATGTGTTAATAATGTCATTGTGATTTGATCATTTTTTTTATTTTTTTTGTTGTCAACATTTGGGCCACGAATGGCAGACCCATTAGTCAATCCTACATAAACGTAGGCGCGGGGAATCGATCCCGGGTGGAGTGGTTACTTCCCGTGATCATTCATTGCAAATAAATTGATAAAACTAATTGCTTTAATATACTTCTTTAATTTTTGTTTTAAGCTAACGTCCTTTTAAATAATTATTTTCACTTTTGAATGTGAAAACTTTTAGGACAATGAATCTCAATGTTCATATATGTAGTAGTTATCTCTATCCCCATGAGAACTATGAAAGTGAACGTTGAACCAAATTATGACGAGAGCTTATATTCTTGTCCGTGTGGAAGCTAGCTTTTATATTATGTCCAAAAAACTTTCATCTTCTTATACAATGTATTGTCCCATAATGTATACATTTGTGCACACACATATGTTAAAAAAAACGGACCTACACGTTAATCAAACTAATCACATACAGATAAATCGTATAAAGATGGAGCAAAGCATATGGGATCATAAAAGAAATTGGGTAAGAGGTCAGTTTCAGAACCAACAAGAAGATAGATATATCAAATTAGAGGAAGTTTCCGACAGAATCTTGAGTCCGTTGAGTTTTGACTTCTTTAAAAAGCATATAACTAACATTTCACTTCAAAAGAGTTTAACCTATTGCAGTTTCGTTATCTTCAAGTACTTTGCTTCTCTAATTCGTTAATACTTTTGGGATCTCATCTTACACTAACTCACTAAACACTAATTAGTACGTTTCGTTTGTGGGTTTTTATAAGTCAAATTGAAAAAGAAAAAAAATAATAATACAAAATGTGATTTGTTGATACAAATAATTCAACTCGAATATAATAAAAGAAAGGTTTATGCATGGAAAAACGATAGTTTCATGCATTTTTCAACTCCATCGAGAACCCAATATTATATACTCAAAACAAAAATGGACATATATATATTTCATGGGAACAAATTATGATTTTCATAGGAATTTTAATTAAAAGATTCTATCAGCTTTGTGTAATTTTTTTCTTTTGTATTCACATCTGATTAGTCTTTCTATAACACAAGAATTATGAGGTACAACGAAAATTCTAGATAAACCACACGGATCAAAAGAAAAATATAATTTAAAACTGAAAAGTTTGACTCTTTGTATTTAAGACTTAATTAAAAATAGTAAAATGTACGGAGAGTATGCTTTGGAAAATTTTGATATGATTTAATTTAATTTGTTGTAAGAAAAATTTCAAAAAGTATAGAAAAATAATGTCCGTTGATGGACAGAAATTAAAAGTGTGAAAGGTCTTTATTAGTTGCATGTGGCAATCGAAGGCGAAATCAAAAGAATCTTTGTTTGGGCCTATTGCTTAGGTCACAAGCATTAATTTCATCCCTAATTAGTAAAAATAAACATAAAAAAACGCCGAGTGAAGAGATTGACGATTATTTACTTTTTCACGTATTAACGTTTTTTTTTGTTTCTTTTCAGCCATATATTAAAGTTGTTAAAACTGTGACATATAAAGTCTATAAGTAAATTATTAAGAACCTGATGTATATAATTGAATTTCTAGCCATTTATGTTAAAATTAAAATTTTGCTTGCTTTGTTGGCAATAATAATTATTATCAATCGTAATTATTATCTGTTGCGGACGGTGATCTCAGTTTGTAATTAATTAACGCAAGTGTTAAAATAGTATTTAAGGAAACAAAATTTGGTAATTTGAAGCATAGGACCCATAATTTTTTCTGCATGAACAACACGTGTCTGTCTATAAGAAGACAATGGCCATGATTCTGTAATAAGACACACATGCTCTCATTCAGAAACAAGTCCAGCTTTTAACTATTTAACCTTTTATAACACAAGGCCCTAAAAATATACACTGGCCACTCTTGTCCTGAGGTGCTAATTAAATACCACACCTAAAGTAAATTAAATAAAATATATATTATTTTGTTACATCTTTTCTTTTGTTAACTTTGTTACATTCTATTTTAAGTTCCAAATTAATGTTAATTGAGATTGGTTTTGAAACTTGTGTTTTAGAAAAAAAGAATGGGTCCACATAATTAGGTGTGTATTATTGTATATTAATGGGAATTTTGTTGCAGCCGTCATTTGTTTCTCGTTTTTAATTATGTTTAATTAATCTTCTCATTTCTCAACAATATTATAAGTTTATATATATAAATAACCCTTCAACATCGTACAAACATTCTTAGAGAGAGAGTGAGAGAAAGAGAACTAGAGAGAATTAAGATGGGGCATCACTCATGCTGCAACAAGCAAAAGGTGAAGAGAGGTCTTTGGTCACCAGAAGAAGACGAAAAGCTCATAAACTACATCAATACATATGGCCATGGATGTTGGAGCTCTGTTCCCAAACACGCAGGCAAATATTTACACATATATACAAGTTATTTTTTTAAAAATATTATCTACTTATAAGAAGTCTGTCTATAGTTTTTGATATATTTATGTGTGTGTGTATGTGTTAATTAGGTTTACAAAGATGTGGAAAGAGTTGTAGATTAAGATGGATAAATTATTTAAGACCTGATCTTAAACGTGGAAGCTTCTCTCCTCAAGAAGCTGCTCTTATCATTGAGCTTCATAGCATTCTTGGTAACAGGTTTGTTAGTTATTTAACATTAAACCTAAAAAACAACATTTAATCAAGAAATGTAGTAATCTTTTATAACAAATATATGTTATGGATTTTTTTTGATAGATGGGCTCAGATTGCTAAACATTTACCTGGAAGAACAGATAATGAGGTCAAGAATTTCTGGAACTCAAGCATAAAGAAGAAGCTCATGTCTCATAATCATCACCATCATCACAATCATGGTCATCATCATGAGGATCATCTTCATTATCATATCTCTTCAATGGCAAGTTTGCTCACAAACCTTCCTTATCATCACAATGGATTCAACCCTATAACTATGGAAGATCATGAAGGTTCAAGATTCATGTCCAATATCATCACAAACACTAACCCTAATTTCATCACCCCAAGCCACCTCTCTCTTCCTTCTCCTCACCATGTTATGATGACACCATTGATGATGTTGCCCACTTCTAGAGATGGAGACTTCAAGTTTATAACTACTAACAACACAGACCAATCTCATCACCAAGACAACAACCTTTACAACAATCTAGAGATTTTATCATCCACACAAGTTACAAACAATCATCATCACAATGATAATGATACTCATCAATGGCCTTCACTACCTGATCTCCCAGCTAGTACCATTTCTTGTTTTCAAGAAACCCTTCAAGATTATGATCATGATGATGGTAATAATAAACTAAACGTGTTTGTTACACCGTTATGCGGTCAAGTTCTTGAAGGCAAAGTTTTATCCACATCACCAAGTGCACAAGACCAAGGGCTTCTTATTACAACAACGGATAACTTGCAAATGCTTAGTGATCATCATCATAATAGAGTGGAGTCATCATCATACATCAATCACATGATCATACCATCATCATCATCATCATCGCCAATATCTTGTGGACAGTACGTCATGACTCAAGCAAACCCTAGTCCTACTCAATCAACATGGGATTCCTAGACATGGCTACGTAATAAATACATATATATATAGACTCTACATACGTTTTTATATCTATTTATATATAAGGAGAGGAAGGAGAGATCATAAATAATCACTCACATGTGTTGACAACAAGTCTTTTAATTTCCATAAGTAATTAAGTATATTTATACTATAGTATAATGATTTATTGTGGATATACCGATATGTTGTGACATTTAATACTTTCTTTTTATAAATATCGCGCTGTGTTTGATTAATGGGGCAAAACATATGTATTGCTACTACGTGTATATATAACCTTTTTCATAAAGTTGGTACTTATACACAATTAATGAACACATAAATGTATGCAAGCACGTATTATGTGGCAGGAAGTACGATTCTCTTGTTTCTCGTCAGCTACGTACACACTTGTGTTTGTATATGGACAGTTTTATGTTAGCCTCTTGTATTGTAAATTATTGTCTTCATCTTTGTGTTTTTTGTCGCTTATTGCATCTATCGTTCTCAATGATATTATGTGGGGTCAACGTGTGGACTGTCATCATTCAATGCTAGTTTCATGTACAATATCATTGGTCAACTGTGAGATTCTCTTTGATATCATTTTACAAAAATACAAATTATATCCTCAAAATTCTGTTTGGTTATTACAATGATATTTTGTCAACATAATGTAGAATAAAGATTCCTTGATATAAAACAAGCGATTAAAAAAGGAGCTGAGATCTTTAAGTTATAAACTTCCCTACGGTTCTGTGATCAACACAAACACATCATCATGTTCTTTATGAGACCAAAATGTCAAAATTTCAACCAGAAAGACACAAAGAGAGAGCGTGAGAGAGAAAAATGTAAGGGGCCTATTTGATAAGTCCATGAAGAGATTCTAGGCCGTGACTCTGTGACGCCCTTTCGCTATTCTTCGAGCTATGACTCTCCGTCCACCTTTGGTTGCCTTTCTGTTCATATTAAGACATTCACACGCTATATGAGTATGTACACATGTAGAGACTCTTCTTCTCACTTTTGATTAGTGCTAAACAACGAGTTCCTAATACCCGAGAGCGTGAAAAGTTAATAGAGACATACCGGGCAAAGAATCCATGGTTGCGTTTGCGCCTAATAGTGCTAGGTTGGAATGTTCTCTTGGGAAACAAAAGCAATGGCTCACTTGAAGGATTCACTACATAACCAAATATAAGATATCATTTAGACATGAACCAACTCATAGAACAACAAGAACTTAAGCTTTGCACAGACTAGTAAACAATAAAACTGAAACGCAAAGACTAATCTTTTAGATTCTATACACAAATACAGAGCAACATAGCCAAATTCTTGACCTTAATACAAGGTTTATGATCTCGATTCAAAACCAAAGCACAACAAAACCTGAAAAGACCTAACATTTACTATTTTCTTACCTTGTCTCTATTGTGTAAACACATGGGCAAGCAAGAAAGTTCTCTAATTTCATCAAAGTATCAAACTTTAACAAATTCCAAAAACAGAACACTTATCACTTATCAAGGTAAAGGCAGTAAGAGATCATCAAAGTACCTTCTGGTAAGAAAAACTCGAGCAAAGGAAGACCAGTCGGGTGAAAAAACTCGTGCTGCGATAGTTTCTGAATCGAAACAGTGTCGTTAAGGCGCAAATTCGACAACGACGGGAAATTATACGGAGGCGCTACTTCTCCTCCTCCTCTTTGAGGAGCTATCTGTTGAAACGATCTGAGATTGTTCTGTAAAAGATTCTTCGTCGGCTTCGACATAAACCGATTCATTAACGAAGCTCCCGATCTGATTAGGTTTTTCGCCGCCATTTTTTCGCCGAGATTTCGATTAGCTTCTTTCTTCTCTGAGAGAGTGTATCGAGAGAAGAGACGAATATAAATGGGCTTTGGGCCACAAGCCCATTTTTAATGAACAAATAATGGCAATTCCGTGATTTACTAGATCCACGAAGGACAAAACTGGTATTAACGTTTTTTCATGTAACAGAACAAGCATAGACAAGAGTCTCGTCTACAAAATCTACATTGTACATAGTATCTAACTGCTGCTGCAGCATAGTGTAGATCACTTGTCTCGACTCGTGAGACCGATCATCGACACCGAAAGAATGTGTTTGTGTACCGATCGAAATCGAGCTCAAGGCCGGTTCTTTCTTAACCATTCGGTCTCTCATAAGCTCTCTAACTTCCTCGGCACAAGTATTGACTCCACACTCGTTGTAGATGTTGTACAGCAGCACGTACGAGCCGGAGGCTTCTGGTTCGAGCTCCATCAGTCTCTCTGCGACGCGTCTTCCTATAAGGCTGTTTTTGTATACCCTGCAAGAACTTAGCAGTGCTCTCCACATCACTGGATGGTCTTGAAACCCTGAGCTCAGGATCAGTTCCTCGGCATCCGATAATCTGCCCGTGCGGCCTAAAAGATCGACGAGGCAAGTGAAATGTTTCTCGTTCGGTTCGATGTTGTAATGGCTTTTCATGGTTTTGAAATAGTTTAGTCCTTGAGTAACCAATCCTCCGTGGCAACAAGCTATTAGGATGCCGAGGAAGGCCTGCTGGTTCGGTTTTAGTCCTCGGGTTTTCATTGCTTCGAAGAGGTCCAAGGCGTCGCTACCGAATCCGTGTTGGGCAAGACTTGAGATCATAGCTGAGTATGTTGCAATGTCTGGATTTTCGACCTCAGCGAATACTTTATTCGCAAGAGGCATGTTACCTGATTTTGCGTACATAGAGATGTTCGAGGTCTTAACGCTGGTGAAAGCATTGATTCCACTCTTTACGGCGTAACCCTGAACCTGCTCTCCTGAGCTTGATGCAGCAAAATCAGCACAAGCACTCATCATAAGTGAAACTGTATACTCTTCTGGTCTTAAACAGGACGAAAGAAGTTGTCTGAACAGACCAAACGCGCTTTCGAGCTGCTCGTTTTGGACATAGCAATCGATCATCGATGTCCACGAGGCGATATCTTGCTTTGTTGTTGAACCAAAGCATCGCATCCCGTCTTCCGTTGAACCCATTAACGCATAGAGCTCAATTAGAGCGCTCCCAATGAATTCATCACACTGAAAATTGTTCTTACATATGAGTGCGTGGATTTGCTTTCCGTATTCTAAGGCTTTAGTGACATTACAAGCTTTGAGCACAGCTGAAAATGTCGTTGGTGAGAGTTTCAATCCCTGTCTTTGCATATCCATAAAGAGCTGAAAGGCTTCACTAGAAGCTTCATCAGATATCTCATCCATTTGAAGAAACCCAGAGATCATCGCGTTATAAGTAACCACATTCTTGCCAGGCATCAAACTAAACAGCTTTATCGAATCTTTCAAGGTTCCGTTTTTCGCGTACATGTCCAGCAGTGCAGTACCAACAACACAATCAAACTCCATTCCTGATTTCGTTGCGTAACAGTGAAGTCCCATACCATTTTTAACCAATCCTTCCTTTAGGTTTATGCAACAAGCCTTTAGCACACTTCCAAGAGCATAAGTGGTTAACTTTAAGCCGCTCCTATGCATTTTAGCCAACATAGTAAGCGTTTCTTCCGCTGCACCAGCCCGAACATAACCGGAAATCAAAGAGTTCCATGAAACATGATCCGTTTTATCAGACCGATCAAATAAGAGCATTGCAAGGTCAAGCTTCCCACACTTGCAATACATATCGATCAACACATTAGTCATAGACCCTTTATGAGACAGACCATTTACAACAACTAACCCGTGTAACATTTTGCCTAAACCAAGATCACACCTTTCACCACAGAAACCCAACGCACCGGTAAAGGTGAAACTATCAAGCTTCAAATTACAATCTTTAGCTTCAAGAAACAACTCCATGGCTTTACCGTGAAACCCCATCTGACTATACCCAGAAATCAAAGAATTAAAAGAAATAATGTTTCGTTCAGGCATTTCGTCGAACACCTTCTGTGCAAGACATAGCTCTCGGCATTTGCAATACATATTGAGAAGATTGTTGAGCAAAAACAAACACGGGCTAAAAGATGACTTGACCATGTGGCCATGAGCGAGCTTACCCAGAACAGAGGAGGCTGATTTCGCGGCTGTCTGAACAAGTTTCGTGTAAGCCTTTGAAGACATGAACATGATGTAACCTAATCGAACTCGTTTTGTGAAAACAATTTTAGAGAGAATGTTGCTGAACATAGACTTTTGGTCGGAACTAGAACATGTTGTTTCCATTACATAACGGAACTAACGAGTCAAAACCCAGAAGAAGAACAGAGGAAGAACAAGACCGATTTTACAATTTTTTAGAGCAAAAAAAATTTGGACCATTTCTCGATTTGTGCGTGTCATCCTTGGGCAGGAGCCATGCTAATCTTCTCTGTATCGTTCCAATTTTAACGGATGTCCCCGAAGGGACAATCATCTTCGTGTCTCTTACGTTATATAAACACAGATTCTTACTTATAGCTAAACGATGTGGGACTCTGTATATAGTTAATAATGTTAATGGGCCTGTTTATAAAAAGGGCCTCTCTCTCTATTCTTCGTGAGCCTAATTTTTTAACCTAACGTGTAAAATCTTGTGTAACATAGTATATCTTGAAGACCTCATGTCTATATTTGTACTGAATTTTTCTTTATTTCATCAAATTCATATCCACAATATGTTGACAATTCTTGAAGTTGTAGACACTATGTGTATTCAAATAAGTTGTAACACATTGAAATTACCGGACGAACAAAATATATATATATATTGTTATTGATTTGGATCCGGATGCTATTTATTCACACTCTCATTGTAAGGAAACACTTGTTTTTGCATCACAAGACTTCGAGAGATCCTTAGATTACTAAATATGGATATTTGTTTCTTGGTGTTTTACATAAAGATGATGCAAGAAACATAACAAGTGGAAGAAATTAAAGACCACATGCAACACTTGAGTGTCTGTTTCAATATTTTGTATTATAAATTAAATAAAGTGTGAATAAATAGCATCCGGATCCGTGGCGCAATGGTAGCGCGTCTGACTCCAGATCAGAAGGTTGCGTGTTCGATTCACGTCGGGTTCAATCTCCCGAACCATTATCCGGAAACTTTTTTTACAGCTTATTCTAATTTTGCATTGCGTACGATGTGGGATACTTAAATCGCATACTCTATATTTCATTTTCACCAATGGAAGATTATAAACAATCTTAAGTAAAAAATTTCAATCACATCTATCTACTTTCCTCATCATCTTCATCACTCTTTTTTTTATTTTTATTAAAATGTAATTTGTTGTTTCTAACAAAATAATGTGTTAAAAGCTACATATATATAGTTTTTATTGGCTGATCACAAAGTTTTAGAACTTTTACAAGCATTATTATTGTATAACGTAAGGCTCTGTAAAGGTTTTAGTGATTGTGGGATCACTCCAATAAAATCAGACAAAAAGCAAAAAAACTTACTAATGACTTTGACAAGTTCATGGGTACTCTATATTTGACACCTTTTACATCTGTAAAATTTTACACTTTAATGTAAGTTTTGGACAAAAAAAGCTTGGTCTTGATGCATATGATTATTTTGCTAAAATACTTGAAAATGAATTCAATAAATCTTGTTTATTAGAAATAAGAATGTCGTTGAAAAACAATGTCACGTCCGCTTCGTGGAAAAACAATAAGACATCTTTATTTATTTCAATCATTTTCTAAACTTTATTGCATGTGAAAAGTATCATTCTCTAGACAAGACCACACAAAAAACCTCATACAATTAATAACTATATTTCAAAATTGTACCCACATAAACTTTATATGTATATGGTCAACTTGGAGAATAATTTCATTTCTCAACTCTTTTTTTTGTCTAATTTATAAAACAATCCCGGGATATATGTTATAATAAGTCTGAAATTTTCAATTTCAAGTGTTTAATTGATATATAATGAACGGCAAGCTAAATTAATTAATCGCTAATGACTAATCAACAATAGCATATTGTGGCCAAATGTGATATACATAAATAATATAATATACGTGGCACAGAGCAAAACATGATGTGTCCCTATCTTTTTTTGTTGTATCCCACTTGTGTGCCTGCATGAAATGAAATATAATAAAGAAACAAATAAATAAATAGGTATTATTACTTATATACAAATATTGATACAATTTATATAAGCAAAAGATGAGTCACACCATATCGAATCCAATGCATATCCTCCTTACTGTATGCTTTTCATGTGCCAAATTTCATAATTATAATTCATCCTCTCTTCTTTCCCTTTATTTACTTTTCTTTTAGGTTTCAGTTCCCTAATCATTTTGTAAATGATCATAGATAAAAATACAAAAGAAAAAAGACTTTCGAGTATAAAAAAATTGAATTCTTGAAATTTACAAAAAGTGTTTAACTTGAAGAAAACCTAAAGCTGAGAGCAATCAACATATATAAAATTTATAAACCATATTGTAACGATTCTACTCTTTTATAAAAAGAGATGCTATAAAACTACAATAAGTGTATCATATATTAATACTAAAATTTTAGACACATTCGCTATAAAGTAACCATAATTAATGACCACACACACACACACAAAAAACTAACTCTCCCAAGGCTTTGGATCATGCAACTGATTATCAGAAGCAGAGTCATTAATGCAATTCGCAAAACTCAAAATATCGTTATGTGACATTAACGGTCTTAGCCCCAAGAAATCTCTTGTCATACCTTCTCCACCGCTTCCACCGTTGTTATTATTATTCTTCTCTGATCCCGCGTTTGAAGCGGTTACAACGTTACTATCAACGATGTTTGTTCTCAAGAACCCTCCTAAACTCTCTTCAAACGCCGAAACATTGTAGTCTTGATGAAACAAACCTTGATTGTTGTTGTTGGAGGTTATGTAACTTGTCGGTGACGTCATCATCGCCGCCATTGTCGTGGTGAGGCTGTGACGGTGAGATGATGATAAAGGAGGTGACTTTGTTGAACCCATTTGAGCTGCTTTTTGTAGCAATGCGGTGGCTGACATAGCCGGAGAAGCAAGTGAGAACAAATTACCTTCTCTGTTTATGTTGTTATTAGGGTTAGGGTTTGAATGTGTGTGTTCTTGTCCTTGAGATGCAAGCCAAGGAGGTATGTTGTGATTGTGATTGTGGTGGAAGTTTATGATATGATCATTGCTTTGTTGTTGTTGCTGCTCTTTCTTCATTGGGAATGTATTGAGATGGTTGCTACTATTAGTAACATTGTTGGTTTCAAAGTGGAGGCTATTGATGATGTTGTGAGATGATGATGAAGAAGAGGAAGAGATGTTCATGTTTGGTTGTGTTTGATGTTGATGATGATGAATCATAAGAGTGTTGTTTGGTTGGTGAAGATTTTGGTTTTGTGGTATGATTACTTCCTTTGCAGTCTCTTCAGCTAATGCTTCACAAAATGCTCTATGAGTAATGAAACTATCCCTTCTGTTACAATAACATAAAATAGTTAATAACAACTTTAATTGATATGAAAGAAAAATACACCCTTTTTTAGATTTGAGACAAGCTATATATATACAAAGGTCGTCATGTGGTCCATGTAAAAAGCATGTAGCAATCACATGTATGCATTGTAAGATAAATGATTATTACAAAAAGAAGAAAAAAAATCATAATTTATATATTTTTATTTTATAAGAAAAAGTACTATGATGAAACTAGTTCCATAATATTAATGAAGATTCTTTTGAGCTACCATTCTTGTCCTCTTTCAAATTAAATGAAATTACTCATAACACAACAAAAAAAATATATACATTATACTTTGTACCATGTGTCCATCCAGTTCTTACAAACATCCCATTTTCATATCAAAAAGATCAATTATAAAATCAGTATATAATGTAAAAATCATATGCATTTAATTAAACAACTAATAGAAAAAAAGGAAGAGTTAAAATTAGTTACCTAGAGAAGAGAGTGCCACAGTCACATCTGTATTCTTTGGTGCCACAAGTCTTAGAATGAGCTTTGCAATCAGATTGAACAGCATATTTCTTTGAACATTTGTCACATTTCCACTTTTTTTCACCATGTTTTCTACTGAAATGTTTCTTGATTCCTGTTAAATCACCTAATGCTCTTGATGGGTCATGGTGTACACATGTTGTTTCTGGACATACATACACTTTCTTTCTTATCACTTCTTTGTTTGATCTTTGTTTTAGCTTCCATGGTAGATTGTGACCTCTTCTGTGAAGCTGTAGATTCTGGTCTCTTTGGAACCCTTTGTTACATATCTCACATACAAATCTGTTTGTTGCCATTAGTGTTTTTGGTGATAATGCTATCACTTCTGATTCTGGGTCTGAAATTTAAAAAAAAAATACAAACATATATTGTTAGTACACTCAAGAAATTTAACAATAAGGATTAATATTAACATTATCAACATGTTTTTAGCTTAATATAGTACTTATGATGATGAAAACTATATTATCACACTCAAAAAAATTAGTACAATATATATGTGAATAAAAATCAAAGACAAATTAGGAAAATATTGAAAAATATAAAAGAAATACTATAAGAGTGGTGGTTTTATCTTTTTTAATTTTGATTTTCTCTTTTTTTTTTACTTTGTTTAGCATAGAGATGATAAAGAGAAGTAAGAAAAGGGTAAAAGGAATATTCTTTTGGGGAGAAGACACATAATTTTCCAAGAACATGACAGTATCAAATAATTGGAAATAATGAATCAGTCCAAAAAACCAAGAAAAAGAAAACACTTTATTTAATTTGTCCTTTTTTTGAAAAAAACACACAAAACCTGGATTCCCTGGTTGGTTTCTCCTCTTCTTTTGTGGCTGAGATTCTTGAACAAACATATGTTCTTGTTCTTGTTCTTGTTGTTGTTGTTGTTGATGATGAAGCATGAAGTAGTTAGAACCACTTGGTTCAGTTCTGTTTCCTGAAGAGACACTTGCAGCTTGTTCCCCAGAAGCTGATGTTAGATTCGACATATTCTCCTGATCTTGTTGTTGATAAAGTAACATGTCTTTGTTCATCATCACTAAACATTGAGAAAGAACAAACAAGAAGTTAAAAACATAAGAAATAGACCAAAAAAAAAATATTTCAGATCTATATATATATAAACATATAATACTGATTATAAAGGAGACAAAAGAGAAGATTAAAGCATATATACATACAAGGAGCTTCTATATATAACTCCACTTCTTTGATATTTGTTGTGTGTGTATAAATATTAAGTTCCTTCTTTGGCTTGAACCTAAGAGACAATATCTCTATCCACTTTTCTGGTTCATGTTTTGAAAATCAACATAGAATTATTAAGTCTCAATGAAACCAAAATACAAGTAGCAACAAATTATTATACAGAAACATGAACAAGAAGTTGATATATTAATTTCTTTAAAAAAAGAAGGAAGAAAATCCAATATACCTAGAGAGAGAGAGGGAGAGAGAGAGATTGTGGACAAGAGAAACTCTATTATCTTTCTTCACTCTTTGTGTATTTGAAACACAGTTATTCAAAAAAATAAAGGGATAATTATAAAACTACACCGTTTGAATTACATTTTACAAAACTACACCTTTTGAATTATATTTTACAAAACTACATCATTTTCAAAATACTTCACAAAACTACACCTAAACACTCAAAATTAAATCCAAATAAACTCTACCCAAACAATCCTACCTCCTTAATACTATACCCTAAACACTAATTAGCAAACCCAAATTAAATTTTTTTTATTTTGGTAATTTTTAAAAGATAAATCAAGTTTTTAAAATTTTGAAAGGGTGTAAACTTGTGAAAATATTGAATTAGGTGTAGTTTGTGAAAAAAGGTTGAAAATGGATAGTTTTCTGAATTTCTTAAAAATAAAATAAAATATGGAGAAAAAAGAAAAAAAAGGAACCCTACCGGTATGAAAAAATATGACATTTTCTGCTATTTTATATTTTATTTTATATTAAGAGCAATATGTCCTTTCTTTATCATTACCTGCAAATTTGTTTCCGTGTTTTTTTTTCAATTTGTTTTTTCCCCAAAAACAATAATTATATATTTTCTATTGATTTTCGTAAAGAAAGGTGACTAAAAGATAAATACAACTTTTTCATAAGCTTTGTGAAAAAATTGCAGAAGATGTATTTGTAAACTTAATAGTATTTTGTTACATTTCTCTCTAGAAGGGTTATACATATAAAACTGGAACCCATTTAGTTTATATCACACACAAAAAAACCTATTTGATAAAAAGAAATACTAATATATGGTCCACTATAATAATTGTCGACCAGAAAAATGAACTATGATACGGATATATAAGTATTCTTTCTCTATTTATTCAAACGTAATTAAGTTTTTTTTTTTTTTGTTAAACCAGGAGATTCTGGGCCGAAGCCCATAATCCCCCTAGGCCCGCGACCAGTCTTTGATAATACCAATTAATGGCGTAAATCATCGCTCCCAACGCGGTTCGAACAAACGTAATTAAGTTAATTACTTTTACAGCTTTACAACATCATTTACATAACTACGTTATGATTGAGTCCTTGATTAATATTCAAGACTTTGGTCTAAAAAGGTCACCTTTCTCTTGCATCTCTTTTTTTTTCTTTTTTCTTTTTGATTTGGTGCTTTTCACGTTTAAGAAATAAGAGAGTTTACATCAAATGGATTGATGAGAAGAATTTAAGTGGATTAATAATTATGTGTCAGTGCCGCATGCCCTAACTTACCTTTTGACCCAATAACAAAACTCTAAGATTATACACATAATTAATGGTATATTGTTATTAGTATATATTATTAATTTACACTATGTGATGCAAAAGTTGAAATATTAAATTAAATCGGAAAAAGGAGTGATAGAGAAGTGGGATTTTTTCAACATTATAGAGGGTCGTCGAGCCAATAAAAGTCGTACATTATGTTCAAAGAAAATCAATAAATAATAATAATTCGACATTATTGGCATGAGAAGATGATGAATGACGAAGACCAAAAAAAATTCCCATAGATAGTTGACTTGTTTGTCAACATATTTCGTTATTCTTTTATCTTTAAAAAATTAAATTAAATATCAACGTCCAGCTTAAATTTTTGATTCACAATTCTTCATAGAAGTTATAGTTTCAAATTGTTGAAATATAAAGGTAGATATATGCTTACCATGTAGAGCATAAATTATAGTCAAATAATAGTGTTAGCTAACATAATTAATATTTTTAAAAAAACACAAACAAATGTTTATATGTGTTTACTTGATCAGTCATATATTGTCATTCAATTTGGTGACACACATGCATCCAATGTGGTATTTCTTAATTACATTTAAAACATTAGGAATCACCACAAAAAAAAAGAGAACGTTACATCAACAGATAAATATGGATTGTGTAAAAAAGGATAACAAAAACAAATAAAATGTTTCACCTTTTTGTCTTGTTCTTGTTTTATTCCATCAATTATTTAAGTTAATTTTTGTGTAACGTGACTTGTCCGATCCACTTCCCAATATGAAACACCAGCTCACCCTACACATTAACTAACTTTATATATATTAGATCCCATTAATTAACTTAATAATGTGTTATCAAATAGTACTAATTAATGTTAATCATATGGTTTAAATTGAAGCTTTTTTTTTTTTTGGTAAATTTAAATTGAAGCTTTAATATATCGAATAACTGTCGTCTCATTATCACACATACGGAGAGTTTTCAACATTTATGTTTATAAAAAATGAGTTTTTTCGTAATATATATAGAGAACAAAAGTTAGCGTATCGTCCAATTTTCAGTAAAACTATAAGCAAAACAGTATAAGGCTGACAAGGAAATAAAATAAAATATTATTTTTAGATAATAAAAACTTGGTGGAAGGCATGCATGTAAATATTATTTTACCACACTGTCCTGAAATTATGGGTCAATAAAAAAGTTTATACGTCTCTGTCTCCATGTCAGCTATGCATGGCTTAAGCTTATAACAAATATATAATATTCTGACACCACATAAATAACATTTTTTCTAGATCATCAGAAAAACATGCATGTGACAACAAGTTTTGAATGATCCTAATGACTGATTATGATATTGAACAGATATAATTCAACTATAAAACAAGGGTCTTATTGACTTTATTAATTATTACTAACGAAAATATATATGCAAAATGTTAATAATTTAAATGTATAAAATTTTAAAGATTCGTGAGAAACATTGTATAGAGTCAATTAGTCACAGCGAGTTCACGAGCGGAGCATATCGCAGAATAAATAATAGTAGGGCCCTTTGTTCGTGAAAATGATTGAGCTTACACATGGACCCCATCTTGTCTTATTCAACATTAAACGAATATTTAATGTATGATTAAATAAGTAAATTATAATTTATTTGACAAATTTATACCTAAATTTTCCTAATACTTACTAGTTTTTATTTTCGCCGACGTCGTTTTTCCACCGCTTACAATTAGTAACATGCATTAGCCTCAAATAATTTGTAGCTATATAGTTAGTTATATATACAATTTTGAATTTTCAGAATATGATTTTCAGAAGAACTCTCTCTTCTCTCTTGTGTCAACTTCGGGAATAGACACGCGTGAAAACGACAGATCAAAAAGGGACCGCACTGGACAGACAAGGACACGTGTGAAGACTTAATTGGCTCAAGACAAGATTAGAGCATGGTCACCGACTTAGCAGACTCCCTTATAAGAACACAAGCCCCGTTCCCGTGTCTTCTGATCTTGGTCTTCCTCTTGCCACTGTCGCTATAAAACGTCATCATTTTAGTGGTCCCTAAACTTGACCAGGCCATATAACCAGTTCGGATTTGCAAATACCAGAACTTTATAATACCAAATCACGTTTATGAATATTTTTCTGTTGTTGTTTTTTTTTTTGTATTTGCTGTATGAACCGGTTAAGTGAATAAAACCGAGTTAAATAGAGATTGGTACACGAAGACCATCGTAGCTTAATTTGACATCGAGCACTTCTGTGTCTAAAAGTTTCTCAAGTAATTCACTCACTTTCTCGTGATCCATCAAATGCATCATTCCTTGGTATAAAAACAAAAATCATAATCAATATTAAAGGCAATCAAAAGAGAATAAATAAACAATTAATTCACAAGATTTATAGAAACATATTCAATAGAAAGTTGTACCTGTGAAGAGTGTTCTTTTTGGTTTGATTTTCCGAACTTCCTCTAAAGCCTGAAGAACGAAAACAAAACAAAACTGGGAGTAAAATAGTGAAACTTTGATGGTAAATAAATTGCTTAAGTATCAAAGAAACAGGAAACCAGCATCATACCCTAGGGAGGCCAAAGTGTGTTGCTGAAGAACGATCAGGCCTCAGAGCATCCTAGTGAGAAGAAGAAGAAGAAGACAGAGATGTTTCTTGCATAAGAAGCTATCTTTTGGCAAAGAAAGAACATGATGAGTAAGAGAGAGTTTGAGATTATTACCATAATTAGCAGATCACAGTCTCTAAGGAGTGGATAAGTTTCTTCAGGTATGTCGCTTACATCACTGCATATATCACAACACTGATAACTAAAGACTCTAATCTTCATGTACATAACTCGACACACAAAAGAAAGTAGAGGGAAGTGTGTGGTTGTTTAACCTTATGTAGCAGACGTTACCAAACCGAAAACCAAGAGAACGATAGTTACTTCCATGCCACACTGGTAATGGGATGATCTAAAACAATTTAAAACATTCAGTCCATTCCAAAAGTAACAACAAGATCGTAGCATTGTATATTTGGGAAACCAATATGTGGAAAAAGTTACCTTTAAATCATTCACCACGAACGGCTGATCCTCATGTATGATTTTAAACTCCAACTCTGAGACTGCAGCGCCGGGTATGATCACACTCGTATCAACCAAGTAATAATGAGTCTTCTTCATCACCTGAAATTCAAATATCATGGAAGTGAGCATTTAACTACTGAAGTATAGCACTGCGAGAGAGGAGATATTTTGGAGGTGTTAAAACAAGTAAACCTCGAAATCACGGATAGCAGTGTAAATTGGAATGTGAGGCTGGACATTGTTAGTCCAATCACGAAGATCATCAAGACCTGGAAAGCAGAAACACAAAACGATGGAGAAGAATACTTCAATAAGCAAAACATGAAACAATAAAAAGATGGATGGGCAAGATTTAACTTGTCAGTTTCAGAGACCTCCAATTGCGTCAGCATGTGAATGCGTAATTATAACCGCATCAAGAGTTCTTAGCCTGACAAAATAAAACACAGCAAGGTATTAGGATAGCAATAGAATTAAATCAAGGATCAAGTCATTAAACAATTACGCTATGTCGGCCTTAGAAGCAATCAACCTACCAGTAATAAACAGAGAATTATTGGGTAAATTTGTTCAAGTTCGTGTAAGAAGCAAGAATTCTTAATACAATTTATAACACTTAATGCTTTCATGGTTGATAGAAAAAAACTAACCCAAAGGTGGGAAACCATTGAAGGGCACTCTGGTAGAAGAACCTGCCAAGACGAAAGAGTAAACAAAGTCAGCAAGCAAGAAAGAAAATGAATATCAGGTGCTCCAAGATCTAATCAACCAATTTCTCATATGAAAAAAAAAAATTCAGCTTTTGCTTTCTATCGTCAACACGCGCCACAATTAGTACTAGCAGAGCAGAGAGATATAAAGGACAAACAGAGTCAAAGTAACATTAGTTAGCTTGTTGCACTTACTTGCCACAATCAATTAGGATGTTACTCGTCCCAGATGGTCTAACGCACCGAACAAGAATGCTAGTGTTAAGTCTTTTGTTTCTGTTTCCAGGTTCTGTTGCTTTAGTGCAAACCTATAAAGAAACAAAATGAAGTGTGTTATCACAACAAGATCCTGCTGAAAATCGCAGATAAATCATAATAAGGAAAGAAAACAAACAAAAAAAGAAAGATACCGAACATGTTTTCAAAGGATTAGTAAGGCAGCTAACACGAGGAATCCCTTCGCTTGTTCCGGTACCCATAAACACAATCTCAGAACGTTCTTTGGGCGGCGAAGAAACCGAACCATCAGCTTCTGCATAATCTATAATACACACAAAACAGAGATAATCATCAAACAATGTACAACCATATCCTAATTGATAACAACTGAAACTAATCTATTACAGGCTTATGTAACTACTGATTCCAAGCAAAACATTCTAATCTAACACCAAATCCAAGTCAGATCAAAGCAGGAATTGATACAAACTCAAGATTCTGCCGCAAAATTGGGCAAAATTGAGAGAAGAATAAATAGATACTCACTGGATTGAAGGCGAGCCTGAAGAACCCTAATGAGTGGAGATCTCGTATTACTAGAGAGGAGACTTCTGCATCGGAGAAGAGACGTCCTGTGCCGTAGCGAGCCTGAACAGGAAAAGGAACGGCGCGGAGAGCGGCCAAGTGTTCCTAAACCTAGAGACAGTGCCGTCGAAATCGCCGCCATTAACGAATCTCTACTCTATGCACACCGCACGACGAGCACTCCCAGGAAGTTTCGAAAGACGACGACGACTTTATATATAAAACGCCGTCGTTTCATCTAAGTAGATAAATATGACGGAAGGGCATGAAGGTCTTTTGAGAAAACGCCGTCGTTTCTCATCTCAGTGCTAAGGTTTAACTTGATGTTGTTCCAATACAGAGAAAGAGTTGAGAAAATTAAAAGAGAATGGTAAAAGAAATTTACTTTTAACCGTCTTGCTAGCCAATGCAGGCTTCTTTAACCGTCTGCAAATTATTCACACATAACATATGGCTTCTGCAATTTTCTAGCACTAGAATAGAGATTATGCCTCACCGCGCCATATCGAATTTAACATATAGATTATGCCTCACACATATAACATATGGCTTTTTACTTACTTCACTGCGCCATATCGATTTTTGCCTCAGATGTTTGGTTAAGCTCCTCCGAATATCCATTTATGTCTTTGTCTAAAAAAAAGAGGGAGAAATAAGATCACATCATGTATTTTCTTCATTACCATTCTGCTTCAAATTATATAGTATATAAATATATATATATATATATATATATATATAGGTCTAATGATATTTTTTACCTTTTTCTTCAAGCTCAAGTGTAAGGCGTTGATACAGTTCTTGGCAAAATCCGTTCAGCTGATTTCACAAATCTCATTACAAGCCTACACAGAAGAAACAAATAAGAAAAAAATAGAGACAAGTGGTTAATTTAAAACTTGCAAGCCAAGTTAGCTGCATAGTGAAAAAAGTAAAACTGGCTGGCTAATTTGAGTACCTTGTCATTAAGCATCAAATATAATTTATTGATCTGTTGTTAATCAAGTCACTATTATTAGAGCCCAATGTTAAAGCTCATTATAATGCACATTATGTTTAGGGTTTCCATAAGTAAAATAGTATAAATATTGTTGTTACGATGATATTTAGGGTAATCTTGAGAGTTGTTCATAGCAACTCTCCTCCCTTTTATATTATAAGATCAATATAAGATTTATGTGTTCTTGGTGACAATCATCTCAACTTTCTCTTCATTTACATTCTTGCACAATAAAGCTCTTTTGAGCTATTTCATTTTCATGTTTTAGATTTCTTAATAAGCTCTTTTAGAGCACATATCCACTAGTATGAATTTTCCTTCAACTATATACCTTCAAAGAGGAAGTTAAACAAAGTGAAAGTTTGATGTTAGCATGAAAATATTCAATCAAATTTGTGTATAATAGAGATAGTTACAACCTTACTTCACCGCTGACATAGCCACAGCTGTTTGGTCTAACTCCTCAAGTGTCCATTTTATGTCTCTACCTGAAAAAGATTATGTAATGGAATGTTTCAACAATCCCAAAAAAATTGTTGTGATGAATCGCTTGCTTTTCTTGCATCCTGCAAATTCATAGTAACCAACAATAAAAATGTACAATTATGTTTTGATCGTTTCAGTCAAGTCATAGCATAACACCAAACCTACTAATAGGAGTTATCAAAGTGGTCACATAAAAATTGCGACTCTGCAGCTTTCTCCTTCAATAAAGCCGATACCTGATCTAGGCAGATTCTTGCATCAAGAACAACAAACAAGTTAAGTGACGTCTCCAAAGAGATCTTCGCGTTTCTGTTTCATATGTCTCGCGGATTCTTCCTTCTGTCGCAAACCCTAAAAAACTAAATTCGGTAACGAAACAGAGTAAAAATAATGTTTTTTAACTTTGATTTTCTCATGAATTAGATAAGAGTTATGACTTACGGGTATACCATCGCTGACCGAAGCAAATATCCGAGCCGTTGCTAATTGTCTTCTTAGTCTCACAATCTAGTTTACAAAAACACATATAGCAAAAAATCATAAGCAAACCCTAAAAAAATGAGATTTGGTGACAAAACCCTAATTAGAAAAAAGTAACTCGTGACCTAAAATTTGGAGTGGAGAAGACGTAGAGAGAAGCCTGAGATGAGATAACGATTAGAGAGAGAAGGGGAAGAATATTTGGGTTTATTAGCGAGAGAGAGAGAGAGAGAGAGGAAGACAAAGAAGTGACTTGGTGGCAACGCTAAATCTGATATTGAAGAACAAGAAGAATTGGCGATAACTAGCTAGGGTTATTTATACTTATTCCCTTTCTTCCTTTTTCTAATTTCCTTTTTTCTTAATTTCCTTTTTCTAAAATATTAATTTTATGTTACCGTTAGTTACCAGCAGTTACCAGTTTCCTTTTTTTTTTTTTTGTCATCTTGATTATATTATAAAATGAAACCTATTACAAGGTGGGATGCGGTTTTGAAATCCTAGATCTTACTAACACACAAAGACGGCTACCTATACTCGTAATCTAACCGAGTAGATACCGTAGTCAAAAGCCCAAACAAGGGAGACACATACCAAACCTCAAAGAGAACATACACTATTCCGGAACATAATTTCGTTAGGATCTTGAAGCACAAAGCACTGAGTAGACAATCAAACCATGATCTCTTGACAAACACCGGGAGACGTTGAGGTTGCGCCAAAGAACAAGCAAGGTGGTTATGAGTTCCATCCACTATAGGGATCGGAAACAGAATCTAACCTCTACCGACAACAACAACAACACCAAGACCGTAGGAATGCGAGACTCGACACTAGACAACTACGAGAAGTCTAGAAAATGACTAAGAACCTAAAAACGAAACATAAACCTTCGCAAGAACATACTCCATAAACGGGAAAGGCCAAAAAAACTCATAGAAATCACCTAAGAGAGACAAGAACTGAAACCCGACCAAATATAACTAGGCCCTGAACTTTTCTAATGAAATTTGAAAGAAACTCACCACTACGACACAACCGTTCAACGCAAACTTAAACTCACCAAGCTCACCTAAAGGAACAAACAAGAGCCGAGCAGAGGAAATCGGAGCTTCACCGCGGGCTGCGGCTTCCTTTTTTTTCTTATTTTCCTTTTTTCGTTATTTCCTTTTTCTTAATTTCCTTTTCAATAACTTTTAGGCGCTATGGGAAGAGTTACCGTTATTTATCAATTTTCCTTTTTTCGACAATTCACGTGCATCTTCTTGCATTTAATATTTCCATTGCTCGATCTGATTTTATCCCTTTTTTAAAGCTGAAAATATCTGGAAACAAAGAAAAGTTTAACATTCGGTTACAATTGTGAAAAATAGGTTTTTTACCATTTAAGACAATTACGATAGTCAAATCACAATGAAAAAAATATAAAAATAGATATTAATCTCCTAACGGCGGAAAAAAGTTTCGAACTATTGGACCACCATATATAGGTTCGTTACAAAGCAAGTCTATTCGATTATAAACATACGTTGTTTATTTTTATTTTATTTATACATAACTAGGAAGAACTCTTTATTGTTTTCGATTAATGAGAACTAATTTACTTTGATCAGATGTCAAATAAATTAACTTAATATTCACATGAGATTGTTTGAATCGACGTTCCAATGAAATCTACGCAATAAGGAAACGTTGTCGTTTCGTCTGGTGGAAATCATAGATTTTATAATGAAACTTTTCTTTAACAATCAAAAATCATAAACTTTTTTTTTTTTGGTTTTTAAATCATAAACTTTTATAGTATAATAATTAGTGTGTTTTTAACGTTGTGAGAATTTGGACGGTAGGATTTGATTGACATTGTTGAGTGGACCCTACAGTAGGAAGACAGATTTGGAGCAAAAAATCAAAGTCAAACTTCAATACCAACGGTTACGTTCACATACATATTACTATCATACTATTTAATCCAATAAGACGTCATTTTTGTAAGATAATATAAGAGAATACGACTACAATTTTATTTTCTTAATCGTGTAAATATATAAGTATTATTGTTGTGTGGCGTTTTTAACGTTTTAAACATAGGATTTAGCCACACAATAGGATGTTTTTATGTGTTTTTAGTTATTTTACAGGTGATAAAAGGCATAGTGGCGTCCCAAGACATTTAGGATGAATTTATGGAGTTTAGGAATGCAAGGACGGAAAAGAAGGAGAATTCAGACGAAAAGCTTCAAAAAGACACTCGTTGAAGGAGTTCCCACCAATGGATCTTTATGATATTTTACCACTGGAAGGGGACGGATGTTAGCTTTGATTTGGAGGTGATTTGAGATGTTTTAAACGGTTAGATCTGAAGTTATGCCAGCTTTATTGACGACGAGTCAATCACGCCAGTGAGAAGTTTTAATTTCCTATTATTTTAGATTTGCCAAGATATTTTCTTATTTTGTAAGGGAAACGTCAAAACCTATAAATATCTGTTTTTAACCTCTTTTAGAGGTGTGCTTTTATAATATAAGTTTTTGAAGACTTTTGGATCCCAGAGAATTATTGGAATCTTCGGTTTCAATAACAGAGTTTCTTCTATCCCTTATCTCTTTAATTTGTTTAAGCTTTCTTTAATCTCAATTGCTTTGATTTTTATTATGCTTAGCGAGTAGTTTCAAATAGACAATTGGGTTAGGGGAAAAAGGGGTTGATTGAATTTAGGATAGATGATTGTCTAAAACTTAATTGATTATAAAACTTTTGTCTTTGGTAACAAACTTAAAGTCTTAATCGAGTTGGCCATTCGATTATTGAACCTAGGAAACTTTATGAATCGAGAGATTATAAAGGTTCCTGAACAATTACCTTAGAACTAAGCCTAGCTTAACCGAGAGATCTGTGTTAATAAGCTTAGTGGTTAAAATTGATTTGTTCTTAAAGTTTCTCGACGATTAAACTATCCAAGATATTGTTTTAGTTTAATTGTTGAGAAAAGGATCATTGCCACGAGAGTGGATTAATCTAAAATCGTTTTCAAAACCTTGAAGTTACCTTCGTAAAAAGACAATTTAAAATCCGAAAGTTTAATCACCCGTTTAAGTACCTCGACCTGGTTGTTTAGCCTTGAATTGAATCTTTAATCTTGTTAAATTGCTTTTTCGTTTTCTCGTTAGTCTTTTTATTATTCACAAAACAAATCATTCTTTAATTTGCTTAGACTAAGTTTATTTCTCATAAGTTTTAGTACATTGATTGCTCCTGATTCGGATTGACACCTTATATACTACGATAAGGCATTCGATTGAACGAGGGTAAAAACTCGTTTATCAAATTGGCGTCGTTGCTGATTCAGGAACTCGATTGATTATTAGAGCTTTGAAATCACTTGGGACTAAGTTTTAGTTTCTTGTTACTAATCCTTTCTGCTTCACCGGACTAGTCCCTGAATCCGTCAAGCTAATGACGTTAAACGAGCGCTTAATGGGAGGCAACCCATTGGTACATGTATCACCTACTTATTCCACATGTTTTTTATTTTTGATTTTTCAGCTTTATCATCCTTCTTTAGACATGACATACACACCGGGACGGTGTGAAGTAAGTCTGGGGGAGGGTGTTCATTCGTTTCTAATCTCGTTTGTTCGTCTTTGTTTTTATTTTTTTTATTTTTTCTCTTTTATTCTAGATTTTTCTTTTAGTCCTAGTCGAGTCGTTTTTCGAGTCAAAACTTGTTTTCAAAACTAAGTATGATGCATTATGATATTTTTCTTGACTAACCAACTAACTTTAAAGACCATTTGACAACAGAGCTAAGGACCGCGAGATTTCAGAAACCCCATGACATATCACTAGTTCCACATGAAAGTCTCTTTTACTCGTATTATCTTTTGGTTAACTGATTTTGACGTCACCATAATAGAATTGTTAATCTTGACTAATTTTCTCACTCTGGGTTTTGAGATGCATTGGATACGGTTTTGTTTTCAGGTTCTATAAGACATCTATGTGTAGTATGGTTCCCCTCTCTCTTCCCTTCTCAAAAAAGGTTACATTATTTGAAAAAGTCGTGAATATTGGTTGAAAATATGCGGTTTCGAAAGTAGAACGTGAACTCGTGTTCTTTCGAAATTCGTGGAAACTAAAACCATGAAGCGACCGCCCTTCTAAGAAAAAAACAAAGGGAAAAACCAAGGCCGAATTAAAAAAAATACAAATGACACTCTAGAGAAAGTTAGGGAGACATTCGACTTTGAGGAAGCGAGAAAAGAGAGAGGAAAGGAACCAGAAAAGGATGTTCTTCGTGCTTAGGAAACCTGAAAGGTAAGACTTATGTCTAGTGATCGATTTTCCCTTAGTGAGACCGCACTTTTATTTGTTTTAAGAGATTAAGAAGTCAATTGAGGTGAAACCGTAGATTTTCGACTATTAGTGGATTTAGAGTATTGTGAGGGTGATTTCGTGGTGGTAGTATGGTCTTAAGGTTCAGAGCTGGTGTTTGTCATATGTGGTTTGTGGGTTACTTTGGAAAGGATATGATTAAGTGATGATGCAAGTATTTAGAGTTTTTCAAAACCTCTTCTTCTCACTTAGTGTATTGTTTTGTTCGAGGACAAACAAAAGGCTAAGTCTGGGGGAGTTGATGTGTGGCGTTTTTAACGTTTTAAACATAGGATTTAGCCACACAATAGGGTGTTTTTATGTGTTTTTAGTTATTTTACAGGTGATAAAAGCCATAGTGGCGTCCCAAGGCATTTAGGATGGACTTATGGAGTTTAGGAATGCAAGGACGAAAAAGAAGGATAATTCAGACGAAAAGCTTCAAAAAGACACTCGTTGAAGGAGTTCCCACCAATGGATCTTTATGATATTTTACCACTGGAAGGGGACGGATGTTAGCTTTGATTTGGAGGTGATTTGAGATGTTTTAAACGGTTAGATCTGAAGTTATGTCAGTTTTATTGACGACAGGTCAATCTGCCAGCAAGAGAAGTTTTAATTTCCTTTTATTTTAGATTTGCCAAGATATTTTCCTATTTTGTAAGGGAAACGTCAAAACCTATAAATACCTGTTTTTAACCTCTTTTAGAGGTGTGCTTTTATAATATAAGTTTTTGAAGACTTTTGGATCCCAGAGAATTCTTGGAATCTTCGGTTTCAATAACAGAGTTTCTTCTATCCCTTATCTCTTTAATTTGTTTAAGCTTTCTTTAATCTCAATTGCTTTGATTTTTATTATGCTTAGCGAGTAGTTTCAAATAGACAATTGGGTTAGGGGAAAAAGGGGTTGATTGAATTTAGGATAGATGATTGTCTAAAACTTAATTGATTATAAAACTTTTGTCTTTGGTAACAAATTTAAAGCCTTAATCGAGTTGGCCTTTCGATTATTGAACCTAGGAAACTTTATGAATCGAGAGATTATAAAGGTTCCTGAACAATTACCTTAAAACTAAGCCTAGCTTAACCGAGAGATCTGTGTTAATAAGCTTAGTGGTTAAAATTGATTTGTTCTTAAAGTTTCTCGACGATTAAACTATCCAAGATATTGTTTTAGTTTAATTGTTGAGAAAAGGATCATTGTCACGAGAGTGGATTAATCTAAAATCGTTTTCAAAACCTTGAAGTTACCTTCGTAAAAAGACAATTTAAAATCCGAAAGTTTAATCACCCGTTTAAGTACCTCGACCTGGTTGTTTAGCCTTGAATTGAATCTTTAATCTTGTTAAATTGTTTTTTCGTTTTCTCGTTAGTTTTTTTATTATTCACAAAACAAATCATTCTTTAATTTGCTTAGACTAAGTTTATTTCTCATAAGTTGTAGTACATTGATTGCTCATGATTCGGATTGACACCTTATATACTACGATAAGGCATTCGATTGAACGAGGGTAAAAACTCGTTTATCAATTATCCACTATCGCATCAAAATCCGGATGATGTATTTGGTCGACTTTATATTTTTGTCATATATTCATGTATGCACGTTATTGATGATGTATAATTATGGATATATATTTTTTTGTTAAAGAATTATAATTATGGATATATATGTACACTAAAAAGCCCATTGAGGTGAAATATGTTTAGCAAATCGTTGACCAGAGAAAATGTGAACAAATAATAACTTTTTAGAGAAAGAAGTAGCAAATTTTGAATTTCTTTTCGTAAATATATATATATATATATATATATATATATATATATATATATATATATTTCAGTCGAAAACGTTTAAATTTATGAAACTAAACATATTAACGACTGATGCATAAAATAGAAAACTTCGTTGACCGTTACTCATTAAAAAGGAATAACTTGTTAATATTTTAGAATATGCATTCTTCATACAATGGATAAGTTGCAGCTAACGATGTGGTACGACGATCTTTTTTTTTGGTACATGTCAAGAGAGTAAAAAGTTTGTGTAGAAAATGTGAAGCAGGGTAGTAGAATATGGACAAAGGTAGAGTCCAAAATTTGACTTTTCAAGGTGGAGAGTGGAGACACGTTCTTGTAATTAATTGTTGTAGACATCATATTACCAATATATATTTGTCTTCATATATGATTTAAATTGATATTTTCCCCATGCTAGACTCGCTTAAACATATTTTGAAATTAATATTAGTCCCACCTTTTTCGCAATACGCTTTCCACAGACTAAAATAGTTGACTTACAAGTTACTCAAACAAACCTATCCAAATTTATACCACTTTTTTAATCATGTATCCCAAAACGCTAATAATTTAGGGTATATTTAAAATCATTTTTTTACTTTTTATTTTGCCAAACTAGTTTTATGTTTGGAAATGGTTTCTAAAAGTCTAGCTAGTAAGAAGTCCAAAACCATTTAAAACTCATTTGTCTTTTTAATAAACGATCTTCTTGGAAAATAAACTAGTCAAAATGTACTACTTCTGATAGTATAATATTCTTAATTAACGTATAAGCCGAATAAAAATGCAATTTGCAAATATAATATTCAACATAATAATTGACAGGCTTGCCCTCGTCCTTTGCCTATATATTTGACATGAACTTCATTTCCTCCAAACACCAACCATAAAGAAAATAAACAACACAAAAATGAACAAAGAAGTTTGCTCCAACATTGGACTTTGTTTGTTATTCACATTACTTCTTAGTAACTATGTAGCCGAACTCGAAGCCTCGCACCATTTCTACAAGAGACTAAGCCAAAGCACTAACACCAAATCTCCTATTATAAACCAACCGTACCGTACCGGTTTTCATTTTCAACCACCTAAAAATTGGATGAACGGTATGTTATATATATAGTACCATAATAATCTCAAATGACATATTTGTTTTTCATTTCTAACATTTGGTTTGTTTCCTTTTGGTTCATGCTCGGACTTGATCTTTTGCCACGACCAGATCCTAATGGTTAGTTTTGTCTCTTATTCTATCGTATATTAGTCAACTCTTCATATCCAATAGACAGATCATTTTTCCTTCGAAACTTGTATTTTTAATTACTTTTTTTAATACATTAATTACACCAATATGTCAGCATACCAACCGTATAATTTGATTTTTTTTATATATTATTCAACCTTGTAATACGCTGCACCACGTTCCTTTTTTTATTTTATCCATTATAATAAAAATATTTGTAATTATTTTTTATCACAGGGCCTATGATATACAAAGGAATATATCATCTTTTCTACCAATGGAATCCAAAAGGAGCCGTGTGGGGTAACATCGTGTGGGCCCATTCCACGTCGACAGATTTAATAAACTGGGACCCACACCCTCCAGCTATCTTCCCATCTCACCCTTCCGATATAAACGGATGCTGGTCCGGTTCGGTTACAATTCTTCCCAACGGTAAACCGATTATTCTCTATACCGGAATCGACCCAAAAAACCAACAAGTCCAAAACATAGCCGAGCCTAAAAACCTATCCGATCCGTACCTCGTGGAATGGACAAAATCGCCGTTAAATCCTCTCATGGCTCCTAACGCCGTCAACGGAATCAACTCCAGCTCGTTCCGCGATCCAACCACCGCGTGGCTAGGCCACGACAAGAAGTGGAGAGTGATCATAGGAAGCAAGATCCACCGTCGAGGTTTAGCGATAACTTACACGAGCAAAGACTTTCTAAATTGGGAAAAATCTCCAGAGCCGTTGCATTATGACGACAGGAGCGGTATGTGGGAGTGTCCCGATTTTTTTCCCGTGACGCGGTTCGGCTCTAACGGAGTCGAAACGTCGTCGTTTGGTGGTACTAAACCTAACGAGGTTTTAAAACACGTTTTGAAAATTAGCTTGGACGACACGAAACATGACTACTACACAATCGGTACGTACGATAGTGTTAAGGATAAGTTCGTACCCGATAACGGGTTTAAAATGGACGGTAAGGCTCCAAGATATGATTACGGTAAATATTACGCGTCGAAAACGTTTTACGATTCGGCTAAGAACCGGAGAGTCTTGTGGGGATGGACTAATGAATCGTCCTCTGTTGAAGATGATATTGAGAAAGGCTGGTCCGGTATTCAGGTAATTTTAATTAAATTTGAATTTTTAAAGTTGATTTTATGATTAGTTAGAGATTAATATTGAATAATTTTTGGTTTAGACGATTCCAAGGAAAATTTGGCTTGATCGAACCGGGAAACAATTGATTCAATGGCCGGTTAGGGAAGTAGAGAGATTACGTACGAAGAAAGTCAACTTAAGCAACAAAGTATTAAAGTCAAGATCTACACTTAAAGTCTATGGTGTGACAGCTGCACAGGTTTGATTATTATTATTCATAAACAAAGAAAAAATCGTGTTAGAAAATTATACGTACTACTTTTTATTTAATTTAGTTCTTGTGATATTACAGGCTGACGTGGAGGTTTTATTCAAAGTGAACAACTTGGAGAAAGCAGAAGTGATTGACCCGAATTGGACTGATCCACAGTTGATTTGTAGTAAAATGAATGTGTCGGTTACTTCCGGTTTAGGTCCATTCGGTTTAATGGTTCTCGCGTCTAAGAAATTGGAAGAGTACACGTCGGTTTATTTTAGAATCTTCAAAGCACGTCAAAACAGCAATAAGTACGTTGTGGTCATGTGTAGTGACCAAAGCAGGTACGTTGCTCTTTTAAGATCCTTTTTGTCACAAATATACACATTTATTTATCACGAAAATAAAAAAAAGTTCCTATCAAATGTCACGATTAAATAGATTTGTATCAAAAAATTGACTTTTTAAAAAAAAAATTGTGGACATTTTTGTTGATGTGGAAAACTATGTGACAGATCTTCGCTGGAGGAAGATAATGACAAAACAACTTATGGAGCTTTTGTGAATATTAATCCTTACCAACCAATGTCCCTTAGAGCCTTGGTAATTAATTATGTAATTTATATATGTTACTATTTAAGGAAAAGCTACTAAAATTATCTTATCCAAGAATCAAAGGGAATATATATATATATATATATATATTATTGTAAAGTTTTCTGAAATGTGTTCATGTCGATTTTTTTTTTGTTGTAGATTGATCATTCCGTAGTAGAGAGTTTCGGTGGAAAAGGAAGAGCATGTATTACTTCAAGAGTGTATCCAAAATTAGCAATAGGAGAAAATGCAAGTCTTTTTGCTTTTAATTACGGATCTCAAAATGTTGATGTCTTAAGCCTAAATGCATGGAGCATGAAGACTGCCCAGATCAGTTGATGATCACACACGGCAAAGATAGATATACACATTACGTACATGTGACTATTTATTGAGCATTATATTATTATTATGATTTCAGAGATATTGTAAACTCTAATTTGTTTGGTTGTCAAAAATAGGGTCCAACCTGTTTTTTTGCTTGAAATAATTTTAAAGTTATATATGACATTTTACTTGACTTCTCATAGTATTGTTTTTTATTATATATATCGTCGGTAGTCAAAATCTTCCAAGTTCCAAAGAACAGGCACGTCATATATACTTGTAGAGAATATATATATATAAAAAAAACTCGAATGCGGTTTCAATGGTGTGGCCTAAAAGACAAATGATAAAATAACGTATGCGTAGGTGTTAGGACCAATCTAATATGTAGATTTAGTTATGACTTCTTATTTTTTCTTAGAATTATCAAATGACTAACGAATATATAAAACTATAGACATCCCACCCGAGTCGGTCTACCTTTTCATTTAAACGGCACTATCAGCTAAAATTACTTAAAGTCAACGGATTTGGTCAACTAAACAATTAAAACGCCAAATCCTTAAATAATTAAACCATCTCGACCGTCCGATTTCAGCAGAGGACGACGGGAGTGGCATGTGGGATAGGGCATTGCCGTATGGTGATATTTACCCTTATGTAAGTCAGTAAGGGCTAAAACTATATTGATGGATGTAAGTGATAAATCATGAGTGAATTGATTTTTTTTTTTTAATAAATTCGGGAATTATCTAGTATGATTAGAGGTATTCTAACCTTATTAAGTGTTGGGGATAAATTTAATCATCTCGGTTAAGGTTTAACCTAGCGACAGAATCGGACCGAGTTGACTGCGAGATCGGACCAACTAAACCGGAATCGACGGCAATATCGGAACCGGCCTCCTTTAGTTGATATTGGGCTTTATTTGGGCTTAATTATCGACATAAGGTAAAATGGAAAAGATATATTACTAGATTCTCTTAAATATTCATTAAGGAGGGAATCTAGGAAAATATCTAAATAAAAGGAAAAAGGTCAATAAATGGAAACATGTCAATTCCTATTCATAAAAGGAAAAGGAATCTCATTGACCTAAAGACCTCTATATAAAGAGAAGAAGCTAGAAGACCTAGAGGACTCATTCATTCATATCGACATTCATTCATATCGACATTGATTCATATCGACTTTCACATACACTTTTTGATATAAGCACTTGCTTTTAAGGAGAATATTCGATTATAAGCTCTAGATTGTTCTAAGTCTAGATCTTGAATCATATTCCTCTTCTTTTGTACTTTTTGATTGATTAATAAAGACATCTAATTCAAAACCGATTCTAGTAGTATAAACCGTTATCGAATTCCGTGGTTCTTCTAACGGATCGCTAACTTTTGCCCAAACAGTTTGGCGCTAGAGAGAGGGGCATAAGTATAGCGCTACGATGAGCGATAACGGAGCAACCTACTACACCGTTCTCGACGAACACGCTCAACGAACGGGTGGATGCCGTCAACGAGCAACTCCGGCAAGCAACGAAAGGCTTGCTCGGCCGGAAGAGGATAATCTTCGACTTCGGGGCGCAGCGCTAATCTCACCACCCGTGGTCGAGATCCGCTTCCCGACGGAATCTCGTTACCCCCATCCGGCCGATGAGGTTATTCCGATCAGGGACGGAACATCAGACGACGGAGGAAAGACCTGCTTTCTCCGACGATCAGCCTACCAACGATCTAGATCGCAACGGATCCGATCTCGGAAGGGATTACGCCTACATAGATTCCGTCATCGAGAAAAAGCTCAACGCTTTCGAATCGATGATCGAGCGGATGCCAGGAGTAGCTCCACCTATAAGACGTTCCGACCGCTGCTCCTACGCCGATTCGCCCTTCGTAGACGAAATAGCCATGGTAGAGATGCCCGTAAAGTTCACCTTCCCGTCAATGAAGATGTACGATGGCTCTACCGACCCCGACAATCACGTGGCCTTGTATAAGCAACGGATGCTCACCTTGACAATTCCCCCCGAGTCAAGGGAAGCCGTCATGTGCAAAGGTTTCGGATCAAACCTAACAGGACCGGCGCTCCAGTGGCTCGTCAACCTCGCCAACGGCGAAATAGATTCCTTTGCCGGCCCGACCGACGAGTTTATAGAGCAATTCGCAAGCAGCCCGCCGCATGCAGAAAAACGCCGACGACCTCTATGAAATCGTCCAAGAAGCCGGGAGCCCCTTCGGGCATATGTAGGACGATTCAACAGGGAAAAGGTGAATATCCCGGCATGTAATGTGTCAACGGCCATATCCGCTTTCAAGAGAGGACTCTTGGTGACCGGCGATCTCTATAAGGAACTCACCAAGTATCGTCCAAAGACGATGGAAGATGTTCCGAGCGCAGCATGGGCTCGGATCAAGTGGGAAGAGGATCCATCTCAAAGGAAATCCCTTCCCCCCAGAGTCGAATCAAGGATCATCCGACCTGAGAGAGCTCCTCGGGACGACAAACCATACCTGCGACCTCGGGTGGACCCTCGTCGAAGTAATTCCCATCGACCAATCGCCCATATAGGAGCCGGAGGATACCGAGATAATTCATGGCCCAATGCGGGCAGTTTGTCTATCCAAGGTCGAGAACTGGTCTGCGCCTTGGGAAGGATGGGAGACGCGGTCAGATGGCCTCAGAAGATGAGGGGGGACCCAGAAGGACGAGACACGCGGAAGTGGTGCGATTTCCACAGTGACCACGGACATCGCACCGAAGATTGCGTCGCCCTCAGGATGGAGGTAAACGATCTAATCAAGAGAGGGCACCTCAAAGAATTCCTGTCCGACAGAGCTCGGAGACGGCCAAGCACCCAGAATCCCGAGCAAGAAGGGACCAAAGAGAAACCTAAATCTCCGCCGAGACAGGATCGGGTGATTAACGTCATATCCGGTGGCTCAGAGGTTAGCGGGATATCGCATTCGGCTGCCAAAAGGAATACGAGGATTGCGAGAAATTCCCAAAAGACCATGATGGAAATAACCACCGACCAATCGATCAACGCAATTACCTTCACCGCCGAGGAGGGTGAAGAGATGATGACTCCTCATCATGACGCCCTCGTCATTACTTTGTCGCTGGCAAACCGCCCGATAAAGAGAATTCGGTCGACAATGGAAGCTCGGCGAACATTCCGTTCCTCGGCCGCATACAAGGAGATGGGCCTCGACGAATCAAAGATTGTCTCCGGGGCAACCACTCCGGTAGGATTCGGTGGAGAGGTGAAACAGACTGTGGGCGAGATAACCCTGCCCGTCTACACCGAGGGAGTCAACAAGCAAACCAAATTTCTCGTTCTGGATTGCACGTCGGCCTACAACGCCATAGTGGGGAGACCTTGGATCCATGACATGAAAGCCGTGCCATCCACATTCCATCAGACAATAAAGTTTATGACACCCTGGGGTGTGAGGAAGATAAAAGGTGACCAGGAGAACTCGCGATCCTGCTACCAAACTACGCTCAAAGGAAAAACGGGGACGACCATGCAGATAGAGGGTCAGTCAACGACGAAAGAGGTATCGAGCTCCACAGAGGAGCCTGACGTAGAGCAGATAGATGAGATCCCATTGGATGAAGCCAATACAGAGCGCAAGGTAAACATTGGGTCAAAACTACCGAAAGACGTGCGTCGAAACTCATCGACTTTCCGAGATCGAACGCCGATTGTTTCGCCCGGTCGCATGCGGACATGCCGGGCATCGATCCCGAGATCATCACACATCGTCTACAGGTCGATCCCGATCATCGACCGATCGGGCGAGAAAAGAAGGAAGTTTGCGCCAGATCGCGATCTCATTGTCAACGACGAAGTGAACAATTTACTCAAAGCCGGATTCATCCGCGAGGTAAAATACCCTGACTGGCTAGCTAATGTGGTCGTCGTTCGAAAGAAAAACGGTAAGTGGAGAGTCTGCATAGACTTCACCGACTTAAATAAGGCGTGCCCAAAGGATCCTTTTCCTTTGCCTCACATTGACAAACTGGTAGACGCAACAGCCGGCCACGAACTCGCTAAGCTTCATGGACGCCTTCAGCGGGTATAATCAAATTCTGATGCACCCCCAGGATCAGGAGAAGACGGCCTTCATGACCTCCAGGGGCATATATTGCTACAAGGTAATGCCCTTTGGATTGAAAAACGCTGGTTCAACCTATCAAAGGTTGGTGAATGCGATGTTCGCCGACCAGATTGGCCACACCATGGAGGTATACATCGACGATATGCTCGTAAAATCATTAGTTGCCGACGATCACATCATGCATCTACGCCAAGCGTTCGACACGTTAAGGAAATACAACATGAAGCTCAATCCGACTAAGTGCTCATTCGGCGTAAGCTCGGGGAAGTTTTTGGGATACATTGTCACACATCGGGGCATTGAGGCGAACCCCGATCGGATCGGGGCCATCCGGACAATTCCACCACCGCGAAACATAAAGGAAGTCCAAAGACTTACGGGAAGAATGGCGACCCTTAGCCGATTCATCTCTGGACTATCCGACGGATCTCATCCGTTTTTCGAGGCTCTCAAGAAGCCGAAGGGATTCGCGTGGAACGAAGGATGTGACGAAGCCCTTAAACAACTCAAGGACTATCTAACTTCTCCACCGCTACCGTCAAAGCCAAAGACCAACGAGGCACTACTCCTATATCTAGCCGTGTCGAACACGCAAGTAAGTGGGGTATTAGTGCGAGAAGAAAGTGGAAGACAACGATCCGGTCTATTACGTCGGCAAATCCTTGCTAGAAGCCGAGACCCGATATTCTCATCTCGAGAAATTGGCTCTCGCCTTGGTTGTGGCAGCGAGGAAGTTACGGCCGTATTTCCGGTCGCATCCAATTATCATGGTGACATCACATCCGATCAAAAGTGTTCTCCACAAACCAGATATCTCGGGAAGATTGGCCAAATACGCTATAGAGCTTGGAGAATACGACGTGATCTATCGACCAACCTCCGCCATCAAGTCACAAGTCCTCGCCGATTTCGTGGCCGAGTTTACACCAAAGATGCTTTCGGAGGTCCGGAAGGAAGTGAACGCATTAGAAAACCAAGGCGGTAACGGGGACATGGAAACTTTATGTGGACGGATCCGAGCAACGTACGAGGCTCCGGCCTGGGACTGACACTGACCTCCCCTATCGGAAACACCATTTCAAGGGCGATCCGATGTAGCTTCCGAGCGACAAATAACGAGGCGGAGTATGAAGCCCTAATCGCAGGTCTATCTCTAGCATGCGATTTAGGAGTAAAAGATATAGAGATCTATAGTGACTCGCAGTTGGTCGTTAGCCGAACCGAGGGTGACTATCAAGCCAAGGACTCAAGCATGATCAGATACTTAGCGATAGTCAAACAGCTCGAAAAAAGGTTCAATAGCTGCAAAATCACTCAAATCCCTCGAGAAGAAAACGGGCAAGCGGACGCTCTCGCCAACCTCGGTTCATCTTTCAAAACCGACTCACCGACGAATGTGCCACCGCTAGTATTACGGTGGCCGGCAACGCAAAGAGATCTCGATGCGATCCCGGTCAACGAAATAAGTGGAGCCGGATGCCGGATGACTCCCCTTGTGGAATATCCGAGAGATGGAACGCCGCCACCGGAAAGAGCGAGAATGCCGAAGGATTAAACGACAAGCAGACTCGATTCAGCCTCATTCGCGGAGCGTTATATCGTCGATCATATTCAGGACCATATCTCAAATGCATCGGCGTCGCCGAGGCTCAACAAGTCCCGCTGTAGCCGCATTCCGGCGAGTGCGGAAACCATTCCGGAGCCAGAAGTCTAGTCCTCCGAACCATGCGAGCCGGATATTACTGGAAATCGATGAATCACGACGCAACCATGTTCGTCAAAAGATGCGACAAATGCCAAAGGTTCGCCACTGTATCCAAACTTCCGCCGGAGAACCTAAAAACTATCAGTGCTCCCTGGCCATTCATGAAGTGGGGCATGGATATAGTTGGCAAACTTCCCACGGCACCAGGTCAGAAAGTCTTTCTATTGGTGATGACCGACTATTTCTCCAAGTGGATAGAAGCGGAAGCGCTCAGTCAGATAACCGACAAAGAGATCCGCAGCTTCGTATGGAGGAATATAATCTGCAAGTTCGGCATTCCCCACGAGATAGTGACCGACAATGGACCACAGTTCACAAGCAACAACTTCAAAAGCTTTTGCGAAGACTGGAAAATCAAATTAAGTTTCGCAACACCCAGACATCCGCAATCCAATGGCCAAGCCGAGGCCTCGAACAAAACCATCGTCAAGCTCCTTAAGAAAAAATTAGAGAGTGCTAAAGGAAAGTGGGCCGAGGAACTCCACGGGGTCTTATGGGCCTACAGAACAACCTCAAAGGTCTCCACCGGCGAAACACCTTTCTCACTCGTTTATGGAATGGACGCAGTGATACCCATCGAGATAAGTGTGCAGACCAGCCGCACTGAAAATCCCGATGAGGAAAGTAACAACGAAGCAATGGCGTTCGACCTCGACTTGCTCGACGAGAAACGAGAAGCCGCGCAAATAAGAAACTGGTGTTACCAACAAGACGTAGCCAGGTCATACGACAAAAAGGTGAGGACGAGAACCTTCAAACTGGGTCAGTGGGTCTTAAGGCGAGTATTCCAAAACACAATGGAGAAAGAAGCCGGAAAGCTAGGACCAAACCGGGAAGGCCCATACCAAATCGTTAAAATCCGTGGAGCCGGAGCCTACTCACTCCAAGACAAAGACGGAAAAAGACTCACCAACAGTTGGAACGCTTTGCATCTCAAGAGATATTTCTTCTAATAAACGGGCCACGCCCGCAAAAGGTCATGTATACTTAAAACTATTTTTTAAATTCTATACTTTTATATCTTTTAACTAAAAACCTCGCCGAGAATTTCGCCAACGAGAGAAACTCCAAAGGCGAATTTCTCGCCGAGATTTTCGGGGGCAAGGGATATCCATCCTTTGAACTCGAAAACCGAAAGCCCTACTCCGCGTAGGCCAAAAGCCCTACTCCGCGTAGGCCAAAAAGCCCTACTCCGCGTAGGCCAAAAGCCCTACTCCGCGTAGGCCAAAAAGCCCTACTCCGCGTAGGCCAAAAGCCCTATTCCGTATAGGCCGAAAAGCCCTACTCCGCGTAGGCCAAAAAGCCCTACTCCGCGTAGGCCAAAAGCCCTACTCCGCGTAGGCCAAAAAGCCCTACTCCGCGTAGGCCAAAAGCCCTATTCCGTATAGGCCGAAAAGCCCTACTCCGCGTAGGCCAAAAGCCCTATTCCGCATAGGCCGAAAGCCCTACCCCGCGTAGGCCAAAAGCCCTATTCCGCATAGGCCAAAAGCCCTACTCCGCGTAGGCCAATCCTAGCCGAACACATCACGACAGCCTGTGTCAGTGTAAATCGAACGCTAGAAGGGTTCCATACGGGTTTCCGGACCACGTTAGGACCGGGCAAAAGTTAGAGTTATTGTCCGCGGGCATGTAACCTAATAGCCGAGTGTACAGGTGCGACGGCACCTCGCTCCATAAGACCGCCGCCAGGTTGCTCGAACCGCACGGTCGACAAGGTGGAGGCTAATTGTGTGTTAATGACCTTCCTCGAAAGTATAAAATCAGCAACGCACATTAGTCGCCCTCTTGGGTGTACAGGTCTGACGGGACCTCGCCGAAACCACACTGAGATGGCCGATCTACGGATCCCATCCAGGCAATGTACAGCACAAAGGCTCGGCGAAACTTAACCGACTCACCCGACAGGCTCTGTACGGTTAATACAGCGCCGAGACCCTTAACTAGTCCACTATTAATGACGATCGAATCTCCGAGATCTCGTCCAAAAAACGGTCGACCCCCGCGGTCCCATACGCATTAAAAACAGCCAGCGGATAGAATCTCCACGAGAGATAGTAGATTCACCACTTAGAGATGAAGGATGACCGACCTCGTCGGATCCATCCGGATTTAAGATGGTCAGCGACGGATAACCTAACGAGGCCTAATTTGCTCGGTGCATCTAAATCGGATCTGACGCTCAAAGGGTATAGTTCAAACTTATCGAAAGCTCAAAAACAAAAAGATAACCGAAAAAGCAAGTTTAGCCTCAGGGGCAAAATCCAAAAAAGCCCACCAAGGGCAAAAACATAAGGGTCCGCTATGATCAACGAAAGTTTGAGCGGCCCACTTAACAGTTTAAAGATGGCCCATCTCACGGATGGACCACAAAACAAAATTAATGTTTTTAGATAAACGAGGATCAAGACGGAGGAGTATCGCTAAATGCCATCGCCGACTCAATCACCTCCGGAGCGAGCGGCACCCTTGAACCGTGCCCGAGCCTTCACCACTTGGGCATAACGGCGATCAAGGCTCTCAAGGTCCCACGACAAATGCTGCCCGGCCGGATACTCCTTCACCGTCTCCCACCGGGTTATAACCGCAGACCCGCCAAGGAAGAAGTCGTATTCGGCTTGAAGCAACTCATTCTTCCTCTTCGGCCGACTTCACCTCCTCGTCTTTGAGCTCATCCTCCCTTTCCGGATCAGCAACTCTTTTTTGGAGACCCTCCTTAGCCTCGCTCACATCCGGCTATGGAGTCCTTGAGATATATTATCTCCTTGTCCCCGGCACCAATGGCGGCGAGCCGATCCTCTCCTCTTTTCTTCTCCACCTCGTACCTTTCTCTCATATAGACGGAGGCCTCGTGATCCTTGGAAGACTCCTCCACAGCCTTCAGCCGAGTTTGGCCTCCATGTTGCTAAAAGAGAACATCACCTACGAGCAGCAAAACCAAAGAGGTTTAGACGATGCTCATAAAAGGTTTCAAGTACACGAAGACTTTTACCTTAAGGAGAGAACGGCAGACTTCATCAGCGGCTAACTCGGCACCCACCTCAGCAATGGATTCCATATCCCATGACAGGAGTTTATTCTTTATCTTGCCTACCCGAGAGGAAGATTGGGAGCCGCCAAGTTCACCACCCGACGAAGGAGATACCTTCACCCCCGCGACCCTCCACGGGACCGCATAAACTCCGTCCAGCTTTGCGTTTGCCGGCGGCCATCGTTCCACTCCTCGGAACCTCGGTGACCTTTGCTTGACTCTCGTGGGCATTAACAGCATCCTCCCATCTCGGCTAACCTCCCCGAAGCAGCCGAGAAAAAGTTCAAAGGGATCGGGGGCGGATGCTCGTTGACTCTCAGACATGTTACAATCTAACAAACAATGTGTCATTCTCGGAAATCAATGTTAAAGGAAGAACTTAAAGATGGAGTGAAAACTTACCCCAGATGGCACTGTGTTCCAAGGCAAGGTGGCTGGAAAGAAATTCAAGGGATCTCCGTTCAGATGGGATCTCTAACAGCTGCTCTATGATCTTTTTCCCGACGGCGTCGTCACCTTTGTTCAAATGGCTAATATCTGCAAACAAACAACAAAAGAACAATAAGGAGAAGTCAGCAAACTTACAAGATCAGAGAAATAAAAACACCCACCAGAATAAGACCACGCGGTTGGAAAGTTTGGAGCAGGTCCAACCGACAAAAACAAGAAACGACGACGCCAAGTCTTCTCCGATGCGCCTTGATCACCAATCTCAGGGTTAGTCACCAACGCTAGATTACGACGAGGATGGAGGTGATAGCGATTGATATCACCCGCATAGGGTTTGAAATAGAAGGCGTACAGGACAGAGGCCACCGATACCTCGATGGAATTCAAATTGCCCATCACCTCAAGCGCCATCAGCATTCTCCACACCATTGGAGAAAGCTGCCCTGGAGATAGACCAAGATAGCGGGATATCGCCGCCACTAGCGAAGGAACAACTCCGCGGAACCCATAGCCGAACGAGCCTCATACACCACAATCTCCTCCGGACCGGCATCCATCGGACGCTCCGCCGCGTTGGGAATCCTCAAACAGGAGATAGGGAGACCAAAGGTCCTGGAGATCTGAGCCACCGAGTTCATGGTGGTGGAAGATTTAGGGTTCTTCTTGGAATCTATCGGCGGATCTTGCGAAGAACCAGAGTCCTCGACTTTTATCGCGTCACGAAGGCAACGACGGTCAGATCTGGTGGATCGCCGTGATTTTAGACGCTCCCCGACAGATGAATCATTCGAAAGATTCATAGCTTCAGGATCGAAGGGCACGATAGCAGTAGTTGGGTCCCAATCAAGCGATGACATGCAAAGAAGAAGAAAGATAGGAGAAATCAAAGATGCTCACCTGATGACAAGACGAAGAAATCGCAGACTCTATCACCGTCGAAGATGATACCAAGCTTTATCTGACTGGGTATGGAGAAGGTGAAAGAAAATCTTGAAAAAGAAGATGAAAGGACCGCCGCGGAAGAAAATGAAGTAGACAAAACGCGAAGAATATCCTTAGGTCAACAAAAATGACATTTCGCATGATTTGGGCCTGAAAACCAAGCCCAAATTTGAAGAAGAGACCCAAGACGGTGATAGAAGGCCATATTTGGAATTGCGATTGAACGAGAAGTATAAGCTTGTGGAAGATCAATTCATCACCGATCAAGGCAAATACGAAGCTCTTAAATTCATCCTCGACAAGCTACTTTCCCCTTCTTATCCGGAGTCAAAGAAGAGCAAAGCTGGGGGCAAACTGTTGGGGATAAATTTAATCATCTCGGTTAAGGTTTAACCGGCGACAGAATCGGACCGGGTTGACGGCAGATCGGACCAGCCAAACCGGAATCAGCGGCAATATCGGAACCGGCCTCCTTTAGTTGATATTGGGCTTTATTTGGGCTTAATTATCGACATAAGGTAAAATGGAAAAGATATATTACTAGATTCTCTTAAATATTCATTAAGGAGGGAATCTAGGAAAATATCTAAATAAAAGGAAAAAGGTCAATAAATGGAAACATGTCAATTCCTATTCATAAAAGGAAAAGGAAGCTCATTGACCTAAAGACCTCTATATAAAGAGAAGAAGCTAGAAGACCTAGAGGACTCATTCATTCATATCGACATTCATTCATATCGACATTGATTCATATCGACTTTCACATACACTTTTTGATATAAGCACTTGCTTTTAAGGAGAATATTCGATTATAAGCTCTAGATTGTTCTAAGTCTAGATCTTGAATCATATTCCTCTTCTTTTGTACTTTTTGATTGATTAATAAAGACATCTAATTCAAAACCGATTCTAGTAGTATAAACCGTTATCGAATTCCGTGGTTCTTCTAACGGATCGCTAACTTTTGCCCAAACATTAAGTATTAACGAAACTTTTGTTCCTAAAAAAGTTATATTTTATTTAGCAATCCTTTTTGGAGTTTAATAAGTTCTTACATTTTTTAGCAAGTCATGCATGTAGTTTACCATATCCATACACGTTAACATATAAAAGTGTGATTTTCTAAAGACCCCATTATGGAAAGTTCCCATTAAAGTGCGTAGGAGAATAGGATGAGTGTTATGTTTCACAACTTAGTGGGGATATCTCACTATGACGATCTTTTGATTTTGTCTTTTTAAACTTAGTTTCTAAAAGAGAGTTCAAGAACAATCACGTGTCATTAATTGCACTTTGTAGGTATATTTCTATTCAATTTCAAATTGACTTCTCAATCTATACATTTCCTTTTATAGATTGAGATTTACATAGTGGAGATCTATAAATGGTGGAGGAGGCAAAGCATGTATAAGCATCAAGAGACAGTATCGTTAGGTGGCAACAAAAGAAGTTATGTTCATTATTTCTCTTTGCTTTAAATAATGGGATTCATAAGTGCTTGGAGCATGGAAGATACATCAATGATAAGTATATAATGGCTACTATAATTTGGTGTAACATTGCCATTTTCTTGTTAGCCTCGTTGTTTATTGCTGACATTAATGCTATAGTTTTTGATGCCTACGCTCCCAATAGAATCAAGAACCAACCTTACCGGACCGGTTATCATTTCCAGCCTCCCAAAAATTGGATGAACGGTACATTATATGAATCAAACCAAACACACTAATATATATAGTTTCACTTGCATCTTTCTACTTTTTGTACATTATTATATATCAATATTCTCACTTATTTTATGTGTATGTTGCAACTTTCTCTCAATGCTACAAGATCCTAAGGGTTAGTGATCATTATCCTCGTATTAATTAACTATATATAAGCATAGAGATCACTTAAGATAATCACTAATCATGTTTAATGATTATTTGTATAAATTTGGATAGGGCCTATGATATACAAAGGAGTGTACTATCTCTTCTACCAATGGTACCCAAACGGCGCCGTAATGAAAGAGAGGCTTAATGATAAAACAACATATGGTGCTTTTGTTGATATCTCTCCTTATAAACCAATCTCTTTCAGAACTTTAGTGAGTCTTCTTAAGTTGAAACAATATAGTGAAGATTAATATGAGGGATCTTATACTAATTTTTTTTTTGTTTTGTTTTGGTTTATTTGTGTGTGTTTGTAGATTGATAATTCAATAGTGGAGAGTTTTGGTGGGAAAGGGAAAGCATGTATTACTTCAAGAGTTTATCCAAAAATTGGCTATAGGAGAAAGAACACATCTCTTTGTTTTTAACAATGGATCTCAAAATGTTGATGTAATAAAACTAAGTGCTTGAGCATGAAGTCTTCTCTTTAAAAACCAGTTCTTGAAACTCTTGGTGTATTCTATGATAAATCAATAAAACATATAAATTAGAGAATGTTTTCTTCTTCTTGTTACTTATTCATCATCATCATCATCATATTCATCTTCATCAACAAGAGCCTCTCCGGTAAACCATGAAACAGCATGAGGGATCAGTTTGTTTCTTATTGTCACACTGTAAAACAAATAACAACACAAACTTAAGTATTTACTTGCTTGAAAAAGTTATGAAATATCAAAGAATGTAAGATCAATAAAGCTTACGCGATGTCATAGTCTTGATCCATCAAGTTTTGGAGTTCTTTAGCCTGCAAGAACATCTATATTTTAGACACTTGCCATAAACATTCATCAATATTAAAAAGAGAGAAAGTAGGTCTAACCATGGTTGTATAGAACTCATCAACTTCATCAATCTCAGGTGGTTTAAAGAAGTTGAAGAAACTCTCGCAGTTTTCGGTTTTGGTCATGGGGATGTTGTTGATCTTTTTTGAACCCTTCTTTGGTCTCTTCCTTACAACAACCTTATGAGTCAAACATTTACCTTGACACCATTCTATGTCCGTTCTACACATCAAAAATACACGAGAGACCGGATTTTTACTAATAAGGTAAAAAAGTAAAACCAAGTAGACATAGGATGATTAACATACCCAATAACTTTCTCAAGAACGGGACCATCATCATCTTCATCGGTTACATAGTAAGTTTTCGACAGAACCGAGTTCTTGAAGTAAGGATTAGGATCAAAGAGAAACTCAAGCTTGAAGTTTCTTGAATTGTTTTCAACTCTTGAACATCTTATATCTATGAGATACTTCAATGCTCCTTCATCTTTTTCGGTTATCTACTTATAACCCAATACCAAACAGTATTTACAATCTGATCCTATGCCAATGAACACAAAATATTCCTAAAAACATGAAATTGAATAATGAACCTCGTTAGCGAGCATTTCGTTTGTTTTCATTGCAATCAACCAGAAATTAGGCACTCCTTTCTCTGTTTCGGCATCAGCTACACTGTTTACAATCTCATATCTCTGCAAATTTTCATTATATTTCAGGGAAATAAAGACAAATCTATAGCTTTAAGGCAATTTATTGGGAAAGATGGTTACTTTATCGAAAAGAGGCTTGTAGATATCATCATATTTGGCTTCCAATGAAGCTTTTTCTTCAAGAAACTTCTCTTCGAGTTCATCGTGTTTAACCTGAAAAATAAATTACACAACATTCAAATACATACCAAAACATTGAATCATCTTCTCAAGAACCAAGATTAATTTTGTTTCAGACAATGATGATTCGATGTTTACCTGAATGTCCTTGAGAAATAGGACACGTTTAGTGACTTTAGCTGAGAGTGTTTTCACATCAAAGGTTTGCTTTATTGTTAGGTTCTGAAAGATTTAAACCCTAATAAGATCAATAAACAGAGGAATCACAATAATAAAAACTGGGGAGAATTACAAAACTACACCTTTTAAATTGCATTTCACAAAACTACACCTTTTTTAAAATCACTTCACAAAACTACACCTAATTACTAAAAAATAAATCGAAATTAGCCTTATCCGCAAAACCCTACACCTTCAATATTATACCCTAATCACTAATTAGCGAACCCAAATGAAAATATTTTAATTTTGGTAATTTTTTAGAGCATAATTGAATCATTTGAAATTTGAAAAGGGTGTAAAAATAGGAAAAAATTGTATTAGGTGTAAATTTGTGAAAGAAAGATTAAAATGACGTAGTTTTGTGAATTTCTGAAAAAACTGTGTGATTATATTAACGAATTAAGTAACTTGCCTTAAGCTCCTCGACAAGAGCATTATCATCTAGATCAAGATCTGCAATAAGCAATAGTTATTAAGCCCTAATCCCTTGTTGTTTCCATAGCAAGAAAGTAAAAAAAAAACAGAGCATTTACTTGAGGTATAAGTAATTAAATTAGGGTAGATTTTTTTTGCGGATAATCCAAAGACGCGATATTTTCCCAAGAAAACAGTTTCAATAATTTTACCGGGAAAAAGTGTTAAACAAGTTACCTAAGACAGGAACGTGTGGGAGATCAGAGGAATCTGCAGTGTTAATATCTTCTGCTTTGATGGATGTAATGTTTTCATCGTTGCTCATATTTAGATTCTTTTTCTTGAGAAAATGAGAATTTTCCAGGGAAAATAAAAGCCAGAAAATGAGGAAGAAGATGAAAGAAAGGAGAGGAGAAGAAGACTTAGCGCCATTTGATTATATTTGTAACTATTTCTTAGTGGTGTGCCATAAACTAATCAATATTGAAACGGCATCGTTTTCACAAATAAAAAACTTCAAATTGTTTCATTCCAAAGATAAGACTAAAGAGTAGATAAATATTACATAAGTTTAGCAATGAGATAATTGCATAGAACAACAACAACAACAGGCAAACAAACATGTTCCAAAAGAATCTAAACACATGGACTCAGATTCTCCAAGTCTCAATGTGGCTCCCATTCTTCATCTTCTTTTCTTGGGTTTTACAAATTACTAAACCCATCTCAAAGCTTATTTACATTATAACCCCCCACAAACTCTGCAGCATATTGTTGAATGGTGTGTGTTGTGTCCCTTTGTACAACTTCCACCGCGGTAAAATAGCCACTAGTACATACTAAATACGAATATACGATCCGAAAATAACTCTAAACGAATGCGAAAGTAACCACCTTTATAGTCTTGGTTTCATTTTTAAGCACAAACCGCTTCCACCGCGAGTTTCTTCATCACATTAGGACAAGGATCTCCACCAAACATCTCCGGTGCCACGGTTACAGAACACCAGTTCTGTCCAACACAAAGCTGCAATAGAAAGTAAAAAAAGCCTTATGTCTCAAAACAGAAACAAAGAAAAGATTCATGCTTTTGGGGAGAAACTTACTCTGTTGAAAGCATCATAAGAGTGATGAGCGTGGCAGCTTCCTTGGCGGTAGCTACCACAAGTTCCTTCAGGTGTGCCAAAGCTAGCAAACTTCACGGTGGTGATCTTCTGTCCAGGCCCACATTGCAAATGCACTTTGGGATGCAGTGGTTTATTAACTTTTCCGGAAGCATGCAACTGATAGTTCACCAGCGTCGATTGCCATTCGTATATATCTGCACAGACACTGTCCACTTCCCTTCTGACCAATGAGATTCCGTTCGGGTCTCCTCCCCATTCCTCAAAGACAACCAATAGATTGCCACTTGGTTTCAGCCACGACCGTGGCACATGGTACCTACAAAAGTTGTATCATAAAAACATTCATTAGCCATAGCTTAAAAGGGATAAGATAGTATATTTCTCATTAACCAAAGCTTCAAGAGGGTAAAGGTGGCTTTTTTACCATCTCTGAGAAGCCTCTCCGCAGTTTCTTAAGCACTTCTTTTCGTTGAATGTTCCTGTATAAGAACACTCGCTGCAAGCACCAACTGCTTTATATGCAGGCCAGTGACGTCCCACGCTCTGCCCATTAATCCATATCTGACCTTTTCCCATGCTTCCCATGTCTACAGCCAATGGCGAATCCCCAGCTGGAGCTGAGAACGTTGTCTGTAAACAAGCCAATGGAGAAATGTTAAACTACCAGAGACTAATTTTGTTGTCTACAACATAATTGTTTTAGAGAAGATAAACTTGAGAGGTTACCTTGTACCAAGTAAGAGGCTGCTTTTGTGCCACAAATGCACCTTCTGCCCACTCAACCGATGTTGTCCCGCTGAGTGAATGGAGACTTAGAGACTCTCCTTTGAGACCAACCTTATAAGTCCATTTCTGCCATGACAGATCTCTGCGTCCCCCACTGAGACCATTCAATGAAACTGGACCCAGAACTCCAGCATTCCATGTCTCGAAATGTGGACCAACATTCTGCATTGCATCATAACACAGATTAGTAACATCTCTACATCTAACTGAGTTTTTGGAAAAAAAGTATGGTGTTAGGGAAATGGAGGTCTAACCGGGAGACCAACAGCTATGCTTAGTATCGCAATTTTGTTGAATCCAGCTCTTAGAGGCACACCTTGTCGAAATGTTAGCTTAGGAGAGTCTAAGCTACCAAAAGCAGATCCTGGATAAGAGACAGCAAAAACATGTCATGATAAGGCAACTAATGCGATAAGCAGATTATTATTTGTAAAGCTTAAAAGTGATAAACAAAACTATTACCAGATAACTGGCCATTGATGAACACATGCATAGCATGTCCAGCTGATAGCACTGTAAGAGTTGGCATATCTCCAGACCTCAAAAAACCTTCGTTGGAATCGATTTTAACACTGTAATAACATAGAAATAGAGCAATTTGTAAAGAAGTTTATTCGAGATTGAGGATTCTACAAGGTCGATGGATACTTACTCAGTCATGTACCACAGGTAATCCGAAGTGTCTCGTGTGGTGTTGATCTGCTCCACCAATCCAACCATTGTGAATGACTCGTCAACGTAATTTGATGGGTCTTCATTGTATGCTTGCCAAGATAATCCTCCATGACCAGGAACACGAACCATTTTCATCCTCGAAGTTTGAGCACCAACCTATAGCCAAAAAACAGCATAATAATCTTTATCAGTACTCCGGAAAAACAAGAAGAGAATAGTTAAAAGGTCCATCCTTTGATTCTGCTTACTCTGGCTGTGTTGTAAACTGTGTTTTTGCAGTCCGGGAGAATACTAATAGACCATGGAGGTAGATTGTAGTGGTTGCTACGAAAAGAAACTTTGGCGTATGATCTTGGATTGTAATTTGCTAAGAATGCAGAACAAGCTCCAGATTTTGATTTGTACACATGAGCCTGCAAGTTCACAAATGTACAGAAGTTTATCAGCCTGACCAAAGCATTAACCAATAACAACTACAAATATGAAAAAGGCTTTGAGTTGAGACCTCTTGATAATTTCCAAGTGGCATTCTTGTGGGCTCTCCTGATACTAATGCTGGCTCACACAGCTTAATAGCTCTATGCAAATCTTTCAAGTGCCCCCACTTAGGCTGTCTTTGAAGTCCTGTTTCAAAACCATAGAAAATATTTATAAACAAGGCATCAATTACTATCTTTAGTAGATTAAAATTTTGAGATTTAGGAAGCTTACCGTATTCGTCAAGAGGAGCATCGTAATCATAGCTGGTTGCAATAAACGGACCACCAGCAGTCCGACCAAAATTTGTTCCACCATGATACTGAGCAAGGAAACCGGTTGTATGAGAACAAGTATTTGATTTACTTTGTGAAGATGGTTTAAAGGACAGGTAACAACTTGAGCTTTACCATATAGTAATTGATGAAAGATCCACCCTTTTGGATAAACCTCGCAACGGAAAACGCCATATCTTCAGCTGGACGATATGGAACTGGACCTCCAAACTTTGTAAACCTGTAAAAACATCGAAAAAACTGAGTGAGATAACTAAGAAACAATCACAAAATCATATTACACTCAGAGTTTCTGATCATTACCATCCAGTCCATGCCTCGGTCCACATTTTGGGTTTGTAAGCCTTGTTCGGAGAGAAGTAATCGCAGTAGAAGCCATTGCAAGCATTGATCTAGTAGAGAGCAATCACAGATTCAACAAGTTAACAAATATGCAAGAAGAAAAGAGACTAACAAATGAAAGATAATGAAAAGAAGGAACATCCAAGGCATGTGGAATTTCATGAATACTAATATTTTAATGAAATGACTTCATCACAAATAATGTAAGAGAGACAATAGCATATAAACAATGAAGAAGATGTTCCCAGAGATAAAAACAAAAGAACTCACAATGGGGTCAGGAGCATCGTCTTGCTTGCACATGACCCATGGGACACCAGTGCCTAGCCCCACAGCCATCTTAGCTGCCCAGTTAGTGTAAGACCTTCCCGGTGCACCAAGCTCATATTCCATTGGTCCATATTCATTTTCAATCTGTTACATATCATTTAATTTGATTCAGACAAGAAGTCTACTTTAGTCCCACTCTTGACTCTCTTGTAGGTATTAATAAAAAAAACATACACAATTCACATAAAAGTGTTTTTCTTTTACCTGAGAGAGGATTATAGGACCCCCTTGAGATTCAAAAAGCCTCTCAGCTTTCATCATGTTAACAATCTTTGTGGTGAATCTTTGCATTTGAGCCTTCAGATCATACAAAAATCAATGTTTAAAGTTTAAGTTATTATCAGACGAGTCAAATAAGGTCAATGAACATGTGTGAAGCTTTGATAACTTCAACATAGATTAGTTAATTAAAAACATGGTCTAACCTTGAAAGGACCATTATCTGTTCTGAAGCTAATCCCTGGAATGTACTTAAGCCAAACAGGAAACCCACTGAGAAATTAAACATAAACAAACAATCACATTTAAACTTTCTATATATATAGATTAAGAAAATTAAGCCATATACAGTACTATACTTACCCAAAGTTCCACTCTGCACAGACATAAGGACCAATCCTAAGATGAAGATAGAGACCAGATTGTTTAACCAGCTTCACAAACTTAACCAAATCATAGTTCCCATCGAAATAATACTGCACATGAAGCCAAAAACACAACACATTAAAGTGGAATCCAATGAAACCACTTACTTTTGTTCACAAATAAACAAAAAAAGATGAGATTTTTTTTCTTTACTTTTCCAGGAGAAGGCTCATGCCCATTCCAGAAAACATAAGTCTGAATCACATCTAAGCCTCCTTCTTTAGCTTTCCTTATTAGATCTGGCCACATCTACAACAACAACATACATACATATCAAGATAAAGATAACTAAAAAAGCTACAAACTTTGAAACAGTAACTACATTGCAAGTCGTAATAAAGACCTCAGGGGTGCTTCTTGGGTAATGAATAGATCCAGAGATAAGGATCCTTCTCTTGCCATTGATGGTAATGGCTCTGCTATCGTAAGAAACAGAGGCGGAGACATAAGAGACGAGAAACCCTAGAAGGAACAGAGCAGAAGCTGCCGTCACAGCCACATTCTTCATGGCGTTAGGTTTCAAACCCATATTGAGAGGCTTTGAGAGCAAAAAAGCAAGAATCTTTAACCTATTCTTGCTTAGTTTAGTTGAGCCAGAGGAAGATAAAGCTTAAAGATTTCTTATTTAGTTTAACTGAGAAAAGTAGGCAAGCGAGAGAAGATATGTGTGAGAGGAGAGAATTATATTCTTGAGTGTAAAAAGAAAGAAAACTTGTTGATTTTTTTTTGGGGTTTCTGATGCCTAAATGAAGTTGCTTTTAAGCACTCAACAATGGAGGGCATCTCGTGGGACCCGCCTTTGAAAGACCTTTTTTGGACCCACCGTGTTTTTGGTTTTTTGTCATTCGTTGAAATATTAAATAATTAATTTTCTTGCGTTTTACAAAAATACAATTTTCATAAATAAAACCCAAGATTATATATGTTAATAACTTAATATTGTTATTTTTCGTAAGTGATCCTTCTATAGTTTTTTACGCGCTTGTTATTTTAAAGTGGAAGAGTGTCACGGGTTAAGTTTAGCCACCACAAATTCTATCAAAGATAACGAAAACAAAAAATAAATTATGAACAGAGATTTTAATGTTACACACGACGCTCCACCCAGCGCGTGTGTTCACGTCTCGTGCTCTAAATTATTTTGGAATCTCAAGTATTCCTTTTTCGTGAACAGTCATGATTTAGTATTTTATATTATGAATTTTGATTAGCAGATTGTAAGATATGAAAGAAGGTTCGAACCAACCCAATAATAATCTCAACCACTATCTAGTAGACACATGCAACCTTTTGAAAGTTTGATTTGTCTTTCGATTTCTCTACCTAAAACTAAAACTAGTCTTAATTAAGACTATAAAGTCAATTTTGGTTTGTTATGAAACAATTGTTTAATTGTTTTTATTTGTAAAACTGATGATTCATACATATATAGGAGAAATAGAGATTCGACGGTGCAACCTATATATGGACGGCTATCTATAAAATTGTCACAAGTTTCGTTGATATGTCGCATTCATATTAATGGAGAGGGGGAAACTAAACTATAATTAATTTCAATATTTCATAATTGATCATTTTCAAAAAAGTATATAGTTAACAGATTAAAGACACGCAAACATACGCAATAATTGTTCTAATCAAGGAAATAAAGGTGTCGAAAAAGAAGATATCGTGTTAGTAAAGCATCATTAATTAATAAAGTTAAAAAAACACAATCGATTACATTGTACACAAACTATTCTTTTTCAGCTTCATTTTAATTTTTGTTATGTTTGTTTAGATCCGCATTGTGCTCTTGGATTAGATCTATGCCACCCTTAAATTTTGTTTTGTGATTAACGTGGGCCAATTAAGATTAAAATTAACCGATGAACAAAAAAAAAATAAAAATAATAATTATCGAAGATTCCATGCAAATGAAAACCTATAAATAAATAAATAAAAATTAGTAATGAGAAACCAAACCCGTTAAGTGCGACGACAACAACAGCTTCCGCGTTCCGAGTTTCTGCTTTTCTCTTCTTCGTTAGTTTATTCCTTTCCCACTCTCACTTTTATCATTCACGCGCGCGTGAACAAACATACAAATAATAATAATATCTACTGGTTTTGGTTTGACTTCTTTTTTGTTGTTGTTCCGGATCTTGCGGTATGTCTGAAAAAATCTCTACTGGCTGCGTTTAATTTTAATCATATCTTAATTACTTCTGTTAGTATAGAGAAGCTAACGCCAAGGCCATGTTTATGTCAACATTAACAATACTATAATATGATTAATATCACATAAAAACAGCTGAACTAGAAGCTGGAAATTCAATTCTATAATGTCATGACTCATATTAGTCGTTTTAATATCCACTACTTGGGAGGTTTCCTTTATCTTTTAGTTTTTACATTCTATAAGTCAACATATCATACAGAAACCACGTGCGTGTGTGTGTGTGATCTTGATAATTAGAACGTGAATGTAATTATTTTGCCACTATAATAACTCAATCACAGAGATTTCCAGTTTTATTTTCTTCTAAAATCCATATTCTGACTGAATTATGAGCTCATAGGTCACAACCACTTGCAGAGATATTTATATTGTATATTGATCATGACATGCTAATCAATAATTTATAATTTACTATTTCTTATGGGACATGCAAGAACGCATGTTGCAACTTGCAGTTTCTTGATAATTTTTCTAAATGAGCAAGAAATTTTCTGTTGCTTGTAATCTATACATTTCATTATAATATTAAAATGTAAGCCTCACACGTAATTAATATGTATAATTATGATACCTTTCACAATCGAAAAGAATATCGATTAATTGAAACTAAAATTAGTATCAACATATTGAGCTTATCCATATATAGCAAGGAGAGGATTCCCATATAATTTGAGAGGGCTCCATTTATTTCGACGGCTTAATCAATTTTTCCTTATCTCTTATCTTATATGAAAGGTCACGTTTCTTCTTCAATTTCGCGACATATCATATTTTTGATGTGCACATTTCTCGAATATATACCTTGTTTATCCAAGAAAAGACATAAATAGATGTACATTACATCGTTTGATCTCATCCGAATTGTATTTAGTATGATATCACTATTAACAAACAAAATAAAGGATTAAGACTACATGATGACACGTCAACCTTATCGATGGGACCCATGAACATAAATTGGATAATGTGCATGTTATTGGACAAGAACGTATCAACGTAACAATGAAAATGGGTGGCTATTTATGAGTAAAAGATATGAGCTACAAATATATGATATGATTTATCTTCTGTCTTTTTTTTTCCTGATTTGATCGATTTTATTAACACGCGAAAAATAATGTAGATGAGAACGCCACATATTCAATTTAAAACAATCCTATCAATATGGATCTTTGTTAATTATATTTATAATTAATATTCATCATTATCTTTATTTGCGGTCCCATTGGACACATCATATACAAATTAAACAAAACATATGATTTGTGTTACGTTCTACCGAAGACTAGAATGTATGGTTCATTGTTTTGATAATGTCTTTACGTATACAAATATTTTAAAAAATTGTATATATACGATTCTTACGGTGATTGATTTGGTCGGTCCATTGCAATCCATTGCAACAGTAACAGGTCTTTGTTAGATGTTTATGGGCCCAATAGTCTAGAATAGGCCTACTAAAAAAATGAAAAGTCACTAATGACGACCGAATCTAGTTTCGTGTCACATTAAAATACTTGTAACCTATAGACTATTTTAGATACTAACTTTGCTTTTTTTATTATTTGGATAAGGATGTTGCCAAGCTGGATTATATCAAGTGACGAACGTCTCATTTTACAGTATAGTATTATGTTCTGAACATTATCTACAAGAATATGTAATAATCGAATAGCTTTGGCTTAAGTTGCTAAAAGTTAATTTTTTTTATTAGTAAAATCATGATTTGGTCTGTCAAAAACCGTGATTTTATGTATACTTTAGTTTTAAAAGAATCCTATTACTGTGGAGCTTGTCGAAAGAATCACCCTATAGACACGTGGCATGTTGCTATTTGTCTGTCGATATTAAGATTTAACAGGTTCCAACTTTTAGTCGCCGTATCTGTCTTGTTGGGTCAAGCTAACTCTGGAAAGACTAATAGGTTTTAGTTTGGACTTTTATTGGGCCGTTCTTAGCTTATCATAGCCAATTTCTTCTCTTAATATATTGTCATATTAAGAGGAGTTGGGATTGTAAATACGTATTCTTGTACTTGCCAGTTGCCAACATCCACAAAAGCGTCCTCTAGAATAATGCCACGTGTAGTCGGTAGGACAGTTCCACTAGGGTTTTATTATTTTTCTAGTCATTGACCAAGTAGTGTATCAAATCCTCACGCTACACTAATATTGTAATATTATCACATGTTTTTTTTTTGAAGAAACAATCACGATCTACATTCTTACTATTCTTTGGTTTATTTCAACTTATATGCAAATGTTAATCGCATTATTAAAAGCATATACAAACTATGACTAACTACGGAGCGATTCCAACGTCCTCGTCACACGCGTCACCTGTGGCTGATCTCGAGTCGATCTCACGCGCCAAGCAACGTATCAAAGCCGGACTAGCCACGCGCCGTCCATGGAGAGTCATGTTCGATTTCTACTCCATGACTCTCCCAAGCGGCGGCTTTTTCTCCGTCTCCTTCTCAAGAATAAAAACGAATCTTGGTTATTTCCGTATGAACTACGCTATCATCGTCTTGATATTGCTCTTCTTGTGTCTTATAAAGCACGCCACGTCGCTCATCGTGTTCACCGTGTTGATATTCGCGTGGATCTTTCTTTATTTCCTCCGCGACGAGCCTGTCAAGTTTTTTAGTTATCAAGTGGATGATCGGACGGTGTTGGTTTGTTTATCGGTTATAACGGTTTTCTTGTTGTTCTTGACCAAGGCCACGTTTAATATCGTTGGGGCGTTGTTGGTCGGAGTTGTGGTGGTTTTGATTCATGCGGTGGTTAGAAAGACGGAGGATCTCTTCTTGGATGAAGAGGCTGTGGCGACGACGACGACGGAGGGGGAAACTTCAGGTTGACTATGTATTTTTGTATTTATTATTGTTTTTGTTTATCATTTTTTTGTGTGTGTAATAATTCAAGTTTGTATTGTTGTGAATTTGGTTTGAGACTCTGTCTCTCTCTCTCTCTTTTGAATTTGTTTTGGGTGTAATAACGTTACTCGAGTGCAAGTTTTGTTACATAATAACAATATTAGTATAATTCGTGACTATGCTGCGACGACCTAACTAAGCGACTTTTATTGTTACTTGCTCGAATAGATGATTAATTAATAAAGTGACTTATTATAAGAAACAATTCATGAGACTTTTTCTAAACAAGAACAAAATTTTTTTCTTCAACATTTGGACAGCCGGCCCATTAGCCAGATGAGATGGTGCTACCTGCCTCATGTGAACTTATAATTCTCACCAGACCAAGATCACTATCTCAAGGACAATTCTTGCAATACAAAAAAATGCTATATATATAATAGCCTTGACAAGTCATGAGTATTTTTCGTGCCAAATTTCCTACATTCTATGGCGTTGTTGCTCGAGTCAATATATTTTTTGTTTATATATAATTTTCAAACATTGACCAAAATAGGCTATACCATTAGGACGTTTTTGTGGAAAAATCTATAATATAATCTAGTTAATCATGTTTTATCCCACAATTATCGATTTAATATACTAATTATATGTTTTGACACCAAAAAAATTAATACTAAACCTCTATGAGAATCTCTATATAACAATGCCCAATATATAGTCTTTCATTATTTCTACTTAGTAAAATAAATAAAAATAATAATGGCAAACTACGGTTCAATCCCAACGTCGACACATGCATCACCGGAGGCGGATATCGAGTCCACAACACCACCTAACAAACCCGTAAACTTCACGCGCCGCCCTTGGAGAGTGATGCTCGATTTCCACTCCATGACGCTCCCTCACGACATGTCCTCAAGAATCAAAACGAACACTAACTACTTTCGTGCGAACTACGGAGACGTGGTCTTGATCTTGATATTGATAGTCATCTTAATAAATCTCGCAAACCATCTCATCTCTCTAGTCGTTTTCGTCTTCTTGATAATCTTGTGCTTCTTCCTCTACTTTCGCCACGATGAGCCCGTCGAGCTGTTTCGTAATAATCACAAAATGTTAGATCAAATCGTTAAGTTTGGTTTGGTATTTATAACAGTCGGTCTCCTCTTGCTGACGCCACACGCTCCGGACAATATCGACGTGGCGTTTCTGGTCGGAGTCGCGGTGGTTTTGATACATGCGGTGGTTAGGAAGACGGACGATCTCTTCTTGGATGAAGAGGAAGAGGCGGCGATGGTGATCGAGACTTCTTATTGGAAGAGGGACTTTTTTTATATTTATTTAATGGTATCTACTTTAATTTTGAGTAACAAGCATTATGGGTGATCGAAAGTGTAATTTTCATATCATATTTTCATATAAAATATTACGTAATTTAAAAACTATGGTGCAATGTGATGATTAATTCTCTATATATATATACTTGACTCTCACTAATAATCACACGAAATAGAACAAGCTACTATAAATGTGATGAAAATCTTCAAGGGAACATTTTATCGCCATTATGGTTTTGTTTCTCTATAGAAAAAAAATTAATACACAAAACAATTCAAAATCTCTTGATAACATATTTTAACAAAAGTTTGTATATCACCCACGACATTATATGTTTCTGTTGACCAAGTCAATATTGTATAGCTTTTGTACTTTTCAGACATTGGTCTACTCAAATCTAACGCTATATCATTAGAACGCGTTATTGTGGAAAAATCATCGAACTTAATCTTAACTAATCAAGTTTTTATTCCTTAATTATGAATTTTAATCATCCAAGTAGACCTCTATATATTAACAACAGTAACCAATAATCATTCATTATATAATTTCCCCCATAAAAACAGTAATAAATAATGAAAACACATGAACGTCCAGAGTCGGACATCGAGTCCGTAACACCACTTGTCAAGACCGTGCACCCCACGCGCCGCTCGTGCAGAGTGATGTACGATATAAACTCAATGGGATTTCCTCGGATCTCAAGAATCCAAAAGAATCTAAACTACTTTCGTAAGAACAACGAGTTCGTTGTCTTGATAGTGACCTTGATGGTAATATTCATCAATGTTATCACCAACCCTCCCATCTCTGAGATCTTGCTCCTAATCTTTGCCGTCTTGGCTTTTGTATGGATCTTGTTTTATTTCCCACGTGACGAAGACGACGAGCACGTGGAGATTTGTGGATTTTTATTGAATTCGACAAATAAGGACTTATTAGTGTTGATAACAATCCCTTTCTGGTTCTACGTCATGAACACGTACCACATCGGCGTGGAGTGGCTGATCGGACCTGTGGTGGTTTTGGTACATGCGGTGGTTAGGAAGACGGAGGATCTCTTCTTGGAGGATGAAGCGGCGGCGACGGCTGCGGCCGAGACTTCTTCTTCTTGAAGCTTTTAGTTAATCGAAATTGTTATATTTAATATGGGAGTAAATTTTCAAAGAGATAGTCGTGTCCTGAAAAATTTAATATATACGTGTTAATGTGTTATCTAGCAAAACTATACTATTTATTAAATTTATTAAAGTTTGCATTCTTCCTTGCGAAATAATGATATACAGTAATAAAACAAATTGTTTTCTCCGGAAAGCAATTCCAAATCTTTTGATAACATATTTTAGAATTAAGTTTTTGTATATTACCCACTATACAAACAAAAAGTGTCTAAACAATAATACACTACCAACTAATCTTTTTCACAAGTTAATTATGTGATTTTACCTGAAACACTTAATCTTGCTATTGCTTATTGTGGTTTAGTTCCACTCTCTGACTCCGTTCCTTCTCTCTTAAAGCTAGTCTTGGTGCTTCACTAGACAGCCTTTCACTGAACTTTTCCGACCCATCATTCGTTAGCTGACCACTGTAATGATCAGCCCAAAACCGGCCGCTTCTATTGCCTGCCTCTGAGCTTGGCGTAGACGCGTAGTTCCCATCCATTACCAAGTCCCCTTCGAGTATACGCAACACCTTCATTATCAACCAGACATTGTTTTAGTACATCATCACAAAGTTTTGAATGATCCCAAGGCTAGAGAAGTGGTAGTTTTATTATTACCTGAGACACGCGTGGTCTTAAATTTGGGTCTCTACGTATGCATAAAGAAGCTGCGTGAAGCATACAAATCACCTCGCTTTCTACAAAACGGTCTCCAAGCCTCGGATCGATAAGTTCTTCTACCGCGTATTCTTCTAGTAGCCTACGTGCCTGAGGATACAACGAGGATTAGTTTTATTACTTTGGTTGCAAATCTAAGATTTGAATTTTATTTACCCATTCAGTGAGGCATTGCTGGCCTTTCGGCCTAGTGATATCAATGGCTTTACGGCCACTGACTAGCTCGATTAGAACAACACCAAACGAGTATACATCAGCTTTTTCGGTTATTTGTCCGCTTTCAGCATATTCTGGAGCTAAATAGCTACACACAATGATAGCTTTAGTTTGATGTCATGTGATCTCAATGGCTTTAAGTTTCAGGAAGACAATGATAGCTTTAGTTTGATGTCTCACCCGAACGTTCCTATAACTCGTGTTTCTACACCGAGTTCCCCATCAGGCTGCCATCTCGCAAGACCAAAATCTCCAACCTGGTAGAATTGAAAAAAGCTGACTTAGATCAAAAGCATATGACACAACATTTGTTGTTACAATGAACAAGCAAAGGTCAGATTTATATGTTACCAGTGGCTCATTATCATGTGTGATGAGGATGTTGTTAGGACGCATGTCTCTGTGAACAATACAGCCAACTCTGCACTCTTCGTGAAGATATCGAAGACCTCTTGCAGCTCCCACAGCAATCTTTTGCCGTGCTGCCCATTCAAGTGTTTCACTTTGACGACCTGGATAAGAGGCTTGATAGTGAGTAAACATTCTCTACCACAAAGAGCTCAAACGGAAAATGTAGGCAACATTACCATATAGATGAGAGTCAAGCGAACCATTGCATATGTATTCATAGACCAAGAGTCTTCTGCTATTTTCAATGCAGAAACCAATTAGCATGACGACGTTTCTGTGCTGAGCACAGCTGAGAACTTCCACTTCGGAACAAAACTCTACATCTCCTTGAGAACTAGCCAGTTTGTGTTGCTTTACTGCAACTACTTGGCCTTCTGGTAGTACACCTCGATGAACAGATCCATATCCACCTTCGGCCAAGAAATTAGCCTGCGAAAACCCACTTGTCGCAAGCTCTAACTCGGCGTACGAAAACAGCCTTGGAGGTTTTCCAAATACTGGTGCCTTGTGCTGGCAGATAGAACAGAGAGGAGGTGGACCAGGAGGAGCAATTCGAGAGAGTGATATAGCGTCTCTTACGTTTCCACTGAACTCCATATCGATTCTTCGACTAGACGATAACTTAGCTTCTACATCCAGTTTTGAGAACTTCTCAAGCAAGGCCTTTGTAGTGGTTATCTGAGTCCTATCATCATTTTTCCATAAACTTTCCTCGGCTTCATGAGATGACTTGCGATGGGTGCTGATATATTCTGATATCCATGGTTGGTATCTCATACTCGTCGACGCTAATGATTGACTTTCACTCTCTGTTTCAGAGCCAGAATCATCGAGACAATCGTTTTCCTTGATGACTAATGCTCCATCCTTTTTCGTGTATCCGTTCATTCCCAATGTGAAGAATGGTGAAGTTCCCGGGTCAGAGCTAGACACTGATGAAGTTCCGGCTTCTGTGCTTGTGAACGGTGTCCCCAGCTCAGGGCTGCTTGTAGGAGTTACAGGAAGCCCTCTCTCAGAATCTAACGATTCTTTCGTGTTCTTTGTGTAGTTTTCGGATGCTGCTTCTGGCCCGGTTGGTAAAGGAGACTCTTTCTCAGCATCTTTTCTTGGTGATCCAACCAAATTCAAGCGGAGAACTTTTGCCTGAGAACGCTTTATCACCACAATGTTACACTGCAATTCATCCATACAACGTTTCCCTTCGTGCTTGAGGTGTCTGTAAAACCAACCAACATAGCAACAAGGTGTTAATTGGTGAAAGTAAAGGGACATAGTTTATATGAATGTAGATTCTTACTTGTCAAGTACTACCCAGTTTGCTTGCGCTTTCTTTGACTCAGCAGCGACTGCTCCGCAGGGTGATCCAGAAACAATTTTGATCTTAACATTTATCTATCAAAGCAATCGACAAATAGCATGAGGAAGAAGTCATTATAGCTAAAGATAGATTTTGCATAGAGAGACAACCTTATTCGGATCATACACATCATGAAGCTGAAGAATCATTTGGGAACAAGTATCAGTGAGATCACTTTTTATCTCTGGCAGTGCCTCGGAATACGATTTCCGATGGCCACTTGCACAATCCCCATAAAACATAGGGAAACTCTTAGTGAAACCCCAAAGTTTTCGTCCTACACATACATAACAAAGCAAACGCGGTAAGGATATCTAAACATCACAAAAGACCAAGACAACCGCGTCAAGAAAGGTACCCGAGTTCTGAGAAGGAACGACGACAATCAGGGTAATGCAATCCCCGGGGTGAACAACATGAGTCAAAGCCCAAATCAAAGCGGTCTTTGGGATCTCTCTTGAAGCTTTAACAGCCACAATAACCTTCTCAGCACCATCAGATACCGCCATTTCCTGCTTCCTTAGCTTCTGTAGCCTACTCATCTGAGAATGCAATAAATTTTCTTGACCCTCTTTACAACACAATCCTTAAGACCTTGCAAGATTCACCACGATATTTGATTTGCATTACTTAGCTTGCCCCCCCACCAAGTTGGATATCGAGACAAGAAACAAAGACTCTCTACTTGATAAGCCAATCTAGTATGGATAAATACAAAAGACACAGACTTTACAAGACCTTCCTTCACAAACCCAAAACCAAGAAGATTGTGTTCTAATGAAGCAAATAGATTCCAAGCTAATCACAATCCCAAAAGATTTACTCTTTTTACTTCTCTGTATGAATCTTGTTTCATATTAGTCAAATCAAAAGTCAAACCCTTTTACAGACTCTTGATTTTGGATCTGACAGAACACAAAAACAGAGGAAAAGCCTCTATCTTTGCAAAACAAGACTCAGCGAGATTGTTCAAAACCTGTCCTAACTTCGAAAACTCACCTGCAAATACAACACAAAGTAAACGATATTGTTGTAGTGATTGACTAATCGCAGACAAAGAAGAAGACACACAATGGGTAGAGATTTAAAACCTCAAAAACACATAGTTAAGAAAAAAAGGATTTTTCCCCAAATATTTAACAATAAGCGAATTAGTACATACATTACATGCAAATATCTTTATATATTATATCATCGCAAAACGCCATAGATAGAAGATTATGAATAATTTTAATATTATAAAATAAAATAATTATATCACCAGCTAAGCTCTCATGTGTTTCACCACCATACTATAAGGAAGAACACAAAACAATTTGAAAGGAGGAGACAATGATCTTACCAGAAGCAGTTTTATTTCGTCAATTGATTTTGTCTCTGTGTCTTTTAAGTTTCTTCTTCTTCTTCTTTCACATCAAAGCACTTATGGTAGAGTCAGTCTAATTTGCTTGTGGGAGATACAAACAAATAAAACAGCTACAGCTAGTCACTCTCTAGTCTCTACTTATTTACTATTTTCTACCTAATAATATAATGAAGTTAGCTGCTTATTCATCGTTTTAATAAGTATGTGTTTCTCCTTTTTAAATTAAATAATTCTCTAATAATAATAATAATACTATTATTTAGTTTGAAACTTTGAATGATTTAGCTAAATGTTATTAGACCTTTATCTAACTAAGGTTGACTATGGGGACTAACTACAATCTGAAAAGTGAAAACTCGAATTTAGTGGACCTATATGTTAGTAAGAGTTATAAATTATTACATTTATTTTTCTAAAACTTGTTTTAACTTTTTAAGGTTTGTTTAGTTTTAAAATCAAATGAACTAAAAAAAACGTCAGGAAAGTTACTAATTATCATCATAAGTAAAATACAATTAAACTAACAAGAAAATTTGAAATTGCTTAGTTCGAAACATCCTTCAACGTAACGATATTAATTAACCAATTATTTCTCTCTTTATTATCCTTTTTCTCCTTTTTCAGAAGTTGTTGTTATATAAATATAAAGGACTCTTTAGTTTGAATTTAAATTTTGTAACTTTAAGCACAACATCGTTTGTTGTTACCTCGGGAAATGGACAAGGTAATTGCACCCGACACAAAATGGCCAAAATTTAAAAGGTGGATTAAAAAACTATACAAAATTACGTTGATATATTTGTATTCTATTTTTTTTATTTAAGAACCCTTTTTAAACTAAACAAAGCAACAATAAACTCTTATTTTCTTAAGAAAACAATTTCCCTTGAAACACATGGTTGACTAAGCATTAATTCAAATTAAAGGAAGAAATAGGCTCCGATTATAAAGAAAATAAGGAAGTTCAAAAAAAAAACTAAACCTTTTTGACACAAAATATAAAATTGTATATTGATGTGTAAAGAGACAAATTGAAAAAAGAAATGGTCCAAAATGTGTAAATATGGAAGAGAGTGGCCAATCACATGTAGTTCAGTCTCTCGGTGTCATGTAATTAAAGTCCTTTTTGTGTCCATCCAATTCACACCTTCCCTCTCTAATCATTATTATTATTATTTTTTTCAAAATGTTTAAGAATTTGTCATTCAAACACAATATAATTGGGTCTAATTACCATTAATTTGTGTATAGTATAAATCTCGTTAAATTTTATTTCTTTGGTGGGTCCAAAACGGCCTTTGACGTTAACTTTGTCACCGTCACGGGGCACATCATATCACTAAAGGCGGCCAATACCGTCACAGACTCTTCTTGTCACATTACCACACCCACAACACATTATCAAATTATAAAGAACAAACACAAACATGGTATGTATCGTCGACAAAATTAGTATAATATCTTTGTATTAGTTTATACAAAACAAAAAAGAGAAATTCACAAAACTACACCCTTTCAATCCTTCCTTCACAAAACTACACATAATTTTATATTTTTACAAGTTTACACCCTTTTAAAATTTTAAAAGCTTGATTTACCCTTTCAAAAATTACCAAAATTAAAATATTTTCATTTGGGTTCGCTAATTAGTGTTTACGGTATAGTATTAAGGGGGTAAGATTGTTTGGGTAGGATTTATTTGGATTTAATTTTGAATGTTTAGATGTAATTTTGTGAAGTATTTTAGAAATGATGTAGTTTTGTGAAATGTAATTCAAATGGTGTAGTTTTATAATTCTCCCAACAAAAAAATTGTATAGTTTACGCGGTGATAGTTTCTCTTGATTAGTTTGAAATGGATTGTCCATCGTGCATGGAGTTTTTTTGTAAAAAAAAATATAACATGCACGGTTTTAGATATAATATTTAGCCTTATTATATTTGCTAGCACTGTAAAAAATACATCCGTAATTATTCGGTCCTAGAGACAATGACCCTAAAATTAGTCTATTCACGTTATTTATATTTTAGACCCACACAAACACTGATGCAGTGAATTGTCTCTTCAGTCACTAAAACTATACTCATTAATTACGTTTAGTGGGTTCTTCGATGCCGAGGGAAAAAAATGCATTAAATCTCCACCAGAACGGTAATATACATTTATTATCATTTTTGAGTAAAACCAATAAATAAAAGAGAAATTCACATAACTATAACGTTTTAAACCTTCCTTCACAAAACTACACCTAATTCAATATTTTTATAAGTTTACACCCTTTCAAAATTTTAAAAGCTTGATTTACCATTTTAAAAATTACCAAAATTAAAATATTTTCATTTGGGTTCGCTAATTAGTATTTATGATATAGTATTAAGGGGGTATGATTGTTTAGTTAGAGTTTATTTGGATTTAATTTTAAGTGTTTAGGTAAAGTTTTGTGAAGTATTTTGGAAAATGTGTAGTTTTGTGAAATGTAATTCAAATGGTGTAGTTTTATAATTTTCCCTAAATAAAATGTATGCGTAATTTAACTTCCATAATCAATTCATTTCCGGTGTTTATATAAACATAGGGGGACGAAATCTACTATAAATAAAAACTCCAAACTTACACTAAAATTAACTGTACAAACACTTTTTCATAAGAATATGGTCAAGTCCAAGTTTCAGTACATACCATTTTCGAGCACAACTATCTACTTGAAAACATATTTTATTTTTACACGATTCAACTTCTGCAATAATTACACCTTTTTTTTTTTTGACAACACAATAATTACACTTTATACATATGACTATGCATATATATATTAATCAAGTTCATTGTACATGGTATAATTACATGGTAAATCACATGATAAAAAAAACAAAACCATAATTTGGATCAGGAATTAAATGATATATGAGCGGGGAGATGTGGAAAGGGCCACGTGGAGAATGTAATATGAATCTATGCTATATGTCCATTACTTTCGTAATGTCAAAGAGACAATGACCCTACAAAATTAAATTTATATTGTATGTTCTCATTATCTTCTAACGTATACATCAACTTTGTGTATGGTCTGCTTTGGTTATGTCAATATTGACATGTAACTATCTTCATCCTCAAAACATATAAATATAAAATATCTCTATCCACAATCTATACACTGAAGCCTCGAAAAGTGGAAACGTTAAAATTAAGCCCAATGGGCCTATATAAGTATATATATAGGCCCATATTTATGTGACCCATATAAACTTTTTTTAATTGGCAAACGCGCGAGTTCGATAATCGTGTCATTATATCGGAGAAAGTGAATCATCTCCGTTCTGAGATTTACCGGCGAGTTTCTTCGATCAGATCTCAGAGTATACGCCGGAGATTTGCAGAATCGGACGCATACGCTATTCTATTTTGCTTCTGTGATTAACTTTGATCGAAACTCGTGTGTGTGTGTAACGACGTTGAGATTAGGGTTAATGCGTTTATAAGAAACCGAAGAGGAAGGTGATTTTGGGCAAAACATTGATCGGAAAATGGATTCTACGGCGACTAACGGATCTGGTCCAAGGAGGACGTTAAGGACAAAAGCAAGCAGGAAGAAGAACTACGACGAAAATGCGATGGACGAATTGATAGAAGAGCAATTAGGCGGAACTTCGAAGAAGAAGAAGTTCACTACGAAGCAACAGTTAGAGAAAGAAACAGAGAAGGAGGCTCTCATAGCATTATCCGTAGGCTTCCCTATAGACGAATTGCTCGACGATGAGATACGAGCTGGTGTGGTTAGTGAATTGCGAGGCAAAGAGCAGAACGATTACATTGTCGTTAGAAACCATATAGTAGCTAGTTGGAGAAGTAATGTTCGTATTTGGCTGCTCAAAGATCAGATCAGAGAAACTGTTAGTAGTGACTTTGAGCATTTGATTTCGTCTGCTTATGATTTCTTGTTGTGTAGTGGATACATCAACTTCGGTGTTTCTCCGTTGTTTTCGCCTTATGTACCTGAAGAAGGGACCGAAGGATCGGTCATAGTTGTTGGTGCTGGACTTGCTGGCTTGGCTGCTGCAAGGCAGCTCTTGTCTTTTGGGTTTAAGGTTCTTGTAATAGAAGCTAGGAGTCGTCCTGGTGGGAGAGTATACACTCATAAGATGGGAGGTAAAGATGGGTCTGCAGCCGTTGAACTTGGTGGCAGTGTAATCACGGGTCTACATGCGAACCCACTTGGAGTTCTTGCGAGGCAGCTTTCGATTCCTCTTCACAAGGTTAGAGACAATTGTCCTCTGTACAACCCGGAGGGAGTTATTGTCGATAAAGTAGCTGACTCCAATGTTGAACTTGGTTTCAACAAACTGCTCGACAAGGTCGCTGAAGTGAGGGAGATGATGGGCGGGGAAGCTAATAAGATCTCTTTGGGTGAAGTCATGGAGACACTCAGAGTTTTGTATGGCGTAGCTAAAGATCCAGACGAAAGAAAACTTTTCGATTGGCATCTTGCTAACTTGGAATATGCTAATGCTGGGTGTCTTTCGGATCTTTCAGCTGCTTATTGGGATCAGGATGATCCATACGAAATGGGTGGGGATCATTGTTTCCTTGCCGGTGGAAACTGGAGACTGATAAATGCATTAGCTGATGGGTTACCAATAATCTATGGGAAAAAAGTTGATACTATCAAATATGGAGACAGAGGAGGAGTGGAGGTTGTTTCTGGGAGACAGACATTTAAGGCAGACATGATTCTTTGCACCGTGCCGCTAGGGGTCTTGAAGAAAAGATGTATCAAGTTTGAGCCGGAGTTACCTAGAAGAAAACAAGAAGCCATCGACAGGTTGGGTTTTGGCCTACTGAACAAAGTCGCCATGCTCTTCCCGTCTGTCTTCTGGGGTGATGATTTGGACACTTTTGGATGCCTCAGCGATACTAGCATGAACCGAGGAGAGTTCTTTCTCTTCTATGCTTACCATACAGTCTCTGGTGGCCCTGCCTTGGTTGCTTTAGTTGCTGGAGAAGCTGCTCAAAGATTTGAATGCACAGAACCATCTGTTTTACTTCACCGTGTTTTAAAGAAACTCAGAGGTAACATTTGGTAATATCATAAGCCTTTTGCTGCTCCCAAATTCACGCTGTGTTGTGCATTGAGGCTATAACAATGTTTTTGACCATATTTGCAGCCATATATGGTCCTAAAGGTGTTGTCGTGCCTGACCCAATACAGTCAATCTGCACGAGATGGGGAAGTGATCCTTTATCATATGGGTCATATTCACATGTAAGAGTTGGTTCATCTGGCGTGGATTATGACATTCTAGCTGAGAGTGTACATAACCGACTATTCTTTGCTGGTGAGGCCACAACAAGGCAACATCCAGCCACGATGCACGGTGCCTACTTAAGCGGATTAAGAGAAGCATCAAGAATTCTACAAGTTGTCAGTGTTTTGTGCCGTAATCCAAAGAAACCTGTCCAAAGATACAACGGAGTTAACAACTATGTTCTTGAAGATCTGTTCAAAAGACCCGACATTGAAACTGGGAAGTTTTCATTTGTCTTCAACCCACTAACGGACGATTTGAGATCAGGTGGATTAGTCAGTGTGTGTTTTGACAGCTTTGAAGACGATCCAACCAATCGTCTTCAGCTTTACGCTATTCTTTCCCGGGAGCAAGCTCACAAGCTTCAAGAAATGGGCGAACGTAGTAATGAAAGCAAATTGGCCTATCTGACTAATACGCTCGGGTTAAAGCTAATGGGTGCCAACTCTATACTAGACACAGGCGGTGCGTTGATCAGTGTTATAGCTAACGCACGCAAAGACAGAAGAAGCAGGACCCGTGTCGTTACAGGCCAACACATTCTCCCTTAAAACCACTTTCATATTGCTCCCTCAAAGGTTCCTTCACTTTTAATATTCTGAGACTCATTTTTGGAGAGAAAGCTGGATTTGTCAAGGGAGAAGTTCAGATTCTTGACTAACCATCACATAATAGTTTCTAATTTGCCGGCTTTTGTCAATTTTCGGTACATTCTTGTAGGTTTCTGAAACAGCATCATTGTATACAATCAGTGAATAGAGAATCAATGTTCCTTGGCAAAAAAGCATCTTTCTTCAAACTTATAATATTTGATCTAATGGTGAACATAGTCAGTACAAGACATAGGCCGCAGTGAACTTGACACACAAACATGTCCTAAAGAAAACATAGAATTAAAACCCATAAACACCAACTTTTTTAAGGAACTGGCTTGTTGCCTAGATTGCCATTGATAAACAAGCAACCTTGTTGTCGTCTTGTACAGAAGAATCTGTGATTATAGTTTTACAGAGAGAGCTGTGTGAAGAGCAATTCTAACTCCTTCTCTTGAGACAACGTCCTCTGTCACAACACGAACAAAAACACAAAAAGTGATTATTAATAAAAACATGTTTGATCATCTTCTTCTTCATTCATGTATGAGGAGAATTAACTTACTTGTACAGATAAAAGCTCGTTAATTTTGTTGAGAACCTTGATACGATGAACTGCATAAACACTATTAGAAGGAAGTAAACGAACCCTTTTGATTTCTTCTTGAATCAATCTCGATTTCTCCTCACATCCCATCTCGTTCCATCTTTCTCCTACACGATTACCTCTCGTTCCCATTACTCAACAGATCTTCCTTTTGTGAATTTCAACAAGTTAGGGCAGAAAATCGAACAACTTTAGGAATTTATCGGACAAGGAAAAGAAAGATACCGACACGTGTCTTCTTATGATTCGATCTCTAAATTGACCATACAAAACAGACTAAGCTAATATAATCAAGCCCATACTTTAAATACAGGCCCATTTTATATTTTCAAATGTCAATTTTCATAAAAAAGGAGTATATATATTACAAGTTACAACACAGTACTAAACAAAAAGGTTCAAGAAAACATCAGATATGTCTCTTCTTTCTTCTTTATTCACTTACACAACACAAACAAGAAAACAAACAAACAAACAAAAACAAGAAATCAAACTCCTGGAAGCATATGATTATGAATCATATCTTGGCGAAATCGACGGTTTTCTTGCCATCATGTGCTTTCTTGAAGAAATACCTAACATAATCAGAATACACAACATCTCTATAAACCGGCTCTTCACCATTCGCGATAACCTCGCTAAGAGGACCAATCACAGACTCCGGTTTCGGATTCACAAAGATAGGAACAGAGATTCTGTTACTATTACCATTAGCCAATACACGATGCTCCACGCTCTTGTACTTACCATTACTCATGATCTGCATCGCGTCTCCGATGTTGATCACGAATGATCCGGGAACTGGCGGCACGTGCACCCAGTTCCCGGACGAAAGAGAACGCACGTGGAGACCACCGATTTGGTCTTGGAAGAGTATGGTTAGTGTTGAGACGTCTGAGTGACGACCAACACCAACGGTTGAGTCCGGGTTAGGACATATTGGATAGTAGTTTAGGTTGATTCGTATCGAACCCATGAAGAGTGATTCTTTTGTCTCGTCTAGCTCTTTCACGTTTAGATTCTTGCTTAGATATTCTAGAAGCTTTCTCACCATTTTCTTGGACTTGTTCATATATTCTAATGCTTCATCCCTAAAATTCAATTCAATAAACATATTTACATATACAATTTTTATAAATTAGTATTTTTATAGTTAACATTTTCATGTTTTAAATTCCTTTTTTGGTACAATATTACATTTGCAAGTTATGGGTATCGTCTAAGAATACATTTTTTGATAAAATTTTAGCTTAAAAATATCATTACAAACTTTTAAAGTCAAAACTTACTAATGGTAACTTTTGGCTTAAAAAATTTGTGATCACATTTTGGTCAAATTTTTTTTGTTTTTTTTTGTTGTACTTTATAAAATTTTGGGAGAATTACAAAACTACACGATTTGAATTATATTTCACAAAATTACACCATTTTAAAATTATTTCACAAAATTACACCTAAACACTCAAAATTAAATCCAAATAAACCTTACCCACACAATCTTACCCTTTAATACTATACTATAAACACTAATTAGCGAACCCAAATAAAAAGATTTTAATTTTGGTAATTTTTAAAAGGGTAAATCAAACTTTTAAAATTTCGAAAAGGTATAAATTATATGTAGTTTTGTGAAGAGAGGTTTGAAAGGGCGCAATTTTGTAAATTTCTCTAAAATTTTCTCATAAATTAATATTTTCACTAATTAATATAGAATCGATGGTTGTAACAGAGAAAGATTTGAACTTTTTAGCGTAAGAAAAGATTTGAATTTTTAAAATTACGAAAATAACCTGCAAGCATCAGGCCAGAACAGAGAAGCTTCATCATCAGAGACAAAGAAGAGACTCAAATAATCTTTCCACTCAAGCGCTTTCTCAGCGCGTGGACTAAAACTCGTACCAAACCTAACATTACTCGACAAAGACTTGTCCTTTGTGAACTTACTCTTCTCTTCCACAGGCAAATCAAAGAACCTATGCGTCGCGGCTTTAACATTATCAAGAACTTCCAAAGGAACTCCATGGTTAATCACTTGAAAGAAACCCCATTTCTCTGCAGCTTCGCAGACAGCTTGGGAGACTCTGTTCTCGTCTGGTTCCGACATGTCTATGACAGGTATGGCTTCGTCTGTGTCGTTGACGAATTTGTTGATGAGACGCTCTTCGAATGGTTGTATGTATTGGTCGGGAAGTGCTTTGATTCCTGTTTCTGATAAGCCTTTGACTCCGTTTCCTCTGTTTACGACAAACTCTGTTACTTCTGTTGGGTCTGAGAATTGTAAAGTAGAGAGTGTTGGAGCCATTGAGATTTAACACAAAGGTTGAAACTTTTTTGTTTGTTTTTTTGTTGTTGATTGATTAAAAGTTAAGGTTTTTGGGTGTGGGTTTTAGTTGCAGAGAAGAGAGAGAGAGTATTTAAAGAGGAAGAAGAAGAAGAAAGTGTGATTAAGCTAATGAGTGAACAACCTCTATGGCTCACGACATGCTTCTTTTTTTCTTCTACTTACCGCTTTCGTTACTTTTTTTAAATTGTTTTTACTAATTTTAGTAATGTAATCATATGATAACTACAAATCAAATGATATAACTTTGGGTAGGTGGAGAAGAGCATGGGACTAGGCATGGTTCTTGTTGGCAAAACATTGTAATGGGCCTTTAAAAAGCCCAAACTTGTCACCACCATATAGGCCTCGGCATTCGGGTATTCGGTTGGTTCCGGGTCCAAAATTTCGGTTCCGGTTCGGTTCGGTTCTTGAATCTATTACCCAATCACTACTTTTCAATATTTCGGTTCGGTTCTGGTTCGGTTCCTATCGGTTTCGGTTCGGTTCGGTTCTTTGTTTGAGGAACCGAAAAATACCCGAAATTTTTCGGTTCCAATTCGGTTCCAGTTCGGTTCCAGGTATTTCAAATCAAAAATAGAAAAAATACCCGAAAACATAAAATATACCCAAAAAAAGTTCATAAAAATACTCAAAATTATGAAAAAAACCCAAAAATTGAAAAAAATACCCAAAAACAAAAAAATACCCGCAATAGGATAATAAAAAATACCCGAAGTTAGAAAAATAGCCAAAAATACCCGAAAATATAAAAAATACTCAAAGTATATAAAAATATTTCGGTTCTTCGGTTCTACCCATGGGTATTCGGTTCGGTTCCGGTTCCTACCCGATACTCATGGTTCTTAAGTTTATGAACCATCGGGTATTTAGGGTGGAACCGAAACTGGAACCGGAACCGTTTTTTTCGGTTCTTCGGTTCCGGTTTTTCGGTTCCGGGTATTTTGCCCAGGCCTACCACCATACATAGGTGGAGGGAGAAAAGAAGAAAAATCTTGAATGACTTGAAGCATTGACTTCTGTGTATTCAAGCTATTTAAATCAAAACAAAAAAAAATGCCTAGTGAAATTTCTTGTGAAGCAAGAAACCAAAATGAACAAATGAAATGCTTCCTCTGTTACAATATAAAAAGAATACAAAAGAATTTCTAAGTTACCATCTTCTCTATTCACACAAAAAGAATAGATCAGACCGGATCGGATCGGAAAAAAATGAGACTTATTGTGCTATCAGTATATCTGCAGGCAATGACATTCCTCTCCATAAAGGTGACATCTTAGGCGTTTGCGATTGGGACGAGGAGGAGGAGGAGGAGGAACAGAGTCTTGAAACAGAATCACTTCTTGGAGACAAGTTGACTTGTTCAAGTGTTTGAAACTGAAGCTCTGAACAGAGTCTTGCAACAGAGGAACTTCTCGGAGACAAGTTTACTTGTTCAAGTGCTTGAAACTGAAGCTCTGATGGATAGTCTCTTACACAACCAATCCTTGGCCCTGCACCTGTTGTCCATTTGCATGATAGTTGTTTCCCCAGTTGAAAAGATTTTGTTTCCTTCTTTGAGTTTATCCTTTTCAAGATTGATTCTTCTGGAATCTTCACTACTTCACTCTCCATGGCTTCTTCTTCATCTTTCCTAGGTGAGATATGATGCTCTGAAGGTGTTGATTCTTGTTCTAAGTCAAACATCTCTTCCTCTTCATTATCGTCACCCGAATCGTAGTCTTCAGATACTTTTATAGACTTTGATCCCGCAGATTCGGTTTCGTCTCTAAAAGTGGTAAAAGATTCCTTCTTTTTCGGCGTATCGAGATTAGCCATCACCGTAGTAGTAGTTTCTTCTTCTACTCCTGGATCGGCCTTTTCTTGAAATACTTTGGTCTTCTCAGCCTCCAATTCCTCTTCCAAAGAATGGTTTCTCATATGAGTACTTCTCTGTTTGTATAGAGAGAACTCATCTTCATCTGTTGGACTCATCTGAAACACACAACAGAAAAGGAACACTTGTATAAGAACACAATCCTCACATACTCAAGATCTAAACAATAGAATAAGTTATTCAACAAAGTCTTTCTCTCTCTCTCTTACCTTTACATCAGTGATATCAACATTGTTTTCTCTTAGGAAAGAGAGAAAGTCCATGAAGTTCTCTTCAGTAGGTTGATAATGCCCACTATGTGGCCACACAGCCTTAAGAACACCGTCTTCAACAACTAATCTCCCTGCAGCAACAGTAGCTCCTCCAGCTAAGAAGCTTGAATGTTGAAAAGTACCCTTCTTCTTCTTCCCTACGTATAACACTTTCGATGTGCTGAGCACGAATATCCATTTGGAATCACTATCTTCAATAGAAGATGTCTGAAGAACTTCTCCGCTATGCTTGTAGAAGAATTTTCCGTCTTCTAAAACAACCTCATAAGCTTTCCTTTCCATCTACACAATAATATATAGATGACAACAATTAGGAAAGATGTTTAAATATATTGGCGAAGTTAGTTGTTCATGTTAATAAGAGATTTAAGGGATGGATACTAACCGGACCAAGGTACTTAATGCACTGTTGTTGTAGTTTTAACCGTGGACATTTCTCCACAAGATTCACTTCTTTTCCCTCGCCGATATCAAGCCTGAAACATTTGAATCAAAACCATTTACAAGTTTAGTTTTTCGATTTAGGACAAACAAAAAGTAGCAGAAACCAAGATTGTGACATACCAGTAGAAGAAAGGCTCTCTACTCTGACAGTGAAGCCATTTGTTGTAGTAAAAGTGTAGGTTGTGTCCATACCGATGTCTCGGGTCAATCTGTTATAACAAAGTCCACAAACCAAGATCAGTCTACATTCAAATCCAAAGAGTGGTATCAGATTAAGTTCAAATCTCTAACTTACCGCTTCAAGCCAATGTTGTAGAGCAAGCTTCTGAGCCTTCTCGTTTTTTGACAAACCTTTACCAACTTTAGCCGCTCTAGTCCTGGCTCTAGACCACCTTGAAATCGCGGTTTCGTGCTTGTCTATATCAAAGAAAGATATAGAGCTTCTCTTAAGTTCAGCAAAATCCAAAAGTTTCCACCTGCAACAGATACATAACAACAAAAACATTAGATTCAAAACACACAACACAAGAAACATAACCATTATTCAATCTCAAGTAAAAATAGAACTAACCAGCTTTGCTCCACAAGCACGGCGCAATCAGCAAGCTTTCGCCTTGTACGAAAGCTCTTGTAAACTTTCTGTAACTTAATAGCAGCTTCATGTTTCGGGTTCCTCGGGTCAAGGACAGAGAGATCTCTAGAAATCTCAAAGCCATTTTCTTTGCTATGATCTTGTTTCAAGAGAGATCTCTTAAGAGAGATCATCCTCTCTAGTTTCATACCTTTGAAGCTAACAGATTTCTCAACAACCATTTTACCACAAGACCCCATCGATTTCAAAATCGTTGGCTCGTCGTTGAAGTTAACGGATCTCTTTGGAGTTTTGCAGTCTTCGTCATCGCCTCCGAAGCTTATGGAGTTAACGGTGACGGAGTCTAGTGCTGCAGCTTCTACGACGTCGTCTTGCTCGGCGAACGAACACGAGAATGATACACCCATTCAATGCAGATCCCTGAATATGAAAAAACAGAGACTTTATGACCTGAAAAGTGAAAAAATTTCAAGAATCTCTTATTGTCTGATTCAAAAATATATAAGGGCATTATCACAAACACCTTCTGTTCATAGATTTTGGACAAAGAACAAACTTTTGAGTGAAATAACAAAAAAAAAAATCAAAACTTTTTGGATCTGGAGAACAGAGCAAATGCTGCTTCATAAATCATGGGAAAATAAGATGAAATAGTTAAATTAAGCATTTTTAAACAAAACCCATGAGTGATAATCACTTGTAATGAAGTTAAATATTCGAAAGATTGATCAAACTTGGTTCGGTGCAACAACAAGATTAAAACTTGAAGAAAATAGAATATAGAGAAGAATCAGAGGTAGTTAAGGTGAATAAATACCTTTGAATATACTTTGATTGGGTTTATTCCTCAATTAGAATATCTCTTTTGAGGAATCTTGCAGCTTTGTATTGGGTTTCTTCTTTTGATAATCGTAAGGTTTCTTTGTTTTTTTTTGTCACAGGGAGAAAATAGGTCACAAATCTTAAATAACAAACTCTTAAGCAAATGGAGTTTATATATATAATAGACTCAACTACAGAGCGACAAGACAGGATGGATATAGAGAGAGAGAAAGCAAAACGTCGATATTTCCAACCACGTGTTTTTAGCTGCAGAATATTCATACGAGGTCAAAATTAATGTATTCAGTAAATTAGTACTACTTACCCTTTTCATACAAAGTTTTCTATGATTAATTAGGAAAAATTAAATTTGACTTGAAAATATAAAATCACATATTTCTTATATCGTAATATTCTTGACCGCGTGACTCGCAAGTTCTTAAAATTCTCTATATAATTTTTAAATATCTCCACAGAAATTTTGGTTACTTATCCAAAGATAAATAAACATAATTTGACTCGATCAATTTTTTTTTTTTTTTGAAACAGAGTTTGACTCAGTCCATTTTCTCTAGTATTAATTTATTTTAACAAAATATTTTTTTATGTAGTCAGTAGAATTTTAACGCCGGTATAACTAAAGTGACGTAGTTGCACACGTGGAATTTATTTGGGTGAGTGCCGTTGTTGATTTTTAATTTTTTTTATCTCTGTGTATATTTTTTTTAAAAATCGATCAAATAGGATTTTATGAAATTTCCTTCTTCCTTTCGTGGCGACCCAGAGATTACTACTATATTCAAAAAAAAAAGTGTTTTGGTGGGTTAATAAGTACAAAACTTATGGAATTAAATAAGCATATAATAGAGTGTTTCAATCTATATATTTTATTCATAAATGTAACGAGGCTACGGAACATTCAAGCTTTGCATATAGCGACACTTTATTCCATAATTTATAATTATATCTGTCTTGTAAAATAATTTATTTGGAAATTTGTCGTCATCATCAGTATTTATACGTCTTAATCGCATGCATCATTGGCTTAGTTGTTTAGATGTATCGATAACAATATCAAGATCAACGCTAACATGATAACTATGTTAATGCAACATAAAAACATACATAATTTTGAAATAACGGTCTAAAAAGTCAAAAAGATATATTTTGGAAGGTATATTTTTGTGTAAACATCTACCAACAAAATAAGTTATTAAAATAAAGAGGTGAGTACGTAGAACAAAATACATGCATATGCATGTACGCTTTCTCTTGAACATTATAGGTCGATAGTGACTTGTCTCCTTATTTGTCCCTCTAACAAACTCTAAACATATAAAAACTTTAATATCCAAAATGCACCTTTATTCATAAACATTTTAGTCAACCTATATATATATATATATATATATATATCTTATTATATAAAAGAGAGCGCGTAAAATTATAACTTACCAGATCGTGACACGTGTCACAATATAACTCACCATATCGTGACACGTGTCAATATAGAATATATAGAATATATATAATGTTAATAATTGGGAAGAAATATAAATAGAAACACGTGTTAATTAATAATATTAATAATGTAGAATAGATATAATAATTGAGTTAATAATTGGAAAGAAATATAAATAGAAACACGTGTTAAGATATAATGTTAATAATGTAGAATAGATCATATAATAATGTTAATAATTGGGAAGGAATAAGTTGTGCAAAACACGTGTTAAGTTCAAATTTTAATATAAATATAATGTTAATAATGTTTATGAAAAAATGTTAATGATGTTAATAATGTTTATAAAAAATGTTAATAATTTTAAAAGAAAAAAAAGGTAACGTTTAGGAAAAAAAGGCAAAACAAAAATAAGATAAAAGGAAAAACAAAAAAAAAGGAAAAAAATAATCAAACGAAAAGTCTTCACTACATCTATATATACATATCTAAAATCACTAAATTTCATTGTGCTCTCCTCTTTGTTCTATTTACTATTATTAAATTTCTTTTTTTTTACTCAAACAGAGAAAAAGATGAATTTCATAGTTTCTAAAAGCCAAAAAAATTTATTCACACTAAATCAGTTAGATCGAAATTGTCCTTACCATCGTACGATAGTTCGTGTTATTCGAAACTGGGAAGCTTGAAATTCTAAAGCAAATAATGTTCTTATGAGAGTCGAAATACTACTAATTGATTAAAATGTTAATAATTTAAAAAGAAGAAAAAATGTAACGTTTAGGAAAAAAGGCAAAACAAAAAATAAGAAAAAAGGAAAAACAAAAAAAAGGAAAAAAGTAACCAAAAAAGTCTTCACTACATCATATTTGTAATTGTTATTTTAGATCGTGACATGTGTATTAAAATTAATACGTAGACATCTTATAAAATGGAAACTTAATAATATTGAGAAAAAACATAAATAAAGAAAATAATCAAAAATAAAAAAATTAACATTAAGTATCAAATAATTAGAAATAAAATAAATTAATCTAAAATATAGAAAAAAATATGAAATAAGAAAAATAACATAGAAAAAGAAAAATTTAAGGATATATTAAGAAATAATCAATAAAAAAAATTAGAAATAAGAAAAAATAAAAACGTAAAATTACTTGAAAAAATAAAGAAAATCTTAATGATAACTTATTTGTTATCTTCATGGATCCACTATCTAATTATTAATTTAAAATAAATGTTTTTTCATGTAAATAACAAAAACAATGTAATAAAACAAAAAATGAGTTATTTATATTTCTTAATAGATGAAAAAGTAAAAATCACTTATTTACTATTACCATATATTGTTGTGTCTTTATATTTATTTGTTAATAAAATAGCGGGTATAATATTAGTTTCCGTTTAAAACTAAGTACTATAACTATACAAATATACTAACAATATTAATATATAATTATAAAATGTTTTATATAATTTGTCCGCGTATTACGCGGGATTTCATCTAGTATATATATATATATCTTTGCTACTTCATCTATTAATTTAATATTGTGGAAGCTAAAAGATATTAAGAATCAAGTATCATTAACCACAATAGGATTACAATAGTTTACCGTTACTCCTTTACTAACAGATATTTCCTCCGTTCTTTTTTGTTTGATTTTATAGGTTTTTCACATAAATTAAGAAAACACATAAATAAATACTAATAAATGTGTTTTTAACAATTTTCAATACCTTTGGATCTATAGTGTTACAAAATTTTCAATAAATATATCTTGAAAACTACAATTCACAAACATCAATAGATAAAACTACCTTGATATTTGTTAAAATCAAACAATTAAAAACAAATTTTTTTTCTAAAACATCAAACTTAAAGGAAGGGAGGGAGTATAATTTAGTAAAAAAAAATTACTAACAAGATATTCCTAATAAATGCTTTTCGACATAATCAATCAAATCACTCCATTATACTATTAGAAGTCTTTCGATTTGCGTAATTGGATATCTTTATACACTGTATTTTAGTTATATATATATATATATATATATATATATATATATATATATATAGCATGTTGTACAAAAACAAAAAGTGAGTTTAAACATGAGGTTGTATACGCGTTGCGTTGTCCATCGTTCATACTGTTGGTGTTCGGTTTGGTACCAGGGCCCGCTAAAGGAGCTGGCCGAGGCCCAGTAGAAGAACATGCCCGTTCTTCTCTATAAATCACCAAAGTGTAATGGGCCGAAGGAGGGCCCATATTCGCTTCCAGTTCGACAAGAGGACGAGGGGAGGCGAGCGGACTTCGACGGTTAGGGAGTTCGATGACGACATAACGGCTGCTTTAAATGCATTCAATTCGCGTTAATGAGCTAGGATTTAAATGTCTTTATTTGTAAATCATAGTATAAATAGAGGAAGAGAGCAAGGGAAAAAGGCATGTCTAATTCCCAAGAAAGAACCCATATCTTCTTATATCAATAAAATTCTCTTATACTAAGTTTTTAGCCCTCGTTTTCTTTTGCTAATTTGATCTATTAAGCCTCCAATTCCCAGTTCTTATCCCATACAAATCTTCGTTCCCACAATTTGGCGCTAGAAAGAGGGGGAATTGATAGATCACCTTTAATTAGTAACAGAAGAAAATCAAACCACTTCTCATGGATGTCACCGACTCTCAAAATGTCTCATCTGTCGACTTCGCCCAATTGCTCACTGACCTCCAGAAGGTAATCACCGAGCAACGAAGGCGACCTCTACCCTAGCCGAGCCGCTTCGACAAGATAGAAGGCGTGCTTACCAATCTCCAGCCCCCCAACGAGCAGAATACCGATGGCACCCCCACTCGGCTCGCAACGGCGAATGACGGACGAAACTGCGAGGAGCCAACGCCGACTTCGCGACCCGCACCGAAGCCTTGCGCGGAGCGGACCTAGGCGGGAAGGATTTCGAGGAGATTCGAACCGAGATCCGAGGAATAAACTCAAAAATCCACGAAGCAATAAGCTCCGCTCCAGAAATCAACCGAGTTATTGAAGAGACCAGGCGAACCCCGTTTACTCGGAGGATCGCATCGCTGCGCGTCCGCGATACAAGAAAGATCAAACTTCCGTCCTATGACGGAGTCGGAGATCCCAAGACGCACCTCACCGCCTTCCGCATCGCCGCTGGGCGGGTGCAGTTCGAGGAGCACGAGCAAGATGACGGCCTTTGTAGGCTGTTCGCCGAGAACCTCTCCGGGCCATCCTTAGTCTGGTTCACCCACCTCGAACCCGGCTCGATCGATAGCTTCACCGACTTCACCACCGCCTTCATCAAACAATACTCTATTTTCATAGACCAGGGACTCTCCGACGGCGACCTGTGGAACCACGTTCAGGAGCAGGCCGAGCCTCTGAGAAAGTACATAACCAAGTTCAAGGAAATTCTGTCCAGATTACCGGGATCACCGATTACACGGCGATCTCCTCGCCTCAAACACGGTCTCGGCACGAGTCGCGCTTCCGCGAGGAGATCGTGATCAACAAGCCCACCAGTATCCACGATGCACTTCACCGAGCCACAGCCTGGATGGAGCTCGAGGAAGACAAACTCGCGATAAGCAAGAAATATCAACCGCCTCCTAAGACCACTCCCCAGAGTCCGTCTAAGAAACCTGACAATCGCCGGGCCAGCGGAAGCTCGCAAACCTTCGCCGTGGGCAGAGACTCCGGAGGAAAGCGAAGCGGTTCGCTGCCAAGCAACAAATGGGTCCGAGACAAGGATGCTTATTGCGAGCTCCACGGGGTAAAAGGTCACGACACCAAAGACTGCTACCGTTTGAAAACCATCCTCATGGAGAAATGGTCCGCCGGCGACCTCGGCCGATTTCGACCTCGAAACCATCGCTCGGGCCGAGAGAAGCGGACTTTCCTCCGCCGGAGTCGGTGGCGCATCGCCCAAAAGAGTCGAAGCCGATAACGAGAACGAAGAAACCCCCAAGAAAAGGATCGATATGATCATGGGAGGATCCAAGCTTTTTAGCTCATCGGTGAACTCCATCAAAAAACACCAAAGGAAAGTCGGGAAACCGAGCCCCGAATACGGGACACTCGACGGACCAGTCATCACCTTCGAGGAAAAGGAAACTCTCCGCCTCGCCAGGCCCCATGACGATGCCCTGGTCATCTCACTGGACATCGCCAATTTCGAGGTGTCCAGAATTCTGATCGACACGGGCAGTTCCGTGGACCTCATCTTCCTCAGCACCCTCTCAAGGATGGGAATCAGTATGGAAGAAATAGAGGGGGGCCCCGCTCCACTCATCGCCTTCACCAGCGAAACCACTATGTCTCTCGGAACGATCCGTCTTCCCGTCCTCGCCAAAGGAACTTCGAAGCTCGTGGAATTCACGGTCTTCGACCGCCCTGCTTGCGTACAACGCTATCCTCGGCACTCCTTGGGCTGTACCGGATGAAGGCGGTTCCCTCGACCTATCATCGGTGCCTTAAGTTCCCTACCCCGACGGGAGTCGAAGAGATACAAGGAAGCCGGGAGACCGCACGCTCTTGCTACATGAGCGGACACAAGCTCACCGTCAAATAGCGGTTAGCCAACGTCGCTCGACCCAGCGGGGCCGAAAAGAAGCTCCGAGGGGGCGACGGCGTTAGTACCGAAGTGTCAATTGATCAGAACAATCCGTCCCGAGCCGTCAAAATCGGAGTGCGGCTCTCGGATCCGCGAAGGTCGAGCGCGATTCGGTTCCTTGCCGACAACATACACTCGTTTGCTCGGGGGCCCGAGGACATGACCGGGATCGACCCAACGATAATAACTCATAAACCGAATGTCGATCCGACGTACAAGCCGATCGGGCGAGAAAAGGAGGAAGGCGGGGCCGGACGGAGCTAAGGCCGTAAACGACGAAGTGCAGAGACTCCTGAACTTAGGATCGATCAGGGAGGTAAAATATCCGGAATGGCTCGCAAATCCGGTCGTCGTGAAGAAGAAGAACGGGAAGTGGAGAGTATGCGTCGATTTCACCGACCTCAACAAAGCATGCCCCAAGGACAGTTTCCCACTCCCTCACATCGACCGACTCGTGGAAGCAACGGCCGGTCACGAGCTCTTGTCTTTCATGGATGCCTTTTCAGGTTATAACCAAATCTCGATGCATCCCGACGATCAGGAGAAGACTTCCTTCATAACGGACAGAGGGACCTACTGTTACAAAGTAATGCCGTTCGGCCTAAAAAACGCAGGAGCGACGTACCAAAGACTTGTCAACAGAATGTTCGAGAAACAATTGGGCGAGGTCATGGAAGTCTATATAGACGACATGCTCGTCAAATCATCAAAGCAGGGCGATCATATCGAACACCTCCGACAGTGTTTCGACCTCCTCAAAGAATATGGCATGAAACTTAACCCGGAAAAGTGCACTTTCGCCGTACCTTCCGGAGAATTCCTCGGGTACTTAGTCACCAAGAGAGGGATAGAGGCGAATCCTAGCCAGGTCGACGCTCTCCTAAATATGCCGTCACCTCGAAACGTAAAGGAAACTCAAAGGCTCACAGGACGGATCGCAGCCCTCAACGAGGTTCATCTCACGCTCGACAGATCGATGTCTCCCTTTCTACAACCTTCTAAGGGGAAACAAAAGCTGGGTTTGGGACGAGCATTGTGAAGAGGCTTTTAATCAGCTAAAGTCATACCTCTCGAAACCACCGATCCTCGCTAAACCAGAGGAAGGGGAGCCTCTTTTTCTTTACATCGCGGTGTCCCCTTCGGCCGTCAGCTCAGTCCTCATACGAGAAGATCGGGGCGAACGAAACCGATCTTTTACACAAGCAAAACTCTAACCGATCCCGAAACCAGGTACCCGATGATGGAAAAACTCGCCCTCGCGGTTGTAACGGCGGCAAGAAAATTACGACCCTATTTTCGGTCCCACTCGATCATAGTGCTCACATCGCACCCCCTCGGAACGATTCTACACGGCCCGAACCGGTCCGGAAGAATTTCCAAGTGGGCAATCGAACTCAGCGAATATGACGTGGAATATAAGCCCCGCGCTAGCGCAAAAGCCCAGGTGCTCGCCGACTTCATAGTAGAACTCCCCGCGCAAGATCCCGAGTCCACTAACACTCTCCCCTGGATCTTACACGTTGATGGGGCCTCATCCAAGCAGGGATCGGGGATCGGCGTCAAGCTGCGATCGCCCAATCAAGAAGTCATCGAACAATCTTTTCGACTGCGATTTCCCGCCTCGAACAACGAAGCGAATACGAGGCACGCGATCGCCGGCCTTCGCCTTTCCATCGGCATTGGGGTCGGAAATATCTCGGTCTTCTCGCGACTCCCAACTTGTTGTAAGCCAATTCTCCGGGGAATACTCCGCCAAAGACGAAAGAATGGAGGCCTACCTCGCCATCACCAAAGAACTTTGCAAAGAGTTCGACAAATTTGAGCTCGTCAAAGTCCCCAGGGGCGAGAACACTTCGGCAGACGCCTTGGCAGCTTTAGCATCAACTTCCGACCCTGACATAAGAAGGAACATCTCCGTGGAGTGCATCGACCGACCTAGCATCGATCCGACTGGCCCGGTCCTTGCGATCCTGAAAGGGAATAAGCAGGAGGAGTCCGCCCACGCAGCAGAAACAATTATCGTTGACTGGCGGACGCCAATCCAAAACTACATCTTGAAGGGCGAACTCCCTACTGAAAAATGGGAGGCTCGAAAACTTAAGATCATCAGTGCCAGGTTTTGCATGATCGAGGGGGGGCTCTACAAGCGGAGCTTCCAGGGGCCTTATCTCCTCTGTGTCCACGGAGAAGTCGCTGACACCGTCATGAGGGAAGTCCACGAAGGACTCGCGGAGATCATTCCGGTGGTCGTCTCCTCGCCACCAAGGTTCGCCGACAGGGATACTATTGGCCCACCTTGACCGACGATTGCATTAAATATGCGCAACATTGCGAAAAGTGCCAGCGCCACGCTCCTTTCATCCACCAGCCGTCTGAACCATTGTCATCCGTCTCCGCCCCCTACCCTTTCATGAGGTGGTCCATGGACATCATCGGCCCGCTGCACGAGTCGACCAACGGAAGAAAATTCCTTCTCGTTTTAACCGACTATTTTTCCAAATGGGTCGAAGCCGAGGCTTACTCCGCAATCATCGACACAAAGGTCTGCAAGTTCTTATGGAAAAACATCATTTGCAGGCACGGACTCCCGTACGAGATCGTCACGGACAACGGCTCCCGGTTCATATCAAAAAAGTTCGAGAAATTCCGCCGGACACTGGAAAATAAAAGTACAATACTCTACACCTCGCTACCCGCAGGGAAACGGACGAGCGAAGCGGCGAACAAGTCAATACTCTATAGTCTCAAGAAACGTCTCGATTCTCGGAAAGGAGGATGGCACGATGAACTTGAAGGGGTACTCCGGGCCTACCGAACCACACCGCGCGGGCGACGGGGGGAAACTCCGTTCTCCCTCGTCTACGGAGTCGAAGCGATCGTCCCCGCCGAAGCGGCGGTCCCGGGGATCGGGCGAACTCGGAACCCTCCGATCGAAGCGGACAACGACGAGATGCTAAGACAATCTCTCGATAACCTGGATTCGAAGAGAGATCAAGCGATGATCGGGATCCAAAACTATCGAGCAATCCGCATCACGATACTACAACTCGAAGACAAAGCAACGAACCCCGTCGGTCGGGGACCTAGTACTAAGAAAGGTCTTTGAGAACACCGCCGAATATCGCGCTGGCAAACTCGGAGTCAAGTGGGAAGGACCGTACATCGTACACGAAATCATCCGCCCGGGAGTCTACCGTCTCAAAACCTCCGAAGGGAACAACGTCAAAAGACCTTGGAACATCATGAACCTTAAGAAATTTTATGCTTAATTTCGCTCTATTGTAAACCGAACTACGTTTCGAGGCTTGATCCCAACTCGGGTACGTAGGCGGCCCGTATCGTTTGATCGGGTCCGGCTATATAAATAAATAAAATCTTTTTCTACAAAGGATATTCAAAAGCGAACCACATTTAAAGCCGTCCAAACAGTTCGACAGAAAGGACTTAACAATGCATACCAAGCCCTAGTGTTCGCTAAACGACCAACACAGTTCTACCGAAGAACTTAACAATCGAGCGAACCGTATTTAAGCCATCTAAACAGTTCGGTAGAAAGAACTTAACGATGCATATCGAACTTCAGGGTTCATCCCCGATCAATACAGCTCGACCAAAGAGTTTGAACGATCAAAAAAGCAAGAACGTATTTAAAGCCATCTAAACAGTTCGACATAAAGAACTCAACGATGCATATCGAACCTAAGGGTTCGCGAACGACCTACACAGTTCTACCAAAGAACTTAACGAATTCAAGCCATCTAAAACAGTTCGACATTAAGAACTTAACAAGGCGCATCTACACAGTTCGACATAAAGAACTTAACGATCAAGCAAGCAAAACATATTTAAGCTGTCTAAACAGTTCGACAGAAAGAACTTGACGATGCACATCGAACCTCAGGGTCCGCGAACGATCCATACAGTTCTGCCAAGGAACTTAGAGACTATAACAAATCGCTTTTCCGCAAAAACGACTAAGTACGCAGAAACAAAGATATGAAAAGCTAAGAAACGGATTCCACAAGGACAAAGTGATGTTGTGCTCAACGATACAATCCTTTTTTAAAAAAAAGAAGCAAAAAAAAAAACACAAACAAAAAAAAAAAGTTTTTTTTGGGACAAGCCCCTGTTTAAAGACATGACCACATTCATGTCTGACCTGCTTCATCCACCGCTCCGCTCTCTCCAGCCCCCGGCTGCGACGACTCTTCCTCGGCGGGTGCAACCTCATGGTCCTCCCCGGCGGAGGCCGCGACCACCGGTTCGGACCCTTCGGAGCGAACGCCTTCCCTAAGGTTAAGGGCATCCTCGACGGTCGGGTCGGCGGTCATCGATCCGAATTGATCGAAAGGTGCCGAAGCCGGTGGTGTTACCTCCGGCGGCGCCGCTTCATCGACCGCTCGTGGCTCCACAAGAACCGAGAGCGGACTCACGGCCGACTGCGTCCTCGGGAGGCGGTGAAGCCTCGAACCTCTTGGCCGGCTCGACCGGGTCCGGCGAAGGAAGAGGCATAGCGGCCGGCTTCGCTTCGACCACCGGCGGATCCTCGGCCATGCTCGCCGCCTCCGCCTCGAGGTCGGGGTAATCGCCCCTCCGGATCCCGACCGGGAATTCCTCGATTGGCTCGGATCTCGGCCGCTTCGCGCTCCACCGAGATCGCTTCTTCGGGAGCGAGGAGGTGGTCCTTCACCCGGTTTATCACCGCAACCCCGGTACCTTTGACATCGCGCCTGGCCTCGTGGGAGGAGAGTCGGAGATCGCGATCCCGAAGTCCGAGGAGAGCCTCGTATTTCACCGACATCGCTCGTGAACTCTCCTCCGCCGCAATCAGCTCTCGCTCGAACCGCGAGCTCTTCTCCTCCGCAATTTCAGCCCTTTTTAGCATAAGGGCCACCTTCGTCTCCATTGCGGCAGCCGCCGTCTTCGCCTCGTCGCGTTGGCGGCGATAATCCTCGACTTGCCTCAGCCTGGCCGCGTTCTTTTCCGACGCGATGCGCATGGTCTCGAGTGATCGCTCCGCCAGGGCCAATTTCTCCTTGGCCCTGGTCAGGTCGAGCTGAAGAGATCCGGGTTCGGTGAGCATCCCCTCGTACCCGCAAAGGAGACGGTTAAAGGTCGTCGCCGACTGAAACAGAAAGCAGCCATGTGTAAGAACCAGAAAACATATACGTAAGCATTAACGAAAACAAAAAGAAGATGCAGGAGTCATACCTCACCGGATCGCGCATGTTCTCCAGCGCCGGGATTTCGAGCCCTTGATACGAAAAGGTCCGGAATAGGTTCGAGACCCGATCGCGATCTGCAAAACAAAACGAGCACACGTTAGCCCCGAAGCGAAAGCTGACCAGTTTCAAAAGGAGGGAGTTTCCCTACCACTGCGGTTCTCCGCATTCACGACGAGAGACCGATCCTGCGCCGATCCTCTGTTGGATCCCTCGCGGCGAAGAGTAGGCCGCTGCTGGGCGACTTGGTTCACGCCGCCAGGCGGGGCGGAGCGGTCCGAGCGGGCGATGGGGGGAGGCATGGTCGCACCGCGGGCCTTCACGGGGTCCGCGCTTCTAGACCTTGTCCTCGAGTCAGTACGGGGAGATGAGTCCGCATCATCGGCCCCCCTTTTTCTTTTTCGCCTCTCCAGGCTCTCCTCCTCCTCCTCCGCGTCGTCGTCTGCACAAGGCGGAGAGACCACGGCCCGCAGCTCGTCAGGGGCCTGTTGGAGGACCCAGTCAACCACAAGGCTGACTTTGGGTTTTTCCCCGCTTGCCTTGAAGCGCGAGATCTCCTCCTTCTTGGCCTTTGCCAAGGCTGTGAGCCTGGTCTCCCTCTCCTTCTTCGCCCGATAGGTCGGGGGAGATGACTCCGCAGGTAGCCGAGGAGAGGCCGACTCTCTGAGTGTCCGCTCTCGCGCGCGGACACAAGCTCCGTGGATCCTCTCCAGCGAGAAGGAATTCCACTTCGACGAGGCCTCGACAGCGACCCGGTAGAAGTCTTCGAAGCGCGTGAGATCGTCGAGGCGCGTCTGGGTCTCTGAAATAAATCACGTTTTATTTTATTAAGAGCTCTAAAGGGGCCGAGGCGAAAGCCCTCTATCCGAACTTTTTGTTTTCAAATCAAAGTGTGAAATAAAAAAAACTCACCGCAAGTCGCGGCCCATTTACGGCCGATGAATTCGTGCATATCCCCGACGGAGGACTTTGTGACGCGGAAGAAAAAGTACCGGTCCATCCAGCCCGAGTCCTTTTCAGGAAAGCCAAATACCAAATTCCGGTTCGTGTTGGGGTAAATGGCGAACGTCCCACTCGTTTTCGAGATTCGGACGCTGAACAATTCCATCAGCTCCGGGACGCCGAAGGCAAATCCGGTCTCCTCTGCCACCGTCAGGGCACATAATACCGATCTGATGAAGTTCGGCAAAGCTTGGGGGAAGGCGATACCTAGCTGATGCAGGTAGAGTATCAGCGCATCCGGGATTGGGAAGGACAGTCCGGCTCCGGAGAAGTACGCCTCGTAGGCGCAGCAGAATCCGGGGCGGACACTTTCCGGCGATTCGCCCTCACGGGGCAGCACCAACTCCACCGCCTCGGGAATCGCACATGAGCGACGAAGAATTTCAAGGGACTTTTCCGTCGATAACGTGCTCTGGTAGGGGCCGAATTGGTCGCTGACCTGGGTAACAATCCGTCGTGGTTCTCTAGGGGCCATTTCTTGTCGAAATTTATTGGTCGGATGAAGAAAAAAGAAAGTGAAAGGTGAAGATTCGTTGTTCTTCCTGAAGGATGAGCGAGTTTTTGTTGGCAAAGGATAGTAAGAAGACCCTCGTTCTTTTTCTGCCTATTTAAATCAAATGTTAAAGGTGACGTCATCCGGTTTTAAAGTGACATCACCTGACGCTACGGAAACCGTGCCGCCCCACCTTTTTGAAAAAACGAATCATTACCCTTTAATATTTTTTAATTATTAGGGTATCGTATAGCGCGATACTCGGGATCCGAGGAGACCTAATTGGCGGGATCTTCTCCTAATAATTAAGGGCTTTACTCCTCCAAGTCCGAATGCCGCGAGGTCATCAGGATCCCTGAAGATTTATTTGGCGATCCATTTTCCTCTCGTCAATCAAAGAGTTCGTTTACCTAAACCTGATGAGTTCGACGGGAAGCATGAGTTCGACTGTCTAAGTCCGATGAGTTCGACGGGAAAACATCGAACTTAGGGGGCCTTCTGTTGGTGTTCGGTTGGGTACCAGGGCCCGCTAAAGGAGCTGGCCGAGGCCCAGTAGAAGAACAGGCCCGTTCTTCTCTATAAATCACCAAAGTGTAATGGGCCGAAGGAGGGCCCATATTCGCTTCCAGTTCGACAAGAGGACGAGGGGAGGCGAGCGGACTTCGACGGTTAGGGAGTTCGATGACGACATAACGGTACGCTTTAAATGCATTCAATTCGCGTTAATGAGCTAGGATTTAAATGTCTTTATTTGTAAATCATAGTATAAATAGAGGAAGAGAAGCGAGGGAAAAAGGCATGTCTAATTCCCAAGAAAGAACCCATATCTTCTTATATCAATAAAATTCTCTTATACTAAGTTTTTAGCCCTCGTTTTCTTTTGCTAATTTGATCTATTAAGCCTCCAATTCTCAGTTCTTATCCCATACAAATCTTCGTTCCCACACATACTTAGTGAGATATGTACATTTAAGTAAAATTAATTTGGTTTAATATTAATTTAAGTGAAAGTTGCCTACGTATATACGCGTGATACTAAGAAAATCAATAAACTTCTCCCTCCAAAAGGTAAAATAAAATAAATACTAATCGATCAAAACGTAGTATAAAGCCACCGTGCACATGTGCGCCTATTGGTCTAATTTGTTTTACATAATAAAAAATCTTAATCAGTCTACATATTCTATAGTGTGTTAAGCTTACCTAAAAAAGATTGAAAATATTTATCCCAACTTTTGATACTTTACTAAAGCTGAAATCATATAACCTTTATTCTTCTCCATATAATACATTCGTTTAATTTACGAATCTAACCACACTTGCATTTTTTTTTGGACAAAAATCGCGTGTATCAACTAAACTACATGGACTACATAGACTTTAACAATGCAAATCATGAATATCGCGTGTATCAACTAAACTACATAGACTTTAACAATGCAAATCATGAACATACTAATTTACGAATCTAACCACACTTGCATAGACTTTAACAATGCAAATGTTTGATACCATGCCTACCAGTCAAAAAGCAAACATCGTGTGTATCAACTAAACTAGAGTTCCAAACAATATGTTCATGATTCAACCACTACATATCTTATCTAATTAATCGAAAAATTTGTTTGTTAGAAAAAAACATATAATAATATCGGTGGTCATGCCTAGACATAGGTGGTCGTAACTTAGTTAAGATATTGTTGGATTATTTGATATATATACTATGATTTTAAAATAGAAATTTCGTGTAAAATTTTAGTACAAATTTGTAGAATCCTTTGTAAACAATGAAACCAAAAAAATTTGATATGTATGTTTCCGAATGAAAAGAATCATGGAATCAATAGTTAGATTAAGCTTGGATCTCATCGATTTTATTCCATTTCATTGAGGATTAACATTTTTAGTATTTTTGAATTATTCTAATAAAGGGAATACAACTGTCATCTCAGATCTCAATGAGTACGGATTCATTAAATGAACTTTTTCATTTTTATAAAAATATTCATCCATAATAAATTAACTCATTGCAAATATTAGTTTTTTTTTTGTTTTAAAAAATCCTAAGAAACCAAAGTAAACTCTTGTCATCGTATTATTCTTTATCTATAAAAAGAAAATTTTTGAATTAATAAAAACGTTCAGCATATAATACAGTTATACAAATGATAGTTTTCCAAATCATAACATCATGAACTTTAGATTCCATTCTCTTTATTTAGACCATAAATTGTGTCTTAGCATATAATGTTTTAATTAATCATTTGATTAGAAAAATGAGATACTTTGACGTAAACAAACTTCGGTCCGTACACAACATATTGTAAGATCGCCACGTGTGACGCTGACATTGAACCACGATGGCGATGTCTGCTTTCAAGTACGACACCGTACCTAACATGGAGACAACCGTATCTTTTCGACCGCACTCAAATTTATGACACTTTTTTTATGTCTTCAATAATCTCTAGATTTGTTTTCACTGTTAAAAGGGTCATTTTACGGTTACATATAATCACAATTATTGTTTAAACTATGATTAGTTCGATCTAATTTAACTGCTTCTTGAAAAGTCTACTGGTTAATAATCAAACAGTTTAGTAGTAAATGTTTAGTTAGTAGAAATAAACAAAAAGTCAAAAGGTCGTGAAAGCGATAGAATTACAGCTAGATGCCAGCTGGGAAACGCAAGGACCAATTAAATAGTGACAGAGAGGATTTTCTATAACAATTAAAAAAACATTTTTTTTATGAAAAAAGACTAAAAACGACGCCGCAAGATTCCAAAAGAGAACAAAGTGTGAAAGTGCACCGACGCGACGACCAGAGTGAGTGAAGCCGAAACTAACCACATGTGTTACGGTGCACCGTCCCGTACCTTATCTTTTCTCCCAAGAGAGTAAGTACGGCCACTTTGTTGACTTTTATAGGTTGACTGTCTCATTCAACAACTCAACGTGTGGAATGGTTTTTTTTTTTATTACAAATTATATGAGTTTCAAAAAGTCATTGTCTGAAAAAGTTTTCATTACTTCCATTTATTAGACGGTAAAAGAATAAAGACAAAAAAGGGTTTTTAGTTGTTGAATATTATGAATTTGATAATACTTCATTACTCTTATGATTCCATCGATCATAATGGTTCTGACTTTTTTCACACGGTATTACTTGTAATTAGACTTGTATTTTACTTATGTTTTTCTTCCAACGTTACTAGCTACTAGCAATTTTCGAAGGTATTAAAATTTTAAGTGTAGTCGACTTCACTATTATTTTTGACTTTGTAATCTACCTAGTAATTGTTGTTGGAGAAAATGTCAACTTTTTGTTATTCTCTTTGTTTTTTTATATATTAAATGATTTTCTGTTATTAACATCAAGGTTTAAGGCACAAAATCAGTATTGTCATGTCTTTATTAATTGCTAGTTCATCTTCTTTGGAATATGTATGTTACATAAAAAAATAGTTTTTTCGTTGCGAAGCATATTATTATGGTTTTAATATGTTTGGAGTCCCAGGTTTACAAGGGTTACTTTTTAGAAAAAAAAACCTGAAAGCTATATATTGAATTGTTATAAAATATATGGTATTATAAAGTCTTAAGAAAAAATGTCAATATCAAGACTTTTTCACATTTTGATGGGGTCAATATCTTGATGTCATTATTTACATAACTTGAACCTCAAGTTGGTCTACGAAAACTACTCATAAAACAAGTTAGTATAATGAAGTCAAAACATTAAGTGTTTCCCAAGAAATTTACGGTCAAGTCAACTAAAGTTAATCAAGCCAAGAAGAATCAAGACATTTGTGTTAATTAGTTGTGGTGATGATCACCAGAGCAGACACGTAGTTATACAAAATATTAAAATTCAATTTGTACACATAATTATTGGATAATCGTGATTATAAATTATTAAAAACATCTTAGTTAGGATAGGTACGACCATGCATAATCCATGCCTTCCAATTGAATAACTACAAGGTGATATTAGATCTAAAAAGAAGATGCATATATACACATACAAAAACCAATTAATTAAGATACGTGATTAGTTTAAATACCAGACAAGAGCTACAGCTAATAGATTTTAATCATGCAGATTATGTAAAACATGTCTAGTAGTTATACCATTTTAATATTTAGATTATAATCTAGTTTAGCCCTTTTAGCATATTTATTTATATAGGTCCATTAAATTACTTATTTCTCTGGTATGAAAATAAAGTAATATATTATCGATAAAAAACCCAATTGACCAATGATCAGTACACTAAATCCAAACCATGTGCTTGCAAATTTTAAGTTTACCATCTCAAATTTCAAAATCAGAAAAAAACAAATAAACAAAACATTTTAAAGTCAAAGCCCTATAGTAACTACAATTAAGAGACAAAGATCATAATGCTACAAAGCTGGCTTACACAACAACAACCTCAAGATAGAGCCATTAGATTCAATGCAATGTATTATACCTTCCATAGACAAAAGCAGGGGTGGGCGTTCGGGTACCCATTCGGATTCGGGTCGGGTTCATTCGGGTTTCGGGTTCATTCGGGTTTTGGGTTTTCGGGTAGAGACTATAAAACCCGTTCGGGTTTTTCTATAACTTTTTCGGGTTCGGGTCGGGTTCGGTTACCGAAACTATAAAAAAACTCCAAAATTATATAATAAAATATTTTAAAATATATACTTTATTAAGATAATATGAATTATACACAATTAAAACTATACAAAAGTATCTAAAAATAATCAAATTATACAAAACTACTCAAAATATAAGAAAAGATGTTAAATATTTGGATATATAAGTTACTATAAAAATAAAATTACTAATATTTTTATATATTTAATTATATTTTGGGTACGCATTCGGGTTTCGGGTCGGGTCGGGGTCGGGTTCGGGTTTTCGGATCTTGAAATATAAAACCCGTTCGGGTATTTGGTCACAAAAGTCCGATCTTATGTCTCTTTCCACATGATTTTTTTTATCCATATATATCCTTTTTTTTTAATTATATGTGATTCTTATGTATATATTATGAGTCTCTATGTGGGGGATTTTTATTGGCTGCATGACAAGTTCAAGCAAAGTTTCAAAAATCATAAGCCATATTTAGTTTTCAATAACTCACCTGTCATGGTCCATGGCCTATCTGTCATCATAACGAAATCAGATGCATTGATATCTTATAACTCTCACCTACCATTCTATTTTAAAATCTTGATTCTAGAACCAAGAAAATCAAGTTTATTCTACATTTTACATATGATATTTGTACATCTAAACTAAAACCATCATATGATTACAAAGTCAACAAAATAAACCAATATGGGTTTGTGTAACATATTATGTACAAGTTAAAATAATGAATTAAAAAAAGAAATGTGTAATTTTGAATAAAATTACACATTGAATGTAATGTAAAGACTAAAGAGACAAGTACAAGTAGCTGTACTTGTTGAAAGTCATTAAAAATTAAATGTCTGAAATGTGAACAAGTTCTGGAGGCTAAATGTTAGCAAAAAGGTACTACGGAAAAAATAAGATCTGAAAAATTAATTGGTATAATTAATTAGCCACTATTGAAAACCACATGGGCATTGTGATAAGTTTTTGAGACAGAGTTTGCATGATATGGCTTAACTAGGCACAATATTAGCTGGATATAACACTAGTCATTTGACATAATAATCTCTCTAATGATTCAGTTTTTGAAAAACACATGTTTCATGCATGAATCTGATAGGAACTAGAAACATGGTGACTTTGTGTTAGAGATCTTCTAAGACAAAGATTGACTATGTTTAGTTTTTGCATCTAGAGAAACATTAGTTATATTCTCTGTATTAGGCCCTGTTTTAGGATCTTCATGCTTTCTAGTTTCTATGTTGAGTTTCTATTCACAATCAATCTTTTACAGTTTTTTACTCTACTACTCAAATTTGTAACTGTGTATCAAATACATGACCAATCAATGAAATAAATCAAAAATTACTTTTCTTTCAAATTTTAGTCACCCTTCGAAAACTAGATTCTATATGTTCACATAATTTTGATGACTTTTTGTTAAGAATTTGAAAACATGATTCAAAATTGCAATGTACTTTGGATAATGAAGAATCAAAGTGATTCAGTTCATTCTCTTAATGAGCTCGTTGATGAAGCACTCGCGGTTTCCGGCGTCTTCTCCTTCATCCCTCTCAATGGTGTCTTTAACTGGAATGGCCACAAAGAGTTGTTGGCTTCTTTGAAACGTGGCCTAACGGTCAAGATCTCGTGTATCAGATCCTCCTCACATATTATCCCATTGGGGTTCCATAGCCCCTGAAACCACACCACATCAAAAAAGGAAAATGTAGTCTAGGCATAGAATTTGAGAGACCAATTTGATCCAACACTTACCGAACATAAAGAATCAAGCAATAGTCCTACCTTAATCTTAACATGAACTAGTTCAGACAACATTTAATGAAATAGTGTGATTGTATTTACTTGGTCGACGATGGAGTTGTCTGTCAAGTCAATTCTCTGGTGGTTACGCGTACCAAAACCCCTTTTGTAGACTAGTTTTTTCACACATTTTTAAGTCCGAGTATCCGAGGATAACACGAGTCAGTCCATGGGTAAGTCTAACACGAAACGATGATATTTTAGAATGTAAAAGGAGAAGATTGGTACCCATAGGTCACATAGGGCTCAACACGGCGAAGAATGTTCCTTGTTAACCTTCAAGAACACACCATTGAAAATCTGCAATAAACTATCCAAGTCTCGGAGAAAATCATAAAAGCCTCCTTTTCAAATTTTGCCTCACACTTAAGCTCGATTAGTTCCCTTTCCTGAAGAAGAAAACAAGTCACAGAAACTCAACAGTCAACACTATTTCATATTTATCAAGCAAGAAAACTTTCAAATAATAAACTTGTAGAAGAGACTACCTTCTCTTCCTACTGTCTCCATGGAGTATTTGCTTCTGTTTCCTATTGGCAAGTGTCAGTTCTTGTATCTCTTCCTCTTCTTCAACACAGTCTTGGCCTCTGTATTAGCCATTTTCTGTGATTGACACAGCCAAATAACAAAAAAAAAACATGATTACATTTTAGTCTTCCTTGTATAACCAAAGACAGAGCTGAACAAGAATTGCATTACAAAAAAAAAATCAATACTTTCTGTCAATTATCTTCTTGTGACCATGAAAACAAACCATAGGGGATGGCTTTATAAGCCAATACAGATCCAAATCGTGTTCTTTAACAGTGGCTATAATCAGCTAATTGCTAGATCTCAGATGTTGTTTTTTGAATGCTTTCATTAAAAATTTCACTACAGAACATAGAAAAGACCAGACTTTACAAGGAAGAATACTAACCGTCGATCACCAACGTCGTCGAGAGGAGGCGAGGTGTGAGAAGAGTGTGTGAGAGCGAAGAAAAGAGGTCCAATTTTACAATTTATGGGTCTAGAAGTAATTTAGAAACTATTAGGGTAAAAACTGAACTTTCATAAGAACTCGGAGGGTTACATATGTAAATAAAATAAAGATTGAAGAAAACCCTAAATAACCAGCTCCTTTACACACCATAAGATCCAAAAACCAAAAATCACTCTTCTTCTTCTTCTTCTTCGTCACCGTCCAGCTTCTTCGCCGCGCCGTCCGTCGTTTTTCTCAAAACCGTTCCTTTAGCTCCGGTAAGCTTTTATATTCCTTAATCGATTCCTCTTCTCACCAGATCTGGCGAATTCGAGCTTGTTCTAATTCAGATTCTTTTGGTTGTTTCTTGAATTGAAACAGAGATTGAAAGTCTTGATATGAGAGGAAGGAGCTACACTCCGTCTCCACCGAGAGGTTATGGTAGGAGGGCTCGTAGCCCAAGCCCACGTGGCCGATACGGTGGCGGTGGTGGTGGTCGTGACAGAGACATACCTACCAGTCTTTTGGTTCGTAACCTACGCCATGACTGCAGGTGTGTGATTTTGCTACTCTATGTGTCAAGTTTCATGATTATTACATGTGTATATTCATCGTAGCATAGATTGATGATAGATATGTTGGGTTCTGTGTGTGCATCTTTTGTGGCTCGATTTTTATATGTTAGCTTGTAAAAATGTAATCTTTCTTCTTTGATTTATTCTCTTTTCTTCAGGCAAGAGGATTTGAGGAGGCCTTTTGAGCAGTTTGGTCCTCTCAAGGATATCTATCTTCCAAGGGATTATTATACTGGGTTAGTATGTTTCACACACAAGGCATTGTTTTACTTTCGCTTCGTGTTAGATAGTGTCTATATCTTATCATGTTCTTTTGCTTCGTAAACTACTTTTTATGAAACTAGTTTCTTCATAGCCGTTCCTACATGCTCACATCTGCACTGCTGCTCATGAATTCTTTGATTTGTACGATTTTTTCTTAAATGTTTTCACGTTGTGCGTATCCGTATTTCATTATCCGTAACATAGAGTTGAATTTTCAGCCTTGGTCGTTGTAGTACCCCCCTGAAACGCCATACTTTGCTAGTCACTTTAGGGAAATTGTATGGTGTGATGATCCGTGTTCGATCACACTTATTGAGGTTCTTGAGGTTTAACAGTGAATTTAAAGAATTGAAGAGACCAATGAAGTAATTAGAGTTCTTTTGAAGATGATCTAATTGGTAGTGAAGGTTTGAAGGAAGTTGAGTTTGATTTCAATTTGAAGATTTATCAAGTCTTGAAGAAGTCTTATTTGTACTGAAATTGTCAAGGTTTGTAGGCAAGTGCTTGCTTTTTTCATGTTTATCACGATGGCTTCTCTTTCAGGAGATTTTAGTGCCAACTTTGATTCAAAAGGCTTCTTGACAATGCGGTACACCTTCCTTGGTCGCTATTTTGGTTACTAGTCTGAGATTTTTTTTGCTTATTGGTTTTGTTGCAGAGATCCACGGGGGTTCGGTTTCATTCAATATGTGGATCCTGCTGATGCTGCTGAGGCAAAACATCACATGGATGGTTTTCTTCTTCTTGGCCGTGAGCTGACCGTTGTGTATGCAGAAGAAAACCGGAAGAAGCCAACTGAAATGAGAGTAAGGGATCGTGGTGGAAGGTGAATTGAGATTCTTCCTCTTTTGACATTTTTTATAACATCGAACAGCAGAAAACTCTTAGATTGTCTAAACCAAAGTAATAACTTGATATCAACTTGTATACTTTTCATTTATGTAGGAGCAACAGATTCAATGACAGAAGGCGTTCTCCTCCTCGATACTCTCGTTCACCTCCCCCTCGTCGTGGTGGTAGAACGCGATCACGTAGCCGTGAGCGTAACTATCATTCTCCTCCTCCTAAAAGACATCAATCTAGGTAGACAAGCTCCTAATTCATGTGTAAACTTCATTGTGAGATTTTGTTACCATTTTCTGTTGGATTATAGCCGTTCTCTTCTACATCTTAACTCTATTTTGTTGCAGGTCTGTCTCACCCCAGGAAAGGCGATACGAGAAGGAGAGGTCATACTCTCGCTCACCACCTCCGCATAATGGCTCAAGGGTTCGCAGTGTAAGTCCCGGGAGGGTGAAGAGCCTCAGCAGGAGCCGTAGCCCTAGAAGAAGTGTGAGCCCAAAGAGAAGCGTAAGCCCAAGAAGAAACAGGAGCTACACGCCTGAACAAGCCAGGAGCCGCAGTCCAAGCCCTGGTGGAGAACGAAATGGAGATCGTTCTCCAAGCCAGTGATTTGCTCACCAAATGTATCCTCTCTACCCTTGAGTTCTGCAGTCATGTTTGTTAGCTGTCTCTGCTTTTTATCAGATATTCGTTTGCCTTTAGATTGAAACTCTCTTGCCTTTTTAAGACAGATAGATGTATTGATGTGTGGTGGTATTCTTGCTTTATGTTTGATATTGAGACATGACTTTGAAGTAGCATGTGCTTTGTTTTTGTCATCTTATCTCTTTAGATCTCATACATCGTTGTTATGGTGAAGTAAAAGGGGCCTGTTATGAAATGAGGTCACGATGGCTTCCATTGATTTTGAATCAAAACTTCTTTGGCTTGAGTTTTGTCTGTTTTGACTTGTGGCGAGTGTCTTAATCCGACAATAGTCTTTGTTTAGTAGATCAAATAGCTTGAATCTTAAATGCACGGCGATGATGTCGATAATCTATTAATATTTGGAAAAAAATTGGTAATAAATTCAAAAACCATTTTTGAAAAATCTATCACTGAATTAAGAATAATTAAGAGCATCCAAGGAACATTTGGAAAATCCTTAACAAGAAAACATTTGGAAGTCATGCACACTAAATTAGGATCTTTCTTTTTGATTCAAATTTTTATTTATCTATACTATAAAAGATGGTCGATTTCTCTCCAGTGTTCGACACATCAGCTTTTTTATTCGCGATCTGAGTGGTACACGTGGACCTGTTTACGTCATCTCCCTCTTCCTCCGACCTCTCTCTTCTCTCCCATTTCTTCGTTTGACTTCTTCTCTCCGTAGCTAATCGCAGATAATAAAATACAGTCTGCGACACGTTCGAAGGGCGACGAGGACCATATTTGCATCATCAGAGAGAAAGAGATTCAGATCTCGCGCGGCGTAGTTTCTCTGGTACGTTGATTCCGTGAATTCCTTTCCTCTCTATCGCTTCGTTGATTCTTTTGTTCGATCCAGATCTGTGCGTTGTTCATGGCTCATTCAATTTTCAGATCTGTTGTGTGTTTCTTGTGATTCTACGGTTTGTAACACTGAATTTTTATCTGCCTTGAATTAAATCAATTTGATCTTGTGATTCGATCCATACCTGAGGACACGAATGAGATCGGATACGATTGAGATCAGATACGATTTGTAATCAATGATAGGTTCACACCTTGGTGTTGTTATCTCCGTTGAAAACTTGTGATATTGTTGAATTGATCAGATCTGGGTTTTTTTTTTGGGTGTAGAAGAGGGATTGTGAAAATCTGGGGTTATCACCATCCTTTACAAGCTAAAGCTCGGTGAGATCGTCACCACCATCCCAACCATTGGTGAGTAACTTTGTTATATTATCTTATATTTCTTTTACTTGTGTGTATTGTTTGTATGATGAAAGTGATTTGTTTTGTTGAGATGTGTTTTGATTGTTTTTGCACCAGGAGTTGATAGTTGTTTTGTGGTTTTCAGGATTCAATGTTGTGACTGTGGAATGCAAGAACATTTGCTAGACCGTGTGGGATGTCGGGGGTTAGTACAAGGTTTCATTACATCCTATTTTCTTAACACAGTTTCTGTCATTTGTTTGAGAATGGGTTGCTTATAAGAGGTTCAGTGTTGGTATAACATTTCTATACCAGCACTCTACAATTGATAAGCTAAATCAAAATCAGCTGGAACTTCGAGCATACTTTGATACCCAAAGATATGTCATTTTCTGTGGTTGACATCCCTATATTGACATTTGACTTATCCGAGTTCTGCTCGTAGAAGTTAGAACTGTCATCAAACTCTCACTTATGATTTCCTTGTTGGTCATCTAGATTCGTTGAAGCCAGAGACGAGCTTCACAAAATGTTGAGTGAGGTATATATATATATTATATATCTTTAAAAGGGATATCCCGGGTCGTTTAGTTTTGACTTTGCGACGTGTGTGTTTTTGTCGGGGGCAGGATGAATTGAGGGATGCAGTTCTGCTTGTATTTGCTAACAAGCAAGATCTTCCCAACGCAATGAACGCTTGCTGAGATTACCGACAAGCTTAGCCTTCACTCTCTCCGCCGACGTCACTGGTGATTTGACAAAAACACACACAATAACTATCTCTATCCTTGACATATGAGCAAACTATAAAGTAATATTAACACAATATGACCGTTGTATAAACATGTACATTCAGAGCACATGTGCAACATCAGGAGAAGGACTCTACGACTGGCTATCCAACAACATCGCAAACAGGGTATGTTATCAACTATGCAACTATTTTCTCCTTTTCTTGTCAACTCCCACAATCCTATAATCATGTAATTATGGGTGCAGGCATAGAAGGGAGCTTAGGCAGATTTTTCTTTCTTTCCATTGGGCTTTGTTTGCTTTCCAGAGAAAAAGGGTCTGTTGCGCTATTACTACTTATATTACTATCGTTTATTATCATCATCTTCTTCTTATGTTGTCAAACTCAAAATCATTTTCACAATTTGTACTTTCCCCTTAATAACTCAAATACGTTTTTGCTTTTTTTTCTTCTTCAAGTCAGTATGTCATATTCTCATGCTCATCAGTTTTACATTTCTGTAATTGAAATTTTCGGAAAGATAAATTTTCTATGGTAAGAAAGTTATATGACCTCTAAAGCTTAAGCTACTTTGCATTGAAGATAATAGAATCTGATGTTAGTGAACACACTTGTGTTGACCCTTATCGTGTTACACTTGATGCATGATGTTATTTTTTTAACTTGGAAAATGAAAAATCAAAAACTTGGTTTGTGTAGTTTAGTGGAATGTTTATAAACCCTAATTGACATATAGATTAAAGAATATTGGATGAAAATATGTCAGGAAATAAAAATAAAACTAACATGTGACTTAGAACAAGAATCACACAAATAGTTTAAAAAATTTAAATTAAAAATAAAAAATTGTAAAAAAACAAAAAAAACAAAACGTTCATAAATGATAAATTACATACTTACACTCTCATCTAGGTTTATTAGAAAAAATAAAAATTTCTTAAAGTTAATTTTGAAAATTAATAATTATCACAATTTTTTTTGAAAAGAATTATATTATACATTCATACCAATACAAATAGCAAAAAAACATTTAAACAATGTTAAAAAAAATTTAAAATAAATTTTAAACACAAAATTGTTTTAAAAATCAACACCCGCGCGTAGCTATCAATTGTTTTCAAACTACAAAAAAAACAATAAGATATCCGCACCCGCGCATCGCGCGGGTTTTCCCCTAGTTTAAATAAAAAGTGAAAACCGAAAGAACATGAAAAGAGCGTGGAAACTGTACTATGCAGCTATTCAAAATCTTGTTTTATACATCATTATTACTTTAACTAATAATTTGGGATTATAGGTGTCAAGAATACAAAACTATATAATGTGATTTAATTATATTAATTAATAGTTTAGTTAAACTCTTTGTAGCCTCAACTTCCATACACACATTTCTGGCTTCCCACGCATTGAAGTTAGCTAAAACCAAGTTAACTGTGCATAATAATCTTTAAATTTTCAATTTTTCCATATTCTCCAATTTATAAAATAATTTTCGCCGAAAGAAAAAAAAGTCTTTTTACTTACTTTTTTGGTTTTCCCTTCGCTTCAGTGGAATTCATTACACTACAAACATCCCTGAACCTGCTTTGTCCTGTTTTGTCTCAACAACAAAAACCTCGAGGTTTTTTTTTTCACTTTCTTTATCTCGTGTAATTCAAAATCTCGCCGAGCAAATCTTGAAGCGGGCAAGCTCAAATTAGGTACTCTACTAATATTGTTTCTTGATTTTGCATCTGGGTATTTTAGATTCTTGTCACATTATGTTTCCGAAACTTGCTTTCTCGTGTGTATCTTCCACACTCTTCTTAGCTCTTTAAATCCTATAGAACAACGAAACGACAAAAAGAGTAAAGATAAGAAAGAGATTGAAAAAAAAGTGTGTGGCTTTTCGAATGCTCAATGGGTTATTTGTTTACTGTCTAGCTCAATGTATCTTCAGACCGTTTGATTGGAACTTGTAGATCTACTTTGTGTCGGAAAAATTCTATGTTAGAATCTAAAGTTACTTACTTGATATTAGGGTTCTTACCTAATTAACCAATCTTAATCATAACTCGCCCTAAAAAGATAAAAAAGGTTTTTGCTTTATTAAAAGTGAGAAATCAACAACCTATTAATTAATATTAATGTTATAATCATTATCATATCAAATTTTTGAACTTGTTATAGTTTTATTATACAGGTTTACAAATGGTGCTTCCGAGATGTTTTGCAGAAGCAATCTTGCTTCTACTTTCACTTCTTACATGTACAAACGGTAATAAAACCTATGTGAGAACAAATCTTTAACTTTATTAGGTAAGTTTCAAAGACTCTGAAATCTGTGAAGTATCATTGTTTTAACAGGTGCGTTCATAGGGGTAAACATAGGCACGGATCTAACCAACTTGCCGTCGCCTTCTGACGTTGTTACGCTTCTTAAATCGCGACAAATCACACACATTCGTCTCTACGACGCCAACAGTCACATGCTCAAAGCATTCGCCAACACTAGCATCCAAGTTATGGTCGGTGTAACCAACCAAGAGATCCTCAGAATCGGACGGTTTCCTTCTGCAGCGGCTTTTTGGGTTAACAGAAACGTCGCTGCTTATGTCCCCGGGACTAACATAACCGCGATTGCTGTTGGTAACGAAGTTTTAACCACAGCTCCTCACGTGGCACCGATACTCGCATCGGCTTTAAACAACATTCACAAGGCTCTTGTGGCTTCGAATCTCAACTTTCAGGTTAAAGTGTCGAGCCCAATGTCTATGGATATAATGCCTAAACCGTTTCCTCCTTCCACGTCCACCTTTAGCCCGTCGTGGAACACGACGGTTTATCAGCTTCTCCAGTTTTTGAAGAACACGGGTTCGTTCTTCATGCTGAACGCGTATCCTTACTACGGTTACACAACCGCTAACGGGATTTTCCCGCTTGATTACGCGTTGTTCAAACAACTTTCTCCCGTGAAACAGATCGTTGATCCAAACACGTTGTTGCATTACAACAGCATGTTTGATGCTATGGTTGATGCAGCTTACTACTCCATGGAAGCTCTAAATTTCTCCAAGATTCCCGTCGTTGTCACGGAAACCGGATGGCCTTCTTTCGGTGGAAGCGATGAAACGGCTGCGACCGTGGAGAACGCAGAGACGTTCAACAGCAACTTGATCAAACGGGTGTTGAACAACTCCGGTCCTCCTAGCCAACCGGATATGCCGATAAACACGTACATCTACGAGCTTTACAACGAAGACAAGCGTTCCGGACCCGTCTCGGAAAGAAACTGGGGAGTTTTGTTTCCTAATGGGACCTCGGTTTATCCTCTGACCTTAACTGGTGGCTCTGAAATAAGCGCAGCTTTGAACGGTTCGGCGATGTTCTGCGTGGCGAAAGCGGATGCTGATGACGATAAGCTAGACGACGGTTTGAATTGGGCTTGTGGTCAAGGCCGAGCTAACTGTGCCGCGATTCAACCGGGACAACCGTGCTATCTACCAAACGATATCAAGAGCCATGCTTCTTATGCGTACAATGACTATTACCAGAAGATGAAAACTGCAGGTGGTACTTGTGACTTTGATGGCACGGCCATCGCTACGAGTAGAGATCCTAGTAAGTTTCTCCTGTCTAATCCAAATTCATCGGTTTTATGTTTTACGCTTTGCTTGCATCGCGATAAATCTTAAAATTCGGTTTGCTTGTGCAGGCTATAGAACATGTGCATATACTGGAAGGTAACAATCCAAACTTTTTGATGTCTTTTTGTAAGTTACTAAACGTTTTTTTGAAAACGTTACAGTTTCTTAACTCTTTGGTGTTATTTTTTCTGTCTATGTTAGCGCAAACGCAACTGGTGGAAACTTTCCTCCGATCGCGCCAGGACCGGTAAGTCCAGTAGGAGGAAACGCAAACGCAATTATCTCGTCCGTCTACAATCTTGCCTTCTTGGCACCATTAGCTCTTACACTACTACAACTACTGTTACTTCAGCCTAACCGCCTTTTGTAAAACATTGGCTTTGTAGTAACCGGAAAATACTACCGGCGGTTTTGTTTTTCCCGGTTATTGGTATTTATTGTTTTACTTTGATGTAATGTAAGTTTAGCTAGAGAGAGAGGGAGAGAGGTCATAACAAGTTCACTTATTTGATCTTTGAACTAAAAAATCTTCGAATTAGAGTGATTTTAATTTAAATTATTTAATTGAATAATTGTCTTTTATTTGTTTAGAATTTATGGGTAAATAACGTCACCAATGACCATATGGTTGTCAAAAATTAGTCTCTTTATTATTGGCCACGTCAGCGATTATTATTTTATTCGATTTAATCAGTCCAAAACGCTGCGTTTTAAGTGTTTCGCAAGCGAAACGCTGCAAGTAATGGGAATTGGATAAGCAGAGTAGGGACGACGGCGACGAAGACGGGAGATGATGACACCTGGCGGAGGAAGCGGGAGGTTTAAGCCGTTACCGACGGCGATGTACGCCGGATATTCAGGAACGGCGTCGTCTTGGGTAGCGAAGACATCAGTATCTGCTTCGGGGAAGAGGATACAGAGAGAGATGGCGGAGCTTAACGTGGATCCGCCTCATGATTGTTCGGCTGGGCCTAAAGGAGATAATCTCTACCATTGGATCGCCACAATTATTGGTCCCTTGGGTTAGTTTTCTATTAAAGGATCCGATTTTGAAATCGTTAGGTTTTTAAAATTGGATTTTGGTTTTTGGATTTTGCAGGAACTCCGTATGAAGGAGGGATCTTTTTTCTTGATATTATATTTCCTTCTGATTATCCTTTTAAACCACCAAAGGTATAATCTTTGATTCTCTGGTTGATTTTTTAGAGTGGAAAGTAGCTAACTTTTTTTGTTTAATTCATCAAAACAAGTAATGGGTTTTCTCAGAATTTCAAGCTATGTATAGAAGTCGCGATCTTTACTGTTTTAGCTGAATATCAACTAGTGCTCTTCAGCTTTAGTATAACATTGGCTTGAACTGTCTCACACTTTTGAGACAGAGATCATCTAAAGTTTCAACTGTGTTACATTGTTTTCATTTAGACCAAAGCCTTGTGATAGATTCTTGAACTTTTGGGGGGTTTTAGAGACTCAATATATGGTGTATAGTCATGAGCTTGTGCTTTGATTTACATCAGTAGTTTCATAATGGTCTTCTTCTTTGTTGATGAGTGATTTGATCATGTGGGTGTGGATATGTATGTAGGTGGTGTTCAAGACAAGGATCTACCATTGCAATGTCGATACCTCGGGGAATTTAAGTGTTGATATTCTAAGAGATAGTTGGAGCCCAGCTCTTACAATAACAAGAGTCTTACAAGCCATCAGATCCATCTTCTTAAAACCTGAACCTTGTAAGTCTCTGTTCTACTCTCATGCATCAGATTCAGACAAAGTTCAAATCTTTTGATACATGGGTTAGCTCATATCAGATTTGATACTTGGTATCAACAGTTCTCTCACAGATAGTGTCTTTTTTTTACTAGATGATCCAGTTTTACCGGTTATTGCACGGCTCTACATGTCGGATAGAGAAAAGCATGACGGAATAGCCAAAGAATGGACACTGAGATTTGCCAAGTGACCAAGATTTGGTTCTTCAATACAAGGAAATACAAACAGATCATGTAATATTGTACAACGTAGTTCTTTGATTAATGAGACACAGCAAAAGCTGAACCACAATGTTAGATGGCTAAAATGAGAGTGAGGGTAGGGACCTATCCTCAATAACTTCAAGTTTATACAATTTAGTGTCTAAAACTCTTCTTTGAAGACTCCAAAACCAAAGGACTATATAATAATGGTCTTAATTTTTTGATGAGAAAGTGATAGAAAGAAAAATAGGCATAATAAATCATCTACCTTCTACAATGGCGATAATAACTTCTAGAGAGAGAGAGAGAGAGAAGTTAACATATGAGGTAATTAAACTGATGAAAGAGTATTAGTTGGTACCTAACAGGTTCTATTACCATTAATTTGATTGTTAATAATCTCCAAATATTAAGATGGAATTTTTTCCGTTGGAGAGACCAAATCTACCGGTCAATTCTTGCGTTTCTTTTTAACCTAATTAAGCTTTATAACATAATAATAATTATTACAGATCCTCAAGACACTGAGACACATCCATCAATAAAATCATGTATATATAGAGCGAGAGAAGAACATTAAACAAACCATAGCAATTAACAAAAAAAAACAAAGCATTGGAGAACGGTGTTAAAACAGAGTAGCATGCGAGTCTCTGCGACTATTAGTTATATTGGTACGTAGCTTTTACTCTTATTTAATTTGTTATCGACATAAGTACGTGTATTACATGTTTTTAGCCTTTTAGGCAGATGAATCATGAATGTGTAATATATACATACGATGAATATTTACATACTCAATTTATATATATTCTTTAATTGTTCTCTTTCGTTGAAATCTTATTTCTTTTGAAATTTTTGTCACAAGGCGCACGTTTATTTTGTGTATAAAGTTTTGTGACGCTGAATATATTCAGTTATAGAGTTATTTTAATTTTGCTTTTGTTGGGATGTGAACCAAAAGGTCAAAGAGAAAAGTAGGTCGGAGCAGAATAATCGCATCCATAGATATTGTTTCAAGTCAAATATTAGTCAACGTTAAATCAATCTAACGGCTCGTGATTTAAAATAGGTTAGATCTAGCGGTTTATATTGTTAGCTTTTTCTTTAATTTAATTTTCCGTTAGGCTTTTAATGGATTTATTAACGCCGCTTAAGCCCACCACTGATTGTTTGGGCCCATCTTATGCTTTGTTTGCGTTTAGTTTCCTGCCGTTTTTGTGTTGCGTAAAATGTAGAGACGTGTAAAGGGTTTGATATGTAAACGGCATGATGTTTGTTTTTCGTTTTAATGAATTTTAGAGGGAGAATGTAAATGTACGGACAAAATTATCAACAATGTGCCTACTTACACTTGTGATTGAAATAAAAGTAAACATGTTTTACAATGTTCTTAATTAGTATTACACGAATAAAGAGAGTTTATATATCCCTTAGTTTATAGTCTTGACGTTATATAAGCTTTACTTATTTTTATTCAAAGTTTTTAGTTGTACATAATAAATGTAATGCAATTGTTTGATGAAAATTAGTCAAATAAAAATGTTTTTTTTTACCATATGTATAGCTTAAAGATACTAATTAAAATTGTTTTCAGAGGTTTTGCAAATGAGAAAAAGTTTTAAACATTTTTATCATAAATCAATTTACACACACATGAGGGAATCATATTGTAGTCACACATGCATGCATGATATCACCATAAAACAACTTAGCACACATATATAACAATATACCAACCTTTGCATAACACATGAGTAGCCAGTTCTTGAAATTTGAGTAGCCGATCAATATTATATGTTTTCTGATATTTTTTCGTGTCCAAAGATGGAGGACGTGCCAACAATCTCATCCGTACAGTTTTGCGTCTGCAAAGGCTGAGTTTTGTTGTCGAAAGGATCATCGTTGATAAGTGAACTTAGAAACGAAGAGAACTTGTCGTCGTAACAGAAACCAAAGTCTTCTTCATCACCAAAGACAATGATCTTGCTAGCTTCATTACAAGTGGTATCATCATCAGTGTGAGAACTAGAGTTAGGTTCAGAAACTTTCTCTTCGGGTTTATTATTAAGTGTGGTGGTGGTGGTGGTTGCATGAAGAGGCTTGTGGGTGTGAGGATCAATGCCTTGTCTTGAGAGTTTCTTACGAAGATGAGTGTTCCAATAGTTTTTGATCTCGTTATCTGTCCTTCCTGGTATTCTTCCCGCGATTAATGACCACCTTAATTACATACACACAATATATATAAATTAGCATGGTCACATATTTAAATCTAGCTAAAACAATTATGATTAAATAATTACTAATCATGTGAAACAAGAGCTTATATATGCATATACATTTATATTTAAGTTTCTTGCATTTCCATGGTAATCATAGATGGTTTTTAGAATCAATTTTATTAAATTTACTAGAAAACCTAAAACCAAAAAAATAATTTCGACTAAATAGCAAAAAAAAAAAAAGGGGTTATTATATGTTGTTCACAAAATTCAACCAACAAATAAATTTTGTTTCCATGTTTATATGATCATAACAAATATATGTATATAGTGATAAAATTGATCCAAATAAACTGTGATCAAATAAAATAATATTGATATTTATCTAGAAGAAATTAAACCCTAGTTTTTAAAAACAGTAAAACACCATAAAACGTACATATTTTATGTATGTATTCGTTTTATTAGAATACTACAAAATTAATATGCTAATCTAAATATGTATATATATATAAATGTATTTGCACCGGTTTCCTAGGAGGCGGTGAAGGCGGAGGATAAGATCTTCTTCACCGGAAGTAATACCACCGCGTTTAACAGACGGGCGGAGATAATTCATCCACCGTAGACGGCAGCTTTTACCACAGCGGAGCAAACCAGCTCTTTTAGGAAGCGATCGCCACCTACCTTCTCCTTCTTTCTTTATAAAGCTAACAAGAATCTCGTCTTCTTCCACAGTCCATGGTCCTCTCTTCATACCCATCTTCGTGCAACACGGCGTCGTTTTCTTGCTTGTTATTGCTATCTTCCTCTCGCCTGATGACGTCATCATCTCTTCTCTCTACAAAGAGTGAGAGATATCTCTCTCTCTCTCTCTCTCTCTCTTTATTGAATTTTAGGGTTTCGTAGTGATCTCTCTCTATTTGAGTTTTCTCTCTATTGGTTGGTTTCTTTTTCTCACATTTTTAGTCTTGTGATGTTACCAATTAACCTACCGACTTTTTTTGTTCACTCTCTTGTTTTGTGCGTTTGGTAATTACGCGCGCTTGTAAATTTTGTAATTTGGTGTCGTTTTTACATAATAGCTACATTAATACAAACATTAATTTAATATTTGTGTTAATTTTTTTTTTTTTTTTTGTGGTTAACGTGCGGGTATCCCGACCTATGGAAGGGTCCAGACTAATTTCCAAGGGGAGGTGCAGCCCACGGTTAGACTCTCTCTCCGGATATTCAAATTTTTGCTAAATGGATTTAGCTAATTCAATTTGTGTGTTTTACGGCATGAAATTTTAATTTATATGTCCCCATAAACATATGATTTATCCCTACTCTAACTAGTGCCAATTTTTTTTTAACAAAATGTGCAATTTTTTTAAGCATGTGATTTTTTCCTTTAGATTGATAAAATGAATAAAATTGTTGATGATACATTAATGAATACTAACCACCTTGATTTAAAATTGATTAATTTAGATTTACAGAAACTAATGAAAGAAGCATTAAATATCCCTTAAAGGCTATAAATATTTGGAGAGAGACTAAAATGGGTAATTGGACAAAAGGGGCAGATATTGTTACAAATCGGGAAATAGTGGGTGGAATCGTAAATAAAAGAAAATAGTTTGGGTCCCATTACAAAGAAGTAATTAACATTTGTCAATTTTTCTAACCCAAAAACCTTAAGATGTGTTCTTTCCTTTTTGGGCCTTTTGTTTCGGCCCATTTTAATATTGATTTTATCTAAAACTAAAGTCTGACCCAAAGTCAAACCCAATAAAAGTTTAAAATCAACGGTCATTTTTGCTTGCAAACGCTATCAAGTTTAAAATAGTTGAGAACTAAAATTTCAATTTTTCTTCTTCTTTTGGTATAAAAATATAGTTACTGTATAATCAATTTTAATAAAAGAGAAAATAATTGAGCCCCAAGAGCCTATAGCTTCTCTACGTTTCTTATGTGGTAAGTTACATTCAAGAGCCAATAAAAACAAAAAATGTTGTATTTTATTAACAATACGTGTCGTCAGAGAACACTATGAAAAGGAGTAAGCAAAAGCAACAAATTATTTGATCAGACCAAAGAAAGTGGCGGTCACTTATAAAAAGCTTTGTGGTATTGTAGCAAAGACCAATGTATGGACTAAACAAAAATAAATATATAAAAATGCTTTGTATAAATGGTCCCATTTGCTTGTATGCATCTCACATGGCTTTAACATGTTATTGTCTCTCATATCATTGATATGTGGCATTTTTAACGTTTTAAACATAGGATTTAGCCACACAATAGAGTGTTTTATGTGTTTTTAGTTATTTTACAGGTGATAAAAGGCATAGTGGCGTCCCAAGACATTTAAGATGGACTTATGGAGTTTAGGAATGCATTGACGGAAAAAAGGAGAATTCAGACGAAAATCTTCAAAAAGACACTCGTTGAAAGAGTTCTCACCAATGGATCTTTATGATATTTTACCACTGGAAGGGGACGGATGTTAGCTTTGATTTTGCGGTAGTTTGAGGTGATTCCAACGGTTAGATCGCAAGTTATGTCAGTTTTGGTGACGCAGGGTCAATCTGCCGAGCAAAAAAAGTTTTAATTTCCTTTTATTTTAGATTTGCCAAGATATTTTCCTATTTTGTAAGGGAAACGCCCCAAACCTATTTAAACCTCTTTTTAACCTCTTTTAGAGGTGTGCTTTTATAATATAAGTTTTTGGAGACTTTTGCATCCCAGAGAATTCTTGGAATCTTCGGTTTCGATAATCAGAGTTTTTTCTTATCACTTATCTCTTTAATTTGTTTAATCTCAATTGCTTTGATATTCATTATGCTTAGTGAGTAGTTCCAAATAGACAATTGGGTTAGGGTAAAAGGGGATTGATTGAACTTAGGATAGATAATTGTCTAAAACTTAATTGAGTATAAAACTTTAGTCTTTGGTAACAATCTTAAAGCCTTAATCGAGTTGGCCATTCGACTATTGAACCGAGAAAACTTTATGAATCGGAATTATAAAGGTTTCTGAACAATTACCTTAGAACCAAGCCTAATTTAGCCGAGAGATCTGTGTTAATAAGCTTGGTGGTTAAAATTGATTTGTTCTTAAAGTTTCTCGACGATTAAACTATCCAATACATTGTTTTAGTTTAATTGTTGAGAAAAGGATCATTGCCACGAGAGTGGATTGATCTAAAATCGTTTTCAAAACCTTAAAGTTATTTTCGTAAAAAGACAAATTTGAAATCTGAAAGTTTAATCACCTTTAAAACACCTTAACCTGATTGTTTAGCTTTTTTTATAAATCTTTTAAAACTCTTAAATTTCGTTTTCGTTTTTCGTTACTCAGTTACAAAACTCAAAACAAACCACTATTTAATTTGCTTAGACTAAGTGTAGTTTCTAATAGGTTCTAGTATTTTAATTGCTCCTAATTCGGATTGACACCTTATATACTACGATAAGACATTCGAAACAACGAGGGTAAAATCTCGTTTATCAACCATCCCATACTCCATATTTAGACCTTTTGTTTATTCTCTTATATATTATCTAAATTTTGGTTTGGTCTGAAACTTAGCTTATGTTAAGTTAATCATATAGTAATTTGACACTTAGCAGTTAAGGTTTGGAAGAAATTCCTCTCTTTTTTTTGTTTATTGTGTCCACTAATTTTCTTTTTTCTATAATTTTTTTTGTAAAAAGTGTTCCACTATAATTTTATATGTTAACGGTAATTAAACATTGAGGTCATAATTAACAATATGATGTTGATACATATGGTATAATGATGATAGTGACCACAAATATATTTGAACGATGTTTTCACAACAAATAAAATGATTCCAATAAACACATATAGTAGTATTAACTATGAAACATAAACACTCATGAACACGAAGGTAAACATATAGTAGTCCAAATATTTAAAACAACAATACGATAAAAAAATAATAATAAACAAAAGTAAAGACAAAACGATTAATAAAAAACACTAACTCTATGAAGTTTAGAGATTGGTTTAGAACATAAGACCAGAAGCCAAAGCAACAACAGAAACAAACAATGCTGGAACAAATATAGACGCAGCATCAGAAGTAGGACTTGGTGCTGGTGACTCAGTCGTCTGAGCCACGGCGGAGAAAGCCATAATAGCCACCATGAGCACCACCACCATAAGCTTCATCTTCATTGACTCCATATGATCTTCTCTTTTTTGCCCTTTGAAGAAATTTAGTCTTTAGATTGTTGTTATGTATTTTTTTTGGGTGTGGTTATGAGTTGTGTTTGTCTTTATGGTTTTGAAAGGTATTTATAAACCAATTTTGTGAAAATTCTTTTTTTTTATTATAAAAACACATTTTGCTCAAATTTTATAGTAAAGGAAAAGGTACCTGAATTTACAGCAATAAAAATATATATCTTTTCAAATAAAACTTAGAAGAATTCACAAAACTACACCCTTTCAACCCTCCCTTAACAAGACTACACCTAATTCAATATTTTCACATATTTACACCCTTTCAAAAATTTTAAAGCTTGATTTACCCTTTAAAAAATTACCAAAAATAAAATATTTTCATTTGGGTTCGCTAATTAGTGTTTGGGGTATAATATTAAAGGGGTAGGATTGTGTGGGTAGGGTTTATTTGAATTTAATTTTTAGTGTTTAGGTGTAATTTTGTGAAGTATTTTGAAAATAGTGTAGTTTTGTGAAATGTAATTCAAATGGTGTAGTTTTGTGATTCTCCCTAAAACTTATAAAAGCAACACCTATACAATGCATGTATTAAATTTTAAACAGCTACTTTTTTTAGAATAAATGATATACACTAATATTTTCTGTAAAATCCCTAACTAATTTACACAAATTACTTTATTTTGTAAACAATTTAACTTGTACCTTCGTGTGATTTATTTACTAGTATTAAACTAAAAATATCACTTAATTAGCATATGAATAAATGGTTTAAGAAATAATATATGTTGATATGTAAATGTGAAATGTAAAATAAGGTATGATTCTTGATTAAGGAAAGAAACAAAACAGGTTGTCTAAAGATTTGAAACAGCTGGCAAAAGATTGGGGAGTTACTTGGCCCAAACTACATTGTTGTCTTTCTCAACAACTTTGTCCCTTCTTTACAACCTCACCACTCATTCATTACTTTTTAAGTTTTCTTATTCAATTTATTTAACATTTTTTGCATTTTGGCTATAATAGTAAACATCTTGTTCTATATTCATACGGTAGATTAGACCAAAATATTTCTTAAAGTATACATAATTATGTTTTCTATATAGTCTTCTTGGATTTTTTTTATATTCAAAAGTGGTTAAATTCTAGAAGATAGTCTTTAACATTCTTGATTCATTCTTATTCTATGGTTTAAAATACATAAGGTAAAGTATACGTTGAATAAAAACATTGTTTATGTGCAAACTCCACATTTAATTAAAAATAAATTTAGTCAAAGATTGCGTATTATTTGCTTGACTCATGAGTGGTGAAACATAAGCCTTGAACATTAATATTCATAACTTTTTATTTTGTAATTTCTCGTAGAATTCAAAACTTGAAGGCATAATTAAAAGTTTAGGGTTTATGTTTCCGTTGAAATTAATGATAGTTAATGTATCATCAACGTTCATAATTTCATATCACACCAAACTTTGAAAATAACCGACCATCCTTTTTTGCAAGATCCTTTTTCACTTGTGTATAACTTTTTTATATATATTTTATATGTCGGCCATTTATTTATATAAATCATTAGTTTTCAATATTGGAACGGCTTATAATATAGTACAATATTAGTATTTCTTTTCGTTATACAATAAAGAAAGTAGCCGGAAAGCTTGAATACAAAACCATGAATTATTAGTAGCATGAGGTTTCACATTAATAATGTGGCCCCAAACCAATGAACTTAATTGTTGTTTTTTCTCCAGTTACAAAATTCCTTTTTTCATTCTTCTTTATATATTTATATATACTATATTAACATCTCATAAAATCTATCTATATATATATATACTAGGGAAGACCCCGCACGTAGCGCGGGGAATGATACTAATTTATTTTTATGTTGTAGTTTATAAATATAATTTTTTTAAAAGAATAAATATAAATTTATGTTCCAATTTTGTATATGTTTTTTATATTCATGAGGAATATATTGATTTGGGTATAGTTAGAATATAATATATTTACAATTATTTTTATTAAGGGGATATATTTCACGACGATTATCAATAGGAAATTTTATAGTAGATTTGTATAAGTAATTTAAAATTATTTATTTATAATTTAAATAATTCTTGCTTTCGATTTTCGGAGATTAATTAGTTTATGTTTTTCTCTTCTTTGTTATAACATTAAAACTAACTAAAATTTTGAAGCTGTTATACTTATAAATTTTATGATTATATTGGTATTTATATTAAATTATATTTAAAACGTAAAATATCATTAAGTATTTTTACCTTTAAGTATTTTTAATTTGCTTTATATAAATTTATTTGAACTAAATAAATGAGCTTTTATCAGAAAACTAAATAAATGAGCTAAACCTTATAACTATAAATATATATATATATATTTTTGTTTTGTTTTTATTTAGTTTTTTATAATTGAATATTTTTTTTAAACAACAAAATAGTGTTTTTGGTGAAATGTGACATTCAAGGTATAAAAAGTAAATGAACTCGATTTAAAACTTAAAACCAATATGACGTCATTGGAGGACACGTGTCATTACTACGAGAGAACTTCTTTAACTTTTATAGTATAATAAATTTTAATTTCAATAATAATAAGTATCTTCCCAAGTCAAAACAATTAACTGGGCCTTCGGTATGTTCTACAAGAAGAGAGAATGTTATATTTTAAATTGTTTTGACTTCGAAAATTGGGCCTTCGGTATGTTTGTTTTCTTTAACTATATTATTTTAAATTCTGACTTCGGTATCTTATATTTTAAGATTACAATTATCTGGGCTTACGCTATGTCCTATATTTTAACTGACCCAAGTCAAAACTAAAATCGTGCCACGTGTCGAAACCTGGAGAAAAGTAGTTCTCTTTTTATAGTGTAGATATATATATATATATTTTATTTTGTTATCAATAAAAACATTTTATATTAGTATTGAGAAACCAAACGATCCAAATTCAATCAATTAAAATGAAAAGCCCACAAGTTAAAATAACTAACCAGACTTTGGGCCCATAAACTTAAAAGCCCAAATATTAAGTCACAATCTTCTTCTTACTTACCTATCCAAAAGCTTCACAAGTAGCCAAGCAGAGATTTATACAGAAGATGGAGGCAATGAAGCTATGGAGTTTAACGGCGACGCCGTTAAGGCAATTACTCCGTCTATCTTCTTCTTCTTCTACACTTCTCTCCACGTCACTATACAGAAGAAGATCTCACCACTCATCACAAACTCTCCGATGCGCTTCCTCCTCCTCCTCCTCTTCCAATGCCACGGCGGCTGAAACCTCAAAACCACCGGGACGAAACAGAAGGTCACCGTCGTCTACTTCCAATTCAACCTCCGATCGCGAAGCTATCCGATCCATTCGCCTTAAAAAGGTGCTTCCTTTTCCCCCTTAATGTATTGGTTTCACTTAGACTATAATTGGGTTTTTCGTTAAGTATCTAGAAAAACATGTTTTGATGATAGATTCATTGTTGTTTTATAGGTTGAAGATTTGAGAGGGCAAGGTATTGAGCCTTATGCTTACAAGTGGGAGAAAACACACAGTGCAAATCAGCTGCAAGAGATATATAAGCATTTATCCAATGGTGAAGAATCTAACAATACGAGTGATCTTGTTTCTGTAGCTGGGAGAGTCGTTGCTCGTAGAGCTTTTGGGAAACTTGCTTTCTTGACTCTTAGGGATGACTCTGGGACTATTCAGGTTTCTTCTTTTTCTTCTATTGTTTTGGATCATTATATGGCTATGCCATTGCGTACTGAGACGATACAATCTTTTTCGTCTTCTTTGTAGCTTTACTGTGAGAAGGAAAGGCTTTCAGATGATCAGTTTCAACAGCTTAAAGCATTTATAGACATTGGTGATATTTTGGGTGCTTGTGGCTCAATGAAAAGGACCGAGAAAGGTTAACTTGAATAAGATGATTAGTCTTCATGGAGAGATATTGCTTTTTTTGGGGTGTTACTAACTGTGTGGTCTCTTAACTTTGCAGGGGAGCTTTCTATATGCGTGAACTCTTTTTCCATTCTCACGAAATCTCTCCTTCCGCTTCCAGACAAGTATCATGGTCTGACTGATATTGATAAACGTTACCGACAAAGGTGAGTTCTGTGTCCTGTCAATGTGAATCTGTTGTTCTAGTTCATTAGTTACACTTACTGTGCTCGATCTTGTTACATGTTAGGTATGTTGATATGATTGCAAATCCTGAAGTGGCTGATGTGTTCCGCAAAAGGGCAAGAGTAGGTTATCAATAATCTTCATTCTCACATTTGAGAAAGTAGTTTCTTTACAAATTCATATATGCTAGACCTGTTTTTTGTTTTGCAGATCAACAATTCTAATCTTCTGTTTTGCTGTAGTAGATTGTTTCAGAGATACGCAAGACAGTCGAGTCTTTCGGATATTTAGAGGTTGAAACTCCAGTTCTTCAGGTGTGTGGACGCCTGCCTTCCTTATCAAATGTCCCTTAATTATTATATGGGTCTCGGTTTCATGATCTTGTGAAAACTAGGGAGCAGCTGGTGGAGCCGAGGCGAGACCTTTTGTAACATATCATAACTCACTCGGGAGGGATCTCTATTTAAGAATTGCAACTGAGCTTCACTTAAAGAGGATGCTGGTGAGTCACACATCTTCTATATAAATAATATTTCATTGTTTCTGTCTTTCTTTTCATCTTTCATGTGTCTCAACTCGCCATTTTACCCGAGACGTGTATGAAAGTTAATATTTCCAACTCATAGAGTTTATCTTGTTGTCATAGGTTGGAGGGTTTGAGAAAGTGTATGAAATTGGTCGTATATTTAGAAATGAAGGCATTTCAACACGTCATAATCCTGAATTCACGACCATTGAGGTAATTCAAGAAATGCCTTCTCCTTAATCATCCGCATCTCCACCCCTGATCCATAGAAGTTTTAGCTTTATTTAGATGTATGAAGCTTATTCGGACTACCAAAACATGATGGACATGGCCGAATTAATCGTCACTCAATGTGCAATGTCAGTTCATGGGAAGCTAACAATTGATTACCAGGTAATTATGCTTTTATATCACAACTAGTGTACGGAGAGATAAGCTCATCTGAATTTTGTGTTGGTTATGAATATTTTAGAATATGAGTTGTGATTGCCCTGTGCAGGGAACAGAGATCTGCCTCGAGCGTCCTTGGAGGAGAGAAACCATGCATAATCTCGTTAAGGAGGTAACAGGAATCAATTTCAGTGAGCTAGGAGAAGATCTCAGTAATGCCAAGGAGACAGTTCTGATGGTACTGCAAGACGTCCTTGAGCCCAAAGAAAAATCTGGCATTAGAGCTTGCGCTTCACTGGGACATCTTCTTAATGAGGTGATGTTTCTTAAATATACGCTTTACTATCGAACCCACCCGCACACTTATGTGCTGCAAAAACATCATGTTTCCAGATTTTTGAAGTTGTTGTAGAGCCAAAGCTTGTGCAGCCCACATTTGTCTTGGACTACCCAATTGAAATATCTCCCTTAGCTAAGCCACATCGCGGGTAAAGTTCTTTCTTGAGCTCTACTTCCTGTAAATGACTCGATGCGTGTAGTAAAGCGTTTTTTTCAACAGCAATCCAGGTTTGACTGAAAGATTTGAGCTGTTCATCTGTGGTCGTGAAATGGCAAATGCATTCTCTGAATTGACTGATCCCGTCGACCAGGTAACTGGATAATGCAGTCTTCACCATTCTTGCAGTCATGTATCTTCTTGAATGATGTGCTTTTTAGTTACCATTGTGTACAAATGGATCATAAAAAAATAAGTGATTTGTTTAATATATGGATGTAGAGGGCGCGGTTGGAAGAGCAAGTAAGGCAGCATAACGCAAAGAGAGCAGCGGCTGCACCAGAAGCTCCTGAACAAAACGCAAAGAAAAATGCTGATGATGATGAAGAATCATATGAAGTGACCCTTGACGAAGACTTTCTCACTGCCCTGGAATATGGAATGCCTCCTGCTTCAGGAATGGTACGTATATCTACTTTCTCTCTTCTTTTTTTTTTGTTAATCTACTTTCTCTCTTCTATACAGTCAAAAAACATGACTAAACTTACTTATATCTTTTCTATGTTGTTGCTTGTTGTTTCTCTTAGGGGCTTGGAATTGACAGGCTGGTGATGCTGTTGACAAACTCTGCGAGTATAAGAGATGTTATTGCCTTTCCTGTTTTGAAAATTCAGCATTAACACTCTATGCCAACAAGTGGTAATGGCATCATTTTTGGTTATTTTTACACCAGGAAGAATTTAAGTAAAATGTTTTTTCCAACTATGTATAAAAGATGTGTGGTGGGTACTGAAATAACACTTGTTTTAGTTTCTCTTGTTACAAAAAAAATGAAGAAGCTTAACGCTCTCTTTTCTTTTTGCTGATTTTCTAATTGATTCCGTGTGGACAAAACATGATATCCTGCTGTTTAGGTTAGGGACAATGCTAAAAACAAAAATAACTTTTAATCATTATTTTTCCATTAATTGCTCCAAATGTTGTTTTAAGTATTTTATTGGCTTTTTTCTGGAAAAAGGACAACCTAACACCAATGTTTAGAAAGTCTAAACATGGATTATAATATTCAAAGGATATATTGTTCCTTTTGAGGGGGATATTAATGTTTGTTTATAAAGGGATAATAGTGTTTATATCTTTGATGATTTGATGCCTACAACAAAATAATAAGCAAATCTCACACATGTGTGTAGACAAAGTTGTATAGCTTTTGAGTTTGATTGGTCTAGAAATTTATGACAATACTCAAGAAGCATCCTATACATGTCGACACAAGCCTTATATGCACATTTACATACCAATAGGCTTCTTATGTGTATTAATATAACCTTTGCAGAATATTTGGTAGATAGATAGATCTAATGGTTTTGATCACATCTGGATTTGTCAACTATATATTTAGAATCTTCATGTGACTTGAAGCCATTTTTCATTATTTAATCATTTATAACATGAGTTGTTGTTATCTAACAAACTAACAAGTTTCTTACAAAATTCCCATTTTGATTGCATAATTAGATAATTTGCAACCAAAAGTTTATAGTCTCATGACTTGGTATGTGAGAATTAATTAACCTAGGGAACAGTTAAAAACAAAAAGGAGTAGTAACTTTATCTTCTTCTTGTGATGCAAAAAAAACAACAAAGAGGGTTTCAAAATTCTTCAAAGCTAGGCTAGGCCATCTCTGTCTATCACCAAAATCATTATACTAAAGTAAATGCCTTTTCTTTTTCTTTTGCTTTCCCATGGCAAATTGATTGTTAACAATATAAAAGAATCTCTTCTTCTTCTTATTACAGTTTTAAGTATTATTATTGATTAGCATCTGGTGGTCCCTATAATATCCTTGTCTGTTTCCTCATATGATCAACGCTTAAACTTATTGTTATTGGTCTTTGGATTCTTTTTCGAAGATTAAGATTTTATATATTGTGGTTATTAACACTTCCTCGAAACCCCCCTTTTTTGTTTGCTGTTTTGTTTCTTTCTTCTTTTTTTAGAGATCGAAACTCTGTTTTGTGCTTTCTTTAAGATGGGCGCATAAAGGTTGTAACTTTATTGAAATAGAAGAGATTAGAGAGAGAAAGAGAGTTAGGGTTGTTGAATTTTGATTGATGATAAGGTGTTTTAAAGACACAACATATGTATTGATGAGGGTTTTGCTGTGTAAGATCCAATGCCCTTCTTTCATCTGTTTCTGTAAGCCTTCTCCTCACATCTACACTGAAGATTCTCTGAAATTGGACAACACTCCTCAAGTCTCTTCTTCCACTACTATTGTTGATGGTAATGATGATGATGATGATGATCAGTATGTTGATGCGCATGTAGAACAAGAAGATGTTGATCATGTGGATGATGAGTTGTTGAAGGAGGCTAGAGAAGAAGAAGAAGAAGAAGATTGTTCTGTAGAGAAGAAAAAGGAAGAAGAAGAAGAAGAAGAAGAAGAAGAAGAAGAAGAGGAAGAAGGTCATAGTAATGGTAAAACTCTAAGAAGCAGTCTCAAGAAAGTGGTTTTAGATTCAGGAGATGGTGGCAGAAGAGAGAAGAAGAAAGTACAGTGGGTGGATTTGATAGGCAAAGAGCTTGTCGAAATCCGAGAATTCGAGTCTAGGTTAGTCTTGTGACAATTTGTGTTTCAGTTTCTATTGTTTGTTGATATAAAGATTGAATCTTTAGGTCAATTTAAGCTTTATAGGCATTTTGATTTGCAGTGAAGAAGAAGAGATCAGATATGACGACGATAAAAGCTGCGTTTGCGTTATCCTTTGATAAGACAATGGTGAGTGGTGAAGAAGCTTGCTTTGGATGTAGACATGTCTCATGCTTTGAGGTACATATAGTAGAATCTGCGATTGTGTTCACCAACCGAACTACATTTGCTCGCGTGAGGTTATACGATGATGATTCTAGATACAGCATTGCCGAGTTCTATTACGGTTTTAGGATTGCGAAAAGAATTGGTTTCTATTACACTTGTTTGTTTGACCATTTAGTGAAGTTCTTTCTCACTCGGATTCTTGAAGCTTTAAATGTTGAAAATCGCCATATTCATTGTATTTCCGTGTCCTGCGGTATCTCTTAGCATTAGTATTCATTAAGCTTCACTAGGTAGATACCGCGACATAGTAAATCAAAAACCGTTGTCTTGAGTCTTGAACTATCTATTGGAACTTAGAATATGTAATCAAGACTTCCTCTACTTTATGTGGTCTTACTATAATAGCATCCTGTCTTGTGTTGCATTTTCTTGACAAATCCTTACACCAAAGGCAAAGCCTTGTTTATGGAGTCCACAAATAGTCTAAGAAAGATACAAGCTTTATAGGCTCTCTAGATCCCCAAACATTGAATGGCATGTTTTAGCCTTTTAGGTTAGGTTAACTTCTTAGTATTTTCTTAACATTTCAAGTTTTTATGTTCATATCCTTGGCTTTGGTTGTTACAAAGAAAGAGAGATCTAATGTGTTGGTTATTTCTTCACAAAAGAAGCCCATTTTCAATAGCCCCTGAAAATCTTCTGAATTGGCCCATTAACACCAATATCTTTTTTGCTAGTAAAGTAACTTCCAAATAAAAAAAAGTTAGCTAGTTTTTTTTTTTTTTTTTGAAGTTGTAAATGGATGTATATAAAATTTTAAAATGGCAAAATATATGTTTTTTTTACTTTTAAATTAAATTTTCGTGGTGATTTTCCACCAATAGGATACGGTCAGTCAAGTCTTTATAACCAAAAAAGGAAATATCTTGGGACAAATATCTTAGGATGGAAGAAATTAATGTCAATTTGGGAATAAAAAATAAAAATAATAATAATAAAAAAAGAAATTTGTGGATCTATTTGAATCACTCACAAGGAACAGAATCAAAACCCTTTTTTTCCTCTTCCCCGAAGAAAAAAAAACCCTTCATATCTCCTCCTTGGCGGCTGCGTCCAAATTTACCCCCTTTTCAAAAATCTCTTAAACCCTAGATTCGATTTGTGTTTAGGGTTCCTATCTTCTTCTTCTTCTTCTTCATCTATCTCTCTCTTTTGGACGCATCCCCTACTATCCCGAGAAGGATCTTAATCGAATCTCATGGCTACTGTTGCTCCACCTTCTGATCGTATCCTTTTTTTTTTGCTTTTACGTTTCTCGATCTGTGTTTTCTCTGTCTCGATCTATTCTTCTCTCGCTTGTGTTTTTGTTGTTTTGTGGGTTTTTTTATTTTGAATCGATTCTCGTTATGGGCATTAAAGATCTTTGTTTGTTTCCTTGACTCGATTTCTGTTTTATAGAAGCTGCAGATATGATGCAGACACTATCTTTGAACTCACAAGCAAAAGCTTCTGAGATTCCCAAGCCAAACAAGACGGTAAAGCAGGTCTTTTTTTTCTACCCATCTCTGTGTTGTGACCTTTCCACTTACAGTTTTTGATAAACAGGGTTTGTTTGTGTGTGTGTTTAGGCTTCTGTTTACCATGGTCAAGCTGGTTCCTATGACCGATCTTTGACACCGATTCTTCCCAGTGATGCCATGGATCCTTCTGTTTGCTATGTTCCTAATCCATACCAGCACTACTATTATGGTAAGCTTTATTCTCATTACCCCTCTTGGATCTAGACACATCACTTGACAAGTTTGTCACTAATGCTGAACAAGTTTCTCCCTTTTTGTTAATTGTTTCAGGATATGGAAGTGAATACACAGGCTACCCAAATCCAGAGGGTGTTGAGATGAGTTCTGTAAGTGTGTGCTTAGTATGTCCAACTTGCCTTTCCATTCTCTTGACATCCGTTTTTCTCTTAACTGTTTCGGTATTTTTCGCAGGATGGATCTCTTGTGTATTCTCAGGGTTACGGGTATGCACCATATCCTTACTCGCCAGCGACAAGCCCTGGTCCACAGGTCGGTGGAGATGGACAGTTGTATGGTGCTCAGCAATACCAGTATCCTACCTTTTTCCCCCATACAACAACCAATGGACCTTATGCTACTCCTTCACAGGGAGATCTCTCTGCAAACAAAGTTGGTGGTGTAAAGACGATCCCTTCAGAAAACAATAAAGTTGCTTCTGCTACTGGTGTTGCAAAAGGAAGCAATGGATCAGCTACGGTGAAACCAGTTAACCAGAGCACACTTAATAACTCAAGCAATATGTATGGAAATGTTGCTCTGGGAGGAAGTTTCGCGGCTGGTTATCAGGATCCCCGATTTAGCTACGATGGATATTATGCTCCTGTGTCTAGTTACGATGGCTTTAAGTATTCAGATGTGCAGAGAAATTATTCTGGCAGTGGAGTTGCATCTTCTTATTCTAAGGCAAGCAATGCACCTTCATCAAGGAATCAAAACTACCGTTCAAATTCTCATTACACAGTATGTTATCTTTTTGTAGTTGTTTATATTAATTAATGCTGCTATCTTTTTTATTTGCATATCAATTAACTCAATAAATGTTTCCTCTATGCAGCAGCCTACATCAATGACAGGCTACGGTACAGCTCAGGGATATGGAAACAGGATGTACTCAAACAAGCTATATGGTAGCACGGGGAGATCTGGTATGGGTTATGGTTCTGCTGGGTATGATTCAAGAACAAATGGAAGAGGATGGGTTAGCGCAACAGACAATAGATACAGAACCTGGGGAAGGGGTAACAATTACTTCTACGCAAATGAGAACAGCTTAGATGGTTTGAATGAGCTTAACAGGGGACCTAGAGCAAAGGGCACAAAGAACCAGAAGGAAAATTTAGAAGTTAACGTAGAGGTTAAGGAGCAGACTGGCGAATCAAATGTGACCGAGGCTGTGGAGACAGATAATGCATGCATTGTTCCTGACAGGGAACAATACAACAAAGAAGATTTCCCCGTGGATTATGTGAATGCTATGTTCTTTATCATCAAGTCCTACAGTGAAGATGATGTGCACAAGAGTATCAAATATAACGTTTGGGCTAGTACACCAAATGGAAACAAGAAGCTTGCTGCAGCATACCAGGAAGCTCAGCAGAAACCTGGCGGCTGTCCTATCTTCCTCTTTTTCTCGGTGTGTATATAATCCTGAAATCACATGCGGTGCTTTTCATACTTTGTTTGATATTGAACTATATACTCCAATTTTTGTCTTCCAGGTCAATGCAAGTGGACAATTTGTTGGGCTTGCTGAAATGACAGGACCAGTGGATTTCAACACAAATGTGGAGTACTGGCAGCAAGATAAGTGGACTGGCTCTTTCCCTCTCAAGTGGCATATTGTGAAGGATGTTCCAAACAGTTTGCTGAAGCATATTACCCTTGCGAATAATGAGAACAAGCCTGTTACTAACAGTAGAGACACACAAGAGGTAACAGACCTGTAAAACTTTTACATTTCTGTGTTACATTTTTCGATTTTGTTTTCTTTTGCTGAAGTTTCTTTTGGGATTCATGTTATAGGTGAAATTGGAGCAAGGTTTGAAAGTTGTGAAAATTTTCAAGGAGCATAGTAGCAAGACTTGCATTTTGGATGACTTTTCCTTCTACGAGGGTCGTCAAAAGACTATCTTAGAGAAGAAAGCCCAGCATCAGCAGAGCCAAAATCAGGCAAGAACAAGGATTCAATTCTATAAACTTTTGTAGCCACACTATATTGAAATGTTTCGTCTAACTTTTAAATGTACTAAATCAACAGGTAAATGAGGAGAAGGCTACAACAGATACAAATAAAGAATCTGGAATTGTTGATTTGGCTAACAAGGAATCTTCTTCAGCTGTTCAGCCACCGACTGACGTCAAGGTAGCTGAGAATGGGTCTGTTGTTAAACCAGATGGTGTGGTGGCAAATGGTTACTAGACTAAACGGTGCTGCTCACGGCTTGAGCATAAAAAACAACAAGAGAGAAGAAGACATGAACAATCCCTTTTGCACTTTCTCTTGAGAACAATACTGCCGTGAGCTTTGAAGCATGGAAGGAGCTTTTAGTACTTGAGATGAAAATGCCTTTCTATGCCCTTAGAAGTTTAAGTCCCATTTTTTTTTTTTGGTTTTCAGATCTTTTTTTGGTTTTTTCTCTCTTTTACCCCTTTCTTTTGACTGCAATGTCTTTGCAATTTTCTGTTGTTTATCTTCCTACCCTGTAAAAATGCGTATATGACCTACTAAATCGTGGGAAAAGTTGGAGAAAAGGATATAAAAGCAGGGTAGGATTTGCTTTTCATCTCTGTTTCTTTTTTGTTTCTTTTTTGGTTTGATCTCTCAAGAAATATAAGATTTCATGGTTCTTTCTTGCTTCTGCCACTGTCTAAATTTTACAGAGTTGATTTCTGGTGAAAAAACAAACCGACACAAGGCAAAACTTCAATTTAATCACTATGTGCTGATCATGTCTGATCTGACTTGGCTAGATAATCCTGTTTTGTTTCAGCATAATTTATCATTTTTCTTGAGGTGTGGATGGACTTTGCGAAGAAAAAACTCCATGTTTTTACCAGTATGTTTAACCAGTAGACTTGTGGACATGGATAATGAGTTAAGTTTATACTGTTTAAAAAGTGTGCTGACATGACACATCTTCGAACAAAACACAACAGAAGAAATTGTCTGCGGAAAATCTCCACCTGTGTATTTACGATGTTCTATGATAATCTTAAACCGGAATACAAAGGTCGGAATCAGACTACTTAAGGAGCCTTTGTTCAAGGACAAAATTCTGAGCAAGCTTAGCAACTCCACGGGGGCTAAAGACCGCACAACTAGTTTCCCAATGAACAAACTTTTGGCCCTGTTAAAGAGAAACATATCAGTTAAGTTCATGTCAAGAGATGTAAGAAACATCAAATCGTTATTGAGGAAGAGGAAGGGTGTGTTACATACTATTGCTGGATCTTCCTGAACTCTGTTAAGACCGGGTATATATTCTCAAAGGCTTTGTAGGTCTCATCTCTCATCTAATAGAGAAGCACCTCATGGTATTTTTATCAGATGGGATAGAAGAATGGCATTTCTTGGTAGATTATTACAAAACCTAAAGAGATATGTAAGATATTACCTTGGCTCCAGTTATAACAATCTTTCCCGACACAAAAATTAGTAGCACAATCTTAGGCACTTTCATCCTGTAAATCAGCCCTGGAAATAGCTCAGGCTCGTACTGTAAACATCAATATGAGAGAGAGAGAGAGGTAATACTCATCATCACATCGTTTCTATCTCCAAAAATATGGTCCTTAGTGTTTAGATTACTTACACTTGAGAAAGCGGCGTGAGAGTATGCAAGACCTTCAAGTCTTATAGGGAATTTTACATCACAAGAACCTACGATATTCTGAATTTTGAAATCCTGTATGAAAACGTAACCATGAATATATTTTGTACAAACAAAAGTAAGAAAAATTAAGGTCATAATGGGATAAGAAGTTGGTAGAGAAGGTACCTTAAATTTCGCAGGAAATCCAAGCTTCTGAACAATCCGAGCATACTAAAGGAATAAAAGATCTCTTATTAGCATTACATAATGTAGAGAATAACTATGAGTAACTTAACCAAAAAGTTTAGAGAAACAATAGGCACCTTTCTTGCAGCCATCTTCGAAAAGTTTTCACTCTTAGCTCCAGTACAAACCTAAAATTAGAGTTTAGACGCCGATTTATGAAGAGAACTCGAAACAAAAGCGAAACGAAAAAATCAAATTTAAGATACGACATACCATTTTCCCAGAGGCAAAAATTAATGCAGTGGTCTTTGGCTCCCTTATTCTCATGATCACAGCAGCGAAACGCTGATAACATGAAACACAACACATCATTAAATCATAACAATTCCAAAGGAAACCAAAATTTTTACTGAAAACATATTAACATAGTGATGCAAAACCTTGGGGTTATATTCAGCATTACGAGCCTGCAAAGCTATGGCTTTAAGATCTAGCTTGCAGTCCAAGTTCACCGTCGATACAATGTTCCTGAAAAACAAAACAAAAACACTCAAAAGATTTAATCATCTATAATAATCAAACACTGAATCGAAAAAAAGACACAAAAGGAACTCACTGAAGAGTAGGAACTATCCCTGAAGGATGCTTGAGAAGATCCACAGGATTACTTCCTTCTAACAATTGATCAGCCATTCCCTCCTAAAATCAAGCAATAAAATCAATTTAATAGACACAAAAGACGGTCCAATCTAACCAGAAACCAACAGAGAACAGGCATAACAGTACAAACACATTGATCCTAATAATCATTTTGTCTCATCAAAAGAGTCTTAATCACTAGAGAAACCCATATAAAGCCGATTCAATCTAATCTACGAAACCCATAAAGTACAATCCAAAACAATCATGTTACATCCATGTCCGAACCGATTCAAAACCCATGTAAGAAAAGAAGAAGAAAAGAGGTCAGACCTTTAAGCAAACGGAGCAAATCTGATTCCGACAGGAAATCTAGGGTTTCGTAGACCAGAACGGTTAAGACAGATCTCAGGTAAGAAGGATTTCGAAAAGATGTGAGCTTTTATACAAAGAGGAGGGAAAGAGATTTGTAAATCTGGTGCTTTTATAAAGGGAGAGAGCGATTTCGTTTCTCTCGCTTGCTTCTTATGAAGAGGAGAGATTTTTAGATCTGATTTAGAGAAGAGAAGAGAGAGAGAGAGGCTTATCGCGACTTGGGAATCTTATGGTGTCGTTTTATAGCTATATATAGTTTCCTAAACTACCCTTCACCGTCTTTGTAAAACCAAGGGTATTTTTGGGATATCGGACGAAAAGTCTACGATGACGGTTCTCGCTGGCTTATACGTGAAAACCCAATCATATTAGGCCACGTCAGAGCTAAAGAGAAGTTTACTTAAATCAAATCAAATCAATTCCCGGTTCTAAACTAAACCAATACAGAACCGGGTTTTCACAGAAATTGAAAACTAGAGAACACATAAGCAGAGAAGGCTTATGAGTTCAAGTCATCATCTATCGCCATTGTTTCTCCATAAAAGATGATAAAGATCGAGAAAACCGCGAAGCAAACGACGACGGTGACGTCTCCTTCTCCAAGCTATCATCATCTTTGTCTCTCCAGAACTTTAGTATAATTAGATTCTCCTCTTCTGTTGATCTCTGAACCATGATCTTCGACGCGTAGCCTCTCTTCCTCATCATAAGACAAATCTCTGATGGGTTGTTTGAAGTCAATGTCACCAAGTAGAACCATCCTTTATCCGAAAGCAAACGATCAACAACAGGCAAAATCCTGTCTATAACCGTCCTGCCATTTTCGCCACCAGCCCAAGATGACGTGATACCTTCCATGCCAACTTCGTATTCAGGCGTTGGAACATAAGGCGGGTTCACCACGATCACGTCGACAGAGCCAGCTAGTCTCTTCTCTAGACAAGAAGCAATGTCCGTGCAGACTACATTGGCATGGACTCCGTGTGCTTGTAGTGTCTCTTTAGTGATTCTCGCAGCTATCGGGTTAGTGTCGGTGGCTATGTAATGAACTCCGCCTTTGAGTTTGGTTTCGAGGAGAAGGATCAGCGAAGTTATTACATAGCCGCTTCCGCAACCGATCTCTACACAAAGATTGGGTTTGTGGTCTATCAAGTTGGTTTGATCGGAGAGTAATGCGTCGACTAGAGCGAATGAATCGTCACAGGGCTCGTAGACCTCACGGTGAGAGCTCACGAGACGGATTTCGGCGATTCTTGATGGCATCTTGTGAATGAAAATAAGCCTACAAGAAAACAACAACAAAGTAGTTATAAAGCTTGTAACTTTAGAGAATGTGTTGTTCTACTATGTGAAAATAAACAAGCTTTGAACAGTTTCTCTAAGCAAAATCATGAGAAAATTTCATGAAAATCAAAACCATTTGCTAAAAGTATGAATTTTGATGCTCTGATCATATTCCTAAATCATCAAATTTGCTTAAAACGTAAATACAATCTGAGATATATTGAAGATATGGTTCTTCTTCCTAGCGAGAGGTTATTATAGTAAAGATGTGATATTTGATTTAGTAAGCAAGACGAGAGATTGATTACTCACAGAAGAGTAAGGATTAACCCTAGAACGCCAAAACCGCGTTTAAGAATCGGGAGTATCGTGAAACGCCGTTTTGTGGGTAGGCGTCGACAGTATTCAAATCTGAGGAAATCAGTAGAGAGAAACTATCTCAGACGATTTAGATTTCTCTAAAAAAGAAGGCGTCGGCGACGGCGGGGAGAAGAGGAAATAAAGAAAGGGGGGAATTAATAAAACTTCTTATTTACAAAACATGGCTTTTAATTTCAGTAATTACAATTTAGGCCTAAAAAATGGGGGAAAAAAGAAAATCTGAAAAATTAAATAAAGGGGCACGTAACGTAACAAAAACCTAAAAAAACTCTGTCTTTAGCCATTAGGCTTTTCTCTCGTCGTAGCCGATCATCTCTGTGCAGTGCATTTAGGTATCAGATCTTTTACTTAACCCTAATTCTTACATTCTTCTGATAAACTTTGTTTTTTATTTTACTGATTCTTACATCTGTTTTGTTCCGCCATTGTTTCTGTGATTTTCCCTTCTTTCTCTCTAACCGGTTAAAAAAAGTTGTATACTTTTCTTACAGATTACACAGATTTCAGTTTCATGCATGCATTTACTTGTTAACACAGATTCGCATATTTGGATCTGTCTCTGTCTGGATTTGCTTTGGCTTTGCTTATGTCTCTTGTCAATTAGGTTTTTTTTTGTTTGAAACTTATGTTTTGTGGATATTGTATGCCCTTGTAACCAAATCAGATGTTTGTTGTTTTATCCTCGTTAGAATACATGTTTAGTTGCTATTAGCTCTCTGTGTTTGCATATGGCTATAACTAAATTGTGTGTTTTGTGTGTAACTTTTTTGTCTATGTAGTAGTGTCTTCTTGGTGAGTGATCATGGCAGATCGATTGACGCGGATTGCGATAATTAGTGAAGATCGGTGCAAGCCTAAGAAATGCCGACAAGAGTGCAAGAAGAGCTGTCCTGTTGTCAAGACTGGTACTTTGCATTCTCTTCTTTCAGAGATTTCTTTGTATGAAACATACTAATGTAAATAAACCTCTTATATTTGTTTTGTTTATCTCTAGGGAAGCTTTGTATTGAGGTAAGTCCTACTTCCAAGACTGCTTTCTTATCAGAAGAGCTCTGTATTGGATGTGGTATCTGCGTCAAGGTAATTAGTATATATATATCGTGTCTACTATCTTTGATTACAATCAAATAATGTGTCACCTTTACAAGTCGTTGTACATTATTTAGTGAGATTTGTTGTTGCCAAAAAATCGCAGAAATGTCCGTTTGAAGCTATTCAAATCATCAATCTTCCAAGGGATTTAGAGAAAGACACAACTCATCGTTACAGATCCAATGCTTTTAAGCTTCACAGGTTTTAGCTCTTCTTCTTTCTACTTTATTGAGTATGTTTTGTGATTAGTCAATTAACATGATCTATATCGACATTTTAGGCTTCCGATTCCAAGACCAGGACAAGTCCTAGGTTTGGTCGGAACAAACGGTATTGGCAAATCAACAGCTCTCAAAATCTTGGCAGGGAAACTAAAACCAAACCTTGGCAAATTCAATGTAAACTATATATATATATATATATATATCCTCTCTTTGTGAATTTATATACTCCTTTGTGCATATTGTATACTTCTCTTATGAGTATTTTTCTTAAAACAGAATCCTCCGGATTGGCAAGAGATTCTGACTCACTTTCGCGGTTCGGAGCTTCAAAGCTACTTCACTCGAGTCGTAGAAGAGAATCTAAAGGTATTTATTGTTTTGAATTGATCTTTAATAGAAATCTTATTAATTGAAGCAGAGTCTTATTACTTTGTATTGTATGATATAGACTGCCATAAAGCCACAACATGTTGACCAAATAAAAAGGATCGTTCAAGGTGATCTTGGTAAGAAGCTTGAGGAGCTTGACGAGAGAGATATGATGGCGCAGATTTGCGCTGATCTTGAGCTTGAACCGTTCTTGGAACGTAGAGCTAAAGATGTATCTGGTGGTGAGCTTCAGAGATTTGCTATCGCCGCTGTTTTCATCAAGAAAGCTGATATTTATATGTTCGATGAGCCATCAAGCTTTCTTGATGTGAGGCAAAGACTTAAAGCCGCACAAGTTATTCGATCCCTCCTTAGACCTGACAGGTTTGATCTCATCATCTCTATGGTGTTCCTTCACAAAATGTGCTTCTTACATGGCTTCTGTCTTTTGTTTCAGCTATGTGATTGTTGTGGAGCACGATCTCAGTGTTCTTGACTACTTGTCGGATTTCGTTTGCTGTTTGTATGGGAAACCAACAGCTTATGGTGTAGTGACACTTCCTTTCTCTGTTAGAGAAGGAATCAATGTGTTCTTGGCCGGTTTTATCCCAACAGAAAACTTGCGTTTTAGAGATGAATCTCTGACCTTCAAGGTATAAAGCTTCTTCTCCATTGACTTCATTCAAGAGAAGTGGACTATCGTGACTTACAATAGTATATTGTCTTTTTTACTTGTAAAGGTTTCTGAGGCACCTCAAGAGAGTGATGGAGAAGTGAAGTCTTATGCAAGATACAAGTACCCAAACATGACTAAGACTCTTGGAACATTCAAGCTTGAAGTAATGGAAGGAGACTTCACAGATTCTCAAATTGTTGTAATGCTTGGAGAGAACGGTACCGGCAAAACAACCTTCATTCGAATGCTGGTACATTATATATACCTCTCCTTTGGTCTCTTCATCTCCTTTTGTTGTGATTCGGTTTCTTACTTTGTATACTAATATCAACAGGCAGGTGCATTAGCACCAGACCAAGGCCTAGAAGCCGATATGCCAACGTTCAACGTCTCATACAAACCTCAAACTTATGACGCGCAACGTGAGTGTACCGTAAGGCAGTTGCTACACGACAAGATCCGTGACGCCTATATGCATCCGCAGTTTGTGTCTGATGTAATGAAACCGCTTCAGATCGAACAATTGTTGGACCAAGCGATATGTACACTCTCTGGTGGAGAATCACAGAGAGTAGGCATAACTTTGTGCTTAGGTAAGCCTGCAGATATCTATTTGATAGATGAACCAAGTGCTTATCTAGACTCGGAGCAGAGGATCACAGCTTCAAAGGTTATAAAGAGGTTTATATTGCACGCGAAGAAGACCGCGTTTGTAGTGGAGCATGACTTTATAATGGCTACTTATCTTGCTGATAGAGTTATAGTCTATGAAGGACAACCATCTATCAAGTGTATGGCTCATTCACCACAGTCTTTGCTTAGCGGAATGAATCTCTTCTTATCGGTTAGTAGTATTTTTGTTTGTTTATGTTTATGGTTTTTGAGTGAGTTTAGTAAACTAATGAAGTTGGTTTGGATTTTTTGCAGCATTTGAACATAACATTTAGACGCGATCCGACTAACTTTAGGCCAAGGATTAACAAGTTGGAGTCAACAAAGGATAGGGAGCAGAAGTGTGCTGGATCATACTACTTCTTAGATGATTGATTTCATTTTATTTGAGTTAGAGAAAGAAATGGGAGAGAGAGAGAGAAAGATGGAGCTTATTTATATGAATTTGGTTTTATAAACATATCTTAAGAGTAAGATTGTTACCTTCTCTTTTGCTTTGAGTTGCATTGGATTTTCTTTAAACCAGGTCCATTGAAATAGTCACATATAATGGAGCTTGCTTTCGAGTTAAATTATAAACTTCTTTCTTTACTTCATAGACATTTTTCTTATAATTTTGTTTTAGGCTTATTCTGATTTATTCATTTCGTAAGAATTTTAAGATCATAACTTAACTATTTCCTTTTTTCATTTTTCATTGCTGATTATTATAGTTTTTATGCTTGTTGTATTTTAAACGAAACTGTGTCAACAATTTAAACAATCGTAACGAATTAAAATAAAACCCATTTTCAACCAAAAGTCTGAGAAAGTTATGTGCAAGCAAATAACATCAAACACTAACAAGCAATAACTAATCACAAAACGCTTTCATTAACCTCAAAACTCTCCTCTGTTAATCGATCTCGACTCTAAAGACGATCCATCGTTACCTTCCATCGAAGCAACACTGTTATCATCATCGTTCCTCGACGTCTCCTCCGCATCATTCTTAGATTCACCATCATCATCATCATCGTCATCATCGTTTCTAGGAAGCAGATACCTACACACAGGGCACGAGCTATGAAGCTCGAGCCACGGCAAAAGGCATTCCCTATGAAACACATGCTTACACGGCATCTCCTTGGCCTCGATCCCGATTTCAAAACCATCCAAACACACAGTACATTGCAACAACAACAACAAACTCTCTTCGGGGACGACTTTCACCGTAGCCAAAGACTCTACGGCTTCTTTCGTAGCGGGAGGTGTGCCGTACCTGTCGTTAGGATCGTTCTCCGCTAATCTCTCGATCAAAGAATCGAAACCAGATCCGATGAAATAGTCACCTAGAGAGCCAGAAGGCACAACAGAGCTACTCGCTCCTCCTCCTCCGCCGCCGCTGCGGAGAGAGTCTTGGATCCTTAATCTTTCGTTAAAGGAATCGATCAAAACGGCGAGTTCTTGGCTGCTGCGATAACCGTCGTTGGATTCGGATTCAGCGGACAAACCTGCACGTATCTCTTGAAGAAGAGCGAGTATAGCAGCAGCGTTTCCTCTCCTTGTACTTATAAAGTCTTCCACACGCTGATCCAAATCGGTTTCTCCATCGTTGCTCTCATCATCATCATCATCATCATCATCGTGATCGTGATGATCGGTGGTGGTGGTGGTGAGAGGTACAGGAGGAGCGGGGATGACTTCTTCAACGAAACCGGTTTGGCAGAGAATGCAAGTGAGGATATCGCCGTCGATTAAGGGATTAACAAAATCAGAGCACGCGTGACACCAATAATGAGTCTCGATAGCTTCTTCCTCCATATAAGCAATCAAATACTTTACAAAATTTATGAGATTCGAGAATCAGAGAGATTATGAAGATACCTAATTACCTATGTGAAAAATTAGGGATTTCAAACGAATATACAAGAAAAACCCAGAAAATCAAAATCACACTCTTAGACCAAATATCCAAAGAGATAAAACAAAATCGAGAAGGAAGAAAGGAAGTGATTTATCTAATCTTCCGCGAAAATAGTGTCTGAAAACGGCCAAGACTTTTTGGGTCTTTTTGATCTTAATATTAATCTAAAAATTATGATTAAGTCAGACGTGGATAAGTTTTCAGAATGTTAGGTCAATTCATTAAATTACACGTTATTCTTCTTATCATAGTTAAGGCCCATTTTATCAATTATTAATTATTAGTGGGCTGGGTAGTTTAGCATCATGGCCCAAGAATTTCAAGTCCATGCAAGATGTATTTTTCACACCATATGCATATCAAAATCTCAAGTAAATATGGTGAGATGAGAAAAAGATCTTTATACTAATCAACCAAATGCATCTTGAAAGAATGGTGATGTCATTTCCGCAGACTGACCGCCAAAATCTATACAGTTTCAAGTAAAATGAATGATCGAAAACGAAGGTAAATACGTTTCTTACTTTGTCACCTAAAATGTAAATCTTCTAATTCATTTCAAGAATGTCCCTTAGATTTTGTTGATTGAAGTGGCTCGAGTCAAAAAGTTATTTTCCTGCAAAAGTCACGAGCGATTTAGAAACTTGCAAGGCAAAATGTGTGCAGCAAAGATCATTGCTGCAAGTATGATTCACTGAGTGCAAGGATTCACTAGATATGTCTAATATAAATGTGGTGCGTGCAAAAAAAATCGATCATTAGAAAAAGGCACAGTACCATACCGATCGCCATCATTAAATGTTGCAGTCAATGGAGACTAGAATCAAGCGACTCCAACGACCTGGATAGCGGAGACTTATTTCGAGATGTTTCTGCAGCAGATGATAGGGATCCTCCAGTGTAAATGTTTCCTACTAAATGATGTTTAGTTACCTACAAAAAGAACAAAAAGCCATGAGGTAAGAGATACAACATTATATTATGTTTTGTTTGACATGTTGCATCGTCCCGAAAAGCTAAAATAGTCGCTATCATCAAAAGCTAGAAGAGCATTTAGAATAGCAAAACCTGTGTTGCCTTTGGTGAAGTGATATTGTTTTGGTCATAGGCATGATCATAGTCTCCCAAGATTTCATCAGAACGTGAACGCTGCCCAGCTCTAGGAGAATGCTCTAAGAGGCTATTTCGTAGATCAGGATCATGTGAACTTTGCCCACCTAAAAGTGGAGGATCTACGAAGCTGTTTCGTAAATCTGAATCTAATCGACGAGGAAGAAGAGAAGTGTCTACGATAGAAGCTCCCAGCCTATAAATCTGAAACCATAGCAGAGAAGACGATAGCCTCACAACGAAACCAGCGATTTCCATAGCCATAGTGAGTTTCACAGAGAAGATGTAAAGGGCTTGATACATCTCAGATGAAATGTTCCTACATAGACAAAATCAAATCCTTCTTTCAAAACAAAGCCCACTGCAAATAACCCATGTGTTCAAGGGATAGTAACATACCAAATCTCTTGGGAGAAGAGTATGAACCAAGAGATATCAAGAAGAATCGCGAAGAAAAGAAGAACCGCGTAGGTTCGGCCAAGACCCTGGCTATTGCTCTCGATTGCAACCAGAGCAAACAACGCAATGGCAAGATTCATCAGCAAGACTCCATTGTACAATGCACCTAATGAACCGATCAACGAGCAACCTATCTGTAACCAACAAATATCTTATATATATAAACTAAAAAAATCGATAAAAGGAATCGAAATAGCCCTAAACCCAAACAAGATTCACCTGAGCGTAGATGAGGTTTACGACGAGAGATTGAAGCCTAACATAGTCTCGGAGCCAAGTATGTATCCGATTACGCAACGAATCACAAATCATCGTTTAAAAAATCTCCTTCGCTGTTCTCGTTAGCTAGTTCTTCTCCGATATCTCTTCATCGAGAGAGAGAGAAGGAAAAAAACACAAAATGTATCGGAGATTTAGAATCTGGATTCCGATTTCCGAAGAATGAAACAGAGCGATAAAGGAAGACGACGATGAAGCAACAAAGGCGAAGTGTGGGTTTCCTTTGGCGGGATCGCGTTGCAGAAGAGGCAAAGGAAAATATTCTATAAGGAGGTTTCTGTTTTTTTTGTTTTGTTCAGTGACGTGACGGCTTATATAAGAAGAGGAGACTGAAACGTTGTAATTGGGCCTTAAGGCCCATTAAAGCCCAAAACATAATCTGAAAGAAACGGCGTCGTTAAAGCCCTAACATGTCAACCTCTCCTATGTGTCGTCCAGATTTGAGGATCCGGAGAGATATGAATCTGTCCTTTCGTTGAATAAATAAATTAAATAAAAAAAAATACACATTGATCCGTCGATTTTCTGAGAAGCGATCTCGATTCCACAGGTTTGTGCATATCCTCTGATTATTTTGTTCTTACTCGATTTTGAATTTGTTTTGATCGGAGAAGGCGATTGATTTGGATTTCTGATACAGGATTATTGTTTGACGATGAAGATTCAGATTGTTGTGGTGGCGTTTTTGGTGGCTCTCTCTGTTGCTTCTTCTAATACAGTTCCTGCTTTTCTATGGTCTCCGCATCTCCAGTTATGCATCTATGTCCTTATTCTATTAGAATCATTAGACCATTAACGATACATTGTCAAAGTTGTTTGCTTTTTTTTTTTGCTGTGTATAGGATATTTCTGTCTTATGGTCTCAAATTTTGAAATATATAAAATATAGAAAATCATTGGTTTTGATTTTGCTTGTGTAATTTTCTTACAATCAGGCCAGCCAATGAAGGTGTGAATTATCAGGTCTTGTCTGCAAAGGATCTAGTAGCTTCTGTTTTCACTCAAGGAGGCTGGTCAAACTTTCTTGTATGATGTTTTCTTCTTATGTTTCATATCTCTTTTCCCATATCACAAAGTCTTTTGATTTCGCTTTGTTTTGTTTTGTCTCCTTTTGGCTAGTGTTCGGAGAAGAAAGCTGAGCAGGATGTTGATGTCGCGCTTGTGTTTATAGGCAGAGAGGTAAAGCATACTTTTATGATTTGTGAAATGGCTATCTGGATGAGTCCAAGATGTATTAACATTAGGATAAATGACCATTTGGATTATTTGGTAGCGTGAGGCGAGGCAAGGCGATGAAGGTCTTGCTTCACGCCTAGGCGCAACGCCTCGGTCGCCTTTCGGATATTAGGCAGAGTTGTTGGTTATATTTAGTTTTGGGTTTATAAAGGATTTATATTGAAAACTCGCTGAAAAAATTATATGGTGTAGTGGTTTAGGTAACAATTTCTAGTGGTTACGGGTTATCTAATTTTTTTTTCACATCTAAACTCTAATAAAGGGTAGAATAGGAATTTACACTTCATCTTCTTCCTCCTACAACCTATCTGCAACCCTAGATTATCTACCGCTTAACTATTAATACTATATGCATCATTTAACTTTATTTTTCTTTAGTATTTTCAACTCATTAGTTCTCTAAATCTACAAAAAGTACTAGTTTTTAGACTTAAAACTGCCTAAAAAGCATTTCTCAAAAAAGCGCACGCCTCGATTGCCTAGTGCCTACACCGCCTTGTACAAAGGCGGTCGCCTTTGTGATATTGCCTCGCCAAGGGAACCTAAGGCGACAACACCCTAGCCTTAGGTCGCCTCACGCCTAGGCACGCCTGAGGCACGCTTTTTAAAACCATTGCGAAGAAGTTTATGTCTTTAGTATTGTAAGAATAAAGTGTGGATGTTCTGCGTTTTCTTTGCTATGCTGAGAATTTTGATATTTACGTTCTCTTCCTCTTGCAGTTAATGTCTACTGATGTTTCTTCGAAAAAGAACTCGGACCCGGCCCTTGTTAACACATTGAATGTAAGTTCATGTTTTCCTTTCTTCGATATAGAGTTTTAATATGGCCTTCTTAACACAAATCTGTGACATTGTTGTTTTTTTAAACCTCCATCTTGCTTTTAACATCCAAATATTTGCTTCAACAGAATCTATTTACAGCTTCCAACTTTTCATTGGGATTCCCATATATTGCTGCACCAGAGGAAGAAAGGATGGAGAATTTGTTGCTTTCAGGGCTTAAATCAGCGTGTCCTAACAATGTAGGAGTCAGCAATATCGTGTTCTCAGATTCTTGCTTTGTTGAGGATGGATCAGTTCAGAAACTATCAGGCTTGCAGTCTTTCAAAGTATTACTCATTGGTCTTATGTTTTTTTTTGCCTTCCCTTATCCAATGCCAACTCTATTGCATCATCGGTTTTATTCACTCTTAAATAATTGACAGGATCATTTGGTTGCTAGAGGAGAAACAAGGAAAGAAGGAGAAACCGACTTGGTGGTGCTCTGTTCCGAGGGTTCTGAATCTGGTCAGACATATTCAGAGCGTAAGTGGAAAGATTATTATTGTGAAAGAAAGCTAATTGTTATATAACTTGCGAACAAAGAACTTAAAGCATTTCATTGACCTATTTTGCAGGTGAAAGCATCTCCGAACTTGTTAGTTCTGTCGAACAATCTGGCAGCAAATACACAGCTCTTTATGTTTCTGATCCGTATTGGTACACATCTTACAAAACTCTCCAAAGGTTTCTAGCCGAAGGTGCTACAGGAAACAGCACTGCGGGTGTTACTACAACCTGCGATGAACTCTGCAAGTTTAAGTCATCGCTTTTGGAAGGAATACTAGTGGTAAGAAGTTACTCTTAATAATTCTCTGTTACACTTCTAACTTCGATTTCCATTGTTGTAAATTAAGACTCGGGAAAATCGTAAAACTTACTGCAATTCATCTCACATACTTGGTGATTAGAATAAAGATAATATCATCTTAATTGATTGTATTTTACTTTCTTCTTCTTTATGCAGGGAATCGTGTTTCTGCTCATATTGATAAGTGGACTTTGTTGTATGGCGGGTATTGATACACCGACTAGATTCCAGACTCCTCAAGATTCTTGAGCTGTGTTGACCCCTTTTAAGAGGGCATCTCCCCCCACCTTTTGCTTTGCTTTGCTTGTGACTGGTCTTTTCTTCTACATAGTGCTTATTGGTGAGAAAGGTACTTGAATGTCCATTGTTACACTTACTTTTTCCTTAAAAACAAAATTTGCATTAAAATCTCCTTGTAACATTTATTCATCTTGTTTGCGAGTGTGTTTCCTAAACACTATATAAGTTAATAATGGGAGAAGTACTAAGAAAAAAACAGAGATAATTTTGTTGTTGTTTGTATGTCTTTTATAAGAATAATAATAATCTACTAATAATAACAAAATGAAAAAAAGACTCAAGGGGTGTGTTATGTAAATGTGTCTTGATAAAATTGTATTCTTTCGTTGTAAAAATGTCTTTATAAAATTGTATTCTTTCGTTTATTTACATAACCGTTTTACAAAAGTCATGTCTTTTAATCGTGATTTTTGATCATGTCTTTTGATTATTATAAATAGAGATTTGTTGAGATTTCTTTGTTGAAATTTCGTAGGGGTGTGTTCCGTAAATTGTCTTTACAAACTCGTAAATATGTATTTACAAATTCGTAAATGTGTCTTTACAAACTCGTAAATGTGTCGTTACAAACTCGTAAAGGTGTCTTTACAAACTCGTAAAAGTGTTTTTACAAACTCGTGTTGTTTCGTCGAAAAGGTGTCTTCCAAAATGTGTCTTTTGATTATTATATATATGTCGTATGACTACTTCCAAATCATTTTTTTTAAGTTTCTAAAATTTTAAAGACGAAGAATAAAACCTTATGGTATGATCTTAAACCTCATTTAGTATATTTATTTCTCGTTTTTCATTATTGTTTGGAGATTATTATTTATCCCTTTTTTATTTTCTTTATTTCGATTTCTTGATTTATTACTTATCATTATTTTTTTAGTAGTGTGGTGTGTATTTTATTTGTAAGATTTAGTTTTGTGACTTTAGAATTTAGTTTAAGAAATTTTAAGCTAATTTAATATTTATGGTATTTTTGTAACTACTTCCAAATCATTTTTTAAGTTTCTAAAATTTTAAAGACGAAGAAGAAAACCTTATGATATGATCTTAAAACCTCATTTTGTATATTTATTTTTCGTTTTTCACTATTGTTTGTAGATTATTATTTATCTTTTTTTATTTTCCTTATTTCGATTTCTTGATTTATTACTTATCATTATTTTTTGGGAGTGTGGTGTGTATTTTATTTGTAAGATTTAGTTTTGAGACTTTATAATTTAGTTTAAGAAATATTAAGTTAATTTAATATTTATGGTATTTTGTAAAAAGAGTTTTTTCATCAGTGTTCAAAGAAAAAAAAATAAATGAATCATGTTAGTTTATTAGTGAAATAAAATTTGATTACAATTTATTAATTGTCCAACTTTTAATGTGTGTTCGTTAAATGGTGAGTCTAACTTAAGGTAATGAAAAATTAAAACATCTTATCTTAATCAATTCATAACTATTTTTCTTAATCAATTTAGACTAATAAACTAAATTTATTTATACCTCTCTAACATATTAAAAAATTAATCAGATAAATTTTATCATAAAAAAATTAAAGTAAAATTCCAATAAATTTAACAAAACTTAATAATTTTGATGACAATTACCAAAAATACCATTAAAAAATATTTTCTATAGATGTATTCACATATAGAGTATTAATATAAAAAGGTTTTATTTTAGTTTAAAATCTTAAAAATTAAATCCTAAATCCTCAAAAGTAAATCTTACCTACTTCAAAATTAAATTTTAAACGCTAAATAGTTAAACCAAATGAAAAATGACCAGTCGTCTTGTTTGTTTTGTTGAAAACGAGAGATTTTTGATATCTTACATACGCAATTTGATAAAACGATTTATAATATGAGTAAGTGTCGAGTATTCTTAACATATTTATTTGTAGTAAAGAAAAATGATGTAGGATTTTAATTTGTTTTTAAAATTGTGACAACATTTTGAAGTTAAAAAGTATTGTTACGAGGTTTGTAAGTTTGTGATTGAGTTTTATTTAAATCTAATTGCAAGTTTTACACTTTTAAATTTTAAAATAACTGATGTATATATAATATTGAAATTATAATGATTATGGATTATCTAATATATATGAATAAATATACTAATTAGTTTAGATTTATGAATTTTAAAAAAATATTTTACGTATTCTAGCTTCATGCGATATCAGCTCCCGTGCGGTCGCACGGGTACTACCTAGTTTGTATAACAGAGTCATAGTGGTCTCGTGGGTGGTATCGTACTCATATAAACTTTGGGGATTTGGAGTTAGATTTCATGGAATAACTCCGGACAATACTGTCGGGAGAGTCAGAGTAAGTGATAGGACGTGTTTACTATCATTTTAAGGGTTAAAAAAGTGAAAAGTAATTTATATTTTTAAATATATTTTTTGTATAAGCTTTTTACGATTTGATTTTTAGTCAGTAGACAGGTTCAATGGTCGATAATATTTAAATGATATAGTTTACAAAATGCCGAGTTTGTGTATTTTTATATGATTTAATAAATTAGGGAATATATATATATTATATAGTCGGGTGTCCCTTACGGTCCCCTGCGTGGACCTAATGACAAAGTTGTAATATCGAATCTTATAGATTTTCTGGTCTTTCGAGCATAAAGTGAATGTTTGATTCATCTTTTTCTCAAGTATATGTCTTATTTACATTATTGTACGATTCTTACCCTTGTTTTCCAAAGTGTGTACTACTTACCGTGTCATGCCTACGATTTAAGTGGCATGCCTACGATTTAAGTGGCCTGGGCTAAATTTTATAATAAGATCAATAAATATTTAAGAAAATCAATAAACCAAATGTAGTTCAGTTTTTTTTTTGGTAAAAATAAACTTAACTGTTTTTGTTTTTAAGATAAAAGTTCTTTAAGAAAAAAATAATTTGTGAGATATGAATAATAACATTATATTTTAAAAATTACTATTTATAAATAACCTAACATAATGCATAGTATGCATAGTAAAGAGTCAAAAACTTTATACACATTAATTAATTGAACTAAAATATATTTATCATAGTGGCCTAAACTTTTATTAATCTATGTGTGGCCGGGGGCGGTTGCCCCATCTCCAATGGCCAATGGGCTAGGCACGGTACAAACTACTTACTATATTCTATAGAAAAGTACATTAACTAATTCCTTTTTATGTTTATATACATGTCCATAAACACTTTAGATCTTTCTAGTTTATTTTCTTCCAAAAAATTGTCAAACAATTAAATTAAGTATAGGTCATAACTGAAAACACTCATTTAGTTTTCCAACAAAATTGTATTGATTAAAAATGGATTAATGATGAAAATAAAAATAGAGGGAAGCACATGAGACTTAGGAGTTTGAGCCTAGAAATAAAAAATAAAAAATAAAAAATAAAAAAGGAACAGCAAAATCACATCACTCTCTGCCATTCCACCCAACTGACATCACATTAATCAATATTAACAAAATAAAACCTAGACAACATTCTGAAATATTTTGACCCCCAAAAAAATATCTGAAATAAACAAATTTTAGATTTTCATGAGTACAAAATGTCATGGGGGTTTCTATTCAACGATCCGATGTAGTAAAAACATACATAAATTTCAGTTATGTTAAATGTAGGTTTTTATGATGATTATTACAATATATATTTTTGAGAGGAAAAAGTTTTCAAGTAAACATTTTGCAATAATGAAAAATCATACTCGAGTAGCTCTGAATTTTCCGTCATTTAATAAAAAATATATAAAAAAGATATCCATATCTTATTACGGTACTTGTGTTTCTCACCGATGACTTGTATTATAAATAAACTAATATAAATAGGACATTTTTATTCATTTTTCATTGCCCTTTCGAGTACCTGTGGGGATAAATAGGGTTACACGTAAATATTTAGATTCTTTTCTTCTTTTACATTTTTTTTTGTCTACGAGAATCCCTTTTTCTCTCTCTATACATTAGTTTTATTTTGCTCGTGAGTGTTATTTTTTCTTAGCAAGTACTAAAATTAGAAACTTATTTGCCAAAACCAGGTCGATTTTGTGCAAGTGGGTCTTCTCCCTCGAAACCACGTCCCTCTCCTTTTGTAATTTAATTTGTATTTTGTTCAAAGCGAATCTAATTATATAAACTAACCATAACCTATAAAATAGATACAAAACATATAATATTATGATTTTTTTCATTTTTTTTTAGAGCATCTAGCTAATAGAACAATTTGTCATATTTATGTTTGTTAATGTTACAAACTCAGACTTAAAATTTCAAGGTTTAATCAAATGACCTATCATGCAACTTAAAAATATTATTGGCAGATGTAAATTAATTAAATCCAACTCATGAGAACAAAGAAAACACTATTTGATATATACATAATACAATGCCTATATATACACTTAAATTTGTATATGAATTTTGTGTATACGTGTACGTGTATTTTGGGCCCATATCTCTTAATGACATCTGTTATAATAAAGCTGTAAAGAATGAAAAATTAATATTATGAGAGGATGGAGAAGCATGGAGGAACCTTATCTCTTTTTATGACATCTGTTAGTATTTTTTTTATGAGTATTCTATTACAACAACTAGTTGTATTATACATCTTTTAAAAAATTCGTAATATTTTCGCATGGGCATAAATGAATACGATGCATCCCAAAACCTTCTCTCTTTTTTTCAATTTTAATTATTTTATTCCCTTACATCTCTCTACACCGTCTTCTATATAAACCGAGTGCAAGTGAGTTCTCTAGTATTCACCTTAACAAAACATATTTGTATATAGACGTTCTCTTTCATCTCTAAATAAAAATATCACATCTATATATATTATACATATAATTGTTTTCACATATATAGATACATTATTATTGGTAACATGTGATTTTCATATATACATGAGTGTATAATGGAAAATGGGAGGTGACCAAAGTAGTGTGCAGCCAAGGATGACTTGCCGATTTATATTTATATATTTTTACTTTCGTAAGATATTTTTTTATGATTATCAAATGCATTGGTTCTTGAAGAAGGTAGAAAAAAACTATATATATATATTTCCTTAGTTTTTCAAAATTAGTAAGGAGTATAAAAAATAGATAATCGGCAAGTTGTCCTTGGCTACATACTTCTTTGAGTTACGTATTTGGTGATTATATATGGTAAGATTACAAGAACTCAATCAGTCAAGCTATGGAACAGAGACGAGCAAGGTAATTACGGTTCACACATACTTATCATACCAAAACTTATACTATCTTCTAATATTGATAATTTTTTTATATAATTAATTAAAATGTTCATAAACATATCGCGAGTCTAGAGTCTACATTGATATATTTTATATTTTTATTTTGATAATTGAGCGATCTTGTGTCGTTAAGTCAAGATTTTAACAAAAAAAAGTCAAGTCTAATTAATCTTTAATAATAACTATTAATAATAACACTACTAGACGAAGAATTATTTTTGGGTACCGTCTTAATCGCATCGTCACAAAGACACGCGCGCGTGAACATTCCCCTTTGTTTGACTTTGACCTCAAGCGACAACAACACGTGTTGCTCTCCGATGAATATGGCGATGAGAGTTACTGTCTCACGATTGCTTGCGTTAGAAGTTAGAAGATTTAGGGTTTTTCTAGATCTATGATTCTCTTATGAGTTATGAGACATTGCCTAATTGGTCTTTAGGTTTTGAGAATCCGTCTTGCTTCTTTAATGAATGTTTTAGTTACGGGAGAGATTAATTTGTGTACTATTATGAGGGAAACAACAATTTAAATATGTAATTAATAAAAAAAATATTAAGGAAAGGGTTAATAAATAAATAGTCACGTTATACACTCACATGTGAAGAATTTTACATATCAAATTTAATAAAGAGAAAAAAAAAACTTTGTGGAAGTGAACATTTTTTTTAAATAGTGTAGGGTGTAGGTAAAGGCAAGCCCTTGACGATACCGCATAGGTTAGTGTTGAGTGGGATGTTGTATTCGTCTCTTAATGATTTCTCAGGAGACAAAACACTAACATACATTTGTTGTCCCAAATATCTTCTCTCCCAATTCTCTGACCTAATGTTCCACATACCCGCGTTGTCGAATGTCAATAGAATAGCTGACCATGAGTTAGGGTACACTTGCACCGTGTGTCGGCTAACCGCGTCTAGCAAGTTGTAGTTCTTTCTCTTCTCCGGTGTCCATCTTCCTGCCTCGGAACTATATTCAAAAAGAAATTTTAATTAGATGGGATCTAAGGTAGTTTATATTGGAAGTTTTATAAGGAATGTGACTTACGCGACTGCGAAGAAAGAGTGTCCGTCCAAGTGGAATGATTGCATGCTTTTCTCGTGGTTTTCGAAGACGATTTCGACAAAGGTACGGAAAGTGATGTTAAGGACATTGGGTTCGACGGTTAGGGTTGTGATCTTGGATGCTGGTTCGTCCTTGATGACATTGTATTTGAAGACCTTTTCGGACATCCCGAAGTACTCGGCAAGCTTCAAAGGTGTCTCGGTGTCAACGTGCGATACACCGTTGAACCCAAACCTAACTTTTCCATTTACCAAATTTTTGGTGTTGGCAAGCTTGATGGTACGTGTGATGTTGATCTTTCCGTAATGGTAAGATCCTTGTGGGTTAGGTCTAGCCGCACTCGCGGTCAAGTTCCATCTGAAAGATCTGAACTGGTTAACAGACCAAGCCCATCCGACAGGAGCCTTAGGAAGCTCGTTAGAAGCCACAACATTGCTTCCTTCATAGCTCATCACACCAACGGTGCTAACTTCCTTCTTGAGGAACCTAGTGGACGCAACCATGTAGTAGCTTTTAGCCACTTGGTCAGCGGTCACTAGCACGGCGAAACACTGTCCGACGTGGACGTCGAGCGAGTCGTAGTCGTTCTGGAGAACGTGTGAGCCTTCCATCTCAACAAGCTTCATCTTGTGTCCTTGGATCCTGAAGTTAAGTGTTGACTTGAATCCAACATTGCAGATTCTGTACTTGTAAGTCTTCCCTGGCTTCATGGTGAAGAGCGCCTCGTTCTTTCCACCGACTTTACCGGACTTTCCGTTGATGAGAACACCATCTGGTGATCCAAGGGTGCGACCACTGTCAAGGAAGTTCTTGAGAGCGGTGTGGCTCTTGGTGTACCAGTCGTTGATGAGGATGGTGCGGTCGTCTTCGGGGTCAGCGTAAGGGACCGGGATAAGGAGACGGCTGTTAACACGGAGACCACCGAAACCACCGGAGAAACGGTGGAGAGCGGTGGATGGGTAGTAGAAGTAACTGCCTATTTGATCCTTAGGCTGGAAATGGTAAGTGAAGTTGGTGCCTGCCGGGATCGGGCATGAGGTCCCAGCTACACCGTCTTGCCAGCTGTTTTTCCTGTGTTGGAGTCCACTCCTGCCACGTCATACCAACCATATACTTGGTCAAGACTCATTAACCAAAGTTACAATGAAGACTATATAGTAACAAACTAATGTTGTCAAAAACAAAAAAAAAAGTAACAAACTAATAATTAGTCATGGACATATATAACACCAAAACCTTGTGCAAAACAAAATCACAAATCAAACTTGAAACAAAATATGTGTTTAATAATTCTCTTACAAAACAAACCTAAAAATTTGAAAAAGAAATAAATTATCGTATTGAAAACTTTACACAAAATGAAATCTTTCTTTATGCAATTAATTTAGTGTTTGACCTTTGCCAAAAAATATATTTAAAAATGAAAAAGGTATTTTAAAACAATCCAAGAGATATATCTAACCATGTCAAGAGGAAAGGCTCGTCGAGGTTGTTGAAGACATTGATGACAACATTGTTGTTAGAGGTCGAGTTAAGGTTAGGACCAGGGAACTGTCCGTTGATAAGAATCACTTGTTGGGGAATACCGAGAGGCGCGACGGTTCCGTACGTGACGTTCCACGTGTAGAAGAAGTAAGGATCACCGGCGTTAACCATCGCCACCGTCGAGACGAGGCATACCAACACATTCAAAAGCCTACCACCCTTCATTATTTTTTTTGACTTTTCTACTTCTCTTTTATTTTTTTTATTACTAAATTAACCCTTCCTTATAAAAAAATATATTTTTTTTTCTCAAAAGCAAGAAGAAACTATGTTCTTTTGCTCTTGACGGTTTTTTTTGGTGGTGTCGTGATTAACTATTTATGCAGGTGAAGATAGCTTGTTTTGCACGAAATCGTAGCCTTTTTTCACGGGTCTTCTCTAATTCTCTTTATGTGAAAAATACTATTTTTGAATTTCTCTTAATTTTGGTCCTTAGGGTTTTCAATTTTTTGGAACGAAAACACAACACGGCTTCTAATATTGGTTATGTCTTTAACGATGCCTAATAAACTAATTAAAGTTGATTGTTGACTTGTGAAAACTACATAAGTTTAATTTACTTAATTTGTAATTTTATTATCTTTTTTTTTTCGCTAAGAGTATAATTTTAATATTAAAACTCGCACTTGCTTTCTTCATATATATCGAAAATATATTGAAAGATATCCTGTATGTGTGATTTTTGTAGAGAAATTATATATCCAGCTAGAGTTAGTATGACCAAATTTTTGATAATTAAGAAGAATAATTAATTAATTGAGTGATAATTGTATTCAATCGCACTTTCTATTTGGTTATTTCAATTCAACCTCACCATATATAATTAAATTTGAAATGTTCCTATAGTCTAAACTTCTTTTAGCAAAATCAAATTTGACCGTTTATTTTTGACATACTTATGTTGGTCTTATGCGACTCTTT